>CM053026.1:693733363-695077113 GCA_028564925.1 Lithobates sylvaticus | reverse complement strand
AGTATCTGTGAGGGGTTGCAGTGTTGTGGCACCAGCACCAGTGCCTAAGGCACAATTTTTCAGCCCCTGTTTAACAGGGGCGGTTTAACAGGGGCGTGTAATTACAATTTTTTTTAAAAATGCTTCGCAACACGTGTGACTGCTGTGCTCCAAGTACAGTATCTGTGAGGGGTTGCAGTGTTGTGGCACCAGCACCAGTGCCTAAGGCACAATTTTTCAGCCCCTGTTTAACAGGGGCGTGTAATTACAAATCTTGATCTAATAGTTCACAGCAGGGCCCATTCCTGCGCCCACCAAGAGTAACTATGAGGGCCTACAGTCTTGTGGCAACACCATCCACCACCACCACCAAAGGCCCAATTTTTCTGCCCTGTTCAACAGGTGCATGCAATTACAAATCTTGATCTAATAACTCACAGCAGGGCCCATTCCTGCGCCCACCAAGAGTAACTGTGAGAGCTTACAGTCTTGTGGCAACACCGTCCACTACCACCACCACCACCACCACCAAAGGCCCAATTTTTCTGCCCGGTTCAACAGGTGCATGCAAGTACAAATCTTGATCTATTAACTCACAGCAGGGCCCATTCCTGTGCCCACCAGTCTTGTGGCTACACCAACATCTAATAGGGCAAATTTCTGCAGAGTATATACGCCAGGCCCCTACTTTCAAACATCCAACTTACAAACGACTCCTACTTGCAAACGGAAAGAGAAAACAGGAAGTGAGAGGAAATCTACCCCTAGGAAGGGAAATTCTATGCTGTTAGATTTAATTTGGGAAAAAGGTATCTCCTCTCTACTGATGCTTTATCACCAATCCTTGTTTCAATTCAAACCCCACTTTTCCAAAAACATTTGTCATTGGGACGGAAAGTGAGGTGACATGTTCTGAACAGATGTGCAAAGACAGCAAATGTTACAGGGGTGATAACCCCTCCCTATGTTCTCCAAAAAGCTTAAAAATAGATTTTTTTGGGATGGAGCTACACTTCATAATGTACCTGTTCAGATTCTACTTAAGAACAAACCTACAGTCCGTGTCTTGTTTGCACCACCTATATACTGCTGTTCAGAGTATATAGGGTTGTAGGTATAGGGTTTTATTTTGGGTGCGGGGTCCCCCTTAATATCCATACAAGACCCAAAGGGGCTGGGGTGGGGGGGGGGGGGTGGATGGGGTAGCCATGCCATTTTTCTCAAGGATTTTCAGCCATATGGCGGCCAGGACAAGACATGACATTAAAGCCGCAAGTGGTTTTAAATGGCTTCTTTTTTTCCTTTACAAATGTCATTTTGTGCAAGGACAGTTCTAAACACGGGAAACACATGCCACTTCACAGGCATACTTTAGACACCCCCAGGTACCATATTTAAAGGAAAATTTCACTTTTTTTTTTTTTTTCACTTTATGCATCATTAAAATGACTGCTCCCGAAAAAACGTTAGTTTTTAAAAGTTTTTTTTGCATTGATATATGTCCCCTGGGGCAGGACCCGGGTCCCCAAACCTGTTTTATGACATTAACATGCATATTGGCCGTTGTAATTAGCACTTTTGATTTCGAACGTTCGCGTCCATTATAACGTATAAGGTTCGAAAATTCGCGCAAACTTTCGGTCCGTTCGAAGGTTCTGGTTCGAACCGAACCCGGGGGTGTTCGGCTCATCCCTACTTGTGGACAGATTACTGGGAGGGGCTGGGCAAGACCTGGTTGTCATGGTGCACGTTGACACCAATAACAAAGTCAGAGGCAGATGGAGTGTCCTAAAGAACGATTTTAGGGACTTGGGAGCTAAATTGAGAAAAAGGACCTCCAAGGTAGTATTCTCAGGAATACTACTGGTACATTGAGCCACACCAGAAAGGCAGAGGGAGATTAGGGAAGTAAACAAGTGGCTGAAGAGCTGGTGTAGTAAGGATGGGTTTGGGTTCCTGGAGGACTGGGCCGACTTCTCAGTCGATTACTAGTTCTATAGAAGGGAAGGACTGCACTTAAATGAGGAGGGTGCATATCAGCTGGGAGTAAAGATGGCCAATAAGCTAGAAGGGTTTTTAAACTAGGTGATGGGGAGGGCCCAGAGGTAGAGATAGTCAGCGTGGAAAATATTCCAGAGGGGAGTATTGGGGCATTAGTGGTTGGTTGACTAAAGCACATAAACCCAAGGTAAGTATAGTAACAAGTCCTAGTTGCAATCTCGGAACACCCAATAAGAGGATAGTATGTGACTGGTCTAAACTATGTGGCGGTTTCACCAATGCCAGGAGCCTGGCGGACAAGATGGGTGAACTAGAGATACTGTTGTACAAGGAGGATTTGGATTTTGGGGGAATTTCAGAGACCTGGTTCAACAGCTCTTATGATTGACTGTGATAAAGGTATACCCTTTATCACAGGGATAGAGAGGGTAAAAAAGGGGAGGGGTATGCCTATATATCAAGAATAATATACAAACGAATGTGAGAGATGACATCACTAAGGGGGCTAGGGAGGAGGTGGAATCATTATGGGTAGAGCTCAAAAGGGATGAAGCTAAGGGGAAAATATTACTGGGAGTATGCTATAGGCCCCCTAACCTAAGGGAGGAGGGGGAGATGGATCACAAATTGGATTAGCAGCAAGGATGGGAAGTGTTATTATAATGGGGGATTTTAATTATCCAGACATAGACTGGGCGGAGGGAACCACGCATTCGTCTAAGGCTCGGCAGTTCCTAAATGTCTTGCAGGACAATTTCATGGTTCAGATGGTAGACGCACCAACTTGAAATAATGCGTTACTGGATCTACTGATTACCAACAATACAGACCTGATCACAGATGTGGAAATACGGGGCAAATTAGGAAACAGCGATCACAGGTCAATTGTCTTCAGTATAAATCACACAAATAGGAAACATAAGGGAAAATAAAGACACTGAATTTCAAAAGAGCCAACTTCCCTAAACTATGAACCTTGTTAGAAGGCATGAATTTGGATAAAATCTTAGGAACAAAGAACACGTAGGAGAGATGGGTTTGCTTTAAGAGCATATTAAATAAGGACATTAGCCAATGCATCCCATGGGGTAATACATTTAAAAGAGCAAACAAAAGACCTGGATGGTTTAACTCCAATGTAAAAATGCATATAAAAGCAAAGGAGAAGGCCTTAAAAAAATACAAGGTTGAGGGATCATCATTAGCATTCAGACTTTATAAAGAATGCAACAAGGAATGTAAGGGTGCAATTAGGGTGGCTAAGATAAAACATGAAAGACACATAGCAGAGGAGAGCGAAAAAAATCCCAAGAAATTCTTTAAGTATTTAAACAGTAAAGAAGGGAGGACAGACCATATTGGCCCCATAAAGAATGAGGAAGGACATCTGGTTACAAAGGATGGGGAGATGGCGAAGGTATTGAATTTATTCTTCTCTTCAGTCTTCACGAGGGAATCGAGGGGCTTCAGTAACCGAAACTGCAGTGTTTATCCTTATGACACATCACAGGAAGCACCTCCATGGTTACCAGAGGACAGAATTAAAATTAGACTTGGGAAACTTAACATTAATAAATCACCGAGACCAGATGGCTTGCATCCGAGGGTACTTAGGGAACTCAGTCAAGTAATTGACAGACCATTGTTCCTAATTTTTACTGACAGTCTACTGACTGGAATGGTACCAGTTGATTGGAGTAAAGCCAATGTAGCACCAATATTTAAAAAGGGCCAAAAATACATCCCTGGGACTTACAGATCAGTTAGCCTAACATCAATAGTATGCAAGCTCTTGGAGGGGATGATAAGGGACTATAAACAAGATTTTAGTAACGAGAATGGTATCATTAGCAGTAATCAGCATGGATTCATGAAGAATCATTATTGCCAAACCAATCTATTAACCTTCTATGAGGAGGTGACTTGCCACCTAGATAAAGGAATGCCCGTAGACGTGATGTATCTGAATTTTACAAAAGCATTTGACCCAGTTTCACATAAATGTTTACTGTATAAAAAAAGGTCTGTTGGCATGGACCATAGGGTGAGTACACGGATTGAAAACTGGCTATACGGGCGAGTTCAGAGGGTGGAGATAAATGGGGAGTTCTTGGAATGGTCAGAGGTGGGTAGTGGGGTCCCTCAGACCAATGCTATTTATTTTGTTCATAAACAACCTGGAGGATGGGGTAAATAGTTCAATCTGTTTGTGGACAATACTAAGCTAAGCAGGGCAATAACTTCTCCGCAGTATGTGGAAACCTTGCAAAAAGATCTGAACAAATTAATGGGGTGAGCAACTACATGGCAAATGAGGTTTAATGTAGAAAAATTTTAAATAATGCATTTGGGTGGCAAAAATATGAATGCAATCTATACATTGGGGGAGAACCTCTGGGGAAATCTAGGATGGAAAAGGACCTGGGGGTCCTAGTAGATAATAGGCTCAGCAATGGCATGCAATGCCAAGCTGCTGCTAACAAAGCAAACAGAATATTGGCATGCATTAAAAATGGGATCAACTCCAGAGATAAAACGATAATTATTCTGCTCTACAAGACTCTGGCCGCACCAGGAGTATGCTGTCCAGTTCTGGGCACCAGTCCTCAGGAAGGATGTACTGGAAATGGAGCGAGTACAAAGAAGGGCAACTAAGCTAATAAAGGGTCTGGAGGATATTAGGTAGTTATTTATGAGGAAAGGTTGCGAGCACTGAACTTATTCTCTCTGGAGAAGAGACGCTTGAGAGGGGATATGATTTCAACTTATAAATACCGTACTGGTGACCCCACAATAGGGATAAAACTTTTTCGCAGAAGGGAGTTTAACAAGACACGTGGCCACTCATTAAAATAAGAAAAAAAAGGTTTAACCTTAAACTACGTACAGGGTTCTTTACTGTAAGAGCGGCAAAGATGTGGAATTCCCTTCCACAGGTGGTGGTCTCAGTGGGGAACATCGATAGTTTCAAAAAACTATTAGATAAGCACCTGAACGACCATAAAATACAGGGATATACAATGTAATACTGACATATAATCACACACATAGGTTGGACTTGATGGACTTGTGTCTTTTTTCAACCTTGCACAATACAGGGACCGTCCAAGAATGGCAGCACACAAACACAATGGAGGAGGGCTTTTTTACAGCAAGTCCATAGCAAAAAACAAAACATAGCAAATGCTTGTCTGAGATGACACTGTTGCATTAAGGTGTCCCTTAATGCAACAGTAGGCTCTGCAGTAGGGAGTTTATCCTCAAAAATGAATATAAAAACATTGTAGGTAGCCTCCTCACATACAGTTAACTGTGACAAGACAGTCTTGCTGGCTGAGAGGATAAGTGGGACTACAATTGTATCATACTTACTTTCTCATGCAGAAATGTCATATTATATTCAGAATGTGTTTGTGTTTTCCTGCTGTTTTGTGAAATCCTGTTGAGGCTGTAACTGTTCTCTAAATTGTCTCCAGCAGCCATCTTTTAGAAGCCTCTTGTTCTGATTGGTACCAAGTTATCTCAAGATTTTTTCCACCATTTTCTGTTAGTTTCCATATAAAAGAGAGCCCAGACACCATTTTGACAGACATGTGTGTGGAATAAGTGAGGGAAAAGTATGCTGCCTGTGAGGGAAAGCTAGGCCGTACTCAGGGAGAGTGTCCCAGCCTGTAGGGACAGAACAGGGGTCCTCATGAGTCCTGCCTATCAGCACTGCTGCTGTGCTTGTGATAGAAGATCATCTAAGACAGTGTATTTTCCTGTTAAATCATCTCTGCTGCATCTGTGGAACCTGTTTATGGACAACAGCCTATGGCAAGTAATCAAAATGTGCCTTGTATACCACTGATGTGCCTGAAGAGAGGAATTACAACTACAGTGCCAGTTTACTGAGCTGCATTCTGTATATTTGGTGAATGGACTGTAAATCTGTGCCTTATATGCTAACCAGAGAACTGTTTACTCCACTTTTGTAAATATAATTTTCCACTGCTGCTTACCAGGCAATTAAAGTTACTTCATTTACAATACCACGCAGTGTGTGTCCCTCTATAATTCCCCCACTTACAACATGCTCTAATTTCTTAGAGTTAGGTATCCCTTTTAAGCACCAAAAAGTACTTGTCACTGTTTGGCTGTTTAGGCCTAGTGACACTTACCTTCTGTTCCTTGTGATATGTAATCACAGTTGTTTGTACTTGACTAGATTTCATATAATATTTCATATGCAGTTTGCGCTGTTTCCTTTCCCTCGGTTAACCTCTTTCATGTTCATTTATTAAGTAACATTACATCACATTCTCAGTAACATCTTATTGTTAAAGTGTTTGTAAACCTAAAACTAAAAAATCATTGCACTGTATCTTTAATGTCTTTGTACTTGATTTTTCATATTACTTTTGTTATAAGTGCTTGCTGTTCCTCTCTATTACCTGGTTGATCCTGCCTGTGCCCCTCCTCCTGATATTAAACTTCTCAGCATGGCAGCCAATCCATGCCGATCCATGCTAGTGTGGTCAGTTTATGCCCTTTGTTGTCCCACACTTAGGCATTATACAATTTTTTTGTACAACTTTCCTTTAGTATTACAAAAACCCTATAATATGAGGTCAAACCTAAACACTTTCAATTTGTATGCAGTCAGGCAGGCCCCTGCACTACATAGTAGACATGTGCGATTTAGTTTCGTACGAATCAAAAATTCGTACGAATTTCCATAAAAAATTCGTACATTCGTACGAATCCGAAATATGAATTTTAATGCACACGAATTCTGTACGAAATACAAATTTTTGTGTACGAATTTCGGATCCAAATTAACAGAAACGTGACTGGTGTTTTGTTCACCAATCACTCAGAGGAAGTAAGAAATTTTGTTTATGAATTTCGGATCCAAATTAACAGAAACATGACTGGTGTTTTGTTCACCAATCACTCATATGATATAATGATAAATTCATCATAACGAACTTTCATTATTTTAACGACAAGTTTACGAAGCTAACAAATTTTTTTTATACAAAGCAGAATTTTTTTTTACGGCGCCCATGTCTACTACATAGTTGAAGGTAAATCTAAAGAAACGTGAATAAGAAAATTGCATGGTGTATGGACCAGCTTAAAGGGGTTGTAAACCCTTGTGTTTTTTTCTTCCCTAATGCCAGCAGTGGTAGTTGCAGGCCTTAAGTGTGGCCAGGGTAAGGCCCAAGCATAACCCAGGTGATACACAGGAGTCACAGGCTAATAACTCCTCGTAGAGCTAGCAGTGACCATGGTAGTCATCAGGTCCTCTGTGGTATGTTTGGTTGTCCAGTCCACTCTCGGTACAATTGGATTGTGGGTTAGACTGTAGTACTGCTAGCAGGGAGTCCCCATAGTCGCTGCACTGGTGCCAGGGTCTGAAATTGAAATCTTGATATCATTCCCACTTAAGACTTCACCATGGTTGCATTCACAGTCCAATGTTCCACCACTGGGAAAAACTAAGCCACTTGTTTTACCCGGCTTGTTTACAGTCACTTGCATGGTTTATATTTATGGGATATTGGACTCTAACAGCACCTAATCTTTAGTGGGTTATCAGACTCTGGTTCAGAATTTAATTTATAAAACCTGTAGAATTCAGCATATCTTCACCATTTGTCTACAACCATGATATTTGATATGTTTACATGTATTGAAATAAATGGCTTTTAAAATCTATAGTGGGGATATCTAAGCCAGCAATTTTGGTTTCAGACAAGGATGATGAAGATCTTGGATGGATAAAATATAATTACTATACGGGTGATTATTTTTAAAAAATATCTTTATTTTTATACTCCCCGTAGCGCCACATTAAACCTGTATTACCTTTAAATCCATTAAGTGTTTACGCATTAAACTGGTAGTCACTTGTGAATTTTGTGAAAATTATAGGATTTGTGTTGGGAACATTTCATAACAGAAACATGTGTTTCTCTAAGTCTTCTATAGCCTCATTCATTATAATTTTTCCTACCATATTATTAACTTCTCTGGAGCGATGAAATACCAGCTTGTCTTTTCACAGCAGAAAAACGAGGAGAATAATTATGAACGTGGAAATCCTAATGAAAACATACTTTTATTGATCGAGGCTCGGGCTCCAAATATGAGAGATTGCTGGATTTATGAATACCATAAAAAGGCAAACATAAAGGAAAAACAGTTGCATTTTTTTTTTAAGTTAAATAATTAGGCGTCATAAAATAGGTTACGGTTTTTGCTACTGCAATGGAAAAAATACAAGGATCTAATTTAGCATTAATCTAATTTTCAAGTACTTGCCATTTATGCATTCTTTTTAATGAGCTGATGTGTGTTTTATAAGAGCTAATAAGTTAAACATTTAGACCGTTGTTGAGCTATTGAGTTTTGCCTGCCTTGTTCTCTCCTTGTTTCTATGTAGGCAAGTTATGGAAATAGCAGTGATGCTGTCATTATCAATTCGCTATATAATGCTGGTAGTAAAAGCTCTGCTAATCCTGAACAGAAATTATTAAAGGTCCCATAAACTATTATGTTTAAAATAAAATTGCCTTTATGCAAAAGAGCAACTTGAACAAAAGTTATTTTTTAATGCAGAAATTCTCAACAAATTGTAAAATAAGACTGCAGGGCTCAGATTCAGACAAATCAACATATACGCCATACCAGCATGACACAAGTTAAGTAGTATTAATGTCCTGCAGTATCTTGGGGGTACAATAAAAAGTTGGGCATATGTTGAGCTCAGGATGTCACACCATTACTCTTCACGACAAGCTTAATTTTTGCATCACTTTCTTATAAATGTATGGTTACTTTTTTTTCCTATTCAGCGCTGTACTACTTTCACTGGCAATTGCTCATGCACTACTGTACACAAATGAAATTTATATAATTTTTTCACACAAATTGAACTTTCTTTTGGTGGTATTTGATCACCACTGTTTTTTTTTTATTTTTTGCTATATAAATAAAAAAAAACATAAATTTTGAAAAGAAAACTGATATTTTCTACTTTCTGTTATAAAACATATCTAACAAAATCAAATGTCTTCATGAATTTAGGCCAAAGTGTATTCTTCTACATGTCTTTGCAAAAAACAAACAAACATATTAATTGGTTTGTTTGAAAGTTATAGCATCTACAAACTATAGTACCGTATATATATTTGAATATTGATCAATCCTGATGTACTGACGGTCCATCTAATTTCTTGAGGTCCTTAAAATGCCAGGACAGTACAAACACCCCCAAAATGACCCCCTTTTGAAAATTAGACAGTCTGGGGTATTTAGTAAGGGGCATGGTGAGTTTTATGAAATTGTAATTTTTGTGTCACAATTTTTTGGAAAATAATAAATACAGTAAATACATTTTTTTTTTTTAACAATTTTTCTTTTCAAACTGACACCGTTGCAGTATAGCATCAGAACATGACTGGTATTGCAGTGGTCAGGGATGCTGGCTGCTGACAGCATGTTAAAAATAAATTTTTTTTTAAACATTTTGTTTTATTATTTACATTTTTTTTTACATTTTTTTTACAATTATTTTATACACTTTCAGCAGAGTAGTTCAGTGTCACCATAGTGACACTGTATTACTCTGGGGGTTGATCAGGGATATTTTTTTTTTTACATTTTGCTGTTACAGCGATGATCACTGTAACAGCAATGTTTTGAACTGTCATGAATTGATTCATTCATAACTTTACTGTTGTGCGCTGTGATTGGCCCACAGCTATCACGTGGTACTAGGTGATGTGATTGGCTCAAGTACCATGTGTGGGCCAATCGCAGCATCACTATAGTAACACAGCAGCTATGAATGAAAAATAATTGTATATATATATATATATATATATCTGACTGTTTATTGCTGAAAGAATTCTAGAATCAGAAAGAGATTGCAGCACCTCAACCTATATAAAAGGTGTATTAAGAAAAAACCCTTTGCTGTGAAAAAAAGAAAATTGGAGCAAAACTACAGTTTGCCTTTGAACATATACTGTAGGCAAAGACCAGGTTTTAAGGAATAATGTGCTGAAGACTGATTAATCAAAGATAGGTTGTCTGGTCACCGTAACATGTAGACACGTAGACATGTTTGGCGTAAACTGAAGACAGAATTTTAGGAGAATAACCTCATAACCGATGTGAAGCATGGTGGTAGAATTATTGGGGTTACTTTACTGCTTCAGGGCCTGGACAGCTTGCAGTAATGTCGTAAACTATGCATTCTGGATCATATTAAAGTGTGCTTATTGATAATATGAGGCCATCTGTCCAAAAGTTGAAGTTGTCCTGGAAAGGATAATGATCCAAAGCACCCTAGCAAATCCATTAATGAATGGCTCAAAAAGAAGAAGTAGAAGGTTATGGACTGTCCTAATCAAAGCCCCAAATTGATTCACATTGACATTTTGTAGGGGGATTTTAAAGGGAAAGGAAATCCAGAAAAATATTGCAAATCAAGGAATTTTATATGGAAAAGTGGTCAAAGTTGTCAGAGACTCGTGGGCACGTATATCAAATGCCTACAAGAAGGAATTTCTGCTACATGGTTCAATACCAGTTATTGATGCCAAGGATTTACTTTCTTTTTCCACAGTACACCATTACATCTATGGATATTTAGTTGAGTAAATGATTGATGATCAAAGGTAATATCAAATGATAAAGGTATATTACCTTATCTGCAGACGCTGTTTGAATAAATATCTAATGTTTGTATGTCAACAATTTCCATGTGGGTGTACTTCATTTTTTATATGACTGTATATACTGATTTACTAAAAGAGTTGAGAATTTGTAACATCATGTTCAAATATGCCCATTCTTCTCCCAGGACATATAGTATACAAGCTATATTTTAAACGTGATTGATTAAAAGTGATTTACAATCAACAGTCATCTAACAATTAAAATTAACAGGCTTATTAAACCGTCAGTAGCTGTAAGACAGTAGTCACAGTACAGTCATCTTAGAGAGTTGCTATTGAAACAGTATGTTAAAGTAGCAACATTAATCACATACAAGTGTCAGTTCATCTCCACATATTTGTTTTACTAGATGTTTTTAACTACAACTCGTGCTCTTTGTTTTTTTTCCCAACAAGAGCCCTGTCTGTTCCAGTTTCTCCAGCACCTGGGTGGTCATTCATAAAACACAGGATTTACAATCTTTCTGCAGATGCTCCATCTTCTTCTTTCCTTATAGATACACAGCTGACATCGGGTACAGTGAATCATTACAGTTAAGGACTCAGTAAGTACATATGGCTTAAGTTATGAAAATATCTATTTCAAATTGATAATTACACCCTATTTGTATACAAACGCTATGTAGGGATTATGAACATTTTAAACCTTTATTTCCAGTAAGCATACATTCTGAGTTAGTTATGTAATATTTACTTGAAAAGTAGGTCAGAGTGCTTATGGAAATTTTGGCTATTTTTTTAACAGACAGACATACAAACAGTATTTAAGCTTCATGCCTAAAAACAGTGGGTGTTTCTACTGGAGAAGGTTCATAATGTTTTAAGGCAAAAGACCACAGACAGTGACCATTAATGCAAATAAAGAGCAACTCTGTGTGTTATTTGTAACTATTGGAAGCATGGTTGCCTCATTTCACCACTACTAGTCCATAGTCTATTGAATGTTTTTACCAGGATGCAAATCTCCATCTAATTAAAGCCCACACTCAGCATTTGCTGTTGTGAGGAACAGAGGACCACAACAACCCTATATCAAGAAGACATTTGACCATAAATTAAAATCTTTACGGTTCGAAAAACAAAGTACTGTGTCTTTTACACTCCCTCCCCTTCATCCCCACCTTCTCTACTTCTCTATCTCAGCATTACATGTATAACTACAGTACAGCTTCTCTATAATATTTATAAGTTAACAGTTTTGGACTGTTCACCATAATATAGAATGCATTTGATTTAAATTAAAAACTATATTTTTTTAGCTCAATTCCAGACAACTGCCCACATTGCACATTGCTCACCTCTCACATTTGCTTTCATTTTCCAAGCTGAGAAAGGTTGTGTAAAAAGCAATAACCCAGAACAAACGTTTAGAATTTGTTATTCATTGTTCTGCTTGACCTAGTTCAAAAGAGATCCTGCTTTCAACTAAACAAGTTGCAGTTACAAGCACAGAAGAGGCAAGTGTTTTAAATGCTTGCTTGCAAAATAGTTTCCTTTCCGGAAACACTTTTTAATTTCCTTGCATTATGTCTTTGAACTTGCTAGGGAATTGGACCACTGCAAAAAGAGTCAATTCCCTAGCAAAGCTATAGTTTTCCCCTCCCCTGTACCACGTCTTAGTCCTCTCCTCTTTTGAGAGTATCTCTCTTTGAAAGATTGACGCTGGTGCACATTGTCTGCTTTTGGGTTCATGCAGCTTCTCCTCCACTGCTGTCAAATTTTACCATGCGCCTGTGTCCAGGCTGCATCTGAATCCACCTCTGTTGCTGCCTGCAAGCAGCTCAGGGCAGATGAAACTGTAAAAACAAAGGCTGTCTGCATGCAGGGCAGGTGACAAAGCTTGTCTGAACAAAGCTTTATGGTCTGTTCTGGTCCAGTTCCTCTGCTCCTCACCTCACTAAATAAACTTTTATTTAGCTGCCAAAAAAGGAGTGAAGCAAAATACTATAGAATGTCACTTGGAGTTGCTGACATTCAATTTCAGATGGCAGCACCAAGGAGCAGTATCAGTGCTTTTTGATGTCTACACAAGGATTTTACAGGTAAATAACATGCAAAAAAAGATGTTAAATATACTTGTAAACAGGGCCCTGATTTGCCGCCAGCAATAGTCAAACTAGCCAAGGGCACCTCCCACCATCCTCCTGAAACTTGAACTAGATGGAGTACCTTACACCTGTAGAATGAGGGGGATTTCGCCATCTTGGCTATTAATATGCCTCCAGACAAAGGCCCTCCTCCAGAAAAAAAATGAATGCCCACATGATTAGTCTTTTTACTGCTTTACTATAACATGAGCAGAGTGCACAGTTCTTCCCAAGTAGACCTCTTCCACCTTTCACCCAACATTAGTATTACTATACAGTCTGAACTAAATTTTCACACGGGGATGTCAACCAGCCCTTCTACTTCCCTCACCTGTAAGTTACTGTATATGGGTTCCTGCGATATGGCCCTACCCAAAAGGATGTACTCCACTTGGACTGTCTCTCCTCATTACTGTCTGTTCTAAAGTTCTTCCTGCCCCATATTATAAAGGATTCGGCTAGTCTCACCCACAGCACCCACCCAGGGGCAGGGTTCCTTAAAATGATTACTAACCCCAGTTTACATTTCCTTATGGGAAAATTTTGTTGAAAAGAATGACCTGGCAACTGGATCTTTTTGAAGTACATCTAAATCATAGATGGACAACATTTGGTTTGCTTTGCAAGCATTTGAAATTAGCTCTTTGATCCCTGAGAAAACAATAGCTTCCCTCCATCAAGTTTCAGAAGCACTTCTGATATTTCAGAGGTCAAAGAATCAGCCACAAGCACCAAATTAAGAAAGTCAGCACAGAGCCTGCACAGCACTGCTTCCAATGGGATTGGTTATGAGATACAACTTGAGGCATAATAGAAACTGAAGTGGTGTAATTAAAAGTAACCTATTGTTGGCAAAGTGAAAGGTTCTCTTAAAAACAACTTCCTCTAAACACTCCCATGGATACTTAACCTCACCATGTTCTCCCATTGCCCTGTTTATCTGCTGAAGCCTTTGGCAATACCCAGTACATCCAGGTATGGGGGAGAAAGGGACCTTGTCTCCTTCCCCCTAGGATTCAATGTTTAAAATCTTTTTTTTCTTGTCCTAAATTCCAGCTCCCCTATGTACCAATATAGCATTAATGTCGTTTTTTTGCAAAAATAAAAAAGGTTTCCATTTACTGTATACACGCTTACCTCACTGTCCTCATGGCTGTTTAAAAAACATCTCCATTACTTGTGCCTTACTTCCTGGACAGACTTTAGGTCATGTCACAGGAAGGAGTTGACCAGCTGACCTCATTAGCACACTACCCTCCTACCTACCACCCACTTACAGGTGCACATTTTTAAATGAAATGCAATCAATCAGTGAGGTCAGCTGGTCAACTCCTTCCTGTGTCATGACCTATAGTCTGTCCAGGAAGTAAGGCAGAAGTAATGGAGTAGTGTTTTTAAACAGCTATGAGGACACTGAAGTATGCGTGTGTAGAATAAATAGAAAGCTTTTTAATTCTTGAAAAAGAAGTACATTAATGCTAATATGGTACATAGGGAAGCTGGCATTTAGAAAAAGAGGTATCCCAAATGGATAATTATGTATGTATATATTTCACCAGGGAAAAAACAATATCCACAACCTAACAAAGGCATTGTAAAGTACACAGAAACAATACACTAATGACCTTATTTTATTACTGGCAGTTTAAGGGTTAAAACATATTCACAGTGCTGACATTTTGATTTATAAAAATATGACAAAAATGAATGACAAAGCTTATTTACAAAGCCCTTCCATCCCATAAAAAGTGTTATTTAAAAGTGACCTATGACCTTCATTCATATGAAAATCCTACACATCATATTTCTCTGTATTGGTCTCCAAGGAGAATCGAGTTCGCACTTCCTCATGAACCATAACAGACCTTAATTAGGTGATAATTTATGTAGTACTTAGTATGAGCATGTGCCACTTGGTAGAATAGGCACCACAGACATTTGTATAGATGTTATCACTTATAAACCAGAGCTCCAACACTGACCAGGCATCAGAGAAAACCTTTATACAATGTTTAAAGAAGAACTTATGGGGAAAAAAAATAATTATAAAGGAATACAACCTACCTAAAATTGTTTTAATTTCTTCTGCAGCTACTTTCAGACTTCCCCATGGAATATGGTTGCCTTACCTTTAAAGTCTATGTCAACCCAATTACTAAAATCTCATGTAAGCTTTAGAAGTTAATGTAATTTCAAAACGTTGGCTTCAATCTTTTTAAACCTGTCATTTTCTTTCAAACTATAGCTCATGATTCTCCCATTAAGGTCCTTGATTAGGTACTTCCTGTCCTGGGTTGACAACTGTCTCTCAATTGAGCTCCTGCATTGTCACCCTGTCACATGTGGCTTTGGGAGAGACTACAAAATAAAACAAACAAGATCACCATAAATGAGATTAAAAGGGGCAAGTTTGCAAAAAAAAATTAAGACTACAGTGGGTATAAAAAATAATCACATTTCTTTACTTTGCAGTCTGAAATGAAGACAGACACAGTTTTTGTTTTATCCAGCTGTATTTACTAGTGCAACTTATAACATCCAAGTGAAATATATAACGCCAACATGTCAGAACTAAAACCAAAAACAGAAACACTGAGTTGGAAAAAGGATCACCCCCTTATGTCAGTATTTTGCTTGACCACCTTTTGCTTTAAAGGAGAAATTCAGCCTGAGCTTGTTCAGCTGGGCTTCTCCTATGGGTCCCACGAGTGCAATTAGTTTTGCACTCCTGTGACCCATCATCAGCAGAGAGCGGGCTGAAGTCTGCTCTCTGCTGACATCACAGGAATCAGTCCAGGCACCACGCCATCACAACAATGAAGTCTGGATCTGCCAGGTGCCTAGACTGATACCCATTTCCGCCTCTCAGTGAGCCATTCCTCCACAGCTCAGCACTCCAGTGAGCATGGAGAGGCAGAGCGGAGAGCTTCTGACTGACAGGCAGCAGCTTTCTGCTCGGGGAGCTGAGAGGACCGAGCCATCGGCGATGTTCGATCACTTGGTTCTCATTGCAGAGGCACCAGGGGGCAAATGCAGCATCGGTCCGATGCTGCATCCACCTAGGTAAGTATGATGGGGAAAAAAACATACGTCTCTTTTAATTACATCCTTTAGTCTGTTGGGATATGTCTCTACTAACTTTGCACATCTAGACTGCAATATTTGCCCTTACTTCTTTGCAGAACTGCTCAAATTAAATTAAATTTGTGGACTACAGTCTTGAAGTCATTCCACAGATTTTCAATGGTGTTTAAGTCTGGGTTCTGTCTAGGCCATGCAAGGAGGTTCACCTTTTTCTCCTTCAACCATTGTGTGGTAATTTTTGTTGTGTGCTTTGGGTCATTGTCATGTTGGAAGGTAAACCCATTGACAACTTTCTGGCAGAGGGCAGCAGATTTTCCTCAAGAATTTGATGATATTTTGCCCTATCAATTTTTCTTCTATCCTGACAAGTGCTCCAATCCCTGCTGCAGAGAAACACCCCCATAACAGGATATTACCATCTCCATGCTTTACTGTAGGAATGGTGGATTTTGGATGGTGAGCTGTATTGGATTTCTGACAGAAATATTGTTTGGTGTCTCATCTGACCACCTTAATTACATGCTACATGGCTACATAAATGCTGAGGCTACATGGAAAAAGGTGTTATGGTCCGAAATTAAATTACCGGTATTTGGCATCAACACCAAATGATATGTCTGGCACAAATCCAAACCAGCTCACCATCCAAATAACACCATTCATACAGTAAAGCATGGAGGTGGAAATATCCTGTTATGGGGGTGTTTCTCTGCAGCAGGGACTGGAGCACTTGTCAGAATAGAAGAAAAATAGATGGGGCAAAATACCATCAAAGAAAATCTGCCACCCTCTGCCAGAAAGTTGTCAATGGGAAGAAGGTTTACCTTCTAACATGACAATGACCCAAAGCACACAACAAAAACCTCATTGAATATCTGTGGAATGACTTGAAGACTGCAATCCATAAATGGTCATCTTCACATTTATCTGAACTTGAGCAGTTCTGCAAAGAAGAGTGGGCAAATAATGCAATGTCTAGATGTGTAAAGTTAGTAGAGACATATCCCAACAGACTAAAGGCTGTAATTAAAGCAAAATGTGGTCCAACAAAATACTGACATAAGGGGGTAATCCTTTTTCCAATTCCGTGATTTTGTTTTTGTTTTTTTTTTTCTTTTTTTTCTGGCATGTTGGCGTTATACCTTTCACTTAGATGTTATAAGTTGCACGTAAATACAGCTGGATAAAACAAAATCTGTGTCTGTCTTCATTTCAGGCTGCAAAGCAACAAAATGTGATTATTTAAAAGGGGGGTGATTCTTTTCTATACCCACTGTACATCCTCAAGATTTGGCACAAAAAAGAACTGGAGCTAAAGTGGATTTCAGTAAGATAGGTAAAAAATAAATAATAAAGTGTATGTAAAGGCAAAGCTTTTTTTGTATAGAATAGGGGAAGTTTAGACCTTCTTCCAAGTTTTATTGTGGTCTGTGTTCCAACTGGGGAGATTCCCTGCTCTGTTTGTCCTGGAGACCATTGTCACAAGACAGAAAGTAAGGGAAAATCCTACATTTTAGAGTTGTTATATAAGCAATTAGTAAGTAGAAATCTGATTACGGCTGAATGTGATGGAAATTATCCTCACTTTGGGGATAGCCTCTCACTTCCTGCTACGTCTCCAAGACAGGAGGTGAAGGGAAATCTCCCCTGCAGGACACAGACATCTAGACATTGGACGCAGCAGCAGGACTCAGGAGCGCGCCCGCATGAGCGGCCCCATGGAAAGCAGCTCTCCGTGGGGAAACTTGATGAAGAGGGGGAGCCAGAAGCAATGCTGGGGGACCCAAGAAAAGGAGGATTGGGGCCGCTTTGTGCAAAACCCTTGCACAGAACAGGTAAGTATGACATGTTTGTTTTTTTGAAAAAAAAAAAAAAAAAAAACCTTTACAATTACTTTAATTGCTCTAAATAAAAAATTTGCCAAAATCAGATCACTCTTCCATGAGCATTGTACTCACGCTGCTTTCACAGCTATTTTTCAAAGTAGAAGGAGACAGCTCCGCAAATTCAATAATGACCAGGACTTTGTCAACTCTGATGTTTCATCAAATTCATGTGTCTCTCGATCTTCCCAGAACTCTAGGAAAAACAAAACTTCAAGGAAAAGTAAGCAACATCCTTATGGTGATGGTCCTTCAACACGCTCTCCAAGAAAACGCACGGTAGATGCACTATCCTCACTGTCCACCTCACTCTCTCAGTCCAAATCATCTTCGGCTCACCTCTTTATTCACAATTCAGGTAGTATACTGAACAAACACATTGCACCCCCTGCAACTGAACCACGTATGCCTATGCGGTCTACTATGGCCAATGCAGGCTTAGAGGCACCCCCTATTCTTAATACACCACTAGGGTCTTCGTGACACTCAAATAGTCTAAATAGTGATTCTCACATGCCTTACAACTTTCCATAACCTGCTCCTTTTCTGCTTTCCTCCGATCAGGATTTGAATATCATAAATTTATCCAAACACGACCTTTCCCCCCCGGAGGAAATCCAGGTTCTAAAAAGGGTTCTTAATTTCTGCCCAACACACAATATCGACAAATTTGAAGTGGTCAAAGACACCAAACAGATTGGTGTTTTCAGTCTGCCACAATCTAGTTCATAATTCTTGCAACAAATGTCAAAGACAGACATTTGCAGATTGCAGATATATTAAGAAATCAGGAATCGGGCAACAATTGCAGATGCTCAGCCAAGAAAGGTAAGAATATGAACTGTGAATGATTTGCATACATTTGCATGATGCAACATTCAGAAACAATGTTCTCCTACAATGATATTCACAAAGCAATGAGGAATACATTGCAGACAAAGTTTAGAGACATTTTAGAGATATTTTCTGTGTTGTATTGAAGTGCTTCAGGTTATTACTGTTCTGTAGTATGCTCTCTAAAGCCCCATACACACGGTCGGATTTTCCGATGGATTCTGTCCTATCAGACAATGTTGTCGGAAATTCCGACCGTGTGTAGGCACCATCGGACAGTTTCCATCGGATTGTCCGACGGACAAAGTCCTATCTCCTGCTGGATAGATTTTTTGACAACAAAGTCCGATCACACCAAATCCGATCGTGTGTAGCGAATTCCGACGGACAAAGTGCTACGCATGCTCAGATCACATTACAAGACCAAAGCTATTGGCTACTAGCCTCTACGTAGTCCCGTCGTAGGCAACAAACATCACCACGTTCAGAATGATCGGATTTTCTGACAACTTTGTCCGACATGTGTACGCAAAACCAACATCGGACAAAGTACGACGGACATGATCCGACGGACCTGGTCCTCGGATAATCCGAGCGTGTGTATGGGGCTTAAGAGGTGGTTTAGAGCCACTACAATGTATTTGATTTGGTATCTTGCTCTATTCTCCTCTCCTGTTTAGTGCTAGTTAGTTCTTTTCTAGCTAGGCCCTCCCGATTTCTTCCATGTTCCCTCAGCCAGTGTTATTTTTTTCACAGAGACATGGCAGTAAAGATATTGTCTTACTGAGACACAGATCCCTTATGTTTGTTCATAATCCTCTGTTTTCTATACTGCGGTAAGACGTACATAGTTCTTTTATATATATTTTTGAGCCCTCTGGTATGGGAATATACATGGATTTTAACAGGTTCTGTTTATATGTGTGGGTATATATATATATATATATATATATATATATATATATATCCTATTCTCCCTTGTTTTACTGATGAGGATAGTGACTTTTTTTTAATTCATATTATCCTTTGTGGCTGATTGATGTATAATATGTATCTCTCTTTTGTTTCTTTATAGTTTATAACATTTTTTTTCCTTCCAACTAAGTTTTAAATAACATCACATGGTTCTGATGAAGTGGGGGATCCCATGAAACACGTAGACCTGTGACCTACCCAAACAACTTGAGACTTACTTTGCAGCGAATGAACAAACAACAAGATCCCCTGTCACTGAACACATCTCTGTGTTGTTTACAATCACAGATCTGTGTTCGGTAAGAACAGAGTCGATCACCAGGTGTCGGTGGTCAGTCATTATCTGGGAACCGATGATTGGCTGAGCTGTGATGAATAACAGCTCTAGATGACCTTGTCCCGGCACTGCTGGACACCTTTTTGTATTGCATTGTTCTAGAACAGTGCTTCTCAACTCCAGTTCTCAAGGCGCTCAAACAGGTCATATTTTCAGGATTTCCCTCAGATGAACCAGCTGTGGTAATTACTAAGGCAGTGAAACTGATCAAATCACCTGTGCAAAATAATGGAAAGCCTGAAAACATGACCTGTTGGTGCGCCTTGAAGACTGGAGTTGAGAAACACTGTTCTAGAAGAAAAATTTTGCAAATTTATAGTTGTTGGTTCTAGACATACTGATGCAGATTGGGCTGTCACCCTCTCCTCTTCTGGGCTTGGTTGTGCCTTGTATGGTTAGGATGTCCTATCTTATTAGTGTCATACTAAGCCCAGCCAATTGACAGGGGTACAAGGAATTATAATTCTGGCACAGAGGCCAGCTCATGAAAAATTTATGAGATTTTATGAGCTAATCAAATTCTGTAATTTATTTTAAAAAATGTATTCACATGTGTATATGCTGATACCGGCAGGTACGCACAGTGTTTTCTATAATGCATTCCTATGAGCAAAGATATGCTGCAGCTGTGGCTCCAAGGCACCACAACAACAAATGTATTACACTGTACACCCATACACTGTACCTTACATTCGTATGCTAGAGATCTTTGGCAAGGAAAAGTCTATTTATATGTTGTAAAGTTTACAAATAGTTCTTTTACATGTTATTAACATCATTTTACTTTGTCAATACATTTAGGTTTATCTGGACTATGTTAAGTAAACCATCTCTCACCATTTAAGTGTGCCTATTTCTTTATGTATGTATTGGCTTTTGAAAACCTGGCAACAAAATAAAACTGCTTCACATTTTGACATTTCCAGAAATCTCCTTCACTTCTAGTCTCACTTAATTTCTGCCTTATGTTTGTAGCTTCAGCAGTGAAATACAAATATAAGGTTTTAGATAAAAAATGCATCTTGACCACTCTTCAGCCTATAAGCTGGCACACTGTTCATGTTTATTTATGTCCTGTCTATAGCTCTACCTCTTCCTTGAGCTTGCCATACTTTATATTTTTTACTCAAAATGGTGCATTTCTGAATTTTCTTCCAGCCGAGGTACACTGGGGGAGATTTACTAGAATTAGGCTGGGTTTACACTATACTACACAACTTTGATTCTACTTTGCTTTGCAACATCAGTCCTACATTGGTTCCTACATTGGTTCCTACATTGGTCCTACATCCATCCTACTTTCATGAACAGGATAATACTTTGATCTGACTTTTCAGATAGTACGACTTGTCTTTTGACCAATCAAAACTAACACACAATGTGAGGGGCTACAGCAGGGGGCAGGAAATAACACAATGTCGGATGCCAAAGTCGGATGGTTAGGACAAGGATCTGACTTTGATCCTACTTCAATGATAGTCAATGGGCTGATGTAGGATCAAAGTCAGACCAAAGTAGTACCTGGAGCATTTTCAAAGTCGGTCGACTTGTGTCAGACCAGTTAAGACGGCTCCCATAAGGAAACATTGATTTTCACACATCATGCGACATGAGCTCCCAATGTCAGAGCGTTTGTCTTACCAGTGTGAACCCGGCCTTAAGGCCCATACACACGATCAGACTTTTTGACAACAAACATACAAATTAGCTGTTTTGAGGCAACATCCGACCGTGTGTACGCTCCATCGGACAAACTTTTTCGGTTTTCATCTGACTTTTGTTGGCTGCGTGAACAGACAAACTTTTCGGCAACAAAAGTCAGATGGAGCAAAGTCTGATCATGTCTACAGAAAACCATAGGACTTTTGTACAAAGTACAAACACGCATGCTCAGAACCAATGCAAAAGATCAGACAACAATACAGAAGTTGACCAAAGATGACGGTAAAGAGCAGAAAAAACACGTGATTTGGTGAAAGTTGGCTGAAAAAGTCCTGCCGTGTGTATGCAATACAAGTTCAGGGACGATGCCCTTTGTACAAAAATCCACGGGAAAGTTTGTACAAGGTCCGATCGTGTGTATGGGGCTTCAGAGAGTGCAGAATCTGGTGCAGCTGTGCATGGCAGCCAATCAGCTTCTAACTTCAGCTTGTTCAAATAAGCTTTTAAAAAAAAAACCTGGAAGCTGATTTGTTTTTATGCAGAGTTTCACCAGATTTTGCACTCTCTACTTGTAGTAAATCAATCTCACTCTGCTGCAGACATTTTAATTAAATGATTGAACACACCCAAAAGTGTTTATCTCCCTCCATACCCCCCAACTGTCAAACAATTTGCACAAACTGTCTGGTGGAGTGGGCTCCTTCCTGACATTAGGTGCCCACCTACACTGACCACCATTTCACCTCCTCACCCTCCACCGCACTGACTGACAATGTTTTTTTGCTCTTTTTACTTCACTGACACTAATGCCTTTTTTACCCCACTAATACCAATGTTTTTTTTTTTTCTCAACTAACTGACACTAAGGTTGTGTTGACACATGTGTGTTTCTAAGCATATCAAAATTGTGCAAGCACTATTTTTTATAACACAGCACACTACAACACTTAGTAGTGAGTTACAATGCATTGTGGTTTGCTGAAATGCATTTCATGTTTAAGGCACATTGGGGTGCCATTCAAAATAAATAGCACTGCATAGCACCAAGATATGTAATTTCAAAAAAGGAAGGACTCCCGCTGAAGTAAACAACGACACTATGGTGGTCTTATCCCTGAATATAGAGCAAAAAGGAGAACCCCCTAAATGGGACAGACCACCACCATGTATCACACAGGTAAAAAATTAAATATTTTATTTGTAAGTAGTAAAAAATGGACAACTAGCGTCCAGGGCACAGTACGCAATATAATGCACAAAATAATAAGATACAAAAAACAATACATAAAACATATGAAACAAGTAACAATAAGTAGCACTTATGCTCTCATGGGGTCTGTAGATGCCCCGAAACCTGACGAGTTTCCAGTTTCTTTGGTAAAAAAACCTTCATCAGGGGTAGAGAGTAAGGAGAGGTATGGTACAGTTATCACTCACGGTGGAGCAGACACTCGACATGAGATGGAAATAACAAATGGTCGTGGGTACAGCTGGACCCTTAGTACTGGAGCTTCAGCGTAGGGCAGCTAGAGAGACTTGCTTATCCAAAACAAGTACACCTACCTCTCCCTAATGGTCAGGAAACAAGACATACAGGCTCCATGATATTATGGTCACGATACAGACCACCCGGGATAGGAACAAGGGGGAGAAATAAACCCCTAATATGACTTGCGAGACAGCGTCCCTTTATAATTTGAACCACAGGGGTGATAAATGACCCCCTAGAGAGTCCAAAAACATATACCGTCCGGGTGGATGTGCATTACAGTGATACACACAATAGTGTGAATGGGGCTTAATGTACTTTTTTTCCTTCCACCAACCATCAAGGCATTCTTCCTCCGACAGACACCGATACCAGGATATTTTTTATGTTGCACTGACTTCCACCCTGAGCATTTTTTTTGCCTTCCACTGACCACTGACACCACAAATTTTCTCTCGTTGATATCAAACATTTTTCTTCCCATTGACTACTGATGCTGGACATATTTTTACCTCCTACTGACACCAGGGACATTTTTCCTCCCACTGACAGCAGGGATTTTTTCCTCCCACTGACGCCAAGCATTTTTTCCTTTTACTAACCCGAAACCTTGAGCAAAGTCAAGACATTGCCTTAGTAAAGGCAAGAGGTTCTTTTAATTGGATGAAATATACAGGAGGAGCAGTAATCTCATCATCTCCACCTGGTACAAGCAGGGAATTGACCTTGCTTTGTGCACTGGTCCAAATCATTTGGTGGAGGGGGGATGAGCGAGTTTGGGGGGGAAGAACTTGACTGGCCTGCACAGATTCAACCCGATAAAACACCCTTGGGATGAATTAGAGCAGGAACTGAAAGCCAGGCCTTTTTCGTCCACATCAGTGCCTGACCTCACAAATGCATTTCTGGAAGAATCGTGAAATATTCCCATAGACACACTCCTAAACCTTGTTGACGGCCTTCCCAGAAGAGTTGTGGCTGTTATAGCTGCAAAGGTTGGGCCAACTCAATATTGAACCGTACGGACTAAGATTGGGATGCCATTAAAGTCCATGTGCGTGTAAAGGTAGGTGTCCCAATACTTTTGGTAATATAGTGTATGTGTTATTTTTGATTTAGCCCACAGTTCCACTTTAAAACAAACCATTAGAGGTTTAACCTCCATGCTTTGCACCCACTTTGTTACCACAAAAAAGTAACTATGCAGTATCTTCCATAAATATACATTTTCAGTTATTTTTGTAAATGTTCACCAAAAGAAATGTTAATGTGATTCTTACTGAATTGTTAGCACCCTGTTCTGAGGGTTTGAAATTGGTAATAACTGGAAAAAAATGGCAGCACTTCAAATTACTAACTATATGTTGAACAGTGTGAACATTTGCAAACAGCTAATAAAGTAGTAAGCACTCTTTGAAAATAGGCAGCCATCAGTTGAAAGGCCAGCTACCAATTGTACAGTAAGGTGACATGGGGCTTATGAAATTGGCTTATATTAAGCTGGTAAGAGATCCAAGGGACAATGTTTCCAGTTACCAGGAAGAAAACAGCAAAGAAAAGAAAAAGAGAAGTTATTTCTTTGAAAAGTTCAGCAAAATATGTGGCTTTTTTATTATGGCGGTTTCTTTTTTTCATTTCACTTGGCTTGACTTCAATATATTATGTTAGTATGTGAAGCCAAAACATGTTTTCTTAGTTTTGCTTACGAATAAAATGGGGAATAGTGAGAACCCCTGTCATGTTTTTACTGTAATCAGGGGTTCTGTTAGAAAGAATTTCTCTTACTTGTCCTGCAGACATTTTACCAGACAGAAAGTGAGGGAAACTCTCCAATAACAACACATGCAGAAATACAAACCCCATTTTTTTATTAGAGTAGGGGAAGCTTAAAGTGATAGTAAAGTCTTGTTTTTTTTTTACATGTCATACTTACCTGCTCTGTGAAGTGGTTTTGCACAGAGAAGCCCAAATCCTCCTCTTCTGGGGTTGCTCGCCAGCATTCTTGGCCCCTCCCTCCTGCTAAGTGCTTGCTATGAGGACACCCGAGCCGAGCCGCTCCTCTGTGTGTCCTTTCAGACATGGAGTCATGGCTCGGTCCCGCCCCCCCCTCTCTCTCCTCATTGGCTCACTGACTTTGATTGGCAGGAGCCAATAGCACCTGCTATGTGTCTCAGCCCTTTTAGGAGGGAAAGTCCTGGCCAGCCGAGTCTCTCGTACAACATCGCTGGATCGAGAGGGGACCTGGGTAAGTATTAGGGGGGGGCTGCTGCACACAGAAGGTTTTTTTTTTTCAAAAAGATTTTTATTTTGTTTAACAACAAAAACAGAATTACAAAGAATCATACAAAGAGTCATAGAAACTTTCTAAGTGCGGACGCAGCCGCAACATAGAGCAAAAAAAAGAATACAGGTATGCTTCAGTTGCGTATACAAACAAGGAGTAATTTCAGAGCGTTATGACAAAAGTACTTAAACATGGTAAAGTTCAGTAAAAAGTAAACAGAACAATAAACATCAGTGATAATACACTAGAGAGCAGGGATGTTGTAAATTGAGTGATGTGACTCGTATTGACGGCAGGTGGAAGTATGCGAATAGTAATGACTTAGTACGAGTCGTATAAAGTACATCGAGTGTCATTCTAGGAAACATCTACATTTGAGTGTTGGGTACCAGCCTAATAAGATAAGATCTGGTATGTCATAGAAGAGATATATAATTGCGAGGGAATCTACCGTGTCAAAGGGAAGAGGAATGAACGATAGAGTAGGGAAGGGAGCCAAAAAATAAGAGAAAAAGGCAGGGGGGAGGTGGGGGAGCATTGTCTGCAGACCATCACAGCTCCCGATTATAGCTCACTGTTTAAACCTTTGATATTCAGCAGTCGTAAGAAAATGGTGCCAGCAGGCCCAAGTGTTGGTGAATTTGGTAGGTGTGTCTTTTGCCTGGTGGATCAGATTTTCCAGTTCTGCCGTTTTGCATATTCTACGAAACCAGTCAGCAATTGTAGGGGGTTCTGGGGAGCGCCATTTCGATGGGATACACATTTTTGCTGCATTCACCATGTGCATGGAGAGGGATCGAAAGTACGCCTTTCTAGAGATTGAGGGAAGGTTGAGTAAGAATTGAGTCGGCGTGAAAGCTAAATCATAGGTGGTTACGAGTTTGATCAACCTATGAACTTCTGACCAGAACGGTTGGATTTTGGGACACGTCCACCAAATGTGTATGAACGATCCGAGGTCCGCATTACATCTCCAACATTGCGGGGGGGGAATCAGGGAACATGTGATGCAGCTTTAGAGGGGTCCTATACCATCTAGTTGTTATTTTGTAAGAATTTTCCTGAGCAGAAGTGTTAATGGAACCTTTGTGTACAAAAGTATAAATGGACTCCCAATCAGATTGGGTGAGGGTCAAGGGGACATCCCTTTCCCATTCAAGCTTGCTCCAATCAGGATTGGGTTCGGTCGTCGAGAATAAAAGAGTGTAAGTATATGAAATAAGGCACATTGTTTCGAAGGGGGTAAGAGGTCTAGACCATTCCGTGTGAGGAGGAAGTTACGTATCTGCACATACGTCCAAAAGGAGAAGGTTTTTTATCTTAACGCATCATGCCTTAAGATAAAAAAAAATCTGCCTTTAGAATCTTTTTCAACCCTTGCCACTGGGACAAAAAGTAAGGAAAAATCTCTGCAGATAGCATTAACCCATATTCTAATCGACCACCGACTAAAACTGTCTAAAACATTTTTTGGCATTAAATATGCTTTAACCCTTTCAGTGTATGAAAATGACAATTGTGCTGCATATATTAGGTATCGCCAGAGTCTATGCAATAATTCTTGTACCATAATTATTGAGTATCTCTAAACTGATGCCCTATAAGGGCTTTTAAAGTATAGCCTATGGAAAATTTGGGGTATCGTAGTTTGTCTCCGTTTCACAGTCGCACACAATTTTAAGGCTTGATATTTTTGCTATCTATTTACTCAACACCACATTATCTTTATTATTTTACAAAAAATATGTGGATAATGTACTGTATAGTGTTTCTGTGCACTATAATTAACTTTGTACTAGTGCATTTTTTTTTTTTTTTACTAAACATGATGGGCTTGACAAACAGTTGTGGTAGTATTGTATGGCATAACAAATTACTACTATAATTTTATTCTCCAAGGTCTCTGTTTTCAGAAAATATATATATAATATTTTAGGTTTTAATCTTCAGGCCTAAATTGTGCATTTAACTTGTGTGCAAAGAAATGCAAACAATTAAGAAGGTTGAACTTTAATTTTCTGCTTCACTACCCCAAAAAATTATTAAAATAAAGCAAAATTTTGGGGAAATCCTGTGAGTTGCTTGTTTTCTGTCTGAAGATTGATAAATACAGTGGTGTGAAAAAGTGTTTGCCCCCTTCCTCATTTCCTGTTCCTTTGCATGTTTGTCACACTTAAGTGTTTCGGAACATCAAACCAATTTAAACAATACTCAAGGACAACACAAGTAAACACAAAATGCAATTTGTAAATGAAGGTGTTTATTATTAAAGGTGAAAAAAAATCCAAACCATCATGGCCCTGTGTGAAAAAGTGATTGCCCCCTAAACCTAATAACTGGTTGGGCCACCCTTAGCAGCAACAACTGCAACCAAGCGTTTGCGATAACGTGCAATGAGGCTTTTACAGCGTCCTGGAGGAATTTTGGCCCACTCATCTTTGCAGAATTGTCCTAATTCAGTTACATTAGAGGGTTTTCGAGCATGAACGGCCTTTTTAAGGTCATACCACAACATCTCAATAGGATTCAGGTCAGGACTTTGGCTAGGCCACTCCAAAGTCTTCATTTTGTTTTTCTTCAGCCATTCGGTGGTGGACTTGCTGGTGTGTTTAGGATCATTGTCCTGCTGCAGAACCCAAGTTCGTTTCAGCTTGAGTACACGAACAGATGGTCGGACATTCTCCTTCAGGATCTCTTGGTAGACAGCAGAATTCATAGTTCCTTTTATCACGGCAAGTCTTCCAGGTCCTGAAGCAGCAAAACAGCCCCAGACCATCACACTACCACCACCATATTTTACTGTTGGTATAATGTTCTTTTTCTGAAATGCAGTGTTCCTTCTTCGCCAGATATACTTGGACACACACCTTCCAAAGAGTTCCACTTTTGTCTCATCGGTCCACAGAATGTTGTCCCAAAAGTCTTGGGGGATCATCAAGATGTGTTGTGGAGAAATTGAGACGAGCTTTGATGTTCTTTTTGCTCAGCAGTGGTTTTCTCCTTGGAACTCTGCCATGCAGGCCATTTTTGCCCAGTCTTTTCCTGATGGTGGAGGCATGAACGCTGACCTTAACTGAGGCAAGTGAGGCCTGCAGTTCCTTGGACGTTGTTGTGGGGTCTTTTGTGACCTCTTGGATGAGTCGTCGCTGCGCTCTTGGGGTAATTTGGGGCGGCCGGCCACTCCTGGGAAGGTTCACCACTGTTCCATGTCTTCGCCATTTGTGGATAATGGCTCTCACCGTGGTTCGCTGGATTCCCAAAGCTTTGGAAATGGCTTTATAACCCTTTCCAGACTGATAGATCTCAATTACTTTCTTTCTCAATTGTTCCTGAATTTCTTTGGGTCTCGGCATGATGTGTAGCTTTTAAGGATCTTCTGGTGGACCTTACTGTGTCAAGCAGCTCCTATTTAAGTGATGCCTTGATTGTGAACAGGTGTGGCAATAATCAGGCCTGGGTGTGGCTAGAGAAATTGAACTCAGGTGTGGACAACCACAGTTATAGTATGTTTTAACAAGGGGGGCAATCACTTTTTCACACAGGGCCATGATGGTTTGGATTTTTTTTCACCTTTAATAATAAACACCTTCATTTACAAATTGCATTTTGTGTTTACTTGTGTTGTCCTTGACTATTGTTTAAATTGGTTTGATGTGTGTGACAAACATGCAAAGGAACAGGAAATGAGGATGGGGGCAAACACTTTTTCACACCACTGTATGTGCCTCTACAGATTCAGAAAAAAAACTGTAGTGATATAAGTTAAAGGGCATATGAACCCTAACAATGATCTTCTCTTATTTGACTCATTTTCATCTGTTAAATATACCATTGAAAGAGTTTTTTTTTGTATATGCTAGATAGGTGCAAAATCCACCCCAATGTGCTGATGACATCTACCTACCATCAAATTAAATAATGCAGTATTGCAGCAATGCAGGTAGGTGGAAATGTAAAAAAAATTCTATAGTTCAGACATCGGTCACAGGAAACATTGATATGGTATAAATAAAAAGTGAATTTCCTTTACATTACCTAAACATTATACAGTAAAAGTAAGGACAAACCACTGATCATTTTGTCATCTGCTACTAAAGCATATAAATTATACATGATGCTACCAGATGAACTATATAACTGAATAAGGTATCTAGCACATACCGTATATACTTAAGTATAAGCCGAGTTTTTCAGCACATTTGTTTGTGCTGAAAATGCCCCCCTCGGCTTATACTCGGGTCAAGCATTTTTCTGCAGCAGAGAATGACATTTTCCGAACCGACTTTGTGGCCCTGTATCTCTAGAAACTCAAGAACTAGCACTACAACATATCCAAAGCTGGGGTTCCTAGCACCAAGTGGCCCCAAGATACGGTGCCCCAAAGGCGGTTCGGAAAATGTAATTTTCTGCTGCAGAAAAGTGCTTGACATTTTCCAAACCGAGTTTGGGGCCCCGTATCTCGGGGCTACTTGGTGCTAGGAACCCCTTTGGATATGTTATAGTGCCAGTGCCTCTGGGTTTACAAACAAAATTTGGGGTTCCTAGCACCAAGTGGCCCTGAGATACAGGGCCCCAAATTCGGTAAACTGTGTCCATCTGCAGCAATGTCATTTCGGGACCCTTTGGGTTCAGCTAGGGGGCCTCTAGGAACCCTTAACTATCAAGTTTGAAGTTCGGGGGACCTATGGCTGCAAATAGGCACAGTGAGGCATGCAAATGGGTACAGTGAGGCTGAAAATGTTGACCCTCTTCTCCACTTACAGTAGCATTTCTCACCCTAGGCTTATACTCAAGTCAATACGTTTCCCAGTTTTTTGTGGTAAAATTCGGTGCCTCGGCTTATATTCGGGTACAGCCTCCAGCTACTTGAGTGACCAGGGGCGCGACGACGTCACTGCCTCGCATGTGCGCAAGAGCCGTTGTTTTCGGCACTGTAAGCCGGACCTTAAGAGCGCACGCAACTGTGTTTAGGAGATATTCACAGTACCTACAGGTAAGCCTTTTTATAGGCTTACCTGTAGGTACAAGTGGTATAACAGAGTTTATTACCACTTAAAGTTTATATATTCGTTATTACCACAGTTGTGATATTATGCTCACAATTTTCCAAACCAGGATTAGACTAGAAAAAGAGATATTAATCACTATAAATGAGATGACGCTAGCAGAGCGTTATGGTTTTGAACACCAATAGGGTTGTGTTTAAAGACTTCAGTGATGGAAATCTCACCCTAAGTTGACTTATTTTGGCCTAAATACTATGAACCTAAACCCTATGCATTGATTACAGGAATTCTACTGCAGGGGATGGTTGCTGTTAAGGTATAGCCTGATTGGGCAGCTTTGCCTGAAGTCTATACTACAAATCCTGTGAATAGACCATATGGCCACTGACATCCCATTTAATAAAGATAAAATAAGTATTTTAACAGCCTTATTTTTTCATTGTAGTTCAGTGGAGCAGAATTGTTGGAATAGCTGAGGATTATTATAAATATAGTTCCGCTTCAAATTCCATCTATGATGTTTCAGATGGAAATGTGTTAATTTCTAGAAGTTTGGAAGACTTTGCTGTATGTGGTAAAGGAATTACACTGGCAAAATAACGTCCTTAGTATGTTGTGTTCCTGGCCTTTCCATTTACAACACAAGTGATTCATTTTTCAACAGACAGTGTTATTGGGTGCGAAATTTATTGCTGTGGCTTATTTAAAACAGAAATTTGAGCAGAAATAAAAAAGCGGTGAAAGCTTTAAAAAGTTGCAGTTCTATAAAAGTCAGAAAGTAAACTGCAGTAAAGAAATGTCAGATTCAATAATCATAAAGTTACGAGTTTCTGTACCTAGGCACCGATTTGGGTTTCTGAAATGAAATGCACTGCTAATTCATGTAAATTCCCCTAATAGCAAAACATTGTAACTGTATTCTACAAAAGGTGGATGTTTTTGAACCCCACTAACAGACTCACAAGTGAGATATTAGTGTCCCCTTACAGTGGCAGCAAATACTGCAACTAATGCCCTTCCTGGTATTGTGGAAAACATTGGCCTTGGGAACTGCAGTTAAGCAGCCTTGGTCTTGTGAACTAATACTACAAAAAAACAAAAACAATACTACAAAACTACAAGGCGTAGTTATAATGGCAAGTTTGCTAGGTCAGGTCTGCCATTTGTCCAATGCCTGGATTTCCCTATTGGCAATGGGAAGTTCAGATCTCAGTAATATTCACTATATTTATAATATGGCCAAGCTAACAATCATTGGCTAGTGATTCCCCACTGATTCCCATGAAAATACAGTTGTGCTTGATCCCTTACTTCGTCATTCACTCAATTCCCTGCCTTGAGCCTAAAACCCTAATTTAAAAACCCTAATTTACTTCCACCAATATATGTCACCCAGGGCTGCTGATAGAAGTCACTGGGGGCCAATACAGACACCCTGACAAACCCCCCAAGAAAGTTTTAACACTACATTTTGCTAAAAATACAATAAATTCATTAGCAGACACAAATACAACATAACTCACAGAATTCTTGCTAAATCTAAAAGACAAAACTGAGTTAACCCCCCTGGCGGTATTCCCGAGTCTGGCTCGGGGTGAGATTTCAGTACCAAAAGCGGTAACCCCGAGCCAGACTCGGGCTTGCATTGCAGGATACAGGGGGAAGTTACTTACCTTGTCCCCTGGATCCTGCGATGTCTCCCCGCTGTGTGAGCGAGCCGTCTGCTCGCTCGATTCACACAGTGCCCGAGTGCCGCTGATCTCCGTATACCTTAGACGTTACGACGCACGGGAGCGGAGATCGGCACCAAATTCAAAAAAGTTAAAAAAAACACAATACACATAAAAAAAATACACATCCCCTTTGTCCCTAGTGGTCTGCCCAGTGCCCTGCATGTCATTTTATATAATAAATAGATTTTTTTCTGCCTGGAAACTGGAGATTGTCCATAGCAACCAAAAAGTGTCCCTTTATGTCAAAAGTGGTTTTAGACCAGCTAGAAAACAGCGATAATAAATCACAATCACACAATCACAATTCATCATCAAACACTAAATTTAATGACAGCGACTATTCTGCAACTGAGCAAATTTTAGTGTTTTTGATTTGATTACATTATTGAATAATTTTTATATATATTTTTATTTTATTATAATTTATGATTTTGTGTTTCAAACTTTATCATACCTGGGATGTCTACTAGACTCTGGTTTGGATATATTTAAGTGAGTTATTCATAAGAATTGCATGCCTACAATATAAAAACGCCAAATTTCCATGCAAAATAATTGTACCGCTTTCAGCACAAAATTCCAGACACAATCATACCGCCAGGGAGGTTAATTAAAAAAGAAGATGAGATGAAAAAATATACCGGCTGGGCAGTTGGAGCTCCGGAATCAGAGAGACAGAGGGAGAGTCCCAAAGTTACAGAGATAACAAACTCAGGAGCAGAGCTAACATTAGAGCCAGCGCTGGGAGGGGGATTAGTGTGGGACGAATGTCTCTTTCTCAGCAGCCCTAAAAGAGGACCAGTGGTCCCCCCTACCAGCGGCCCTAATGTCACCTACATCCAACAAGGCAACATCTTTGAAAGGGCAAATGTTAGCAAATAAAGGTAAAGAAATGTGTAACATCTGGTTAAAGAGCAATTTATGGCACTGGATGAAAACAATTAGTGAGCTACAGTTTAGTGCTAAAAGAAAAAATACTGCAAATATATTACAAATTAAAAAGTTAACCTAACGCGCCATAGTCTGCAAACAGATTTTCAAAGATTATCTATCAGGGTCAATATAAATGTACTTTTTTGCAGCCTGTGTTGTGTCACATTCTCACATGCCCATTTCTGCATCTGCAGTAACACTCTGACCAATGACCAAACCAGGGTGAATTATTAGTCCTGAGAAACATTCATTTCAATTAAGGTTTCCTGAATGTAATGCTTAAAAATAGTTGGTCAAAGTATAAAATATATAAAAGGCTGGCACCCTTAAAGACAAAAAAACCCTGCTAATAACACAATGTACTTGAGGGGGATAAACTCCTAAACTAATTTTTTCCTTTGAGTGTCAAGCTCAAGTGGATGGATAAGGTTCAAGTTATCTACCAAATCTGGTGGTCACATCTGTGTGGAGACTTCTCGGGGAGAACTAGCCATTTGACTTTGTTACAATGCGGGTATCTCCCTTAGCACCACCATAAATACACTTTATTGGACTTTTGTGTGGAGACTATTGGTTGAAGGTGAACTGTTATGCCCCGTACACACGATAGTAATTTCAGTCGGAAAAACCTTGGATGTTTTTCCGACAGAATTCCGCTCAAGCTTGCATTGCATACACACGGTCACACTAAAAATTTGAACTTTCATCCGTCAAGAGCGTGGTGACGTGCAACACTACGACGAGCCGAGAAAATGGAGTTTAATGCTTCCGAGCATGCATCAAATTGTTTCCTAGCATGCGTAGGAATTTTGCACGTTGGAATTGCTACAGACGATCGGAATTTTCGATAGGAACTTTTTCCGGCTGAAAAATAGAGAACCTGCTCTCAATCTTTTGCTGGCGAAAAATTCCGCCAGAAAAAGTCAGATGGAGCATACATACGGTTGGAATTTCTGGAATTTTCGACGAAAAGCTCACATCAGACTTTTGCTGGCAGAATTTCCGATTGTGTGTCTTACTGACAAAACACCATTTTCTCCCTAATGATTATGACCTGCCTTACATACAGGATGTGATCCTTTTATAGAGCATAAAATGACCTCAAAAGTTTTTTCTGGTTCATATTGGATGAAGAGAAACCAACATGCGAAAGATGTTGAAAATAATAGAACTTAAAGTGCATTTTTCTTTATTGGTGTATTTCCCCATGCCCATCATTTGACATACATAAGGCTATCCCTTATTCTTAGGGTGCTAAATCACTTAGCTCACTTAGCAGGTCTCAGCTACTATTTGGCTGGGGACCTCTGTTCTATTCTTCTGATGCACTTGCAGAAAGCTTCCTAAGGATCCAGGACACAGGAATTTGGAGTACAGAAGCTGACTGATACTGCATGTGGCTATACAGTATTTAGGACATAGTCTTCCGGACTTTGAGACTTTCTTTGGCTTCTTTTGGGAGATTTGCTTTAATACTTGTACACTCAGGACTGTATTCCTGTTGAGGAGTTCCTGTTTAGTACCAAATTGTCTACACTTCAAAAGGGGTGCCTTCATAGGTGTCCATATGGGGGGCAAGGGAAAGTGCCCCCCCAGGAGCAAGGTGCCTGCATACAGACACCGAGAGCCAATCCTGGGCAAGTGCCCAGGGTGCACCACGCCCAGGCGTCACAAGTGGCCGCAAAGCGGGAGCCGAAGCTGTGGCAGTCACTTACTGTTACATTCAGCAGCAGCCGCACCGCTCCGACTCCCTAGACTCTCTTATCAAACCATCCACTGGCCTGTCTGCTGCCCGCTGAACTGGTTGCTAGACTCGCCTGGTGTCTAGCAACCAGTGATGTTACGTCATGAGGCTGAGGCGAGGCCCCAGCATTCAGAGCGGATGAGAAACTTCTTCCTCCTTTGCGCCTGGTCAATTTTAGCTCCACCCAGCTCCTCCATCTTCTCCAGGTAGCGTGGCTCAGAGCCTGAGGGGCATGCCTGAAGAGCTGAGTGTGAGCTGTCCACCTGCACCAGCACCTTCCTGAGGTGAGGCAGCCTGTGTCCATGTTCTGGTGCTCATCTAACAGCACTACTTTTATAATTGTGCTCAAGGTGTTAAATGAATTATTTCATGATAGATATGTGGGATATATCATTGCTAACTTTCTAAAAATGCTCTTTACCTTGCTGTAATGCTGACCCTTGGGTCTGAATGCTTTCTAAGCCAGAGACTGTATGCACATCAGAAAAGTTAAGAATTCTTATCTGCATAACTCCTCCGGGTTAATGAATATCAAATTTGGAACAACAGAGCCATGGTGCTAACATTTTCAGAAAGAAAAGTTAGTAGTGGAAATCTCTGTAAACATAAAAAGAGATTAGAAACACTTTCGTGTTTACCCCTATTTATCATGAGCTGAACGCAAAGATCTATGACTTTTTCTATGTACACAAAAGGCCTATTTCTCTCAAATATTGTTCACAAATCTGTCTAAATCTGTGTTAGTGAGCACTTCTCCTTTGCCGAGATAATCTATCCCCCTCACAGGTTTGGCATATCAAGATGCTGATTAGACAGCATGATCGGGGGGGTCGGGGGGGGTCCAAAAAACATTAAGTATCTGATGTGGAAACCATTTGCCTCACGCAGTGCAGCACATCTCCTTTGCATAGAGTTAATCAGGTTGTTGATTGTGGCTAACAGAATGTTTGTTCATTCCTCTTCAATGGCTGTGCGAAGTTGCTGGATATTGGCAGGAACTGGAACACGCTGTCATATACGCCGATCCAGAGCATCCCAAACATGCTCAATGGGTGACATGTCCAAGGAGTATGTTGGCCATGCAAAAACTGATGTTTTCAGCTTCCAGGAATTGTGTGCAGATCCTTGCAACATGGGGCCATGCATTATAATGCTGCAACATGAGGTGATGGTCATGGATGAATAGCACAACAATGGGCCTAAAGATCTTGTCACTGTATCTCTGTGCATTCAAAATGCCATCAATAAAATGCACCATTGTTTGTTGTCGATAGCATACGCCTGCCCATACCATAACCCCACTGCCACCATGGGCCACTCGATCCACGACATTGACATCAGCAAACCTCTCACCCACACCAAACCATCAGCCATTTGCCCTGTACAGTGAAAACCGGGATTCATCTGTGAAGAGAACACCTCTCCAAAGTGCCAAACGCCATTGAATGTGAGCCTTTGCCCACTCAAGACGGTTACGACGACAAATTGCAGTCAGGTCAAGACCCCATGAGGACGACAAGCATGCAGATGAGCTTCCCTGAGATAGTTTCTGACAGTTTGTTCAGAAATTCTTTGGTTATGTAAACCGATTGTTGCAGCAGCCGTCCGGGTGGCTGGTCTCAGATGGTCTTGGAGGTGAAGATGCTGGATGCTGAGGTCCTGGGTTGGTGTGATTACACGTGGTCTGCGGTTGTGAGGCCGGTTGGATGTACTGCCAAATTCTCTGAAACGCCTTTGGATACGGCTTATGGTAAAGAAATTAACATTCAATTCAAGGGCAACAGCTCTGGTGGACATTCCTGCAGTCAGCATGCCAATTGCACGCTTCCTCAAAACTTGCGACATCTGTGGCACTGTGCTGTGTGATAAAACTGCACATTTTAGAGTGGCCTTTTATTGAAACCAGCCTAAGGCACACCTGTGCAATAACCATGCTGTCTAATCAGCATTAGGGATGGGCGAACGGTTCAGCCCGAGCATAAGTTCGGGCCAAACTCTCGCTGTTCGGACGCTTGGTAAATAGCCGAACAAACGGGTCATTTGACCGTTTGTTCGCCCCCCGAACCGACCACAAACCATTGCAGCGCTGAACAGTGCATTGCAAGCCCTGATTGGCTGAAGCAGTGAAAGCTGTGTGCATTACTGCCAGTTTAAGGCCATATAGTTCTGTGTGCATTACTGTCAGTTTAACGCTATATCGTTTTGTGTGTGTTACTGCCAGTTTAACGCCATAACGTTTTGTGTGCGTTACTGCCAGTTTAACGCCATATAGTTCTGTGTGTGTTACTGCCAGTTTAACGCCATATCGTTTTGTGCGTTACTGCCAGTTTAACGCCATTTACTTCTGTGTGCGTTACTGCCAGTTTAATGCCATTTACTTCTATGTGCGTTACTGACAGTTTAACGCCATATAGTTCTGTGTGTCACTGTACGTTTGACGTATTATATTCCAGTACATTATAGTGTATCCGTGGGGTGTGAAAATTATAATACCTTTCCAGATTTATGTTCTCAGATCCCCTGGCATAATGCCATAAATTAAGAGGAAGTAAAGCCTCATAAATAAAAAATAAATAAATAACCCCTGCAAGACAAAGGCATAATGAGCTAGTATGCATAGCATACTAGCTCATTATGAATTACTTACCTGAGATCGACTTCCAGGTATCACGGCTCTGGCACTGTGACTGGCTGGAGCCGCGATGACGTCACTCCTGCGCATGCACGCTGATGCCGCCACTAACAGCATGATCGCGGTTAGCAACAGCATGCTCAATGCGCCTGCGCGCCGTAGTTGACAGCGGTGACGCTATTTCTGCAAATATCTCCTAAACCTTTTAGGTTTGGGAGATATTGCTTGCACCTACAGGTAAGCCTTAATCTAGGCTTACCTGTAGGTTAAAGTGATTGTAATGGGTTTACAATCACTTTAAATCTCACTCTCCCTTTCTGATTGCAATAATGTGTGCTTCACGAATGATCTGGTAAACCTCAGTACCAGTGGTTGCCCTTTGTGCACCAGAACAATTTGCACGATTTGGTCACTGACTTATTAAATTGGCAATCGATTTGTTATTACTTAAGCTTTCATTTGAAGGTGTTGTAAGAACAAATTTGTTTTCTTAGTGTTTGAAAGAAAAAAAAAAGATAAAATTAGACAGCTAAACAAAACCATTTTTGACCAAGTAGTAGTTGTAAAACCACTACTCTTACTGTAGATACTGTACTGTAGTGTACATTTTAGTTTGTGTCTTTGTATTACTATAGTATGTAAAAGTAATGTTTATTGTGTACATGGTACAAAGCATAGAAACATTATTCATAATAGAAACAATCAGTTTGTTTTATTTTTTAACAAGGCAAACAATAAAATTAATGAAACCATAAAGACCGTGTATGAACAGTAGCACAAAAAAGTGTAATAAAAATAAGTGGGGAAATAAGGGCTAACTCATTGGTAATTAGGGCTGGAATTGAATTAATTAGGAAAAAAAAAATCTAAATTTAATTTAATTAAAACTCAAAAAGCCTTTTTTCTTCACTGGTAAAGCTTTGCTGCAGATAACGTTACTATCATATCTCTGTACTAGAGATCTGTAGTATGAAACTACAACAAAGTAACATAGTAACAAAACTGAAAGATCATTCATAAGCTCCAATAGTGATCATTGAAGAGAACCTTGATTCTAAGTTTTTTGTCTATAATGTAGCGGCACAACTAAAAACATATATAAATGTGGTCATACATGAAAGGGAATCAATACTAGTTGAAATCATTTTTTTTAGGGTCCATGCACACTGGCTTAAAAAATCACCAGTGCTCTTGGCAGAAAAAAACGCAAATTATGAGCGTTTTTGTACTAGCGTTTAGCATTTTTTTCTGCCAGAAAACTGCTCTCAAAAATGTTAAACAGAAGGTTTTTTTCTGCCTATAAACGCTGAACTTAAAATTTGCCTCTAAATGACCTAATGCACATGGACACATAGGATAATATTAGTTGTTTCTACAGGCAAAATGCTAAACTCCTCTAGGAGCAGTGTTTTTTAAGCAAGTAGGGCATGGACCCTTAAGTTTTTACATTTTGAACCTTATGTTTTATATCTATTGTTTAAAATATTTATAAAAACACAGAGATTTCCAGAGCACTATGGGTTTTCTAAAAAGAGAGCGCACTGTCACACCTGACCAATTCACTTATAAACTACACCTTGAGCTAAGACCGGTTCACACCATGCTTGCACAGGAATCGCACAGAAACGATATGCGGTCCTGTGTGATTCACATATGGGGTGCCATTTCAGTCCATTCATTTGGATAGGCTAAAATCACACTGCACTACTTTTAGAAATGCACTGCAACTGGATCGCATAGTACTTTTGTACCATGCAATTCAGGGTGGGCAAATGCACTGTGTTTGGGGTGTCAATAGCGTATTATTTGACACCTGCTACAGATCACAAATGGACTGCGCCTTGAATGCTGTGTGAATTGCATAGGAACACACAGCCTGTGCAATTCCTGTGCGGTTGAACCGGGAAGGGTTGCGCTAAATGTTAAAAATAAAAAGAACGTGCAAATAATGACAAAAAACAAGTGGATATAAAGGAATCTAGCTAAAAATTAGTGATGAGTGAATCAACCAAAGTATTGCTACTGATGGTGGACAAAGCAGCCCTAATGTGAACATCAAACCATATATTCGTAGTAACAACCAAAAGGTTTAGTGTAAATCTATTGGTCACAACAGGCTTGGTAGTGAGCCAGCGAAGACTCAATGTATATCAATATACAATATGTATCAAATGTGATAGGCTTGATGTACAAAATAAAACACACAAATAAAGTCCAAGTGACAAAAATGGTGTAGGCTAAATAATCAAACATAAAACAAAAATCAAATTGTCCAAGTGACAGAAAGGTCCAGTCCAGAGGCGACTGCGTCTGACTTCAACCGTGAAAATGGTGACTTTCCAAAGTGGTATCCAACAGATAAGGTGACCAGTGCTCAGTGTTCCCACCACCAGGTGAAATGCAGGCTTACCAGATCAAGATGGAACAAACGCATGTGGCTATAGCCCAGCCCAGGCCTTTTCCTCTGGGGTGTCGTGGTTCCACCTCTGTCTCAGGAATGGATAGTGATGTGCCTCAGATGGTGATGGATCGGGGGATCTCCAGCAGTGGGGGAGTGTCTCTATGGTCTCAAGTACGGTTCACCCGAACGAAGGGATGGGAAAAAGAGAAGAAACACACCATGGGCAGGATCCAACGGGTTTATTTAATCCAAAAGCGCCATAGAGCGCAAATATAAAACAAATAAAAAAGGGGATTTAAAATTTCGCGGCCGGCCGGCTGCAATACACGCCCGTGCTAGGACGTAGAACGCGGTGACGTCAGCACGTCGCTCCTCCCTACGCGTTTCGTCAGAGAGTGATGTAATCATGGGACACGGGCGGCGTACTGACGCACCGCTTAAATACACAACAGACAGCCTCGATCTGGATGGAAGGATAGCAAACCTGTGGTCTCCATCTTGGAAGCTGGCAAACCGAGGGCAGAATAACCTGACTGGACAGGGCTTAATAAATTAGTTATATGTTCTAAAGCATACATCTAGCATTGTCCTACGTGGTGGGTTATTGAAAATTTCCTTAAAAATTGTAGATAAACAAAGGATCCTTGAGTAAGTTACAACGTATGCGAGTAATGGATGTAAAAAACTACATTACCCATCATGCTACGTGACGTCACCAAGATACGCCTCACGTCCTCCAGAGGGAGGTGGGCGGAACCAGGTGAGGATTGAAGTGAGACACTAGGACGGTATTCACCGTCCAATCCCGTGTCAGACAGACGGGTAGATTGTAAACGGAATAGTAGGTGAATACTAGTAATAATAAAAATCTAAATAAACCGCGGGAGAGATTCTAAGTTGGCAAAGAGACATCTGTGGTACATCTTAAAAGGAGCCCCCACAGAACTAATTAATCGTCCGCAGAGAGGTGAAAATATACGTATAAAAATGTTAATATTGGTCCATTATGTACCTCCTGAATTTCATCAGGGTGAGTGGACAACAATAAGACTATGAAAAACGAAGGGACTGTCTTAGTCAGCATCCTCTTGTCGTCCTGGTGCAATAACACCGCAGGTCGACCAGGGGAGCGGGATGGTGTATGGAGTCAAAGCCAGGGTGGCTAAAAGAGACATTCTGCCACTCAGGGGTAAAAAATCCGGGGCAGCAACCTGAAGGTCAACATTATCATCTACCAATACTAGCGCATTAAAGTGCTAGTACTGATTGACCAAACTCCAATAAATGAAAATTATAATGTTAGCAAGGGAAATAGGCCAGCCTAACTGGACTTATTAAAAATAACACGAATGGACAGATATGCCATCACGTCTCTAAGTAAGAAACGCTTAAAGGGATACACATCCACTGGATAGGTTGTACTGGAAGAAGGTGGTTAGTAAAATCCTAAAGTAAATTATTTAGGGGGGTGTAGGATTGTTATGTATGAACCATAACACATCTAAATTAATCTATAACACTCCCGAGTAGAAATGTCCACTTGGTATGTCTTGGTTCCCCGTAATGGGAGCAAGTATCTATGTTTGATATCCCCAACCCAGATCGAGTTCACAATATCATATCATCTCAATGCAGTTATATGTTTAAAAATGACCAAAAACATTATGTAGTCTAGGCATTGTCAATGAACGCGTTCACATCCACATCGATGTTTAACCCTTGGGGGATGTGCGTTTTTAGTCTATGCACCCACGACATCTCTGACCTAGAAATGCTTCTGACCAGGTTACTTCCTCTCCAGTGTGGATTAAACTTCTCTATTCCCAAAAATAGAGTGTTGGAGGGGTCCCTGTTGTGTACGGTCAGATAATGCTTAGAGACGGAGTGTTTAGTGTAACCTCTTCGGATAGTATTTATGTGCTCGTTAAGTCAGACTCTCAGGGGGCGTTTAGTCCTGCCCACATACTGCAGGCCACACGGGCACTGCAGCAAGTAGACAAGTCCCTCAGTAGTGCATGTAATGAAAGACTTGATTTTATAGCTTTTAGATGTTATAGTTGAAGAAAAATTGATAGTTCTCCTGGTCCTACAGCTATTAATGGAGCATACTTGACATCGGTTACATTTGTAATAACCGATCAACTCTCCAAAGAAGTGGGGAGCTCCTATTGGAGGGTTCAGAATATTGGGTGCTATTTTATCTTTAAGTGATGGAGCACCTCTGAACACCACCCGTGGCCTATCAGGGAGAATGGTATTCAGAAGTGCATCATTCCCCAAGATGTGCCAGTGTTTTTGTATGATGCGGCTAATGTTATGATATTGATTGGAGTAGTTGGTAATGAAAGGGACTCCTGCCGTATCCCTCACACCATTGGTTGGTGCTTTCACTTCCAACAGGGATGACCTATCCATCAAGGAAACTTGGTGGAGGGTATCCTGAAGCGATACAGGGTCATAACCCTTATCAATGAATTTGGAAGTGAGGGTTTTGGCCTGTACTAAAAATTGATTGTAATCAGTACAGTTCCGCCTTAGGCGCATGTATTGGCTTTTAGGGACAGAGCCGAGCCAGGAGGGGTGATGGCAACTCCCCTTGGGGATGTAGGAATTCCTGTCCGTGGGCTTAAAGAAGGTAGAAGTGACAAACCGGCTGTCTTTATTTTCTATCTTCAAGTCTAAAAAATGGATCGCTTCCTGGCTCGCCTCAAACGACAGATGTATGCCCCTGTCGTTATTGTTAAGCTCAGCCATAAAAATCTCCAGGGATGACTTGGTACCTTGCCACAGGAGGAGGACGTCATCTATATAGCGTGCCCAAAGGACGATCTCTAGTCTAGATTGGGAATAGATGACGTCCTCCTCCCATTGGGCCATGAACAGATTCGCCAGGCTAGGGGCGTATTTAGCCCCCATGGCCACGCCCCTGTCCTGGCGAAAATACTGTCCATTGTACCAAAAGAAATTATGTGTAGCCGCGAACTGTAGCAACTCCATAATAAACTCGATCTGTATTGGGATAAGTGAAGAGTTCTTATACAGAAAATATTTCACTGCTCCCAGACCGAGGTGGTGAGGGATAACGGTGTAGAGCGACGTGACGTCGGCCGTAACCAGCCACACACCATCCTGTGGGACAAGGTCAGTCAGTAAGTTGATGACCTGACGTGTATCTTTGATATAGGAAGGCATCATCTGTACCAAGGGTTGTAAATAGTAGTCTATGTACTTGCCCACCCGAGACGTCACGGAGTCTATTCCGCTCACTATAGGACGTCCCGGGGGGCAAGTTAGACTCTTGTGGATTTTGGGGAGGTAGTAGATAATAGGCACCCTGGGGGCTTTGGGAACCAAAAAATGCCTCTCCTTTTTGTTTAAAATGCCTAAATTAGCACCCTTGGATACCAAGTCCTCCAGGGTGCGTTTGTATCTCGTATTTGGGTTGGAGGACAAGGGGGTATAGGTGTCTCTATCCCCTACTATCCGATCCATCTCCAAGAGATAATCTCTCTTGTTGAGTAAGATGATGCCCCCGCCCTTGTCGGCGGGGCGTATCACCAATTCCTCATTGTCGCATAAAGACTGTATACCTTCTTCCAGATTCTTTTTAATCCTAGCTTGTTTTATTTTCAGGTTATCTAAATCCTTCAAAACAATATCCCTAAACACCTTAATAGAAGGGGCAAGGGCACCAGGGGGGTTAAACAGGGAAGCATTAGCCAATCCAGAATGTTGAAATTCTGTAGAGGCAAGTCTATTAGTATTAACAGGGTTCGACAAAAAATGTCTTTTTATGTTCAGCTTCCGCACATATCTGTGTACATCCATGTAGGTCTGAAACTTGCTCAAACCTTTCGGCGGAGCAAATTTCAGACCTCTATCGAGCACTTGTAGTTCAGAATCCGTAAGGGTGTGGGAACTTAGATTAAAAATGCCCTCACCGCTTACACCTTTTTCCTTTTGGGAGTGGCTACGCCGCCCCCCTCTAGTTCCTCTTTTCTTTCTACGGCTCGTTTGACGCCTTGGCTCGGCCTGTGAAAATCCCACCCCTGTTGGCTACGTTCAGTAGGAGCACTGCCTGTGTTCATTGGGTGTATGGTATTGTTCACCCCACCGAAACCAAAATTGTCGCCATTACTGCCATCTCTTAAAGGGAAAAACTGATTATGGGTAGGGATATTGTAGCCAGAGTCATGACCTCCATAACCTTCATTGTAATGCGAGACATGACCATATCCTTCCCCGCCGTAGTTGGAAGGAAGATTTTGACCTCCTCTCTGCCCTATAATGGGAGGATATGTAGGTTGTGGTGGAGGTCCCAACCTAAAATTGGGAGGATATCCACCACTTCCATTTGGAGGTCCTGGCGGCCATCCATGCTGATTCCCCCACATAGGGCCAAAACTTGGATAAGGGGGGTATCCACGCCCCGTCACCGATTTTTGATTGTAACTGGTGTTATTCCTGCTCCTAGGATTGCCAGAAGGCCTATGTGGGGACTGGGGCGGGATGTCCCTAGGTTTTTTAGGGGCCCGGTTGTTAGAAGAGGGTAATTGTTGGAATCTAGACGGACCACCCCCCGTGTTCCCTGGGGGTCTTGTGGATCCTCCCCCTATACCGCCAGTAGCCTGTGGAATAGTATCCATATCGGTGGAAGAGGTAGATGTCTGTTCCGCCAACAATTTCTTTTGCCACTCAAAGACACTCTGTGTCTGATAGTCGGACAAATCCCTATTATATTTATTTTTCTTTTTAATTTTTTGTTCCCTGTCTTCCTTTTCTAAAAACTTTTGAAGAGTCTTAGATCTTTCACTATACTCTTCACTTTTATTGAAGGGGGTGAGTTTCTCTTTAATGACTTTAATTTCCTCGTCAATCACTGAGAGCTTATAGGTCTTTCTCTCCACAAGGAATTTAATCAGGTTGACACCAGCGTCATTAAAATATTTGTACCACTCCTCCAATTGTGATTCTCCCCTTTGGGGGCACACCTCCCACCTTAAGCTGCGAGGAACCATATGGTGCTTAATATAAGTTTCAAGAAAGGCGATGTCCCATTGGGTGTGGGTTTCAGATACCGTGAGATTTTTTAACCTGATAAACAGGCCTCCCAGGTCTCCATCGCCCTCCTTGAATGCTTCAAACACTCCCTCGGTGTTGACCACCCGGGTGGCTCTATAGTCAAAAAAATCCATCTAGACGCCTAAACTGGCTAAGAAAAATAGCCAAATGGGGTATAGATGTAAGGGAAAAATGGTAAGTAACAAATTATGTAACTAACAACGTCCTGCTGCAATAATGGATATCAGACACAAATAGTAATACAAAAAGAAAATCGCGCTGGACAAAAAATATACCTACAGAAAAGCAGCAACCAAATTGTGATAAGCAAATAGAAAAGTTGAACCGGGAAGGGTTGCGCTAAATGTTAAAAATAAAAAGAACGTGCAAATAATGACAAAAAACAAGTGGATATAAAGGAATCTAGCTAAAAATTAGTGATGAGTGAATCAACCAAAGTATTGCTACTGATGGTGGACAAAGCAGCCCTAATGTGAACATCAAACCATATATTCGTAGTAACAACCAAAAGGTTTAGTGTAAATCTATTGGTCACAACAGGCTTGGTAGTGAGCCAGCGAAGACTCAATGTATATCAATATACAATATGTATCAAATGTGATAGGCTTGATGTACAAAATAAAACACACAAATAAAGTCCAAGTGACAAAAATGGTGTAGGCTAAATAATCAAACATAAAACAAAAATCAAATTGTCCAAGTGACAGAAAGGTCCAGTCCAGAGGCGACTGCGTCTGACTTCAACCGTGAAAATGGTGACTTTCCAAAGTGGTATCCAACAGATAAGGTGACCAGTGCTCAGTGTTCCCACCACCAGGTGAAATGCAGGCTTACCAGATCAAGATGGAACAAACGCATGTGGCTATAGCCCAGCCCAGGCCTTTTCCTCTGGGGTGTCGTGGTTCCACCTCTGTCTCAGGAATGGATAGTGATGTGCCTCAGATGGTGATGGATCGGGGGATCTCCAGCAGTGGGGGAGTGTCTCTATGGTCTCAAGTACGGTTCACCCGAACGAAGGGACGGGAAAAAGAGAAGAAACACACCATGGGCAGGATCCAACGGGTTTATTTAATCCAAAAGCGCCATAGAGCGCAAATATAAAACAAATAAAAAAGGGGATTTAAAATTTCGCGGCCGGCCGGCTGCAATACACGCCCGTGCTAGGACGTAGAACGCGGTGACGTCAGCACGTCGCTCCTCCCTACGCGTTTCGTCAGAGAGTGACGTAATCATGGGACACGGGCGGCGTACTGACGCACCGCTTAAATACACAACAGACAGCCTCGATCTGGATGGAAGGATAGCAAACCTGTGGTCTCCATCTTGAAAGCTGGCAAACCGAGGGCAGAATAACCTGACTGGACAGGGCTTAATAAATTAGTTATATGTTCTAAAGCATACATCTAGCATTGTCCTACGTGGTGGGTTATTGAAAATTTCCTTAAAAATTGTAGATAAACAAAGGATCCTTGAGTAAGTTACAACGTATGCGAGTAATGGATGTAAAAAACTACATTACCCATCATGCTACGTGACGTCACCAAGATACGCCTCACGTCCTCCAGAGGGAGGTGGGCGGAACCAGGTGAGGATTGAAGTGAGACACTAGGACGGTATTCACCGTCCAATCCCGTGTCAGACAGACGGGTAGATTGTAAACGGAATAGTAGGTGAATACTAGTAATAATAAAAATCTAAATAAACCGCGGGAGAGATTCTAAGTTGGCAAAGAGACATCTGTGGTACATCTTAAAAGGAGCCCCCACAGAACTAATTAATCGTCCGCAGAGAGGTGAAAATATACGTATAAAAATGTTAATATTGGTCCATTATGTACCTCCTGAATTTCATCAGGGTGAGTGGACAACAATAAGACTATGAAAAACGAAGGGACTGTCTTAGTCAGCATCCTCTTGTCGTCCTGGTGCAATAACACCGCAGGTCGACCAGGGGAGCGGGATGGTGTATGGAGTCAAAGCCAGGGTGGCTAAAAGAGACATTCTGCCACTCAGGGGTAAAAAATCCGGGGCAGCAACCTGAAGGTCAACATTATCATCTACCAATACTAGCGCATTAAAGTGCTAGTACTGATTGACCAAACTCCAATAAATGAAAATTATAATGTTAGCAAGGGAAATAGGCCAGCCTAACTGGACTTATTAAAAATAACACGAATGGACAGATATGCCATCACGTCTCTAAGTAAGAAACGCTTAAAGGGATACACATCCACTGGATAGGTTGTACTGGAAGAAGGTGGTTAGTAAAATCCTAAAGTAAATTATTTAGGGGGGTGTAGGATTGTTATGTATGAACCATAACACATCTAAATTAATCTATAACACTCCCGAGTAGAAATGTCCACTTGGTATGTCTTGGTTCCCCGTAATGGGAGCAAGTATCTATGTTTGATATCCCCAACCCAGATCGAGTTCACAATATCATATCATCTCAATGCAGTTATATGTTTAAAAATGACCAAAAACATTATGTAGTCTAGGCATTGTCAATGAACGCGTTCACATCCACATCGATGTTTAACCCTTGGGGGATGTGCGTTTTTAGTCTATGCACCCACGACATCTCTGACCTAGAAATGCTTCTGACCAGGTTACTTCCTCTCCAGTGTGGATTAAACTTCTCTATTCCCAAAAATAGAGTGTTGGAGGGGTCCCTGTTGTGTACGGTCAGATAATGCTTAGAGACGGAGTGTTTAGTGTAACCTCTTCGGATATTATTTATGTGCTCGTTAAGTCGGACTCTCAGGGGGCGTCATCTATTCCCAATCTAGACTAGAGATCGTCCTTTGGGCACGCTATATAGATGACGTCCTCCTCCTGTGGCAAGGTACCAAGTCATCCCTGGAGATTTTTATGGCTGAGCTTAACAATAACGACAGGGGCATACATCTGTCGTTTGAGGCGAGCCAGGAAGCGATCCATTTTTTAGACTTGAAGATAGAAAATAAAGACAGCCGGTTTGTCACTTCTACCTTCTTTAAGCCCACGGACAGGAATTCCTACATCCCCAAGGGGAGTTGCCATCACCCCTCCTGGCTCGGCTCTGTCCCTAAAAGCCAATACATGCGCCTAAGGCGGAACTGTACTGATTACAATCAATTTTTAGTACAGGCCAAAACCCTCACTTCCAAATTCATTGATAAGGGTTATGACCCTGTATCGCTTCAGGATACCCTCCACCAAGTTTCCTTGATGGATAGGTCATCCCTGTTGGAAGTGAAAGCACCAACCAATGGTGTGAGGGATACGGCAGGAGTCCCTTTCATTACCAACTACTCCAATCAATATCATAACATTAGCCGCATCATACAAAAACACTGGCACATCTTGGGGAATGATGCACTTCTGAATACCATTCTCCCTGATAGGCCACGGGTGGTGTTCAGAGGTGCTCCATCACTTAAAGATAAAATAGCACCCAATATTCTGAACCCTCCAATAGGAGCTCCCCACTTCTTTGGAGAGTTGATCGGTTATTACAAATGTAACCGATGTCAAGTATGCTCCATTAATAGCTGTAGGACCAGGAGAACTATCAATTTTTCTTCAACTATAACATCTAAAAGCTATAAAATCGAGTCTTTCATTACATGCACTACTGAGGGACTTGTCTACTTGCTGCAGTGCCCGTGTGGCCTGCAGTATGTGGGCAGGACTAAACGCCCCCTGAGAGTCCGACTTAACGAGCACATAAATAATATCCGAAGAGGTTACACTAAACACTCCGTCTCTAAGCATTATCTGACCGTACACAACAGGGACCCCTCCAACACTCTATTTTTGGGAATAGAGAAGTTTAATCCACACTGGAGAGGAAGTAACCTGGTCAGAAGCATTTCTAGGTCAGAGATGTCGTGGGTGCATAGACTAAAAACGCACATCCCCCAAGGGTTAAACATCGATGTGGATGTGAACGCGTTCATTGACAATGCCTAGACTACATAATGTTTTTGGTCATTTTTAAACATATAACTGCATTGAGATGATATGATATTGTGAACTCGATCTGGGTTGGGGATATCAAACATAGATACTTGCTCCCATTACGGGGAACCAAGACATACCAAGTGGACATTTCTACTCGGGAGTGTTATAGATTAATTTAGATGTGTTATGGTTCATACATAACAATCCTACACCCCCCTAAATAATTTACTTTAGGATTTTACTAACCACCTTCTTCCAGTACAACCTATCCAGTGGATGTGTATCCCTTTAAGCGTTTCTTACTTAGAGACGTGATGGCATATCTGTCCATTCGTGTTATTTTTAATAAGTCCAGTTAGGCTGGCCTATTTCCCTTGCTAACATTATAATTTTCATTTATTGGAGTTTGGTCAATCAGTACTAGCACTTTAATGCGCTAGTATTGGTAGATGATAATGTTGACCTTCAGGTTGCTGCCCCGGATTTTTTACCCCTGAGTGGCAGAATGTCTCTTTTAGCCACCCTGGCTTTGACTCCATACACCATCCCGCTCCCCTGGTCGACCTGCGGTGTTATTGCACCAGGACGACAAGAGGATGCTGACTAAGACAGTCCCTTCGTTTTTCATAGTCTTATTGTTGTCCACTCACCCTGATGAAATTCAGGAGGTACATAATGGACCAATATTAACATTTTTATACGTATATTTTCACCTCTCTGCGGACGATTAATTAGTTCTGTGGGGGCTCCTTTTAAGATGTACCACAGATGTCTCTTTGCCAACTTAGAATCTCTCCCGCGGTTTATTTAGATTTTTATTATTACTAGTATTCACCTACTATTCCGTTTACAATCTACCCGTCTGTCTGACACGGGATTGGACGGTGAATACCGTCCTAGTGTCTCACTTCAATCCTCACCTGGTTCCGCCCACCTCCCTCTGGAGGACGTGAGGCGTATCTTGGTGACGTCACGTAGCATGATGGGTAATGTAGTTTTTTACATCCATTACTCGCATACGTTGTAACTTACTCAAGGATCCTTTGTTTATCTACAATTTTTAAGGAAATTTTCAATAACCCACCACGTAGGACAATGCTAGATGTATGCTTTAGAACATATAACTAATTTATTAAGCCCTGTCCAGTCAGGTTATTCTGCCCTCGGTTTGCCAGCTTCCAAGATGGAGACCACAGGTTTGCTATCCTTCCATCCAGATCGAGGCTGTCTGTTGTGTATTTAAGCGGTGCGTCAGTACGCCGCCCGTGTCCCATGATTACGTCACTCTCTGACGAAACGCGTAGGGAGGAGCGACGTGCTGACGTCACCGCGTTCTACGTCCTAGCACGGGCGTGTATTGCAGCCGGCCGGCCGCGAAATTTTAAATCCCCTTTTTTATTTGTTTTATATTTGCGCTCTATGGCGCTTTTGGATTAAATAAACCCGTTGGATCCTGCCCATGGTGTGTTTCTTCTCTTTTTCCCGTCCCTTCGTTCGGGTGAACCGTACTTGAGACCATAGAGACACTCCCCCACTGCTGGAGATCCCCCGATCCATCACCATCTGAGGCACATCACTATCCATTCCTGAGACAGAGGTGGAACCACGACACCCCAGAGGAAAAGGCCTGGGCTGGGCTATAGCCACATGCGTTTGTTCCATCTTGATCTGGTAAGCCTGCATTTCACCTGGTGGTGGGAACACTGAGCACTGGTCACCTTATCTGTTGGATACCACTTTGGAAAGTCACCATTTTCACGGTTGAAGTCAGACGCAGTCGCCTCTGGACTGGACCTTTCTGTCACTTGGACAATTTGATTTTTGTTTTATGTTTGATTATTTAGCCTACACCATTTTTGTCACTTGGACTTTATTTGTGTGTTTTATTTTGTACATCAAGCCTATCACATTTGATACATATTGTATATTGATATACATTGAGTCTTCGCTGGCTCACTACCAAGCCTGTTGTGACCAATAGATTTACACTAAACCTTTTGGTTGTTACTACGAATATATGGTTTGATGTTCACATTAGGGCTGCTTTGTCCACCATCAGTAGCAATACTTTGGTTGATTCACTCATCACTAATTTTTAGCTAGATTCCTTTATATCCACTTGTTTTTTGTCATTATTTGCACGTTCTTTTTATTTTTAACATTTAGCGCAACCCTTCCCGGTTCAACTTTTCTATTTGCTTATCACAATTTGGTTGCTGCTTTTCTGTAGGTATATTTTTTGTCCAGCGCGATTTTCTTTTTGTATTACTATTTGTGTCTGATATCCATTATTGCAGCAGGACGTTGTTAGTTACATAATTTGTTACTTACCATTTTTCCCTTACATCTATACCCCATTTGGCTATTTTTCTTAGCCAGTTTAGGCGTCTAGATGGATTTTTTTGACTATAGAGCCACCCGGGTGGTCAACACCGAGGGAGTGTTTGAAGCATTCAAGGAGGGCGATGGAGACCTGGGAGGCCTGTTTATCAGGTTAAAAAATCTCACGGTATCTGAAACCCACACCCAATGGGACATCGCCTTTCTTGAAACTTATATTAAGCACCATATGGTTCCTCGCAGCTTAAGGTGGGAGGTGTGCCCCCAAAGGGGAGAATCACAATTGGAGGAGTGGTACAAATATTTTAATGACGCTGGTGTCAACCTGATTAAATTCCTTGTGGAGAGAAAGACCTATAAGCTCTCAGTGATTGACGAGGAAATTAAAGTCATTAAAGAGAAACTCACCCCCTTCAATAAAAGTGAAGAGTATAGTGAAAGATCTAAGACTCTTCAAAAGTTTTTAGAAAAGGAAGACAGGGAACAAAAAATTAAAAAGAAAAAGAAATATAATAGGGATTTGTCCGACTATCAGACACAGAGTGTCTTTGAGTGGCAAAAGAAATTGTTGGCGGAACAGACATCTACCTCTTCCACCGATATGGATACTATTCCACAGGCTACTGGCGGTATAGGGGGAGGATCCACAAGACCCCCAGGGAACACGGGGGGTGGTCCGTCTAGATTCCAACAATTACCCTCTTCTAACAACCGGGCCCCTAAAAAACCTAGGGACATCCCGCCCCAGTCCCCACATAGGCCTTCTGGCAATCCTAGGAGCAGGAATAACACCAGTTACAATCAAAAATCGGTGACGGGGCGTGGATACCCCCCTTATCCAAGTTTTGGCCCTATGTGGGGGAATCAGCATGGATGGCCGCCAGGACCTCCAAATGGAAGTGGTGGATATCCTCCCAATTTTAGGTTGGGACCTCCACCACAACCTACATATCCTCCCATTATAGGGCAGAGAGGAGGTCAAAATCCTTCTTCCAACTACGGCGGGGAAGGATATGGTCATGTCTCGCATTACAATGAAGGTTATGGAGGTCATGACTCTGGCTACAATATCCCTACCCATAATCAGTTTTTCCCTTTAAGAGATGGCAGTAATGGTGACAATTTTGGTTTCGGTGGGGTGAACAATACCATACACCCAATGAACACAGGGAGTGCTCCTACTGAACGTAGCCAACAGGGGTGGGATTTTCACAGGCCGAGCCAAGGCGTCAAACGAGCCGTAGAAAGAAAAGAGGAACTAGAGGGGGGCGGCGTAGCCACTCCCAAAAGGAAAAAGGTGTAAGCGGTGAGGGCATTTTTAATCTAAGTTCCCACACCCTTACGGATTCTGAACTACAAGTGCTCGATAGAGGTCTGAAATTTGCTCCGCCGAAAGGTTTGAGCAAGTTTCAGACCTACATGGATGTACACAGATATGTGCGGAAGCTGAACATAAAAAGACATTTTTTGTCGAACCCTGTTAATACTAATAGACTTGCCTCTACAGAATTTCAACATTCTGGATTGGCTAATGCTTCCCTGTTTAACCCCCCTGGTGCCCTTGCCCCTTCTATTAAGGTGTTTAGGGATATTGTTTTGAAGGATTTAGATAACCTGAAAATAAAACAAGCTAGGATTAAAAAGAATCTGGAAGAAGGTATACAGTCTTTATGCGACAATAAGGAATTGGTGATACGCCCCGCCGACAAGGGCGGGGGCATCATCTTACTCAACAAGAGAGATTATCTCTTGGAGATGGATCGGATAGTAGGGGATAGAGACACCTATACCCCCTTGTCCTCCAACCCAAATACGAGATACAAACGCACCCTGGAGGACTTGGTATCCAAGGGTGCTAATTTAGGCATTTTAAACAAAAAGGAGAGGCATTTTTTGGTTCCCAAAGCCCCCAGGGTGCCTATTATCTACTACCTCCCCAAAATCCACAAGAGTCTAACTTGCCCCCCGGGACGTCCTATAGTGAGCGGAATAGACTCCGTGACGTCTCGGGTGGGCAAGTACATAGACTACTATTTACAACCTTTGGTACAGATGATGCCTTCCTATATCAAAGATACACGTCAGGTCATCAACTTACTGACTGACCTTGTCCCACAGGATGGTGTGTGGCTGGTTACGGCCGACGTCACGTCGCTCTACACCGTTATCCCTCACCACCTCGGTCTGGGAGCAGTGAAATATTTTCTGTATAAGAACTCTTCACTTATCCCAATACAGATCGAGTTTATTATGGAGTTGCTACAGTTCGCGGCTACACATAATTTCTTTTGGTACAATGGACAGTATTTTCGCCAGGACAGGGGCGTGGCCATGGGGGCTAAATACGCCCCTAGCCTGGCGAATCTGTTCATGGCCCAATGGGAGGAGGACGTCATCTATTCCCAATCTAGACTAGAGATCGTCCTTTGGGCACGCTATATAGATGACGTCCTCCTCCTGTGGCAAGGTACCAAGTCATCCCTGGAGATTTTTATGGCTGAGCTTAACAATAACGACAGGGGCATACATCTGTCGTTTGAGGCGAGCCAGGAAGCGATCCATTTTTTAGACTTGAAGATAGAAAATAAAGACAGCCGGTTTGTCACTTCTACCTTCTTTAAGCCCACGGACAGGAATTCCTACATCCCCAAGGGGAGTTGCCATCACCCCTCCTGGCTCGGCTCTGTCCCTAAAAGCCAATACATGCGCCTAAGGCGGAACTGTACTGATTACAATCAATTTTTAGTACAGGCCAAAACCCTCACTTCCAAATTCATTGATAAGGGTTATGACCCTGTATCGCTTCAGGATACCCTCCACCAAGTTTCCTTGATGGATAGGTCATCCCTGTTGGAAGTGAAAGCACCAACCAATGGTGTGAGGGATACGGCAGGAGTCCCTTTCATTACCAACTACTCCAATCAATATCATAACATTAGCCGCATCATACAAAAACACTGGCACATCTTGGGGAATGATGCACTTCTGAATACCATTCTCCCTGATAGGCCACGGGTGGTGTTCAGAGGTGCTCCATCACTTAAAGATAAAATAGCACCCAATATTCTGAACCCTCCAATAGGAGCTCCCCACTTCTTTGGAGAGTTGATCGGTTATTACAAATGTAACCGATGTCAAGTATGCTCCATTAATAGCTGTAGGACCAGGAGAACTATCAATTTTTCTTCAACTATAACATCTAAAAGCTATAAAATCGAGTCTTTCATTACATGCACTACTGAGGGACTTGTCTACTTGCTGCAGTGCCCGTGTGGCCTGCAGTATGTGGGCAGGACTAAACGCCCCCTGAGAGTCTGACTTAACGAGCACATAAATACTATCCGAAGAGGTTACACTAAACACTCCGTCTCTAAGCATTATCTGACCGTACACAACAGGGACCCCTCCAACACTCTATTTTTGGGAATAGAGAAGTTTAATCCACACTGGAGAGGAAGTAACCTGGTCAGAAGCATTTCTAGGTCAGAGATGTCGTGGGTGCATAGACTAAAAACGCACATCCCCCAAGGGTTAAACATCGATGTGGATGTGAACGCGTTCATTGACAATGCCTAGACTACATAATGTTTTTGGTCATTTTTAAACATATAACTGCATTGAGATGATATGATATTGTGAACTCGATCTGGGTTGGGGATATCAAACATAGATACTTGCTCCCATTACGGGGAACCAAGACATACCAAGTGGACATTTCTACTCGGGAGTGTTATAGATTAATTTAGATGTGTTATGGTTCATACATAACAATCCTACACCCCCCTAAATAATTTACTTTAGGATTTTACTAACCACCTTCTTCCAGTACAACCTATCCAGTGGATGTGTATCCCTTTAAGCGTTTCTTACTTAGAGACGTGATGGCATATCTGTCCATTCGTGTTATTTTTAATAAGTCCAGTTAGGCTGGCCTATTTCCCTTGCTAACATTATAATTTTCATTTATTGGAGTTTGGTCAATCAGTACTAGCACTTTAATGCGCTAGTATTGGTAGATGATAATGTTGACCTTCAGGTTGCTGCCCCGGATTTTTTACCCCTGAGTGGCAGAATGTCTCTTTTAGCCACCCTGGCTTTGACTCCATACACCATCCCGCTCCCCTGGTCGACCTGCGGTGTTATTGCACCAGGACGACAAGAGGATGCTGACTAAGACAGTCCCTTCGTTTTTCATAGTCTTATTGTTGTCCACTCACCCTGATGAAATTCAGGAGGTACATAATGGACCAATATTAACATTTTTATACGTATATTTTCACCTCTCTGCGGACGATTAATTAGTTCTGTGGGGGCTCCTTTTAAGATGTACCACAGATGTCTCTTTGCCAACTTAGAATCTCTCCCGCGGTTTATTTAGATTTTTATTATTACTAGTATTCACCTACTATTCCGTTTACAATCTACCCGTCTGTCTGACACGGGATTGGACGGTGAATACCGTCCTAGTGTCTCACTTCAATCCTCACCTGGTTCCGCCCACCTCCCTCTGGAGGACGTGAGGCGTATCTTGGTGACGTCACGTAGCATGATGGGTAATGTAGTTTTTTACATCCATTACTCGCATACGTTGTAACTTACTCAAGGATCCTTTGTTTATCTACAATTTTTAAGGAAATTTTCAATAACCCACCACGTAGGACAATGCTAGATGTATGCTTTAGAACATATAACTAATTTATTAAGCCCTGTCCAGTCAGGTTATTCTGCCCTCGGTTTGCCAGCTTCCAAGATGGAGACCACAGGTTTGCTATCCTTCCATCCAGATCGAGGCTGTCTGTTGTGTATTTAAGCGGTGCGTCAGTACGCCGCCCGTGTCCCATGATTACGTCACTCTCTGACGAAACGCGTAGGGAGGAGCGACGTGCTGACGTCACCGCGTTCTACGTCCTAGCACGGGCGTGTATTGCAGCCGGCCGGCCGCGAAATTTTAAATCCCCTTTTTTATTTGTTTTATATTTGCGCTCTATGGCGCTTTTGGATTAAATAAACCCGTTGGATCCTGCCCATGGTGTGTTTCTTCTCTTTTTCCCGTCCCTTCGTTCGGGTGAACCGTACTTGAGACCATAGAGACACTCCCCCACTGCTGGAGATCCCCCGATCCATCACCATCTGAGGCACATCACTATCCATTCCTGAGACAGAGGTGGAACCACGACACCCCAGAGGAAAAGGCCTGGGCTGGGCTATAGCCACATGCGTTTGTTCCATCTTGATCTGGTAAGCCTGCATTTCACCTGGTGGTGGGAACACTGAGCACTGGTCACCTTATCTGTTGGATACCACTTTGGAAAGTCACCATTTTCACGGTTGAAGTCAGACGCAGTCGCCTCTGGACTGGACCTTTCTGTCACTTGGACAATTTGATTTTTGTTTTATGTTTGATTATTTAGCCTACACCATTTTTGTCACTTGGACTTTATTTGTGTGTTTTATTTTGTACATCAAGCCTATCACATTTGATACATATTGTATATTGATATACATTGAGTCTTCGCTGGCTCACTACCAAGCCTGTTGTGACCAATAGATTTACACTAAACCTTTTGGTTGTTACTACGAATATATGGTTTGATGTTCACATTAGGGCTGCTTTGTCCACCATCAGTAGCAATACTTTGGTTGATTCACTCATCACTAATTTTTAGCTAGATTCCTTTATATCCACTTATTTTTTGTCATTATTTGCACGTTCTTTTTATTTTTAACATTTAGCGCAACCCTTCCCGGTTCAACTTTTCTATTTGCTTATCACAATTTGGTTGCTGCTTTTCTGTAGGTATATTTTTTGTCCAGCGCGATTTTCTTTTTGTATTACAATTCCTGTGCGGGCATGGTGTAAACCGACCCTTACAGGACTCTGCAAGCGGTCTTTTTACAGCAAAGAAGTAAAAGAAAACAAGTGAAACAAAACACTACATTCCACACACATTATATATATATATATATATATATATATATATATATATATATATATATATATTCAGTATATACTGTCATGACCATATTGAATAAAGAAACTTTGTATGAAAATCACAATTCACTTTAATGTGGAAAAAAGGTCATTAGGGTATTGACACATTCATTATGTGCACAGGCGCCAGAAAATGTAATGGCTGATGCATTTACTAAGTGAAAAGGGAAACAAACACATAGATTTAGGAAAAGAAAAACAGATACGTTTAGTAGGTAACTTCATTTATAATGTTATGCCCAGGAAGACCAGTCCTTTTCCATGGAGCAATTTTAATGTGGTTGTAGACAGGAAGGCAAAACAACCTAATATAACATTTTCTAAATTTGTTTAAAGTTAAAAAAAAAAGCTCCTTTTAGTCCAGTGAAATTATTTCATGGCAGCTCAGTATATTGCTAAACAATATTTTCTCTAGTTAAGATCTAAAAAAAAAAAATGCCAAGTGGAAAGAAAATATTGGAAGACACATAATCCAAGCAAACAGCAATTAATACTGTGCTTAATTAAACAGTGGCAAGAATGTAGACCCAAGATTATATCTGTAGTTGTCTAAAGTTTTCTAACTTGGTAGATTATTAAATAGTCAGTCAATGAAAAACTCAACTGTCAGTTGGGATGCCAACAGCATGAGCAGGGAGGACCTGAACTCTGGAAGATGTGTCCAAAATAGACCAGCAGATACAGCCAATCATCAATATTGCCTCTGGTCTCCTTGCAGCTGATCTTTTCCCCATTACTGACTTACCATGCCTTGTTCTGTACTGTATCTCTGTGTGGAAGTTGCCATCTTGGTAGAGGAAAGGGACTTTGCTTCCTCATGTCAGAGTTGCCCACCTGATGATTGGTAATCTGATTATGAAAAGTTTGTTGGGTGTGTGGGGGGGAGTTTATAACTAGAAATATGTGTCAGTGGAGGGTATCATCCTTGTTTCAAATATGTAGCAAGAAAGTAGGTAATAGGACTTAGGACTTTATTTATCCATCCAGTGATCACAGAAATGCAACAATGTAAAAATAAATTACAAAACCTTATTTCTATCAAATAAAATTTTCTAAAAACACATATTATGTATAGTTGTTTGCATATTAATAACGACAATTATCATCCACTGCAAACATGCATGACTTTTGGTCGAGATAGAAAAATGAGGTTGATGCATCTCATGGGGATCACCGCTTCTTCAGGACCTCCTATCTCTCACGTAAGTACAACTGACCAAAGGAAAAACGTATTTTCATAGAGAAGTTTCATCCATACATCATATACTTCAGCTGTGCCAAATATTATATGATGATGGAAACCCATGTAGTATAGTCTCGCCGACCCGTGGCAGAGTGACCAGCCCTAAGATCCAGTGGCCAAGAGTAATGATTTGAGTGTAAGGTGATTGTTCCACACTATATGTAGAAGAGCATGAACGTTCACACAGTGTGGTGGTATAGTAGACAAGCCTTTTGTCTTTTGCTTTACTGTACATGAGTGCCTAGGCACGGAAAGTGGGAGGAGCGACGTACTGACATCACCGCGCGATACGTCCCGTTGTTTGTAGCACAGGCGTGTGTATTGCAGCCAGCCGCATAGGGAGGAGCGACATACTGACGTCACCGCGCGCTACATCCCGTTGTTTGTAGCACAGGCGTGTGTATTTCAGCCGGCCGCATAGGGAGGAGCGGCATACTGACGTCACCGCGTGCTACGTCACGTTGTTTGTAGCACAGGCGTGTGTATTGCAGCCAGCCGCATAAAATTGTATTCTTTGCTGTTTTTACGCCTATTTGGCATCTTGTAATTTTAAACTTTAAAATAAATTACCTAGCAGGTTTTACCTATGGCTGTCCATTGATGTTTTTTCCAAGCCACGTCTGATCCACCATGAATTGAGTTGCACACAAGTTTCCAGCAGAGTTGTTGGGTCTATTGAGGTTTGGTCCGGAGGATTCCCCCTACTAATGTGGTGATCAGACTAGGATTGGAACTCCACTGAGGAAAAGGCCCTGGCTGGGTGTTAGCCACAGGCATTATTTGTCTGTGCATCTGGTAAGTGCACATTTTTTATGGTGGTGGGTTTGCAAGAAACGTCACAACTTTTGGAACTGATCACAAGTCGATATCTTCACTAACTGATTAAGACTGCTTCAAAAAAATCGATTTTGGGACTTTTATTTATCATCACTGAGTATTATAAGGTTCACTGTTTAGTTTTTTTGGGACCTTTAATAGTCCTTTTTTGATCATTTATCACCAATTTTAGGTATTATGTATAGAGCGTAACCATTTTGTTTGCATTGTAGGAGTAATTCAGAAAAAAAGGGTACATTTTACAAGGTGATGCTTAGGCACAAATAATATTTCTAGATGTTGTCTATAATATAGCATATCTTCACTTCTTGAGTTTCACTTTAACTGGAAGGTAAATGACTTTACAACTAATAAGATTACTATTTTAAAAGTAGATTCTGGTAAAAAATCTGAAAGAGACCCAATACCAGATATGCGGCATCCAGTTATATGATTTCACCAGTGAATACCAACAGTTTCCATACTGTTTTCTAAAACTGAGTTGTATATTATCTTAAAGTTGTAATCTGGGCTAAACTAATATAATCAAAATAGAAAATATAAATATAAACCATGTGTATCCTTACTTGAATTTGGGTGTCCTTTGGTGTCTTCCAGATCTGTGCAGTAATCCAGCATGAAACAATTCCTGCACTTTGGCTTTGTATAGGAGTTTCTTGTAGTAAAGACCAGTCACTGTTACTCTCTCTTCTTGTGCAGGGTGACTGGTCTTGTATTTGCCCCCTTCTGTAGATTTGCGCAGGCCGCCTGTATTGCGAGGACCTGGAGCCCACCCAGAGCTATTTTTACTACATGGGCTAAGTACAGCACAGTAATGATGTTATCACATTTACAGAGTAATATCTGGGTTTGCGAATACATTTGGTGTACAGAAAGTATATTTATATCCTTTTTGGCTATTAAGGAATATATTTAAACTTGACCAGAGCTTAACTGCAATTCTATTTTTATTGCCTCGCTTGACTACCTATATTATGTTATTTAGTGAAGGGCATAAAACTACATTCAATTCATTTTAAATAAAGAGATCATAAAGGCACTTGTTTTTTTTTTTTAACATTTTCTGTAGTACAGAAAATGAATTTGGATCAGAATCTAGACAATCTTTTTTGATTATTTATATTAAACTAAAGGCAGGAAATGATTCATTTAATTCCTGCCACTATTGGAGTGTTGCCACTTTGAGATCAGGAAGAGTAGGCTTTCCCTTGGCAGATCTTTGCTTGCACATTGATGAATGAACTTCTATGTTTAGAGCCAGCTAACATTTTATAAAGTCCAAAAAGCAAGCTAACCATGATAAACCCAGCACTCTTTTTCGTTTCAGGTGAATATCCCTGCTTAGATTCATCGCATCACCCTTTAGAAATGTTTTTATTCAAAATAGATTTCTGTGCTAAAATTTATTGCAACTTTATTTAAAATAACCTAAACATAAAATGTTCTTTCTAATGCATGTCTGCTTTAATAGTTGCCAAATACTGATGTATTTTAATGTTTTAAAAGTTTTATGTGGAGTGCTCAGAATGTTCACTGCAAACAGTACTTACTCACACCATCTAAGAATATTTATAGGCTATCCTATACACTAATGTAAGTCTGCTGTAAGTAAATTCTTTCAGTGTACTGCTAATGTAATACAGTAAACATTGCAACGGTGGTGTCTTAATGCCTTTCTTAAAGGGTCAGTTCACCTTTACCAAAAACTGTCTATGCAGGTAAGGGGCACCTCTAGATTAAAACAAACTGAACAGCTTTTACCAAAGTTTAAGTGATTGTAATGTCTCTTTTTTTTTCTATTAAAACAACAAAGCATGTCATACTTACCTGCTCTATGCAGTGGTTTTGCACAGGGCAGCCCGGTTCCTCCTCTTCTCAGGTCACTGTCTGGAGCTCCAGGCCCCTCACTCCTGTTGAGTGCCCCCACAGCAAGCAGCTTGCTATGGGGGCACCCGAGCCACAGCTCCATGTATCCATTCACACACAGAGCTGCTCCTAGGCCCCGCACCCCTCTCTCCTGATTGGCTAGCTGGGTTTGATTGACAGCAGCAGGAGCTATTGGGGTTTCTGCTGTGATTCAGCCAATCAGGAGGGAGAGTCCCAGATGACCGAAGCATTCATGGACATCGTGGATAGAGATGGGGCTCAGGTAACTATTATGCCGCGTACACACGAAGGGACAATCCCGCGGGATTATCCTCTGGACTGAAGTCCAGCGGATAATCCCCTCGTGTGTGGGCGCCGGCGGACTTTTTGGCGCCAAAGTACGGCGGACTAAAGTTTGAAGTTTTGTTTTCAAATTATCCGCTGGACTTGGAAGTCCAGCGGACAATCCCGCCGTTAGTGGGCAAGTCCGCGGGACTTTTGAAATGAAGGGACTTGCCGCTCATCGGCAAGTCCGTTCATTTAGCACGTGACTTCAGGTTACGTAGCTAGCGTAGGCAGTTACTGCTGCCGCGCTAGCTCCGTGACCTGGCATGGATTTAAAGGGACTCCCCACGCCGAAAAAACGGCGTGGGGGTTCCCCCCAAATCCAAGTCAGACCCTCATCCGAGCACGCAGCCTGGCAGGCCAGGAAAGGGGTGGGGACGAACGAGCGCCCCCCCCCTCCTGAGCCGTACCAGGCCGCGTGCCCTCAACATGGGGGGTGCCCTGGGGAAAGGGGGGCCGTGCGGCCCCCCCACCCCAAAGCACCTTGTCCCCATGTTGATGAGGACAAGGGCCTCTTCCCGACAACCCTGGCCGTTGGTTGTCGGGGTCTGCGGGCGGGGGCTTATCGGAATCTGGGAACCCCCTTTAATAAGGGGGCCCCCATATCCCGGCCCCCCACCCTATGTGAATGAGTATGGGGTACGATGTACCCCTACCCATTCACCTAAGGTGTAAAATGTAAAGTAAAAAAAAACACCCACACTTTTGAAAAAATAGTTTATTGCACTGCTCCGGGGGTCTTCTTCCGTCTTGGGGGTCTTCTCGCCGGACTCCCCCGCCATTTACCAAGCTCTTTTACCGAGCGGGGGAAGTCCGGCTACCTTCTTCGTCGTCGCCGCCGTCTGGGGGTCTCGATCCGCCTTCGGGGGTCTTCTTCCGTCTTGGGGGTCTTCTCGCCGGACTCCTCCGCTCTCTTCTGCTCTTTTACCTAGCTCTTTCACGAGGGGAGGAGTCCGGCTACCTTCTTCGTCGTCGCCGCCGTCGTCTGGGGGTCTCGATCCGCCTTCGGGGGTCTTCCGGGGTCTCTTCTGTTCTTGCGGCGGTCGTCGTCTTCCGCGCCGCCGGCGCCTTCTTCTTCTTGTCCTTCTTGTTCTTCTTCTTCTTCCGATGTTGACCCGACGCTCTCTCTGCCCGGAATGCCTGTGCCGCTCTGCGCTCGGACTTATATAGGGACATGGGCGACAGGGTCACATGCACATGTCACATGGTGACCCCGCCCCCTTGTGTTGTCACAGTCCCGGAGGATGCTGGGACTGTGACATCGCAAGGGGGCGGGGTCACCATGTGACATGAACATGTGACCCTGTCGCCCATGTCCCTATATAAGTCCGAGCGCAGAGCGGCACAGGCATTCCGGGCAGAGAGAGCATCGGGTCAACATCGGAAGAAGAAGAAGAACAAGAAGGACAAGAAGAAGGACAAGAAGAAGAAGGCGCCGGCGGCGCGGAAGACGACGACCGCCGCAAGAACAGAAGAGACCCCGGAAGACCCCCGAAGGCGGATCGAGACCCCCAGACGACGGCGGCGACGACGAAGAAGGTAGCCGGACTCCTCCCCTCGTGAAAGAGCTAGGTAAAAGAGCAGAAGAGAGCGGAGGAGTCCGGCGAGAAGACCCCAAGACGGAAGAAGACCCCCGGAGCAGTGCAATAAAATATTTTTTCAAAAGTGTGTGTGTTTTTGTACTTTACATTTTACACCTTAGGTGAATGGGTAGGGGTACATCGTACCCCATACTCATTCACATAGGGTGGGGGGCCGGTATCTGGGGGCCCCCTTATTAAAGGGGGCTCCCAGATTCCGATAAGCCCCCGCCCGCAGACCCCGACAACCAACGGCCAGGGTTGTCGGGAAGAGGCCCTTGTCCTCATCAACATGGGGACAAGGTGCTTTGGGGTGGGGGGGCCGCACGGCCCCCCTTTCCCCAGGGCACCCCCATGTTGAGGGCACGCGGCCTGGTACGGCTCAGGAGGGGGGGGGGCGCTCGTTCGTCCCCACCCCTTTCCTGGCCTGCCAGGCTGCGTGCTCGGATGAGGGTCTGACATGGATTTGGGGGGAACCCCCACGCCGTTTTTCGGCGTGGGGATTCCCTTTAAATCCATGCCAGCTTGCGGAGCTAGCGCGGCGGCATTTACTGCCTACGCTAGCTACGTAACCTGAAGTTACGTTCGAAATGAACGGACTGCTCCGTGTGTGGGCAAGTCCGTTCATTTTCAAAAGTCCCGCGGACTTTTGGCCGGCGGATTATCCGCTCGAGAAGTCCGTGCGTGTGTGGGCAAGTCCACACCCTCGGAAAGTCCAGCGGACCTAGCCGGAAAGTCCCGCGGGATTGTCCGCTGGACTAGGTCCGCCGGCAAAAGTCCCTACGTGTGTACGAGGCATTAGGGTGGCTGAGGGGGGCTGCTGCACACAGAAGGTTTTCATCCTAATGTATAGAATGCTTTAAGATAAAAAAAAAACTTTCTACCTTTACAACCACTTTAAATAATGCTCTTGCTATAGGTGTAGGTCATTTACCTCCCGAAGCCTGACCAGAAAACTCCCAGAGATGGCATCCTCCTATCCCTGTTACGTACCTAATAGGTGAGCCCGAATTGCAGAGGATGGCCTCTCTTAAGCCTCCGACTCGAGGCCTTTGGTAGTGCAGACAGGAAGCACAGGAGTAAGGAGTGGTACGAGTGCCTGGCAGGATCAAGAGCAGAAGATCAGTCCAGAGGTTCAGGAGATTCAGGTAGAAACTGGAAATGCAGGCTGGAACCGAACTCAGCGGACAGGAACCAGAACAACTGAAACAGCAGATAGGCACCATGGACTGGAACTGGCTCAGCAGACCGGAAACCAACAGCAGATGGCTCAGGAAACAGGCACAGAAGGCTGGAACTGGATGGCTCAGCAGACAGGTACAGCAGACTGGGGCTAGAGCTGAATGGTTCAGCAAACAGGTACAGCAGACTGGGGCTGGAGCTGGATGGCTCAGCAGACAGTTACAGGACACTGGGGCTGGAGCTGAATGGCACAGCAGACAGGTACAGAACACTGGGCTGGAGCTGAATGGCTCAGCAGACAGGTACAGCACACTGGAGCTAGATGCTTCAGCAGGCAGGTACAGAAGACTGGATGAGAGTCTTGGAAGGTCAGGCAAGCTGAGTCAGTTATCAGGCGGGCAGCAGAAGGACAAGAGGAGCAGGCAGAAGAATCATCAGATAGGCCGGGGGTCGGGTGCAGGCGGATAGCAGGAATAGTCTACAGACAAGCCGGATCAAGACAGGAACAGGATTTCAGATTATCAGGGAACACACGGAATGCTGCAGAGCAAACAGCAATGTTTACCTGTGTAAGTCAGGTTTAAATAGCCCTCCTGGCGCTAATGGACGCACGCGCGTTCCCATAGGCACCCGCAATCGTGCACCAATAGGTCTGGATTGACCATTACTGGCAGGATCTTCCTGACAATCCCGCCTTGTTGCTAGGATATTGCTATGACACCTCAAGTCGATTCAAACCTCCTGGCAAGCACTCCCTCTCTTCCCCATCACAGTAGCACACTTGACTCAAGTATAGAAATTATGGGGTAATCCTGCGTCAGCACAAAGAGTAATACCTGGTGTACTGCAGCGCACACTGGGGGAAATGTCTGAACCCAGAAGAAATAGGTAAAAAGAGGTAGTGGCGCGCAATAAATTAAACAAAGCTAAACTAAACTGCAAGACAGTAATAGAATAATAACAGATCAAACAATGGCTATAAATATAGCAAAATCCAGATAAGTGACTGGGTAAAGTGCATCAACAATAAAGTGCATCCAAAATAAAGTGCATCCAAATGTGAAGGAATCAAACCAATAATGATCAACGGTAAAATGATATCCTGAATAATTAGTATATCATGAGGTGATGTAGCAAAAAAATATATAGTGCAAAAAAATCATCAAATCATTGGAATAAATAAGTGCAAAATAAATAAGTGCAATGAACTGCCAAAGCTGGCTAAGGCTGTGTGCCAGTGGTATCAGATGGATAGCGCAAATACATCCACAATGGAGCAATAAAAACAAATAAATTAAAAATAAAAATAATATATATAACGAATGTATTGCAACGAATAAAATCTCAACGATTAAAATCGTGTAAAAAAGTCCATAGAAATCATAAGGTGCAAATAGTGTCCATAAATCCAGTAAAAGTGCAAGTGCTGAAGGTTGAGATGGTGAGCTCTGATATGCAGTATTATCTGTGGGTATCCTGTGCGATTTCTGGTGTACTGTGCGATCCTAGTGGGGTAAATATAGATGGCCCCTTACCTTACGGCTGTAAGGTTACAGCATAGATGTATAAGCCTTTGTGGTCCTTGGTGACCGTCCTCCTATGGTTCCCAGATGGGTGGCCCAGGATCTGTTTAGCGTTTCCTATTAGGTTTTCTCTTGCATGTGGGTGTAGGTGTATCCAGGTTGGGGGGGTTCACGTCAGTATGTTTAGGGAAAGGAAGTAGGCCTCATAGTGTAATAAGTTTTAAACAGTGTTTATTCAAACAATAAAAACAATAAGATGGGTACTCACAAATCAGGGGTAAATACAGGCAGAGTATAAACGAGCAGCGAGCTCGATTGGCATCACTTCCGGTAGGTCAGGTGTAGCTCAGTCCCGACGCGTGTTTGTCACGGGTCACGTGACTGATTTTAGGTATCCTCTGTGACAGAAATGTCAGTTTTGGCGAGATACCCCTATACGGTTAATCACTTATATAATCAATGCAGACCCTGACAGAAAGATAATAAAAAATAAATAAAAAATGTTACAATTGGCTTATTAATTTAAGCAAGCAGAATGACCAGAAAATATATTATAATTACCCTCCAAGTATCAGGTAACCTTTTAGATAGACCAGACCCAAAGATGGCTGCTGATTAATGGGTGGAGTTGGTCTTCATAAAAAGGGTGTCTGGCTATGCTGGAGCTGTGTGTCCTGGCTTCAGTGAGGTGTCAGATGATATTATGATGATGAGTTCCTTCAGATGATCTGTGTGTGTCCAGATGAGGTTATTCAGATGATTTCATGATCTTTTGATGCCCCCCTAAATATACATGACTTCTATTTTTCTATTGTGACAACAATATAGTTATAAAACACGTCAGGGGGTGGTCTCAGGCATTACATCCCTTGGCAACTGGGTGGCACCCTCAGATAAGAAATTTGTATTTTGAGTTTAATTGGAAACTCCCTGGTATAATGAATTTATACACAGCTTCAATTATGTCAGTTTCTCTGAAATATGTGAAACGCATTGGAAAGTCTGGGGCAGCAGCAATTAAATGGAAAATTTTAAGATAGAATTTCATATATAACGATTAAAATAGTAATACACATACAGAGCAATAAAGAAAAAAATGTGTATACGTAATACCTTTTTGATCCTAGATGCCCCTATAACACACATACTGTATGTTTCTAACAAAGGAGATTACACATAAACAACCCATATTAATATTCAGAAATCCTTTTTCCGGCAATGGGATATTGTGTTAGGATAAAATCTTTTATAGGTACCTTGCAACATTGCATAGTGGTTTTGTCCGTAACAAGAATTTATAACCCATTGACTTGTAAAAAAAAAAAATATATATATATATATATATATATATATATATATATATATATATATATATATATATATATATTGTGACGATCCAAGGTGATTAAGCTCTAGTTGTGCGTCCGAAATAGTGTCGGTCCCAACTACATTTTCAAGGGCAGGGCAGCCCATTCAAAAGAAACAAAGTTCAAAAATAAACATCAGATTCCCTCACTGGGGTATTCAGCATTAGAGTCCTGTTTCAGAACAACCAGCATTCAGCCTTCCTGGCTAAGAACACAGCACCTCTGTGCTTGCAGCTTCGTGCTGCACTGGCTCCCTCCTGACTCCTAGGCCAGACCTCCTGTCTGCCGGGCGGAGCTGTCTCTAAGGATGAGCACTGACCTCTATTCCTGGGATTGCACAGGTGTGCAATTAGCAAGCCTACCAAAATCAGGCATACACTGCTCATATGCACCTGTGACACGGGGTCGCTACTCCACAATATATATATTACACAGTGGTGTCCTTTTATGAAACTGAGATCAGCTGCGATCCCAAGTCTCACAGCTGATCTCAGGTCTTTACCTGTGTATGAAACTGAGGTAATCAGATGAGAACATGTTCTCCACTGATTACCTCAGCACAGTGAGAATCTGTAACTGACTGTCACAGAAACGGCCAGTGTATGAAGGTGCAATCTCAGCACCTCACTGGCGATCTGTGACAGGATTCTCACTTTCTGATTCACCATCTCAGAGATGGAGAATCAGAGAGAGAAGCGGGAAGCTGCCTCAGTATTCTGGAGAAAGCAGGAAGTCTTTTGACTTCCTTCTTTCACTCAGGAGCAGCCATACAGTGAGAGAACATCTTCCCCACCATTACACACCCCAAAACAAGCAGGTTAGCAATCTAAAGTGTATATATATGTATATATATATATATATATAGATAGATATATATAGATAGATATATATATATAGATATAGATATTTCTATATCTATCTATCTATCTATCTATCTATCTATCTATCTATCTATCTATCTATCTATCTATATATAAATATATATATATATATATAAATAGATAGATAGATATACACATACACATTGAAATAAACACACACACACACACACACATATATATATATGCTATATGCTATGATATATATATATATATATATATAGACAGATATAAAAATATATATATATATATATATATATATATATATATATATATATATATATATTATTCTACCTGCATTTAAATGCTATTATTAATGTCATTTTTATATCATTTTTAATTTATTAGTAAATAAAATTTTGTAAACCCTGAAATATGGTTTTACCCATGGCATGTTCCATTAGGCTACTTTCACACTGAGGCGCTGGGCGTGCTGGCGGTAAAGCGGCGCTATATTTAGCGGCACTTTACCGTCGTTATAGCGGCGCTTTTCGAACGCTAGCGGGGCAGTTTTACCCCGCTAATGACTGAAATAGGGTTAAAACCGCCCACAAAGCGCCACTGCAGCGGCGCTTTGCAGGGGGGGTTTGGAGCGCTGCCCCATTGTTTTCAATGGGAAGAGGCGCTTTAGGAGCGGTAAATACACAGCTCCTACAGCGCTCCAAAGATGCGGCTTGCACATTTTTGGACATTTTTCAGCATCCTGCAAGCGCTCCAGTGTGAAAGCCCGCGGCTGTTTGAAGGCGCTTTGCAGGCGCTATTTTTAGAACTTTAGGCCCCTTTCACACTGGGGCAGTTTTCAGGCGGTACAGCGCTAAAAATAGCGCCTGTACACCGCCTGAAAAAACCGGCCCCATTCACTCCAGTGTGAAAGCTGGCGGGCTTTCACACTGGAGCGGTGCGCTAGCAGGACGGTCAAAAAAGTCCTGCTAGCAGCATCTTTGGAGTGGTGAAGGAGCGGTGTATTCATAATTCAAATTGAAATCAATGGGACAGCGCGGCAATACCGCCGGCAAAGCGCCGCTGCAGCAGCGCTTTGCGGGCGGTTTTACCCCTTTTTCTGCCGTTAGCGGGGGTTAAAACTGCACTGCTAGCGGCCGAAAACCGCCGCTAAAACGACAGTAAAGCAGCGCTAAATAAAGTGCTGCTTTACCGCCGACGCCACTCCCGCCCCAGTGTGAAAGGGGTCTTATACAGGGATTTATCAATTATGAAATATATTTTATTTTAATTTATTAATAAATATTTATACTTGTATACTTTATTAAAATTATTTTTTAATGATTAGAAATGTATTTTACATTTATATGAATGGTGTATAGCTGCATTACATATGTGGATTACATTAATTTACTATACACCATTCACATTTAAATAGGCACATGTATGATCTTTAAATATTGATAAAAACAATGTTTTTTAATAATTAGGTTAATGTATATTGTGTAGGGGGAATTTAACTTTATTATTTTATTAATATGTAGGGGAATAATGTGTTAATTAGTGTTTAACTTTTGTATTTTAAATCGCCTCAGACTGTAATCCCGCTACATCTCGCGAGATTACAGTGTGAGGAGAATTTCTGAGGAGTTCCCGGCGTTTGTAGATCGCTTCTCAACTCAGCATGAGAAGCGATCTACAGACAATCATAAACAGGCACTCAGGGGAGAGCGATCTCCTCTGAGAATGCCTGAGAAATGAATAGCGGTATTTTACCGCACTTTAATAAAAGGACACCAGTGTCATAAGGGCTTCCTTATGATTTGCAGTATAGACACTATGAACTGACTTATAACATATAAATGCTTTGAGCTTATGAAATTGTTAAAAAAGTAAATTTCTGTGAGGGGGTCTTGTCATGTGTTTGTCTTTCTCGATGCTAAGAAATTGGTGAGTCACTGAATAACTAGGCTGTTAATTTGTTGTGTCCACAAATCTATCTGGTCACACATATGAGGTCCCTTCACACTCCACAATTATGGGACATGTAAATCCTTGTAAATATTGATCAGTTTGTCTTTGGTTCCAGGTGTTGTGGGTATACCAGAAACACTTTGTTCAGATACTACAAGGGCCCTGACTTTAATTAACTGTCTACACTTTGTAGACTAAATTCTTCCATTTGAGAACAACAGTATGTCTCTGATGGGAAAGTCAAACCTAAATGAAGATATTAGACAGTTCAAAATAAAAAATGATGAAGTGTATATAATTATTATTTTTTTCATAAAAAGTCATTTTATGATATCTATCCATGTTCCATCATTCTATCCTAAAGAAGCGGATTTAGCCAAGAAACATGTTGGGGTGTGGTTAGGAGGACCCCACATTATATTTGAGTAATGTACTGCCTAAGAAATCAGGGAACTATATTAGGGTGCAATTGGCGATAAGCATGCCTGCCTTTGGGAATGGACTTTTCACTACACTTCATATCTATAATGAGAAATTGTTTGGTATTTTAGGATGCATGGCTGAACCCTATATAGTTTTTCATCTTTTTGTCAATAAATATACATTTATTTTAACACAAAATTTTTGTCTCTAATGATATCTTTAAGGTCTGCATTTATTATAATGGTTTGAATATTGTTTTGGTTAGGCAGCTCACATGCAACCAGGGCTGACCCTGTTTTGGGTGGGATACATACAACACTCCCTCAATGTAAAAGCCCTGCATTCTGTAATATCAATCAATCACAGTAGGGTGGATAGTGCTGCGCTGAAAATGCTGGCATAGATGAGTAATACCCAAACTCCCCATCACATGTCTAACCATTTCTGTTAGAGTATGGAGTGTATTTTTTCCCCCCCATAAATATGGAGTGTATTAGCTAGCTCTATCAAACTCTTTTGCTTGTTGGACTATTCAGTATGGATCTAAAGGATGGCCTAGCACATTTATAAATCATTAAGCTTTTTCAGACCGGACCATTTTGCTGGCTTAAAGTGGAAGTAAACCCCCCTATCGTTTTCAGCCAAGGAAGCTGCCATCTTTGCCTCTGTTTAATCTTCAACTGCCACAGTGCTGCACATGTGATCCGTTATGACACCAGCCATTGGATGGTTTGACTGTTTGGTTGAGAGCACAGCCAATGTGCAGTTAGCATTCCCGGCATGCCTTTTTTTTTAAACTGTTAAATCGATGGGTTTACTTCCGCTTTAACCTCCTTGGCAGTAATCCCGAGTCTGGCTCGGGTTCAGTTTTTTCTGCTAGGAGCGGTAACCCCGAGCCAGACTCGGGCTGCGTTGCAGGATACAGGGGGGAAGTTACTTACCTTTTCCCCTGGATCCTGCGATGTCTCCCCGCTGTGTGAGCGAGCCGTCCGCTCGCTCGATTCACACAGTGCCCGAGTGCCGCTGATCTCCGTTCCCTGCGACGTTCCGACGTACGGGAGCGGAGATCGGCGCCAAATTCAAAAAAGTTTAAAAACACAACACACATACAGTACTGTAATCTTACAGATTACAGTACTGTATACACAAAATACACATCCCCTTTGTCCCTAGTGGTCTGCCCAGTGCCCTGCATGTCATTTTATATAATAAAAAGATTTTTTTTCTGCCTGGAAACTGGAGATTGTCCATAGCAACCAAAAAGTGTCCCTTTATGTCAAAAGTGGTTTTAGACCAGCTAGAAAATACCGATAAAAAATTAGAATCACAATTTATCATCAAACAATAAATTTAATGACAGCGACTATTGTGCAACTGAGCAAATTTCAGTGTTTTTGATTTGATTACATTATTGAATCATTTTTATATATATTTTTATTATATTATAATTTATGATTTTGTGTTTCAAACTTTATCATACCCGGGATGTCTACTAGACTCTGTTTTGGACAGATTTAAGTGAGTTATTCCTAAGAATTGCATGCCTACAATATAAAAACGCCAAATTTCCATGCAAAATAATTGTACCGCTTTCAGCACAAAATTCCAGCCAGAATCATACCGCCAGGGAGGTTAAGACCAGATCACTTTTTGCGACTCGGCACTGCGTCACTTTAACTGACAATCGCGCGTGAGACATAGCTCCCAAACAAAATTTACGTCCTTTTTTTCCCACAAATAGAGCTTTCTTTTGGTGGTATTTGATCACCCCTCTAGTTTTTATTTTTTGCGCTGTAAACAAAAAAAGAGCGACAATTTTGAAAAAAACACATTATTTTTAACTTTTTGCTATAATAAATATCCCCCAAAAATGTATAAATTTTTTTTTCTAAGTTACATAAACTTCTACATATTTTTGGTAAAAAAAAATCGCAATAAGCGATTATTGATTGGTTTGCGCAAAAGTTATAGCGTTTTCAAAATAGGGGATAGTTTTATGGCATTTTTATTAAATTTTTTTTTTTTACTAGTAATGGCGGCGATCTGCGATTTTTATCATGACTGCGACATTATGGCGGACACGTCGGACAATTTTGACACATTTTTGGGACCATTGTCATTTTTACAGCGATCGGTGTTATTAAATTGCACTGATTACTGTAAAAATTACACTGGCAGTGAAGGGGTTAACCACTAGGGGGCTAGGGAAGGGTTAAGTGTGTGCTAGGGAATGTTTATAACTGTAGGGGGGATCAATTCTCCCGATTACAGGGAGAGCTGATCAGTGACACGGGGAAATGCTTGTTTGTTTTAGGATCTCCCTGTTCGTCCTCTCCGTGAGACGATCACGGCGCGCTCGCGAATGGCACGGCGGCAAATTCAAAGGGACGTACCTGTACGCCCATATGCCTGTCCGTGCCATTCTGCAGACGTATATGTACATGCGGCGGTCGTAATGTGGTTAAGCAAGAAAAATATTTATATATATATATATATATATATATATATATATATATATATATATATAAATATATATATTTCAACTATATATTTCAACTGTATATATAATTTTTTCCCTATAGTTCAGTTTTAAGAATAACTAATTTGCAAATGCCAGAAATGCTTTTAAAAAGTAGACACCATTTTTAACAGCCTACTATTTCTTCTTTAAAAAATATTCAAGGATTAAAACTTGAGGGGAATACTCTTTATTTTTTTAACCCCGCTAAAACGGATACAAATAGTGGATTAATGCACCAGTGACCATAAGTTCTGGTTAATTGTAATGGTAATGTTTTTGAGTCATTGTAGCTATTTGGTTTGTTTAATGGGAACCATCATGGTATGTAGGTAATATTGGAGACTACAGCAGTGCCCCTCTGCCAACCTTAGCCTTTGCCTAAAGTTCAGATGACTTCAGTCAGAGGGGTAGAGAAGCATTCAGGAGCAGAGTATTTTGAACCAGTCAATCGAGTTGGAGGGTCTGACCTCTTTCACAGCCATGAACTTTCCGTGATATTCACATTTCTCTTAGGAAAGATATAACTTCAGTGAATTGTGACTGTGTGAGAAAAACTATTTTAATTCAATTAATGTGAGTGAGATTTTGTCAGTATGGATTCTATTTCTGTGGCTTGACTGTTTAATGTTTCTTTGTTTTTGGTTTTGAGATAGGAGAGATGTATGGGTGACCACCTACATTGCTTTAACTATTAAAACAGGAAGACATTATCTCAAGATCTGTTATACTCCGGATAACATAGGAGAACTCCCTACTCCTGTGGTTAGATCAGCATTAAAACCTACTAAGTATGGAAAACATCGATGTTTGCAAAGAACTTCCAAATTTAACAGATGTACAGATAACAGAAAAGATGGTACCTTAATAATAAAGTATAAGGAAAAGTCTATATGTAATCATTTTTCATAGTCTTTCAGTTATAAATCTGAAGTTACTTTAATGCAGAACTAGCAAATGTGGCTCACTGGAAAGTAATTTTAAAAATAGTAGAAAGTATTCACAGTTGGTTCAAATATTACTGAATTTTGTGTCAAACTGGGCCATGTTGTTTTATCTGTTTTGCATTAGAGCACATGCTTTTCCAACCTTTTCTACCATCAAGTCACAAAATCTTTTGCTGTTTTGGCAAAATGCAGACAAGACAATGGGGGAAGGTGAAATTGAGGTTGATACATTAAAATATAAGCCGGACCCTCAAGGTGCCACCTACCTAGTTAATATGTTAAAAGGGGTGAAACAATACTAACATATGGGGATTGGATACCCTCAAGAACGTAAAAATGACAAAATGAAAAACGGGGGAGAAGGAGAGGATGGGAGGAGCTCATGGTATAGAGATTAAATGACAAACTTAAAATAAAAACCTGTAAAAGCTCAATCAACCCTGTGGTAGCACATATCTATGGATCACTCACCATACAAACATGATTAGCAAAAAAGGTTTATGGTGTCAAAAATAAGAAAAATACATTTAAAAAACATCATACATACATTAGCATTGAAGCTATAAAAAACAAAAGGACCTTCTCTGGATAGGTGGTGCAATTCCACCCAAGTTGCAGTTGTAAAAATGATGTAGTACAGCTGGGATGATATGCCCAGGTCTAAACGACCTATGAAGAGTGACCCAATCAAGGTTAAACTGATATTCAAAAAGGTAGGATGAATGAAGTCAAATCACAAAAGTGGAAGCTATAAGATGATATCAATTGTTCTCCTGCTCTGCATTGGAAAAACTGCGGACAAGTAGATGATTATACTAGGGTAGAAGGTAGCTGTGAAGAAATAGGGGAGCATTGCTGGGTTACAGTGGTCAAGAGGAGGTGTGCAGGTGGAATGGTAATGAGTATAACTGTCCAAAAGTGATGTATAGCTCACTGGAACCATAAGTACGTAGTCCTCCTTGACCTCCCTCTCACTGAGCCAATCAGAGTCCCTATAAAGACACCCCGATTAAAACAGCAAAGTAAAGATGTAATCCTTTCCAGAAAGTAATAGTCCTTTCCCAAGAATTGTAAATGTATTGATACTTATCAACTTGTAATCAAGTCCACAGGTCCAGAATCCTGGGGTAAGTTCCTCCTTTGTCTTTGAAAACAGTGGTCTTGCAAAGTATGTAGAACCATATATTGGTCAAAAGCATGTAGACCAGAGATGGGCCATGCTAGCCTGATCGGTTTCACTGATCCCTGTCAGCTGCGTCAGAGGCTGGTTGACAATGCAATCCCCTCACCATGTGGAGCATGCCAACACATGTGTCCGTGTGTGTCACTTCCTGCTTCCTGTTTGCATATCACACACCTCCATATACATCATGACTTCCTCCCCCAAAGTGAAAAGGGGAAGGGGAATGGTGAGTGCAGAAGACATGGAGAAAGGCACTGCTAATATATATTAGTCTCCCCCTAGAGGAATATTAGAAGTCCTAATATTAAGCTCAATAGGAAAACCACAACATGGTGATAGGGATACTTTCTTATACAGTTGACATCCACAAAAAATGTGTATACATGTACTGCAACCACATTGTACATGATGAAAGTGCTATGCATTAAAAATAATACACATTAGTTAGTATCGCTGCCTCGTGGCACTGAATACACCTCTGTCTGAGAATCATCCAAGAAAGGGACAAAGCTTAAACTGTCATTCAAGCCATGAGACTTAGTAGCCTCCAGCTCCCCATATCCAACGTGACTCACGTTGGAGAACAATCTGGTCAAAATTGCCCCCCTTCTGTCCTAGGGGACCACTTCAAGGATCCAACACTACAACGGGGATCACTATCATGCTTGAGACATACATGTCTAGCTACAGGGGCCTTCAGAAGGTATGTGTCTACTTCATAAATGTGTTCCAAAAACCGCTTGTGTATGAGTCTGATGGTCTTTCCCATGTAAAAGGAGCCACAGGAGCACACAATGACATAAATGACCCCCATGGTGTCGCAGTTGGCCCTCTGTCTGCACACAAGACGTTTCCACGTTGGTAACCGTAATAAGTCACCCTCTATAACATAGGGGCCAAAATCACAGCTACCACAGCGGGCCTTACCTCCACGCACCATATAATGTGAGGGGGGGGGTCCAAGAAATGCCACTGTGTACTAAGAGGTCTTTGAAATTAAGGTTGGAGTTGGAAGTTTGTAGGGGAGTATTGGGCTTTAAATGGTTCCAGTTGGTTAGAAAAGCTGCTTTCAACCATCCTCCCCATTTTTTCTCATTATTCTAAAGTCTTTTTTCACCAAAAGAAAAAAAAACTGTTAAAAAAAGTAAAGTACGACAATCACTAAGATGATCCTCAATGAACAGTTAATATTCTGTTCATCCTTCTCTGGGTCCCACATCTGCACACCAAGTGGTAAAGTTCCTCCTAGGCCTGACTGCATGAATTGCAAGTTGGGATCAAGAGGACATCTAACATAGGAGATGATTTTTCCAAGCCTTTTGCCCTCTAGTTGTCACCTGCTAACTTGGCTGAAAATTTTAAGACCTGAAATTAAAAAACATTGTGGCTGCCCAGCCAGGGCTTGGGAGTTTGACAAACTGACCGTGGAGGATCTTGTGTCAAGCTTTGACTGGTGGATTAAGCTCCTGAATTAGACTATGTTGAAAAGTCATGAATAAACAAGCTTTCTGTTTCTCAGATTAATATTTCCCCAGGACATAATTTTATTGAAATGAATATTGCTTCTATACTAGGTGAACATGCACTTTGTTAATTGAACAGGGTCTGCTCATTTAGTAGATAATAGTAATCTCAAAATGACTGTCAATCTTCAATTCTAATGGTAAATGGGAATCATTGAAAACATAAATATTTTCAATTTAAAGTTAGTGAATTAAGAAAAAAAATAGTGTGTTTTTTTGAATACACACACTACAATAAGCACATTATTAAAAGTTTCTATATAACATTGATGTTCGGACATAAGTAAAACTTTAACGCCAAACGTGTGTATATCAGATGTTTTTCATTTTCACTTTTACTTTGTTATGATACAATCACCCTTGACCACACACACTGCTAATTGAATATATAAACTCTGAAACGCATAAGTGGAATAGGTTTCAACTTTGTGCCCAGCCCCTTTTAAAAGAGGACAAATCCACAAACTACAATTATCTAGCAGGGTTATTTACTAAGGGGTATACCATTTATTGTAGACCAGCATACCTGTGGGCCCTTTAAATACTTTATGAACAGCTAATAATTAACTTATTGTATGATTTCCTGTAAGAAGATGTGCATTCTAGCATCTCTTTCCAGTATCTCATACCCTCCAAAATATTAGACATGTGCACACTGAAATATTTTGTTTCAGAATTTCGGTTTAGTCCGAAAAATACAATTATTTTGTTGCTTCCGAAATCCGTTTTTATTTATTTTGTTTCGTTAAAAAATGCATTTGTCTGAAAATCCGAATTAATTAAGGTTGAATCTGTCAATTGAAGGCTAATGGTGTCTGTCGAATGTACTAAGAAGATTCCACGAAGCAGCATAAGTAAACTGTAAGACGCTGCGATCATACATGTCCGGTCGAATGTTCCGCCCACAGGTTATAGTAAAATTATAATGTTGTTTGACTAGTAATATTATAATTAATAACTATTATTACTAGTCAAACAAACATTATAATTCTTCTATAGCCAATGGGTGGAGCATTTGACCGTAAATATCCACTCGTGGCGATCGTATCTTTTTACCTGCTTCATCAAATCTTCATGTCGAACGGTACTATACATATTTTTGATTGTATTGAATGATATTATACTTGTTTGTTTCTGTTCATGTAGAATGGTCTACCCCAACAGTCAGCCAATGGAATTGTGCATCCAAATTCAAGCATATAACTTCCTTCCTACGGTTCTGGTTCAAGTGCGATGGCAGCATCCGACAGTGGCTTCAAGCAGTTCGACCCCATGGAGGTTCCTGGCCCTTCTATGGAGGCAGCAGCAGCACCACCTCCACCATCAAAAAAGTGCAGGAGGGGGACACAAGCTGCAACCAGCAGGAAGCGTAACCTTACGTGAACTCACATTGAGTCCCAGGTCCTTGTAAGGGAAACGATTCCTTGCTGGATGCAGCTGTGTGGCACCCACTCCAGGGAGACCACTTTGGAGTGGGAGGAGATCTCCTGAAAGGTTGAGGTGATACAGCGCCATCAGAGTGACCCCGTCTGCCTGATGTAAAAAATTCAGCGACATAAAACGGTAAGTTACATGTCTGATTGTTTTATTTTTTTACATTTTAAAAATCCCATATTATGCCCAAAAACAAGTTCCCCCACAAACACACACACACACACACATAAACATATAATATTGCTATCATATGTTATGTCAGTAAAGTTAAGTGAAGTTTTTTTTTTTTAAAAGGAAAAAATTATTTTTAAATCATCCTTCCTTCTGTGAAAACCCTAATTTGAGCATAGGTGTGCCTATGTTACATATTATCACCACAATCATTGTGAGAGGAATATTTCCAAGGCCGTTATTTGTTCTTATCACTAAACTGATGAGCAGTAAGTGCTTTTAAGTTCCACTTGACCACCTGTAAGTTGCTCCCCCTTTCTGACCAGGCCATATTTTTCTATTTAGCGCACTGCAGCTTTAACTGACAATTGCACGCTCCTGCAATGTACCACCCAAATTAAATTTACGCCCTTTTCCCACCACATATAGAGCTTTTTTTTTGTGGTATTAGATCACCGCTGGGTTTTAAATTTTTTGTTACTGAAACAAAAAAAAGAGTTAAATTGTTGTTTTACGGCGGCTGGACTTAACCAGCCTGCGACCTGCCGTATGTTTACTATGGGCGGGTCCGCATCCGCAAGTGGTAATGCTTTGCAATGGAAAGAAGAAAGGAAGTTTACACCATACACAGTTCACACAAGCGCGGAATTAGAAAGGTGGACTGGACATCTATTTACACTCTACAATCCTGTCTTTTATATTTTATTGTGCACCAAAAAGCATACGTTTTTCCTAAAATAAATTTGGTTAATAAAAAATGTACACGAAATTAATGCTACATGAAAAAATGCGCCTAATCCAAAAATTCCATTTGCATTGTTTCATTCTACGTGTTCATTCTACATTTGTTTCATGTGTCGATGTCATTTTCAGATTACAATTGTTTTGCAGCGGCATAGCGCGTAAACGCCGGCAGGTGGGGTGCAGAGGGAAGCAGGTGCCTTTCCTCCCCCATGAGGCGGAGCTCCTAGCGGGTGTAGGGGAGCACAAGATCCCCCAGCTCCTGGCTCATGAAGGTTGGTGTCAGCATTGCATTGTGCAGGACATTTTTTTTGTCAAGCATGTCATTTGCCATGTTGTGTTTGTTTTTATTTAAAGATTGTATCCAGCGCTGCCGGAGGAGTAGGAGTCCTTCACTTCATCATCATGCAGTAAGTACTGTAGTAGTGACACTAATGCAGTGGGTCCTTTTCCATTTGTCCAGCCTTCCATTTTCCATTCTAAGATAGAGCCTCGGCGACGTTCTGTCAGGTAACGCAAGCGCTTGCGTAACTTACGTAATCTGACAGAACGTCGCCGCTCAATCTGAACTGAGTCGCCGGATCAGGGGCAGAACAGGTAAGTGCCTCGTTCCTTTTCTAGTTTTACAGATTTTTTTTTCTTCCTAAATGGCAGGTGAGGCTCTGCCAGCGAGCCAGCCAGTGAGCCAGCCAGCCAGCCAGCCAGCCAGCCAGAGGTTGTTGTGCATTGTAAAGGCAGTGTCCTCTGCTGCCTGAGGTGAGCTGGTGATAAGGGGGTGGGAGGTGTGGGCTGGCATGGTATGCACTGCCCAGTCAGCTGAGCTGTTGTGATAGAAGAGGCTGAATGGGGTGTTTGTGTCTGCCCTGCCATCCTGAGCTGATCTGGAAGGGGAGGGAGGTTGCTGTGTCCACCACCACCACCCAGGTATAGTGTAGCTGAGCTGATTTGATAGGGGGGTGGTATTGCTGATGTGTCCATCACCCACCTATAGTAGTAGTATAATATTAAATATTTTAGTACACCATTTGGTTCAGAATATTTTTTTTCTTGTTTTCCTCCTCTAAAACCTAGATGTATCTTTTGGTCAGGTGCTAATGCGGTATGTGCGTCTCACTGAATATAAAAAATGGAAAACTGGTATGTAGAAGTGAAAACATCTCAAGATGTTACATGATTGTCTACAAGGGCTGGAAGATAATTGCCTTTATATAATGTTAGGGTGAAGCAGCGTTTGTATTATTGATATTGTATTATCTAATGTATTTTCTTTTCTTCACAGGTGAAGTCTCCATCCTTCACCTCCGCCCGCTGGACAAAGCCCTGGACCTGTCTGCGTCTGGTTCAGCTGACTAACTTTCTTTTTTTATCAATAAAGTTTTTATTGTAAAAGTAACAGCTTACAGAAAATTTCAAGTAGTCATGAGAATAATCACTCAGTACATTTAGCAAGTATATACATAAAATTGTAGAACAAAGAAAAAGGAGAGAACAAATAATAATAAGAGTACAGTCTTAGGCAGTCATAAATTAACCATTTTCTAGCACCAACCTGGCCACTTGACCTAGTGAGGTAAATCAGCTTGATCGTTTTCATGAAGCCTGAGACAGTGCATTGGGCTGTATCTAGGGAAGCCTGAGATGAAGGGTAAGAACTGGGGGGAGAGAAGGAGTGAACAAAAAATAAAAGGTGGTAAGAGAGAACCTGTTTGTGAGAGCCTAGTGACCGTTGCGCTATCACAGTGATTGTAAACCTCTTTAATATCTACAGGTAGACATCAGTCTGCTACCTCTGAAAAAATTGTATACATAGTATAACCTTCTAGTGGTGATAAGTAGTATCTGCTCCCATTACCGCGGCCATTTCAACCTGTATCAAGTTGTACATATTGATCAGAATACCGAAATACAGCTGACTAACTTTCCTCCCCAGCAGTTTCTCCGAGGCAGGTTCTCCTCCACCATCCCCCCACCTGTCCCACCCATTGGTGCCAGTGTGTCCTGGTGAGGATTCTCCATCTGCTCCAGTGCACATACCCCCTCCAGAGCCACATGTGAATGTGTATCTGCAGCGCATTGTGGAGGTCCAAGAGCGACAATATGCTATAACCAGGAGGCTATTTCTCTCTGTGGCCCTCCACAATCGCCAACAGCGACATCACAATGGGGTTTTGGAGAGGTCCCAATGTAGCCTAGGGAGGCAACTGGAGGCTTGTAGGTCCTACCTTGGTGACCAGATGGCTGGGATCAATAGGTCCCTACAGCTACTTCTCACCAGGATGGGGGAGAATCAGCTTTCCTAATTTTTTTTTAATTTATGTTTAAAATAAAAAAAAATTTATTCAGAACTAATTGTTTTCTTGAGTTTTTCTTTCCTTGTTAGTTTCATTATGCAATGTTTATTTAAATGTACTAATCCATTTATTGTTACTAACTTACTAGAGGCCTTACAATTGTAGATTTTCTACATTTAACCATCAGGCTGAACTGAGAAAATTTAAGAGATTTCTCTTTACACTATTTCAGTGTGCAAAGCGTAATCCCATTGTATTTTGTGTCCAGTGATGCCGTTCAGCTTTCCCCCCGCCAGAATACACACCAGATAGTTAGTTACAGCAGGGGTTAACGATACAGTCCTCAACAAATCACAGGGCATAGGTTGCAGGCCTGCAATCACAAGGGCAACGGTTGACCGGACAGAGGTTCACAGGCTAACGCAATCACAAGGGGCAACAGTTCAAAGGCTGGCAGGCCCATAGGTAACAGTTCATAGGGCAGTCATCATTTCCAGGGTTTGAGTAACATGGCAGCAGGGTAGATTACTCACACTGGTGACTTCGGACAATTGCAGATGGTCATGAAACAGGCAGAGGATCAGAGAGGGCACTGGTGTCCCCAGGGTCAGAGGAGGCAAATGGGATAGGTCCTGGGCATCTGGATGCAGCTCAGCAGAGACCAACTAATCTATATTGCATAGAATCACGTTTCCAGCTGAATTTTTCTTTGTGCTATGTTGGTAACATATTCTGATCCTTGAGTTGACAGTCTCTCCATCAAGAGGAACTGTCATGCAGTTGAGGTTAGTTTCCCCAAACATCTTTAATCATTGTCTCTTAACTCGAGACCATCATACAAAAATGGTTAAATTAGCACGAGCTGCTATTTGTATATACAAAGACAGCAACACGTGAGCAGTAGCGCCACGTCAAGGCTTCAACAAGGCCTTGCTACTGTCCATTCACACAACATTCATTCATACAATCACGCACACTCTAGTCTACACAACACTCATCATTGTATTTTCCAAAAAAGGGTGATGGAAGGAATAAAGGGAAACATTTGGATTGCTTAAAACAATATAATTCAATTTAAATATTGGGGTCACTTCAAAGACAACTGCTATTGTCAAGTGGTAATTAAATTCAAAATTTTGATTTTCCTCAACATTTAGATGGTTCCTCTGCGTCCCATCTATCTTCACATGGTGACAACGATTTAGATCTCACAAGTTAAAGGTAGGGTAACCCAGCTTGGGGAGGTTACATTTTAGGAAAGTTATTTGTTCCATCGAATGGGGTGTCATTTGTGCACTGTGTGGATTTAGGATATTCCCAGTAATAGAGAAAACTCTCTCACTTTGAACGGTTGTTGGAGACCAGGATAGTAGTTGCCGGGCAACCAGGGAAAGAGCAGGCTACACACTTTTCTTACCATCCCAATAGGTCAAAGGGTCCACTGTAGAGGGAAAATGTGCTTTATATAGGTAGGCCCTGACCATTTCAGAGGCACTGCTCTCCTCTCGATTACCTGCTGCTTGACTTGCACCCACCAGATTGTCAAGTGCCTCTACCCAACATGCACATGCTGCACTCGGTTGTTTTTGAGTGATGGTGCCAGGCCTTGGAAAAGCAGACATGGCAGGTGAATCTTCCAAACCAGTATCATCTGGCATACGTCTCTGTTGCTGCAAATTACAGACCCTTTCAATCAGTTTTTCTTTCCAGTAGGAGAAGCTGTTGTCTCTGAGTGCCAGTTTACCTTTGATCCTGGGATCACACAGGGAAGCCAGCATGGGTTCAGGGCTTTTGCAGACATGGTCATTTAGCAAATCTTTTTTTTTTTTTTTTTTTTTTTTTTTTTTTTTTTTTTTTGAGGTTTCAAAAAGATTTTTATTGAAAATATGAACAGTACAACTGAATAAAGATAACTGTAGCCACAAGCGGTACAGCAAAGCCGGTGGTTTTGCGGATTAGGTTAAACACTCTGTTCCAGAACCCTCTAATTTTGGGGCATTCCCAGAGAGTGTGGAGGAGGGACCCAGTGAGCCCGCAACCCCTGAAGCACCATGGGGAAGATTGTGGGTAGAATTTGGTGAGTCTGGTGGGGACCAGGTACCAGCGAGAGATTACCTTGAGGTCTGCCTCTATTAGGGAGGTGTTAAGAATGCCTTTGTACGATCGGGCAAAGTTTGAGTGCCAGGTGTCCAGATCCCAATCAAATTGTAGGTCGTGCTCCCACTTTAGCATGTAATCCGCCTTTCCCTGTGGGTCAGCTAGCGCTGAATAGATGAGGGAAATTCCTCCCCTGACGCCCATGTCTGAGGAGCACCAAAGTTCGTATGGAGTGACTGAGAGCGGATTGGTTGAGGCTTTCCAAATTTCCCTCAGGAAATGTGTCAGTTGATGGTAACGAAAGGTTTCGGAAGCTGGCATGTCTAATTTGGAGATGCAGTATTTGAGAGAGATGGGACCGTTGTTATTGAAGAATTGCCCTATTCTGTAGAGGCCCTTATCGAGCCACCATCCAAAAGCCTTGATGTTGAGTCCCGGGGGGAATTGGGGGTTGTGAAAGATATGGGCAAGTGGATGCCAGGGGGAAATGAGGTGGGTATTTTTATGTAGAGAATCACAAAGGGACATCGAATGAGAGAGTGTGGGTGAAAGGATCGGGGGTCGGTCTTTGTGTGGTTTCCAGACTAGGAAGTCCAGGGTGTGGTTGGGGGTCGCCTGTCTTTCTATATCCACCCAGTCTGGTTTTGGTCCTTTAAAGTAGATTGCCGAAAATTGGCATAATTGTGCCGCCTGATAGTACCACCAAATGTTAGGGAGGCCCAGGCCTCCTTTTTTCCTAGCTCTAAATAGGACTTTTTTAGAGAGGCGATGACCCTTCCCCCCCCAGATGAACCGGGTGATGGAGGCTTGTAGTTTGTCCAGTGCACCTTTTTTGATGGGAATAGGAAGCGCCCGGAAAAGGTACAGGAGTTTGGGTAATAACGTCATCTTGACCGAGTTGACTCTGCCGAGCCAGGATAATTTGTGAAGAGACCACTGTGTAAGTTCATCTGAGAGCTTCTTGAACATAGGGGGAAAGTTGTGTTGGTACAGGAGATCTATTCTAGGGGTGAGGGATATCCCCAGGTAGGGGAGAGAGGAGGCGCACCAGGTGAAGGGGAAATGAGCTTTAAGTCTGTTAACCATATCCTGGGGGATTGTAACGTTTAACGCCATTGATTTTGCCATATTGACATGGAGGCCTGAGATCGTTCCAAAGGAATTTAGGAGTTTGAGGATGTTGGGGGTGGAAATGAGAGGAGAGGAGATAAATAGGAGGACATCATCCGCGAAGAGGGCGCATTTGTGTGTGCGTTGACCGCACTTTATTCCGTGGATGTCTGGGTTTTGCCTAATAGCCAGAGCCAGGGTTTCTATCGCTATTGCGAAGAGGATGGGAGATAGTGGGCATCCCTGTCTGGTGCCTCTCAAGATTGGGAATTGGTCGGATAGGTGACCTTGCAGTTTAATCTGTGCTTTAGGGGAGGAGTACAAGGAGGAGAGGGTTCTGAGGAATTCCGGGCCGAATCCCCATCTCTGGAGGGTGGAAAAGAGGTATGGCCAGGTGATCGTGTCGAAGGCCTTTTGGAGGTCTATTGAGAGAACATATCCTGGTTGGGGCGGGTTCCCATCCCAGGAGGAATGCATAAGGGAGATTAAGTCCACTGCCCTCCTGATCTGGTCCGGTCCCTGTCTCCCCGGGATGAAGCCCACCTGGTCCTTGTGAACGTAAGAGGCTATAAAGGAGGACATTCTATTTGCAAGGACTTTCGTCATAATTTTCAAATCATTATTGATTAATGAGATAGGCCTATAATTGCCTACTTCGCTTGGGTCCTTGCCCTGTTTCGGGATCACCGAAATAAATGCTAGGTTTGCAGCAGGTTCTAGGGTGGAGCCCCCTCGCAGGGAGTTGAAGAGACGGACCAGATGAGGAGAGAGGACCTCAGAAAACTTTTTGTAATAAAGGGCGGAGAATCCGTCTGGGCCTGGAGCGGATTCTGGCTTGAGGTTTTTAATGACCTCCTGAACTTCCTCTAATTGGAAGGGGGATTCCATAATGGACCTATGTGAATCTGAGATTCTGGGGAGGCAGATGTTGTTCAGGAAGGAGTCAGCGGATTCTGGGTCTCCTGGGGGTGAGGCCGAGTAGAGTTTAGTGTAGAAGTCCTGGAAGGATTCCAGAATTCTTTGGGGGTTCTGGGTGAGGGTGCCCGACAGGGATTTAATTTTAGGGAGGGCGAAATTTCTGACCTTCGGGGATAGTTTAGCCGCCAGACGGGGGCCAATTTTGTTGGCCTGAAGGTAAAATTTCCCGCTTAGCCATCTCAGATGCCTGTCGGCATTAGATGTCAGGGCTAAGTTCAGCGCCACACGGGCGGAGTCCAGCTGTGCCAAGGTAGCGGGAGTGGGGTTAGTCTTATGTGCTTTACTGAGTATTTCGAAATCTAACTCAAGTTTATCTATTTCCTCCTTTCTTCCTTTTTTAAGTGAAGAGGCTAGTTGTATCATTTTACCTCTCAGGACCGCTTTATGGGCTCCCCAAAGGGTGCTTGGGGATGTATCTCCAGTGTCGTTAAGACGGAAAAACTCTTGGATTTCCCTTTCCATCAGGGTGCAATGGACTGGGTTAGAGAGGAGAGATTTACTCAGGCGCCATTGGGGCGGCCCTGAGGGCGATAAGGAGCTAGAGATTCTGAGGGTAACCAGCGAGTGGTCCGACCACGGGACTTCTTGTATTGCGGCTTTAGTGGCAGTGTGGATGTGAGAGTTGGGGATGAATATGTGATCTATTCTGGCATATGTCTTATGAGGTGCGGAATAGTGGGTGAAGTCCTTGCCAGTGGGGTTCAGTTCTCTCCATACATCAATAAGACCATGATCGTGGAGGAGGCGTGCTATTCTGAGACTTTGTTTGGGTGGCTTCCGCAGATGGGCTCTAACGTGAGGGGATTTGTCGAGAGAGTGGTCAAAAGCAATGTTGGAGTCACCTCCAACAATGATTTTGCCTTCCAAGTGCGGGGATAGGGTCGAGAGCATTGAGGCGAAAAAGTTTGCTTGGTTCTGATTAGGGGCGTAGTAAGAGAGGAAGGAATGCATTACCCCTTCAATGAACCCTTTAACAAGTATGAACCTGCCTTCCTTGTCTTTGATCGTGTGGATATGGTTGAAAGGGATCCGTTTCGCAATAATGACGGCAACCCCTCTCTTTTTTGTTTCAGCATTTGCGAGGTAGAAAGTGGGGAAGTTACGGTGAAGGAAGGGGGGGGTGAAGCTGGAGGGGAAGTGGGTCTCCTGGAGAAGGACAACATCAAGACTTCTGGAGTGGTAGCTTTGCAGAGCCTTGCGGCGTTTAGAGGGCGAATTGAGTCCCTGTGTGTTATGAGTAGCAACCTTTAGGAAAGGTTTGCGAGTATTTGTGTCAGTCATGGGCGGCAGGGAGAGGTTGCGGTGATGTAAAAGTGGAGCTTACCTTTGAGATGAGACGGGTGGACTCCTTTGAAGAAAGGGCAGGTGCTTGGAGGCTCTTTGGTGCGTGGCAGGAGAGGGATCTCCGCGGAGGTTCCTAAGAGAGGGATAGGGGAAGGTGAAGGGGGAGAGGAGAGATCCAGAAAGGTAGAGTAGGACATAAGAAGGCTGGGAAGGAAGACAAAAAGGTCAATAACCAAACTTGTACAATCAAGTATCTCAATCAGACAGGTGAATAAACACAATAAAAAAAAATTAAGAATAAAATAAGGCAAAATAGAACACAGTTCAAAAAGAAAAATCACCGGACCGGCTAGCCGAGTCCGAGTCCAAGGACCCCGATTAGGGGGGACTTGGAAAAAGTGCAACCTCTGAAGAGGTTGTCTGCCTGCTGTCACCAGAGGGGTGGGTGGACCCGCTCTGTTACAACAGAGAGAGTGGCATGAGTCACCGCTCCGGTCTTCAGACCCCCTGTTGGGGGACAAATGACCCCTTAGTAGGGTCGGCCTATTAACATTTACTTAAAAAAAAAAAAAAATCGTAAGTGCTGGAGAAAAAAACCCAAGAACTTAGCAGTATAAACATTTTAAGCATGGGTGAGCAACCCTGTAAATACCTGTAAACAAGTAAAGTCCTGCAAAAGGGGAGGGGGGGGGGGGGAGGGGAGAAGGATGTTGCAGCACCTAATCAAAGGGAGAGGGAGTGAGCGTGGTATAAAACGACCTATTGGGCATTGAAGAAACAGCCCCTGCCCCAGCCGGGGAGGGGGCATACAGTCTGGATAGGTATCCCAGTTAGCCATATAGTGGGCTAATGGGGCCCATAGTGTAATGGTAGCAAGCCCAGGAGGTCAAGAAAGAACAAAACAAAACCGAACAGAGAAACCATTAAAGGCAGTGTCCTGCCAGTTCAAGGTCAGGGGCGTCCGGGGTTATCATCGGCCCGTCCGTTAGGGGAGGGCGAGAGTCACGGAGTATACCCTAGCAGAAGGGGAAGCCATCTCCCGGCCGGGAGTGTGAAGAGGGATTTCATCTTGGGGGTTGGGAGTCCCGATATCTCTTCGGAAGTTGTTTGTTCCACAGCGGTGTCAGGGGGCTGCCCGGGGGGGGGCGCTTGGATGAGCCTGGTTTAGTTGTCGGTTGCTGAGGGTCTAATTCCTGAGAGATGAGTCCCAGCTTGAGTAGGAGACGTTCTCCCTCTTGAAAGTTGGAGAAACCAAAGGATTTGTCCCTAAATTGGAATTGGAGACGAAATGGAAATTGCCATCGGTACTTGATAGAATTTTGGTTGAGAATCTCCAGAAGGGGTTTGAGGGATCTCCTTTTCTGGATCGTGGAAGGCGATATGTCTGCGAAGATTTGAATCTTATTCCCTTGAAAGGAGAGGTTGTCCAGATTGCGAGTTTTTCTCATGACGTCCTCCTTGACTCCATAAAAGTGCGGTTTGACCACAATGTCCCTCGGGAGTCCATCTTGACGGGGGGGTTGGAGAGCTCTGTGGGCCCTGTCGAGTTCGAGTCTATGACCCTGGATGTCTGGGATAAGTTCCTTGATGAATGATTTAACAGTGCCGGGTACATCTGCGACCGACTCTGGGATACCGCGTATGCGGAAATTGTACCTTCTGCTTCTGTTTTCCAAATCATCGATTTTGGATAATGCAGTCTCGAGTTGGTCTTGAAGGGTTTGAATGCAGGAGGTATTTTGGTTGGTGCGGGCAGAATTGTTGTCAACCACTTGTTCGATTGCATCCATGCGGGCTCCCAGACTCTGCAAATCTGCTTTTATGGTGGCAGTGATCTGTGATGCATTATGAGCCAGCCCTGCTGCCAGCATTTCTGAAAAGCTCTGCAGCATCATCTGCATGTCAGGGGGGTAATGCGGCTGAGTGGGGGTGGAGAGGTGGGGGCCTGCCAGGCCTAGGGGAGATTGCAGCCCAGGGGTGGAGAGGTTTTAGCAAATCTTTTAAGTTGTCTTGTAGCTTTCTGATGAAAGAGGCTATATCGGCATGAAGTGGGCTGCCATAAAGAGGCTCCCTGTTTTCTAGGAATGATCCCATCTTCTCCATGAGATAGGTGAACAAGGGTATGACCTGTCCTAGGCTGGCATTGCTCTGACTCAAGTTTGCCATCACATTCCGAACAGGGGCGGATCCAGGGGGGGGCAACGGGGCAAAAAATAGTACTGACTCCAAGGCTTTCTCCCTCCGCCACCTCACCAGTTTTGCGTTATGTGGAATTTAAATACTGCAGGGACTTTATTTCTGCTTCCCCTGGCTCTCCCAGAGTCCCAGATGACCTAAAATATATTCCCTGGGCCCCATCAGTAGATTTAGAGGGGGTCAGTGACATCATTCTGGGGGTCTGGAATCGTTGTGACACAGGGGCCGCTGCTACACGCTGGCAGAGTTGCAGCAGAGCGGTGCGAGTGTCACTTTACTTCCCTGTCAGGCGGAGTGATCTCCACCCGACAGGAGCTTCCTAGTCCCGGCTGGTGTGACGTCACGATTCAGAGGCGTGCAAGATTGAAGACAAGATGATCACTTAGCTAAGGCATTGTTATGTTAATGAGCTATGGCGGGAATTGTTATGTGAATGAACTACGGTGGGCATTGTTATGTTAATGAGCTACGACAGGCATTGTTATGTTAATGAGCTACGACGGGCATTGTTATGTTAATGAGCTAACACCTTGTCTTACATGTGAAGTGGTTAACGCTTTGGGGGAGGGGGGGTTAAATAATTTACAATGGTAATTGTAATATAAACCCTTGACAACTAAATTCAGGATGTGTGCAGAACAGCGCACACCGAGAAAATCCATCCAACCATCTTGGAGCGCTTTCACCATGTTTGAACCTCCGTCTGTCACTATGAACCCAACAGAAACATTGGTGACTGCCCGCTCTCCAAACCAATTGGCCAACATTGATCTAATTGCCCGCAATATGTTGACATAGCTGTGTTTATCATCACCGACTTCAGTGTGGAGCAGGAAAGCTTGATAACCCTGCTGGTCTTGCGCTGCAGACCTGCTTCCTGATTAAGTTTGACCTCTTACACTAGTGCCACCACCAACAGGCACAGTGGCCTGCCACCAGTGTGCAGTCAAAGACAGGAAAGCGTGTTGACCGCTGGGAGCTGTCCATAAATCAGTGGTCAAATTAATTATCTGACCCTTGGTTTTGGCCATTTTGGCCACAAATGGTATAGTGCTGGAACAATCTTTCTGCTGAAAGTTGTTCATGCAGGAACAACATATTGTGGAGCAAGGGCATGCATGCTCCCCTTCAATCATGCGAAAAGAGGCTCCTCCAACAGCAATGAATTGGCCAATGAGGCGGGTGATCTTGTTGGCCTGCTGTTTTGACATGCCCTTGGAACTAAAGCCAACAAAGCTATCTAGGGTATGATGATGATGTCCTTGGGAGGATGAGGAGACTGATTGAGCCTGCAGTGGAACTGCTGCACATGGACGGTTTGTCTTACTTGAACCCTCTCTGTTGGCTCTGAGTAAGTGGTGTAGTTGAGGAGGTACCACCAGTACAGTCCGAGTCCGTAATGCTGCTTCCTGCGCTACCACCTTTTTTTCTGCCTCTGCCTGCAGTAAAGTAAAGTGGTGGTAATTTTTAAGGTGTAGGTTCATACCAGTATTGGTTATTTGTCCCAACTTTTTCGCCCTACGCACTTGCTTCCCACACAATTTGCACTTTCCAAAGAACCCGCGCTGGGGAGGTCGATGTTATCATCACAGGATTCTTCCTCCATAATAACAGAAGGAGAAAGGGAGTTAGCAGCAGATGAAAAAAGTGAACTGCTACCTGTCCTACTTCTCACAGAATATACCTCTTGCACTTCCTCTTGGTCATACTGTAAGTCTTGTGGGGTAAGAGTGTATAATACGTCTGCAGTAGTTGGGGAAAGAGGAGCATCACATTCAAAATCATCATCACCACCAAAACCAGTTATTGCTGAAACTTGTTGCATAGAGTCTTCTACCTCAGTAGAACTTTTCTCTTGGGGCAACGAAAAAAAGTCTCACTCTCTGTCTCTGCTGCTGTCTCCCTCAATTGCTTCTTTAGGTGGCTGGGCAGTGGCACTGACATTTTTATTGGTGGTGGTGAGTGTAAAGGCAACGCCACTTGTTTAATATTAGTTTTCTTGCCTATCTCATACAAATAAGAAACCATGACACCTGTAGAAGTAGAAGGAGCTGCACTGGCAGTGGAAGCGGCAGCATATGTTGGTGGTCTGGCAGGAAAACTAGTAAAACTGGTGGTGGTGGAACTAGCTTTGCTGTTGGCAGTGGTGGTGACACCCACTGTTGTGGATGACATGTTTGTGGTGGCAGAAGTGTCAGCAGTACCTAAGGAAGAGCTAGTAGCAGAGACCTTGCCACTTTTTTTAGCAAGGCGTCCACCATGACCGCAACCATGACCACGACCTCTACCTGCCTTCACTTTTCCGTTAGAACGGTATATTGCTGTATATTTAGTTCAACAGAAAATTGACTGGTGATAGTGATCACACACAACACGGACAGCCTCTGAGGCTATCACAACACTAACAACACTAGTATCAGTATCAAGTTCAACACAACCCTAACACAATAGCAGATTAATAGCAGATTAAATTAAAAAGCTAAGTTGAACTAAAGCTTGCTTCACTATCTATTCTGCTGCTGTGCTTATGCTTAATTGCTTAATAATTCAGGTTCTCTGTTAACAAACAAATGGACCAGCTAAGATTGACTGAAATGATTCAGTGTGTGTCTCTCTCTGCTAGCAATCGTAAGTGAAAGTAAGTTGGCTGTACGTGTGTACTTAGTTCTAGCTATTTTACTGCTCCTCCTCTTTGGTTACAATCAGCCAATAACATTCATCATCATCATCATTTTACTTCCTCCACCCATTCCAGCAGCAACCACTAATAGCTCTTTTTTTTTTTACTATTGTCTCTGTAATGTCGAATCTTTTTTGTCTATGTAGAATAATCTTGGACTAATAGAGTTAGGTTAGGCACATTCAACCTTTTTTACTATTGTCTCTATAATGTCAAATCTTTTCTGTCGAAATGTAGAATAATCTTGGGCTAATAGGGTTAGGTTAGGCACATTCGACCGCAGGTTCGATAGACACAGATCGCTATTTTTTGTTACCGTCATGTCGAATCTTCTATCTATATCGAACTGATGTCACAACGATACAAAAATATAATGGACCCGAAAATAAAGCATTTTTTTTTTATGTTGGATCTTTTGAATTTTCGGATTTGGCATTTTTGTTATCGTTTTGTTAAAAGGAACATGAAAATCCCCCATAATTGGAGGAAAATGCATTCGGACGAAAACGAATGCACATGTCTACAAAATATATGTATTTTCTTGCAGTCTTTGTGACATCATGGGAATGGCTAGAAGAGCTCATTCAAGATCCAAAATGGAGAACTCCCATAGCATTGTCAGAGAGGGTTTTCCCTGACCAACTCAGTTGTGACATATTGACAAGGAGTCAATACAGAGTAATTAATATTCAAACTTATGCATACCTCCTTGGCAGTTAGAAGCATGCAGACATCTTAAAAAATACATGCATATTTGTAGCTTTTCTTATGCCCCGTACACACGAGAGGAAATTCCGGCAGCAAAAGTCCGATGAGAGCTTTTGGTCTGCAAAAATGCGACCGTGTGTATGCTCCATCAGACTTTTGCTGGCGGAATTCCAGCCAGCAAAAGATTGAGAGCATGTTCTCAATTTTTCGGTCAGAAAATTCCAATCGTCTGTACGAATTCCGACGCGCAAAATTCCTAGTAGAACAATTTGACGCATGCTCGGAAGCATTGAATTTCATTTTCTCGGCTCGTCGTAGTGTTGCATGTCACCGCGTTCTTGACGGTCTAAAGTTCAGCGAACTTTTGTGTGACCGTGTGTATGCAAGCCAAGCTTGAGCAGAATTCCGTCGGAAAAACCATCCAGGATTTTTCCACGGAAATTCCGCTCGTGTGTACACGGCATAAGATTATAATTATATTGTTTGGCTAAGTTACATTTAATGGGTGTCTAAAGTCAAAACTTTTTTTGTTTTCAATAGAGTAATTTTTATTGATGTATCAGTCCCTGTTCAGAATTATTGGTAAATGAGAACACTTTTAGGAACAGCAACAAAATGGTGTTTATACCTTTGAAGAGATTGACCCTCACTTTCTGTGTGTCTTCAGCACAGGAAATGAAGATATGTTTCCTCAATGGGACAAAGATGGTTAAAAAAAAAGCCTGAAAAGGATATTAACTAGTTCCTATTCAAAATTGAAAAATGGCTTTATTATTTATAGGTAATATGGGGCACCTAAATACCAAATAAGTAAACTCATAAAAGTCCAAATAACCCGGCACCAGCTTCAGTGTGATAAGTGAATTGAAAGTCCCCCCCCCCCGGCTTATATTCGAGTCACCGTCGTCTGCCTACATGAACAGCGTGTCATGCAGACAGACGGCAGTTTTTAAAAGCCGCGCCTCCTCCTCCTCCTCGTCCGTGATAGGAGGAACACTTTTTTCCCAGCAGTCAGTGTGCAGTGTTCCGCCTATCACGGACGTCCTGTCATTCTCATCTAATGGACGAGGATGAGAGGACGTCCGTGATAGGCGGAACACTGCACACTGACTGCTGGGAAAAAAGTGTTCCTCCTATCATGGACGAGGAGGAGGAGGAGGGCGGTTTTTGTATCATTGGAATGGCGCCTTACACGGGGGACAGAGTGGGACTGCATCGGCTGCCAGATCGTACAGGGAGGGACTGAGGACACAGGACCGAGGACCCAGAACCGGCGGACCGGCGGATCGGCGGATCGAAGCAGGTAGGCTGTACAGGGGACACGGGGGTCTGTACAGGGGACACAGGGGTCTGTACAAGGGACATGCAGCTGCAGATGGGCATTGCTGACTCTTTTCCACTTACAGTAGCTGCTGCATATTTCACCCTCGGCTTATACACGGGTCAATACGTTTTTCCCATTTTTTTGTGGTGAATTAGGGGCCTCGGCTTATACTCGGGACGGCCTATACTCGAGTATATATGGTAAGTTGTTGGTCACACTGTTTTATGGGTGTTTTTATGGGTGTTTTATTAACCCCCGCTTTTTGATGATTCGTCTGGAGTTGTCCATGTGTTTTGGGGTGCAGTTCCTTTGGCAGAGAACTGCTATTTGATTATCGTAAGACGTAAATGACCACTCTAGAATTTGAGGGTCCATTTCCTCTGGTATGGAGATTTACATATATCCCTTTGGTGCTGTGTTGATTCACTTATTACATTGAAGCTAGTGTGGAGTTTCCACCTTCTGACATCTATGTTATATGGACTTTTATGAGTTTACTTATTTGTTATTTAAGCGTCACATATTACCTATATATATGTTTTTAATTAAAATCAACAAATTGATGCTGGCTGCTATCCTATTGTCATATATATGTCATATGCATGTCCTAGCACAGATGTTCTACCTGTATATTGATTATCTTTTATTATTCCTGTTCAGGACAATTTAAAATAGCCTATCAGATGTATGAAAGTAAACTGGTAACAAATAAAAGAGGCTCTCATGGTTTAAAAACATCTGTGTGAGACATTGGTGATGGAAGCCACATTTCATCAACGCATGTGATGCATACTGTTTTCAGAGCATAGAATTAATGAACAGATTCATCTTCACTGCCTCCATATCATATGGAGCCTTTGACAGACCCCACTTGTTCCTTTAAGACCTTAGTGTTGCAACAGCAATGACTATGCAGGTAGTACATCCACCCTGTCAAGTTGTGGCCAACCTAACACCTAACACCTATCACCTAGTGTATGACTCCAACATATGGTTGACAAATTAAAGCAACCTGTAGCTAAATCATATATGGAGCTCTGTATGTATGTTAAAGTGGGTGCCTTGAATGTCTGTGTTAACTGTCAATAGACAGGAGAAATGTTTATGTTAGAATTCCCAGGAGTACTTGGACATGGAATAATCCTTTGCAGTGAAGAAAGATGAAGATGACCAAATACACGCTGTCCAGATGTTAACTTTCACTTTTATATTCTTTTTTAAATGTTTCCTGTTGTTCCAGGTGCTAAGGCAATATCCGTATGAATTCCTATCCTTACCCTGTGTCAGTGAAGACTGACCTTAGATGTGGCAGGTTGTATATTTTTATTTGTGTACCTGTTAGTGTGGCGGAACTAAAAACGAGTGCAAAATGCAAATGATACAAAGTACATAGAGGAAAACCCATAATGTGAGCCACCTAAAGAAACTTTGCTGAGTAAAATATATTTTGTTGATGTACAGACAAGATCCAAAGCACATTTTACAAATTCTGACAAAATTAAATGAGCAGAAGTCTATTCAACCAGAAAAAAACTGTTATTATAGATCAGCATTAGAAGTGAATAGATATATTTTCCCATTTTCCTAAAAATTACTTAATCAAATCAAGTGAATATCGGAACAGCTGGTCTGGGACTTCTAGTTTCCATTACAGAAGGATTTGAAAAATGTGGGGGGTCAGTGGGGAAGAATGTGTGGGAACTATCGAAAGTGTGTCTAAAATGGTATAGAAATACAATGTTTTCCTATGCATTATTAGGAATAAGGAACAGGGAAAAAAAATACCTTGACCCATAACCTTCACCAAACCATTTGGCTGACTGTTAAGGCATACTCCTACCATAAATCCCATTATAATATGCATTACATCTACAGTTCATTGAGCTGCATTGCAATGCAAATTTACTTGCACTAACCCTAGTGCACATCCACAGGGTGCTGCAACACACCTACTGTACATTACAGCATACCATATAACACATAGCATATGCTCTGTGTATTGCTTTGCTTTGTACTGCAGGATCTAATTTTTCATGCATTGAGGTGAATTGCGGTGCCCTGCATTATGATATGAAGGGTCCCTTAAACATGAAGTGTGAGAAATCTCCCCAAAGTGAGGAGAAATTGCACCTTTGAAGGGTAACTTCACTTTGGTGAAATAAAATAAAATGAAATAAATCTTTCCTATGCAATTGCTACACAAATCACATTGTGATTTAATGCTATTAAAACTTACCTTTTGTTTTTAAATTTACAGCCCCTGTAATTTTCTGCAAAATGTAATGCAATATGGAAACTGCCTTTTGTACACAGTTGGTGTACAAAACTTACCCAGAAATATAGTTTCCTGCTTGTGTGATTGACTCACTGCACTAAGATACAAGTATAATTGTAGGCATCCTCTGCAATTGGAATTATATTTTTGGTGGGATGCTCCCTAAGTGTTACATTACTAACGGGATGCAGATACTACAACTTTGGAATACTGCAAGTGCATCAGCTGATTAGATTGAACACAGGCACTCCTATTCAAGAAGCAGACTTCCAAGGACATAGTGGAACATACAGCTTTTTCTTAAGAACAGAAACAGGTAGGACTCTGTTATAAATGTTTGTTAAAACCCTTGCAATGTGCATTGATCACCCAGAGGAGACAGTTTTTCTCTCAACAAAAGTGGACTTATTCTTCTACAACTGATAACAGCTCTTATTGAGAGGTTTTTGCCTCTACTCCTCTTACAATGACTAATGCAACATTTTGGATTTCCCTTGACTTAATGCCATAGTAAAAAGGGTCACCAAGAGAGAAAGTGCAAATAAATCTCAAAGACATGTGGAAACAGAGAAATACAAATCAGGCAGAGTTTTAACCCCTTTCCTGGAGTTTGACTTTAACCCCAATTCTAACCAAACCCCCAAACCCTTAAACTGACCCCACAAATGGCAGTTACCTTATTGGCACCAAAGTATACTTACAGCCCTATGAGACATAGGATTAAGGAATACAAATGTTCGCCCCTATACAAAGCACTGGTTCAACCTCCTCTTAAATACTGTAATGCAACGTACACACGGTCGGACTTTCCGACGTAAAATGTGCGATCAGAGATTGTTTTCGGAAATTCCGACCGTGTGTAGGCTCCATCGGACAGTTTCCATCGGAATTTCCATTGCACAAAATTTGTTCTCAAATTTTCCGACAAAAAAAATTTGTTTGCGTAAATTCCGACGCACAAAGTGCCACGCATGCTCAGAATCAGGCAGAGGAGCCGCACTAGTTATTGAACTTCATTTTTCTCGGCTCGTCGTAAGTGTTGTAGGTTACCGCGTTCTTGACGTTCGGAATTTCCGACAAGATTTATGTGACCGTGTGTATGCAAGACAAGTTTGATCCAACATCCGTCGGAAAAAATCCATGGATTTTGTTGTCGGAATGTCCGATCGTGTGTACGGGGCATTATACAGTATGTTGGGTTCTGTCCGACAAAGACAACTTCCTAAAATGTGAAAGAAATTCAGAAAAGAGTAGAAAAATCAATGACACAGAGAACCTTGTTAATGTTGTGAAATTAAATGAACTAGATGTATTAATTGTTAAGAAGAATCACTTTGAATATAATCCCCATGTAAACAAAAGGTCAAAATGCACTTTTTGCTTTAACTGTATGTAAGTATTTGTACATACTGTACATGCTTTAGCTTGTATAAGAGCAACATGTACAGCAACCTTTTAAAGTACAAAGTCTCTGCAACTTTCAGCAAAATGTCAAGCAGATTTTCTGAAAACTTTGCTCATTTAGCATGACAGAATCTTTGTAAATGGCCCCCAAATTCCTTATACTTATGTTGTCAGTGCTCTCTTGTTGTTCCTGCCTCCTTTGCAGCCAGCAATAATATACCTATTGTTGGCTGGTGTTGGATGCTAAGGGGAGTTAGTCCCCTGATTGGCTGCTAGACCTAAAAACTCACATAATCACATAAAAGGAGAAAACCTTCTCTCTCATAACCAGAACCACCAGTTAGGGGGCCCTTTACAAAGACACAAACACTTTAAAGTGGTTATAAACCCTTACAGACCACTTTTACCTACAAGTAAGCCTAGATTAACCACCTGAGACCCAGTATACGTCATATGACGTCTTTTTGGTCTCAGGGGTATATCTGAATGATGCCTGTAGCTACAGACATCATTCAGATATTGCCGGTTTCAGCCGGCGATTCCCTGCACCATAAGAACGATCATAGCGGCTGTTCCGCCGCTTGATCGTTCTTACGGGCGGCGGGAGGGGACGCCCCCCCCCCTCCCGCCGCCCTCCGGTGCTTTTACCGACTCACCGCTTCCATCGGTGAGTCGGACTCGGGATCCGCCGGCACCGGATGATGCACATAGAGATTTCCGGCGGACCAGATGGTCGCCGGAGTCTCTATGATCGTTCGGAGGCCGGGCGCGATGTTATGACGTCACGCCCGGCCTCTGCATTCAAAAAACGGCGCCGCCTCCGCTGGGAAGCGGTGATCGTTTTTTTTTTTTTTTTTGATTTTAGGCTTCCCAGCCTAGAGGTGAGATGTGGGGTCTTGTTGACCCCATATCTCACTGTTAATAGGTCCGATCGTGTCATATTCCAATTACAAGGGATGTTTACATTCCTTGTAATAGGAATAAAAGTAATCAAATATTTTTTTTTTTTTTTTTTAAGTTGTTGAACTAAAAAAAATAAAATAAAATGAACAATAAAAATAAAAAAAAATAAAATTTAAAGCGCCCTGTCCCCGCGAGCTCGTATGCAGAAGCGAACGCATACGTAAGTCCCGCCCACATATGAAAACGGTGTTCAAACCACACATGTGAGGTATCGCCGCGAACGTTAGAGCGAGAGCAATAATTCTAGCCCTAGACCTCCTCTGTAACTCAAAATATGTAACCAGTAAAAAATGTTAAAGCGTCGACTATGGGGATTTTTAAATACCAAAGTTTGGCGCCATTCCACAAGCGCATGCAATTTTGAAGCGTGACATGTTGGGTATCTATTTACTCGGCGTATCTTCATCTTTCACATTATGCAAAAAAATTGGGCTAACTTTACTGTTTTGTTTTTTTTTAAAGCAGGAAACTGTTTTTTTTCTGAAAAAAACGCGTTCGAAAAATTGCTGCGCAAATACCGTGCGAGATAAAAAGTTGCAACGACCGCCATTGTATTCTTTAGGGTCTTTGCTAAAAAAACATATATAATGTTTGGGGGTTCTATGTAATTTTCTAGCAAAAAAATTTGGAATTTTACATGTAGGAGAGAAATGTCAGAATTGGCCTGGGTCTCAGGTGGTTAAGGCTTACCTGTAGGTGCAAGAAATTTCTCCTAACCCTAGACGGTTTAGTAGATATTTGCAAAAGACAGGCACCGATGTCTACGGCGCATGCACCGTAGACAGCGGCATGCAGGCGAACTGAGCGCGCCATTTCTAACGGCGATCGTGCCATTAGTGGCTCCCGTGCGGAAGAGGGGACAGCGGTGACATCGCAGGCTCCTGTGTCAGGTAAGTAACACTACGCCTTGATCCTACAGTAAAGATTCTTGTTCAGGCACTTCCTGTTACGGGGTGACAACATTCTATCCCAGGCTCTCCCTAATAATAATAGATAAATTAAGGGCAGGTATGCCTGGAAGGAGCACACCCCTCCTTGAAAGTACAGAAATGCACTGGACATCCAGCAATAGCACAATGGCAGCAAAGGTATCTAGTGCACCCCCGCACTAATTACCAATTACCACACCAATACTCATATGCAGTAAAAAGGTAAGAACAGTATTTTGCCCAATGCTATCAATTTAAAGATTATATCAACTTTAAATCTACCTTCATCTCCAGTTTGGGGATGTCAAATAAACAAAGTTGCTGGTTATCAATTTAAACAAGTTCCAAGATAACTTCATCAGGCTTTAACCGCTTCCCACCTGGCTAATGTACATAAATGGCCAGGTGGGAGCTCCCCCGTCCACTGAGAATGGGTACCCATGCATGGCTCCAAGGCCAGGCAGCGGCGCAATCCAGTGATGGCTGTGATCTTCTAACACAGCACATCACAGAACGGTATATGGACGTTGTGATTGGACCTCTTGATCAATGTGTCCAATCATAGCCATCAAACAGTTTAGACCAAGACATGTGTCTCTGTGTTGGCTCTCCCCTCTGAGCTCAGTGTGGGGGGGGGGGGGGATGCTGCAGCTTGTGACAGCTCTCTGTCTAACTGATGATTTTTGTAATCAGTTACACAGAGATCACACATACTGCAGCCATCCCTACACAGTATACCAAGCACCACTGTCCCTGTCACTATCTCTGTCCAAGTGCCAGATGAACATCTGTACCAATGTCCCATGAACATCTGTACCAATGTCCCATGAACATCTGTACCAGTCTACCAAAGCACAAAACATCTGTCAAAGTGTACCTGTGTCCCATGAACATCTGTACCAGTGAACTAGTGCACAAAAACATCTGCAATAGTGTTCCATTGCAATATCAACATCTGTCAGTGTCTGCTGGTGGATGATCTACATCATTAATAGTGTACAAGTGCATAGAAACATCTATCAGTGTACCAGTGTTTCAGTGTCAGTGTATCAATGTCCCACCAATAAATAAATAAAAGCTTTAAAGTACTCCTGCCGCCCCCCTGCCCCCGTGCTTGCAAAGGCGAATGAACATGTTGGTCCTGAACGCATACATAAATGGTGATTGCACCACAAATGTATTAATAATTTTAGCAGCAGACCTCCTGTCTAACTCTAAACTGGTAAACAATAAAGGCTTATAAACCGTCCTTAAGGAGATTTTTAAATACCAAAGTTTGGCCCCATTTCACAAACGTACACAATTCAAAATCATGACATGTTTGGTATCTATTTACCCTGTGCAACACCATGTTTTATATTTTAACAGAAATGTTGGTATTATATTGTCTTTGTGTGCATTGAAATTAATTAAAATATATTTATGCGTCAGTGTGTAAAATTGTGTTTAAAAAAACGCTGCGCAAATACAGTGTGACACAAAAATTTGCCAACCCCCCCCATTTTATTCTCTTCTGCTACACAAATATATATGTCAGAAGAAGGCCTGGTCTTAAAGTGGATAATGCCTGAAGTTATTCCTTGGATGTTGCGCCTCTCATAGGTAGGTAGGTAGGCTGTGAAAAAGTCTCGCACATGTGGTATCACCATACTCAGGGCAAGTAGCATAATGTGTTTTGGGGGTAGTTGTAAGTATGCCTATGCCGTGTGTGAGAAATAACTTAAAGCGGAGCTCCACCCTAAAGTTGAACTTCCGCTTATCGGATTCCTACCCCCCTCCGGTGCCACACTTGGCACCTTTCAGGGGGGAGGGGGTGCAGATACCTGTATAATACAGGTATCTGCACCCACTTCCGGGACTAGCTAGCTGAAGCTAGCCCGCCCATATCCGAAGATGCCCCGTTGTCTCTTGGGAAACACAGTTCCCAGGACACAACGGGGACCAATAAAAAAGCGCAGCGCGATTCGTGCATGCGCAGTAGGAAACCGGGCAGTGAAGCCGCAAGCTTCACTTCCTGATTCCCTGACAGAGGATGGCGGCGGGGGCAGCCGAGAGACCAGCGATCGCTCGTCATCTTCTGCCGACATCGCTGGAACCTGGAACAGGTAAGTGTCTATTTATTAAAAGTCAGCAGCTGCAGTATTTTTAGCTGCTGACTTTTAAAAAAAAAATTTCAGGTGGACCTCCTCTTTAATATGACATTTTTAATAAAAAAAATATAATTTTATTTAATTTCTTAATTTTCCAAAGAATTGTGGAAAAAAATTACAACTTCAAAAACTCACCATGCCTCTTACTACATACTTTGGATGGTCTACTTTTCCAAAAAGGGGTCATTTGGAGGACATGTGTACTGTCTTGGCATGTTAGGGCCTTAAATGAGTACATCAGGTGTGATCAATTTTCAATGATTGGTACCGTAGCTTGTAGACTCTATAACTTTCACACAGACCAAATAATATACACTAATTTGGATTATTGTTACCAAAGAAATGTAGCAGTATAAATTTTGGTTAAAATTCACAAAGAAACATTGCTTATTTGCAAAATTTTATAACAGAAACTAAGAAAAATCAATTTTTTTCAAAATTTTCGGTTTATTTTCATTTGTAGCGCAAACAGTAAAAACAGTGGTGATTGAATACCACCAAAAAAAGCTCTATTTGTGTGAAAATAAATTATAAAAGTTTCATATAGGTACAGTGCTGTATGACTAATTTTCATTCAAAGCGCGACAGCACTAAAAGCTGAAAATTGGCCTGGGCAGGAAGGGAGTGAAAGTGTCCAGTATTGAGGTGGTTAAACCAAACAGTGCTAAACCTCTTGCTGGTAGCTTATTTAACCACTTACGGAACGCCCGCCATCATTATACATCGGCTCTTTGAAGTGGAATATCCTTGTTACGGCAGAAGCTAGCTGCCATAACCCCGGTATCCACTTCTTCAGCAGGCGGTCCTCTTTCATATAAATGTGGTCTCAGCGACGGAGGAGGTGGAGGTGATTGGATCCTGTCCCCTGCTTGGCTGGGTGCCGAGTGAGGGAAAATGGCCCCCACCCGGCTCCATACCATTGCAGGGCGGAAGCGACGTCAAACCGTCACTTCCATTTTTTTTTCAAACAACATTTTTATTTTTTTCCGTGGGGCTTATTCCTTGTGTGTCGAGCCAAGCAGCGTCCCACAGTTTGTCAAATTTATTATTTATTAAATTGTCCCAAGCCGTGTCATGTCATTTTTACCATTTTCACACTTTTTTGTGAAATGGTAGGGGTACATTTGTACCCCATTACCATTTCACACAGGGGGAGGTCGGGATCTGGGGGTCCCCTTGTTAAAGGGGGCTTCCAGATTCCGATAAGCCCCCCGCCCGCAGACCCCCACAACCACCCGGCAAGGGTAGTGGGGATGAGGCCCTTGTCCCCATGGGGACAAGGTGATTTGGGGGCCACCCCAAAGCACCCTCCCCATGTTGAGGGCATGTGGCCTGGTACGGTTCAGGAGGGGGGGCGCTCTCTCGTCCCCCCTTTTTCTGGCCTGCCAGGTTGCGTGCTTGGATAAGGATCTGGTGTGGATTTTTGGGGGGACCCCACGCCATTTTTTGGCGTGGGGTTCCCCTTAAAATCCATACCAGACCTGAAGGGCATGGTATGAATTTGGGGGGGGGGGGGGGCTTAAAATTCATACCAGACCCGAGTGCGCATGCGCGAGGGACCCGTGATGGCCGCTTAATCACGGAGCTCCGCGCCACCCCGGACCAGCGGCATTCACAGCACAGCACAGGAACGCTGTAACGCCGATATAGTTAGGCGGTTAGCCTGCGGACACCCCAGGGACCCCCCCCGCATGTCTGGACGTGTCACACGGAGGAATCTGGAGCAGTTATTCACAGCCTCCACCCGGCCTGAGAAACCCAAGATGGCCGCCACAGCAGACGCTGCAGGATCACCTCAGGTCTCCCTCACAGACATCCAGCAGGATTTAAGGCAAGTGGTCTCCCCTGCACATCTGCACCTCACTCCTGGCCCTCAACTCTCTTGTCACAAGGAGATGATGCCCTCCCCAGCATCCACTGAATCGCTCCTGAGCCACACTTTTGGAGACCCTCCATTCTCCCCAGCAGGCCCTGTAATGGCTGCCCTGACTGACTCCCACACTTATGCAGCTCCTGACAGGGACTGTTCCTTCAACATTGAGGATCTCTTTTTCAGAATGTCCACCCTCCTTGCCTCCACTGCAACAAAAATCACAAGTGACATTAAAGCAGACCTCCAAGCTATTGGGTCCAGAATTGACGCCGTAGAAACCAGGGTAGACCAGAACACTGCGACGGCTCACCAGCACTCTGACCTCATCTCCACCCTTCATGATCAGCTGGATACTGCCATCTCCCGCATCGACGAATTGGAAAACAGGTCTAGGAGGTACAACTTCAGGATCAGAGGCCTGCCAGAATCCATCCAGGACGTCTCCTCTGCAACGCAAGACCTTATAAAATCGCTGATCCCCAATATTCCTTCTCATCGCCTTGAACTGGACAGGGCTCACAGATCGCTTGGTCCCCCCAGGAGAGACGGAACCCCCAGGGACATCATCGCCAAACCGCACTTTTATGCGGTTAAGGAAGCAATAATGAAGCAGGCAAGAGCCGCATCTCAGGTGACTTGTCAGGGTCACCCAGTGCAAATATTTGCTGATCTTGCCCCCTCCACCATTCAACGCAGAAGGACCCTGAAACCTCTTCTGCAAGCCCTTTCAAAAAAGGAAATCAAATACAGGTGGTCCTTCCCTTTTGCTGTTAAGTTCTCCTTGAAAGGTCAAGAATACTCCTTCAACTTTATCGCGGGTGAACACCTACTCCTTAAACTGAAAGTTATCACCCAAGAAGCAGACATGGACATCTCCACCCCCACGGCGGTCTCCAACAAACGCCCACCTCCAACGAGCCCACTGACTCCCCTATGGAACAAGTCCAAGACCCGCAGATCAACACAACATGGTCCTCCTTGAAAGCAGACCGAATGAAGTTTCTTCACTTTCCAGGACTCGGACGACATTCCGAGTTGACACCCTTCTAAATTGACTAACTCTCCTTCATTCACCCCGAACCTAATCTCTTTGCTCTACCGCAGAGGTTATGGTCCTTGGAGCAACCCCTGCACCCCATTTACCCCGTTTGAAAGAACCCTAAGGGATTGTCTCAAAGCATGGGGAAACGACTTAAAATTTAACACCCTAGTGCTCCAAGGTCTACAACCTCACTTCTTGAACCCGGCTGGGTCCAGAGGCTTTGTCTCCCAATGACTCTCTCTACAACACTCCTCTAGGTTGCATTGCCAAGCAGGAAAACTGTTTCTCTTCAGTAGGGGTCCCGAACCCCCTCCAACAATGTCAACTTCCACTATCTTGGGTTCATTCGGTTCCTTATCTCTGTTAGACGTACTGTTATCATCAGGACTGTTTTCAGTTATGTTTTATGGTTCTTCTATCCCCGCAGTCCTGAATTGCCTTGGTCGGGGGTGGTACACATGCGCCTCCTCCTATCCCTTAGATTCCCTTCCGGATTCGTGGGGATAGGGCCTCCAGGCCGATTTTGGCATGGAGCTATTTTCTTTATTTTTTATTGTTACTTCCCGCGCTTTTAAGCGCAGGAGGTATTCCTACTCTAGCCTCTCCCCCTGGGTCTTCCTTTACCCCGGAGGGAGAATGCTGGGCCCTTTGTCTTTCCTCTCTTCTCTTCCCTCTGCCTCCCTCTCTCTCTTGGAACATCAATTTACCCTTGTTTTTCTTTCAGTGAGAACATTCGTAAGAGGTACACATTTGGGGACGCCGACAAACAGCAGACCAGACGATTCTCCTCGTTTCCACGGCAGGACGGGACACGCCAAGGTAAGTGATGGTAGACACTCACACACTCTCCCCGGTAAATTCCATGGCTGACAGCACGCAAAACACCTTAAAAATAGCTACCCACAACGTACAGGGCATGAACTCCCCCACGAAACGGAAGAAGCTATTCAACTTATACAAATCCTCCAGGCTTGACATTGTCATGCTTCAGGAAACACACCTCCCGATTCGGTTTAGCCCCAAATTCCTCCATGCCCACTTCCCCAACTTCTATTTGGCCAGCGCTGACAACAAAACTAAAGGGGTAGCTATTGCCTTTGCCAAAAACTGCAACTTTACCTTAAACTCAGTAATAAGGGACCCAGAGGGCAGATATATCCTTGTTAAGGGGACAATAGAAGACAACCTCTTCTCCCTCATTTCCTACTACGCACCTAACAAAGGACAAGCGACCTTTTTTAAGAACATGTTTGATTCTCTCTCTCCATCCCTGGAGGGCACGGTCATATTCGGGGGAGACTCCAATTCCGCCTTTGACCAGGCTTTACACCGATCCAAACCCCCTTCCTCCCAACTCACCAGACCTACCAAGGAAAGCCTAAAGATAGCTAAACTCATCCATGCTCAAGGCTTGGCAGATGCATGGAGAGAATTAAACCCGGGTAAACGGGACTTTTCCCATTTCTCCGCCCCCCATAACTTGTATGCCAGGATTGACCATCTCCTGATTCAGACCCGAGATGTCCCCCGGATCCTTTCATCGAGAATCAAAGACACCGTCCTTTCTGACCACTCACTGGTTACTCTATCTCTGCACAGACAATATCGGAAGCCGGGATTTGGACACTGGAGGTTGAACGAATCCCTGCTTTCGGATCCAATAAGAATACAGTTGTTAGAGAAATCTCTTTCCGAGTACTTCTCCCTTAACAATACCGAAGGAATATCAGCGGAAACCCTGTGGGCAGCCCACAAAACTTTTATCAGGGGTGAATTTATCAAACTATCGACACAAATTAAAAGGGAACGGACAGCCGACATTAAAAGACTTGAAGCTGAATATACCTCCTTACGCTCCCAGCACAAACAATCTCCCTCGCCATCATTACAACATCAAATTGACAAGACCAGACTTGAACTTAACCTTTTATTGACAGCGAAGGCTAAAAAACAAATAAGGTGGAGCAAAAATAAATTCTATACCCAGGGTGATAAGTTAGGTCCCATGCTAGCTTCCAAATTGACTCCCAAATTCCGCTCCTATGTAATGCCCAAAATTAGAATACCGGGTCAGGGTACGTCATCTAACCCCTCCAAAATCTTAGAGGCCTTCCACGACTTCTACTCCAAACTTTATAGCCGCCATGACGCCTCTGGTGAGCCGATCATCTCGAATTATCTTAACGGGATCCCTATCCCCACCCTATCTGCGGACCATAAGGCAATAATGGAAGCCCCCTTCTCCACTGAAGAGGTCCAGGAAGTTATTAAAGCCCTAAAATCTAATTCGGCACCAGGTCCGGATGGTCTCTCCAATTCCTATTACAAGACTTTCCCATCTGCCCTAGCCCCTCACCTCACTAGATTCCTCAACTCTAAGACAATGGGAACTCCACTTGATCCCCATCTCAACACTGCCTTCATTGCCGTAATCCCTAAGCCAGACAAAAACCCGGAAGAAGTCGGCAATTACAGACCAATTTCTCTCATAAATAGCGACTTGAAAATCCTTACCAAAATTTTAGCGAATCGCCTGGCTTCTTTCATTAACCGATACATTCACAGGGATCAGGTGGGGTTCATCCCAGGCAGACAGGGTCCTGATCAAATCAGACGAGCAATAGATATAGTATCTATCCTTCAAACAGGTTGGGACGGGGGCCCTAAACAGTCTGGTATGCTTCTTTCCCTAGATCTCCAAAAAGCCTTCGACTCAGTCTCCTGGCCATATATTTTTGAGATCATTAAACGCTGGGGCTTTGGCGACAACTTTTTGGGTCTATTACGTGCCCTATACTCCAATCCCACTGCCCGAATCAAACTTCAGGGTCACTACTCCCAACCTATAACCATAGCTAAAGGGACTAGACAAGGTTGTCCATTATCTCCCCTGATTTTTGCCATAGCCATAGAAACACTTGCCATCTCCATCCGACAAAACCCTAATATTCAAGGAGTCAAATGCGGATCTCAGGTCCATAAATGCGGGCTCTTCGCAGATGACATACTCCTTTTCCTCACCTCCCCGATCACTACTCTACCTAATCTTTGCCACTCTCTAGATGAATTTGCTAAAATTTCTGGGCTCCGGGTTAATTATAACAAGTCACATGCACTTAATGTCTCACTCCGCCCATCCACGGTCGAATCCCTACGGAAGCATTTTCAGTTCCATTGGAACACTTCCTCCATTAAATACCTCGGTATTGCACTCACGGCCAAGACAGAGGACCTTTACGGTACTAATTACCCTCCCATGTACCGGAAATTGGAGCTGGATCTCCATTCATGGTCTAAATACAATATCTCTTGGCTCGGGAGGGTCAATTCAATAAAGATGACGCTGTTCCCCAGACTCCTCTATCTCTTTCGGTCTCTACCAATCCCCATCAGGAAGGATCATATTAAATCATTCCAAAGCAAGGTCCTTAAATTTATCTGGGGTTCAACCGGCTATAGGATTCCGCAACAAACACTGTATCTACATAGACAGAAAGGGGGAGTGGGATTACCCAACTTATACAAATACTACATAGCAGCCAGGATCGCCCAACTCTCTGTGATCTATTCCAAATATGAAAAACCGGATTGGGTCCATTTAGAAAGGCAGGCTGTGCCTCATAACACTCTGGATTACCTCCTCTGGTCGAACCCCAAAGCGCGCCCCCCGATTATGGCCCCAACCCTCTCACATATGTTTGCCCTCTGGGACTCTGTACGCTCCAATACAGCTCTGGTCTCAGCTTACAAACCTCTATCTCACATATTTCATAATCCTGCCTTCCCCCCAGGACAAAATATACAAGCATTCAGATGGTGGCTGGATAAGGGGCTGTACCGAATCGGACACTTTTTTACAAATTCAGGCCCTATCACCCTTGCTTATTGCATCAAGAAATTAGAACTACCTGACTCTGAAAAATTCAGATTTAGACAGATTTCAAACTTTCTACACAAACTTTGGAGGGACAAACCACTTCCCCCAAAGTTTACGGAATATGAAATTTGGTGCGGTCAGTCCATGGACCAGCGGGGGGGTGTGTCGACAGTCTACTCATCGCTCACCTTGCCGGACACTAAGTCCCCTTACATGCAACGCTGGGAGTCAGACTTCCGGTTCGACTGGGATCTGGGGACCTGGCAGAAAGCAAGCTTCGACTCTTTTAGGGGTATCCTAAACACTACGCTAATAGAAGCGAGCCTGAAAATCATCTCCAGATGGTACTATACCCCGTCGCGTCTCGCCTCAATTTTCCCGACAGCAAACCCCATGTGCTTTAGGGGATGTACTCTCGTGGGAACCTTGTCTCACGTTTGGTGGGAGTGCCCCAAAATACGATTGTTCTGGAGAAAAGTGTTTAACTTAATCGATAAGCTTGTGGGACGCCAGATCCCCAGATCTCCTACGGTGGCCCTCCTCAATGCTCACATCCCAGACCTATCCAAGGCCTCTAGTAGACTTATCAGGTTTATACTTTTAGGTGCCAAACTTACGGTCGCTAAAGCCTGGAAAAAACCCAGGGTCTCCTTCCCAGCAGTAATCAGGAAAGTATCTTGGATTATGTCACAAGAGAAGTTATCCAACATTATCTCTGACACAGTTAGGGCGTTTGAATCCACATGGGAACCCTGGGCCATTTATATTGGTGCGCCATGGCTCACTAACTCAATACCTCCCTGAATCGTCTGTATCCCGAAATTGATGTTCCCTCCCCTCAGCTTTTTCTTTCCCCTCCCTTTTCTTCCCCCCTCTTGCTCTCCCTTCTTCCATTTCCCTCCCTTTGCTCTCCTTCCTGGTTGAAGTTTATTGGAACAATGTCAGGCCCCTACTTTAGGATGATTCCTTATTTACTGGCAGACCAATGGAGAAGGCCCTATTTGTTGATGCTTGACAATGAGGCTGGGTGGTGGGGCGGCGGGGATCCCCCCTATCGGGCACAGATTGCTCCCATTCGGGGTGCCTGATGGTGGGGGGTCGCTGTTAGCTACGCTGTCAAGCAGACCTTCTCCTCTCGCTTCCCTCATATAGGTCCTCCGGGTACCATCTCGTATCTCCTCATCCTTCACCCTATTTCTTTTAGGTTTCACATATGACGGAGTTTCTTGCTACTTCTCTGTATATTCTGGTTATGTATCCTGACATTGTTAATTGTTAATTGTATATGCTTTTTCAAACATAATAAAATACTTTGAAATAAAAATTCATACCAGACCCAAAGGACCTGGTAATGGACTGTGGGGGAATCCCATGCCGTTTTTTTTATAGACTTTTATGTGTATTGCAGGGACCGACAATTCATTATAGCGGCGAGTACTTTTAAATGACTTTTTTTCCTTTAGAAATGTTATTTTGTGCAGGGACTGTTGTAAACACGGGAAACATGCGCCACTTTACAGGCATACTATAGACACCCCCCAAGGTACGAAAGTTAAAGGAATATTTAACTTTTATTGTTTCACTGGTCCCGAAAAAAATTTCATTTTTTAAACTTTATGACAATAACTTGCATATAAGCCTTTAAAATTAGCAGTTTTGACTATTCATGTTTGTGTCCCATAGACTTTAACGGTGTTCGCGTGTTAGAAAATGTTTTTTGCCTGTTCGCATGTTTTGCTGCGAACCAAACCGGGGGGTGTTCGGCTCATCCCTACTTTTAATCCTTCCCCACTATATCCAAAATGAAAAAAAAGACTTTGTCTAAAGATACCGTTTAAGGCCGAGTTCACACTGGTAAGACATATGCTCCGACTTTGGGAGCACATGTCGCAGGATGTGTGTAAATCAATGATTCCCTATGAGAACCGTCTTAACTGGTCCAACACAAGTCGGTCCGACTTTAAAAAAGGTTCCTGCACTACTTTGGTCCGCCTTTGGTCCTACTTCAGCCCATTGAATATAATTGGAGTCGGATCAAAATAGAATCCTTGTCCTAACTATCCAACTTGAGACATCCGACGGGGTGATTACAGCAGCAGGAAAAGGGATTCATGTCACACTGGGATTGTTTTGATTGGTCAAAGGACATGTCAGACTATCTCAAAGTCGGAGCAAAATCTTATCTTGTTCATTCAAGTTGGATGGAAGTAGAACCGAAGTAGGACCGATGTCGCAGGGCAAAGTAGAATGACAGACGTACAACAGTCGTGCTGTACCAGTGTGAACCCAGCCTAAGTCACTTATTTATCTATTCTTTAACAACTAAGTCTCTGCCCTATTTATTATATTTATTCCATGTGAGGTAAGCACTCTTCCACTGAGTATCTATGTCTTTGTGCTGCCACGGCCAATATCTCTCTCTCACAGTCAGGCACGCTAAGATGTGTACTTAGGACTTTCACTGCTAGTTCAGTCTCTTGATGCTTCTTAAACCACACTATATCTATACGCTCAATTTTATTGGCAGTTTTACATTTTACATCAGATTTTACCAACAGCAGGTTGACTCCTATATTGTTTTATTTGTTTCCCATTTTCAACTGACTTTATGGTCAAAATATTGACCCTTCAGATCAAAGCCACTGCAGGGTCCATTTAAAAAAAACATTTTAGTTCAGTTACCAGGTCAATTTTGGTCATTTGGTAGCATGAAACTAAAAATTGTCTGAGCCCATGTGTGGCATTATTGTGGTTGAAGGATGATAAAAAACAAAATTGCTAAGTGTATAGCAATCAGGCTCACCTGATTGATAGGAATTAAGGGCTATCTGCTAATGTCACCACAACTTTGGCTAATGCACTCCTTCTAATGGCTACCTTTAGTGTCCACCAATTTTCACTTAACACTTTCTATAGCTTAAGATCACATATAACACATTGAATCTGTAATAAATATGCTTACAGTAGACCCCATTCACACCTAGGCGATTTGAATTTTGTGCAGAATCGCCATTGCTCTGCCTGAGATTCCAAATCGCAGCAAAACGCGGGATGCATTTGAGATGCCATTACTTCTTAATGGCGCCCTAAACAGTGATTTTGCAGCGACAAATCGTGCTTCAATCACAGCAAAATCACAACGCGCAAAGCTTGTTGCTCAAAAAGGAGCAGGAGTTTCTTTTGGGGCGACAGCGTCCAGCGTTTCGATTTGTCACGTGACAATCACAGCAAAATCACACTGCTTTTGGGGTGCTATTAAGAAGAAATTTCATTGCAAATGTGTCCCGCCACGATTTGGAATCGAGTTGTGATTCAAATCACCTAGGTGTGAATGAAGCCTTATGCCCTGTACACACGGTCGGACTTTCCGACAGAAAATGTGTGATCGGATTGTGTTGTCGGAAATTTCGATCTTGTGTGGGCTCCATCAGACTTTTTCCGACACACAAAATTTGGGATCTGGATCTAAAATTTTCCGACAACAAAATCCGATCATTTAAATTCCGATTGTGTGTAGACAATTCCGATGCACAAAGTGCCTACTTCACCTCGTTCTGAATGATCAGATTTTCCAACAACTTTGTGCGACCTTGTGTATGCAAGACAAGTTTGGGCCAAAATCCATCAGACAGATTTTGTCATCGGAATGTCCGACCATGTGTACAGGGCATTAGAGTTGTTTTTCTCCATTACATGCAAATTTCCCAATGTTATCTTTTATTGGTTAATTGGTTAATATCAACAGCGAGTTTACTTCATTATTTTTTTTTATGAATCAGTTATCATGAATCATTATTTTATCTCCATTTGGAATGGCTCAATTTTCTGCTATCCACAAAAGATACTTTATAGAAACTTGATGCCCATCAGGAAGTTTGCAATATTTAAGGAACTCGTGTGATCACTTTTTTTTTTTTTAATTGACTATTATAGAAAGGAGAAGCTTCTTTAGTGTACAAATTGCACTTAAATGCATTAACTGATACTGAAGAGGGCCAAAACACCAAACGTGATGCATATATAACATAATAAAATGTAGTATTATGGATATAATATTCAAATTTTAGAACAAAGGTTTTTGGTGAGCAAATTAATGTAATCACTGCTGTGTACAGCAGAACAATAACTGGTAAATGTTTCCAAAATATGAGACATTGTTTTTATGGAATTCATAGTAATAGATTCAATTTCTGCTTAGAAGTCATTAGCACTGACTGCCAATGCCTCCACATACATCTTTTTTGAATCCAGTTTAAAATGGAAGGAAATTCCACACTCCCATGGGCCGTTGTCTGGACCACACCACATTTCTTTGTTTTGAATTAAGATAACATACATAGAACCTCAGCAGGAGCTGTCAAATGAAAGTAAACAGTTGCACTGTATATTGCATTCTTCACAGGAAACTTAATTTCAGATTCCAAAATCTATCTCAACAGAGATCTCTGTGAGTCCCCGACTTAAATTATTTTTAGTTCAATTAAATGGATTTTTTAATTATTTGTGTTCCAATCTGTTTGAAAACAAAAGTAATAAATATAAAGTGATGGAATCCAGTTGTTGGCTCTACTAGATATAATCTGCATATATAGCGAGAGGGTAAAACCTGTCAATTGCTCCTTTTTACTGTTCATTTATTTCATTAATTGGAACCACTTTTTTCTTTGGGGAACAGTTTTATAATTTTAGAATGCCAAAATAATATTGAAGGTAATTTATAACTGGTAAACACCTTCAAAATAGAACAAAACAAATGCTAAATTCAAACATGAATTCTGTTAAATATCATATAATATTTTTGAATGAAAAATTTAGATATTTTTTTTAATTCTGAAAACCTATTTTTATTTTATTACTTTTTGCATTTTTTTTATCATTGAATCGTATAGCAAACAAACGCACTTATCCCCAAGTCAAAATAATGTTCTGTGAATTTTTGTTTTCATTTTGTGGTCAGGTGTAGTATAATTAATCAATTGACCTGCTAAAATATGGTCTGAAGCTGGCCATAGAAGGGCCACCTGAGATGGATGTGGAAATCCTCTCCGCTGTGTCATTGCATTCTGACAGTGAGAAGACTTCCCCGCAGTCAGAATACACTAATCAGCACTGAAGGCTATAGTGTGCAGCACTGATCGAGAGGAAATTTCCCAGCAGAGCAGTTGTACAAAGTTGATCAGTAAATTGACTTCTGCACAACCACAGTGGCCATACATGGATCAAAATTCAGCCAGTTCCTTCTGAGCCAGCCGAATTTTGATCATCTATGTGCAACTTAAAAAACAATATTCTAAAAAACAAAAATAATAATTGTCTGGTTATAATGGTGACCTTTTGGCTTCAATACTGAGTCATTGGATTTGATTTACTAAAGGCAAAAAGGCTGTTTAGTTTTCAAGAGAAATTTCACCCAATCACATGCAAGGAATTAAAAAAAAAAATAATTTTGCTTGCACATTTTTGGATGATGAAAATCAGCAGAGCTTCACCTCATTCACTAACCTAATGGAAAATTAACTTGTAAAGTGAACAGCCTACCTGTCTTTAATAACCCAACCCCATTGACTTGAGCAAGCAAACATATCAGGAGGTATTCATTTGTGATTCTGTGACTTTGAGCATAATGGAGTTGATTTACTAAAGATGTTATTCAATTAATTCACAATTGAACATTCATTTTGTAAAATCAACTTATATAACTTAGAGCTATTTGGAAACTTATGCCCCGTACACACGATCGGACTTTCCGACAACAAAACCGTGGATTCTTTTCTGAAGGATGTTGGCTCAAACTTGTCTTGCATACACACGGTCACACAAATGTTGGCCAAAAATTCAGAACGGCGGAACGCAGCGACATACAAGACATACGACGAGCCAAGAAAAAGGAAGTTCAATAGCCAGTGCGGCTCCTTCTGCTTTATTCAGAGCATGCATTTTGTTGGCGTAAAAACATTTGAGAACCTGCTCTCAAACATTTGTGTGTGGAAATTCCGACAGCAAATGTTCGATGGAGCATACACATGGTCGGACTTTCCGACAACAAGCTCACATCGAACATTTCCTGTCGGAAAGTCCAACTGTGTGTACGCGGCATAAGGCTGATTATACATTATATAATTTTCCTATAGATTTACCAAAACCAAATAATATGAGGTCAAACCTAAACACTTTCAAATGTGTATGCAATCAGGTAAATCTAAAATAAATTGAACAAGAAAATTGTATAATGTATGACCAGCTTAAAAGGTCTGTATTCAATATGAATTCACTTTCTGCATTGTGCCAGTTCAGGGAGTCAGAAAATATTTACATAAGGGAATCACCATGAAAGCCAGAGAAATTACATTTTCAGAAAGTATTTGAAATCACAGGGCGCTAGAGGGTGCCAGTTTTAACCCTATCTATTGGCCAATAAGGCCACCCATCAACTTGATAGACCAATAAGACCATGCAAGAAAAAAAAAGTCAGCCTTTAACAACACCAAAAATTGTCAAAACTTGTATTATAGTGGCCAAAGGTTTGAGGCTGGTCATACACTTGTAGATTTCTTTCAGTCTAGATAAAAGAAATCTAACATATTCCTCCACCCATGCTAACCACATGATTTGAAAGAAACCCCACCTGCCAGGCTATTATATTCTGATAATTTGTGTTGTTGGTGTCAGAATACCTGAATAGCGTCTCTGACTGGATGCAGGTGCTCCTCAGCCTACAAATATCTTACAGGCTGCTTAAACAAACGTGAATTAGACAACTGACTACTGTGGAAAGGAGCTGTGTTGGCAAGGGCATACACTGCTCATATTTTGACCGAGCCAGCAGGAATCAGAGAAAATTTTAGCTTAGTATGGCCAGCCTAAATTGGTTCTAAAGACTTAAGATTTTTTACCTTAATGCATTCCCTGCATTAAGGTAAACCCTTCTGTGCACAGGATCTCCCCCCAGCCCCCCTGGTATAGCCCGCTCACGATGCAGAGCTGTGCCCAAGAGCACCAGTTCTCTCTGTTCTCTCTCTCCTCACAGGACAGAATTAGCAGTCACAGCCATTGGCTCCTGCTGCTTTCATTCAAATCCTTTGACAAGAGGGTGGAGGCAGGGATGAGCCGCGCTGTCTGTATCTACAGATACAGGCACTGTGGCTTGGAATCCAGCCTGCACAAGTGCCCATATAGGACGTGGCTTCCTATGGAGATACTCTCCGAAGAGGTGGAGCCAGGAGCCTGGCAAGGGACCCCAAAAGAGGAGGATCATGCAGCTGTGTCCAAAACCATTGCACAGGGCAGGTAAGTATAACATGTTCTTTTTTTTTTTAAACAAGAAAGGTTTACAATCACTTTAATACTCCACTTTCCACTCTGTAGACTGACTTTAGGGAAAACCAGTTAATTAATATTTACTGATCTAGGGTATGTAATCAAGCTGGAACATATTTTGCAGTCATATTACTCAAACATAGCAGAACAAGACCATACAAAGATTTTAACAATTAATAAAAGTATCTTAGCATTGATTTCATAGACACTGATAAGCAGTGAAGAGATATAAAGCCTGACTCCAGAACTTTTTTTAGTTGCCGACAAAGCAAGAAAATGATTGAACTTTTTCAGGTTTTTATTGCAGTCTGTGTCCACATTTGCAAGATTTCCCCTCACTTCCTGTTAAAACCACGCATCTTATTTGAGTAAAATAGGGAAGGGTTAGAGCTTCTTTTAGGCAATTATTATTGCCCCTGACAATGGCTTGATTTCTCATTATGCTGTCACAGGCTGTCGAATGGACAGGAAGTGAAGTCACTCCAACAGGTCCAAGGGCCTAACTTTATCCAAAGCTGAAAAAAATTGTTTTGGCTGGAGTTAGAGGGCCAACAACAGTATTTAGGCAATTTCAGTGACTTTCGATCATCGAAAGGAGTTGCCTGAAACCAAGTGATCTACCACCTGTGCAAGTTTGATTGACTACTTGAATTCAATCAAACAACCTGGTATGGTGAGATTTCCGTGCTGCCATCGAATTTGAGAGATCGGCCATGTTGGAAATGTTTTGAAAAACAAAAGAATTTATAATTAACAGAGAATCTCTTGAGAAATAGAATCAAAAAAAGAAATGCGCAAGAAGAAGATTCCCAGCCACTAAATTTCTTTTCTGTAGTAACATGAGGTGAAATTTAAGGCTTGGTTGGTCAAGTTTAGATATAAATGGTCACACCATTGGATTACAAAATGCACAACATTTCTGATTTTCAAAAGAAAATTTGTTCAGAATTCGACACATGTATGGGCCTGCATTAGGTTTCTAAAAAAATGTTTGAAACCAGAAAAAACTACAGCAATTTAATTGATTTATGTTTTTTATGTCAGGTTAGATCACAGAAATGAAGGTGCCATCTCCTAGCGGACATTTGTTATATTTTTAACTGCTTTTTGATTAGGAAAACAAAACAATGTGAACTCAAGTGCAATGGCTCAACCGAATTGCCCCTGTATGGCCAGCTGTAGGCTTTAGATTTATAGGTTGCATGTTTGAATATATGTACTAAAAAATAATGAATGGGTTATTGTGAATTCGTTCATTTATATGAGTATCTCTGCAAGAGCCCTCTTCAACGAAAGTCTAGATAATATTTATATATAAAGGCTGCTGTGTTTTTAACGGACATATAGAGAGAACGCCTGTCTTTTAATACACCAACTCATTGTTTTATTAAATTGGTGCCCAATTATAATTCCTGCAAATAAGTCACAGAACATCACATTATCTCTGCTGATTCAAGTGCATTTATCACATCTAATGCCCAATTTGTTAAACAGTTGTAACTGATTACTGGTCTTAAGGGAAAACAAACATTGCAAATGTAACCTGACTTTTTGACTATCTGAATCAAGTTTGTCAGATGTTTAACTTAAGCCAGAAAAACAGACTATCATGAATCTGCCTTTCAATGGCTGCCTGCAGCAGGGAGCTCTCAATAGCCTCTTTATTTGTTAAAGATGGATTATTTTAAATAAATTACAGGGCACTTTCACTGGATAAACAGAGTCTCAGTGGCTGTGGCATGCTGTACATGCTTAATTGAGCCACAGAAATCTTAAATGACTTCTGAACTGTATAATCATCTTTGATTTTGCTGATCAAGTTGATTCTTCAGGCTGAAACTAAGCTATTGAGAAGAGTGAAAGGGAATGCTACCTGGAGGAAAATGGAAAGTTTAATCTGGAATATATACTTATAATATTTCGGAAACCACAAGCATAGAGCGTTCCATTAACTGAGCACAAGGCAGCTTTAGAAGTGAATGATCAGCGTGTCATTTTTATTTGAACTTGATATGTTAAACGGTCCACATGTTTGTGTTATGTAAGCCCACTTAAAATTTGCAAAGTGCAATAGATTAGCAGGAAAAGAAAACTGAATTGTGTATTTTTGGTACAAAAAGCCTAAAGTTAAAAAAAAAAAAGGTAAATTAAGCTTAAGAGACCCTGTCACCAACTTAAACAAATGTAGGTAAAAGCACAGAAAAATCAAGTATGGTAATTTAGTGTTTTTCTTTTTTATTAATGATTTTTTTTTTTTTAATGACTTGCAGTGTGCCATTGCCCTTGCCAGCAAATTTGACTTATTCAGGAAGAATCAATTCACTAACCCCCTCCCTCCTTGCATGTCATAGATCTCTCCGGAAGTGTCTAGTTGGCCCAGCTGCTCCATCCCTCCTTATATTGGGGATAAGCAAAGGGAAATAATATAGAGTGCCATTTGTATGATGACTCTAATGCCTTGTACACATGGTCGGACATTCCGACCACAAAATCCGTCAGATTTTTTCAGACGGATTTTGTCCGAAACTTGTGTTGCACACACGCGGTTGGACAAAGTTGTCGGAAAATCTGATCGTTCCGAATGAGGTGACGTGCAAAACGTATGACGGGACTACGTAGAGGCCAGTAGCCAATAGCTTTCGTCTCCAAATTTCTTCTGAGCATGCGTGGCACTCGGAAAAAGTCTGATTGGATTTGGTGGTCGGAAAATTTTAGATCCTGCACTCAATTTTTTTCCATCTGTAATTCCGACGGAAAAAGCCCGCTAGAGCCCACACACAATCGGATTTTCCAACAACATAATCCGATCGGACTTTTTCCATTGGAATATCCGACCGTGTGTACGGGGCATAAGTCTGATGAGACTGCTGATATAATTTCCAACCAGCAGTTTAAGGGCATTTGGGAGGGTCTTATAGGTAAATAACTTAATAAAATACAATAAATGCACGTATAATGTAATGCAAATATCGGTGCTGAAATGAATGATCTGGCAACAGGTCCAGCAGTTCAATCCTGTTTTCTCCATCACCAGAATATGGGTGGGTACATCTTCACCATCACATACATTGCATGACTAGCAGGAGCTGAAAATCTGCAAGTAGAGTGGCTTTTGGGGACCAGTCGTCACAATCGGAGTAAGACTGCAAAACCATGGATCCTGACCAAGTACAAGACCAAGGTACCATTAGTATTGTAATGAATATGTTCTGTTAAATCATTTCCTGCAAAAATGATGAATATATTCTTTATCTACTGAACCAGGGGTCAAATATACTTTTTTCAGCCCGGGTTTGGCTTTTTGTGACAACAGACCAACAACAAGAAAAAAACAACCACATGATGAGGGACGGATTTATGTCCCTCAATAAACTACAAAGGTGAAGGATTTTACAATGAGTACAAAAATAATAATTTTTTTTCTTAACTTTCATAAACGAGTGCTAGGCAACAATACAGCATCCTTACAGCATATACTTATCTTTCCTAATTTTCTCACTCATCTGTTTCACTAGGTTGGACAAGGAAAAAAGTTGTGTCCTGTGTAAATTCCAATGTGACTTGTCAAGGTTCCCATATGACTGCTCTGGGCCAAACATAAGGCCCACAGCACTGTCACATAAGAGGAGATGAGGTTGTCAAATGTTCACCCACATGACGAAAAGGTAAACATAGGTTGCCGAGGAGAGGGGGATGGAAAAGATTAATTTTAAGCCAAAACCAGTCAAGATCCGCTGATCATTGCACCAATGTTATATTCTTGGTATTGCCAATCTCATATTTCCTCTGTGCATGCTTATCCCATTATAGCACCCTCCTAATGCAGGATGCTAGATAACTTTAGTTTTTGGCTCCTTCTGCAATCAAGGGAGCAGTGATTCCTTGATCTGGTCAGGGTTTCACAGGCTTGGAGTTTGATTGCTTCCCCATGCCTCTAAAAGAAGTTTCTAGAGCTTAGGGAGGAAGAATTAAAATAATCAGCCTGAATATTGATCAGGACCTAGCCAATCCCTGTGGAAGTATGCTCAGATAGTGACTCGGAAACTGATAAATAGTCTGAAGTCCTGGGGAGAGGTCCCCAAGAAGGAGAGTTCCAAGCCTTACAAGCAATTGTCCATAAGGCAGCCTGCGGACTGTGTTGCTGTTCTGGGAATGTGGCAGATGCCCTGGGGACTTCTGAGTAATGACCCTAAATTGATTCCTGGTGACTGTGCTTTTTGGATTTTAGTGTCAGGGGTTGCTTGGACTGAGACAGCTCTCATAGGGTCTCAGATCCTGGCCATTCCCCATCCTCTGCAGTGTCCTGGATGGTATGCTTAGAGTGCCCTGCTGTTGCAGGGTAACCAGACGCCAAAGAGACTTGCCTCATGGTCCCCAGCTGTGAGGCCTTAGACTGTTCTATATTTACAGTTGTTTAAGGAGAAAAATGTCCTCTAACTGCTAGGTACTAACAGTTCTGGAGTATCCTATGCCCTAATCCCTTTCCTGTAACAAGTTCTGCAAGCAATAACTCTTAAAAAGACAACCTCTAGACTGTTTATTGAAGCCACAGTGAATGGACTGTTGATTGGGTGGATGGAGTCTCTGTACTGTTTGGAGCAGAACCAGTTAAAATCAGCAGCCCCTGCAGGGGTAGCGCTACACCATTAAAATGTTAGGGCTCAAAAAATATTTCAGTAATTAAGCATAATATGTTAGTATGTGGTGTCTGTGTGTTTTTGAAACGAGCTCCTGATGTCAATAAATGAATGCATAGTCTAACAATTCCTCCTTCCAAAACGTTTTTCCTAGAGGGAAAACTTGCTTGCAATTAGAATGTCTTCATCTTGGCTGCTGGAACCAATGTTTAGTTCTAACCTTCTAACTGTTGATCCTCTCACTTTACTTCTACCAGCCAGATCCAGGAAGCTCCATTAACTTAGACCTGTAGTCAATTAAGGAGCATGTCTTTCAATATTATATTGTACTGTATACATCCTAAATCCATATAAAAAATAAATAACTTATTTACTAGGGAAAACATTCTTCTTACTGTGCACACAAGCCAATTGTATTTACTTAGCACAGCCATCAAGGTGAGTCCCGACGGTTAATATAATTGATTGATGAATATGGCTTAATATTGTTAGTACTCTTTCTTTCACTTGACTTATCTCCTGCCAGTCCTGCTGTTGAAAATGAAGTGTAACAATTTGATCTAAACGGAGAAAACGTATTTATTAGACATGTGCAAAACAATTTTTTTTTTAGTTTAGTTTAGTTTAGTTTCGATTCGTTATTTAGATAAATTTGTTTAGTTAAATTTGTCTAATTCATTCAATTAATTTTCAGAATTTGTTTCGTTTTTTTTCGAATCAATTCGTTATTCATAGTATTCGTTTTCGGAATTTGTTTTGTTTTTTTCAAACTCAATTTGACCGAATTCGGAAATTTCAAATCTATTCAAATTCCATTCGAAATCCATTCCAAATCAAATTTATTCTCTTCAAAATTAGAATTTTGGAAGATGGTTGTATTCTTTCTATTCCATTCTATTCTATTGCTTTTTCTATTCTATTCTATTCCATTCTATTATATTCTTTGTATATTCTATTCTTTTATTGTCTATTCTATTCTTTGCTATTCTATTCTAATTCAAATTCATTCTATTTGAATTTCAGAAGATGGTTATATTGTTATGTTCTATTCTATTCTATTGTTGTTTTTCTATTCTTTCCTTTCCTTTTTTATTTTCTATTCTTTTATATTCTATTCTATTCTTTTATATTCTATTTGAAATTAGAATTGTGGAAAATTGTTATATTATTTCTAGTTTATTCTAATCTATTGTTTTTTTCTATTCTATTACATTCTTTTATTTTCTATTCTATTCTAATCTATTCTTTTCTATTCTATTCAAATGTATTCTATTTGAAATTAGGATTTCGGATGAAGGTTATATACCATCTATTTTATTCTATTCTATTCTTTTTTTATTCTATTATTATTCCTATATTTTCTATTCTATTTTGTTCTGTTTTACTCTATTCTTTTCTATTCTATTTTATTTTCTATTTTATCTTTTTATTTTTTATTCTATCCCTTTTTTTATTTTCAATTTTTTTCCATTCTTTTATTTTCTATTCTGTTCTGTTTTACTCTATTATATTCTATTCTTTTATTTTCCATTCTGTTATGTTCTTTTCTATTATTTTCTTTTTTATTCTAAACCCTTATTTTTTATTCTATTTTATTCTGTCCTGAAATATGAATTTGATTAGAAAACAATTCAAAATTGATTCAAAAACATTACGAATTTGATAAAAAAAAAACTATCTGAATTTTATCTGAAATTTTTATTTAGTTATTTTGGATTTGTTTACATTTATTACTTTTGCAATATGTAAATTTGGATACATCCCAATTCCTGACTAATGGAAAATTAGTCAGAATTTTGATTTAGAACTAAACTAACTGCGCATATCTAGTATTTATGTAGATGATGGCAGGAATCTATTGCAGAAAGAGGGGTAACAGTAAGAAAATGTTATGTTATGTTTAGATTTTAATATTACCAGCAGGGTTATGGTAAGAAGAGAGTAGAAGAATCAAAAAGCCCTCCAAATGAATCAATTCATAGCACAGTAGGGCCTTTTGAGAACAAAAGGTATTCCCATTTTTCATTCTATCACATATCCCAAAAAAAAGGATTATTCCTTATTTTAGGACAGTTGGCAGAGCAATGCAACTTATTCCACGAATGATCTGCATGGCACCACCAACTGTCCTAAAATAAAGAATCTTCTTACTTTTTAAATATGTGTTGGAATGAAACATTAGAATACCTTCTATTCTAGGTAGGCTCTATTGTGCTGTAATGTATATGCCGGTATATATTGGAAAAGGAAAATCTAATTTTAGGTGAAAGTAAAAAAATTGTATATATACTAATGTTTCTTTCCTGACTGACTCCATGGCAGCCTACGTATGGGTTAATCCCGCCTCTCATACCTCATAGGACCCCACTCCCATAAATCTTTGCTCCTGGCCAGATACCGTGTTCCTTTTTTGTCCTCCTCCTTAAGGACTAAAGTAGTAGTTCTTACCTTCAAGGAGTCGTGAATCCGGGTCTGGTTCCTGTTGCCGCTGCACGCATAATGAAGATTTGGTGTCTGGAGTCCATTAGCCCGGCTACTAGCAGGGTGGACATGGGGATGAAGAGCGTTGCCATGAAGATCTTACTATCTAGCCACTGGCTGGAAAGCGGCAGTATGGCCATTCGTCCTAGCTACTAGCAGGAGGCCTTTTTCCCTGAAGTAATCCCCCCAAGTGACGTGCCTGTGGTCGGGAGCCAGGTCGGATGGTCTGCGTGCTGGAGCGGTAATGTATGGCAGCCTGTTGTATGTGTTTGTTTGTGCCATTTCCGGGGTATGGCGGCTGGAAATGGGGAAAAGTGGATTTTAAGTAAATATCTTTACTATGGATATTGCTACAGCCTGTCTGAATTTTGACTATGGATGTTTCGTCGCCCCCTTGTGGCCAGCCTTTACGCCGCAGGTAGGGAAGAATTTAGTTTTTTTCCTTCTACCTGTGTTGGTTGGTATAGGGTGTATTTTTAAGGGAATTTTTTTCTCCTTATTATTCATTTTTAGCCCTTCTATACCGGATCTTTGGTCTTCAGCACGCGAAGATAATTCAAATTCTGGGTCAAGACATGACCATTCTAGGTCCAGTTCTGGACGCCCTAAGTCCTCCTCCAGACACCGCTCTGACAAGTCAAGGTCGGGGTCTCGGCACTCTTCCCACCACCAGTCTGGTCGTTTGGAAGGAAGATCATGTTGGGGTTGTAGAGCAAAAGTGCCAGAAGACAAATCGCTCGGCGATATATGTTTTTCCCGAGCTGCAAAAGAAAGGGATGTTAGTGACCATCAAGTGGAGGCATTGGTCAGGAAGGTTGTTCGGGAATCTTTGAACAAACCAGAGTCCCCTCATGCAGTTATTCCTCCCTCTGATCCAATCTCAGTGGTTGAGGTGGAAGACCTTGAGGCCCCAGGGCCCTCCCGTGACTTCTCTTTTAGTGGATCTTCGGACAGCGAAGCTGAAGTAGAGGAGTCCAGTGCGGGATTTGACTTTTCCCAGGTCCCTCATCTGGTAAGGGCAGTGAAAGATGCACTGAGGTGGGAGGAGCCAGTAGAAGCACCCTCTAAACAGAGGAAGTACTTTAAGCACCTTAAAAAGGAGCACTCAAATTTCCCCTTCCTGGGTGAACTGGGAGAAATTATCTCGGACGAAAGGAGCAAAGTAGAGAGGAAGAATTCCCTTATCTCTAAAGTGTCCAGAATGTACCCTTTCAAAGATGAGGAAGTTAAGCATCTGGAGTCTGCTCCCCTCATTGATGCAGCCTTAATGAGGCTGGTGAGACACGTCACTCTTCCACTAGAAGATACCGTATCATTTAAAGACGGTCTTGAAAGAAAGATCGATACAGACTTGAAACGTATCTGCCAAGCCAGCACTGGCCTTGGCAGCATTATCCAAGGCAATGGAATGTTGGACGGATGATTTGGGACAGTCCTGAGAGGTATGTCCGAAGAAGCCTTTAAGAGCTCTCCAATATGTGAGATGAAAATGGCATCGGCTTTTCTGGGTGAGGCTTCCCTAGATATAATCCGCCTGGTGGCACGTGTTATGCTGTCTTCCGTTACAGCCAAACGAGCTTTGTGGCTATGGCGGATCCGGCCTCTAAACAGGCCTGGTGCAAAATTCCCTTTGAAGGGTCTTCTCTTTTTGGGAATAAGCTCGATGCGGCCATTTCTCGTGCTACCGGTGGGAAGTCGGGGTTCCTACCCCAGGATCGCCGTCTGTTTGCCCAGAAGAAGGTCCAGTCCAGGTCAGACCCAGAACGTGCTAGAGATGCACGTCGCTACAGACCAGGTCAGGAGTTCAGGAAGAACTGGAGGAGAAACCAGCCTTCTGGTCAGAAACCTTCAAAATCCGCATCTTCTGTGGGCCCCGAAGCGGCAAAGTCTTTTTGATATAGTGCCTGTCCAGGCGGAACAAGTAGGGGCACGTTTACTACGCTTCTGCCACGTCTGGGCAGCCTCGATACAAGACTACTGGGTCATAAAGACAGTTTCTACGGGACACACTTGGGTGTTCAACAATCCACCCATACATCAATTCGTCCCCACAAGCCTTCCTTTGTCGGAAGAAAAAAGAGAGGTTCTGCTGTCCTACACGGACTCACTTATCACCCAAGGTGCTGCTATTCCAGTCCCGTCGGAAGAAAAGTTTCAGGGGATCTACTCACCCCTCTTTATGGTTCTCAAAAAGAGCGGCTCTTGGAGGCCGGTTATCGACCTGACTTACTTGAACTCTTTTATAAAAAAGGAGAAATTCAAAATGGAAACGTTGTTGACTATTCGCCAGACAATCCAACCAGGCGATTGGCTAGTGTTAATAGATCTAAAGGACGCGTACTTCCATGTACCAATAGCGAAGGACTTCCAAAAATATCTACGGTTCTCGGTGGGTCAAAAACACCTTCAATTCATATGTCTCCCGTTCGTGCTTACGACATCGCCGCGAGTGTTTTCCAAGCTCTTACTGGCGGTGGTCGCCTTGATCAGAGTCCGAGGTATTCGATTACACCATTACCTCGACGACCTACTCCTACTGTCTCAGGACAGAGAACAACTACTGTCACACCGGGAGCAAGTCATATCTACCCTGACAGAATTTGGCTGGCTTCTGAATCAAGAAAAAAGTCATCTAGAGCCAACCCAGTCCCTAGTTTTCCTAGGGGCACAGTTCAACACAGCGAAGAGCACAATCTCCCTTCCTCTAGAGAAGATCCCAGTAGTCCGGGACAGGATCCGTCTAGCGATGTCAGCTCCCCTTCTCAGGTCTTCCCAGTGCCTCAGGATAATTGGCACCATGGTGGCAACAGCCCCCATGGTAAAGTGGGCGCAATGGAGAATGCGACCCTTTCAGAAAGGATTCCTCCAACAATGGAATCCAAGTCTACAGGATCACTGGATTCGGATAACTCCCTCCATGCGGGAAAGTCTCCCTTGGTGGCTACAGCGAAGGAATCTTCTCAACTGCCATTCAATAGCTCCAGTTTCCTGGATAACGGTAACAACAGATGCCAGCAGCAGAGGCTGGGGTGCTCTGTGTCGGTCGGAGGTAGCCCAGGGCAGGTGGGATTTTCCTGCCCAAGGGGTGGTCTCGAACATATTGGAGATTCGAGCTGCCTTCCAGGCCCTTCGGGCTTTCCTCCATCTGACATCGGGAGCCTCAGTCCTCATGAGATTGGACAATACGACGGCGGTGTCGTACATCAAAAGGCAGGGGGCACTCGCAGTCTCTCCCTTTTGAAGGAAGTGAGTCCAATTATGTCCTGGGCTCAGGAGAACTTGGTGGATCTGACGGCAGTGTATCTCCCTGGAGTGCAAAACGTTCAAGCGGACTTTCTGTCCAGAACCTCCTTGGACAACAACGAGTGGTCTCTCCACTCGGAAGTCTTCGATTGGATCCTGACATTGGGAATGATTCCGGAAGTGGACCTATTTGCATCCCCCTGCAATGCCAAGATGAAGAATTATTATACCAGGTATCGCTGTCCCCAAGCCATGGGAGTTGATGCTCTCACGGATCAGTGGATTTTCCGCAGGGCCTATGCCTTTCCACCAGTTCCGGTAATTCTCCGGTTCCTTTCGAGACTCAGACAGGAGACGGTGGAGATAGTGGCAATCATCCCATACTGGTCCAACAGGCCATGGTTTCCGCTCCTGCTGCAGTTGAGTTTCCGGGACCCAGTTCCACTTCCCTCCAGGTCAGATCTTCTCCTACAGGGAACATCGCTCCATCCATGTCCGTCCCATCTTCATCTGATGGTCTGGTGGTTGAGAGGAAGAGGCTGGAAGCATTAGGTTGCCCAAGTTCAGCAATAGCTATCTTGCTGAATGCCAGAAGGCAAGGTACAAATAAAGTTTATCAGAGAATTTGGTCTAAATTCATGGACTATATCTCCTCTTCCGGGGGTTCCTGCAGTAATCCAGAAATAAAAGATGTTCTAGGATTTCTCCAGACAGGATTGGATCTTCCGTTACCTGTAAGCTCCCTACGAGTCCAAGTTTCGGCAATATCTGCTTTCACGGGCATTCCCTGGGCAAGGAATCCACTTACTAGACAATTTTTCAGGGGGGCGGTAAGGCTTAGGCCTCAAAGAAAGCCAAGGTTTTCTAAATGGGATCTTCCTCTGGTGCTAGATTTCTTCTCAGAAGATTCTTTCCAGCAGTTGGATGAACTATCCATGAAGGACATTTCCCTTAAGACAGCCTTTCTAGTGGCCATTACATCGGCTAAAAGAGTGTCAGAGATCAGTTCTCTAGGTTCTAAGGAGCCTTTTCTTACCTTCTTCCCCGATCGGGTAGTTCTGGTTCCAATGCTAGGATCAAATCCAAAAGTCTCATCAGTATTTCATGAGAACCAAGAAATTGTTCTCCCAACTTTTCAGTCAGAGGATTCATCAGCTAACCATCCTTTGGATGTTGGTGAGGTCTTAAAAAGCTACTTAGAAGCTACTGCACCCTTCAGAAGATCAGACCATCTGTTCGTCTACTTCTATGGAAAGAACAGGGGCTTGCGTGCTTCCTCTAGAACTATTGCAAGTTGGATTGTCCAGGCTATCCAAAGGGCATATGCGGCTAAAGGACTGGTTCCTCCTGAAACAGTGACTGCTCATTCTACCAGGAGTATGTCAACATCATGGGCGGCCTCCCGACACGTATCGGCAGAGGTGATATGCAAGGCAGCCTCTTGGTCGTCAATAAACACTTTCATGAGGCATTATTGTGTTGAGCCAGCAGCTCTTTCCTCTGTTAATTTTGGTTTAAATGTTTTATCTGTTTGAATGGTGCCAATTAAACCTTTTTTTGTTGAACCAGCAAATTGTGCCCACCCGAGTTTGTATGGCTAGCTAGTTCCCATACGTAGGCTGCCATGGAGTCAGTCAGGAAAACGGAAAATTTATATCAAATACTTACCGTAATTTTCCTTTCCTGATGGACTCCATGGCAGCAGGAGTCTCCCTCCCCTTTGCTGGAGTAGGCTAAGTTATGAAACACGGTATCTGGCCAGGAGCAAAGATTTATGGGAGTGGGGTCCTATGAGGTATGAGAGGCGGGATTAACCCATACGTAGGCTGCCATGGAGTCCATCAGGAAAGGAAAATTACGGTAAGTATTTGATATAAATTTTCCGTTTTCTCAGGTTTTTACATATCAGGACATAGCTAACAACCCTCCAAAAAAAAATTGATGGAATATATAAAATAAAATTTATTGTGAAATTAACTCATGTCATTGTTACTATATTATTTTTGCATCTATAGATGGGCAAAACTGAGTGTTTATTTCCCCAGAAATTCAGCAAAGGCATTCATTAGTCCCTCTCCTCTTCTGAACTTGATGTTTTACCAAAACACAGCCCTCATTAGCCTCATTATTCTACTTTTTTGGCAAAAGAAAAATAACAATACACACACAAAAAAAACACACAAATGTAAACACTAAATTAAATAAACTAAAATACCTCAAATAAACCCCAATTTAAAAAAAAATTGAAAATAAAAAGAGTAGAATTTTTTTCAAACAAACTTTGTCTAAGCAACTAAATGATCAAAATTCTGTTTCTGCAAAATCTGTAATTATGTGACTAAATATTATTTCCCTAAACCATGTTCATCCTTTTGAGCCATGATAGCAATGGTATGCATATTTGTTACATCAGCTTTCCCTTTGTTACATCAGCCTTCTCCGTAATCAGCACATTGTAAATGACTACAGCACCATGCATTAACAGTTTGCCTATTCATAGCTACATGAGACATTTTTAGACTCTTTTTTGTAATAATAGAAAAAAATGCGTAAATGTTTAGCAAGTAAACTTTGTTTTGGAGTTAGCAAAGTTTATGTATTGCAAGTTCTTTCATTTTGCTGTTTGTCCTTTTTTTTAACTAGGCTGTAAGTCATAAACTCTAGTTCTGATCCTTCAGGGTATTTATTTTAAGCTGTTAAGGATGTTCAATATTCCTCAATAAAAAATAGTTCTTTGCAAATAGTGTTATTTATTTTTCTGTTTTATGCATAAAAATAGCATTTAAACAAGTCCCTGTGTAGCTCTAAGGTTAGCTACTAAAGAGAATACAGAAATATTTTCAGGGTAATAATGTGTGTAGATCTGGCCCTCCACTCTCATTCCACATGAGTAAGCTCAGAGCTTCAAACAAACATACAGAGAAATGTAACATGATGTATTATCACATTTTCCTAGAAGACTTTTAGATGAAGACAATAAATAATGAAAAAGGAGACCTGGCAATAAAAAAAGATTATGTTGGCCCACTTCCTACATGATTGATCAAAACTAAAAGTGGCAACTATAAACAATCGGCTTATATCAAGAAAATTGGGTTGATTTACTAAGGGTAAATAGGTTGTTCACTTAGCAAGGAAACTTGTACTTTGCAAGGGAATTTTCCCCAGAGGTTAGTAAATGTGGGTAAATGTCACTTTGCAAAGAATATCTAATCAACATCAATCATGATGGAAGTCAACAGAGCTTTACGTCATTCACTAAACTCTGGAGAAAATTCCATTGCAATGTACAACTTCCCTTACAAAGTAAACAGTCTATGCCTTTAGTAAATCAACCCCTGTGTGTCACAGATCAGCTGCAGAGCTGATATATCCCCTGTAGTTGCACAAGTTTGTGGTTTGTTCTTACCTCCTTGCTGTTGTGGCTCCTCTGGTACCTGTGGTTCTAAAAGCATGTGCTCTGTTTTTGCTTCCTTGCTGTACAGAGCTGGTGGCTATGGGCATTGTCACCTCATCTGCTGATTAATGCCACTATGGTCACTTTCTACCCAGCCTCCCAAACGTCCTCATCATTTCAGTCGTGTTCAGATCAGCTCCTATTGCCTAATTAATAGAATACACCTAACCCTAGGCCCCCTTTCCATGTTCCTGGCTCCAGTCTATGTTCTTATCCCCAATCTATGTCCCTAGTTCCAGACATCCTGTGACCCTACTCTGTCCTGAGAGTCCTGTGTGTCTGGTTCCTTGCTTCCTCCATGAACCCCCTACACCTCAACTCTCTCTGTCTCCAGATTTGCTTGTCCAACTCCTGCCCTGCCATTTGGCCTGTTTCCTGGATCATCTTATTGTGTCTGCCAGCTATGGCTCTGCCAGTCCTACTCTGCTCCCTTATCCACTTGCTTTGCCTCTGCACCTTGAGCAGGGTTAACCTGTGAAATTTACACTGGCAACATCATGCCGCAAAACCCATTACCTTTAGTAGTGCCCCCCCCCCCCCTGTGATCTCAAGTAACCTGCTCATCTCCACCTAACTAAAGTTGGCATACTGGGTCCCGAATTATCTTTCCATATGTGACAATGTTTCTTATTTTCTAAGCCATTTTTCCAACCCTTGGGAAAAACTATACCTTTTTTTTTTTTATGAGTATACATTTTAAGTCATTACTGTAAAGTTGACATGAATGAATTTGTTTATGTTGAAGTTTATATTCTCACTTGATGGTATGCTTGTATTTTATACACATTGTAGACTGTCCAAGTGGCTATCTGTATGTCAGACAAGTGCAGAAAGCCTCTTGCTTAAAAAGGTTTTGGATAAAATTAATTACATAATAAACCAGATAGAGATTGTATTATTTTCAACTATTCTGAGCTGTATTTTGGTTTTGCTTTGAGAATGAGAAACAATAAACCAAATAAATGTTCTATATGACTAAGAAGGAAATACAGTATATCCAAGTAAACAAATATGGCTGTGCTTATGTACCTACACATTTAATGCAGATGAAAACCCTAAATAAATAATGTTTGGGTTCCTTTGGAGTTGGTAATGAGTAGGGATGAGCTTCGAGTTCGAGTCAAACTCATGTTCGACTCGAACATTGCCTGTTTGCCTGTTCACCGAACAGCGAACAATTTAGGGTGTTCGCGGCAAATTCGAAAAGCCGCAAACACCCTGTAAAAGTGAGGGGAAATCTAAAGTGCTAATTTTAAAGGCTTATATGCAAGTTATTGTCATGTTTGGGGTCCTGCCCCAGGGGACATGTATCAATGCAAAAAAAAGTTTTAAAAATGGCCATTTTTTTCGGGAGCAGTGATTTTAATAATGCTAAATGGAGACAGGATGCACTGCTCTGGACGTCATCGGAAGAGATCACCCATCGCTTTCCATCTTACATATTACAGTACTGTATAAAAAAAATACACATCCCCTTTGTCCCTAGAGGTCTGCCCAGTGCCCTGCATGTCATTTTATATAATAAATTGATGTTTTTCTGCCTGGAAACTGGAGATTGTCCATAGCAACCAAAAAGTGTCCCTTTATGTCAAAAGTGATTTTAGACCAGCTAGAAAACACCGATAATAAATTAGAATCACAATTCATCATCAAACACTACATTTAATGACAGTGACTATTCTGCAACTGAGCACATTTTAGTGTTTTTGATTTGATTACATTATTGAATAATTTTTATATATATTTTTATTTTATTATAATTTATGATTTTGTGTTTCAAACTTTATCATACCCGGGACGTCTACTAGACTCTGGTTTGGACAGATTTAAGTGAGTTATTCATAAGAATTGCATGCCTACAATATAAAAACGCCAAATTTCCATGCAAAATAATTGTACCGCTTTCAGCACAAAATTCCAGACAGAATCATACCGCCAGGGAGGTTAATAAAGGATAAATAAATCCAAAATACAGTGGAAGAGTGAGTGTAGCCGCCCTAGGAGAGGAAGTGTGTTATGTATAAAAGGTAATAAAGGCTGTCAAAAAAAAAAGAATGCAGCTACCACATCTGTATGATGCACAGATCTAATAATGCATGGATGTACAGATACAAATTTGCATACTCAATGAGCTCTGGCCTATTGAAATAAAGAATTTCATTGTGTAATTAGATATGCATTAATTGCGTACACAGAGGTCAGTGAGCATAGTGCTCCAGAGTTGAGATGGGGTAATAGATGTTTTGGTGTTTGAAAGATTTGATATAATATAGCTCTCTGTTCAATCTGTAACATTTTTGAGGTTTTTGTAACAATATGCTCTTGTTGGGTTTTAATGATGAGCCTCTGTCCGATATCTGTTACTGTACATTGGTGACATGCATGATTTAGGAGCTATCTGCCCAGCATGTTGTTGTAATTTAGTAGTTACAGGTGTACAGGCCCGGACTAGCCATAGGGAACACCAGGCATTTGCCCGGGGGCCGGGAGCTGCTGGGCCTTATGTCCTATTAAAATCCAATGCAGCGCTTCGTTTCACTCCCTTCTCCCATTGTCTTCTAACTCCAGGGGGGCAGGCCCTGCCAAACAAGCCCCAATCAGCGATGGCCAGTGTGAGTGCTGTGAACAAGGCTCATCGCCGAAACTAGTCTGCTGCTGACTGTACTCACTGTGAAGGCTTGAAAATAAATACGCTTGAAGTTATGGAGTTGCCAGCTTTTATTCGATGACCGTTTGTCTATTGGTGTGTGGGAGGACATCTCAGCTTGGACACCCTGACTGCAAACTTCCAAAGTAAGATATTGTTTCCCACTGTTCTGAGCCATACAATCTTTGATCAAATCAGCGATGGCCACGGTTGTTCTGTGATTGCTGCAAGGCCCGCCCCCAAGGGCGGACTGACCTTCCCGGCACTGGGGCGGGCCCACGGCACTGCCCCAGGGCCAGTAAGGGGACCCATGAGAGGCTCCTGTGAGGACAGGGCAGGATGAAGTGCAGGCTCTGGGTCCAGCCCTGAGAGAAGACAGGGGAACTGAGAAAGCCTGGGTAGGAGAAGGACACTTCCTGGACTGCTAAGATAACTCTGGCTGTAATGATAGGAGGAGGGAGACTGACCGGAGTGTGAAAGCCTGAGAGCCTGCCTTCTACCTGGATTTGGGAGAAACCACACTGCAAGGAGACATGTGTGTGTGTGTGTGGTAGGGGGGGGGGGTCATTGTACCATAAAGGGGGACCCTCCATGTGTCCTAAGGAGGGGTATGTGTTCATTATAATGGAGGGAAACCTGTGTATGGATGGGGGATTCACTGTACTTCATATAATGGAGGGAAGGGCCTTAATTGTGAATAGCAGACATTCTGATCACCCCCCTCTCTCTCTCACCCCCTACTCTCTATCTCACCCCCTTCTCTCTCTCACATCCCCTGCCCTCTCTCACCCCCTCCTCTCTCTCTCACTCACCCCCTCTCTCTTACTCCCCTTCTCTCTCTCACCCTTTCCTCCCTCTCTTTCCCTCCCCCTTTCTCTCACCCTAACCCCCCCCCCCCACAGCACGCACGGCACTTTAGGGCTTACAATCTTGCACACAGCCCCACTGCTTTCATAACCCCCCCCTGTTTGCATCATAAAGATTACTGCCATGCAGTGGCCATATTTAAACCTGAAAGTGGCCAACAGCTTTTATGGAAATAGGTCAGTCACTTTAAGCAGGCTATGTTGCATTTGATATTTAAATGCTCCCTCTATGCAGCTTAGCTGCAATATGTAGGTGGGGCTTTGTGTGTGTGTGTGTGTGGCTTGAGTGTGAGCAGGGACGCAGGGGGCCCCACGAGATGTCAATCGGCCCCTGGTATGGGCTACTCAGTCTTAAATGCCCGGGCCTATTTTTTGCCCCAGTCCAGGCCTGCAGGTGTTATGAAGCCCTGATATAAGGGCTGTCTCACCCTACGATTCTCACTCTACGAATAAGCTCAGGATGGAGTGAAAAGCATTAAAATGACGGCAGCAGGAACCGTTCTTCCCTCGGGGTGGGCGTCATATGACGTCCTCTGCTTCCCGGCATTGTGGAGAGAGCGCGCGAGCTCGCCGCATCACTTGGGTCCCGAGGCGCATGCCCGGTGGCTGCAATGTCCACCAGGCACCCGTGATTGCTCATCACAGAGCAGGGACGTGGATCTATGTGTGTAAACACACAGATCCACGTCCTGTCAGGGGAGAGGAGAACTGATCATATGTTCCTTATACAGAGGAACACTGATCGGTCTCCTCCCCTGATCAGTTCCCTCCCCCACAGTTAGAATCACTCCCTAGGACACACATTTAACCCCTGCATGCGCCCCCTAGTGTTAACCCCTTCCCTGCCAGTGGCATTTATACAGTAATCAGGGCATTTTTTATAGCACCGATCGCTTTATAAATGTGAATGGTCCCAAAATAGTGTCAAAAGTGTCTGATCTGTCCGCCGCAATGTCAAAGTCATGATAAAAATCGCAGATCACCACCATTAGTAGTAAAAAAAAAATAATAATAAAAATGACAAATCTATCACCTATTTTGTAGACACTATAACTTTTGCTCAAACTTATCGATATACGCTTATTGGGATTTTTTTTTACCAAAAATATGTAGAAGAATACATATCGGCCTAAACTGAGGAAAAAAAACGTTTTTTTTTATTTGATATTTATTATAGCAAAAAGTAATAAATATTGTGTTTTTTTCTAAATTGTCGCTCTTTTTTTGTTCATATCGCAAAAAAAAATAAAATGCAGAGGTGATCAAATACCACCAAAAGAAATCTCTATTCTTGGGAAAAAAACGATCAAAATAATAAATTTGGGCACAACGTCGCATGACCGCGTAATTGTCATTTAAAGTGTGACAGTGCTGAAAGCTGAAAATTAGCCTGGGCAGGAAGGGGGTGAAAATGTCCTGTATTGAAGTGGTTAAAGAGAACCCCCGCAGCAATTTTTTTTTTTTTAAATGGCGTGGGGTCCCCCCAAAATCCATACCCGAGCATGCAGCCCGGCAGGTCCGGAAAAGGAGGGGATTCTTGAACCATATCAGGCCAAAGGCCCTCAACATGGGAGGGTGCTTTGGGGCTGCCCCCCCCCCCCAAAGCACCTTGTACCCATGTTGATGGGGACAAGGGCCTCTTCCCCACAATTCTTTTTTCAATGGCTTCATGTATTCAATTCTCAATCCACGGCATCTATTATGCCGAGTATACACGACCAAACTTTTCGACGGGCTAGGTCCGACGGTCTTCCCGACGGACTTTTGGCGGAGTTCCAATGGACATTCCGAATGAACGGGCTTGGCCACACACAATCACAGCAAAGTCTGACAGATTTTAATGTGATGACGTACGTCTGGACTAAAATAAGGAAGTTCATAGCCAGTAGCCAATAGCTGCCCTAGCATCGTTTTTTGTCCATCGGACTAGCATACACACAAACGGATTTCTCAATAGGAACCGGTCCGGCGTAGTTCCCTCTGAAAAATTTGAAACATGTTCTATTTCTAAAGTCCGTCAGATTTTTGGACAGCAAAGGTCCGATGGAGCCCACACACGATCGAGTTGTCCGACGTTCTGTCGGACCTTTGCTGTTGAAAAGTCTGGTCATGTGTACGCGGCATTAGGCTTGGGGGCTGTTTATCGGCTCTGTTCACACTTTCTCTGTTCACACACAGGCAGTGCTGCCCCTCTCTCCAACCCTTTTTGTCCTAGCAATGGAACCCATTGCCCGCTACATTTCCTCTGATGTTCGAGGCCTCTAGGTTGGCTGGGTTGAGGAGCAGGTGGCCTTTTGTTGTTCCTTCAAGATGCTGGTCCCTCCTTACTGGAAACATTTTGGATCCGTTTTATGAAGTTTCGGGCCTTTGAGTTAACTGGCACAAATCTACCTTGTTCTCCATTGACCCTGGCATCTCGAAGCATGCCCAGACGGACTGACAATTTTCCTAGGAGTGATGGTCTCTTGTGCAGCATCAGATTATGTTTCTCTAAATGTAATTCCTGTCATGCAAGATGTTAAGGCTTGACTGAAGGCGTGGGACAGTCTGCCACTGTAATTATTAGGATGCATTAACCTCACTGGCGGTATTCCCGAGTCTGGCTCGGGGTGGAATTTCAGTACCATTATTACCATTGGTAACCCACGAGCCAGACTCGGGATCGCATTGCAGGATACAGGGAAAGTTACTTACCTTGTCCCTTGGATCCTGCGATGTCTCCCCGCTGTGTGTGCGAGCAGTCAGCTCGCTCGATTCACACAGTGCCCGAGTGCCGCTGATCTCCGTTCCCTGCAACGTTACGACGCACGGGAGCGGAGATCGGCGCCAAATTCAAAAAAGTAAAAATACAATACATATACAGTACACTGTAATCTTACAGATTACAGTACTGTATAAAAAAAATTACACATCCCCTTTGTCCCTAGTGGTCTGTCCAGTGCCCTGCATGTAGTTTTATATTATAAATACAGTTTTTCCTGCCTGGAATTTGGAGATTCGTGTCCATAGCAACCAAAAAGTGTCCCTTTATGTCAAAAGTGATTTTAGACCAGCTAGAAAACAGCGATAATAAATTAGAATCACTTGCAGAATTGAGCGATAGCGATTTGTTGGTAAATTCGTCATCAAACACTAAATCTATTGACAGCGACAATTCTGCAACTGAGCAAATTTCAGTGTTTTTGATTTGATTACATTATTGAATAATTTTATTATTATTTCTTATAATTATTTATAGTTATTTATTATATTGTAATTTATGATTTTGTGTTTCAAACTTTATCATACCCGGGATGTCTACTAGACTCTGGTTTGGACAGATTTTCCTAAGAATTGCAGGCCTACAATATAAAACGCCAAATTTCCATGCAAAATAATTGTACCGTTTTTAGCACCTAAAATCAGAAATAATCATACCGCCAGGGAGGTTAACCTGATTAAAATGAAAATACTCTCTGAAGTCACCTGCCTGTTTCACCACCCTCCCTAATGGATCCCCTATTTTTTTTTTTCAACAGTTAAACCAGTTATTGTCCTCCTTTCTGTAGAGCCCCCAGACTCCGTGCTATAAATTTACTACCCTTATGAGGTCATCTTCACAGGGGGACATGGCACTCCCGGATTGCCACAAATATTTCCTGGACACTCAGTCAGTGATGGCTCATTGGTGGCTTCAGCCAGATCTTTTCCACCCTTGTGAAATGCTTGAGCTGGCAATAGTGGGCTCCTTCAAGCACTAGCTTTTTGTGGCCCTAAGGTCCCATATCAACTTACTCCCTTCATGTTAACTACTATTAAGGCCTGTAACATAGGACTTAGACTCAAATCCCAAACAGAGACAATGCCCCCCCCCCCCCCATAAATCACTCTGGAATAAACCAAATTTCCATCACTTTTATTTCATGCCAGACCCACAGGTTTGGGCCAAATATCATATAAAGACCTTCTCCAATATAATAGAAAATGGGGATTTTTTTCACCTTCACTTCCCTTGGCTCACAGTATAATATCCCCACTTTTTACTTTTTTCCGCACCTGCAGATTGCTCATGCCTTTGCCAGAAAATTTCCTCACCATCCTTTGCCGCTTGTATGTTCTGATCTTGAGCTCCGCTCAAACCCTCTTGAAAAGTCAGCATCAACGCTCTATAATCACCTTCTAATGATGACACTCCCAGATTTATCCTCTCTAAGATGAAATCAACTCCTGGATATCCCAAGATCTGGATGATGAGGATTAGAGTTATATATGGTACATCCCTTTTACACAGCTGATTTACATCATAGATAGGATCATTCAATTCAAAATACTGCAAAGAGCTTACTATACCCCTCACAGAATTCACAGCCAGAACCTTACCATCTCCCCAAATTGTCAGCGATCATGCCATGGGGAACTACTTTTACATCTTTTGGTCCTGCTCAGTTATTGCTCCTATCTGGATGGCAGTGGTCGAGATCATGAGCAGGTTGACTCAGATCCAGCTATACCCTTCTCTAAGAAGTCTCTTAGGCCTAGTTGAAGACTTAGCGCCCACGACCACAAGTTTTATAAAATATGGGCTACGTGATTGGAGAACACCATTACAGCATAACTACTAAAATGGATGGGCCCATGCCCAGGGGGTAGGTTTTATTACTGTATTATTTCCTGCTTTAATTTTGGACTTGAAGGGAGACCTTAATTGGGCAAAACAATATGCAATCTATACTCGGCATGAGCCAAAAACACGCATTTTTATGTCTGTTTTTGTACAACCCTGTTGGACTGTGTACTGGCTTTTTTAATTTTTTTTTCGTGTAGTCTGCCTTGCGTGCACTGAACTAAAAGACTAATGTTTCCTGTACATATACTGAAAACTAATAAACAGTTTTCTAAAAACAAACACAAAAAAAAATCTAAATGTTTTGTACAGGCCTTACCAACTTTTACTGCAATTTTTTGTGTATAACCACTTCTATATAGGTAAATACCTAACAAACTGAGATTACCGTATCATCAGCTACTGTACCTGTACATTTCAGTGTTTCTATAAATATACCAATAATGTGAGTGATTTAGTAACTAAAGTCTAGTCACCTGTGTTTCAAATAAAATATGATCTAATTGGTTCACTGAGACTTGGCTACATAAAGCAGCAGACAAGGATATTAAATGTACAATATAGTGCATAGTACAAGGAAAGGAAAACCTCAATAGGACACATGGGGTATAGACATATGCGTTAGACATGATGGTGAGCCAGGAGAAAGAAATGATATTTAATTTGCCACTGATGTAGAAACAGCTGGGAACTGGCGTGGAATTATGATCATAGGAAACAATTATAGATCTCAGAGGACTGATGACAGAGCAGATCACACGCAATCTACTGCGCTACGAAAATGTCTATTATAATGGTTCAATAATATTGATGACTTGGGGATATTATTTACCATTTAAAGAGGGGAACATGTGTTAAATCAATATCAGTCAGGGTCCCAGCTGGCAATAGCAGTTAGTAAAAAGAGAAGGTAAGTTGAAATTAAGGTCCTAAAAAGTAATAATTGTTACCAAATAACAATTTATAGGGTAGTATGCAGTGTGGATTAGTTTCACAGATTTACGGGTCACAGAAGCAGAATTGATTTTATCAAGCAGATACAGGAGAGATAGATAGATAGATAGAGTTCTCTGTTATGCACCTCAACTCCAAGAATAACCTCAGCCCCTTTGACATACTTGGTTAAATTAAAGTTACTGCAAGTACTTGTAAGAACATGAGTATAGATACCTTTAAAGTGATACTAAAGTCTCAGTTTTTTTCATTTAAAAATAAAAAACATGTTATACTTACCTGCTCTGTGTAGTTGTTTTGCACAGAGTAGCCCAGATCCTCCTCTTCTGGGGTCCCTCGCCAGCTCTCCTGGCCCCTCCCTCCTGCCAAGTTTTTTTTATTTTAAGAAAAAACCTTCTGACTTTACAGCCCCTTTAACTTGGTTGTGAATTAGTACCAGGAAATAGACATAAGACTGTTTAGTGGTAAATTAACTCATTGTATTGGTATGGGTTCGAATGATTGGTGGTTTGAACATAAATGAACATGCAGAAAAAAGGTTCAGACCAGGGGTGTCCAAACTTTTTCAAAGAGGACCAGATTTGATGAAGTGAACATGCGTGAGGGCCCACCATTTTGCCTGACATTCTTTGAACCATTAAAATTCGGGCTGAGTGTGTTGGTCCGAGCACTAATACACTGCCCACCAAGAATTCTCCTGCCTTTGTGGCTGTGTGTGGTGAAGAGATGAGCTTGGGCGTGTTATTTAGATATGCCGTATTTATCAGCATATAACACGCACCTTCACTTTAAGAGAGAAGCTTCAGGAAAAAAACTTACATTTTAAATAAAGAACTGTGAAGTATAAGAAGGGTCAGTGCCCATCAATGCAGTCTAATGAGTGCCCATCTGCAGCCTCTCAAGTGCCATGAATGCAGCCCCACCATTGCCGTGAATGCAGCCCCACCACTGCCTTGAATGCAGCCCCACCACTGCAATGAATGCAGCCCCACTATTGCCATGAATGCAGCCCCACCATTGCCATGAATGCAGCACCCACATTCCCATGAATGCAGCACCCCTATTGTCATGAATTCAGGACCCCTATTGCCATGAATGCAGACTCACTGTTGCCATTAATGCAGCCTTACCATTGCCATGAATGCAGACTGACCATTGCCATGAATGCAGCACCCCCATTGCCATGAATGTAGCACCCCCATTGCCATGAACGCAGCACCTCCATTGCAATGAATGCAGCACCCCCATTGACGTAAATGCAGCACCCCCATTGACATGAATGCAGCACCCCTATTTGTGGCCCCCGGCTCTCAGGGAATCCTTGGGGGCCACAAAAGATATTCATGCCCTAGACAGTATAATCACTATGCCAAGGTAACTTAGAATAGAGTTCTGTACCACTAAACTGGGATTAACTTTTTACTCAGCAAGGTCAGCAATAAACAGTGCATATAAACATTAACTACAATGTAAATAATAATACTATAACTAGTCTAGAGTGCGCTCTAGGAGAATGGCTGGGATATAGTGTAATGACCCCTGAGAGGTACCTTTTAGTATAAGCAATAGGTGTTGGTCTCTCTGTAGCAACTGTAGCAGCTGTAAAGGGACAGACTTTAGTCCTAACTACAGCCAGCTAGCATTGGAACCCAATTGTACCATTGGTGCACGTGAAACTAGTCCCAGTAAAGCCTGCAGGCAGCCAATGTTTCTCTGGTGACAGATAGATATAAAGATAGACAGATATAGATAGATAGATAGATAGATATATAGATAGATAGATAGACATAAAGACACATGGGATTAGGAAAGAGCCTCATGGGGAAGAAAGACATTTGCCCCATGACCTTAGTGGCCCAGGGACAGCTGCACCCTCTGTCGTGACATCACAGATTTCTTAAACCCCCCCCCCCCCTTTTGTAGTGATAACATGTATAATGGCACATTCTCTTTGTTGGTTAATTAAAGATAAGTGGGCCATTTATTGCCCTTCACCTAAAAATGTAAAACTGTTGTGATGAAAAGTACTTTATCAGTGGCAGGCCTGCTTGGGGCTGGTGCACTGTTTATCAGATCAGGCATTTCATATTCCCATTACAACCAAATCCACTAAGCTGAAAAATAAATCAGGCAGGCTGACCATTTAATTCTATAGCTAGACCTTCTGTCAGCTTGGAAGCTAGGAGCACCAGAGCAGATAAACTCTGAGTTGGCCCTTTTTCTTTTCCAGAGGACCTTGCTTATAATTATTTTTTGGCTACAGAAGCCCCAAGTTCACGGGAATGGCAAGACAAATTTTAAATTAAGAACATGACTACCTCACAGCCACCAAAAGCTAAATTCCATCTACTGTAAATACACGGATGACCTACATATATGGGAGCTGCTTTTTTCTGCCAAAATATTTACCGTATTTACAATACATCCAGAAGTACACAGCTCTGCCACACAGCACAGCAAGGTGCATACACTACTTACAGGTGAAGTAGATATAAACCCCAACTGGATGACATTTAGTTTGCTAAAGCACCGTGTATCTTAAAACACTGCTACTTTTTTTAAATTTTATATATAAAATAATATTTTACCCTCTTTTTAACTTTATGGCATAACAGTGTTGCTGGTGTCCTGCAGCCTCTTTCTGTCTATATGTATGCACTCCAGTGACTGCTTCAGGTAATTGTCCAGGAACCACATAATGACATTATGGGATAACCAGAAACAATGTTGTAACTCTATAACAGTCTGGCTTCCAGTCCTGCCCCTTCCACTCCCAGTCTGATTGCACAGGTAGTGCAAAAGGTTGATACCAGTCACAAACACATACCTACACTCATTGAGTTAAAAAATAATCCAGCACTGCATTAATATGCGTGTTTTATATCTGCCTCCAGCTAAGCTTTTAAAGTGGAAGTCCATGCAAAAACTAAAATCACTGCACCTATAGCCACCAACATTCTAACACTAACCTATCTAGCCCTGAAAAGAAAAAAATTGTATACATACCTTTTCTGCAGGCGATCCGACCTGATCTCCATCACTTACTATGGGGCTTCCGTTAATGGACGTGTCCTCTGCACACGCCTACACAGCAAAGCCACGTCTGACAGCTCAGCATGGGATCAAAGCTTCCGCAGCTGGAGATCAGGTCAGATTGCCTGTAGAAAAGGTATTTATACAAATTTTTTCTTTTCAGGGCTACATAGGTTAGTGTTAGAATGTTGGTGGCTACAGATGCAGGGATTTTAGTTTTTGCATGGACTTCCAATTTAATGCACTTTCAGATTGCAAATTCCATTCTCCAAGGAAGATTTTAAATAACTAATTGGCGCGTGGCTAAAAAATATTTTAATATATGTGGGCCCAGTGGGGTTACAGAATGAGACCTCTGTTCATTCGCGTTACTATAGTCTCTGGTTCTTTAGTAACTGCTGCATTTTCCAGCATGTCATCATCCTATGGGTACAGAATAATATTAATTTATATCATTTTCCTTTTATTAATATTTTACTCTATTAGAATTGAGTAGCACTAACGGAAAGATCTAGAATTAGTAAGACAAATATTAAAAGTACAATACATGCAATCTTCATAAAATTATGCTTGGACAGCAAATGTAGGCTCTTTTATTGCTTTTGGTTTAATATAACCTTTCTTCGTGCCATCGTTGTATTTTTCTTCTCCCAATTGCACATTACATGTGCCATATGGAAGTCAGGACTAGCTAGCTATTATAATATGACCGCAGACAAAAAAATAAGAAGAAAAATAATATTCATTAAATAATACTTTTGCTTAAAACAGATTAAAATATGCTCGTTAAAAATATTAGAGAGAAATTAAATAAATAATGGGTAGCATAATTTTTCCTTTACCCAACTACAATAATTAAATATAAGTAACCCTACAATTGTTGAAGCAAATGTATTTGGTAAAATAAAATAAAACATAAAAGAGTCAGATTTTATTGTTTGCTTAAATATATAAATGATGGTAAGTAAACCAAAAAATGTTGTAGGTTTGGGGCAAAGAAAGCCAATCCACACTTTCCTTTAGGCTTTCCATTAACTAAAGCTTTTCCTGGAGAATTCCAAGGTGTTCCAGGGCAATGGGTCTAAAACAGGTTTCTTCCTAGTTTGACTTGCCCAAACTCTTTCCAACATCAGGAATTAGAGTCTCTGAGAGTCACAGAAGGATTGCTGGGCATTTAACCTTATCAAATTATCTTAATTGATAGAAAACATTGTTTATACTTCTTCTTACTTATATCATTAGTATAGGCAGTCTGATTGGTACAATGGAATATTGTTCTAAGGGTTTATTTACTAAAACCAACTAGGCTGTTCACTTTGTAAAGGGATTCTCACATTGCAAGGGTAGAGTTTCCCTTAGTTTTGTGAAAGTGGTGCAATTTCACTTTGCAAAAAACACCCACATATGCTTGCACATGATTGGGTGGTGGAAGTCAGCAGAGCTTCACATCATTCAAGAATCCCTTGAAAAATCCCTTGCAGAGTGATTGTCTATTTGCCTTTAGTAAATCAACCCTTTAGCTTTAACATTTAAATTGCTGTCCAGGAGCATTTAGGGCTCATTCACACTAGATGTAGTATAGTGTGTTTTTATTGTGCATCGAAAATGCATGGACAGTGTGTATATATATATATATATATATATATATATATATATATATATATATATATATACACTACTGGGCTACTGTTTTAGGCAGGTGTGTACATTTTTTGTAAATTAAGAAGGCTTTCATAAACAGAAGAGTCCAAATCCATAGTTGGCGTGACCATCCTTTGCCTTCAAAACAGCATCATTTCTTTTAGGTACATTTGAACACAGTTTTTGAAGGAACTTGGCATGTAGCTTGTTCCAAGCATCTTGGAGAATTGACCACAGATCTTCAGTGGATGTAGGCTGCCTCAAATCCTTGTGTCTCTTCGTGTAATCCCAGACAGACTCCATGATGTTGAGATCAGGGTTCTGTGGGGGCCAAACCATCACTTCCAGGACTCCTTGTTCTTCTTGAGATAGTTCTTAATGACATTGGCTGTATGTTTGGGGTCATTATCCTGCTACCGAATGAATTTGGGGACTGATGGTATGGCCTGTTGGATAAGTATCTGCCTATATCTCTCAGTATTGAGGACACCGTTGATCCTGACCAAATCTTCAACATCACTTGCAGAAATGCAGCCCCAAACTTGCAAGGAACCTTGACTATGCTTCACTGCTGCCTTCAGACACTCATTATTGTACCCCTCTCTAGCCCTTCGGCAAACAATTTGCCACCTGCTACAGCCAAATATTTCAAATTTTAACTCATCAGGCCGGAGGACCTGCTGCCATTTTTCATCACCCCAGTTCCTATGCTTTCATGCATAGTTGAGTCCCTTAGCCTTGTTTCGCTGTGTCAGAGGTACAACTTCTAGCCAGACTTCTCCATACAGTAGATGGGTGTACCTAGGTTCCACTAATTTCCACCAGTTCTGTTCTGATGGCACTGCTGCACATCTTCTGATGTCGAAGGGAAGTAAGCACAATGTGTCTTTCATCTGCTGAATTAATTTTCATTTGCTGACAACTGCATTTGCGGTCCTCCATGTTGCCTGTTTCTTTGTGCTTTTTCAAAAGAGCTTGAACAGCACAGCTGTGCTCAGTCTTGCCATGGTGTATGAAAGAATTCCAAGCTCAACTTACCGACCAGAATACGACCAACCTAATTGACCTATCCAACAGTATGTGTTAAAAATGGGGGTTTAGTTGCACACATTTGCAAATACATGCGTAAGCCACAGAGCCCCAGCAAGGCACCCCATTTTCTGTGGACCTAAACTCTAATATCTGTGAGTCTCCAACAATGGAAGCACATGTATTTAGATGGACTGGTGTAGGACAGATAAACCTGAAGGGAGCACACCCCTTCTTAACCTCCCTGGCGGTATGATTATGTCAGGAATTTTGTACCAAAAGCGGTACAATTATTTTGCATGGAAATTTGGCTTTTTATATTGTAGGCATGCAATTCTTAGGAATAACTCACTTAAATCTGTCCAAACCAGAGTCTAGTAGACATCTCGGGTATGATAAAGTTTGAAACACAAAATCATAAATTATAATATAATAAATAACTATAAAAATTATTCAATAATGTAATCAAATGAAAAACACTGAAATTTGCTCAGTTGCAGAATTCTCGCTGTCATTAGATTTAGTGTTTGATGACGAATTGTGATTCTAATTTATTATCGCTGTTTTCTAGCTGGTCTAAAACCACTTTTGACATAAAGGGACACTTTTTGGTTGCTATGGACAATCTCCAAATTCCAGGCAGAAAAAAATGTATTTATGATATAAAACTACATGCAGGGCACTGGACAGACCACTAGGGACAAAGGGGATGTGTAATTTTTTCATACAGTACTGTTAACTGTAAGATTACAGTACTGTATGTGTATTGTGTGTTTTTACTTTTTAGAATTTGGTGACGATCTCCACTCCCATGCTTCATAACGTCACAGGGAAAGGAGCACAGCGGTACTCGGGCACTGTGTGAATCGAGCGGAGGAGCTCGCACACACAGCGGGGAGACATCGCAGGATCCAGGGGACAAGGTAAGTAACTTCCCCTGTATCCTGCAATGCGATCCTGAGTCTGGCTCGGGGTTACCGCTTATGGTACTGAAATTCCACCCTGAGCCAGACTCAGGAATACCGCCAGGGAGGTTAAAGGCACAGGGACACACTGAACACCCAGCCCATAGCACTATAGCAGCAAAGGTGTCAGTGCGTTGCCTGGCGAATATAATTCATAGTACAAACAAGTGGTTACTGCCCCCATCTGTAACTGGTCACTGCAGCAAGGAGCATTGGAAAGGCCATGGTGAATGACCTGTTACATGAAAGTGTCTTCCACAACCTCACCTTAGTTGCAGAGTTTAGCTGTTCCTCACCCAGTTGTAAGCCTCCTACACAAGCTGTTTCTCTTTCAACTAATGACTGTGTTTCAACCTACATATGAAATTGATGATCATTAACACCTGCTTGGTATAATTGGTTACACCTGAATCTAATCCTACAAAATCCCTGACATTGTGAAAGTGTAAAAAATGTGCAAGTATAAGAAATGATGCTGGTTTGAAGCCAAAAGCTAGTTAAACCAAATATTACCGTAATCTGATTTAGCTTTTTCTCCTTTTTCTCTCACTCGCATTTTGTAAATTAATAAAAATAAACAATGAAAATATATATTTTTAAAAGCATTCTTACTTTACAGCATTTCTTCATACCTGCCTAAAACGTTTATACAGTACAGTATATATATATATATATATATATATATATATATATATATATATATATATACACAGTGCCTTGCAAAAGTATTCACCCCCTTGGCTTTTTAACTATTTTGTTACATTACAGCCTTTAGTTCAATGTTTTTTTTACCTAAATTATATGTGATGGATTAGAACACAATAGTCTAAGTTGGTAAGGTAAAATATGAAAAAGCCCAGACCTCAATCCAATAGAAAATCTGTGGTCAGACTTAAAGATTGCTGTTCACAAGCGCAAACCATCCAACTTGAAGGAGCTGGAGCAGTTTTGCAAGAGGAATGGGCAAAAATCCCAGTGGTAAAATGTGGCAAGCTCATAGAGACTTATCCAAAGCGAATTAGAGCTGTGATAGCCACAAAAGGTGGCTCCACAAAGTATTGACTTTAGGGGGGTGAATAGTTATGCACATTGACTTTTTCTGTTATTTTGTCCTATTTGTTGTTTGCTTCACAAAAAAAAAAAACATCTTCAAAGTTGTGGGCATGTTCTGTAAATTAAATGATGCAAATCTTCAAACAATCCATGTTAATTCCAGGTTGTGAGACAACAAAACAAGAAAAATGCCAAGGGGGGTGAATACTTTTGCAAGGTACTGTGTGTATATATATATATATATATATATATATATATATATATATATATATATATATATATATATATATATACATACACTCCTGCTGATTGCTACATTTAAGATTGTTTAGCAAAAAAAGTATTTAAAGTTTAACTTAATTGTTCAAAGAAAGACAAGATCAGCAATGGTGCCCTCTGTAGTTCTCTCATAACAACACCAAATGCATTTGTATGGGCATATATTTAAGCTATTTGCCCTCTGACTTATAAACATTTAATTGATGCTATGTTTTGTTGTATTTTAAATTCTGTATTTCCTTGCTTGGATTTATAGATCCCAACATTGTGCAGTGGTGTTAACATATGCATGGTTCTACAGTATTTGGAGGGTAGTGGTGTATAAATAATAAAATATAACATTTAATAAATGTTTTTACCTGGATTGGCAAGTTAAACGGCAAGTGGCTTATAATTTATGCCCACACTCATGCTTTCAATGTTGTTAAACATATAATTTTATTTCATTAACTTCATTGCTACACAAGAACTTTGCAATCTAAAAGGCAACAAGCATCCCTTGATGCTCATATTAGAGTGTGTGAGTCAACCCAGTTAAGTTCCACTATTATTGGCAATAGAAAATATAATTTATGTTGTTCTTTACATAGGCTATTTGCCACACCATTTTGATGCAATAAAATTACATATTTTGAATGATTTACAGTTGTGTAGAATGTATAAATCAGAAGAGTGAAATAGGTCATGAATGGGTATGTATGTTTTTCCAGCATGTCTAAATGAAATACTTTGAACACACGCTAAAAAGACCTTCAGAGTTCTCCATCTGGAAGCCATAATTGAAGTTAATAACACTTGTTTGGACATAAGGAAACTCTTTGACACCTCTACAATTTTAGAATGAAATGATCAAACAGACATCATCTACTTGTAAGAAATGAAAGTAGTTAGTTCTGGCAATATGTCACCTCAAGACATTTGCTTTCCATCTCTTCCTAATGACCTTTAAAAGATGTTCCATTCACTTAGCAGCATTTAGGTTTCAGTGCCGCAGCTCCACCCCATTATTTGGTCACAGAATATGAACATGGTATTATCTTTGTGAAATACTGCTCATTGTAAACAGCTGTTCTGTAGAAATGTATTTCAGATCCTTTACTGTTTTCTAATGTTAAAGGAAAATCTCACCATTAATTCTATTTACCATAAGTCCCCTGTTATTGATTCCACACACACTTTAGTGTAGGATTCTAGTGGTTTGTAACACTCCTACTACTTTTTATCAGATGATGTGTCACAGGCCCTTGTGTCTTTTATTTCTAGGACCTGACAATACTAGTATTAAACAGGACCATTCATGATTAGGCTTGTTGAAGAATCTGAACATTTAGTGTTAAACTGTTATAATTCTGCAGCCTTACCTATTAGATATTTATATGTATTACCTTACTTTACCTAATTTGCTCAAGAATGATTATTGAGTCGGGATCCCCTAAGGTCTGACAGTTGATTGTCTATCAACTGACTAAAGTCATGCTGATAAAACATGTGGTCTTCCAATTCTTCCATATATATATTTATGGTTGGAGCCCTATGGCCGATACGGATATGGATAACATTCAGAGTTAACATACAACTTACCACATGAAATGGACCTGAAAGTGTGCCTTGGTCTAACGGATGGTATACCAAAATAAGGGGGCATACCCTAGATAATAAATGAGGAATGATATTAAATGAATATGAAATGAGATAAAAGGAATAATCCGTGAGGAGTATGAATACTTTGAGAAATGCCCTGAAAAGGGGATGGGAGGGTGGGTATCGCGCACAGAAAACCGACAAAGACCACAGGTGAGCGGGCTGGTTAAATACCCCCCCCGGGCTCCTCCCATAAATTCAGGCCACCATACTGGCCTTCTTATTTATGGTTGGAGCCCTATGGCTGATACGGATATGGATAACATTCAGAGTTAACATAAAACTTACCACATGAAATGGACCTAAAAGTGTGCCTTTGTCTAACGGACAGTATACCAAAATAAGGGGGAAAAAACATTCAGGTAGGGGATAGTTCTTTATTAATTTGAGTTTGATCATTGAGCGAGTTTAGTAAATGCCTGAGCCATGTCCACTTGCGGATTGGGGATGTACCGGGCGAAGCAGGCAGACTTCCACCTGCCTAGTCTTTTAATGACATGGTCTGGGGCCCCGTGATGGGATGCTGCTGAGGCTGCCCCAATATGAAAGGAGTGTCCAGAGTACTGGCTAGGGTTCAGGTGAAGGTTGCGTAGAAGTATCCTCATGTGTTTCATGAACTGACAAGTACTCAAGGGCTTGACAGGAAAAGGAAGAAGGGGACTGGAGTCCGGCTGTTCGGGCAGTAGTGACAATAGTTGATTGAGTGTAGCAACTGGACACCAGCTATTATTGGTTCTGTAAAGGTGGATATCTATCCTGGAGCCTACTTGATGGGTTTTAGAAACTGCTAGGTGCAGGATGAAGTGATCTTCGTAGCGGACCAAGTGACGTCTACATAGCATTTGGCCTGTAGGATTGCTGCAAGTGAACTCTGCAGGTCGCAAGAACCCGTAGTAGACCAAGTACATGGCTACTTGTAGGACCATACTGGAGAGGTAGTCAGGGTGGTCGACATACCCCTAAAGATGTCTCCCGTTATGGGTAAGCGTTTGGCGCTGACCACCGGTTGGAGTTTCTGAATGCCACGTAGAATGGCTCGTATTGCGTGGGATGTGAATAAGGAGGGTTTTGCGGGATCCCGTAGGGACAAGAAATGTTGGATGCCGGCTAGGTTGTGGGATAGGGCCAGCTGGTTATGACAGCATGAAATGAAGGCAAGTATCTGTTTGATGCTTGAAGTTTCCTTGGAGTGGTGTGTCAGGAATTTGTTGTCTGGTAGGCCTTGAGGGTGTTGCGGGAGAGTGAGATGTTGATGAGTTGAGTCGCTGTTTGCAGATGTTGTGCTAATCCAGGGTCAGCTGAGACCAGGCAGGGATAGTGGCTGATACTGGATGATACTGGATGGGCTCCGGGCACCTGTTCAAAAAAGGAGGTGTAGTTAAAACGTGAGAGCGCATCTACTGCGAGGTTGTGCTTGCCTGGAACAAATGAACAATAAACGTTGAACTGAAACTGTAATGATAGTTGTACCTGCCTACACAGGAAAGACATGACTGAAAGGGATTTGGACCTGCCTTCATTAATGATCTCTGCTGTGGCTTGGTTGTCGGTGGTGAAGGCCACAGTTTGCCCTGTCCAGCAATGACCCCAGAGCTGTGCGGCTGCCACTATGGGATATAGTTCAAAGAGAGAAGATGTTCTGGTGAAGCCAGGAATTGCGAGTATATGTGGCGACCAGGGTCCTGCAAAACAGAGATGGACAAAAATTGCCACGAAGCCTGTGGATGCCGCAGCATCTGTCACTACCTGGGGTGACAGTGAAGATACGGTGGGAACTGAAACTGTAATGATAGTTGTACCTGCCTACGCAGGAAGGACATGACTGAAAGGGATTTGGACCTGCCTTCATTAATGATCTCTGCTGTGGCTTGGTTGTCGGTGGTGAAGGCCACAGTTTGCCCTGTCCAGCAATGACCCCAGAGCTGTGCGGCTGCCACTATGGGATATAGTTCAAAGAGGGAAGATGTTCTGGTGAAGCCAGGAATTGCGAGTATATGTGGCGGCCAGGGTCCTGCAAAACAGAGATGGACAAAAATTGCCGCGAAGCCTGTGGATGCCGCAGCATCTGTCACTACCTAGGGTGACAGGGAAGATACGGTGGGAATGAATAGGGATATGCCGTTCCAGGTGGAAAAGAACTCCTCCCACTTGGAGAGGTCCGCTACTGCTGCGGTGTCTAGACTAAGGACCTGGTCGGGATCTTGTGTATGAGAAAGGAACACCAGCAGGCGGGACACGAAGGAGTGACCCTGTGGGATGATGTGCATGGCAAAGTTAAGCATCCCTAAGAGGGATTGCAGCTGTTTCTTGGTGCACCTTCTGGTGTGGCTGAAGTCTCGGAGGACCGCATTAATGTGGGTCAGTTTGTCCGGGGGGAGGCTGGCCTGCATGGAGCTGGTGTCAAGATTGATTCCAAGAAATGTGATGGTATGTGCTGGACCGTCGACTTTGTGTTCGGCGATGGGAACATTAGGTTTTTAAACACGATCCTTAGTCTCTCGAGGTCCCCTGGGGACAAGCCAGGCAGTTCTATTAGTAAAAAGTTCTCCAGATAATGGATGACCTCTTGACACTGGGCTTTGTGCAACAGAATCCAGGTGATGCGCAAATGTGTCAAAGACCCAGGGGCTACTCTTTGACCCAAAGGTCAACTTGGTGGAGAAATAATATGTTTCCTTCCATTTGATGACATGCCAGCACCAAAGGGACCGGTGGATAGGTAGGAGCTTGAAGGCATCCGAGATATCGGCTTTGGAGAGCCAGGTACCTGTGCCCGCTTTAACTATTGCTTGGATCGCCATATCCACAGAGGCGTATTTGAGGGAGAATTCTTTGGAGGGGATAAGGGAATTAAGACTAGGGATGGGGAAGAATGAGGCGCAGACAAATCGTACACCAGACGTAATTTATTAGAGAACTTGCCCTTGACAAGTCCAATAGGGCTGACTCTCCAGGTACTGAATGGGGGGTTGAGTGAAAGGGCCTATTATAAAGTCCCGGTCTATTTCGGTCTGTAGGAGCTGGTCTATGACCTGCTCATCGGTGGCCGCTGAATGAAGATTCCTGCACTCATGGGTAGTGTGGGGCAGAGAAATGAGGCCAGTGTGGAATCCTTCTGTGAAACCCTGGATAAGGTAGGTGGCCAGGGAGGGAGTGGGGTGTGCGGAAAGGTAGAAGCCAAGCCATGTGACATTGACACGGCTTAGTCTTGCCTTTTTCAGCTGCTTGACTTCGCACATGATCCTAGGATGTGCCCTCTGGCATAATGCTTTGCAACAGGTCTGATTGCTGTGCTCCAAGTACAGTATCTGTGAGGGGTTGCAGTGTTGTGGCACCAGTGCTTAAGGCACAATTTTTCAGCCCCTGTTTAACAGGGGCGTGTAATTACAATTTTTTTATGCAATGCTTTGCAACAGGTCTGATTGCTGTGCTCCAAGTACAGTATCTGTAAGGGGTTGCAGTGTTGTGGCACCAGTGCCTAAGGCACAATTTTTTAGCCCCTGTTTAACAGGGGAGTGTAATTACAAATCTTGATCTAATAATTCACAGCAGGGCCCATTCCTGCGCCCACCAAGAGTAACTGTGAGGGCTTACAGTGTTGTGGCAACACACCACCACCACCACCACCACCACCACCACCAAAGGCCCAATTTTTCAGCCCCTGTTTAACAGGGGCGTGTAATTACAAATCTTGATCTAATAATTCACAGCAGGGCCCATTCCTGCGCCCACCAAGAGTAACTGTGAGGGCTTACAGTGTTGTGGCAACACCGTCCACCACCACCACCAAAGGCCCAATTTTTCCGCCCCTGTTCAACAGGTGCATGCAATTACAATTCTTGATCTAATAATTCACAGCAGGTCCCATTCCTGTGCCCACCAAGAGTAGCTGTGGGGGGGTTATAGTGTTGTGGCAACACCAACATCTAATGGGGCAAATTTCTGCAGAGTATATACGGCAGGCCCCTACTTTCAAACATCCAACTTAGAAACGACTCCTACTTGCAAACGGAAGGAGAAAACAGGAAGTGAGAGGAAATCTACCCCTAGGAAGGAAAATTCTATCTTGTTAGATTTCATTTTAGAAAAAGGTATCTCCTCTGATGCTTTATCACCAATCCTTGTTTTTAATAAAAAACACACTTTTCCAAAAACATTTGTCATTGGGACGGAAAGTGAGGTGAAATGTTCTGAACAGGTGCACAGACAGCAAAACAAATATTACAGGGGCAAATTTACCTCTTCAAAATTACAAACAGATTCTACTTAAGAACAAACCTACAGTCCCTGTCTTGTTTGCACCGCCTGTATACTGCTGTTCAGAGTATATAGGGTCGTAGGTATAGGGTTTTATTTTGGGTGCGGGGTTCCCCTTAATATCCATACAAGACCCAAAGGGGCTGGTAATGGGCTGGGGTTTGGGGGGGGGGGGGGTAATGGGGTAGCCATGCAATTTTTCTCAAAGATTTTCATCCATATTGCCAAGACAAGACATGACATTAAAGCTGCAAGCAGTTTTAAATGGCTTATTTTTTTTCCTTTACAAATGTCATTTTTTGCAGGGACAGTTCTAAACACGGGAAACACATGCCACTTCACAGGCATACTTTAGACACCCCCCAGGTACCATATTTAAAGGAATATTTAACTTTTTTTTTTTCACTTTATGCATCATTAAAATGACTGCTCCCTAAAAAACTTCAGTTTTTAAAACTTCTTTTTACATTGATACATGTCCCCTGGGGCAAGACCCGGGTCCCCAAACCTGTTTTATGACAATAACATGCATATTGACCGTTATAATTAGCACTTTAGATTTCGAACGTTCGCATCCATTGTAACTAATAAGGTTCTAACGTTCGCGCAAACTTTCGGTCCGTTCGCAGGTTCTGGTGCGAACCGAACCTGGGGGTGTTCGGCTCATCCCTAGTCGGAACCAAATGTGATGGATACAAGATAGGACTCCACCCTGTGGTACCTGTAGAAGGGGGTGTTACAGCCTGGACTAAGGTAGGGTCGGGGACAGCAATGGCCGAGCGGGTCTCCAGGAGTGCCACTCTGGTCTGAACCTCTGAGACTGAGGCGATCAAAGATGACACTAAGGTGTGTAGTTGAGATATGGCAGATGAAATGGATTGGAGGGACGCCTGCTGGGTGCAGGGTCCTGCTGTGGCTGGTGGAGGGAAGAGAAGCTTGAAGGGCTCGGCCTTCCTAGCTGTAGCGGGAAAGAGCACCCCTCTATGCCTCAGTCCTGTGGTCAATTTTGGGATGTTCCATCCCCTGAGTGACTGTATACTGTCACTCTCTGAGACCAGAGAAGGGGACAGAGGGGCCGTGAGATCTTCACTGCTGGCCTGGGACATGGTTCTGGTGTTCTAAATGCCCTAGGTATGGTGTCTTGTCCTCTGGGTCGAGTCTCGATTGACCGGAACCTATTGGGGGTGACATGAATTTCAAGTTTCACTTGTGCTCCCTAACGGCATATGTACATAGGTGGTGTGTTTTTTTTTTTACCTGGGGGGAATACCGTCCAACCTGGTGCAGGGTAGACCCACTGAACTCGACTTACCTGGAGAAAGATGAAAGGTGAAAACTCATGAAGGGCTTGTTTACCTATCTTTGAAGGAGTGACTAGAATGGTGACTTTAACAGGCGACAGTGAGTCGAAATGAAATGAATGAAATGTTTGCCTTGCTTGTGAAATTAAATGAAAATATCTGCCATGACAGAGGCACGGCTCGGTTGTGCCGCAAATGCGACTGACAGCGAACCGGATTCTGGAGCATGTACTAAAATGAGGCAACCAGTGAAATGAGGCCAGATAGCTGGGGCACACAAGGACGAATCGGTGCATCACGGATGCAACTGGATTTGAATCGGAGCGCGGTATGTGAAATTATTTGTTTGCCATGACAGAGGCACAAATCGACCATGCCGCTGTTGTGACTGACCACGAGACAGACTCTGGAGCATGTACTGAAATGTGGCTTAATACCTGGGGCACGTGGAGACGAACTAGTGCGTGGATGCGACTAGATTCGTATCGGTGCGTGATATGTGACAAAGAAATGATATGCCATGACAGAGACAAGAATCAGTGACCGAACCCACAACTGACAAGTGAATCCGTCTCTGGAGCATGTACTGAAATGAGGCCAAAAACAACTGGGCACGCCGGAGCGAATCAGTGCATCATAGATGCGACTGGATTCGTATCGGAGCATGATACGTGACAAAGAAATGATATGCCATGACAGAGACAAGAATCAGTGACCGAACCCACAACTGACAAGTGAATCTGTCTCTGGCGCATGTACTGAAATGAGGCAGAGAACAACTGGGCACACTGGAGCGAATCGGTGCATCATAGATGCAAATAGATTTGTATCAGAGCGTGATACGTGACAAAGAAAGGATATGCCATGACAGAGACAAGAATCAGTGACCGAACCCACAACTGACAAGTGAATCCGTCTCTGAAGCATGTACTGAAATGAGGCCGAGAACAACTGGGGCACACCGGAGCGAATCGGTGCATCGTAGATGCGACTGGATTCGAATCGGAGCGCGGTACGTGACAGAAATGAATGAAATGATTCGAAATGCTTTGAAATGGTTAGAAATTATTTGAAATGCTTTGGAATGATTAGAAATGATTTGAAATGCTTTTAAATGGTTAGAAATGATTTTAAATGATTGAAATTATTGAAATGTTTACGAAATGAATGCCTGATGTGGCATTGGCGGTGTGTCACTTGCGAGCGACAACGATTCGTCTTGTGACGCAAGGTAAAAACGGTGTTTGGTTATGCAAATACGACGGTGCGAGTGAGAAGTATACGTTACGGTTACGTGAAATGTTTGTGAGTAATTTGTGAGTTTGGATATCACAGTTTAGTGACATTTAGAGTTGAGCGGACACCTGGATGTTCGGGTTCGGCGGGTTCGGCCGAACTTCGTAAAAAAGTCCGGGCTCGGGACCGAACTTGACCCCGAACTCCGAACCCCATTGAAGTCAATGGGGACCCGAACTTTTCAAGACTAAAATGGCTGTTAAAAAAGTCATGGAAAGGGCTAGAGGGCTGCAATGGCAACAAAATGTTGTTAAGAGCATGGCAAGTGCTCTGCAAACAAATGTGGATAGGGAAATAACTTAAAATAACATAAAAAATAATAATATGCTGGAGGCCCCCTTCTCAGCAGAAGAGGTACAGGAAGTCATTAAGAACCTCAGAAACTCAACGGCATGATGCCGCACATATGCCCCAGAATACGCACTTTCTGGAAAAAATTATTCAATTTAATGGATAAGATAGTGGGAAAATAAAATACTTGGAAATTAAAAAAATTAAAAAATTATAATCTTGACCTAGGAGGATGAGGTCCATATGGAGTAGGAGGTTGAGGTGGCGATGGATGTGGCGGTGTAGGTGGAAGCGGCGGTAGAGCAGGACGAGGTAGCCAACACTGGTTCAAAAATACAACAATGGCTGGGTAAGGCTAGTGGTGATGTGTCATATTCTGTCCCCATCGCATAGTGTCCGCCCTGTACTGCGCTTGCTCAGTACGTAGGACAAGGGGATTTCGAAACTCTCCGAAGACGATGCGCGGTGACTCCAGGTTCAAGCCACATCATCCGAGGTTGAAGCCTAGCCAAGTGAGCCCGTGAGGGGCCCTGTTACTATGTGCTATCGTATGTCCACTTGGATGGTGGGGCTAGAACCTGCACTCACTGCGCAGGCGACTTTCATTTGTGGAGATTTTGTGAATCTCCTTGTCCTCCGTACTGCGCAAGCACTGCGCCTGCGCAGTAAGTGGCCGGACACTATCCGATGGCCAGACAGTTTTTGTCAGAACACCGGTATAGGTGTCTATTCTGCACAAGGTACGGTCAAGTCCTGTGGGATCCATGCCTGGTTCATTTTAATGAACGTGAGCTTGTCCACATTGGCTCTGGACAGGCGGCTGCGCTTGTCTGTGATAACGCCCCCTGCCGTGCTAAATACACGTTCAGATAATACACTTGCTGCAGGGCAGGCCAGCACCTCCAAGGCGTAAAGGGCAAGCTCAGGCCATGTGCCCAATTTGGAGACCCAGAAGTTGAAGGGGGCAGACCTGTCATTCAGTACGTGTAGGCGTGTGCACACATACTGCTCCACCATGTTGGTGAAATGCTGCCTCCTGCTAAGACGTTCCATCTCAGCTGGTGGTGCTGGTTGTTGGCAACAATAAATCGATAAATGGTTCTTCTTATTGATTTTTGCCTGTTTATCTGTCGCACAAGACTGGCTCGAATAGCGCTTTTCCTTATGGTTGCCATTGACTGTATGCACTTTTATCACATCTCTCCTGGTGTGTTCATCCATATAGCTGCTTATTGGGCACAAATAGGACATAAAGAATTACTCCCATTGTTACAAATGTCCCAGTTTTCTGGCGCCAGACTTTTTTTGCTGTTTTCATGGCTATTTAAACTGCCTGGTTCATTCCTCTCTGGCCTTCGCCTTGGTCAAATCCCTTCTGGTTCCTGATCCTGTTTGCTGACTCTGACTACACTGATCTCTGGCTTCCTGATTTACTGGCTTGTTCTGACTACCCACTTTGGCTACCCTCCACTGGCTATGTTTTGACTACGTTTACTATTTGTACCATTTCTACCATTTTATTAAAAGGTGTGATTTTTACTGCATTTTCTGTTTCCGCCTGATTCATGGTTCCTGGCAGTAGGCGAAGGCCATGAATTCAGAAGATGCAGGCGATCCACCTAGTGGTTATATTTTCCAGGTTGAATGAGCAGGACTACCACATGGATCATAGTTTGCCATAGTGTCACAGATGCTCCTGATTCGCACTGCTCACCTTAATCCTCCCACTGTGGCTGTTCCGGTACAACCTGTGTTGCAGGCCATCCCTGCTGCTGCTCCAGTCTCTGTGCAGGCAACCGCCTCGAATATTACCTCTATAAGAGGTATGTCTGGTTCCGCTCCGCTTCCCCAGCGATTTGGGGGTGATCCAGTTCAATGCATAGAGTTTCTCAGCCAGGTTGGGATACACTTTGAGATGCTGCCCCAGGCATTCCCCATGGACAGAAGTAAAGTAGAAGTATCAGTCAAACCCCTGACCCTGACTGATATGACCAGAAAGGACGGTGACCCACAGAAATGGTCTCCGAATTCCATTAAAGCCTTTGAGTCTCTCAAGGCTGCCCTTGTTTCAGCTCCTGTGCTGGCACATTCTGATCCTATGTTACCCTTCATTCTTGAGGTTTATGCATCCGAGACTGGAGTAGGTGCCCTACTGTCTCAACGTCCTACCTACATATCTAAAAAATTGTCTCCTGCAGAATGCAATTACGAGATTGGGGGCAGAGAAATTTTAGCTATAATTTTAGCTCTTAAAGAATGGAGGCATCTCCACAAAGGTACCACTGTGCCAGTCCTCATTTTGACTGACCATAAGAATCTCACATTCTTGTCTGAGGCAAAACGCTTATCTCCCAGAAGGGCCCGATGTTTTTTGTTCTGTCAAGCTTCAATTACATTGTCTCATTCTTACCCGGAACTAAGAATGTAAGGGCTGACGCATTGTCGCAACAGTTTTCCTCCGCTTCCAAGATTGAGTTGTTCCTGTTCCTGTGATATCTCCAGATTGTATTCTGGCTTTTGTACTTACTAGTCTCACTTCACCTTTGGGTAATAGAAATCTTGCCGCTCAGATCCATTCTCCTCCCGAGAAACCTGGTGACCGCTGATTTGTCCCTGAGAATCTCCACACTGCTTTGCTCCAGACTTACCATTCTCCCAAGGCAACTGGCCACCCAGGGATGAATCAACTCATTTGGGCTATTTCTCAACAATTCTGGTGCCCTAGTCTCCGTGCTGATGTAACTGCCTTCGTAGCTGCTTGTTCCGTGTGTGCTCAGAGTAAGACACCACAACACCTTCCAGTGGGACTACTACAACCCATACCCAATGGAGAGAGGCCTTGGACCCACCTGTCTATGGATTTTATTGTGGAGTTACCCAACTCCCAGGGCAACACAGTTATTCTTATGGTGGTTGATCGGTTCTTGAAAATGTTGCATTGTATTCCACTAAAGAAGTTGCCCACATCCAAACAACTGGCATCCATTTTTGCTCAGGAGATCTTACATGGGCTACCCAAGGTTATCATCTCTGATGGGGGTAGCCAGTTTGTCTCCAAGTTTTGGCGAGCCTTTTGTGCACAGTTAGGAATTCAGCTTTCCTTCTCCTCTGTGTATCACCCGCAGTCCAATGGGGCCGCAAAATGAGCCAACCAAGCCTTGGATCAGTTTCTGCGTTACTATATTTCTGACCACCATAAGAACTGGTCAGACCTCCTACCTTGGGCAAAGTTTGCTCACAATAGTGCCGTCAATACCGCTTCCCAAATGTCAAATGGCGAATTATGGTTTCCAACCATCTACGTTGCATGACCGGCTTTCTTCAGCAGAAGAAGAAGAAGCAGAAGGCGACGGCGACGGCAACACAAGCCCGGGCCACCGCTCGTAAAAGAGCTGGAAGAAGAAAGCGGAGGCCCAGCAAGAAGAACAGAAGAGACCCCCAAAGACCCCAGACAGCGGCGGCGACGAAGAAGAAAGCTGGGTTCCTCCGCTAGTGAAAGAGCTAGTAAAAGAGCAGAAGATAGCGGAGGAGTCCAGCGAGAAGACCCCCCAAGACGGAAGAAGACCCCTGGAGCTGTGCAATAAAATATTTAAAAAAATTGTGTCTTTTTTTTATTTACACTTTTTTCCTTAGGTGAATGGGTAGGGGTACTTCGTACCCCATACTCATTTACATAGGGTGGGGGGCCGGTATTATTGAAGGGGGCTCCCGGATTCCGATAAGCCCCCCGCCCGCAGACCCCGTCAACCAATGGCCAGGGTTGTCGGGAAGAGGCCCTTGTCCTCATCAACATGGGGACAAGGTGCTTTGGGGTGGGGGGGCCGCAGGCCCCTCTTTTCCCCAGGGCACCCCCCATGTTGAGGGCACACGGCCTGGTGCGGCTCAGGAGGGGGCGCTCGCTCGTCCCCACCTCCTTTCCTGACCGGCCTCGCTGCATGCACGGATAAGGGTCGGAGATGGATTTGGGGGGGCCCCACGCCATTTTTTCAGCATAGGGATTCCCCTTTAAATCCATACCAGGTGACGGGGCTAGCACGGCGGCATTGACTTCCTTCGCTAGTCCCGTCTACCTGGAGTCACGTTCTAAATGAACGGACTTTTCTCCGTGTGTGAGGGGGTGTTGGGGGGTGGTACTGTCAGGGCTGGGCTCTCATCTCTCCCTTCTCAGTGCACAGGTTGCTCAGTTGTTAATTGCCAGAACTCATCATTTCACAGTGGCTCACCTAGTGATTATTTCCTGCTCATCAAGTCCAGCCGACAGCCAGCCCCCTCTGGCTATTTAAATTGCCTGGTTAATTTCTTCTGTGCCTTCGCCTTGGTCAAACATATCTGTAGACTCCTGCTCCTGTTAAAGACTTGCCTGGCTGAAGTCCACTCTGGTTCCTGATTCTGTCTGCTGCCTCTGACTATGCTAATCTCTGACTTCCAGATTTACTTATTTACTGGCTTGTCCTGACTACCCGCGCTGGCTACCATATGTTTTGACTATGTTTACTATTTGTACCATTTTTACCATTTTATTAAAAGGTGTGATTTTTACTGCATTATCTGTCTCCATCTGATCCATGGTTCCTAACAGAAAGTTTGAGAAGGCTGGGAAAACATCCCTGCCTGGAGCTGTTGGGATGTAATTTGCAGGACGCCAAAACCAGATGCACATCAGACTTGAGGGGGGGGGGGAGCTAGAGAATGGGTGTCCATAATAAGATGTACAATAGTGCTTGCAGCAGCTTTAGGATTTGTCTATAAGAATGTAAAAATTATATATATAATCAATAAAAAAGGTGCATGATGCGGCTTGCATTGTGACATATAACCTGTGATGCATAGTTAGTTAAGTGAAGGAAAAAAGAGCAAGTATATATAAAAAATTGCCAGAGAACCCCACACCAAGGGAATAAGATAGTGGTGCAGCATATTGAAATTGTACTAGAAAAAACCTTTAAAAGGTTTTTGAAATGAATTGAAATGCAAAGGGAGACGAGACCAAGGAAAGCCAGCATGATAAAAGCCCAATTAAAAATGAATATACCTTATAATCCCAATGATTGTGTTAGGAAATCCACATGTGATCCATAGAGTACCCAACAAGAAATGAAAGACCATTGTCTCCCCAGGAGTGCAATATATTGTTTGACCATTCTTCCAGAAGCGCATTTGTGAGGTCAGGCACTTCTGTGGATGAGAATGCCTGGCTCACAGTCTCCGCTCTAATTCATTCCAAAGGTGTTCTATCGGGTTGAGGTCAGGACTCTGTGCAGGCCACTCAAGTTCCTCCACCCCAAACTCACTCATCCATGTCTTTATGGACCTTGTTTATGCACTGGTGCACAGTCATGTTGAAACAGAAAAGGGGCCATCCCCAAACTGTTTCCACAAAGTTGGGAGCATAAAATTATCCATAATGTCTTGGTATGCGGACGCCTTAAGAGGTCTCTTCACTGGAACTAAGGGGTCAAGCCCAACCCCTGAAAAACAACCCCACTCCGTAATCCCCCCTCCACCAAATGGTTATAACAAATCAAAGAAAAGTCCTCTAAACGTGATACTTCCCAGTGTAGCAACACAAACGTATAAAGTGACTCCAGTGCTCTTCCATGTAAAGTCTACATGGGTGCTTATTGGCTCTTGGGGAACTTGTAGGACATTGCTGCCTTGCCCACCAGTCAGAGAGTGGCCTGTACTAGCCCCACCTGATAGATTTATTGTATACTATCTGTCTGCTAGTAAACTGCCTTACCTAGTAGTCTGTGTATAAAATCCAATAACTCATACATTTTATGTAACTATGCTATACTTGAAGTATATTTTTTTGTTTCTGTATAATACTTTTAATACTATAATACTAAATTACTTATTGTATTGTAGAGTTTTTATACCCAATAATTCCCTTGAAGAGGGAATATTCTGAAAAACGTTGGGATTCATCAAAGATCTCTTCCCGAGCTGAACTAACAGTCGCAAGCAGCTTTTTCTTTGGGGTGTATCTTTATGTACAGAGTATATGATGTACATGTTTGCAAGTGTTCATGTTTTCCACATTATTTGTTTGTTATATGTGGTATTTTAATGGACTGATGTTCTTTCTATTTGTTACATCAAAACAACATAATAAATTGGCATTCGCCTTTTAACTGAATTACTCTGTTGTGTTCTGCCTTCAAAGGTCCCAGAGGTGTGTTCTCTCTGTGTATTGTTTTTCCTTATAAAGTGACTCCAGTGCTCTTCCCTCACCAATATGCACTCGCTAGATACATCCGCTGAAGACGTGCATGCACACAAAAAGCATTGGGAGGGGACTTACGTGCTGACGTCACGCCACTGTATCCAAGGCTCGGTTCGGCAGTCATCATTGTAAGTTTGGGCGTGTTTGTTTTTTACTTTGGTGTACACCATATGAAATGTTTTAAGCTGTTTTAAATGCCAACACTAAATACATATACTACACTATATATCACTTCTTGGGCTCCGTGTGGTGAGCATTTTTTGGCTAGGATTCCCCTTGATTGAGCACTGTCTATCTGGAGGACTGATCGCATGGCTGCTGGGAATTTCTCTATTAGGCTGCTTTCACACTGAGGAGCTTTTCATGCAGTTTAGCGCTAAAAATAGCACTTGTAAAGTGCCTGAAAACTGCCTCCCATTCATCTCAATGTATGCTTTCACACTGGTGTGTTGCATTGGCGGGCATTGAGAAAAGTCCTGCAAGCAGCATCTTTGAAGCTTGTGTGTAGCGCTGAAAAAAGTGCTTCAAAAACGCCCAAGTCCATTGAAATTAATGGGAAGCGCTTTAAAAGTGCCTTAAAAGTGCCTGAAAACCATCCTGAGGCTGTGGGAAGGTCACATGACCGCAGTGCAGTGTAGGATGCTGGGATACAGGAAATGCGGTTGAGAGGTGTTGAGGAGAGAGACAAGAGAGCATGGATGCTGCAGATAACCGGATGCAAATCAGTGGAGAAAATGTGGCAAGGCCATCCAGATTCAATGCAGCAGTGGTATGCCATTGCTGAACATCATATTGGAGGACTGGAATGACCTTCCAAGAAAACAAAAAGCTGCCAAAAAGGAGTACCAATCGCATAATCCTTGGCAAATATGCGGGAGTTTGATTCTCACTCCCACTACCGCTAATCCCAAACCCCATAACTAACCCTAATCCCAGTCAGAATAGTCCAAAAACACAAAAGTTAAACCCTAATCCCAGTGAGAATAATCCCAAAACACAAAAATTTAACCCTAATCCCAGTCAGAATAGTCCCAAAACACAAAAATGGAACCCTAATCCCAGTCAGAATAGTCCCAAAACACAAAAGTTTAACCATAATCCCAGTCAAAATAGTCCCAAAACACAAAAGTTTAACCCCAATCCCAGTCAGAATAGTCCCAAAGTACAAAAGTTTACCCCTAACCCAAGTCAGAATAGTCCCAAAACACAACATTTTAAACCCTAACCCCAGTCAGAATAGTCCCAAAACACAAAGGTTTAACCCTAATCCCAGTCAGAATAGTCCTAAACCCCCAACCCTAACCCTAATCCCAGTCCTGGTAGTCCCAAACCCCCAACCCTAATGCCAGTCCCGGTAGTCACAAACCCCCAACCCTAACCCTAATCCCAGTCCCGGTAGTCCCAAACCCCAACCCTAATCCCAGTTCCTCTAGTCCCAAACCCCCAACCCTAACCCTAATCCCAGCCCCTCTAGTCCCAAACCACAACCCTAACCCTAATCCCAGTCCCGGTAGTGCCAAACCCCAACCTTTATCCTAGTCCCAGTAGTCCCAAACCACCAACCCTAACCCTAATCCCAGTCCCTCTATTCCCAAACCCCCAACCCTAATCCCAGTCCTGGTAGTCCCAAACCCACAACCCTAACACTAATCCCTGTTCATCTAGTCCCAAACCCCCAACCCTAACCCTAATCCCAGTCCAGGTAGCCCCAAACCCCCAAACCAAAGTTATTGTAAGTTTATGTATATTATTGTTATTATTCAACGCCTAAAGAAAGTATAAACAACATCAAAGTAAACATGTTTTTATTGTCTTTAATCAATACAGCAATAAACAAATATTCACAATCAATAAAAATATGCAATTAGTATATACTTGCAAACAAGAGAAAATATTCAATGAAACATAGTAATGATCATTTTTATTTGATACATATAAGTTTTAAATCATACTTCTTTGCCAATTTACTGCTCCAGCGGGGCTCATGAAATAATCCGCCAATTCATCCCTAATTTTGAAACCCACTGTTGGACCACGGACATGAGGGAAATCAATAGGTTCCAAATTGTGAGCCAATGTGTCCTTTAAAATTGATGCCATCTCTATCCCATACCATATTGTACAACACACATGCTGCCTTTATTAATTTGCATGCATTTTCGACCTTGAGATTGATAGGTTTATGGAATATTTACGTCCAGGAAGAAGCAACGTGACTACGCACCAGCGAAACGCGTCGACGTCACGCACCACGTGACCGGCAGCGGACTCTCACTACACAGCGCGCTATCCCCGCGCGCAGATTGAATATGCTTTGAGGGACACTCAGCATCTCAACGGTGGCTTGGATATCGTACCGCCGACTAGCCAACAGAAACTCACCGGTGAACCCAGCCACTACTCTCCACGGCGTTGGCTGGCAGCATTGACTGGTCCGGGCGCCGTCATAGGGCACTGATGATACCAGGATTGGGTGTCCACCAACAAGTGAGATCCAAATTGGCTTCATGCGGTAACGTAACCAGCCTTTTTCATATGCTCATCAATTGAAGGATGCTTCATGTGCTTTTGGGTAGTTTTCCGAGAGATTCAAACTGACTAATGTGGTAACGTAAACAGCAATCAGCTGTCTGCATAGTGTATGCCTGTCAACTGTGGGAGGCTACCCATTTCTCTGCCTGTTAGATGAAAGCAGTTTGTTACTAACTGTCCGGAAAGCATTACCCATCCATCCACTGAAATCTACATCTGCAAAGGTTGTTATTAAACAAAGGACTTTTGGAAATTTAACTCCTCAATCATACCTGTCTGCAGACAAAAGGATGTGATATTATTAAAAAACTTGACTGCATCCGAGTCAGCCCTTTACCACCTGATGAGCGATTGATACAATTACCAAACAACTGAACCTTGAAGTTCCTTACATCGACATAGACACTGTGATTAAACGTATAGGCGGTATCTTTAATTATGAATAACACTATGTGAATCAGTGACTATGACCCTATTTAAAGTTTCCAAAGCCATTCTGTCCATAAAAATAATAGTCAATAGTTACATCAAGTAGTGATAGACTAATTAGGCAAATTTTCCTCTTGAAAATAGGATAGATATCTATCTCCAACACTACCGATTACTATTGACTATTAACCGCTGTACGGTTTCCGTGGTGCACCACTTATTGTTATATGGTGTCCTGTGTTTGTTTTGTTTGATGTAGTTCATCCTAGTCTAGTAAAGTAGAAATTTTAAAGAGAGATATACTAATACAAAATAAACTGGTTTTGATTCAATTGATTCAAAAGACTCGATCTACATTTGTTACCTTAAAGTAGCCCCTTTATGAGCCCATTTCTATTGGACTCAGCCCCCCCTTCTTTTCCCTTTAATATGTACATGGCTACGGTAACACTAACTGACCAAAGTCTATGATTGTCTGCCGATCCAATAATTAATTGATCGGCCATATTGTTGGTACCTTTGCTGTTCCCATACCCCTTTCCTTTTCCCCTTTTCCTCATTTTCCCTATACTTTGCTTATGGAATATTTGCCATTTGTTTGCAAGAATGCCAAAAGAAACATTCAACCAGCCTACGTGCCCGACAGAGATGATAATTTAAGATTCTCTTCCGGGTGTCAAGATTCCTCCGTGAGTAGGGCTTCATTAAATGTTTGTTGATAACGAAAGCCTCATCAGCCACAAAAACAAATGGCATATCTGGACTTTCTGTGCCGGGTAATGGTCGATTTTTGGCCAAATCGAGTTGATCAGATTGAAGACGCTTCCCAATTGTCAAATTCAGGAAAACAGAAGTCTGCAAAACTCCCAAATGCTCCTACATCAATAAATATGAATTTATAGTCTGCATCAACCACAGCCATTAGCACAACAGAAAAATATTTTTTGTAATTATAATATTGGCTACCACTTTAACAGGGTTTTATTAGCCGAACGTGTTTTGCATCAATTGCTCCCAGGCAGTTTGGAAAGTTGGTTTTGCTCCAGAACTGCTTAGCAACATTATTCTATTTCTCTTTATTTGGAATAGGCATGAATGTAGTTTTCAAATTCCAAATAGCATCACATGTTAGCTTCACAATTTCTCCAATTGTCGATATTCCTGTTCTGAATTCATAGTGTCATAGGTATTTCCTGTGGCAAGATATCTGTAATAAAACAAAAATATCTTATTTCTTTCAGTACGACTAATAAAGAAAAGGTGGAAGACTAGGAGGGATAACTATAGGAGAGAACACAATCTACAAACTAAGATACAGAGTTCTGGGGGGAAGAGAAAAGGAGAGTGTATTGTCACTATGAGGAGCTCATGTTTCTGAAGCAGTCAGAGATGAGACTGTAAGTATAACAACATTTATGTAAATTGTATTATTTAGATAGAACTGTCTAATATTACATTTTTCTTTTTAGGAGTGCACGGTATAACAAAATTTTTACTATTTTTTACAAATTGTCTATTTTTGTATTTTCAGTACAGAAAGCAATATGGAAACCCATTTTAAGGCGAGCGGATTTCCTCTTCTTCAAAATAGATTTTTCCCATGTGTATACCACGCTTTAAACCAAGAAGCAAAATCGAAAGGAGTATCGATTATGATTGCTAGCCGGGTCCCTTGGTCTTTGATAGATAAACAGGTAGATATAAAGGGTAGGTTTCTTTTCTTGAAGGGACATATGGGAGGCGTGAAGGTGACCTTGGCAACCTTATATGCACCAAATGTACTTCAAGACTTGTTTTTAAGGAAGGTCCTCACAAAATTAACAGCATTTTCTGAAGGTAAGCTGATTCTGGGAGGTGATTTTAATATCTCTCTAGACCCTAAAATAGATACGTCCTCAGGGACATCGTCTGTTGCACCAGGAGAGGAATATTGAGGAAACTATATGAAACACAGCTGGTGGATGTCTGGAGGATTATGCACGCAGAAGAGAGGGATTACACCTTCTTTTCTAATCCCCATCAGATGTACTCTCGTATTGACCTCTTCCTGGTCCCACATTATTTACTCTCTACGATATCAGAGGTATCTATAGGAAACATAACGTGGTCAGATCATGCCCCGATTACTTTGTGTCTATCCCTCTCTGGCGCGGTGTGTGCCCCGGACAGAAGGTGGCGCTTGAATGAGAGTTTGCTACAGAGCCCTGAAATTCAGGAAGAAGTAGCAAAAGAAATTGATGCTTATTTTCAGATAAATGACACCCCTGGAAGCAACCCGGCACAGTTTGGGAGGCCCACAAAACAGTGATTCGGGGCATTCTGATCAAATATGGATCTAAATTAAAGAAAGAGATCTCTGTTAAAAAAAATTAAAGAAAGAGAGAGGAAAACAAGTGATGAATTGGAACTTCAGCATAAGAGGACGCAGGTACCTTCTATTGGGAGAGACCTGGAACATTTGAGGCGGCAGGTCTCAGATATTTTGCGTTTTAAAGCTAAAGCAATAATACAAAAAGGCAGGAAGATAACTTACGAATTAGGAGACAAATGCAGCAAATTGTTAGCAGGTAAACTTAAAGAAAAAAGTATGACAACATATATACCTCAAATAAAAGGGAAGAATGGGCAATTAATCTCCCAACCCAAAGGTATAGCTCAGACATTTGGAGAATATTATTCTTCACTGTATAATTTGGAACCAGTACCCACGTCTACAACGGCACTGGAGGAGTATCTCTCCTTGGCATGACTCTCAAGGCTATCATCCCTAGAACGAGGTAAACTGGAAGCTCCTATCTCAGTGGAGGAATTGAATGCAGTGATAAAAATGGTGAAACCAGGGAAGGCCCATGGCCCGGATGGCTTCACTCTACAATACTACAAAAAATTTTCATCACAGCTAAGTAACCATCTAGTAAAGGTCTTTAATGCTTTAGGCCGAACTGCCGCATTCCCACCGGACTCACTTTTGGCATATATTACGGTGATCCCGAAGGAAGGGAAGGACCCATCGGAATGCAGCCGTTATAGGCCGATTTCATTGCTAAACGTAGATTTGAAGATTTTTACTAAAGTCTTAGCATCTCAGATACAGCCACTGCTTAGTCAGTTGGTAGATCTGGATCAAGTAGGGTTTATTCCCTCGCGGGAAGCGAGGGATGATACTATCAAAGTACTTAATTTGGTCCACCATGCCAACAAGACAAATATCCCCTGCATCTTCTTGAGTACCGATGTGGAGAAAGCATTCAATAGGGTGAGATGGTCCTTCCTGTTTGAAGTATTGAGATATGTTGGCATGGGAGACCAAATCATTCAGTGGATTATGAGTGTATATACCTTCCCAAAAGTGGAGGTGAAAGTAAATGGAATATTCTCTAAACCTTTTAAAATTTCAAATGGTACACGACAGGGATGTCCCCTTTCACCCTTCCTGTTTTCTATGTCGATAGAGCCCTTATTAAACAAAATAAGGCAGAATCCGGATATCCAGGGTTTAAAAATAGGAGATCATAACTATAAGATTTCAGCTTAAGTGGACGACTTGTTCTCCATGTCTGCTCCACATATCTCAATTGCCAATCTTATGAAAGAGTTTGAAATCTATGCAAGTTTTTCTAATTTAAAAATAAATTATACTAAATCAGAAGCGATGGGAGTGGCGTTGCAAACCACGACTCGTAATATAATTCAACCAAATTTTAGCTTTAAATGGGTGACTGTGACGCTAAATTACCTGGGCACACATATTCCGTCAAATATAGGAAAGACCTTTAAGGTAAATTTCCCAGCCTTATACAACTCAGTTCGGCTGTTACTGGATAAATGGCATCATGGTATACATACATGGTTCGACCGATGTAACATCATCAAGATGTGCATTCTACCAACATTTTTGTACCTATTTCAAGCTTTACCAATTACTATCCCAGTGCTCTTTCTTCGCCAAATTTGTTCCATTTTTACAAAAGTCATATGGGCGAAGAAAAGACCAAGGATAGGAAGAGGTATCATGATGCTGCCCAGGTGCTTTGGTGGAATAGCAGTTCCAGATATAGGGAAATATTACCAAGCAGTCCACCTGGGAAGGGAGGTGGATTGGTGCATACATGGAGAACTCAAGTTATGGGTGAATATGGAACAGCAGTTTAGTACGATACCCTTACGTAGAGCACCTTGGTGTTATGAAACATTACCGGATTCTATTAGGAAGCATCCCATTATAGGTACTACATTACGTATTAGTGCTACCATACGTCGGGACCTCAAAATCTCGTCGAAAAATTCACCCTTGTTCCCTATATTGAGTAACCCGGGGTTCTTACCAGGTACAGAGGCAGGAGCAAGGTAGAACCCAATATCTGCGCTATTTTAGAAATAAAGTGAAAAAATAAAAAAAGAGGTTGCAGCCAACACGGTTTGTTGATATGCAAACTGGTAAAATATAAAATCTAGAGTGTGGCGCAGTGAGTGAAAAAATTATGGAAAATAATCAAAACATATAATGGTCAATCAAGAAATGTTCATTCAAACAAAGTGACGGTGATTTCCGCGTGAAGCAAAAAGTTCCATGTGGATAAACAAACTAATAATGAACAATCCAAAACTGTGCTCCTGATCTGCTTACCAGAACCCGGTGGTATATGAGCGGTGTTATCATATAGTGCCAGAGGTTGATGCGATCATCCACATGAACGAAATCCAGAGCCCAGTGTTATCATACAGTGTTGGAGATGGTTACGATATCACACTTGAACGGAATCCCTCAACGAATGGAACAGGGTTCACAGGATGGATAGAGGTATACTGAAGGAATCTCCCACAGAATGAAGGAAAGAAAAACAGCCAATAGTGAAGCCCGTAAGGTCAACTCAAATTTATTAAAAAGGATCTACTTACATCAAACAGGTTGATAATAGGGCATGCATGAAATAAAATCCGCGTACTTGCATCGGCCAGCCTGACATGTTTCATCCAATGGTGGATATCAACAGAGGCAGGAGCATTTAAAAATCTACTGGAGAAGGGAATCTTTCAAGCTTCACATTTTCTCCAAAAGGGGGCGTGGCCTACAATAGAGGCTTTGATACAACCAGGGGGATTCTTTGAAATAAATTTATGGCGAGCAACACAATTACATCATTTTTTGAGATCTCTGGGGCCAGCGGCAAATTATAAACGTCAATTAACCATATTTGAACAATATTGTGATGAGCAAGAACCTCTCCCCCGGTTGATCTCAAAGATGTATTTGTTGTTAAATACACCCCCAGAGGATTTTGTGCTCCCAAGTATTGTTAAATGGGAAAGGGACTTGAACAGGACTTTTTCTCCGGTTCAGCGTAGGAACATTACTTATTTGGCTCTGAATTCATCAATGTGTACACGAATTCAAGAATTAAACTATAAATTACTGACGCAATGGTACTACACGCCAACAAGGCTCCGGAGATTCTATGCGGAGGCTTCGGATCTTTGTTGGCGATGCGGAGAGGAACCAGGAACCTTACTCTACATATTCTGGTCATGCTCTAAGATTAGGCCTTATTGGGGGGAGGTTCAGAGAATTTCTCAGAAATTTACAGAATTCTTAATACCAGATGATCCCGCATTTTTTCTGCTTCACTGCTCTCAAATACCGATACAGATATATAGAAAGTCTATGTTATGTCACCTGATTAATGCGGCTAAGGCCACTGTTACTATGTGTTGGAAGGACTGGAGCCCACCCTCAATCGTAAGATGGCTTAATAGAGTAAGAGAGATTGGAGCTATGGAATACTTAGTGCTCTCGGGTCAGAATAGGAGAGAGCTGTATAATGAAACATGGGCAATGTGGAATAGATTTATGTATACCGAGGAAGGGAAGAAACTGATGGGAGAAAATGAAGGAGAGGGTGTTTGAGGAGGATAATCCGCCCGCTTCTGTATTCACACGCTAGAATACCTCCATCTCGCCGGGAAAAGTAAAGGGGGGGTGGGAGGTAAGATACATTTTTTCCCCTTTTTTTTTTCCCCCCCCTTTTGTTGTTTGTTGTTGTTTTGAGGTTTGGGGGTTGTTTTGATAAAATAAAGAGGAGTGGGTAAGAATACAAGGGGGAAGTGGGAGCACTGAGGAAGAGTGCCCTAAATGTCCCGAATAGTAATGACAGGAATAGATGCCAATAGGTAATGGTTTAAATTTAAGTATGTTATGTTTGTCTTTGTAAATGCGCAGTTACCGTCTATGTTTTTGAATGGAATTTTTTCGCTATATATGGATTATTAAGTGATAATGTATTCTTTACCATCCTTAATTAAAAATAAAAATAAAATATGAGAGGGAAAGAACCCTGCAGATGCAGAGGAGATAGACAAATTAGATACAGCAGACAATTCGCAAATAAATGAAACTGAAGCTGAAACACCAGAAGCAACATTGCCCACCAACAAAGAAAAACAAAGGAAACTAACAAAATAACAACTGTCAGAGGACTTCCTAGATGTTGTTAAAGCGGTGTTTCAGCTTAAAAAAAAATAATTTAAAAGTCAGCAGCTAAAAAAAAAGTCGCTGCTGACTTTTAATAAGTACACTTACTCTCCCAGGGCGCCAACGATGTCGTTCGTGGAGGCCGAGATGTCCCTCGGCGATCCGGATCCAGCGCCGCCATCCTCAGTAAGGGAAACGGCTTCGCGCAGCCTACTTCGCATGCGCGAGTCGGCGCACGGCCTACTGCGCATGCGCGAGTCGGATTTGTGAATGGGGAACGCGATGTGTTGTGGGACACCGTTACCATAACACACCGCGCCCCATTCACTAGAAGACGGAAGGAGAGAAGATCACCGCGGCGCTGGAGGAGGCAGATTAGGACGATCTGCCTAGCAACAGCCATTTCTGGTAAGTAAAAAAAAAAAATTTTTATTTTTTTTTTCATTTGAAATTGTTACTAACATTTTTTAAAGTTTTTGTTTTCAGGGTGTCCCACCACTTTAAAACAATTGTTTAACAAACAAAAAGGTTGTCATGCTCATCCGTGTGTAATTTCTGAACTTTACTGGGTGCTCTCTCAAGTCCTGATAGAGCAACACAAATTGTCCGCTTGAGGAGTGAATTTGTAGGATGGGATGGATCCAATAGCGACGTTCCTTCCTCTGTTTCAGAAAACATTAGCACAAAAAGTAACAGCAGCTCAGTAAACTCCATTTTCTCTTTGTTCAGTCTCTTCACCCACGAAATACCAGGAAGTGTACAGGATGTGATGTAATGGGGTGGGATTGTAAGCTAACGCTTCAAAAGCGCATCGAAACAAAAACGTCAAATGTCAAAAACGCTAGCGTGTTAGTGCTAATTTTAGCGCTAACGCAGTAAAAAGGGCGTCTTAAACACGGAAATAGTGCTAGGCATTTTATAGGCATTTTTTAAATGCCTCAGTGTGAAAGAAGCCTTATGGATTGATATCTAATGCTGTTTATCAATGGCATGCTGGGGATTGCATTTTGGTGAGTGAAGAGCACTGGAGTCACTTTATATGGAAGAGAACTGGAGTGAATGTATATGTTTATGTTGCTACACTGGGAAGTTTCACCTTTAGAGGACTTTTCTTTTATTTGTTATAACGTATTTTTCACTTTGTGGACTTTTTGATCTTTATGGAATTTTTTATGAACACTTTATAATCATGTGCATAATGTATTGAATATGATTGCTAAATATTTTCAGCTTTGCAATTTTTTAATAAAAAATAAATAAAAAGGTCACCAGAGCAGTGCAGAACTGTGGTGACATTGTAGTGCTGTGACAAGTGGTCAGAGACACTGGCAGGTTGCTCTGATGCCAGCCAGTGTCTCTGATTACTGGACACAGCAATGCAATGTCACCACAGAGACACTGCACTGCTCTGGTGACAATGATCTTTTTTTTTTTTTTTCACTCTCTGTGTATTTACTACAGTGCCGAACACTGTAGTAAACAACACTCTTTCAAAGGCTGCATCACATACCCTTTGTTTACAAATGTGATTTAGAAACTATCACTGCACCAGTGCAGCCAGCCAGTGTCCTTGATCTCCGCCACATCAGCTCGAATATCATCATAAAGCCTTGTTTACATGGGTCCTAGCAATGAATACCTTGTGCAAGGGCCACGTTTACCCTACCTACACAGGGATGCACAGGTGGCTTTGTCTGTGCAGCCACTGAATTCTAAAAGACATTAACCCCTTCATGCCTAAGGGTAAAACAAATCGAAAAGCCTAAGCACAATTTTGCAATTTTGACATGTGTTAGTAAAGCCGTACATAACCGCACATACCATCACAACTACTTTGTGCATCCAGGTAGATTATACCTTGTTTTTTTGGGGACAAATTTGGATTTCATTTGGTAGTAAATAGTTATGGATATCTCCTGATTTTTTTTTAATATCAAAATAGTAAAATATATATATATATATATATATATATATATATATTTTTTTTTTTTTTTTTAATTTAGCTGTATATTTTTTATTACTACCATAACCTACCACCAAAGAATAATCCAAAATAAATTCTCCTGCTCCTGATGATCGCAGCAATACCACATATGTGTATGTTATTTGTTGTTTGTACCCATAGTACAGCCCAGAAGCAATAGTACACATTTTCTTTTTTCTACCTAAAACACACTGACAATAACTGACACTGATACTAATTTAAAAAAAATCCTGTCCAAAATATACTGACCCTGACCTTTACCGTTGACCCTTGCTTGACCGAAACCCTAACCCTGCCACTGACCTAGATCAAACCTTAATCTAGGTATTTTTCTTTATTTTATTTTTTCTTTTCATTCTTATTATTTATTTGTTAATTTTTTTTTTGTATAGACTTTTTTTTCTTTCTGCAAGGAATGAGAAAGATACATTGTATCCTTCTTTTCCATTCACAGAAAGAAAAAAACACAGGGGCAGGCTTCTCAGTGATTGATCAACTTGGTAGTCAATCAGAGACTGCCACAGCGATTAGTTGACCCAGAATTGGGAGATCCGGGTCCCGATTGTTAGTACAGGGCCCGGGCCTCTCGGTGAGACCTCGGTCTCTGTGCTAGGAGTGCGCCATGCAGCGCGCTCCCAGCACAAAGGGAGAAACACATATATGCAGCCCCACGTAAAAAAGCCCAGTGCAGTGAGGCTGCATATATGTGTTACGTCTGCGTGAAGGGAATAATGGGACTGCCTGCGTGGGGATGCATAAAACACCTGTGCATCTCCATGCAGGTACACACAGCCCTTGCATGAGGTATGCAATGATACGCCTTATGTAAACAAGGCCTAATAGTACAGCCAGTTAAAGTGTTGCCAGACTGGGGTGCAGCCAGTAACAGGTTTCTTGATTGCTTCTACAACAGGCCCAATGTCCCAAGAACTGTGGAAGTGAGCAACATCGTTCCTGATCACCCCCTCCCCAAACCAGTGCAGCCAACAACAGTTAGAAATCAAAAGGAAGAACTCCGGACAGCCGCACACCGGGAAAATAAAATCCAAAGGGTTTATTTAAAAGCAAAAAGACAGAGCTGACGCGTTTCGCACTGTATTTCAGTGCTTACTCATAGCTATGAGTAAGCACTGAAATACAGTGCGAAACGCGTCAGCTCTGTACCCCCCTTTTTGCAGTGTTTGGATTGTAGTGTCTTTTTGCTTTTAAATAAACCCTTTGGATTTTATTTTCCCGGTGTGCGGCTGTCCGGAGTTCTTCCTTTTGATTTCTAATCATTGTGCTATTAGCCAGCACCTGGGGCTCCCACACAGGAGCAGGAGCATTCGCTTGTAAGGAGAGTCTTGGAGCGGTGGTTGTTTGTTTTTCAGCCAACAACAGTGTTCCTGATTTCTGCCGCACCAGTCCCAGTGTCACCAGACCAGTGTAAGCCAGCAACAACGATCCTGATTGCCACCACACAGGTCCCATTTTCACCAGACCAGTGTAAGCCATCAACAGCGTTCTTAATTGCTGTGACACAAGACCCAGTGTCACCATAAAAAGTGTAAGTCAGCAGCAGTGTCCCTAATCACTGCCACACCACTGCCAATGTCACCACAGTCAGCGCAGCCAGCTGTTCCTGATCACTGTCACACCAATCATCATTATAAGGCCTTGTTTACATTGGGCATATCAATGCATACCCCATGCATGCACCTACATCCACATGGATGCCAAAATGAATGACATCTTCAATAGACTCATTATACCTGTTAGAAAATGCCTTGAGGCGTTTGCTTTTCAAAAAGTGGTCATATTGTGGGTGTTTCCACTGTCCTGGTGCTCCAGGGCCTCCAAAATGTGATAGGTAGTCAGGAAATAGATGTGTAATTTATGCCCCCAGATAGGCTGATGGTGTTCCTTGGATTTTGAGGCCTTCTATGCATCTAAGCTGTGAAAAAGTTTTACACATGTGGTATCATTATACTTGGGAGGAGTAGCAAAATGTGTTTTTGGGTATAATTCTAAGCATGCCTAAGAAATAACTTAAAATAAAAATGTTTCCAAAGAATTGTGCCAGAAATGTACAGCTTTAAAAACCTCATGCCTTTTACTAAGTACCTTGGACTACTGTGGAAAAAAATAGTAATTTTGGGGGCATTTGTACTGTTCTGGCATTTTAGGACCTCAAGAAATGAGATAGGCAGTCAGAATATGAAGAGTGAACAATTTTCAAATATATATATCATACTTTGTATACTCTATCACTTTCACACAGACTAAATAATATAATCTTATTTGCTTTTTTTTTTTACCAAAGAAATGTACCAGAACACATTTTGACCTAAATTTACCTGAGCAGTGGCTCTCTGGAGTCTCTCTGTCCTCATTGGTCCACACAGCAGCAGGAGCCGTTGGTGGGAGGAGCCAAGAGAGCCAAAACAGTCAATGGGACCCAAAAGAAGAGGATCAGGACTGCTCTGTGCTAAACTATTGCTCTGAGCAGGTAAGTTTGACATGTTTGTTATTTTTGCAAACAATGCCTTGCCTTTAGGAACACTTTAATATGTCTTGATGTGCTTTTGCATACATTGTATTGTTGTAATAGTGTGTTCATGCACAGTTCCTTGTGCTATAATTGAAACTGTCAGGACATTTCATTCCATCTTTTAACATGCAGGCTCATAGTACAGTTGATTTTATTTTAACAAAAGAAGGGAAAATCAATGGAGTGAGTGCTGGTACAAGTTGTTTTTTGTCACTATCTAGATAAAAGAGTATAACAACACAGCAATCCTCTAAAGCTGCTCACTACTTCAGCCCTGGAAGGATTTATCCCCCTCCTGACTGGGCCATTTTTTGCGATACGGCACTGCAATTGCGTGGTCGTGCGACAATGTACCCAAACAAAATTGACGTCCTTTTTTTCCCCCTAAATAGAGCTTTCTTTTGGTGCTATTTGATCACCTCTGCGTTTTTTTATTGTTTGTGCTATAAACAAAAACATAGTGACAATTTTGAAAAAAAACACAATATTTTTTTTACTTTTTGCTATAATAAATATCCCCAAAAAAAAAAAAAAATATTCTTCCTTAGTTTGGGCAAATATATATTCTTCTACATATTTTTGGTAAAAAAAAATCGCAATAAGCGTATATTAATTGGTTTGCACAAAAGGTATAGCGTCTACCAAATAGGGGAGAGATTTATGTCATTTTTATTATTATTTTTTTTTTTACTAGTAAAAAAAGTAAATTACTGCGATTTTTATCGGGAATGGAACATTACGGCTGACAGATCGGACACTTTTGATACTTTTTTGGGACCACTGACATTTATACAGCGATCAAAGCTAAAAATAGCCACTGATTACTGTATAAATGTCACTGGCAGGGAAGGGGTTAACATTAGAGGGCGATCAAGGGGTTAAATGTGTTCCCTGAGTGTGTTCTAACTGTAGGGGGGTGGGACTGCCTGGGGGAGAAGACCGACCGGTGTTCCTATATACTAGGAACACACAATCTGTGTCCTATCCCCTGCTAAAACGTGGATTTGTGAGTTTGCACACACAGATTCTCGTTCTGGCTCTATCAGGAGTGATCGTGCATCGGCTCTTCAGTACCACGGCAGGCGCATGCACGCGCCCCCTATACCCCTTAAAGCGGCTTGCCGTACAGCTACGGCAATTCGCACAGGAGTGCTATTCTGCCGTTGTCAAATGACGACGGGCGATCGGCAAGCGGTTAATGGATTTCTTGTTGTTGTATGAGCAGTACTAAATAATTTGCTAAGAGCAGGTTCAGGCAGAGGAAAGAGAGACTGTGATGGAGGGGGCACTACTGCCACAGCACCAACGGGTTGTCTTCTAGTTGGCCATACATTATACAACTTCTTGTACAATTTTTGTACCATTTTCTTTGGATCTACCTTCAACTATTTAGAGCAATCCTGCCTGATTGGATACCCATTGAAAGTGTTGTTTAGGTTTGAAATCATATTATATGGTTTTTGATAAATTTAAAGGAAAATCGTACAAGAAAATTACATAATGTATGGCTTCTGCATAATCTGGCTGCCACATTGATAAACCAGCCTTACCACCAATTACACCCTCCCCAATTAACCACCAAAATTGCACACAGCCAGCGCACGCTGTATCAGACTGTAAAAAGGATAAAAAAGTTCAACACCTAATTAACTTAATTTATTATATAAAAAAGGAAACTGTAGGCGCAGAGCTGGAGCACCTGTAAGCATATAGCAATGAACCAATAGAAGAATAACAATAAAAGTCCATTAGCCCTTAAAAGGATCAATCCTTAAAATGAATGGCAGCAGCTATCCTCAGAGAAAGCCAGCTCTGTGAACAGACAAGGAGGAAGGGAGAACACAGGAAGCACCACCTCAGTGTAGTATTTAAGCAAAGTTTTAATCCCAAAGTAAATGTAACACTCACAAAAAGTAAATGAATGTCAAGCTCATCTGTGTGATCGAAGTGGTAACTCTCCAGGCATCCGGGACCATTATCTAGGCATCAGTGGAATGGCAAGGGATCCGTTGTGCAGTCCTGTGGCCACCAGAAAGTCGGCCGGAAACCAGCGTGAAATGCAAGGGTATGACATCACCGGAAGTGATCAGGCACCATGGAGAGACCGTTCTGGATGGATAGGAATAGCAGGCTATGCGCTTGGAGCTCAGCTCCTTCTACAAGATGAATGCAGCAATGTACAGAGACATCTTTGATGAAAACCTGCTCCAGAGCGCTCTGGACCTCAGACTGGGGTGAAGGTTCATCTTCCAACATGACAACAACCCTAAGCAGACAGCCATGATAACAAAGGAGTGGCTATGGGACAACTCTGTGAATGTTCCAGCCAGAGCCCAGACTTGAACCCGATTGAACATCTCTGGAGAGATTTGAAAATGGCTGTGCACCGACGCTCCCCATCCAACCTGATGGAGCTTGAGAGGTCCTGCAAAGAAGAATTGGAGAAACTGTCCAAAATAGGTGTGCCAAGCTTGTAGCATCAACCTCAAAAATATTTGAGGCTGTAATTGGTGCAAAAGGTGCTTCAACAAAGTATTGAGCAAAGGCTTACTTACAGTATGTACATGTGATTTTTTTTTTTTTAATAAATTTGCAAAGATTTCAAACAAACTTCTTTCATGTTGTCATTATGGGGGATTGTTTGTAGAATTTTGAGGAATGGAATCTATTTTGGAATAAGGCTGTAACATAACAAAATATGGAAAAAGTTAAGCGCTGCGAATACTTTTAATTTTAAATTTTCAGACCTGCAAGGGATAAATGGTAGGATCTCGCTGCTATTGGTGACATGGCCTTTATCCAAATGAAAGATGTAGCCATCCCACATACCTCTTGCCTTGCCTACCAAAATTCTGAGGTGCACAGCCAGTGGTGGTACTGTTAAGCCGCGTACACACGACCGGACTTTTCGACCAAACTGGTCTGACGGAACGAATCCTTCGGACAATTCGACCGTGCGTGGGCTTCATTGGACCTTGAGTGGACCTTTTCTGTCGAAAATCATACGGACTTTAGATTTAGAACACGTTTTAAATCTTTCCGACGGACTCGAGTCTGGTCAAAAAATCAGTTCGTCTGCATGCTAGTCCGACGGATGAAAACCGATGCTAGGGCAGGACCTGCATGCCATAAAAATGTGCATTGGAGATTGCTGACTGCTGTGAAAAAGCCATATCGTGCATGGAGAGCTGGCCTTTCTTTACACTGTTCTTTATCCAGACATTTTCATATGAACTAGTGTCAAAAAGATACTTTATAATCAGCTCTATCCTAAATGTTTTTTTCTCTGCAGATGCAACATCTTTGCTTTTTACAGTGTCAACCATTTCCTGTCTGATGTGCTGAAAAGAACAGAGACATTTGCCAGTAACACAGAAATACAATATACATTGTATATTATTACATATTTCATACACTGTCCTTGCTGCCTCATTTAAAATACAGAAAACTACTGCATGATGCAGATAATGGGAATATGATGTCATTAGGGAAACATATGTTTATTTTTAAAGACTCCTGTGGGACCTCTCCATGTGTTGAACAGCTCTGTCTTAGCATCCATTCTTCCACTGGACTTCTTGTGAATCATAAAACAGGTTTCACTTGTCTCAAGTGTTACTTCTTGCATTTTGTATCATTTATATCCAAAAAAATACGTCCTCCTTTCTCAGAGCAGACCAATAAGCAGTCTCTTATATTTCATTTGTTATGGCAGATTAAATTACACGGTAAGCTTTTGGTCTTTTGGGAGCTCTTTGATTCCTCTGTCAGGTTCGTGATTTCGCTGAAGGCTATGTAAGCAATTGCCATGTTGTTACAAGACTAATTTGGACTTTGTGTGTGTTTAAACCATATAGTTAAGCATGTTCTGTTTATTTGTGAAATGCTTTCTGACACCTGTCCTCATTTAGGTGCTTAGATCTTTAGGCTGATTTTAAGAATTGTTGCCATCAATCCTCCATGGTCTCCCATAATTAAGCTTAACCTGAAAATTCCACACCTATGAAAAAAAGGGGTTATATCATTATGGTGGGCAGTTATACATATGCTGATTTTTCAGTCCTACAAGAAAACATATTCATATTTCACTTTGCTTGTGGAGACTTGTGTATTACTATACAATATATATACATATATAAAAGCCAATAATTACCAAGGATTATAAAAGTAGCCATTTTACCAAACCGAGTCCCTTGCTTTTGCCTTACAGTAAATGTGACTTGACCTAAAACATTTCTAAAGCCCAGGTGGTGTTAAACTGTAGGCAACCATGTGTCTTCTCTTATGCCAATTGAAGTTCTTGGCAGTTCAATTATAGGGGCAGGGTTTAAATAAGGCTAATCCCTATGTACAGGATCCCAGGAGGCTCTACAGGGATACATGGATATTTTGCAGACTAACACAGGTACTGGAATTATTGTGATCCTAGAAACATTTTAAGACATTTCAAGATCACTTACATTAATAAAATAATTTGTTCCTAGATTTCATAAATTTAGATTATTTAATAACATGGAATGCAAAAAATAATGCATTTATAAAAGAAACGTACATTTAGAAACGTACTATGCTACTTTCTCTTCAGGTCAAATGTTATTTTTTCATGTGCAATAGAGAAATCAGGAACCTAACACCTTATGGCAACTAGTTGTGAAATAAATACTGATTTACTTTGATTGTTTTTTTTCTTAACCCCTGTATATTTTATGAATGAATACAATTTGATTTGGAGATAAAATAGCTTAATAATATTTGATTCTGTCCCTATTTGAACAAACGAAATGTACATACAATTTTACAGGATCAAAACCTTTGCCGTTTTTTAAAGATACAACCCCAAAGTGTTTTAAAGAACAGTTAGTCAGTCATTACCAAGAAAACATATGCAGCCGGTAAAGTGTTAAAAATTTTAACTGCAACTCTTATAAGAAAACATTGACTGTAAGGCATTCAAGAGACATAGGAGGGACAATGGATTATAACCTCATAATTGTATATTTAAAAACAAATCAATAAGGGGTCTCCCAAAAAAAACCTAGGGACATATCAAATGAAAGTACGTGAGAATGTAGATTGGTCTGCTAATATCAGGGGATAATCAAGGGTAGCAAAAGTATATCCAAATTCAGGAACGAAAACATAATATAGTGCAGTTTTCCAGTCCTTAGATTTAATGGTTGCATTAGTTTTATTTGTTCCCTTATTTTTACCTGGAGCCTGTCAATAACACACTTCCTGTCAATGCTCAATGTACGGGATCTATGGAGAAGCAATGGACCACAGATTATGTCCCAATCTCCTCTTCTCAAATAACATAGGGGGAACTTCTTCCAGGTTTAAAAGGGAAATAAACTGTGGAAGATGTGGCCCCAAAAAGACAGAGGACAAAGAAGTAGTCAGCAGTATTGCCCGTAGTTTTCCTGCATATGATCTTTTCCCTGTTACTGGATCACCATGCATTGTCCTGCACTGTCTTAATCAGCTTTTTACTTTGAGTCCTTACCAGCAGATACTGTATATCTAAGTCTCTGATGAAGGAGAAGACATATGGTTCCCAAAAACACAGTGGCTGTAGCACTTAATTAATGTTTAGAATAAAACCTCAGCCCCCGTACACACGGTCGGAAATTCCGACCACAAAATCTGTCGGAAAGTTGTCAAAGAAAAGTTGTCGGAAAATCCGATCATTCCGAACGTGGTGACGTTCGTTGCATACGACGGAACTACGTAGAGGCTAGTAGCCAATAGCTTTGGTCTCATAGTTTGATCTGAGCATGCGTGGCACTTTGTCCGTCGGAATTCTCTACACACGATCGGAAAAAGTCCGATCGGATTTTGTTGTCGGAAAATTTGAGGGCAGGATCTCAAATTTTTTCAGTCGGAAATTCCGACGGAAACAGTCCGATGGAGCCCACACACGGGCGGATTTTCCGACAACATGGTCCGATCGGACATTTTCCGTCGGAATTTCCGACCGTGTGTACGGGGCATAACACTTTGGTATGGCACTTCGATTTTCAGACTCAAATATTAGTTCTACAGTCCAAGGTGAATGGTCCAGTTCTTCAGTTCACAAGAACAGCCCACTTATCACCTAGACACCCCATTGGTTACCACAAATTAGTTTTTTGTCAAATATACGAATAGCACCTAATATATCTATCTAAGGCCTCAGCGCCATCAACCTACTACTCCAAGCAATCTCTATATGAAAACGGCTATCCTGGTAGAGGCAGGACTTACAATAGTAACATCACCAAATCTCACTCCAAATCTCCTGATATTAGCAGTCAGGAGCAGCAATGCCTGAGATCTATTTAAGGCATAACAATGCCTAGGCACATCCCAGGAGTATTCAGGCTCATTTTTCCTTTCATCTGGAGGAGAGGAAAGGGGATTTCTCAGCTAAGCACATCCTCCTGTCTGCTTGCCAGAGCTAAGGACAGGTGGATTCCAGGAAGTAAATGTTACATGAATTATCTGCCCTTACTCAAGATGGCATCTGCTAGAAATGCTAAGGGGGTGTTTTTCAAAGTGATTTCTCAAGAAAATAAAGCATGGAGGCATAGATGCATGAGCAAGTTTGCTTTGAATATTAAAAATAAGTTAAATAAATAGTTTTTTTGTTTGTGGTGTTCAGATAAAGTTTAATTCCACTTTAAGGTTAGTGAAGTCATAATCAACATTGTAAACAGGTCAGCAATGTCAGCTTCTATAATTCTGTCTTTACAGGTTCACTTAAAGAGGAACTCAAGGCAAAAAAATACTGTTAAATGTCCAAGTGTAGGTAGCTTTTTTTATTCTGTTCAGCAGTGCTGTGAATCACATACTTCTGCCACACTGCCAAACCTGGAAAATTACTTTATTATACCGCCAATTTATTTTCCAATGTGTAAAAGAGTAGAAGAGGGGGGAAAGAGTGGAGGAGAAGAGAGGATATGGGAGGGAAGAGAGAAGGGGAGAAAAGAAGGGGGCAGGAAAGGGGAGTGGAACAAGGAAGTGGAGGCGTGGGAAGAAAATAAATAAAATGATTATTACATAATCCAATGTAATATGATTGCATGTAGCAAATAAATCCTTGCTAACTAATCTTGGTGTAAAGTCAATAGGTTGGATTAGATATTTCCATTTTATCTCTATTTTTCCCCTAGCATAAACCTAGTTCCAGGGTTACCTGCCTAAAGCATGTTGGCTGATATGAGAGTCAATTTTTTTTGGTGCAATTGTTTTAAGAAAATCATTGCCAGGCCAATCTTTTCAACCCCATTGCATTCCAATGGCCAGACTATCTCCTTATATTTTCCACTGATTTTCTTTTTTTTCTTACACGCTAACTACTTTACCTTCTCCACAAACTGTTGTGATTTTAAAAGCCGTAAAAAATTGTGCCTGTCATTTCTGTGCATTTCAGTTTCATCTAACAGAATCTAAGTTTCAGTGCTTTTTGACAGGTTAGATTTAAGTAAAAAAAAGTCACTCTCAAATCAGGGAAAAATAGTCACCAAGACCTTTGCAACCTTTTTGCTGCTGCCACGTGTGGGGATTTGACATCATTTAGTTGTGTTAAAATTAGAGAAGGTGCATAGAATATTGCTTGAGAAAATACTCTTTCCCTGCTGCCAGGCTGTATTTCCCTTTGTAATTGTCTCCTTGATACACATGGCAGCTTGGACACGCGGCTCGGAGTTTACTTATGTAGTCTGTGACTAGGCTCCAGATGTTGTAGAACACATTGTGCCACTCAGTCATAATTAAGTCAAGTCTAATATGCATCTGTCAGGAGCTATTGACCTTCCCTGGTGATGTTGAAATAAAAGCTTTGATACTCTAGCAGACGTTTAAGGATTTTTGACGGAAAAATGTCAAAGGTTTGCATGTTTTGGCAGGATATTAGCTCTTGAGATCCTAATGACAAATGTTTTATGCCTAATCTAAAACAACAATGAAATAGTGATATTTCAGTTGGACGTCTAATCCAAAGTATCGTTTTACATGGGGTAGTCTATCAAAGACATAAAGAATCATGAAATTGCCTCAGCCTTCAATGTGATACCAATAGGAAATCAGAAAAATTACATTTTGAAATTTAAATTTAAAAATAAACAAAAACAATTCTAGTTCATTAAAAGTTACAACATATATGTAGAATGCTTATGAAAGACATGTTTTAGGATGAGCTGCCTGCAAATAACCTAAATGAAATCATAAGTGCATGATATAATCAACAAGTGAATACTAAAATGTTAATATGTTTTTTTCTTTCAATTTCTACATACTGTAAGAAAGGAATTCAATAATTCTCTTCCATGTAAATTGTTCAATTGTAATTTGTTGTTTCCTTGACAACTACAAAGAAAAAACAAATTGTTATAGGAGTTATCACTTTGTACATTTATATTAAGAAATTTTTAGCAACGCACTGGGCTACTCAAACTCATTTATTTAATATGTGGATTATATATATAATAAAAAACCTTAATCTTTAGCTTATAATCTTAAGTAGGTTTGCCCTAATGTTTTATATGACCTGAATAGCTACCAATAAAATATTAGCTTATTTCCACTTTTGAAATTCTAATTGTCCAAGTGTTGAAATGAACAAGCTTTTAAACATGAACCAGGCCAAAAAACAGATTAGTAATTAAAGTAATATATTTCCTCCTACCTGTTTTGGGAATAATTTTAAAGTTTCATAGTTAGTTCATTGTGGGAGAAGATATGTCACACAATCATCTTAGATATTAATAATCAGTACTTAGATATTAAGAGTACAGTAGTTTTCTGCTATGGAGTTGGAAATTTTAAGAGAATGTAAAAAAATGCAGAGTTTCACTGCTTATTGCTTGGCAATGGCAGGATGAATTTAAAACGTAAAATAGCATCTATAAATTATTTTAATATTTAAATTTACTATGTATTACAAACTACTTAAAGTGTATTTAAAGCCAAAACTTTCTTTGTTTTAGAACAATCCCTATCAGGTTATTGTTACTGCACTTCCTGTCCTGGAGATTCAAAGAGTAAAAAAAAGGAAATCCCTCCAAAGTGAACAGAATTCTTAAAGCAGAGTTTCACCCAAAAATGGCATGTCATTTTTTTTTTGCGGTGCCGGAAGTAAGTTCACTTCTCCCCCCTCCCTCTCGGCAATCATCTGGAACACGTCACAGGTCCCAGATGATTGCCCGGCCAGTCACAGCGAGCAGCGCGGCTCCCGCATTCACAGTGCGTGCCCAGCTATGCGGCCACAGTGACAATGCCAGTGCGCAGAAAGGAGGGAGAGACAAGCGGGGCTTCGTTCCCTCGCATTGCTGGACCCTGGGACAGGTAAGTGTCTGATTAATAAAAGTCAGCAGCTGCAGTATTTATAGCTGCTGACTTTAAATTATTTTTTTTTAGTCGGAACTCCGCTTTAAAGAGTTCTCATAGGAGCATGTATCCCCATTGAAGGATTTTCACTCACTTCTTGCTCTGGTGACAATAGTGATCATATAGAGGGGGAATCTCCCCAGAACATCGACAAATAGAGGATGACATCCCCCAGTGGGGACATAGACAGCAATAAAAACGTTACACATGGTCTAACCCTTCCATGCGCTAAAAAAATCATCCTTACATATGCTTGAACTAGTTTTATTTTCACCAAATTACTGAATGTCTTTTACATGAGAAGGAATTAAGAATGAAAAAACATTGCCCTTACCTAAAAATACCAACTCCCTAACCACAAATAACCCACCGCTCATTCTTTCAATAAAGTTGCCAACACTCATAATACCACCCAAGTGATATTACCTTACGTCACTGTCTCCAGCATTGGAATCTGCATTGGCACATCCCACCCTGATGACATGGCTGCTAATTACAGTGCAGCCATGTTTAGAAAACATTTTCTAACAAAGCCATGTGATCATCATGTAAGTACTGACAATGTGACCACATGGCTTTGTTGAAAAAAAAATTAGGAGAAAAACTCAGGTCACTGACAGCTGCCACTGCGTTTCTTTCTGGGTGCCTGGAAATAAATATTTTTCTTATAGAAGACAGAATCATTAAAAAAAAATATAATAATTTTTATTTATTTTCTTTTAAATAAAAAGAACTTTAAGTTTCCATCTTTGTGAATAGTTAGGGTTCCTCTATGCTTCAGTTTCTAAGGCAGGGGTCTCAAACTGGTGGCCCTCCAGCTGTTGCTACACTACAAGTCCCATCATGCCTCTGCCTGAGGGAGTCATGCTTGTAACTGTCAGCCTTGCAATGCCTCATGGGACTTGTAGCTTTGCAACAGCTGGAGGGCCACCAGTTTGAGACCCCTGGTCTAAGGTAATCTTTTTGGCTGATGAGAGGCAGTTTTTTTGGACCAGGATAGATAATAAAAGCTGCATAACCCTCAAGAACCGTTTAAAACCAATTTCCTCCTAAACCTATGCCTGACAAGCATAAGCATACATGTGGCCTCTCTAAAGTGGGTCTACTTCCATGGGGTCACACATGTGCGCACCTATGTTTGTGCTGGAGTGCACTGCACAGCAAGCTCCCAGCCTGGAGACTTAGCTGTCACCAACAGCTTCAGGTTTTGTACTCGAACTAATGATCAGGAGCTGGAAGGACATGCTCTTGAGCACACGATCACTGTAATAACCTGTGATTGGCTAATACAGTGATCAGTCACTGTACAGATCTCCTCTGTTCTCTTACATTGTATTGTAATTTTTCTCCTTGTTAGAGTAAAAGATTGTAAAAAAAAAAGGCAGGGGAAAAAATTAAATAAAGGTTAATCAGCTAGATCAGGGTTTGAGCTTGTTTAGTGTTAGGGTTGGGGGTTAAGGAAAAGATCATGGTTAGGTTCAAAGGTAAGAGTCAAAGTAAGTGTGTTTTAGGTAGGATAAAAAAAGATTTAGTATCAGCAACTGGCAGCGTTACAGTGCTAAGTAAGTGAGCAGTAACCCACATACAGCACAATACCAGATAGTCAGATGAGCAGGCAAGGAAAAGTTGCAAAAAGGTATAGGAACAAGCCAGGTCAGTAACAGGAATCAACAGGAGTCAAGAATACTGCTAAAGACCTTTCAGCACTGAGGCTTGTCAGAGTTCAGTGGCAAATAGCATGTTTAATTGCACTGTGAACAATGATCCTGCATTCATGCCCATGCAAAAGCCACAAAACATGCATGCACCTGCACATGGACACATGTGCATACACAATTCTGCCTTCATAGGTGCTCAAGCTCAAATCTAGCTACACAGCCTGGCATGATCATTCAAAATGAATGACATCACAGATCACAAATGCATGTAATGGGCTGAAAGGGGCTGGAAGATTCTTACCCCAACATGGGGACTGAGTGAGGCAGGCAGAGAGAGCACTATATTAACAAAATTATGTTACAGAAAATATCATCAACATTTTCTCAATTTAGGGTTTACCACAGTCCTTCTAAAATGTAAAAAGTCTTCTACAGGAATTGGTTTGAAAGTAATGAAAATAAAAAGTAAAATGTTGATCCAGGTCAATATCCAATTGCTTTTAGGCATAGGGAAGTATCTGTGTAGCGCCATATCCCCTGGGGGCAGCTAAGATTTTCTGGGCTTACCGATTACCTCCTCCGCCTTGTAGCTCGTCGTTCTTGTCTAGGGGTTGCCAGGGTTAGTACCCAGTAACTGTGGAGACTGACACTCAAAGTCCTTTTGAGGATTTTTATTTGCATAAAACGTTGAACAAATCACAGTCTCTCAGTTGGGAATAGAGGGCAAGGGTATAGAAGCTCAGGCACTTGGAACTTGCTGACACTTAAATAAATGTCTCTCTCTAGATGATCCAGGGAGTAGCCACTCGCAACTGGATAACTCACTGTTGGATAAACCCTTGTTTGTAGATCTAGCAGCCAACAAGTTATCTCAACTTAGCAAAGTCTCTGCCACAGACTTGGTTATAAAAACTTCAGATGAACATGCAAAAGTCTCTCACAGGAACTTAGTTGCAACTGAAGGATAGGTTGGGAACTTTTCCTATGGTACCAGTATCTTTCAGCCAATCCGGCAATACTGTAGGAAATGTGGATTCAACTAGTGTCCATACATCTCAGCTTCCAGGCTCTTACCGAGCAGCCAGCCTCTTGCGTGGCCCTCCTCCAAAGAGTCCTCCCCTGGTCGCATGTAGAGTTGCTGGGCCTCTCCAATCCTGAGATGGCACCGGAACACTTCAGAATCCTCCTTCAGTTACTGCGCCTCGAACTAGACCGTACCGAGGCTCGGAAGCGGATGGATCCCCACCCCAGACCATGAGGGCCTCTGGGGCTGGTTAGGAGAACCAGGACCATGGAAACAGCAGACACTCCTGGACCGAAACCCCTCGCGGGGCTGGTCAGGACCTGAACCAGAACCAGCTTCACACTTGACTTCAGCACCTTAAGTACCCCCCCCCCCCTGGAATACACAGCGAGGCAAGACGCGCCCACTGATTGGCTCCGGGTAAAGATTGGTACCCAATGCGTCCAACCAGACTGCGTTCTCAGCCGGTCACAGGTGCTCACCTCAACCCTGACCAGGCAGAACTTCAGTACAGTCCAGCCAAACTGATGCCAAAGTACCACCTAGAATAATTAACCCCCAAAACTCAATTACAGTTCTGGGAAAAAAATTAATTTGCATGCATAGCGCGCACTTTGAAAAAGTGACGGCGCTACATCTGTATAATATGTTGTGAGGATATTTGAAGGTTGAGTTGGATGTGCTTGTGTCCATTTACAAATTATGTAACTGCCTTGCAAACCCATTATACGCAATATCTCATTATAGCCTACTCCACTCTGGCATGTCATGCAAAGAACAGTGAATAAGCAAGTGTACTAGGGAACATGAGCAAGTTCCAGCAAGTGAATTAGGGTGTAGTAAGAGGTGAGGACCCTTCCATGTTACTACTTAGACGACCCCTACTAAAATAGGAGACTTCCATTTTCTTAGACATTCCCCTTGATATAGAAATATAATGCAAATGTTTGTTTCCTAAGAATGCTACATTTTTTGTTAAATTGGCTGAGTAATTTTTCAAACAAGCTACTAAAACTGTTGGAACTGTGATGTGGAAGTCTTTCACATTCTAAAACTTGCAAGCATTAAAAGTTATGGCTCAGCTGCAGGGAACATTATAAGCAATGTAGCAAATTAACACTGTCTCTTTTAAACCCCATTTTCTTTTAAACCTTGTCAGTGTTTAAAGCTGAACTGTAGAGACAAAACAAAAAATACATACACAGTTAGAAATTCTTTCATTGGAGAAAAAATGTCCACCCTGCTCTTTCGAATGTTCTCCTCACTTTGCTGGAAAACAAATATCACTTGACCCCACTAACAATTAGAAAATTGAACAAATGTTATTAAACCGAAATTTTTTAAACACAATTCTACTAGAGTAGGGTCAGCCTAAGGTTATATACCTACCTTATTCCTTTCTCCCCTGGCAGCTGGCACTCTGTTAATCTGTATGACACTCTGTGTCCTCCTGTACAAGAGAAGTTTGTCTCCCATGGTTGAGATGCAGGACCTTTCATTCTATGAATAGTGTAGGACACACTGATAATGGGGTACTTTGACACAGTAGTGGGCTTAGCACTATATGGTGTAACCAAATCCCCATATTTTTGAATATATTCAGGTGTTTTAACTAGCCTTGCAAGATTTAAACGTTATTTTTGGATGTGTGCATTGTAATCTATTTTGACCTGTTTGTGGTCTTATAGCAGCACCATCTTGAATGTAAACACATTTTTAGGGTGTGCCCCCCCAAGTCTGTTGTTTGCTCCTCTACAATGTAGGACTTCTGGTCTTGCATTGCATTGTAGGGGGAGTTTGTCAGTCAGTTGCGGCTGGATGCTTAGTAAGGACATGTGGCTTTGGGGGACCAGTCATAAAGCGGTAAAAGCCTACGGATGCTAAGGATATCTCCTTATTTATCATCTTCTAGCTAGCAGTTAGCTCCTGCAATATTGAGGGGGACCCACTGCAACGGTAGGGGTTTTTGTTTTATTGAGTTTGGCTTTAAATATATTTTGAAACTATATTTAATTGAAATTATATGATTTCCTGGCAAGTATTTATATTATATATTATCATTTATAACTCGGTTTAAATAGCAGTAACTTATTTTGCAGCAGTTTCCAGAGTACATGGAACCATACACTTCATTCTCTGTTTAAAAGTGGCTTCCTTTTTCACACCCCAACCACTGTTATGTGAACCGTCCATTTTATTTAGAAGCCAGTGAATCGAACAGTATGTTTTGGCTCAGTGTAAGAAGCTTGCAGGCTCACCCACAAATGGTAAGAATATACCAGCCCCACGTAGATAGCATCCTGCTGGAAACTTAACCCAGAACAAGGGCAATGCAAAGATAGAGTGATAACCACTTGGCCACCATACAGCTTCTTTTTGCCTTCTACTTATTGGCTGTGATACTTGCAGACTGATGACAAAGCAGTTCTGCAACTTTGCATATATACTATAAGTTTACCATGCCAGAGATTGCATATTGTTGTTTGCTCAGCTTAATATACATGTGTAAAAGCTTTCTGTCTATTCAATACCTTTTTCACATTTTTTTTTACACTTTTCTTGTATAAGTTATCAATTGTTGATGCAAATCCATTACGGCTAATTGTACTTCCCTTTCAAAGATAGACTTTCTTTCCACATCTGGTTCAAATTTGTCATTGAATCTTCCAGCGAATGTTTGAACAGCACTGTACAATCTGTACTATATTAAAATTGTTCAATGACCCAAACTTGAAGGTGAGAAACAAATTTGCACCCTGTTAAAATATCCAATTACAATGCTTGGTCATACACAGTAAGTTATTAATATAGGATTAGGTCCTAGGCTCTGGAATATCGTTGTGAAAGTAGAACTTAATTTCAGAGGGGAAAGAGGCAGCAGACAATTACAGCAGGTAAAATGTGGAAAAGGGCCTTGTTCGCTTATGAAGAGATTTATTTCTATGAGTAACTAAAGAAAAGCATAAAACTAAATAGGTCTACAATGAGTATTTAAGAAGGCAATAATGGTGAATCTTACTCTTGGCAACCATGCATACCACCTGGACTGGCCATATTTAAACTTGCATAAATTCTGTAATAGATGTGCAGATTTTCTGATAGAATATGGGGCACAATAGAGTCATGTAAGTTAGCTTAGGTGGTCTTTTATTAGCATACTTTGGCTAGAAACTATGGTCAGGGAAACAGTATTGCAGCTTAATATTAGGATGCAATATATGTAATAAATGCAGTATTATAATAAAATAGCTCTTATCCTGGTCAGGACATTGTCTATATGGTGTTTGCATGGGTTTCCTCCCACACTCCAAAAACATGCTGGTACAGTAATTGGCTCCTGTCCAAATTGGACCTAATATAAATACTTGAACTAGGGACCTTAGATGTAAGCTTGAGGACTGTTGTGAATATATGGTATGGAAAGTGCTGCATTGATACATGTATTAAATAAATAAGAACAGCCCCAGGTTATTATTACCAGCCTCTGGCCTCCAATGACCCTCTGGGATGGATATTCTCTGCATGGAAATCCCTTTCAGACAAGTCAGTTTTGAATTGTTTACATATAATAATCCAGTATTCCATATATTAGCCTTCTATAAAAGGTTCTCTCCTGCACTATAGAACATATCATGCAGAAATGCTATTGCTTTTCTTCAGCGGTTGGAGCATTTATCACTTGACATTACATAGTACAAATTATACTTGTTTATAACCTGTTCATAAAAAGTGCTGCCCTAAGCCACCTATCCCATTTCTTAATATTGGTCAATCAATTTATATCAGGGGTAGGCAACCGGTTGATCATGATCTAGCAGTTAATCGCGGCCAGGTGACTGGTAGATCGTGACTTTGACTTGCCGACCTACTGTCTGTAGAACAAGGAATGTTGTTGAGAAGCAGTCAGAGTGGGACTATTTTTTAATAGGCCAGCTTTGCTCGTTTCGGCTGTAGGCCTTAGTGGAGTGATATAAACTGCACTCTACCTCTCTGTATCCTGCTGTAAAAGACCGCAGCAAGGGGACAGAGACAGAGAAGAGCTCCAGTTTGCAATGTGCTGACAAAGGACTCCTCTTGTCTAATATCTTCTATTTTTTTTCAGGTCAGTGCATTTCACTTAGCGCATTTCAATGCTGCAAGGGAAGCCCACACACAATCTCAACTGCAGTGCACCAATGTCATCAGAGACATAGCACCAGCTTTAACAAAGAAAGCCACTATCATAGGGGGCTTAGGAAAGTAAAAGCTCATTTGCACTCCCTTTAACTGCAGTGGCCAGGGGTGTACACATGCCTTGGCCGCAGCAGGGATTATACGCCATGTCCCGCTTGGCCGCTGTATTGCCCACCAAGCATGGTACATTCAAGTAAATAGGGCTGCTTTGCCATCGCTCTGCAACTTTGTGCAGTACAGAGACCAAGGGGTTAAAGCAGATGGTGAGGAGGTGTTGTATCTACCCAGCAGTAGCACGCTGCAACTGCCTGCATTGCATGCAGTTGCAAGGTTCTTGCACAGTGGCCCACAGTTGCCCAACTAACTTAAATGGGATGCGACTGGCAGGCTATAGTGCTCGCCGAAAGCTGCAGGGGGTGTAACTCCTGTCGCCACATATTTACACCCTTGGCTGCTGCCTCTGCAGCTGAAGGGGTTAGGGATTGGGGGTGGTAAAACTCAACTCCAGAGTTTTACAACCCCCCAACTTTAGGTCTCATGTGTGAGCCCTAAGGTTGGAACCACCAAATGCAATTAAGGGCTTTTTAACAAGAGCAGCAGACACTGGTGCTTCTCTGAACAGTGATCTGAGTGTGTTTGACAAGTGGTGAAGAAGCAATATTTTGAGTCCTCACCGTCCGATTTAAACCTATAATTGCCATCCAATGCACGTGATTGCGGTGCGGTAGTAAAAAAATTATAGGTTACAGTGCCCGGTGACCTTTGGTTCTCCCATGTTGTTCAGGTAGATCTCCACCTCTCTAAGGTTGCCTACACCTTATTTATATGAACCCTTTCCTGATTAGAGGCATAATGAGGCATAATGACCAAATTTAGCAATGTCAGAATGACAATAACTTTTTTATACTGTAGTGTATAATGTTTTTTTTATAAAAACATTTGTTAAAAATGTATACACTGTAATGTCAGCTTTAAATACTGCATTTAAATCTCTGTGCATGGCATAGAGAAAGAAACACACTGACAGCGACAGGAGAGGTTTGTTTACAAACAAACCTTATGTGACCACCATGATTGGTTCTTGACCGTTACTTGAGACCATGAGCTGTGACAGCCCCTGTGAATGCTCCTATCAAATGGAACATAGGTTAATGTGTTTCAGCACAGAAAACCATGCCTGAGGATGTTAACCACTTCCCTACCTGGGTATTGTAATATGACTCCCGCAGATGGGATCTCCCATCCTGGGCGGGCATCATATGATGTCCTCCCATTCCCGGCCATCTAGGGGGCCCGCGCGCACGCCCGCGGCGTCGCTAGGGACCTGGTGCACGTGCCCAGCGGCCGCTATGTCCGCCAGGCACACGCGATTGCCCGGGAACACAGCAGGACCGTGGATCTGTGTGTGTAAACACACAGATCCATGTCCTGTCAGAGGAGAGGAGACCGATGGTGTGTTCCCAGTACAGAGGAACACCAATCGGTCTCCTCCCCTTGTGAGTCCCCTCCACCCACAGTTAGAATCACTCCCAGGGAACATAATTAACCCCTGCAGCGCCCCCTAGTGTTAACCCCTTCCCTGCCAGTCACATTTACACAGTAATCAGTGCAATTTTATAGCACAGATCGCTGTGTAAATGTGAATGGTCCCAAAAATGTGTCAAAAGTGTCCGATATGTCCATCACAATGTCGCAGTCATGAAAAAAATTGGCGATCGCCGCCATTACTTATAAAAAAAAAAAAAAAGCCATAAATCTATCCCCTATTTTGTAGACGCAATAACTTTTGCTCAAACCAATCAATATATGCTTATTGCGATTTTTTGACCAAAAATATGTAGAAGAATACGTATTGGCCTAAACTGAGGAAAAAATTTGTTTTAAAAAAAAAATATTGGATATTTATTATAGCAAAAAGTAAAAAATATTGTGTTTTTTTTCAAAATTGCCACTCTTCTTTTGTTTATAGCGCAAAAAATAAAAACCGCAGAGGTGATCAAATACCACCAAAAGAAAGCTCTATTTGTGGGAAAAAAGGGCGTCAGTTTTGTTTGGGTGCCACGTCGCACAACCATGCAATTGTCAGTTAAATCAATGCAGTGCAGAATCGCAAAAAGTGCTCTGGTAAGGAAGGGGGTAAAATCTTCCAGGGCTGAAGTGGTTAATCTACAGACCATGAATGAGAAGGGGTTTATTACATGCTGGTAGGTTAATCGGATCCTGTCTAAATTGGCCCTAGTATGTATGAATGTGTGTTAGGGACCTTGGGTTGTAAGCTCCTAAGAGGTTAGGGACTGATGTTAATGTACAATGTATATGTAAAGCGCTGCGTAAATTGACGGTGCTATATAAATACCTGAAATAAATAAATAATAAATACATTTACCGGTAATTTCTGTGGGTTTCTCTGCAGCACTCAGTTTCTAAGTGGCACTGTGGCTTTGTTTCAAATGCTTTTAACAACTTTCTTGTCTCTTTCACCATATGAAAAAGAGGCAATGACAAGAGGTACTGAGAATACCAGCACTACAAATGTCTCAGCAGCGGTTGTTCCCAGGTGACCATGTGGACAGTGACAGTGGACTTGCCTGCTGTACTACAGTTATTTCCTGATGAAAAACAGAAGCCCTAGGTCACACGTAAACTGCAGTCACTTCAGGATGAAATTTCTAAAAGAAGTTTACCTTTAAATTCAAATCACTTACAGAAAGGGAAAAGTCATAGAAGTGCGTCCTTGGCTGCTTTCCTTCTTGTTCATCTCCAGCTGTTTTACTGATGTCATGTAACACATACCTATGGGTGCCTGTGGTGTCTCTACTTCATAGCTAACGCATTTTGTTTCCTAATTGGTTGGTACTCTTGGCTGGAATAATGACAGTGCTGACTGAGATATTTACAGCACAAAATTGAATTCTTTCCTGTCTATGCTACTGCAGAAAAGCTAAACTAATTAAATTGGTGGTCTCATTTTTATGTACTACTCACATAGCTCTCAAAATAAAGTCTCCACTGATTTTCTATATAACGCATCTTAGTGTTTATAAGTTGTGGAACTAGCATACAGCTTTGCCAAGGTCAGTCTGAGCAGACCTCGACTTTATTAGAGGCTGGAGCCGATCCAGCTTCAGTGTTCATTTACAAAGGTATAAATCTACCTTGGTTAAATACTGCATGACTTTAAAACAACTTCTCAGCTAAAAATCTTCACTCCTACAAGTTGGTCATAAATCAAATGCATATCACCCTTTTCATTTCCAGAAGAATTGCTTTATCAAAAATAAAACTACATTTACTGTAAAACTACACAGAGAAAACAGTTGGAAAACATGGAGAACACCTTTGGACCTTCTTGTTCTCTCTAGAATGGACTTAAAATGGGCAGATCCTCTTAGAGAGGTTAGCTCAAGACTACAGATAAGTTTGGAGCAATGTGAAGGTGTAAAGATAGGATAGGTGACTGCAGGGCCGGGACAAGGGGTGGGCAGGAGGGGCGGTTGCCCTGGGCACTGTGGTATCATGTGAGGTGGGGGGGCACCACAAGGAGATTAGGGGGCAGAGAATTTGTGTTAAAAAGGGGAATTTGGAGGGCTTCAGAGGGTAAGAATTGTTTTAGGAGGGCAAATTTAGGAAGGGTGTGCTAGAAGTTGTGATTTGGGGGGATTTGTGTTGGGAGTGGGGATGGGACACATAATGCCCATACATCTTGGCGTGGGGGGAGCAATTTGGCATGACCTTGTCCCGCCACTGGGTGACTGCACATATGTGACAATGTCTGATATTTGCATAGTCTTCTATTCTTTGTGTTATACATTTTAATAGAAAACTATGCGTTTCCTAAAAAGTCAATATAATATTGTTACACAAGCCATTTTGCAATGTTATTTAAAAAAACGCATCTCAGCTTTTGTACTCAGCTATGATTTTCTAAAATTCAGCCCAGCAAGCATAAATTATTGTGTACAGTTTTAATAACATGCTTGCATAATTGGCTCGCTGCTTTCTCTAGAAGTCTTTACAGAGCTTAATGTTCAGTTTAGGGCATTCCCAGCACTGTTTTCAGTTTTATTACAGTGAGCCATATACTCAAAGCACCACTTCACCCAAAAAGTAAAGTCCCTCTGTTCACTCCCTACCCCCTGCCTGTAATTGAGTTACAGGGTTTTTTTTGGGCAGTGGGGGGCACAGAGCAAGTGCCAATTGTTATCAGTACCCGCTACCATTTTTCAATGTTGTCCCTTGCCCTGTCCCCTCGTGTAGCTGCAGGACCATTAGCAAAGTGTCGGGCAAGCTCATTCATGTGCAGTTGGGAGCAGGCTATGGTTTCTTGGGAAGCCACAGCTGACTCCTGTATTCAAGGTGGTGGCAATAGGGACCCACAGTAAGAAGAACCGGCTACAGCAAGACAGCACTGGTCCCCAGACCCTGGAAAGTACCTGATTTTTAAACTTCAGCAGCTTGTCTGGAAGTCAATGCTCTACCACGTTCTAAAAAGCGATCTACCGTGAAGAAACAAATTACAGCCTAATACTACCCTGTCCACAGGGTGACGACACTGCTATTATATTTTATTTTTTTATTTATTTCAGGTACTTATATGGCGCCGTCAATTTACACTGCGCTTCACATACTGTACACTCACCGACCACTTTATTAGGTATACCTTGCCTCAGAGATTTTGGTCCATATGGACATGATAGCATCACGCAGCTGCTGTAGATTTGTTGGCTGTACATCCATGATGCGAATCTCCCATTCAATCACATCCCAAAAGGTGCTCTATTGGATTGAGATCTGGTGACTGTGGAGGCCATTGACCTCATTGTCATGTTCAAGAAACCAGTTTGAGATGATTTAAACTTTGTGACATGGTGCATTATCCTGCTGGAAGTAGCCATCAGGAGATGGGTACACTGTAGTGATCAAGGGATGGACATGGTCAGCAACAATACTAAGGTAAGTTGTGGGGTTTAAACAATGCTCAATTGGTACTAAGGGGCCCAAAGTGTGCCAAGAAAATATCCCCCCCACCATTACATCACCACCAGCCTGAACCATTGATACAAGGCAGGATAAATCCATACTTTCATGTTGTTTACGCCAAATTCTGGCTCTACCATCTGAATGTCGCAGCTGAAATCGAGACTCGTCAGACTTGGCAACGTTTTTGCAATCTTCTATTGTCCAATTTTCCAATTGTGAGCCTGTGTGAATTATAGCCTCAGTTTCCTGTTCTTAGCTGACAGGAGTGGCACCCGATGTGGTCTTCTGGTGCTGTAGCCCATCTGCTTCAAGGTTTAATGTGTTGTGCATTCAGAGATGGTATTCTGCATACCTTGGTTATAACAAGTGGTTATTTGAGTTACTGTTGCCTTTCTATCATCTGGAACCAGTCTGCCCATTTTCCTCTGACCACTGACATCAACAAGGCATTTTTGTCCACACAGCTGCCGCTCTCTGGGTATTTTCTCTTTTTCGGACCATTCTCTGTAAACCCGAGAGATGGTTGTGCATGAAAATCCCAGTAGATCAGCAGTTTTTGAAATACTCAGACCAGCCCATCTGGCAGCAACAACCATGCCACATTCAAATTCACTTCAATTCCCTTTCTTCCCCATTCTGATGCTCAGGTTGAACTCCAGAAAGTTGTTTTCACCACGTCTAGATGCCTAAATGCATTGATATGCTGCAATGTGATTGGCTGATTAGCAATATGTGTTACCAAGCAATTGAACAGGTGTACCTAATAAAGTGGCCGGTGAGTGTATATATTGAACATTCACATCAGTCCCTGCCCTTAAGGAGCTTACAATTTAAGCTGTGAGATTTTCCTGTTAAAGGAAGAGGAAAATCTCCAAATCAACTGGCAGGATAAACAGGTAATACAATTATGTTATGGGAGGACTCAGAAAAAATAAAAATTGCTGTGGAAATGCTATGGACAGACTACATTATATCTGGCATTTAACATTTTTCCCATAGTTCCACTTTAACATAGAGACATACCTAAAAGCCTTGGTCCTACTACAAAATTTGAAAATGGGACCTCCTTATATTTATTTTAATACCATCTAAATGCCCAATTCAGTCTTCAAGTTTTGAACATCAAACAAACCTGGGTCCGTGAAGCAATGAGTAATTGCTGCTTTTTTCTGTTTGTCAGCACAAACTGAGTTATAAATGATAATATATAATATCATAAATACTTGCAAGGAAAAAGGGTAAATAAAGGGGAGGCGCAATCATGGTTGTGCCCCTGACCTCATGGGCCCCGGAGTAGTCAAACCCCCTGCACTCGTCTGTTTATCTCCTAGTCTTTTGGAACTTAAATATTATATTTCTATATAAAAAAAGAAATCCTCAGAGAACAGAGCCAGTGACACCTCATACAAAAAATAATAGGATGATCCCTGTAAATGGCCAGCATTTGAAAATAAAACGAGTTGGAGAAATTAGGGAGGATTACCATGAAATGGAAAATAAGGTTAAAACTGAAATTTTCTTTTATCCATTGTGAATTATATTCAGCAAGAGAATACCTAGTTTACTATATGATTATTTTAAGTATCTGTTGACATTTGCTAGCAATTTGGAGATGCATTCTTAAGAAGAATTTAAAAATGAGACAACACATGACTAAGTCATAAGGAAAGATTCAGACAGAAAATGTTCAGGCTTTTAGGATTATACAATATTTGTTCTGATGGGTAAGTCCATTATGTTGTCTTGTCCTCAGTGCTGTGTGCCAGGGTCATTATAACAATGAGCAACTGGAATTAGGCCTAATCAGCAACAATTTAATCATTAGTCATACTTAGACATATAGATTACCAGGAGAGCAAACAAGATATTAATGTGAGAATGTACTAGAATCAATACTTAATAACTTCAAGATACAGTATCTGCATGAGAAAAATCATTCTTCAGACTGTATATTCACCTCTAGTGAGACGGGTGTTTTTTTGTACCCTGTCTTCTATTTAAAATGAGATATGCAACATTTACGGGTCTATTTATAGAAATATTGCTGTGTAAATGTCTTAGCATTTGCGCAGTCATCTCAAATAATACCCGTAATGTGTCTAATATGTTTATTTTGTATGATCTTCATCTCAATCTTGTGGCCACATTGTGAATTTAGATTAATTCAGGAAAATACTGCAATATGACCACTAGATGGAGTTGATAATACTAGGAAATAAACATATTGGACATATTATGTGGATTTGTTGCAATGGCTGTGCGAATGCTGTTAGATTTATACAGCATTTGTTTTCTATACAGACCCCCAAGTGTGGCATATCTAATTATAAATAGGAGACAAGGTACAAAAAGCACCCGTCTGACTAGAATGAAACCTGAACTCTCATGTAGAAACTGTATCTTTTTTTTAAGAGTCAAACACTACAAGACATGGTAAGTGTGACAGGACAATGTCCCCTGTCACCTGAGTTGAACATTTTTGAAGTAGTGTTTACAAACAGAGAGCATTTGAACAAGATTAGTCTGAGTTGGAGTACAAAAGCGCACTGGGGGGCAAAGGGTAGATTACAGTGTAGAAGTGATGTAAGATAACCAGAAGTATTCGTTGTGCCCTGATCTCCCAAAACTGAGGGGGGGTACAAAGAAAAAATATACAAAAGCATAAACATAACTCATATCGTACAGAAAATAAACCACAAACAGTTGGGAACTGGATGGATTCTCTTTGCAGAAAATGTCACAACAATTGGGGGGTAGGAGTACACCATTGACCTTAAGATAAGGAACCTGAGCCTGTAATATAGAACAAGAGCAAGTTGTAATTTGATACCCTTTAGCTTAATGAGAGACAGAAGATCTTAAGGGGTGTCTTCCTTGTCAAAGCATTTGGAGAACCCTGTGGTAGGAGAATGAAATGTCAAACTTGTCATGAAGGCCTTTCATCTCAGATAGAAGCATTTCCCGGAAGTACTGTGGTTCAGGTCTGTGGTGATTTTTTCTTTGTAGAGTAGCAACAGTAATTCCCGTTTAATCTGTGAGACGTTTGGTCAAGAGAAAGTTTTTTAAAATGGCTCTCCTGCCCACTAAGAGGCAAATTAGACTCCAGTCCTTGTGTCGTGTGTGGATATTTGAGGACCATGTTAGGAGATAATTGTCCCAATAGCCAAAGATTAGAAGGAGGGGTCCTTTGGAAGTTGAAGTAGGGTGACCCCATGAATGTAGGATATGACTTGGTCCCAGAAGATAGCTATATATTTGCAAGTCCAAAAGCGATGAGTTAGGGAAGGTTTTGGCTGGTGACACAGAGGGCAGGAGGCGGCCCGAGGGTTGTTTTTTTCCAATAAAAAGGGTATGTAAGCTCGATGAAGTAGTTTCATTTGTGATCCTCTCCAAGATTCACTGGGGATCAGCTAAAGGACTTTGTCTTAGCCTTGCAGTAGTTTGTTGAGTAAATTGGCATCCCGAGAGTCAGTTTGCCACTGATGTTGAAGCGAGTGGAGGAGTAGCATCAAGGATCAAACGTTTATATATGTCTGAGATAGTATATGATCCATTTGTAAGTAGACGGTCTAGTAGAGTTATTTGAAATTCCTGACCTCCTATCCCACATTAGGAACGGATGAAGCTGACACATTGCCAGTAATAGAAAACACGGGACTTAGGTAAGGAGAATTTGTCAGCTATGGTAGAAAAGGCGCGAGGCGTTCCCGGACTCCAGGTCGAACACAGGATGAGAACTCAGTGAGACCCTCGTGTTGCCATAGGGAGAAGATTTTGTTGTCTATCTCCGAGGGGAACATAGGGTTGCCTTGGATTGGTACATATCTGGAAATGAAGCGGGGGAGATGAAGACTCTTTAATGCTTCCCTCAAGGCTATAGCTGTATCTCTTAAAAGAAGGTTGTGCTGCAGGTCTGGATGAACAGATTTCCATTTTCAGTGCAGTAGAGCTGCTACAGAATATGGGTGGAACATAATTGTTTTGATAAGATAAGTTCAAGTAGCGGGAGGCCTTAGATATCCAGTCTAGACCTATTTGTAGCAGGCAGGTCAGGTTATATACCCTGATATTTGGGAGACTAACACCTCCTTCCTTTCTGGGCAGATACAGTTTTGTGATCGCTATGCGTGGTCGCTTTTTCCGCCAGATGAATTTGGAGATAGCTCTATTCAGCAGCTGGATATCATTATGTTTGAGAAGTAGTGGTATAGTTTGCAAAGGGTATAATAGTCTGGCGAAGCTGACCATCTTAAATAGATGAAATCTCCCCAGAAGTGAACGAGGCAGATCCATCCAGTTCTCCAGTTCTTGTGTGATTTTTCCCTATTTTGATGCCTAGATAGGTTATGTGTGACTTTGCTATGGTGAAGGACGAGTGGTGAGTCCAGGGAGGGTTTGGTAAGGAGCCTAGGGGGAGAATTTCACTCTTGTTATAGTTGATGCGAAGGCCGGAGCAGGGTTTGCATTCATCAAAGATTTCAATAATGGTAGTCATGTCAGAAGCAGGGTTTGCAGAGAATATGAGCACATTGTCTGCGAATAAGGCAGTATGCAATTCGCAGTCACCTATACATATCCCCTGTAGGCAGGCCTGTTTAGTCAGGTATCTGGAGAAGAGTTCTAGTGCTAAATTGAAAAGCAATGGCGAGAGGGGGTATCCCTGTCTAGTTCCTTTGTATAGGCGGAATTCGTCAGTGTGGAGACCTGCCACCACCAGTCTGACCGCGGGAGAGGTATACATTGATTTTACAAGATGATTAAAGGGACATGTAAAGCCCATTTTTGATAAGACCATTGAGAGCCAGTCAAAGCTTACATTATCGCAGGCTTTCTCCACGTCCATGGTGATAATGGAAAAGTTCCCTCCTGGGTTAATTTTGGCCTGTTCTAGAACCATTATAACCTTCCTGATATTTAGGGTGACTATTCTCCCCTTTACAAAACCTGACTGAGCGGGCTGTATCAGGGATGGAATAATGTTGGCGAGTCTAGTGGCAGAAATTTTTTAAAGAAATTTGACGTCTAGATTTAAGAGTGATATAGGCCTGTAGGAGCCTGGGTCAAGGGGGTCTTTTCCTTTCTTAGAGAGTAATCTGATGATGGCTTGGTTTCCTGTAGGTAGGTAGGGGGTAAGGGCCTCCTGTCCATATGCCGTTATATACACTAAGTAGTGTGGGCGCAACTGTGTCTCAAAGGGTCCTATAGAATTCACCTGTGAACCCATCAGGGCCGGGTACCTTGTTGGGGGCTAGGTGTCGGATTGTAGAGGAGAGTTCCGGCATGGTTATTTTTGTGCTATATTTTTTCAATGGGGTCAGAGGCATATAGGGAGGAATAGAATTGTAGCATAACTATTTTGACCTTTTGAGATGTGGTTTTGACAGTGCCTAAGGTGTCTCGTAGAGAAGTGATGTAAGTGGGGAGATAAGGACCTTTGCAAAGCCTCGCTAGAACTTTACCCATTTTTTTACCATAATTATGTAACGTGGCATCCATATGTGCTTGTTTGGTTAGTTCTAGAGTGTCTGCCCAAGAGTCAAAGGCTCGTTTGGCTGTTTGCCATTCTGCTCTATTCGCAGGAGAGTTTTGGGTGGAGAGGGAGCATTGAGCAAGCCAGAGGCGGGATCTTGCTTCCCTATAGCTCGCTAAAGCATGTTTCTTGTATGAGGCCGCATATAAAAAATGACCTTGCCCCGAAGATAGGACTTGCCTGCTTCCCAAAATAAATTGGGGTTGTCTATATGACTTGAGTTTGCAGAAGAATATTTCTTCCAGGCCATATCTATATACAATATCTCACAAGAGTACACCCCTCAAATTTTTGTAAATATTTTATAATATCTTTTCATGTGACAACACTGAAGAAATTACACTTTGCTACAATGTAAAGTAATGAGTGTACAGCTTGTATAATAGTGTAAATGTGCTGTCCCCTCAAAATAACTCAACACGCAGCTATTAATGTCTAAACCGCTGGCAACAAGAGTGAGTACACCCCTAAGTAAAAATGTCCATTTACCCTCCCCTGTGTCATGTGACTCGTTAGTGTTACAAGGTCTCAGGTGTGAATAGGGAGCAGTTTTTTTTAAATTTGGTGTTATCACTCTCACTCTCTCATACTGGTCACTGGAAGTTCAACATGGCACCTCATGGCAAAGAACTCTTTGAGGATCTGAAAAAAAAAGAATTGTTGCTCTACATAAAGATGGCCTAGGCTATAAGAAGATTGCTAAGACCCTGAAACTGAGCTGCAGCACGGTGGCTAAGGGAAATGGACCGGTTCCACTCAGAACAGGCCTCGCCATGGTCGACCAAAGAAGATGAGTGCACGTGCTCAGCATCATATCTAGAGGTTGTCTTTGGCAAATAGACATATTAGTGCTGCCAGCATTTCTGCAGAGGTTGAAGGGGTGGGGGGGTCAGCCTGTCAGTGCTCAGACCATACGCCGCACACTGCATCAAATTGATCTGCATGTCTGTTGTCCCAGAAGGAAGCCTCTTCTAAAGATAAAGTACAAGAAAGGCTGCAGAAAGTTTGCTGAAGACAAGCAGACTAAGAACATGGATTACTGGAACCATGTCATGTGGTCTGATGAGACCAAGATAAACTTATTTTGTTCAGATGGTGTCAAACGTGTGTGGCGCCAAACAGGTGAGGAGTACAAAGACAAGTGTGTCTTGCCTACAGTCAAGCATGGTGGTGGGAGTGTCATGGTCTGAGGCTGCATAAGTGCTGCCGACACTGGGGAGCTACAGTTCATTGAGGGAACCATGAATGCCAATATGTATTGTGACATACTGAAGCAGAGCATGATCCCCTCCCTTCAGAGACTGGGCCGCAGGGCAGTATTCCAATATGATAACGACCTCAAACACACCTCCAAGATGACCACTGCCTTGCTAAAGAAGCTAAGGGTAAAGGTGATGGACTGGCCAAACATGTCTCCAGACCTAAACCCTATTGAGCATCTGTGGGGCATCCTCAAATGGAAGGTGGAGGAGCACAAGGTCTCTAACATCCACCAGCCCCGTGATGTCTACATGGAGGAGTGAAAGAGAACTTCAGTGGTGGTCACACAAAATATTGACACTTTGCGCCCAGTTTGGACATTTTCACTTAGGGGTGTACTCACTTTTGTTGCCAGCGATTTAGACATTAATGGCTATGTGTTTGAGTTATTTTGAGGGGACAGCAAATGTACACTATACTTATACAAGCTGTACATTCACTACTTTACATTGTAGCAAGGTATAATTTCTTCAGTGTTGTCACATGAAAAGACATAATAAAATATTTACAAAAATGTGAGGGGTGTACTCACTTTTGTGAGATACTGTATGTCTGAAAGTCAGTATTGTTATGTAAGTATGAAGGAAAGCACCATAGGTGGAGACCAGATGGAGAGTCTGAGATTTCCAGTGACACTGATATTGGGGCGTGATCTGATATGGCGATATTATGAATCTCCGCCCCCAATATAGTCTGGATAATACTTTCAGTGCAAAAGAGGTAGTCAAAAATGTGAATTCTCTATCTATTGGGTGGAAGAGCCGCCATGCATCAGTAAGGTGGAGGGAATTCATTGTAGAGGCAAAATAGGTCGGGTCGGGATCTCTCGTTGTTTTGTGCTGCCGTTTGGGAATAGATCTATTGTCCGTCAGATGCAGGATGGAATTAAAATTACCACCTATTATGTGGTAGATATATGGTGACTTTAGCAGTCTAGTTGTAAGTTCCCCAAATAAATGTTTCCCAGTGCTGTTGGGTGCTTACGCATTTAAGATCATAAGGTCAATATTCCTTACTACTGATTTATATCGGATTAATTTCATACATTTTACAACCGACTCGTATCAGAGTCATTTCTCTTTATAACCGATTCGTATCAGATACATTGTATACTTTCTACAGTTGCCATTCCTTGTATCCCCCATGCCGTGTGTTTTAGTTCCCGCAGCAGAACTTACAAATCGTTTTTACATAGTTCTTCTCTCATTTATTTACCTAACCAAAGTTATTTTCTGTGCGTCATGCACAGCGCCACACCACACTCTTCGGATGTGTTGCACACCCACTCCAGTCCAATGCGAACTAGTCGCACAGTCACTGGTAGGATTCGTTACCGTGTTTTGTCATGTCAATTTGTGGCCACTCGCGGTGTCGCCCGTACCATGTGTTCCGTTCCCACATTGGAACTTACGAATCATTCGTACGCACTTCTCTCGTTCTATTTTCTACACCAAACCTTGTTGTTAAGCCTTGTGCCCGGCATCATGCCACACTTTCCCAATATGTTGCACTCCCGCCACAGTCCGCCGTGAACTCACTCGCATGGCCCACTGTCGCAAGTAAGATTCGTTACCATATTCTTTATGTCCTATCAATTCATTACCATTTGTTGTCTCCCATATCATTCGTTAGTTCCCCCTACGGAACCTACGAATCAAACGGACGCTGTCCTTATCCCTTATACTGCTCGCTTAAGGGTGTCAAGACCCTTGCGACCACGCAATATCGTCTCAGCAAACCAGACTGAGACACTTGCAACCACGCAAAAAAAAAAAAAAAAACCTTCATACTCGTCGAGACCCCTGCAACCATGCAATATCGTCCCAGCAACCTGACATTAACTGACACTTTTGCAACTACTCAATATCATCTCCAGTAGTATAAAACACTTTGCAGCACCCACCTACTTGCAAACCCGCATACATACTAACTTGCAAAGACACCTCAGTGGCAAACAATCAGCAACACAAACACGCAGCGGCACCCAGTTGGCCAGTCATCTCCAGTGGCACGAGGGTCACTCATCTTTTATCTGTCTTTCTCCCTGAGGTTAGTTCAGGTTTCCATCTGACACCAGGCTGGACTATCAACACAGGTAAAAAAAAATAGGAGGGGAAGAACGTACAGTTCACATCTTCACCAGGGTCGGTCACATGACAGAGGTGAGCCAGTTCATTTCAGGTAAAGTCACACCAGGCCCACCGCCAATAGTTATCCACCACCTTGATGACTTTCTGCTCATCGAACAACCAGGCATACCACCGGCAGATCTAGACAGGTTGAGAATAGTGTTCGGCAATCTCAACGTGCCCATAGCCGAGCATAAAGTGGAAGGCCCGACACACTCTATCACCTTCCTAGGTGTCACTAAGGAACACGCGTGCCATACAGGCTAGCGTGCCCCCCGATAAACTAGCCCATACCAGGACAGTTATCCACAACTTCACCCAGTCACAAAGGTGCACCATTAGGCAGTCACTATCCTACTAGGGCTGCTGAACTTTGTGATGAGGATTATTTCTCAAGGACGGTCCTTTATATCACAACTTTGAATTTTTCTCACACCCGTGCAAGATCCAGACCAAGTTCTCAAACTAGACCAAGCAGCAGACTTAGCTATGTGGGACAAGTTCCTTTACCAGCTGAAACGGCATTTCAATGTTCATCCCAGCAGTGTCAGCTGAGCCACCATGGGTGATCACCGATGCCGCAGCCTCCACGGGCTTCGCGGCCATTTTCATTCGCCTCTGGTTCGCTGAACCTTGGCCCCCAGAAATTCTGTTAAATTTCTGCTTTCACACAGTCTTCATTACTCTTCAAACTGTATCCTATCGTGGCAGCGGCCCAGGTCTGGGGCCACACTTGGACAGGACAGACGGTGCTCTTCACCACGGACAATCAGGCCAGGGCCGACATCATCAATAAAGGTAGATCCAAGTCACTCCCCATCATGTCCTTCCTGTGCAGGCCCACACAGCTGTTACTCTGTCACCAGTTTAATATCTTCTGTAGACATATTCCAGGCAAATGCAAAATCACAGCTGATGTGCTGTCCTGTTTCAACCCTACTTTGTTTTTCCAGCAGGAGCCTGGAGCTGACCCAACAAGTACTCCTGCTCCACCCTGGTCATTGTTGACGATGGACTGAAGTCGCATCTCGCCAACGCAACCCAGTTTGTTACCCACTTCTTGGCATGCAACACACTGAAGGCGCACTTCTTGGAACACCTACCGTAAGTTTTTGGCCTCTTGCCCGGAGCAGCGATAGGCGATGTTAGACACGTCCCAGCCTTTACATCTTATTGCCACAACGCAGCTGGTCCTTTCTCACAATACTATCAGGCTATACCTAGCCGGCATCCAGAATTTCCTGTCCTTGCAGGACTCCAGTAAACCCTCAGTATTCTCGGCCCATGCAGTCAAGTCCCTCCTACAGGGAATACTGAAGCACCAACCTGTAGTCAGTGGCAAACACATACCTACCTACCTATCACGAGTGCCCTCTTCAGAGACATGTCTGAAATCCTTACTTGTTCTCCATTTGGAGCTTTGCCCAGCCTAGTCATCCAAGCGGCCATCTGCCAGGCCTTCTACGGTTTCCTAGTGAATTTACCATCAGCGGCTCTGGCAGTCAGACACTGCTCCGATGCCTCCTGACTCACTTTCGAACCATTACACACCTTATCTCACAGTCTGCAAAATGCAACAAACAGACCCCGGGGTTGACATTAACCTGTTTTAGACTGACAATGCCAGGTGCCCAGTGGCGGTGCTCGACCGACTACTGTCCCATCTGCCCAGCCAATCTGATGGTAGCTTGTTGCTACCCTTTCTAATCAACCCCCTGAGTGGCAGCGAGTTTATCAAGCATGTCAGGATCCTCCTCAGTAACTTGGGCTCCAACCTCAGTCAGTTGTTTCGACCTTTCCTGCTGGATTGGAGCAGCCTCAGCTGCCTTCCAGCATGGAGTACCAGACCATGTAATCAAGAAACTAGGCTTATGGAAGTCCACTTGTTTTGCCACATACATCCCAAATCCTCAGGAAGAAATGACACAAGCCTTCACCAAGCTGGCTCAATAACCACAAGAATCAATAATGTGTTATTCCCCTATCTGAGTCCTTTGCCCCCTTTTCTTGGCATACGGACCAGACCACCAAGGCACACTTCAGGTCTTTTTATGTTGTAAGTTTTGTCGAATGTTTATGTGATCCACATCTCTTTTGGTCATAGGACCACGACCATAAATATATATACAGTGGATATAAAAAGTCTACACACCCGTTAAAATGTCAGGTTTCTGTGATTTAAAAAAATGAGACAAAGATAAATCATTTCAGAACTTTTTCCACCTTTAATGTGACCTATAAACTGTACAAACCAGTTGAACAACAAACTGAAATCTTTTAGGTGGAGGGAAGTAAAAATAAAAAAATAAAATAATACGGTTGCATAAGTGTGCACACCCTTAAACTAATACTTTATTGAAGCACCTTTTGATTGTATTACCGCACTCAGTCATTTTGGGTATGAAATTAGCCCACTCTTCTTTGCAAAAACACTCCAAATCTGTCAGATTGCGAGGGCATCTCCTGTGCACAGCCCTCTTCAGATCAACCCACAGATTTTCAATGGTATTCAGGTCAAGGCTCTGGCTGGGCCATTCCAAAACTTTATTCTTCTTCTGGTGAAGCCATTCCTTTGCTGATTTGAATGTATGCTTTGGGTCATTGTCATGCTGAAAGATGAAGTTCCTCTTCACGTTCAGCTTTCTAGCAGAAGCCTGAAGGTTTTGTGTCAATATTGACTGGTATTTGAAACTGTTCATAATTTCCTCTACCTTGACTATTCCAGCTAAAGAAAAACAACCCAAAAGCATGATTCTGCCACCACCATGCTTCGCTGCGGGTATTGTGTTCTTTTGGTGATGTGCAGTGTTGTTTTTGCGCCAAACATATCTTTTGGAATTATGGCCAAAAAGTTCAACCTTGGTTTTATCAGACCAGAACACATTTTCCCACATGCTTTTGTTTGACTTCAGATGTTTTTTCAAAATTTAGCCGGGCTTGGATGTTTTTCTTCGTAAGAAAGACATATGAATAATAAGGGAGATTGTTGTCACATGTACCACACAGCCAGTACTTGCCAGATATTCCTGCAGCTCCTTTAATGTTGCTGTAGGCATCTTGGCAGCCTCCCTAACCAGCTTTCTTCTTGTCTTTTCATCAATTTTGGAGGGACGTCCAGTTCTTAGTAATGTCATCGTTGTGCCATATTTTCTCCACTTGATGCTGACTGTCTTCACTGTGTTCCGAGGTATATCTAATGCCTTGGAAATTATTTTTTACCCTTTTCCTGAGTGATACATTTTAACAATGAGATCCCTCTGATGCTTTGGAAGCTCTTTGCGGACTCATGGCTTTTGCTGTAGGATGCGACTAAGAAAGTGTCAAGAAAGACCTACTAGAACAGCAGAACTTTATTTGGGGTTAATCAGAGGCACTTTAAATGATGGCAGGTGTGTACTGACTCCTATTTAACATGCGTTTGAATGTGATTGCTTAATTCTGAACACAGCTACATCCCCAGTTATAAGAAGGTGTGCACACTTTTTTTTATTTTTACTTTCCCTCCCTAAAAGATTTCAGTTTATTTTTTAATTCAGTTATACAGTTTATAGGTCACATTAAATTAAAGGTGGAAAAAAAATCTAAAATAATTTTTCTTTGTCTCATTTGTTTACATCACAGTAACCTGACATTTTAACACGGGTGTGTAGACTTTTTATATCCACTGCATATACCGTATATATATATATATATATATATATATATATATATATATATATATATATATATATATATATTTTCATATATCAGAAAAACAAAGTCGGTGTCATTTTCTTATTGTTTATTTTATTGATTGCCAAGATATTTACAAAGGAAGACAAAAAGATTGTGGAAAAAGTAACTTCAGTAAATTTAACTTATTTAGTATATTTTAGGAAAAATGTGACAGCGCAATTCTCAAATTTACGATCAGTTATGAAGATAATGAAATAAAATCCTCTCCTCGATAATCCAGTTTCCTGTTGAAGGAAGACAGTCTGTGTACTAATTGTCGGTCCTGAAATGATTTGTGCCTGTGTGTAGTAATACGTATTGAAAGAGACATGTTAATGGAAATGATATTTAGAATTTTTAAATAGTCACACACAGACGGCTAGCCTTTTCTCACAGCACAGAGACTGTAAGAGAGCACTTTCTGTGCTTAGGAAAAGGAAGTAACGCAGAAAAGGTTTATTTTGCATGGCTTAAATCAGTAATTCCTATCTACAGTCCTCAAGGACCCCTAACAGAGCGGTTTTCAAGCTTGTTCTCTCAAGAGGAGAGAAAGCTCCATCACTAGCTACATTATCTGGTTTCACTTTCCTGTACTCAAATCATGAAAAGGACCATTTTTTTATTTAAACGGGAAAAAATACATGTGCAGAAAACAGTACAAGGGTCTTAAAAAGGAACACATACCTCGATTATGATAATGATCAAATGCAATTTACAAACGGTGAAAAGGTCATTCTAGTATATCTTTATATCCTATTATTACAAATCTGGGAAATTGATTGGGAAACAGCACAGTGGCTTAGTGGCTAGAACTTCTGCCTTGCAGCACTAGGGTCCTTGATTTAAATCCCAAACACGACACTCCCTGCATGGATTTTGAATAGTATCCCTATGCATTGAATAAATAGATACATGTCAAGTTTTAAAATTGTGTGTTTCCATGAAACAGTAACAAACATTGGTAACCGAAATTGTCAATAGGGGAAGCTATAAAGCCATTCTGGGTTATTAGTTTAAAGTTAACTATAAAAGATGGCCCTAGAATTATTTCTCTCACTCCAACGTTCACAACAATATGTAACATGTGTATCACAATTGTCACTCTTGTACGTAGGTGCACCTGCCTTATGAGGTTATGCTCTTATAAGTGTACATGGATGCAGGAGTCGTTAAAAATGTTTTTGTGTTTTTTTTATTTATTATATGTTACTTTCTTTTTTACAAACTTTATTGCTACCATATGTGCTATGTGATAGCATACTGTAATGACAGATTATCTTTACTGAGACATCAGGAGTCTATTGGACTGTCAGGTCACCCGAGACCAGGTGACAGATGCACTCCGTAGGAGTCAGAAGTGCACCGCTAAGATAGTGGACCCTAGGACTGACTGCTGCAGATTGAACCCTGGGAGGTTCAGGAAGCAGGTCTACTGGATCACTAACACAGATCCCAGTGGGAGCTAGAGCATAGATTCCCCAGGGCTCGGAGTCTAAGGGCCAGCAGGTGTTCACCAGAGCCTCCAGCTGTGAGGATGGACTGCGCTGCATTCTGGCTCCAGGTCGGGGGCCCCCAGGGTCTCGCAGCTCATGCTCACAGTAGACTACAGGAGATAGAGGAAGCAGCAGCAACAAGTATAGTAAAGGGAAAAGGCAGAGGTCAGGGCAACTAGCAGACAGGAACAACAGAGTTCACGCCAAAGGTTCAGGGTCACAGGCAAACAGGGATAGTCAGGATCACGAGCAGACAGGAATAGTCACGAACACGCCAAGGTCGTTAACAGCAACAAAGTAGTGCACACGGCAAGCAGGAACCAGGAACCAGGAACCAGGACACCAAACACACTCACACACAGTGAATACACAATGGTTGATCAGCACTGCTGGCTTGCAGTGCACAGGTTAATATAGGGTTCCCTGATAGGGCCTGGGGTGGAGCCATGCTTAGAGGAGAGGCTATAAAAACAGCCAGGTTAGCGTGGCTGGCCTCTTAAGCCCCATACACACGGTTGGAAAATCCGACCACCATATCCATCGGATTTTGTCCGACGGATTTAGTCCGACACTGGTGTTGCATACACACTGTCGGACAAAGTTGTAGGAAAATCCGATCATTCTGAATGTGGTGACGTTTGTTGCGTACGACGGGACTACGTAGAGGCTAGTAGCCAATAGCTTTGGTCTTGTAATGTGATCTGAGCATGCGTGGCACTTTGTCCGTCGGAATTCGATACACACGATCGGATTTGGTGTGATCGGACTTTGTTGTCGAAAAATCTATCCAGCAGGAGATAGGACTTTGTCCGTCGGACAATCCGATGGAAACTGTCCGATGGTGCCTACACACGGTCGGAATTTCCGACAACATTGTCTGATAGGACAGAATCCATCGGAAAATCCGACCGTGTGTATGGGGCTTTAGTCTGAACACATGAGATGAGGTAAGCTGACAGAGAAAGATTACTGAATAACCATGACATGGACCCTTGATGTTTCTCCTGCTCTCCACTGAAAATAAAGGATTGTGCGCCATTAGCGTCTTCCTCAGCCACAGCAGCCAGGGAAAGTGATTACTGAACCTGAAAGTATTGTAATACACACCATTTTCTTGTTCATTGACTGGAGGGGAGATCAGCAAACATAGGTTTTCAGATCTCCCTTTGTTCAACCTGCCAACACCCACCAGGATACATGGCAGGGGCAGTCAGGCGGGGAATAGACATGTGCGATTAGTTTCGTATGAATCGAAAATTTATACGAATTTCAGGAAATTCGTACATTCGTATGAATTCAAAATATGAATTTTTATGCATACGAATTCCGTACGAAATATTGTGAATTTTTGCATCCAAATTCATAACGAAAATTGTTACGAAAAGTTAATGAACCTAAAAGTTAAAAGTCAGCACAGGGATGGTGGGAACCCTAGGGGAATTTCTATGCTTACGAATTTTATACGAAATACGAAATTTCGTTAACGAATTTCGGAATTTCGGATCCATATTAACAGAAACATGACTGGTGTTTTGTTCACCAATCAGAGGAAGTCAGCACAGCACAGGGATGGTGGGAACCCCTCATAATGGGCACAGCAGGTGTACACTCAGACCTGGGAACTCAGCACAGGGATGGTGGGAACCCCTCGTAATGGACACACAACAGGTGTACAGACCTGGGAACTCAGCACAGGGATGGTGGGGACCCCTCATGATAAATTCATCATAACGAACATTCGTAATTGTTACGAAAAGTTAAAACCCAGGAAGTCAGCACAGCACAGGGATGGTGGGAACCCCTCATAATTCATCATAACAAACTTTCGTTATTTTAACGAAAAAGTTTACGAATCTAATGAAAAAAATTTTTTCGGACAAAACTGAACAAAACACATTTTTTGACGGCACCCATGTCTAGCGGGGAAAGATGCAGTACCTGCAAAGGGCTGTGGAAATGATCAGGTGCCTTTCGCTGGTGGAACCTGCTCTCCATTGTTCATCTCAGAAGGCCAGACCATTTTTACAATTTTTACAATTTTTGACTTCTTTACTCAAAGCTTTCAAATTTTGTAAAAACTGCCCAAACCATACATTTTCTGATAGCACAGGAATGAGTTTTATAGGTTTCATGGTAGCTGTGCAAATATTTCAATAAAATTACATTAAAATCATTAGCACACCAAGCTTAATTTCAGTTCCTATTTAATCTAAAGCATAAAACTTTATTGATTTAATAAATAACAAATATTTGTACATTTAAAATTGAGAAGCGGTGGAAACTCGCAAAAGTGTATATTATGTGTGTTTAATGTATGTAAATTGAGCAGGAGAGGTTTTAAAACGTCCCGTGTACATTAAGTCTATAGCCCCATACACACGGTCGGATTTTCCGATGGATTCTGTCCTATCAGACAATGTTGTCGGAAATTCCGACCGTGTGTAGGCACCATCGGACAGTTTCCATCGGATTGTCCGACGGACAAAGTCCTATCTCCTGCTGGATAGATTTTTTGACAACAAAGTCCGATCACACCAAATCCGATCGTGTGTAGCGAATTCCGAGGGACAAAGTGCTACGCATGCTCAGATCACATTACAAGACCAAAGCTATTGGCTACTAGCCTCTATATAGTCCCGTCGTAGGCAACAAACATCACCACGTTCAGAATGATCGGATTTTCCGACAACTTTGTCCGACCGTGTGTACGCAAAACCAACATCAGACAAAGTACGACGGACATGATCCGACGGACCTGGTCCTCGGATAATCCGCGCGTGTGTATGGGGCTTTAGGATGTTTAAGCAAGTAAAAAAGCACTTAAAAAGGTAACCAGCTATTTTTTTTTAAATATATATATTTTTAATTACCGTATGCTAAATTATGGGAACATGTAACAAGTATAAATTAGGTGTTTTCCCAATTTGGCTGCAAACATGAAGATATACTTTAACCACTTGCCTACCAGGCACAAACACCCCCTTCCTGACCAAGCCATTTTTCAGCTTTCAGCGCTGTCGCATTTTGAATGACAATTGCGCGGTCATGCAAGGATGTACCCAAATAAAATTTTTATCATTTTTTCCCCACAAATAGAGCTTTATTTTGGTGGTATTTGATCACCTCTGCGGTTTTTATTTCTTGCGCTATAAACAAATTAAGAGGGACAAGTTTGAAAAAATGCAATATTTTTTACTTTTTATTATAATAAATATCCAATTTTTTTTTTTTTTTTAAACAAATTTTTTCCTCAGTTTAGACCAATACGTATTCTTCTACATATTTTTGGGGAAAAAAAATCGCAATAAGCATCTATTTATTGGTTTGCGCAAAAGTTATAGTGTCTACAAAATAGGATAGATAGATTTATAGCATTTTTATTATTATTTTTTTTTACTAGTAATGGCGGCGATCTGCGATTTTTATCGTGACTGCGACATTGCGGCGGACATATCGGACACTTTTGACACATTTTTGGGACCATTCACATTTATACAGCGATCCGTGCTATAATAATGCATTGATTACTGTATAAATGTGACTGGCAGGGAAGGGGTTAACACTAGGGGGCGCTGCAGGGGTTAATATGTTCCCTATGTAAGTGATTCTAACTGTGGGGGGAGGGGACTGACTGGGGGAGGGGACCGATCGGTGTCCCTATGTACAAGGGACACACCATCGGTCTCCTCTCCTCTGACAGGACGTGAATCTGTGTGTTTACACACACAGATCCACGTCCTGCTCAGTTACCGGGCAATCGCGGGTGCCTGGCGGACACCGCGGCCCCTGGGCACGCGCATCGGGTCCCCAGCTACGCGGCGGGCACGTGCGCGTGCCTCCCGCGGCGGGCACATGCGCGTGCCTCCCGCGGCGGGCACATGCGCGTGCCTCCCGCGGCGCGCGCGCCCCCTAGTGGCCAAAAAGCGAGCGCCGTCATATGACGGCGGCCCGCCACAAGAGCTGCACCGATCCGCCGTCATTTGACAGTGGGCGGTCAGCTACAGGTTAAATACTGTCACCAGGCTCAATTTCATATGAATGGTTGCAATCACTATAGGTGAGGCACTGGCTGGAAAATACCCCAACCATGCAACAAAAGGGATTTTTCTAAAGACACACATGGCACTAAGCTGTTAGGTGTGCCTAACACATCCTGTATGTGTTTCAGTATTGTATTTTAATATTCCAACCAGTATCTCAGTCTTGTCAGTTCATTTAAAATCAGAGGTCAACCGGTTTGCTTATTTATATGCATGGACACTGCTCAGTAGCACTTCTCTTGTCCTGTATGTGTAATTCTCAGGTATGCTAAAAGTAAAAATAATAACTTACAGTGAGGTACAACAAAGTGCAATGCAAAGAAAGAGAGAGAATTGCATATAATCATACCCATTGTTTTTAAAAGTGGAATATCATGTGGGCTTGAATTTGCAGCGGTATGGTGCATTTTCCTTTATGTGCAGGTATGCATGTGTGGCCTTATATTTGGAGGTGCAACTGCGTACATGCATATGGAAATGCATTTGTACATAAATATATGAGGATTTATTTTGGAGGAAGCTCACAAGGGGTAAAACGCATTAGCTTTGATGATACTTTAATGAGGCCATCAGTGTTTGCTGCAGTTATTTGTATTTTGAGGATTGCAGGGGCAGCTCTGCTTTCCTTCTATAAGCAGCACATAGGAAAAAAATGCATGGCAGATAATCTAAGTCAACTGTGGACTTTCATGGTACGGTAAAGACTCACATAAGCATTTATAAAAAGAATATAAATTTATTGGAAAATACAAAAACACAGACAACAATTGAAAAAGAATCCTCAAAAAAATGAGGTTTGAGACAATACACATGAATCCCTTATTAAAGAACTAGACAGTGGAACGTATATATCCATTCATCCACAAGGAAAAAACGAGATGGCGGGTACACTGGTTCGGACTCAACATGTTTCGCGGGGTAGCCGCTTCTTCAGGAGAATGTATCACACGAAATTAAGTGAAGTTGTCTCTATAAAAAGTATTTAAACAATTGAATAGACATCAATATATGAATATATTGGGCTTTTTAGTTTCCCTTGAACTGTTCATTTTGTCGATGGTAAGCTCTTTTTCCATTCTTTCTCAGGGGCTATTGTTCTGTGAGCAGTATGCAATATTTAACTTAAATCAATTATGTATGCAACATATGGATTGCTCCCTGTAATATATTATATATATTGATGTCTACTCAATTGTTTAAATATTTTTTATAGAGACAACTTCACTTAATCTCTTGTGATACGTACTCCTGAAGAAGCGGTTACCCCGCGAAACATGTTGAGTCCGAACCAGTGTGACCGCCATCTTGTTTTTTCCTTGTGGATGAATGGATATACGTTCCACTGTCTAGTTCTTTAATAAGGGATTTACCGTATATACTCGAGTATAAGCCGAGTTTTTCAACACATTTTTTTGTGCTGAAAGTGCCCCCCTCAGCTTATACTAGAGTCAAGCATTTTTCTGCAGCAGAAAATTACATTTTCCGACCCGACTTTGGGGCCCCATATCTTGGGGCCACTTGGGGCTAGGAACCCCCCAGTCAAACTAGCACTACAACATATCAAAATTTGGGGTTCCTACATCAAGTGGCCCCGAGATACAGGGCCCCAAAGTCGGTCAACTGTGTCAATCTGCAGCAATGTCATTTCGGGACCCTTTAGGTCCAGAGACCCCAAATTTTGTCTGCAGCTAGGGGGCATCTAGGGACCCTTAACTACCAAGTTTGAAGTTTGGGGGACCCATGGCTGCAAATGGGCACAGTGAGGCATGCAAATAGGCACAGTGAGGCTGCAAATGGGCATTGTTGACCTTCTTTTACACTTACAGTAGCTGCGCATTTCTCACCCTAGGCTTATACTCGAGTCAATACGTTTTCCCATTTTTTTGTGGTAAAATTAGGTGCCTTGGCTTATATTCGGGTCGGCTTATACTCGAGTATATATGGTATTCATGTGTATTGTTTCAAACCTAATTTTTTTGAGGATTCTTTTTCAATTGTTGTCTGTGTTTTTGTATTTTCCAATAAATTTATATATTTTTTCATAAATGCTTATGTGAGTCTTTACCGTACCATAAAAGTCCACAGTTGCCTTAGATTATCTGCCATCCATTTTTTCTTTAAATTTATAGGACGACGGTACTTTCAAGTTTTTTTTTCTATTATACAGTAGCATTAATCATATAAGCACCACATCTTCACAGGGCATAATGCCTAAGGGGTTGATTTACTAAAACTGGAGATTGCAAAATCTGATGCAGCTGAGCCTGGTGGGCAATCATCTTCTAAGTTCAGCTTGTTCAGTTAAGCTTTGACAATAAAACCTGGAAGGTGATTGGTTTCTATGCACAGCTGCACCAAATTTTGCGCTCTCCAGTTTTAGCAAATCAACCCCTATGTGTCACGGAATTCAAGGATGTACTGTAAGACCCCCTAGGCCACCTAGGGCATCAGTGGTAAAGCGGCGCTATTTTTAGCACCGCTTTACCATCGTTTTAGCGGCGATATTCGGCCGCAATCGTGTCGGTTTTAAACCCCCTGCTAGTGGCCGAAAAGGGGTTAAATCCGCCGGCAAAACGCCTCTCCGGCGGCGTTTTGCAGGCGGATTTAACCCCCTTTCGGTCACTAGCGGGGGGTTAAAGCCACCCGCTATCGGCCGAATAGCTCTGCTAAAACGATTGCAGTGCTGCCCAATTGATTTCAATGGGAAGCAGCGGTGGAGGAGCAGTGAGTTCACCGCTCCAAAGAAGCTGCTGGCAGGACTTTTTCTGACGCCCTGCCAGCGCACCGCTCCAGTGTGACAGCCCTCTGGGCTGTCACACTGGAGTGAATGGAGCTGCTTTTTTCAGGCGCTATGCAGGCGCTATTTTTAGCGCTGTATCGCCTGAAAAACTTCTGCAGTGTGAAAGGGGTCTAAATGTAGGATTCTTCAAGAAGTTTTGAATTCAAGAATGTTTAGATTAATAACAGTAGGTTGGAAATAATTGAAATTTAATGTGGAAATATATGATTTTACATTTTGAACATTGATTACACTTTACGATGAAGATAGACATATAAGTAAAAATGTGGAAAACACTGCGCTACCTGAATTAAAAAAGATACAATGTGTAAAAGCTGCTAACATACAAAACAAACAAAGTCGGGAACGTGTAAACAAAAAAATGTAGCGCTAACACATGCACATATCGAGTAAACGATAATGTAGTGAACGAATGTGTATTATAACATTCCCATAGTGAACGTGAGTAGTGGAAAAACAACAAGCAGTAATTGCTAGAAATGAACCCAAGTAATTGCGTGAACAAAACAAGTGTAGAGTTCATATGAGTGATGATAACACAGATGAGTCCCTCGGATTGGCTCAAGGGCAAAGGAACAGAGGTAAGGAACAAGCTTGTCTGATGTCACAGAAAAGCCATAAATACTCTTACCAGAGATGTTGGATACAGCTACCGTACGGTATTTGTATCAAGCAGGCTTAAATGTTGGAATTCTTGCATCACTGGGTGCCGGATGGAGCAGGTAAAGACCCTGACAGTCAGGAAACGAACAGCATACAGGGCGGCCAATGGACCAATCAGCATACACAGCAACCAATGGACATCCAAACGCCAGATAATCCAGGGGGAAATGATCCCACGAACCGGGGAAACAGGAGGAAAGAAAAAATGGAGACAACTCCAATGGTGCAGGTCAAAAAAGTATGTAAAAATGTATTCACATCGGTATGTGACAAATATAAAATAAATTAAAATCTCGAGATAATATAAAATGGGTCGGCAATGTGGAAGGTATGAGACAGCTGGCCCGACGCGTTTCGACACTATCGGTCTTCTACTGGGGCATATCTCATATGCCCCAGATATGCCCCAGTAGAAGACCGATAGTGTCGAAACGCGTCGGGCCAGCTGTCTCATACCTTCCACATTGCCGACCCATTTTATATTATCTCGAGATTTTAATTTATTTTATATTTGTCACATACCGATGTGAATACATTTTTACATACTTTTTTGACCTGCACCATTGGAGTTGTCTCCATTTTTTCTTTCCTCCTGTTTCCCCAATATAGACATATGACTTGTATCATTCAATACCTGTGATTTTGTTCACAGCTTGTCAATCCATGCAGGGATATCTGTCAGGAAAAAGTCTTCTGAAAATTCTCAGTTAATATCCTATTGTTTTTCTGTTTCAATGCAGAGTGGGAACACCAGCGCTCAAAGTCCAAGCCTTAGCACACACATTTATGTCAAAGGATACAAGAACGTATGCCAGCTTTCAGCAGTTCTATCACTACCTAATATCTTAATTGCAATGCAGCAACCAGCTTCCGGATGCTGCTCAAGCCATGTAGTCACAAGCCTTCTGGGATATGGTGACAATTTAAATAAATACAAGTCTTTGCCGGTTTTTATCTCACAGAGAGGAATAATGTTGGAGGTTCACTTGTATTTATGTCATTATTCACACTGCTTATGTTAAAAAAATAAAGATAAATAAACTCCCTCACTCCCCATCTGTTAAGTGTTTGCAGGGAATGAATGAGGCTGGTCAAAATAATTTTAGTTGTGTTAGACCTTTCCACGCAAAAGATAACAACTCTCTGACCTACAGTAGAAGCTGACCCTGTAATGTATTTTCATCCAGCCTTAGACTTCCTGTGTGGAATAAGATGTTGCCTATTGCTATATGTATGGTTAGAAATGCTATGCTTTACAAAGACAGGTTTGAATATTTTGCCTGGCCAACCCTCCTCTGTTTCTTTGAAGTAGATATTATAGGGATCCCCTCATATTCAGAAAGTAGGGCCATCTTCACAACATACAAGGACTATGAATAGCAAAAAAATGATTAGGTCTTAAAGGTATAGCGGTACCCCTGTAGGGGCTGCTGGTGATTGTGGACCGTCTCCCGCCCTGCACAGCCAGCCACACAAATTTCCAGACTCACCGAGTCAAGAAACAGTCCTTGTACTTTGTTTTTTGATTTTAATAAGGGAATTAAACTTGGATGGGGATAGGGTACATATAGGATGCTCACTTGATTGAAGAAATATACAGGGACAGAACTATATACACTCCGGTATATACACAATCTTTTTTCTTTCATCTCCAGCACATACACTTGCTTGCAGACTACCACTCCCAGGACCAGCTAGCACAGATATGGGGACCTGACACTGACTCTGTCCGGCCCAGGGCGAATGCCCTTTGCAGACAGGGACCGCGTGTCCCTATGGTGTAGCACAGCAATAATAGGTAGTCCTTAGTGCTAGCTGTGGCTACTGCTCCCAGTACCACCTCTTCAGGCCCTGCCAGCCCTCCTGGCTGCAGCTGCCCCTTTCCACTGCCTGTCCCACAACATTCCTCCTGCATCCACTCTGCACCCATCACAGACTGCTCCATCCCAGTCCTCTCAGGCATGCCTCCTAGTCCTTCTGACTGCATGTCACTCACCAGCCCTCCTGGCTTTTCCTGTTGCTCCTGGAGACTTGCCCGGAAGTGTTCTCATGCTGTCCTCTCCTTGTTCCCAGTGCCTCCTGTCCAGGACATCTCTGTGTGTCTTGAGAGGGTCCTGTCCACACCCAAGCCCAGGCCAAAGTCACCCCCCCCAGACTGGGGAGCTCCCTCAAAGGCCACTACAACCTAACACTACTCAATCCCCAGCTTCCACCCGAATACAACTCCTCCCCAGGTGGGCTGACCCAGAGTGTTTGAAGGGGCCTGCCCCCTGCCAATCCAAGTTGGGGATTGGTCAGGGCCCTCAGAATACTCCAGAAAACTCCACCTTACCTCCCCTCCTATCCTTCTAGAAGGTTACAGAACAACAAGTAGGGGGAAGGTCTCAGTGGTGCTGCCTGTGAGTCATCCAGCTCTCCCTGGATTTCTGCTCAACACAGACAGGCTTGACTGCCAGCCAAGCCCGCAAAAATGTACCTTCACTTACAAAAAAAAGAACCATCTACATTTCTAGCAAATTATACGCCGCGCTTTAGAATATTACACAATAAATGTGTGCTAAAGATTAAAACAAACACGTTTAGTGTTAATGTGACATATGTGACATAGATGTGATATGACCAAAATAAAAACAATAAATATTAGACATGTGCATTCATTTTCGTCCAAATGCATTTTCGTCCGAATTTCAGGTATTTTCGTTATCGTTTTAACAAACGATAACGAAAGTGCAAAATTTGAAAAGACAAAAGATCCGACATAAACGAATGCTTTATTTTCGTTTTCGTTGTGACAACAGTTCGATATAGATAGGAGATTCGATGCTGACAATAACAATCTGTGTCCATCGAACCTGTGTTCGAATGTGCCTAACCTTAACTCTATTAGTCCAAGATTATTCTACATAGAGAGAAAAGATTTGACGTAGAGAGAGAAGATTTGACGTAGAGAGAAAAGATTTGACATAGAGAGAAAAGATTTGACGTAGAGAGAAAAGATTTGACGTAGAGAGAAAAGATTTGACGTAGAGAGAAAAGATCGCTGCTGGAATTGGGTGGGGAAAGTAAAATAAAAATGATGATGATGAATGTTATTGGCTGATTGAAACCAAAGAGGAGGAGCAGTGAAATAGCTAGAACTAAGTACACACATACAGCCAACTTACTTTCACTTACGATTGCTAGCAGAGAGAGACACACACTGAATCATTTCAGAAGACAGTCAATCTTAGCTGGTCCGTTTGTCAGAGAACCTGAATTATTTAGCAATTAAGCATAATCACAGCAGCAGAACAATAGTGAAGCAAGCTACAGTTCAACCTAACTTTTTCATAATAATCTGCTGCTATTGTGTTAGTGTTAACTTGATAGTGATACTAGTGTTGCTAGTGTTGTGATAGCCTCAGAGGCTGCCCGTGTTGTGGGGGGGGGGGGGGATTTATTATTATAGATTCTATATTATAGATTGAGATTCTATATATATTCTATATACCCCATCTTGTTACCAGTCTATTCAGTGATCACTATTACCAGTCCATTTTCTGTTTGACCTATATACATTCAACATGAACGACAAAGATTCGACAAAGCATCGAAAAACATACAAACGTCGAATCTTTGGCTTATGGTGTCTGTCAAAATTTCTAAGAAGATTTGACTGAGCAGCTAAACTATACAGAGTCATACAGTTTAGCTGCTCTGTCGAATCTTCTTTGAACATTCGACAGACACCATAAGCCTTCAATGACAGATTCGACCTTAATTCATTTGGATTTTCGGACGAATGCAATTTTTAATGAAAAACGAAATAAATAAAAACGAATTTCGGGGGTAACTAAATAAATTTATTTTTCGGATGAAAACGAAATTCCGAAACAAAATATTTCAGTGTGCACATGTCTAATAAATATATCAATTAAAACATTAATAATAAAGTGCTCATGTGCATCCAAGTGCTTTGTAACACAGATATGTGTCCGGTGGTATATGGGGAACAACACTAATCCCACTTTAAATAGCAAAAATGTGCTATTGTGCGAAAAGAACTCTTTTTATAAAACAATACTGTGACAGTCCTGTTATTTGTTTAATAAAACATTTAAAGCAATAATCACACTATCGAGGCTTTTTATTTCCCATTATTCCCGAGATACTGCGTGGGAAGTCCAGGATCCTGTTACCATTATAGAACCCAGGGCTGGTTAGCAAGCGTGTATTGACTGAGCGTAATTGCTAAGTCACACACTCCGCGGTGAGCATTTGATACCTAGGGGGTCTCTGGAATAAGAGCACCAATGTATGATCTGCAACACCTGTCAATCATCTTTAGACGCATGGATTTATAAGCATGTCAGCAGTGCTATTACTGGATACCACGCATATGCACTTTTTTCAACAGGACTGTCACAGTATTGTTTCATAAAAAGACTTGTTTTTGCACAATAGCAATTTTTTGCTATTTAAAGTGGGACTAGTGTTGTTCCCCATATACCACTGGACACTTATATCTGTGTTAGAAAAAGCACTTGGATGCACATGAACACTTTATTATTAATGTTTTAATTTATATATTGTTTTTATTTTGGTCATATCACATCTATGTCACATTAACACTATAACACTAAACGTGTTTGTTTTAATATTCAGCACGCATTTATTGTGTAATAGTCTAAAGCGCAGCGTATAATTTACTATTTTTGTCTAAGTGCACAAGCTTATGAGACGCGTGTAACGCTTGCAGCTGGTTAGTGATACCTATTAGGCTTTGGGTTGATTGAGGCTCGCAGGAATTTTATCACTTATCAACATTTCTAGCACTAGAGAGTGCTACAAAGGGTTGGAGCCCTTTTACATAAAGTACACTTACCCATTTTTCCTGGCCCAGATTATCTAATCCAAGCACTGAACAGTGTTCCATGAAAGCCTAGGGTTCTGCCAGAGGTGTCTTTTCCTTCAGCAAGTTACAACTCATCTCCTGGCTAATGGTGTTTGCAAAGTTCTGGCCCTAACACCACTCAGCAGAGCCAGAAGTATGGGAATGGGACCAGTGGAACCCTTTTTTTTAAGTTAGTAAGCACTGATATAAATGATCATGCTAGCTGCCTGAAGAGAGGGCATTCTTCCCACTAACCACCAATGTAAGGGGACCTTCTCTCATTGAATAATAATGTGGTGTGTGTCATGGTGTACCATGAGCTGTAGATATCATTACTATCAGGAGTTCCCAGAAACTGTCCAACCCTGTCCCTCAGCTGCCTATATTTGCATCCTGCAGCCAAAATCGTTCTCATCACTGTCCATACCTGTACTATGAGTCCTTATAGACATCTGTGGGACCATCTCCAGAGAAGTCTATTGGGGCTCAGTGCACAAGCACTGCCGGGTGGCAAGAAAGATTCCAGCTGCAGAATGTAACAATCAGGCAGTGGATACAATACTCCTAAAAGTATGCAACTTGGAGTTAAGTATTTTAGATGAGGGGGGGTAGGCATTGTGGGTAAGTGCACTTACCCTTTATTATTACAAGGAATAAAGAGTATATTATTAGCAGCTAATGTCTGTACAGAATTTTATTGTCAGAAAGGTGTTCATAAATATACAAGCCAGCCCCTACTCTTATAATTTATAAGCACAGCTTTTGAGCCTGTAGATATTGAATTCCAGCCTCTGATGTCATTACAGACATAACTTCCTACACTATTGGCACTTAGGTCTTCTGTCTAGCAGCTAGCTCTTTGCAAACCACAAGTCCTCAACCAAAGGTATGTGTGCCACAGGGGGTAATTCCATGTGCCAAAGTTAATTCTTAATAACAGTTTAGAATTTTAACAAATTAGAAATCATATCTACAACAGATCTTAGCAGTTTAGCTATTTATTAATAAAGATTTGCGTATAAAAAAAAAAAACTTCTGTACAGTTAGGGTATACTGTCCATAAATGTACACTCAATGCATTGTAATACATATCAGGAGATACCTTGTAAAAACTGTTATTTTTTCCATTAATGGGAACAGATTTTAAGTGGAAAAACTTCATCACAAAATACATTCAAGTAGAATGTAAAATATAGCCACAAATCACAGACAGTCTGGGTTCCAGTACTTTCCCCAGCACTTGGCTTAGATCTGGCACTTGGCAGTAGGGGTGCACCGTGCTTTAACAGGTAGGCATCCACATCAAGGATTGTCTTGCCATTGCTCAGTTTATGATTTTGCACATAGCAAGTGTCTCTAGTCTGTAATACTGTATATACTTCAGAGGACTAGGCATGTAAGCCGAAGGCACTACTTCTTGTCCGCAGGATGCAGTGCTGCCCGGTAAATCTAATAGGATCTTAGATCTGGACGAATCCTGGTTGGGATGAGCTTAGGGTTCAAACCAAACTTTACCTGCTTGGGCGTTTTTTTATTTTTTGATAAAGACCTTGTCAAAATATGTGTGCCTTTATTTACACTTTTCACTTTTTTTGTGTGAATAAGTAGGGGTACTATGCGTGGCAGCATCTGGGGTCCCCCTTTTTGTTAAAGGAGAATACAGATTCTGATTACGCTGTAATAGGATTCTGACTGAATTTTGGGAATTTTTGTTGTAATTGTGTTCATTTGCTATAAACTTCCCACCAGCTAGCAGCTTTTCCAATGCAGTAGCATTTATTTATTATTCATTTATTTTGCACTAGATGAGTGACAAGTTCCTTTCCTCCATTGAATTATCTTTTCACTGAACATGCACCAAAACCAAATGTTACCTGAACGAGGGCAAAGCAATGTAGCGCAGACTGGTGGCAACAAGGGTAACCGCTCAGATCTCTTGCTGATTACTTTTTTCATCTAGGCATGAAAGGGCAGCAAATAAAAATCACACTTTGCTTTTGAATATTGAATGATTTTTATATTTTAGTTTAAAGCTTTTATTTTACTTTTTTGTTCTGTTCACCAGCTCCCCAGGTGTAAATTTAATCATACACGTTTTAAAGATGGCCACATACTGCTGAATCTCTCTGTGGGTGTCCCTTTCTGCAACACCAGAATTAACAAAAGTGTGGTGATGATGGTTTTGCGAACGGGCAAGAATATCTACGGATGCCAACAGCCTGTCATTACAGTATATGGGCTCAGCAGCTGCTCATATTCACACGTAGATTTCTGCTGCTGGAATTAGTATGTTGGAAAAGCACCCATGCAAATAATGCCTTAGATAGAGTATAGCCCACAGCAAAATATTTGTCAATCCTTGCTGTTTAGCTGCATGAAAGAAATCTAAATGTGTATGGCCTGCTTTAGTGTAAAGAAGTAGAAGTGACCACAGGCAGTGATAATGAACCAGAGGCAGTAGTCCCAAACAAGCACATGATTGATCTGTACAGGCCACCTCGAATGGTAAACTGCCTGGATTGTGATAAGACATCAAATGCATATGTCAAGGGGACAGTGCAGGACACAAACATCTCAGCAGACCATGAAAGAACCAAATGCACTCTATAAACAAACCTCCAAGGCTGTAATCCCCTGCGTTAATCCCAGTATCCTTTATAATTAATAGCATCATTAGGATTTCTTTGGTCCTGGCTAAGCTTCTGTCGGCTGACAACAGTATGAAATACAGAATCATTAACAAATGTCATTCTAGGATACTGTACCTATCACTTTATTTACTACATAGTTTACTATCTTATCACTGCGGCTCCAAATCTATGAAAAAAAAAAACTATTTGTCTTAGCTCAACTGCATGTAGTGTTGACTTTGGTTTTTGGAGCTAAATAGAGTGCACTGTCCACTTGGTCTTTTTCAGGTTCCTGTGGATCACTGGCCAAGCAGATAAGTACCTACAATATAAGTTTTTACACAGTCAGTTGAAAGTCAATAAACAAAATAACCCTCCTAGATTGCTAGTGGTTAGTCCCATCACATTAAACATGAACTCCGGCCATGGGTTGTACTTGGGTTCGAGCTGAATCCAACCTGTTTGCAGTTTGCGGTCCCAGCTAACTGATGCAGCAACTTTGCCCATATTCATTAATTCTAATGAAAGCTGTTGAACTTTGGTTAGCTGGCATAGAAGGGCTAATGACGGTGGCTTTGTTATGTGCCAGCTTTTTTACTACAGTGCCTTTAAAAAGTATTCAAACCCCTTGAATTTCTCCACATTTTGTCATATTACAACCAAAAATGTAAATGTATTTTATTGGGATTTTATGTGATGGACCAACACAAAGTGGCACATAATTGTGAAGTGGAAGGAAAATGATCAATTGGTTTTCTATTTTTTTTTACAAATAAATATGTGAAAAGTGTGGTACATTTGTATTTAGCCCCCCTGAGTCAATACGTTGTAGAACACCTTTCACTGCAATTACAGCTGCAAGTCTTTGGGGATGTCTCTACCAGCTTTACACATCTAGAGAGTGACATTTTTGCCCATTCTTCCTGCAAAATAGATCAAGCTCTATCAGACTGGATGGAGAGCATCTGTGAGCAGCAATTACATGTTGGTCTATCACATTAAAAATCCCAATAAAATACATTTCGATTTTTGGTTGTAACATGACAAAATGTTGAAAATTTCAAGGGGTATAAATGATTTTTCAAAGCACTATATAAAAGGTGAAGGGGCATGGAGCAGCCATAATCTCAGGGATTGGATGTTGCAGGTAAAGGATAGGGAAAGTTGACAAACTGCATAATGAAATAATAGGGACAATTAGGAAACTGTACTTTCATTGTGATTGTTAGAGCTTTGATCATTCAAACCTTTTGCTGCCTTTTTGTTGTTGTTGTTATTGAGTGTTTTTGGGTCAGTGGCTGCATGCTGCCCATCCATGGCACCTTTTTTTTTCTGCAAGGCTCCACTTTAAAGAAATTTGGCTTTTGTTTCATGGGTGCAGTATCTAGGGGTTTTGTTCATTTTGGAGGTATATTGCTTTTAATTTTATTTTGTTAGGGCTTTTATTTTAGGGTAAACTGCTTTTTTTCTTTCTTTTTTTTTGCAAAAAGGCTTTTAGAAGAGTGCACTTTTGTTTGAGGAGGTATTATTTGGGGGATATATTGATTTCTGTTGAAAGTTAATAGGTTGTTTAGTTTATTTATTTGATTTTGCTGAAAGGCTTCCCTTTAAAAAAGAAAAAGCGTTTCAGAGGTGGTATCTTTGGCTTTTCATTTCTTTTTTGGGGGTTTCTTGACTTTTATTTTATATCAATAGGGCTTTTTTTTATCTTAAAGTGATATTAAAGGCATTTTTTTAAATAACAAACATATCCTACTCACCTACTCTGTGCAGTGGTTAGCTTGGAACAACACCGATCCCCCTCTTCTCAGGTCCCCCATTGGCGCTCCTGGCCCCTCCCTCCTTCAAATTGCCCCATAGCAAGCGGCTTGCTTTGGGGGCACCTGAGCAGGCTCACTCCCGAGCCGCTGCTCTATGTCTCCATTCACACACACAGCACACAACACAGCTCAGCCCTGCCTCTGCTCTCTCCTCATTGGCTCACTGGCGGTGATTGACAGTTCGCTCCCACTGCTGTCTCAGCCAATGAGGAGTAAAAGATCCAGGAGAGCGCACATCGCTGGATCGAGATGGGGCTCAAGTATTAGGGGGGCTGGGGGGGGTTACCGTGCATGAAGGTAAAAAATCTTGAGCCTTTACAACCACTTTAAAGCCCCATACACACGGTCGGACAATCCGCGGACCAGGTCGGTCGGATCCTGTCCGTCGTACTTTGTCCGATGTTGGTTTTGCGTACACACGGTCGGACAAAGTTGTCGGAAAATCCGATCATTCTGAACGTGTTGACGTTCGTTGCGTACGACGGGACTACGTAGAGGCTAGTAGCCAATAGCTTTGGTCTTGTAATGTGAACTGAGCATGCGTAGCACTTTGTCCGTCGGACAACCGTACACACGATCGGATTTGGTGTGATCGGACCGTGTTGTCGGCAAATCTATCCAGCAGGAGATAGGACTTTGTCCGTCGGACAATCCGACGTACACTGTCCGATGGTGCATACACACGGTCTGATTTTTCAACAACATTGTCCGATCGGACAGAATCCATGAAAAAATCCGACCGTGTGTATGGGGCTTTAGAGTGCCTAAAGTGCAGCATTCACTTATTCTTGACAAACTACTCTTGGAGCATGCCACTAAAAATCATTCACATTCAATACACCATCCTATCTCAATAGGTATAAAGAAGTTAGGCATCTTATCCCTGATGAAAAATGCCCTGCTGTTGACCAATTTTATACTGTCGTATTCTCTGAAATCTCCTAATTTCCTAATTAAAATTTGCTATAACCTATTTTGTAATGTACACTTATATTATCAGTATAAAAAATATATAAATGGCAATCACAAATAATGTTTAAAAATAATGTTTAAAAAAGTAACAGTACATATTTATAAAAAATGGGGGTGGAAATGGTACGAACTTCCCCTTAAGTCTTCACCTGGATCCTTATCTAGGAATGCAGCCTGGGTGACCAGGAAAGGGAGGGCAGTAAGTGTGCACCCTCCCTTCCTGTACCACACAAGCCAGCATGCCTTTTAATATAGAAGGATATCTTCCAAGGGTGGATGACAAAGCCTTTGCCTTCACAAGGCACCCTTGTCCGAAAGTTGAGAGATATAGCCCCCTTCTCCACTTTTAATTACCCAAGGAGGAGAATATTTTGAGGGGGCCTTATAGTGCAACCTGGAAACCCCCTCTATAGTAAGGGGGCCCCCAGATATCCACCTTCTCCCAGGGGAATGGATAGAGGGGTACCCCTTAACCATTTCCACAAGGAGATCAATGTAAATAAGCACATGGGCACCTATTAATTATTTATTTACTTTTACCTTTTTGTAGGAATTGGTAAGGGATTCTAATGTACCCCCTTTACTTATTCCCATTTTTCATCATATGCTTGGTGTTAGTGACAGATTTACTATATTTTATTTTCTGTGAGCACATACATTATTTGCTAATTCATGTTTACTATGCCAGTGTAAATTTGATATAAATTGTAATGTTTGTAGGTTTGATGTAGGTTGTAACATTTTGTCATCCTTTCTATACTATATTTCCATCCATTATTGTATAACATATACCAAACTGAAGATTCTCCTTCTAGTGGTTGTCTGCACTTTTCTTTGGTCACTGAACCTTTTTCATCAACTGTTAAAGCTGAACGTGACAAGCAAAACTCTTGCATTGGGGCCTTCCACATTGTAATGGTAAATGCTTGTTATGTGTAGGTATGCACAGGTAAGGAAAAATACTTACCATACTTTTGACTTCAGCAGGCTTCTTCGATGCGTGTGAACAGTCTCCAGCAGCCTCCTCTCCAGGGGGCGTTTGGGGCTGCAGTCGCATTGCTTACCCCATCACATAAAAAGAAAAAAGTAAAGCTGCTGTCTATAGGAACTAATCAAGTTTTATCTTTCATTTAATAAAAAAGTAAACAAGAATTAGGACTGGTTGTCATGAGCAAAACCTACTCTACTGTTCTGATTTTTCCCCCCAAAGAGAGTCCACTGTTTTTAATCGGGCAAACCCGATAGGTACATTTGCAATAAGCAGCCTGGGCTGGGCAATTTGAATTGATTAGGCTGTTGACAGTAATTTTCTAAATATGAACTAGCTTGTACTTGCAAATAGGAGATAGAAGCATGTTTTAGAAGCATGTTTTTCAATATCTTGTTCATGCTGAGCAGAAAATTGGGGCTGGTTCAGATTCTACAGCACCTTAAATGGTAACTCTTTTGTGGAAAAAATATAGCAAATTAAAAAAAAAAAAAAAATATATATATATATATATATATATATATATATATATATATATATATATATAAATATACAAGAAAAGAAAACCCGCTCCAGGTGTCTGGGCTTGGATATCTCCTCCCTCTTCAGGTAAGGGTGCCAGCTCTGTATGCAAACCACATGCAAAGGAAAATCAGAGAAAATCCGGATGGCCGCAATCCAATGAAATATGTTTATTGGTATCAGTCCATACAGCAAAGGATAAAAAAGATTGTTGACGCGTTTCACACCGTGGTTACAGGTGCTTACTCATATCTTGATCAAGCTATGAGAGGAGACTAGGAGACATATAGTTTTTCCTACAAAGGAAGAAACGATATGGCTCCTCTCCTCTGACAGCACAGGGATTTTTGTGTATAAACAAAATTTGTGTGTGTGCTTGCGCTCGTGCATGCAATTGCATGTGGCCAGCAGCGATCGTGCCTGCCGCCCACACGCATCGGGTCCCCCGCCGTGCATCGGGCGAACGCGCGCCATTTGGTGGCCAAAAAAGGGATAGATGTACCGTGTGGGATTTAGACCAGGAGAGCTGTATATGTGCGTGACATGGTCGGGAACCGGTTAAGAACAATAGGGTTGATTTAGTAAAAAGAAAAGGAAAAAGAGATCCCACTTTGCAAAAGTAAAAGTTTGCTCAGCTCTAAAATGGGGTGAAGCTGTGTTCACTTTGAAAGCCCAATGATGAGCAAGGGAAATAAAAAGAAAAAAAGATATTTAGTTGTATGTTATTGGATGATTGAAATTAGATTTCCGTTGCTAATTATACAGTATCTACTCCTATAGTAAATCAACCCCAACACATGCTGTATTTAATAGTTTGATAGATATAAGAAGGTATTTATGACACTTTAAATTGTTTTCGCCACCAACTTTTTTTTTTTGCTGTTTCTTATCTTCATCTATAGCTGGGCTGGTTCTAGTTTTGGGCTACATTTTTTATGTATATATTTTATACACGTACTGTTGGGCCTGGATTTGAACCCAGAATCTCTGCTGTCAGGCAATGTCTTTTCTTGCTGAGCTACCTGGAATGCTAGCCAGTTCCCAGGACAATTTCTTGAATGATCTTATCTTGAATTTTGTTTGTCTTGAACCCTAAATTCTTTGCTCCTCCCATGAACTTCCTGATTATGTCTCTACATTTCCTGTTTGCCAGATTATTGTGCTCTCTTTAACCACTATCTCACTGCTGTCTTCCCTGCTGCTGTCCATATTTTTCTACCACTATGCGTCTGCCTGATCCCAACCTGCAACTACTCGCTACTGTGCTTTTGGCCTGTTTACTGACTATGCTTGTTTGATCCCTACCTACTTATTTGCTACTGGACTTCGGCTTGCTCACCTCCTGATAGGGCGACCCAGAGGACTACGACTTGGTACTAACGTGCAGCAAAATCCACCATTAGGAGCTCTGATGAACACCAGTTAGTACTTATACTCCGCACTTCAGGTGAGCCAAGGTGACGGCCTGTGTACCTATCCTGCTGGTCAGTGGCAGTTCCGCTATTGCTATAGCAACTGGTCTTCGAGCCTGACCGCTGATTATGACACCCACACTCAACCAAATTCTGTGCCAAACTATAAAATAAATCATAAAACAAAAGAAAAAAGGAAAGCTGCTGTCAATCACACATATACTGGCCACTAATGTAAATAAACTCTCCTAATTTAGGATAAAGACAGCGCTCTCATGTACTATAAATTACACAATAAAATATTGTGTATTAATAAATCTTCTCTTTTTGGGTCCCCCCGCTGGGAGTTCATGACCCCTCCCCCATTCTGAGTGCACCCATAGCAAGCTGCTTGCTCTGGGGGCACTCGTGCATGCTCCCTCCCAAGCTTCCTCTGTGTGTCTATGAGACACACAGAAAGCGGCTCAGCCCCGCTCCCACTCCTTCCTTACTGGCCGTGATGGTTAGCATTGGGATCAAATTTTGACTATTGTTTCTTTTCTTAATGTATAGCCAGGGTGTGTATAGTTATGTTCTTGATACAGTATCTACTCCTATAGTAAACCAACCTCATCATGCGTTGGAGTGAAGACTTTTTTTAATATTTTGATGGATATAGGAATGTATTTCTGACACTTCAAATCCTTTAAACCACCCAAAGGTTCTTTGCTAGATTGTGTCTTTTTTATTGTACAGCCAGGCCAGGTCTAGTTATCTACTATATTTTTTTTGCAAAATTGCAGGTATCTTCTTAAACAAATGAGTACTAAAGATACACTGTATATACATAATATTCAGAAACGTTGCATACTTCTTTTTTTTTTTTTTTACTAAAGTAAGCTCTCTTTTAAGTTGTTACTCTAATGTACTTCCATGAACATCTTAACCTGCTTCCCCTACATTGATCACGTTCTAATTCAAAACACAAGGCGGAAATGTGTTATGTCAACAGAAAAAAATGTGGCCAAGTATAATCCCATTAAATTAGCAAAAAGAGAAAACTTCAGAGACAGTTTGGAGAAGCAGGCCATCTCAGTGTCAACAGATTATTTAGGTAAAATGCTAAATGTGATAGATGGCAAGAGGAGATTAAATGCTAATGATTTTTTTAAATTGTCATTTGTATCCGAAAACCCTGTGTACTTAACAATGACATATAACCAGGAGGAAGTAAGTACTCTCACCTAAATTATCCAAGTTGTGTAACTGTTGGAGTGATCATCTGGGGTAGAATTTTTATTGTGGACATGTTTAGTTGAACATTTCCTTACATGGCAAATAAGAGAAACAGATGGGGAGAATAATGTCCCAAGCTGGGACATTTAGTGCAGATTCCTTCTCTGCTTTTTGTATAGTAGTTATACGCGTATGACAGCTCTGCATTCTCTTGTAGCGTGCACTCTGTATTATCAGATAGCCGTGACATTCATAGGCGTGCTGTGTTGACAGCATTTTTATGTAAAGTAGTAAAAAGTGGATGACGGAGGACCTGTTTAGCATTGCATGGAAGGATACGCCACAGTGTATTTGTATAATGGTTCTGCTCATTAAAGTAAGGATTCTCTGTGTCATCTCTTTGTTTTTGGCACATACTTTAGTGGAAGTGCTGTCTCCAGGACTCAATAACCGCTGCACAAGTCATTTATGAATGCAGCAATTTAAATGTTCTGTGCTGTGCTTGACCTACAGAGCATAAGAAAAATAGACTATGGAAAGCTTACTTCATCTAATTCCATCAATGACTATTAAATAAGGTCTTGCGAGGTAATGCTGTTCCATTGAAAAAAAGCTTATAACATTTTCTATTTTTATGTATTTATATATATTTTTTTTGTCTTTATTTTTTTTACAGTAGACATTTTAAAGGAGAACTTCCAGATAAACTAGATATACTTAATGGATGACTCTAGCAACTTCATTAACATGTTAACTCATATGGGGTTAATTTGCTAAAACTGAAGAGTGCAAAATCTGGTGCAATTCGGCATATAAACCAATCAGCTTTTTTTTTTGTCTAAGCTTAATTGAGCAAGCTGAAGTTAGAAGCTGATTGGTTACCATGCACAACTGCACCAGATTTTGCACTCTCGAGTTTACTAGGTAACAGGGCTTATAATCTTTCCTCCCTTTGGACTACCTTCTCATGTTCATCTTCTCTTCTACATCTTCACATTCCCTTAGCCTGTCTTTTCTCTCTTCCACATCTGTCCTCCTATTCCTTGTCAGCCCTCTCTTCCCTGCCTGTCCTCCCATTCAGTTTGTGAATACAAAAAAAAAGGTATCTTTGTCTACACAGTTTTCACAGGCCTCACTAACAGCACCAGCACATACCAACCATATGACCGCAACATTCTCATAAAGCTCCCCAGGCTCCTCCTAAGTCTTGAAGGGCCTCTTACTGGGAAATGTGGCACCCCTGGCTACCAGAGATGTCTTACATGTGTACACACGATCGGAAATTCCGCCAGCAAAAGACCGATGTGAGCTTTTGGTCGGAAAATGCGACTGTGTAGGCTCCATCGGACTTTTGCTGGCGGAATTTGGGCCAGCAAAAGATTGAGAGCATGTTCTCAATTTTTCGATCGTCTGTGGCAATTTCGACGTGCAAAATTCCGACGCATGCTTGGAAACAATTCAACGCATGCTCAGAAGCATTGAACTTTATTTTCGTGGCTCGTCGTAGTGTTGTACGTCACCGCGTTCTTGATGATCAGAATTTGGTGTGACCATGTGTAGGCAACACAAGCTTGAGTGGAATTCCATTGGAATTCCATTGGAAAAACCATCCAAGGCTTTTCCGACGAGAATTCCGAACGTGTGTATGCATTAGTCTGAGAAGGAAAAAGCAACTGCTTACTTAATGCTCTCTAATAGTGTTTCTCAACTCCAGTCCTCAAGGCGCCCCAACAGGTCATGTTTTCATGATTTCCCTCAGATGAAACGGCTGTGGTAATTACTAAGGCAATGAAACTGATCAAATCACCTGTGCAAAATAATGGAGAGCCTGAAAACATGACCTGTTGGGGCGCCTTGAGGACTGGAGTTGAGAAACACTGCTCTCATACAATGAATAACCAAACATCTTGCAGTAAAACTAGGTTTTCTTATCTTTATCATCTCTTCCCACCTGCAACCTCCTGATCAGGTAGGAGGAGCTTCATGGGATGGTTTCCTCCTTTATAACACAAAATGTTTCTAGAAATATTTTGTCTATGCAAAATAAAACCATTCTTCTCCTTGATCCCCATTATAAATACATTATTAATAAACATATGGAGGCATGTGAGAGACCGTAGCTAATGATATGAGGGATTAGGAAACATTGGGCGCCAGTGTTTTTTAGAGATTTTATTACATGCTCACAAGGACAAATACCCATAGCAGCACTTACAGACTCCAGATCAACTTCCAGCTTGTACAGTGTAAAGGACCTTTACTGGCAGCACTGCAATAAGAACACTCTAGCTGGCTAGCAGACTCTTCCATGTATTTTCCCAAGATTCTCTGAGGATCCAGCTTCTTCCGAGCTCTTTCCTTCGGCACAGTCTCTGCCCTTGGTTTTCCATCTTGGTTCAACTTCCCACTCTTCTGGGCAGAACAGCTCCTGTGGACCATTTCTGGCTTAAAACACGGCCTCAGCACAAAGCCCATGTTAGGCCCCATGCAGCCTACAAGCTTAACAGGTCAGACTACAGACAGCACACTGCTCTAGGTGGAAGCCTGGGGGGGTGGAGGGGGCAGCCTCACAAGGTCAGCTCCCAGACATTTATGTCCTCCCCAGCATGCACCACTGGCAATAAAACTTCTACTGGTTGCTACAAAGAACATAAATATTCATAGTCCTGTATTAATGTAGCTTCTTATGCCCCGTACATACGGTCTGGCATTCCGACCACAAAATCCATCAGATTTTTTCAGACGGATTTTGTCCGAAACTTGTGTTGCACACACACGGTCGGAACAAAGTTGTCGGAAAATCAGATAATTTCGAACAAGGTGGCGTATAAAACGTACGACGGGACTACGTAGAGCCCAGTAGCCAATAGCTCTCCAATAGTCTCCAAATTTCTTCTGAGCATGTGTGGCACTTTGTGCGTCGGAAAAAGTCAGAACGGATTTTGTTGTCGGAATTTTTTCCGTCAGAAATTCTGATGGAAAAAGCCCGCCAGGGCCCACACATGATCGGATTTTCCGACAACATAATCCGATCAGACCTTTTCCATCTGAATATCCGACCGTGTGTACGGGACATTACTCTATTAACAGGTACCGATCAAACAAAATGGGTAATTGGTGGGGCTTTACAGTTATCCAGCATCTTGTTTGTGCTCAGAAATCTAGCTCCACTACAGCAGCAAAGGCAGAGGAGTTGCGTGGTGTCAATGAACTGTATGGAATATTGTAGAAAACTTCAGAAAGATACCTGTAATTGTAGCAGTCTGGAACATTGATAGCCTGTATCATAGGATGTGACTGAGCCTTGCACTGTCATTCAGTTGTTCAATGGCAGAACTTCAGTGGCCAGTAGAGGCACTAATGTTTCACACTTGAACGACAGAGAATTACCCATAACCACTTGATAACAAAATAATGTTCTGTAGCAAGGAACATACTTTCCACATTAATAATTATGCTACCAAAATTAGTGTGTGCTGTAAATTGCCGCCAGCATTGTTCCTGTGTTCTTGCTGTTGGCTGCCATTTTGCTGAAGCCCAGTTTGCCTGAACAGTAGTAAATCATCAGGCTGTCAGCAGATCAGCCTCTACAGATTAGGCACAGTGCCTAAAAATGGAAATCAACTGAGCAGGCGCATAGCAGGGTGAGTCTATTACTAGAAATTAAACAGTATAGGCACTAGGGATGAGTTTTGAGTTCAAGTCAAACTCATGTTCGACTCGAACATTGCCTGTTCGCCTGTTCACTGAACAGCGAAAAATTTGGGGTGTTCACGGCAAAGCAAGCCGCGTACACCCTGTAAAAGTCTATGGGAGAAATCTAAAGTGCTAATTTTAAAGGCTTATATGCAAGTTATTGTCGTAAAAAGTGTTTGGGGACCTGGGTCCTGCCCCATGTATTAATGCAAAAAAAGTTTTAAAAAAGTTTTTTCGGGAGCAGTGATTTTAATAATGCTTAAAGTGAAACAAAAAAAGTGTAATATTCCTTTAAAATACCTGGGGGGTGTGTATAGTATGCCTGTAAAGGCCGCATGTTTCCCATGCTTAGAACTGTCCCTGCACAATGTGTCATTTTTGCAGGAAAAAAAGCATTTTAAATCATTTGCGGCTATAATGAATTGTCGGCTTCCGGAATACAGAGAACAGTCATTGAAAGTCATTGATACCAGGCCCTTCAGGTCTGGTATGGATTTTAAGGGGATCACCCTTACGTCACTGGGGAAGCCCGGCTTTTCCCTTGCATTGCGTCAGAGGGGGGCTGGGTCAGGTGACGGGTGGCCCCGTCCTCCTCAGCTAAGACAGGATTCCCGCAGTGTCTCCGTGGAGACAGAATGCGCTGCGCTGGACGTCATCGGAAGAGATCAGCCATCGCTGGATCCCGGACAAGAGATCACCCATCGCTGGATAGCAAGAGTGGATTACCACCGCTGGAATCTTTTTATTTTTTTATTTTTAATACAGGGCTTTTCCCAATGGTGTCAGTGTGTTTTTTAACAATTTTTTACACTTTCTTTGTGAAATGGTAGGGTTACTTTTGTACCCCCTTACCATTTCAAACATGGGGGGGGCGGGATCTTGGGGTCCCCTTGTTAAAGGGGGCTTCCAGATTCTGATAAGCCCCCCGCCCGCAGACCCCCACAACCACCGGCCAGGGTTGTGGGGGATGAGGCTCTTGTCCTCATCAACATGGGGACATGGTGCTTTGAGGGGTCACAGACCCCCAAAGCATCCTCCCAATGTCCCATAGACTTTAATAGGGTTCTAAAGTTCACATGAACTTTAGGTCTGTTCGCAGATTCTGGTGCGAACCGAACAGGGGGGTGTTCGGCTCATTCCTAATAGGCACTTTTTCTGCAAAAGGGGCCAGCCTAAGTGATCTAGCAGGACTTTTCTGACTAAAGTTCCACTTTAAAGTATAACTAAAGGAGAAAGTGAAAACAAAAAATAAATCTGAGGGCTCTTGAAAGGTAACGAGGCATTGTGCTGTGATATATTCAGGAATCTATGTACAGCACCCTGCCAGTCCCTCCAACCAGCCATGATCTGCCTGCACTGCGTAGAGGATGTCTACCTGAGCAGGAAATCTTTGTTGACACAAACATCATTAAGCAACTATTTTTTTCCACCTTCCAACTGAAGGGCTTTAAGCCTCACCATGAACCAAGAAGTAACAATAACAATATACAGTGGCCTCATGCAGTGCCACCTAGTGTTCACCATAACATATTTTTAGCCAGGATTTTTAATTGTGTTTGCATAAAAATCCCTAACTGCTGTTCTTTTTGCTGAAGCCAGCACATAAGAGGCACATAATAATGCGCTATGCAGGTGCTATTTTTAGCGCTGTAGCACCTGTAAAGCTTCTCAGTGTGAAACGGATCTAATATAAAACTGCATGCAGGGCACTGGACAAAGAATTAGGAACAAAAGGGATGTGAAATAATTTGATACAGTAATGTAATCTGTAAGATTACAGTGTACTGTATGTGTAAATGGCCGAAAAGTTAGAGGGGTTTTTAAACTAGGCGATAAGGGGGGGATCCAAAGGTAGACATAGTTAGCAATGAACATATTCCAGCGGGTAGTATTGGGGGCATTAGTGGTAGGTTGATTAAAGAACATAAACCCTAGGTAAGTATAGTAACAAGTCCTATTTGCAATCTCTGAAAAAAAACACCCAATAAGAGGATAGTATGCGACCGGTCTAAACTACGTGGCATGTTCACCAATGCCAGGAGCCTGGCGGACAAGATGGGTGAACTAGAGATACTGTTGAACAAGGAGGATTTTGATTTTGTGGGAATTTCAGAGACCTGGTTCAGCTCTCATTGATTGTCTGGCAACCATTCAAGGGTATTCCCTTTATCGCAGGGATAGAGAGGGTAAAAAAAGGGGGAGTGGTATGCCTATATATTAAGAAAAATATACAAGTGAATGTGAGAGATGACATTAATAAGGGTGCTACTGAGGAGGTGGATTTCTTATGGGTAGAGCTCCAAAAGGAAGAAGCTAAGGGGAAAATACTGGGAGTATGCTATAGGCCCCCTAACCTGAGGGAGGAGGGGGAGATGGACCTCCTATCACAATATGAATTAGCAGCAAGGATGGGAAGTGTTATCATAATGGGGGATTTTAATTATCCAGACATAGATTGGGGGGCGGAGGGAACCATGCATTCGTCTAAGGCTTGCCAGTTCCTAAATGTCTTGCAGGACAATTTCATGGGTCAGATGGTAGATGCACCAACTAGAAACAAGGCATTACTAGATCTACTGATTACCAACAATACAGACTTGATCACGGATGTGGAAATATGGGGCAATTTAGGAAACAGCGATCACAGGTCAATTGGCTTCAGTATAAATCACACAAAATAGGAAACACAAGGGGAATACAAAGACACTGAATTTCAAAAGAGCCAACTTCCCTAAACTACGAACCGTGCTAGAAGATATAAATTGGGATAAAATCTTAGAAACAAAGAACACGGAGGAGAGATGGGTTTGCTTTATGAGTATATTAAATAAGGGCATTAGCCAGTGCTTCCCATTGGGAACAAAGGTCCTGGATGGCTTAAGTCTAATGTAAAAATGCATATAAAAGTAAAGGAGAAGGCCTTCAAAAAATACAAGGCTGAGGGATCAGCATTCAGACTTTACAAAGAATGCAACAAGATATGTAAGGGTGCAATTAGGGCAGCTAAGATAGAACACTAAAGACACATAGCGGAGGAGAGCAAAAAAAAATCCCAAGAAATTCTTTAAGTATATAAACAGTAAAAAAGGGAGGATAGACCATATTGGCCCCATAAAGAATGAGGAAGGACATCTGGTTACAAAGGATGGGGAGATGGCGAATATATTGAATTTATTCTTCTCCTCAGTCTTCACAAGGGAATCAGGGGGCTTCAGTAACCAAAACTGCAGTGTTTGTCCTCATGACACATCACAGGAAGCACCATCATGGCTAACAGAGGACAGAATTAGAAATAGACTTGGGAAACTTTATTATTAATTATTAATTATTATTAATTTACCGGGACCAGATGGCTTACACCCGATGAACTCAGTCAAGTAATTGCCAGACCATTGTTCCTAATTTTAATGACAGTCTACTGACTGGAATGGTACCAGCTGATTGGAGAAAAGCCAATGTAGCACCAATATTTAAAAAAGTTCAAAATACATCCCTGGGAATTACAGACCAGTTAGCCTAACATCAATAGTATGCAAGCTCTTGGAGGGGATAAAGGACTATATACAAGATTTTAATAACGGGTACGGTATCATTAGCAGTAATCAGCAGGGATTCATGAAGAATCATTCTTGCCAAACCAATCTATTAACCATCTATGAGGAGGTGAGTTGCCATCTAGATAAAGGAAGGCCCGTAGACGTGGTGTATCTAGATTTTGCAAAAGCATTTGACACAGTTCCCCATAAACGTTTACTGTACAAAGTAAGGTCCGTTGGCATGGACCATAGGGTGAGTACATGGATTAAAAACTGGCTACAAGGACGAGTTCAGAGGGTGGTGAGAGTTCTGTGCTTTGACCAATCCTGTTTATTTTGTTCATAAACGACCTGGAGGATGGGGTAAACAATTCAATCTCTGTATTTGCGGACGACACTAAGCTAAGCAGGGCAAAAACTTTTCCTCAGGATGTGGAAACCGTGCAAGAAGATCTGAACAAATTAATGGGATGGGCAACTACATGGCAAATGAGGTTTAATGTAGAAAAATGTAAAATACATTTGTTTGGCAAAAATATGAAAGCAATCTACTCACTAGGGGATGAATCTCTGGGGAAATCTAGGATGGAAATGGACCTGGTGGTCCTAGTAGATGATAGGCTCAGCAATGGCATGCAATGCCAAGCTGCTATTAACAAAGCAAAGAATATTGGCATGCATTAAAAAGGAGATTACCTCCAGGGATAAAGCGATAATTATCCCACTCTACAAGACTTTGGTCCGGCCTCACCTGGAGTATGCTGTCCAGTTCTGGGCACCAGTCCTCAGGAAAGATGTACTGGGAATGGAGTGAGTACAAAGAAGGACAACAAAGCTAATAAAGGGTCTGGAGGATATTAGTTATAAAGAAAGGTTGCGAGCACTGAACTTATTCTCTCTGGAGAAGAGGCGCTTGAGAGGGGATATGATTTCAATTTACAAATACCATACGGGTGACCCCACAATAGGGATAAAACTTTTTCATGGAAGGGAGTTTAATAAGATACGTGGCCACTCACTAATATTAGAAGAAAAGAGGTTTAACCTTAAACTGCATAGAGGGTTCTTTACTGTAAGAGCGGCAAGGATGTGGAATTCCCTTCCACAGGCGGTGGTTTCAGCGGGGGGCATCGATAGTTTAAAAAATCTATTAGATAAGCACCTAAACGATCGCAACATACAGGGATATACAATGTAATACTGACATATAATCACACACATAGGTTGGACTTGATGGACTTGTCTTTTTCAACCTCACCTACTATGTAACTATGTAACATGTTACTTTTCCCATCACGTTCTGAAATGCAGACAAATTCACCAGCAAGGGGAAAGACAAAAATAAAAACCTGACAGAGGTTCTAACTTTAATGGACACCTGCTGAGTGCCTCTAAAGCTGAAGTGTAGGTATGGCAATTTTTGCATAGTTTCATTGTTCTAGCTTGGACCAATATAAGTATGTATGTGCCCTACCTGTGGGATCCTCCTGAAAACTAGAAATCAGCATAGTAGGCATTGCTAATACAGTGATTTCCACTGGCTTCTGAGTCCTGTACTAATCAGCTGCTCTGCTGCATTGGTAACTAAGGATGTCACTTAAAGTGCAGGGAACACTGTGCATTGCAGTGATGTCACGGTCTCCACCAGAGAATACATTGCATTCACTGAGAAAACGCAAAGTTTCCTTTGGTGCCCATGCAAAGCGAGTGACCTCTTATGTTCACAGTGCAGCAGGGCAGCCCTTTGGCATAGGACCTGGAAGCTAATGGAGGTCACTGTTGTAGTGATGCATAGTCTGAATATTTAAAGAATGACTGTATCTGATAGGATACAGTCACTTATTGGCAGACAATTTGTCCACCTTGCTCAGTCCATTTTTAAATCAACTCTTGTCGAATCAGGTGGTGCTGACAGGGCCATCTATCTGCCAAAATTAGAGTAGTCTATGGCCAGCTTAAGAGGAGCCTACACATTTAAAAGGAATAAGGGAATCTTGTATTTGCACACCTACATAATTGTAGTAGAATTCACCTGGCAGATAAATTGGTGATGCCAGTACAACTTTCATAAGACAAAGCAGAGGAAATGTTCAATTCTTTAATATTGGTTTATTTAGCATTCTTTCAGATTTTTTTATTTTTTTTTGTATAGTTACAATGTTTCCTACATTGCCTTAGCTGATTTTAACTTTTTACTTGTAACTACAGCACAATCTAAGTCTATGTTTCGGAATGTATATTTGTGTCTTAAGTCCTGTTTGAGTGTTGGAGTAACAGGAAAACGTGGCTGGAGCCTAGTGGTGAAATTCTCTTCTTGTGACTTGAATAGTCTGGGTCTCTTTAAACAAAGGCACCATAGACGAGATGTACATTTTAATTAAATATAAAACAGAGCACTTTGTCAGTTCCTACTGATCTCCTTAAGTGTCCTACATTTAAAAGAAAAACAAATCGAGCTTATTATGTTCCAACCACTGGGGCTCACTTAAGTACTTTTCCATCTCTTAGCGTCTTGTTCAATAACTTCAGCAACTGGATTTCCAACTCACAAGGGATTTGTTTGGAAATGCCTGCTTTACTGCTCTGTGTTTAGGACTGGCTATATTATGGCCGTGATGTCAGCTTATTATGATAGATAATGTACTAGAGCTACAGCTACACTTGTGTGATCTGGAAACACCTGGATAACAAAACAGCACATCAGTAGAGTAATAACTATTGTATATACAACTGTGTGAACATGTGAAAAAAAATATATATATATATATATATATATATATATATATATATATATATATATATATACATATACACACACACACACACACACCGTATATATTCCTCTGCTAGCAAAACAACATTGTTAACACTACATAGTCTTCATATGATACATTTCAGCCAAGTTCAACAGGCTTTTTCCGAGTGCTTCTGATTCTCTATTGGGGAAATTAGGGGCAGTGCTCAAATCCTAGATGCACTGGACCTTCATATTCACATTTGTGTTCAAAGTCCTTTAAGGAAAACAGTGAACTACAAATCATTAGAATTTAGCAAAGGATAGATAGAGTTCTTTGTTATAGGTATTTATATAGCACTGACAATTTAAGCAGTGCTTTACATGTATATTGTACATTCACATCAGTGTCCGCCCTCAAGGTCCCTAACTCATATCCATACATACATATACTAGGGCAAATTTAGACAGGAGCCAATTAACCTACCAGCATGTAGTAGAAAACACAACGCTCCAGGACAATCACCAAACCCCTCATATCAGCTGTCTCTGCGATGAGGAGGGTGCTGGCCCTGTTTGCAACAGGATATAGAACAAAAATAAAGGCTGGATGGAGTGGAGTGCGGCCATCCAGCCTTTATTTTTGTTTTATAACCTACCAGCATGTCTTTGGAATGCAGGAGGAAATCCACACAGGAAAAATGTGCATACTCCAGGCAGGTGGTGCCATGGTTGGGATTCAAACCAACAAACCTGGTGCTGCTAGGTGGAAGTTGCTAACCACTTAGCCACTGCGTTGCCCGGACAGATAGAAGTGTTTATAGTTTCTAAACAAACATCCATATGCATTATTCATAGCATAATATTCTGTATTTTTATTTTTACCGATTTATATGTTTTCAAATAAAATGGCGGGGGGAAACCCACACAGGCAGAACATGCATACTCCAGGCAGTTGGTGGTGTGATTGGGATTCAAACCAACAAACCTGGTGCTGCCAGGTGGAAGTGCTAACCCAGATAGAAGAATTTATAGTTTCTAAACAGACATCTGTATTCGTTATTTATAGCATAAAATTAATAATATTTCAGCTTTACAGCCGGTTCCCTACAGCACATGACCGAAGCACGCTGCACTTTCTAACTGGCCGGGCCGAACTTCCAAGGGACGGTGTCGGGCACAGTCTCCCGCAAATGGGGTAAACAGGTACCCGTTCCCCCCTCCCTCCTGAAAGTTGCCAAATGTGGCACCGTAGGTGGGGTCGAAGCAGATCAGTGGAGCTTTCACTTTTGGGTGGAACTAAACTTTAAGTGCTATACCCCAAAAGAAAGCCCCTTTTTTGGGGGTGGAATCCCAGTGCTGACTTTACACCACTGCAGGATCCTGGGTCATCAGTGGCTTTAAATCTTTATCAGTTTGTGGAAATAACATGGTGTGGGTGGATTTCTGCCAGTCACAGGCTTTGTCAAATCCCTCCAGCCTGTGTCTTATTATAAGAGTGGAGGTGAAGCCTCCATTAATCTACATGTAATATCCTGCCCCCATTGTGTTTAGCTGGTTAGTGGGTATAGAGGAGGGAGCGAGGGGGTGGGCTGTCATTTACCACTGTGTATACACCCATATGTGTGACTCTATAGTCACATGGGCTGCTCAGATGTTATAGGGAGGAAATGCTCAGCATAGAAATTCACTGAAAACTGAGCATGTGCAGAGTTGCCACCACAGCTGCAAAATCCTTAGCCAAATTGGGGACATGAACAGAAGGAGGAGATAGAGATCAGCAGTATCAACCAGGTTTTTTTCAGAATACAGAAAATGAATCTCATAGTGGCTGAGTGACTATGAACAACATGTAATACACCATTTATTGATAGTTTTTTATGATGTGGGTTTAGTGATACTTTAAGCACACCAACGTTCTTAAAGGGCCCCCAATGTTAACTGGCAAAAGAACATCTCAAAGGGCTGCTCCTCCCATAATAATTATTCTGCAAGTGCCCTTTGTTCCCCTGCCCCCTCCTCTACCATTTTGATTTTCTTTTGGACAGTGCATAACCAGTCAGTCTAGGACTAGCATTGCTGCCATAAATGCACTCTGGCAGTATAGCTCCAGTACTTGGTAGATTCAACTTTACCACTGCTCACTGCTCCACTTGAGGTGGCCATGGTACTTTTATGCTGATCTGGACACCAAATGTCATCTTATACTTAGTCCATTTTATGCTTGCCTAGTTACCAACCATATCAGGTGACACTATATTAAGTTTGGCCTTACTACCTGGTTTGGTGCCCGCTTTCTTTGATATAGCACTACTACTGGGTACTAAGTATTACTTTTAGGGATTTACTGTGATAGTGTATGTTTGTGCACTCAATCTGGTGTGTTAGAGGGGCTGAGGTTCTTGAAAATGTTGAGGCAAAGAACAGAGGACCCATCCTAATCAGCGGCTCCTATTAACAGCTATCTCAATTTTAGGTCTTATGTTAGGGAATGTTTCCATACATGTGGATTTATTTAAAGAGTGTGGTTTTCTTTCATGTGTGTGTGGTCTCTCCTATTTGGGGAAGACCGCACACAAGTGTAAAACACTTAGTAAAGGATGAGTAATAGCAGAGGTACTTAAGCAATAAAACTACATTAAAGGTGCACAGAAAAAAAATCTAAATAAAGTGTATGTCCAGGGATTACCAAAATTCACCCCCAAACTTCTTCTTTCCCTCTAGATCCAGTGAGAAACAGATTTTATTATTCTATGAACAGGCTTTTTAAATTCTTGCAAGAGAAGCCGCTGGAAACGCCTATTGACGTAGGTACATCCCCAAAACTAAATTTCCAAAAAGCCCTACACACCATAGGTTGATAGGCTCTGGGGAGACAAGGCAGCAGCATTGCTTTGCTAGGGAAGAAATCAATGTATGTGGAATTGGACAGAGAGGGGTGGGGAATAGACACTTATTGGGATATCACTAAAGCAAAGGCACTGAGCACTCTACATGTTTGGCAGATCAACAGGTATTTTTTTGTACTTTTTGACGGGATAAAACATTGTAAAATTTGCATGTAGTAAAGGGATGCACCATTTTTTTATCATTTTGCCTAAACATACACGTTAAAGCAAATCAGTACCAGGTTCTCTTCATAGGAGGCATAACAAGCAGCATATACTTACCTTCCCCACACTCCGCCTGCCAGAGCACATGAAGAATCAAGTTACTTAATGTCAAAATTTACACAGGGCTATACACATTTTTCACGGACCTACAATTGGCTGCTAAAGTACCGATTGGTAGGAAGAGAGAGTGTCATGTATACCCTCACATACAGAATTACTGAGTTGGAGAAACACTTTGGAGGCAAGTACAAGCTGCTTAAAAGTTATGTCAGGGCAAATCACATGTGCAGGCCATTTCTACAATACATGCACATCGTGCATGTTTTAGCAAATTAAAGACCCTACAAGTACAGAAAAATACCTGTTGATGAGCTAAAAAAAAAAAAAATTCCTGTTTGTGGACTGAGTGGTGTCAGACCTGCCTAATTACTTTTGCTGAACTACTCAAACCACCCACTTTCCCATCTCTACAACATAAAAATGCATTATACTCTTTGAGATAACACAAGAAATGCAGAGAACACAGGACACCTCTGAATTTCTATTAAGAGTAACAGACTTTTTAGGCATGGCAAAACACTTTTAACTGTATATTTACTAGAGCAAAAGGTAAAAGTTTGTTATGGTTTACATAGACTTTAAGATCTCCTACAAAGCAAACCAGTTTATTTGCTAAGTTTGAACTATGTACAGGTTTACGTAGAAAATACCTAATTCATTTTAAATTATGTATTCAAATGTTTTTATGAATGTGATCATCAGCTCAAAGTAAATTATTAGCTTAAAGTGCTTTAAATTATAATGTGTATGACCTGTATACATGGACAGGACTCTTTATTTTTTCTGTTATCATCACAAGGCAAAGAAAGTACAAGAAAGCTGTTAGGGTCATTTTATAATAAGGCAAACACAGGAGAGTACTCTAAGCAGCAGGGTCAAACAAAGAATAATCAAAGCAATACATTCACAATTTCATATTATTGTGAGTACAATCAGCAGCACAATGTAGCGGTGTTGTAGCACACTGTTGCATTACAAAAAATTGCATTAGGAAAAAAATGTAGGCCCTTTAGGGTGTGTTGGCAGCCCATTAATTTTGAATGGACTACCTTAACGCGATGCACATTACTGCCTGCACAATAAGTTAAACAAGTAAATGGGCTCTTACTGTTGGGGCATGGAAGGTTTTGTTTACTGGGTCCATGTCTCACTAAGGTTGAGAACCACGGTATTAAGAGATTTTACTTTTTTCATTGGAGTTCCCCTTTTTTGTAAGAAAAGCCAACTATTATTTCCTGAAGTATTAGGAATATATTTGTATAGAGGTGTTCTCTTAAGAAACAAGTGCAAACAAAGAGCAGTATGCCGAACCAAAGCTTCCCTGTGAAGCTCAATGAATGTCAAATTGTATCAAAATAAACGTAAAAATTGAAACAATATTAACCGTGTTCTCACGTAGACTGTCACATAGATCAATGCAAGCTTTATGTACAAGACAGCACTGTCACGAGCAATAAAGCAAAGAAAAGGCAAGTACAGTATCAAGACATAAACATAACTCACTGGGGTGAATACGCGGCATATGGTCTTTCTCAAACATCGGACATGTCCTGGGATTTTATGTTTTTGTTACACAGAACTCCAGTTACTTAAGAGACAGAACAATGCACAAGTGTACTTGGTCTCTTTAATAATGTATAAACAGATGGTGATTCCAGATTTGATAACACAGCATGATTGACTGGCCAATATCGGCAACACCCAAAAACACTTCGGGCTGACAAGCAATCGCATTGAAAAAAAACAAACTGATGGTGCTAAGTGCAGAAAATCAAGCTGAACCCAATACAGTTTACAGTGTCAAAAATCATTAATCATGTTGTCAGACCATGCTTTACATATTTCCTCCAGTGTTGTAAGCCAGTCGTCCAAAGCAATGTATAATTTTAGAAGAGAGCTCATTCTTGGGGCGGGGAGCTGCTGGCTTTTGAATTATTCCTAGCAGGCAGTTTGAGTTTTTGGAATATAAAGCAGAACAGAATTTTGACATAAACCCATAGAATGGCAACATGGTAACATACAGTGGCTGAATTGTGTGTTCAATTCCTATTCCGAGTATCAATTGACAAAAGTCGCTAGTATTTTTCGACATAATTTAATCATACGGTAGCAGGAGTTTATTAGGAGAAAGGAACTTTCTCTTTTCATTCATATGACTTATATAATTATGATTAAAATGGACACAGGTTAAATAAGCTATGATTTATGTAGAAATGCTTATTAAGGGCCAGAGGGTCTACAAGTTAACTCTACAGTATGTGCAAGTTATTGATAACACTTACAAATACATATACTTAAGCTAGTCATAGATTAGTAGAATTTTGAACAAAATTTTTAGGAAAAGAGGGTTCTAAGAAAGTTTAGGTGAATGTTCAAACAGTGCTTGCATAGCCACCCTGGCAGTATGATTATGTCAGATTTTTGCGTCTCAAAGCGGTACATTGTTTTGCATAGAAATTTGGAGTTTTATATTGTAGGCCTGTAATTCTTAATAATAACACACTTAAATCTGTCCAAACAAGAGTCTAGTAGACATCCCGGATATGATAAAGTTTGAAACACGATAATAATCATAAATATAATAAATAACTATAAATAATTATAAAAAATAATAAAATTAATTTCCTCACAATTCACTATCGCTCAATTTTACAAGTGTTCTAATTTACTATCGCTGTTTTCTAGCTGATCGAAAACCCCTTTTGATTTAAAGGGACACTGGTTGCCACGGACTATCAAGTTTCCAGGCAGAAAGAACAGTATATATATATATATATATATATATATATATATATATATATATATATATATATATATATATATAATATAAAACTGCATGCTGGGCACTGGACAAAGCACTAGGGACAAAATGGATGTGAAATGATTTGATACAGTAATGTAATCTGTAAGATTACAGTGTACTGTATGTGTTATGTTTTGTGTACTTTTTGAATTTGCAGCAGGGCTCCGGCCCCATGCATCATGACGCTTGCATGGAATGGAGCCCGGAACACAGAGCTTTCGGGCGGAGGACACAGCTTGCAGACACAGCAGGGGGACATCGCAGGATCCTGGTGACAAGGTTAGTAAGCTGTACATTGATCTTGAGATGCAATCCCGAGTGTGGCTCGGGGGTTACCGCCAGGAAGGTAACCTTAGATACCTTAGATATTGAGTTGTACTGTAAATACTGTAGTGAATGCTATAAATACCACTCTTAAACCAATCAGAGTTCCAACATGATACTATAAAAATGACAAGTAAAGTGCTATTGTGCAAATGGAAAATGTTTCTCAGTGCAGTATTAAGTGCTTTGTTCCCAGGATATTCCATGTGTCCACCACGTTTCACAACAGATTATGAAAGCAGCACCAACATGGAGTGTGGCTCAATCAGGGTAACAAGAATACATAGCATAATCTCTATAAGATTATTATTATTTTATTTCGGAAGATATATTAATTTTAATGTGCTTGGGCAATATTGACTGGAGTCGTGTACATCTAAAAGTAGCGAATGGAACAAAATTAATTTTATTTTAATTTTGGATTTGTTCAGTATGTTATGATTCCGGGATTCTGATGGATCCACCTCCGTCCAAGCCAAACACAATAAGTAGGAATCATCTTATTTCACGCTTATATATTACTGTATTAATCACAATATCTTTCCAATTCATATGTAGTGCATTTTTTATAATAATGAAAAATGTTAATGCAAATAGAATCGGCTGATTATCCAAGAGTCAAAAACGAACGTCCTGCTCTCATCAAAATAAAACATACGAATCCAAATTAGTACGTATTAATTTGTTATTAAGTTGAACTAATTTCCCCATTCCCACCTGGCTTTGTTTTTTGGGCCACGCACATACAAATTAAACAAATGGTCTCTCAACCCCAATGCAAAAAGATTCTTATTAAAATATTCACGCATAGAATAAAAATGAATGTATCTCAATCAACTCGGATCATTCGTTATGTTACATTATTTTGGATGCTTCAAACATTAAGAAAAGGCCCAAACCATCATGTCATTCATTTGAATCTTGGAATCACGCTAATTTTTGTCCAAATATTCGATTTGTAACAAAACGAATCGCACATGTCCAGGGTGGCTCTGGTAACACAGGGATACATCTGGAAGGATCAGAAGATACAGTGCAGCCATTCCACTGGAACTAGGGTGCACTAGTAGAAATCAAAGTGGGGATCCCCACAATAGTTGAGTTTTTTTGGGAAGGTGCATGCTGTCAAGTGGCTGCAGATCACTTGCCAAGCTACTTCTGCCTTATTAGGTGTGGCTTCAGAGCTGCAAAGGATGGGAAACTGATGAACTTATCTTCCCTTTGCAAGTCCAGGAACACAGGGAATTGCGTTAAAGAGGCCTGCACCTGAGCATGGTGAGTAAAAGGGCATACTGCCTCTGTTTTTTTTCCCAGCAAAGGAAGGAAATAATGTATGAAAATTCCTATATGAGAAAGGTGTTTTTTTTTTTTTGTTGTTTATCCACTTTAAGATCAGCCTCGTTTTGGATTTTAGGTGTTTACATGTTTTAAAACAGTTTTTTTTGCTAGAAAAAAACGTAGAAACCCAAAACATTATATATTGTTTTTTTTCTAACACCCTAGAGAATAAAATGGCGAGTGTTGCAATACTTTTTTTCACACCTTATTTGCGCAGCGGTCTTACAAGCGCACTTTTTTTGGAAAAAATTCACTTTTTTGAATAAAAAAATAAGACAACAGTAAAGTTAGTCCAATTTTTTTATATATAGTGAAAGATAATGTTACGCTGAGTAAATTGATACCTAACATGTCACGCTTCAAAATTGCGCCCGCTCGTGGAATGGCATCAAACTTTTATCCTCAAAAATCTCCATAGGCGACGTTTAAAAAATTCTACAGGTTGCATGTTTGGGGTTACAGAGGAGGTCTACGGCTATAATTATTGCTCTCGCTCTACCGATCGCGGCGATACATCACATGTGTGGTTTGACCACCGTTTTCATATGCCGGCGCTACTCACGTATGTGTTCGCTTCTGCGCGCGAGCTCGTCGGGACGGGGCGCTTTAAAAAAAAAAAAATTCTTATTTATTTTTCTTGATTTTATTTATATTTACACTGTTTTTTTTTTTTTTTTTTTTTTAAAATTGGCTCACTTTTATTCCTATTACAAGGAATGTAAACATCCCTAGAATAGAAAAAAAGCATGACAGGACCTGGTAAATATGACATCTGGGGTCAAAAAGTCCTCAGATCTCATATTTGGACTTTAAATGCAAAAAAAAAAAAATGACATTTGGAAAATGTTCCTTTAAGAGGTATGGGCGGAAGTGACGTTTTGACGTCGCTTCTGCCCTGCTATGGTATAGAGACGGGTGGCGGCCATCTTAGCCGCTTCTGCCCTGCTATGGTATAGAGACGGGTGGCGGCCATCTTAGCCTCACTCGTCTCTATACCCAGCACGGAGGAGGACCTGATCGCTTTCGCCGCTGCCGACGGCTCCGGTAAGCGGCGGAAGGCGTGGGAGAGCGGCGGGAGGGGGGGCACCGCTCCCGCCGCTGAAAACGGTGATCTTGCGGCGAATCTGCCGCGATGACCACCATTATCGGAATGCCGACCGGCGCCTGAAGAGATGGATATCTTGGTTGTGGCAGCAGCTGCTGCCGTTACCGAGATATCCCTCTTCAAAAAAGGGGCGTACATCGTCGTGCGCCGGTCGGAAAGTGGTTAAGTGGTTTCTGATCATGCACAGTCTTTCTGATTTTTGTTATATGAAAATTGTACGAAAACGATACACATTAAATGAAAATCGTGTTTGTCCCTTTGGAAATTTTAATTTGCAAAGCTTGAATCGGATGTCAAAAGTTATATACACACTTTACAAGGTGTATCTGTGCTAACATCAGAGGTTTTGAATGCACAATTGGCCACAGGTATAAAGAAATACTGAAAGTCTTTTTCCCCACTCACCTAAAATGAGAACTAAATTTGTTGTTTTTGTGGGAAAATAATGATCTGTAAAAATGTATATTTGCAAAACAAGGGAAGCAGGATCCCACTACAGTAAAACCTTGGATTGAGAGTATGATTCGTTCCGGAAACATGCTTGCAATCCAAAGTACTTATATATCAAAGAATTTCCCCATAAGAAATAATGGAAACTCAAATGATTTGTTCCACAGCCATTTATTCATAGGTTCTTCAGTTTATAGTCCCTATAAAAAGATTCTAGCAATGTGATAGGTTGTGTAACCATAAAATGTCCATCCACAGATGAAAGCCTCCAAAAGGGGATTAGAAGCAAAATCCGGCAGGAGCTACAGAGTATAAAAGATAAGAGATGCGCATCGAAGTGTAGCATTATAGTTACATTTAAATACGACTCATACAATTGGGCATGTGGTTGCCATCATCCCTTACGATAATTATAATAAAAGAAAACCTCTATTGATGGGATTTTTAAGGCAACAAACAAAATTTAGAAAAATACATAAATTTATTGAGTGAAAAAATAAATTTCCATAAAAATTCCAAACATTTTATACACAAATAATCCTAAAAACATTGTACATTATGAAAGAGGATATAGTGATACTTTTAATCCAACGCGTTTCAATAAATCATAATAATTGGAATCTTTATCAGGGATAATGTATCACTATTTTCAGAAACATAATTAACCATGTGGTAATTGCATTCCCCATGATGTCAGCCTTAGAGGGACCCAAGATCAGCTAGACAGCTGAAGGAGGTTTTTTGTTGCAGTACATTTCAGCATTTTAACCACTTCCCTACCGCCCACTGTCATATGACGCCCACAAGGTGGATCTCCCATCCTGGGTGGGCGTCATATGACGTCCTACCATTCCCGGACTTGATGTAGGCAGCTCTTGCAAACATTTGCAGTGTCCTTCAAGCACCAATACATTTTTGGATATTGTTATATCCGGTCGTTCTGTAGAGAAATGGTGGTTCTATACCATGTGTGATTCTGGGTCCCTCTAAGGCTGACATCGTGGCTGACAAGGCTCACAATTTTGTTTGTTGCCTTAAAAATCCCATCAATAGAGGTTTTCTTTTATTATAATGGATACATTTAATGAAGGTCCAACGTTAAAAAAGAGCCACATGGCACAGGCATCCAGGGTAAAGCTGTCCACATATCCACATAGATAATCCCCCACACCGCCAGCTCTCACCGCTGTCAGTCTGCAATCGTGACCGGGAAGACTACCCTGCAGTAGAGCGACCTGAAAGTGAGGCTTGAAGCGCTCATGGAGCGCAGCTTGAAAGGGATGACATTGATGGCGGTGCGGAGAATGGTCTATGTGGACAGATTTACCCCGGATGTCTGCATACTTAGATGTGCCTGTTTTAATCATCAACCATGTGAGTTGTTAAATGTTGTACCTTCATTAAATGTAACCATATTGCTACACTTAGAGGCGCCTCTCTTCTCTTTTATACTCAGTTGTGACATGACACTACTTGTATATCAAGACATCGCTTGTATATTAAGTCCGAATTTATTTTAACATTTTGCTTGTCTTGCAAAACGCTCTCAAATCAAGTTCCTCTCAAACCAAGGTTTTACTGTATTTATAAAATAAGTGAAATCATTCACAGGACACAGAGCCCCAAGTGGCAGAGTATTCAATCATTTTTCTCAAGCCTTCACTATCCAACAAAGCAAGCCCCCAACAATGAAGGACTTGTCTTTTATGCTGCAGGAAGAGCCCAACAAAACATCACTAACTTTTCATCTTTATAATATTGTGACAGGAGATGTCTTTTGCTAAATTTAAGCTTTCTTATATTACTTTTCTTCAAGCATACATTTCAGTTTAATTACTCTGTGGGATTTATTGTTTTAGATTTCAGAAAAAAATACTGTTGAAAACAAAGACTTACAAGGTGTACTGCAACACCTCGAGGATAGAGTTCAGGGCAGCGCAGAATATCGGATGACTCTGTCTAATCTCCAATCACAAGGATCATAATAACTGCACACTATTGTATCTTTGCTTTGTGTTTAGACTTTCAGTCTGTTCTAAATAGCTGTACTGTATTTCTCAATGTTTCATACATTTATAAGGATTTTTTTTTTAACAGCACAGATCTATATACTGAAATGGCCCATGGCCAAGCAACTTGTGCAAGTTAGGAAATGTTAATTTTTCCACAATCCTTTATTTTATAATGTAAAGGGAACGATTAAGTGCACCTGTACTGACCCATGAAATTTATAGGAGTGTTAAAAATGTATATTACATTAATAGGCAGGTGGTCCCAGTCACTCATAAAAACAGTATTTGTAACACACTGTACATTCTTTTTGCTGGTCCAAAAGGCCAAATTAGAAAGCTCTTTTTTTGTTTATCAGCCAGGATCAGATGTTTTTTTTATTTCTTTTTACATATTAAAGTCTAATTGAATTTTCTGTTTAAATTAGCTAAATACATGTCAGATGTATAAAAACAAAATGTTTGATGGGTCTTACAGTTTGTTTTCTTTAATAATCAGCCACAACCTGAAGACAATAGCCTGTCATCTGCCAGCATTTTGAAAGAAAGGACCCTTGCTCTCTGTGGGGAAGCAGTGGTCTCTCTGCAGAAGTCTGACACATCCTCATGTTAGGTCAGAGCTTATTAAGTTTATCAATCAGTGGGGAGCACGAACTTTGTGCATTGCAGAGGTCTAGGTCTGACTCAGCAGGGGGTATGTTGGACATAATATATTGCAATGACTGTCATTTTAATCTCTAGGGTCTCTGCTAAAAAAAATATATATAATGTTTGGGGGTTCTAAGTGATTTTCTAGCTAAAAATACTCATTTAAACTTGTAAACAACAATTGTCAAAAAAAGCCAAGGCCAGCCAGTGGATAAAGCCTAAGTTTAACTTCAGTGTGTCCTTTGTGCTTCTGTTTTCTAATTCAGTGGTAATCTTTCTCCACTGATGCCCCCTCACCCACGCCACTGCCGTAATCTTCCAGTGCAGAGGGGGTTAAAGTGATTATAAAAGATTGGCTTTTATTTTTTTTAAATAACAAACATGTTATACTTACCAGCTCTGTGTAATGGTTTTGCACAGAGCAGCCCAGATCCTTCTCTTCTTGGGTCCCCCGCCAGCATTCCTGGCTCCTCCCCCTGCCGAGCACCCCCATAACAAGCTGCTTGCTATAAGGGCACTTGTGCGTGCTCGCTTCTAATGCTGTGCACACGCGAGCAGAATTTCCGACAGAAAGAGTCCGATGGGAGCTTTTCATCATCAGACTTTTTCCGTCGAAAATTCAGACGGACTTAGATAGAGAACATGTTCTATATTTTTCCAACGGAAAAAATTACCATCGGAAAAAACGCTCACCTGCATGCTGTTCCGATGCACCAAAAGTGACGCATGCTCTGAAGCAAGTACGAGACGGAAGCTATTGGCTACTGACTATTGAACTTCCATTTTCTAGTCCCGTCGTACATGTTGTACGTCACCGCGTTTTTGACGGTCAGACTTTGGTGTGACCGTGTGTATGCAAGACAGCTTGAGCGGAATTCCGTTCGAAAAACCTTCAGAGTTTATTCCGATGGCAAAACCGGTTGTGTGTACAGGGCATTAGCCGTGCTCTGTGTGCCCAAAAGACACACAGAGCAGGGCTCGGTACAGACCCCTGCTCCCTCCTTACTGGCTCTAACTGACAGCAGCAGGAGCCAATGGATTCCACTGCTGTCTGAGCCAATGTGGAGGGAGAGAGCCAAGGGAGCTGCTACTATCATGTACATCGCTGAATTGTGATCAGGCTCAAGTAAGTATAAGAGGGGAACCTGCATGCAGAAGGTTTTTCACCTTAGTGCATAGAATGTATGAAGGTAAAATAACCTTCTGCCATTAGAACCACTTTAATATAACTGAAGAGTTGTCACGGGCACTCATCAAAAATGTCTGACTATGCCTGCCCTTTCCCCACAGTGTTTCCATTGATTGAGGACATCACTACAGCTTTTTTAAATGAAACAGGATTTATGAATGGAGGATGGGTGGATGGATGAAAAGTCCACCCATCCATTCATAGATCATAAATGGAGGGAAAAGCTAGCTGCACTGCAACTAGTTTTGAGAAAAAAAATGAAGGCTTCCATCACTGACCTCTCCACCTGCAAATGGTGGCTGACTGTCCATCATGCTGATCCAGTTTTTACTTATGAGTACTAAGTAACTGTAAGTCTAAAAACAGACTAAAAATAGACTGTCCAAAACCAAAGAAAAATGCAACTCAACTCCTGGCTAACACAAGAAAAAGTAAAAAGCATATTAATTTTCTACTCAAATGTATGTACAGATATGTAATAAACATAAATATATATTTTTTTCTTGGGAGGGGGGTGTTGCACACTGCAACTTTGCTTAAAGCAGTAGTAAACCGCAGCAAAAATAAAAAAAATCGTGCCCCAGGCAGTTTAAGTCATAATGTGCAAGTATCATAATATCGCCTAAACGGTAAGCCTATTTATAGGCTTACCGATAGGTAAGAATCAACCAAGGGAGTTTACGCCCATCTTAAACTAAAGTACAGCTACTACAAAACTAAATTTGATTATAAACTACTGTAAGTCCAAAAGAATTCCAAAATGTCTAGATATGTGCAAAAGATATCTTTATTTTCATTCCTTCTTTTCTTGGGAGTGGGGGAGAGGGGGGACAACTGCTGTTATTTAACCAGCCTTAAAGCGGAAGTAAACCCATCGATTTAACAGTTTAAAAAAAAAAGGCATGCCGGTTATGCCAACTGCACATTGGCTGTGCTCTCAACCAAACAGTCAAACCATCCAATGGCTGGTGTCATAACAGATCACATGTGCAGCACCGTGGCAGTTGAAGATTAAACAGAGGCAAAGATGGCAGCTTCCTTGGCTGAAAACGATAGGGGGGTTTACTTCCACTTTAAACACAGAGATAATGTATGAGTCAGTTTCTAGTAGCCTTGTCTGGAAACAAACTGTCTAAAACACAGGGCAATGCAATGCAAACCTGGTACAAGACCAAAAGTAACTCAAAAACGCATCAAACACTCTTCTACTATGTATTTAAAAATGTAGCTATTGATACGAAATAAAGAATTTTAAGTTAATTTTTTGGCCAAAATTTGTTTCCATGCAACTGACCTAGAAACAAACAACAATATGTGAATCAGAATAGGTAATGGAGGATAAAATACTTGTCTGGACAGTATGTGTATGCAATTGGTATTATACTATTAGGGAGATATTTATTTTTACCAAAACTTTTACCCTAAACCCCAACTCCCAGCAAAAAAAAAAATGTCCTGGTCCCTAGCACCTAGCTACTATTTTTTAAATAAACTATGTAATGTCCTGCGAGCCACCACTTGCTATGAGCCCAAAATAGGGTCTCCCAAATAACACTATAATTTAGAATCAGGAGCTAGTGTTGCACATGTCTCATAAATTATGCAAAGACCATCCAATATTCTAAAGTACGGTGCACTTTCAAACTTAGGTTCCAAATAGTGAAATGAAAAATGTGCTATATAACAGCAATAAAGTGATAACGTGCTAAAATACATACAATATTCCAAATAAAGTGCTTTCATGCAGGATGTGATAAAATGTCCATATGGTGAGAAAAAAGCATTCAATAAAATCCTTAACCACTTGATTACCAAGGACGTCTTAAGACGTCCTTGACTTTGAGTGGGGATATCTGAATGATGCGTGCAGCTATAGGCATCATTCAGATATCATTCTTTCCGGCCGGCGATTCTGTGCACCATAAGAGCGATCATAGCGACAGTTCCGCCGCCCCCTCCCCCTGCCATCCGGTGCTTCTCCGGGCTCTCCCGTGCAATCGGGGGTCCGGAGAAAGAATCGCTCGCCGCCGGATGACGAGCATAGAGATTTCCAGTCATCTCTATGACCGTCGGAGGCCGGTACCCGGAAGTAAACAAAGCATGAGATCGGTAAATTTTTTTCACCGATCTCATGCTTTCCAGCCTGGAGGAGAGATGTGGGGTCTTCTTGACCCCACATCTCTCCATAAAGAGGACCTGTCACATACATTCCTATTACAAGGGATGTTTACATTAATTAAGTAAAATAAAAAAAAATAAATAAATAAAAAAATTTAAAACGCCCCTGAAGCTAACGCACATGCAAGTCCCGCCCACATATGTAAATGCCGCTCAAACCACACATGTGAGGTATCGCCGCGTGCGTTAGAGCGCGTGCAACAATTCTAGCACTAGACCTCCTCTGTAACTCTAAACTGGTAACCTGTAAAAAAAATTAAAGCGTCGCCTATGGAGATTATTAAGTAGCGAAGTTTGGCGCCATTCCACGATTGTGCGCAATTTTAAAGCGTGACATGTTCAGTATCTATTTACTCTGCGTAACATCATTTTTCATATTATATAAAAAAATTGGGCTAACTTTACTGTTTTGTTATTTTTTAATTCATGAAACTGTTTTTTTTCAAAAAAAAAAGGCGTTTGAAAAATTATTGCGCAAATACCGTGTGAGATAAAAAGTTGCAATGACCGCCATTTTATTCCCTAGGGTGTCTGCTAAAAAAAACGTACATAATGTTTTGGGGGTTCTGAGTAATTTTCTAGCAAAAAAATTATGATGTTTACATGAAGGAAAATAGGCGAAAATAGGCCCAGGAAAGCAAGTGGTCAATATAATGGTGAACCAAACTATAAAAAAAATATATATATATATATATATGAGAAAAAAGTGCTACAATGTGCTGTGCAATCAAAAAAAGTTCAAAAGTGCTCCAATGTAATTCATGTGATCCATGTGATTCAGTGGTTGCTGTGATATCAATCCAATATTAAGGTGCTGCATGTGCACTCAGGTGTTCCCCCCTGGTAATGGCCACACACCTTAGAGCGTGTGACCTTGCTGATTAGGCTTGGTCAATACATGCATTTTTCACTATTTGGATTTTAAGTTTGAAAGCACAGCGTACTTTAGAATATTACTTTTTTTTAAATGGCGTTATGCTTCTTCACTTGTTCTACTTGGCGTTCCGCTTTAAAAAAAAAAAACTATATATACACAATATTTACATTTTCATAGAAGATTACTGAAACTAAAGTTGTTGTGTTTTGTAGAGTTCCAAACGAGCCATTTGCTATTGCACATGTTATTTCCTTCTTAACCACTTCAGCCCCGGACCATTTGGCAGCCAAAGGACCAGAGGTCTTTTTTCAATTTCGCACTGCACTACTTTAACTGGTAATTGCGCGGTCATGCAATTTTGTAACCAAACGAAATTTGCGTCCTTTTCTTCCCACAAATAGAGCTTTCTTTTTATGGTATTTGATTGCCTCTGTGATTTTTATTTTTTTGCGATATAAACGGAAAAAGAGCGAAAATTTTGAAAAAAAAAGATATTTTCTACTTTTTGTTATAAAAAAAATCTAATAAACTCAATTTTAGTCAAACATTTGGGCCAAAATGTATTCAGCCACATGTCTTTAGTAAAAAAAATGCCAATAAGCGTATATTTATTGGTTTGCGCAAAAGTTATAGCGTCTACAAACTAGAGTACATTTTCTGGAATTTACACCGCTTTTAATTTATGACTGCCTATTTCATTTCTTGAGGTGCTAAAATGGCAGAGAAGTACAAAAACCCCCCAAATGACCCCATTTTGGAAAGTAGACACCCCAAGCTATTTGCTGAGAGGCATGTTGAGCCCATTGAATATTTTTTTTTTTAGTCCCAAGTGATTGAATAAAGACAAAAATAAAAAAGATTTTTTTTTTTTTCAAAAAGTTGTCACTAAATGATATATTGCTCACACATGCCATAGTTATATGTGGAATTGCACCCCAAAATACATTTTGCTGCTTCTCCTGAGTATGGGGATACCACATGTGTGGGACTTTTTGGGAGCCTAGCCGCGTACGGGGCCCCGAAACCCAAGCACCGCCTTCAGGATTTCTAAGGGTGCAAATTTTTGATTTCACTCCTCACTACCTATCACCGTTTCGAAGGCCATAAAATGCCAAAATAGCACAAAACCCCCCCAAATGACCCCATTTTGGAAAGTAGACACCCCAAGCTATTTGTTGAGAGGCATGGTGAGTATTTTACAGCTCTCATTTGTTTTTGAAAATGAAGAAAGTAAAGAAAAAAACATTTTTTTTTCTTTTTTTCAAATTTCAAAACTTTGTGACAAAAAGCGAGATCTGCAAAATACTCACCATACCTCTCAGCAAATAGCTTGGGGTGTCTACTTTCCAAAATGGGGTCATTTTGGGGGGTTTTATGCCATCTGGGCATTCCATGGCCTCCGAAACTGTGATTGGCAGTGAGAAGTGAAATAAAAAAATTACACCCTTAGAAAGCCTGAAGGCGGTGATTGGTTTTTGGGGTTCCGTACGCAGCTAGGCTCCCAAAAAGTCCCACACATGTGGTATCCCCGTACTCAGGAGAAGCAACAGAATGTATTTTGGGGTGTATTTCCACATATGCCCATGACATGTTTGAGCAATATATCATTTAGTGACAACTTTTTGTAAAAAAAAATATATATATATTTTTTTTTTCATTATTCAATCTCTTGGGACAAAAAAAAAAAATATTTAATGGGCTCAACATTGCTCTCATCAAATAGCTTGGGGTGTCTACTTTCCAAAATGGGGTCATTTGGGGGGGGTTTGAACTGTCCTGGCATTTTATGCACAACATTTAGAAGCCTATGTCACACGTCACCCACTCTTCTAACCACTTGAAGATAAAGCCCTTTCTGACACTTTTTGTTTACATGAAAACATATTTTTTTTTTGCAAGAAAATTACGTTGAACCCCCAAACACTATATATAATGTTAAAGCAAAGGCCCTACAGATTAAAATGGTGGGTGTTGCATTTTTTTTTTCCACACAGTATTTGCGCAGCGATTTTTCAAACGCATTTTTTGTGGAAAAAATACACTTTTTTTTATTTTAATGCACTAAAACACACTATATTGCTCAAATTTTTTATGAAATAAAAAATATGATCTTAGGCCGAGTACATGGATACCAAACACGACATGCTTTAAAATTGCGCACAAACACGCAGTGGCGACAAACTACATACATTTTTAAAAGCCTTTAAAAGCCTTTACATGATACCACATTAGATTCACGGAGGAGGTCTACTGCTAAAATTACTGCCCTCGATCTGACCTTCGCGGTGATACCTCACATGCATGGTGCAATTGCTGTTTACATATGACGCCAGACCAACGCTTGTGTACGCCTTTGCGCAAGAGAAGGGGGGGCAGGGGTGCTTTTTTTTTTTTTTTTATGTTTTTTTTTTTATTTATTTAGCTTTTTTATTTTATTTTTAAACTGTTCCTTCCATTTTTTTTCTTTGTTATGATTTTTATTGTTATCTCAGGGAATGTAAATATCCCCTATGATAGCAATAGGCAGTGACAGGTACTCTTTTTTTGAAAAAATTGGGGTCTATTAGACCCTAGATCTTTCCTCTGCCCTCAAAGCATCTGACCACACCAAGATTGGTGTGATAAAATGCTTTCCCAATGGCGCGGTTTATATCCGGGAGGGGGGACATTCCCTCCCACTGCTTGTAAAAGCAGTCTAGAGGCTAATTACCCGCTAGAATTGCTTTTACATGAAAGCCGATCACTGGCTGAAAAGAATGATACCAAGATGATACCTAAACCTGCAGGCATCATTCTGGTATAACCATTCAAAGTCCAGCAACATACTGGACATATATTGTAATCTTTTTTTTTTCATGCAGCCTCTTGGCTGAACGAAAAAAAGAGATTGATTGGTGGGTATGCCCACCATTAGAATACCTCCCTTCATCCACCCACTTCTAATGATGGGCATACATGCACCATTTATATATGCCGATGCATGGGGGCATCCTCCCGCAAAAGTTATGCCGTGTACACACGGTCGGAATTTCGACCATATGTACGTGGCATTAGGAGCCAATCGCTCCTCCCCCCCCCCTGCTGCCCCCATGCTTCGGCATATATGCTCTTTTTTCAACTGTGGTGGTGAAATCACCTCCTACAGCGTTGGAGTCGCGGCTTTATGTATCGTGGGAGCAAACGCTGTTGCTGTCAAGATAAATAAATCCGCGTTGCAACTGAATGGCGCACCTGAAAACAAAAAAATGCTTAACACTAAAACACAGTAAACAAAATTACATACCTGAAAAGCAAGCATGATAAAACATGATAAAACATAATAAAACATTGCAGAATAGAATGGAGTAAAAAAAGAGCAACAATAGAGAGAGAATAGAGTGAGAGAGAGAACAATAAAACGACAACTATTTTATTTTTTTTTATTTTTTTGAGATTCACAGGTAAAAAAGCTCCTGACTGAAGCGACTGAATCAAAACGCTACCACAAAAAAAATGTTAGCGATCGCAGGGATCAGGCCTGACTCTGCGAACGCTGCAGTTATGTGTGCTTAGTGTTTTGTAAGTGACAGTGATCGATCGATACTGCACTTGGGTGGGCTGGGCTGGGCGGAGGGGGAAAACGCAGGTGCTAGCAGGTATCTGGGCTGATCCCGCTAACAATGCGTTTTTTTTTTGGAACCCTAAACTGCTGGGACGCTAGTATAGATCTGATCAGATCAGATATTGATCTGTTCAGATACTGTGCCACTAAGGGAGGTGTATGCTTTGCGCGTGGGTGTTTGCGGTACTGGCACTAACCTGGGGCGACGCAGACCTTATTTGACCCTAAAACCTAATTGATATCACCCGCCGGGCGATCAGGGGGTTAAACCGTTATTGGGTAATAAATGGCGGGTGCCCTGACAGTATAAAAAACAAGCTAACTAACCAGCGTCACCCGTAACAGTAATACAAAAAAAAACTGGTTACCTAGCGACACTAATGCAGCGATCAGAAAAACGATCGCTTAGTGACACTGGCAAAAGGGGGTGAAAGGGTTAACTAGGGGCAATCAGGGGGTTAAAACCTTTATTAGGTAATATATGGGGGTACCTGACGCTATATAAAAACCTGACGGGGAACCTAAATAACGAAATAACTAACTGGCTAACCAGCGTCACCAGTGACAGTTATACAGTGATCACTGGTGAAAGGGTTAACTCTAGGGGCAATCAGGGGGTTAAAACCTTTATTTAGGTTGTAATATGGGGGTACCTGACCTATAAACCTATTTATGAACCTATATAAACATGGCGGTTACCTAAAAAAAAAAAAATGGTTACCTAGCGACACTAATGCAGCGATCAGAAAAACGATCGCTTAGTGACACTGGCAAAAGGGGGTGAAAGGGTTAACTAGGGGCAATCAGGGGGTTAAAACCTTTATTAGGTAATATATGGGGGTACCTGACGCTATATAAAAACCTGACGGGGAACCTAAATAACGAAATAACTAACTGGCTAACCAGCGTCACCAGTGACAGTTATACAGTGATCACTGGTGAAAGGGTTAACTCTAGGGGCAATCAAGGGGTTAAAACCTTTATTTAGGTTGTAATATGGGGGTACCTGACCTATAAACCTATTTATGAACCTATATAAACATGGCGGTTACCTAAAAAAAAAAAATGGTTACCTAGCGACAGCAGTGACACTAATACAGCGATCAGAAAAACGATCGCTTAGTGACACTGGCAAAAGGGGGTGAAAGGGTTACCTGGGGGGCAATCAAGGGGTTAAACCTTTATTAGGGGGGGGATAGGGGGCTACCTTGGACCTAAAACTAACTGCACTGACAGTTATTACAGTCACACTGACACTAAATGCAGTGATCAGTAAAAAAATGATCACTGCAATTAGTGACACTGTGACTGGGGGGGGAGGGGGTGATCTGGGGGGTGATCTGGGGGTGACAGGGGGGTGTTTTGTGTGCCTATGTGTACTGGTGTCAGTGTACTGTTGGTGCACTAACCTGTGTGTGTTGACAGCTCGGCGTTCCGGTCACATAGACCGGCGCACCGAGCGTGACATCACTTCCTCTGCCTGTGTTTTGATTGACACAGACAGAGGAAGCATCTGATTCGCCAGGAGCGATCGCGAGGGGGTGGCCAGAAACCACTGGCCGTCCCCTCATCCCGGATCGCTCCTGAAGCGATCCCGACCGTCCCCGCCGGCCGGGGGGGTCCGATCGGACCCCCCACGCGCCTGAAGAATGGCACGTACAGGTACGTGGTTCTGCCTGTACGTGCCATTCTGCCGACGTATATATACATGGGGCGGTCGGGAAGTGGTTAAAGGAGAAGTACAGCCAAAGCTCGTTTGGCTGTACTACTCTTATAGATCACAGGAGTGCAGTTTGTTTTGCACTCCTGTGACCCAAGTCCGCTGTATGCTGATGTCACTCAGTTGGTCCACGCTCATGGCAAGATCGCAACACTGGAGTCGGGATCCGCCAACATGCCTGGACTGGGACCCGGCTCAGCTTCTCAGTGAGCTGCTGAGAGCCCGACCAAAGCCGCTCCCACCCCCTCCACAGCCCAGCGCTCCAGTGAGTGAGGAGGGGGCAGTGCAGAGAGCGGTCCCTGGCAGTCACCAGCTCTCTGCTCGGGGAGCTATGAGAATGGAGCAATCAGCAGTGTTGGATTGCTCGCTTCTCAGTGTTAGAGGTGCCGCATTGGACTGATGCTGCATCCAGCTAGGTAAGTATGCAAAAACCCTGCTTCCCATATTTCCCTTTTAAGGGTTTTAATCATTATTTTTTTAAGGAGTAACAAAGAAAGACATATGGAGAGAGTGTAACATTGTCCTAATCCAAATTAAAAATGGCTCAGACAGAATAGAACACCAGCAATTATTCGGGGATCACAGCATAGAAAATACACTTTAGGAAGAGAATAATTACAGTCCCAGCTGAAAAATTAAAGATGAGCGTACGACCCTAGGGCCAGAAACGATGGCTGACAAACTACCAGCCTAAAAATATCAGGTGGTGACCGCAACATCGCACAGCGCCAAGGGTAAAGTGGAGCATGCATGTGGTAGTTTTCAAGAGGAGTAACATGGAAAAGGAGAAAAAAGTCAGTAGGGTGCAGTGATAAATACAAGAAGGAGCATACAGAAAGGAACACGGGGATAAGGGGGGACATGGAGATCAATCCTCTGAGCTAAGTTTGTAAGGAGCCCATGGGGCCCTAACCTTAAAAAAATTGTAATGTCTGTTAAAGATACTAGAGAACTTTTAGCCAATTATGAAGCCATGAAGATGTGTCTTGACCTTGTGAAAGCGGATAGTTTGCCATTTCCATGATGAGGCTATAGTTTGCTTTGCAGCTGGGAAGATAAATGTGACCAATCATTATCAATTTTAAAATCTCATCGGCTCTCAGTGCAGGCAATAATTTTAATGACAAACCAACAATCAGTTATTCTTAATAAATTGAATTTTTAGATCCCGGTGTGTATCAAATTCAAATTGAATTAGTAAGAATCTTACAGCAGGATACACAATTATAACTACTGTATAACTGTTATAGTACATATGGCGTGCATAAATGTTATATATTAGCAAAGTGTAACCATTAAGAAAGCTGACACCTGTCTATAACATAATCCCAAAGTACTAATTTATCAATCCTCCAATGTCTACTGTAAAAAGCTGTATCCATGTGCAAGACATATAACATAATGGAAAGAACATAACTTGTCTCTGCCTGGGGCTAGAGAAAGAGGCATTATAATAGACATTTTACAGCTTTTATTTATTGGTCGGATCTAGCTATGGAAATTATGTCTAATTTATCAGGCAATTTCTTTCAACTTGCTAAAGCTATATACAAAATGTAAACCAGGAAAACTAAGTGTAAATATCCTTAGAAATAAAAATATATGGAGCAATGTGGTATACAAAGCCTTGGTGGTTTATCTTTTTTTCTTTTTCAGATGTATTCAATTACATTTTCATTTTTACAGAACCAAAATTAACCCATTTTGTAAAAGGGAAAGTACCACATAACGTTTACATATATAATCTACATCTTCATACATACTGCCTACTTAGGCAGTTTCTGAAATTAATTTAAAAATAATTTGCCTGTGGGTTCATAAAATTAAAAAAAACAGCAAAACTCACTTTTTCCCCCCCAAGTGTCGTCCCCTGCAAAAAGTCTGGTTTGCTGCCTGCCACAGGACCTCTTCTAGGTTAAATGATGGCCAGTGTAGCGTCACATTTGGCTACCCGCTGGACTGCGCATGCGCGACGCCGCCATATGCGTTCCAACACTGTGGCGATCTGCACTTGCGCAGAATTTTTTGGCTACACCCCTGAGTCCAGGTTCAAGCCCCACCATCCAAGTGGACATAGAGTTAGATTATAATTATGCTGAGTGAAGCAAGGGGCCCTGTGGTACAACAGTGTTGGAACGCATATGGCGGCGTCGCACATGCGCAGTCCAGCGGGTAGCCAAATGTGATGGGTCGCCATATGTGACGCTACACCAGTAGCATTTAACTTACTTTTTGTGAGCCCAGACTGTCATTGACACACCCCCATGAGAGTGCACTACCCCATTGATGAAATAATAATCATCATAATGTCAGTGCCATGCAGCAGCAGTAAAAACAGAAGAGTGATTACAGAAAAAGACCAAGTGTTCCATCCATTTTGCTGCTTTTTTGATTTTGATTGTTGTTTTTGATTTTTTTTTGTTTAACCTTTTTGTTTAAAGTGTAGCTCTACTGCATGTTTAGCCCAAGCACGTTCAACCCCCTCACGCTGATCTAACGCAAATATACGGCCTCAGCTTAAAGGAGTTGTACAGGGGTGATGCCTACAGCTGCAGTCATCACCTCAGAGCCAGAGTCAGCTTTCTAATAATAACAACTGATACGGCGCCCCACCTCCCACCAACTTCCACGGCTCGCCCGGGCTCTCCCATCCCGCCGGCTGGCCCGGAGACCTGAATGAAGCCAGAATCGACTTTGATCAGGTCTCGGATCTAGTAATCCAGAAGCATAGTTATGACATCACTTCCGGTCTACAGAAGACTTAAAGGCGCCAAAATTTTAAAAATAACAGTATTCAAAGCTGCTAGATTTGACGTTTTGAATGCTTTTAAGTGCAAAGAAGGGATTTGGGGTCTTATAGACCCCAGATCTCTCCATAAAGAGTACCTGTCACTGCCTATTACTGTCACAAGGGATGTTTATATTCCTTGTGACAGCAATAAGTGATCAGAAAAAAAAACTTAAGGGGACAGTATAAAAATATAAAAAATTAAATAAAAAAATAAATAAAAAAATAAAAAATTAAAGCGTCCCATCGCTCCATGCTCACATGCAGAAGGGAGCGCATTTGTAAGTCACGCCCGCAGTGTTAAAATCACAAATGTGAGGTATAGCCGCGATCGTTAGTGAGAGCAATAATTATAGCACTAGAGCTCCTCTGTAACTCTAAACTGGTAACCTGTAGACATTTTTAAAGTGTCGCCTATGGAGATTTTTAAAGTACCGTAGTTTGTCACCATTTCACGAGTGTGTGCAATTTTAAAGCATGACATGTTAGGTATCTATTTGCTCGGCGTAACATCATCTTTCACATTATACAAATTAATTGGGCTAACTTTACTGTTTATTTAAATTTTTTTTTTTAATTCATGAATGTGTATTTCTCCCCAAAAAATTGCATTTGAAAGACCGCTGTGCAAATACAGTGAGACATAAAATATTCCAAGGATTGCCATTTTATTCTCTAGGGTCTCTGCTAAAAAAAATATATATAATGTTTGGGGGTTCTAAGTAATTTTCAACTTGTAAGCAACAAATGTCAAAAAAAGGCTTAGGCATGAAGGCGTTAAATTACCTTACTGTTGACTGTTTGACTTACTACTTCTGCTGGAAGTTTGTTACAAGCATCAAAGGTTAGTTTTTGACTTTCCTCCTCTTGAATATTGAAGACCATCCGCTGCCAATATCAGAACAGAAGAGGAAGGACCTGGAATGTCAAGTGGTCAGACAAAAAACTTTTGGATTTAAGGCTACTATAAGGGAAAATTATAAAAAAAAAAAATTGGTGTGGGAGGGAGGTATAGGAGTGAGGTATTGGGAGGGAGTGTTTAACCACTTCCCGAATGCCTCAGGCCGATATACGTCGGCAGAAGGGCACGTACAGGCAGAATCACCTACCTGTAAGTTGTCCTTTAAGAGGCGGCGGGGGGTGTGCGCGCCCGCATGAAGCTCCGTGAGTTGGGTCGTTGGTCCCGTGGACTCGATTGCCGCGGGGATACCCGCGATTGCATCATGGAGAGGAAGAACGGGGGAGATGCTTGTAAACAAGCATCTCCCTGTTCTGCCTAGCAACAAGTGACACTGATCAGAAATCAGTGTTGTGCACAACACAGCCACGCCCCCCATAGTTAGCAACACGCCCCTAGGACACACTTAACCCCTACACTGCCACCCCCTGGTTAACCATTTCACTGCCAGTGTCATTTACACAGGAATCAGTGCATTTGTATAGCACTGATTGATGTATAATTGACAATGGTCCCAAAAATGTCCGATGTGTCCACCATAAAGTTGCAGTCACGATAAAAATTTCTAATCGCCGCCATTTAAAAATAAAATAAAAATTATTAATAAAAATGCCATAAAACTATCCCCTATTTTTTAAACGCTATAACTTTTGCGCAAACCAATCAATAATCGCTTATTGTGATTTTCTTTACCAAAAATATGTAGAAGAAAACATATCGGCCTAAACTGAGGAAAAAAAATTGTTTTTTTATATATTTTTGGGGGGATATTTATTATAGCAAAAAGTTAAAAATAATGCGTTTTTTTTCAAAATTGTCGCTCTTTTTTCGTTTATAGCGCAAAGGGGTGATCAAATACCACCAAAAGAAAGCTCTATTTGTGGGGAAAAAAAGGACGTCAATTTTGTTTGGGAGCCACGTCGCACGACCGCGCAATTGTCAGTTAAAGCAACGAAGTGCCGAATCGCAAAAAGTGCTCTGGTCAGGAAGGGGGTAAATTCTTCCGGGGCTGAAGTGGTTAAAAAGGCAGAGAGGTGCTTCAACCTGAAATTTTCTTGCACATGGTCAAAAGGTTTAATCTTTTTTTTTTCTTTTATATACTTCCTACAATCTAAATCATTTCAGGTGATCCTACCAGCACTTAATTTCAAACAACTCTTTCTTAATTCACCTGCCATCCAGTTATCTTTCCTGCTTGGATTACAAACATACATGCCAACCTTCACTGCACAATAAAACATATAGAGGTTCACACAGAGCGTCTACAGTACCTGTGCAGCTCTGAGAGAAAAAAAAACTACGTAAGGGGAAAACTATATTTAAAAATGTGATCCTACTTTTAAAATGTCTTCTGCTTTGTGAAGCTACATAGTTGAACTTTATTGTGAAGAAACCACATTCACTTGCTACAGTTGCCAAGTCATTTGCAATGGACAGTTTAGCAGTTTTAATGTTACAGGCCTCATTTAATAAAGAGTTCTCATCCTAAAGTCAAAATTCTTAGGTGTAATAATCCAAACAGAGAATCAGAATTAAGTCTATTGAAGTTAAACAAGAATAGGATTCCTGATTGGCTTCTATAGGTTAGTGAATTTAGAGATTAACATTAATGAATAGAAAGTCTTTATTGAATAAATCTATTCATCTTACAAGAAATCTGCCATCCAGATGCTGAGGTCAGGGTTCTGTTGGGGCCAAACCCTCACTTCCAGGACTTCTTGTTCTTCTGTATGCTGAATATAGTTCTGTGACATTGGCTGTATGTTTGGGATTTTTGTCCTGCTGCTGAATACATTTGGGGCCAATCACATGTCTCCCTGATGGAATGCCATGATGAATAAGTATCTGCCTGTATTTCTCAGCATTGAGGACACCATTGATCCTGACCAAATCTTTAACTCCATTTGCAGAAACGCAGCCCCAAACTTGCAAGGAACCTTCACCATGCTTCACGGTTGACTGCAGACACTCATCATTGTACTACTCTCCAGCCCTTCAGCAAACAAACTGCCTCCTGCTACAGCCAAATATTTCAATGTATGTAGAAGTATTATGCTTGAAATAAAAGTACAGCTTGTTCAGTAAATTAACTAAACTTGCTTTTTAAAATGTTTTATATGTTTTTATTACAAATGGAATAACAAGGATTGTATATGTTAAGAACATTACACTTATACATGAAAACAGGTAACCTTATAATAATTTAAAAGCTTCCTGACAATATGTATTTTCAGTTATTGATAATGCTGATGCAGAAGCATAAATGCTATTGTAAGAGCTTGATCAAATGTCTCCTGTTCTTCAGGTGTTATTTTATCTATAAATGAAGGGGTATTTTTGGGAGTCTGTGGTTTGCAACACTTCCTTACTTGAAGATGCTGCTGGTGAGGAAACACTTTGTGATGATCCAAAAGCTGCAGAAAGAGTGTTTCTGGGATGAGAACTCTGTAGAAAAAGGATAGTTAAACTTTCATTATGGTACTCATCATTTAATGCCATAAAGTATTTTTTAATGTACAAAAATTGAGGACCCCCACCTTGCCAACATCCACATTTTTGAAAAAAGTATTGAGAGAGTAACCTAGACTCTCTTAAAAAAGAGCGGACTTTGTAAGCACAAGACGAGGCAATAAGTATAGAAAATATATCTTTATTACAAAATTGTTAAAACCACACGCATAATAAAATCAGAGCAACACCCGCTACTAGAAAATAGGTCAACAGATACCCAATTTACAGACAGAGGCATGAATCCTTTCATATAGGATAGTGGGAAGTCCACTGATATACAGAGAAAATAGGTGTAGATAGTTATCAAAAGGTCAGATCCATGAGCTCCTCCATGCTTGCTTGTCAACACGTTTCACAACAAATTGGTTCATCAGGACATACTGGGTAGGTGCTGATTGACCTCAAAGATCAGGTATTGGGCACAACCACACAGAATACAGGGCAAGAAAGATAGGTCTTCCCAAAGAAACAGAAATCCAAATGTTGAAGATGTCCAACTTCTACACAGGACACCTGGACCGGCGGAAATCCACCCTTTAGGGTGACCAAAGAGTCTGGCAACTCTATCACAAGTCAAAGTGATATTGGTCAGTCAGAACCTGGTAAGGGGGGTTGATGGGTCTACCATAGAGATCCAACATGAGCATCATAAGTAGTATCAACACCCCTTAAAGATGGAACTGTCTCTTTAAACAATCTTGAATGGAGCTGGCAAGTCACCAGATAGGGATTAGTAAACCTTATGGTAGTATAGTGGGTGTCCCCCACTTGGAAGCTCGCTAGTAGAGCTAAGCCAAACACCCGATATTGTGACTGGCCAGCTTCATTTGAGATTGTGGAAAATCTACTAGTGAGCTTCCAAGAGCTTCCAAGAGCTGTATTAACTCTTCGTGGCAAGCCTGGGTACAGATGATTTGACATCCTCTACTCTACCAGGTAGAAGTCTTCATTAAAAAAATTCAGGTTTACATCCACTTTAAGGCTTGAGAGGACAAAATTCATCCACTGTATCCCAACAGGAGGTACAAGATGCAGCCCACAAGTAAACTAAGCTGGAGCCTTTCCTCTGCAATGCCCCCTAGTGTCAGAAATGCATATTTATCTTATATATAAAGAGAATCTCGCGCAATAAATAGCTAAAACTTAAAATAGTGCAATATAACCAGTGAAAGATAATAATAAAATGCAATTATTATAAAGTGACTAATGTAGTAGGTGAAAAATTGATGTGCATCAAAGTGCTAAAGGTTACACCGTACATTAAAATAAAGTGCTATGTGATACATAATAAATTAGACATATCATACATGTGCATCAAAGTGCTGACAAGTACACAAAAGAATTATCAAAGTGCTGTGCAAATAAGCAATGGCTGGTATAAAAGACAATATTAAATGGGTGTTAAAAAACTCTAGGGAGGTAGATGAATGGTTAAAAATAGTTCAAAATAGTTCGGAATAGTTCACGTAGTCCCAGACTGGATAAATATATAAGTAAAACAGTCTCCAAGTTAATCCATCAAGTCCTGATACTATAAATGCATATGATCAGGTGCCGTAATGACTCAAATCATGCAGTGGTGGATTAATGGTTTTTTCAAATCCAATTGGGTACTTGGTCCTGTTTACATAGATTCAATCCCATCACCAGTCTCCCAGAACTCTCACCTCAAGTATGTAGAATTGAAGCTTTTCGGGCTTATCCTGTAGCCCCACACGATGTAGATACAGATTGGTCGGCAAATCCTAGTAAAGCCCCATACACACGCGCGGACAATCCGTGGACCAGGTCCGTCGGACCATGTCCGTCATACTTTGTCTGATGTTGGTTTTGCGTACACACGATCGGACAAAGTTGTCGGAAAATCCGATCATTCTGAACGTGGTGACGTTTGTTGCCTACGACGGGACTACGTAGAGGCTAGTAGCCAATAGCTTTGGTCTTGTAATGTGATCTGAGCATGCGTAGCACTTTGTCCGGTCGGACAAGCGTACACACGCTCGGATTTGGTGTGATCGGACCGGGTTGAAGGGAAATCTTTCCAGCAGGAGATAAGACTTTGTCCGACGGACAAACCGACGAACACTGTCCGATGGTGCATACACACGGTCTGATTTTTCAACAACCTTGTCCGATCGGACCAAATTGATGAAAAAGTCCGACCGTGTGTATGGGGCTTTAGAGTGAGGTCCTTCTCCTTTAACGGCGTTTTGGTGTTTAAATCCTGCAGTGCTCAGTGTCACGGTGTGACACAGTGCCAGAAGGAAAGGAAAAAAGGGGGAAGCCTCCACTAGTGTAGTATTTCATTAAATAGAAACGTTTTATTTAGGTAAACATGTGGTTAAACTCTTACATTAAAAACAAAATAAACCGGCATATAGACACAAAGTAATTCCTAGGCGTTCTCAGCGCCTTCTCACGTCTCTGTCTCTGCCTACGGCCACTCCCTACGCGTTACGACACGTCACGTGTCTTCATCTGGGGAACCGGATTGGTTGTATAGGCTTGGTTTATATTACGTGAAAACCGGAAGTAAACATTCGGCCATCTTGGTTGTGGTCGAATGTCTAATTAATGGCGGCCATTTTACTAGTGGTTTGTTATTATTATTGCGGCGGATATGTTTACGGCAATGCGTTCCACCTCAGCGTTCCACCGTTATGGCAGCCATTTTTTGGAGGACAATGACTTATTGTTAAACGACCATAATGTCGTAGTTTCAAGCTATTTGATGATAGCGTGATCGATGTTACTCTATACAGTGTGTTCTTATTGGTATTCGTATATATATTTACTTCCGGTTTTCACGTAATATAAACCAAGCCTATACAACCAATCCGGTTCCCCAGATGAAGACACGTGACGTGTCGTAACGCGTAGGGAGTGGCCGTAGGCAGAGACAGAGACGTGAGAAGGCGCTGAGAACGCCTAGGAATTACTTTGTGTCTATATGCCGGTTTATTTTGTTTTTAATGTAAGAGTTTAACCACATGTTTACCTAAATAAAACGTTTCTATTTAATGAAATACTACACTAGTGGAGGCTTCCCCCTTTTTTCCTTTCCTTCTGGCACTGTGTCACACCGTGACACTGAGCACTGCAGGATTTAAACACCAAAACGCCGTTAAAGGAGAAGGACCTCACTCTTACTAGGATTTGCCGACCAATCTGTATCTACATCGTGTGGGGCTACAGGATAAGCCCGAAAAGCTTCAATTCTACATACTTGAGGTGAGAGTTCTGGGAGACTGGTGATGGGATTGAATCTATGTAAACAGGACCAAGTACCCAATTGGATTTGAAAAAACCATTAATCCACCACTGCATGATTTGAGTCATTACGGCACCTGATCATATGCATTTATAGTATCAGGACTTGATGGATTAACTTGGAGACTGTTTTACTTATATATTTATCCAGTCTGGGACTACGTGAACTATTCCGAACTATTTTGAACTATTTTTAACCATTCATCTACCTCCCTAGAGTTTTTTAACACCCATTTAATATTGTCTTTTATACCAGTCATTGCTTATTTGCACAGCACTTTGATAATTCTTTTGTGTACTTGTCAGCACTTTGATGCACATGTATGATATGTCTAATTTATTATGTATCACATAGCACTTTATTTTAATGTACGGTGTAACCTTTAGCACTTTGATGCACATCAATTTTTCACCTACTACATTAGTCACTTTATAATAATTGCATTTTATTATTATCTTTCACTGGTTATATTGCACTATTTTAAGTTTTAGCTATTTATTGCGCGAGATTCTCTTTATATATATTACTTCCTTGTGTATTTGTGAACACACCACATTTCGCAGCAGAGCACGATTATTTATATTTGATTATTTATATACTCCAAGTAGCGCGAGGGACACATATACACCATATTTATCTTGTTTGAGAACTGCATTGAGAAGTACAGTGTTACTTGAACTGTATTCCCGGATTTGCTTGTCTTCAGCTGAAAGAACTTGCAATAATTTAAGACTTTACATAAAGTCTCAGAAATCTTTCAACTTAGTCTTCATGTTATATAGTTTGAATACCATGTCTTAGATATATTACTTACAATTGTAAAAGAACATATTGCACACTTGTTTTTTTTTTCACGTTTTTGCGTAAACAAAAAACGGCTTTGAAAAAAAAAAAAAAAATTTTCTCCCAATTTTTCTTTTTCTTTCCAGGCCTTCTCAGCTCTAGTCCAGAGCACCTGCTGCCATTTTTCTGCACCCTAGGTCCTATGTTTTCGCGCATTAGTTGCTTAGCCTTGTTTCTATGCTGGGGTTATAGTTTTTTGGCCGCAATTCTTCCATGAAGACCACTTATGATACATATATGTAAAGCACTGCGTAAATTGATGGCGCTATACAAGTATTTGTAATAAATAGATAATAAATAAAAATATATATTTTTGAAATAATTTTTACTTTACAGCATTTCTTCACACCTTTATTCAAACATTTGTTGGGGTGGGACTTTTTAGTATTAGGCTTCCAAAAAATGTAATAAAGACATTATTTAAATATGAACCTGTCAGATTCTTTCTTGTGTCAGGTGAAATTTTTTAATTTTTTTGAGTATTGGAGGCTTTTATCATGCCACTCCTAGGACCAGGGCAGTTTCATGACATGTCTCTGCAGTATCAAACAAAGCAAAGTGCTTGACATGGAACCTGTGCTACTCTTGGGAGTCAGATGTTGGTAGCCTTCAAAACTCGCCCAGCAATAGTGGTATGTAAGTAGAGCCTGATCTTCAGAAGCAGAATTTGCTGAGCTGTGAAAACAATAAAATGTTGTCTGAGGCTTGGATGAAAAACATTCCTGTAACTGCTCCTGTCAAGCCTCTCAACTGCCTCAAAATTGCACTACTCTTATTGACACCTGTTCTCCCTGATGAGGAACCAGTGCTGACATAGAGCAGAAGGCAGCTAAGAAATTAAAATGAGAAAATTGTCTTGCGCTGTACCTATAAGGTTCTGCATAAGTGAAAATTCATACCTTGCCTGAGAGTAAAGGTAAAAAAAGAGAGTAAAAGTAGCACTATGGTCATACTCAAATATTTACATATGTAATGTAGGCTGACCATATCATTAAGACTATGTTCTCTGTTTTCCGAAGTATCGCCTGGAACATTTTAGAAATACTTGTTTATCCTGCTTGTAAAACCATTGGGACTGTCCAGCATGGTGCATGAGACATCAAACTTCCCAGCTGCATTGACCATTAAAAAATTAAAATTTCCAATTCTTTTACATTTTAACACTTCAGTTTGCAAGAAATGAAAAAAAACTAGAGCTTTTAGATTAACTGTTATTCACTTTCATATGTACTAATACGTATACTTATACTTCTATATATTTTTGAGTTTGCTATTGTTCCGTCTTGTTCCTGCACTTACCTTGAGCTGTCAATCCCAGAAAATCATACAAGTAGAGTTCAGTAAAATTAGATGGCATATGTCAGATACATTAAACAAAAGACAAGGCGTGAATGTGATGTGACCCCCACACAGGATAAAATAGAGATGACACAGTTGAGGCGGCAAGATGTGGGAAACCTGGGAAGAAGACTTAGATTAAAGCAGATCATCAGCAGTAGCCAATTAAAGTCTATGTTGTATCTTGTCTAAAATCAGATAAATGGACAGTGATTTTACAAGCCCCTCAAAACTACAAGTTAGAAGAATACAGAATATATAAAGAAAGTAAACATCTGCAAATAGCGTATCATGAGGCAGCTTACCAAACCTTATTCTGTTCCAGTTCAGCAAATGAGAACCACAGCACTCCAATAATTCCAAAGTAAAATTAAATATTGAATAAGATTTTTATTAGAGACTACCAGTACTTGCAAATCTCACGCTTTTTTTCGGGAGACAAACTTTCATGTTCCAAACATAAGATATTTTAACTCATAATATTGGTGAAACAGCTGCAAAACACATCAAACACCAAGGAGAAACATCTTGAGGGTGTTTATATGTACTTTTCAATTTTTTTCCCCTGTTGCTTTGATATTTAAGGATTTCATATACTATAACCTATCTCCCAGATTAGATTGCGGAAAACTCAATTTCCAAAGCAGCCAAGCCACATACCACATTGGCTTTATAGGATTCCACTGAAAAGTGCACCAGAAGTGTTATTTATATAAGAGAGCATACACATGGAACATTGAGCACCTTTGTAAAGACATATCATAGTCAGCTCTCTATTTTGTTTGGTTAATATTCACTTAAACATACAGAATATACCACTGTTCAGTTAGTGTTAAATATAGTTTTATTAATGTTATTAAAAAAGCTTAGATACTACTAAGTTATTTTTATCAATTTAGGTGTCTTTGCGTTGACTTGATGTTCATGTAAAGTCTATTTTTTTCTTTCGAGCCAACAGCGTGGTGTGAAAAACTGAACACCAAAAAAAATGTGTATGTAAGCACACACAAAAAAGTAGGGTGTGTCATATAAGTCCCCTCCTGAAGAGGAAGAACCCTTCCCAGACTGTCCAGGGGGCCAAGACTCCTGACAAGGGCAAGGTAATCTGATCGATCTAGCCAAAGGCCTGAAAAATCCCTGTCCTCATGATCAGCTGAAGGTGACCAGCGAGTACTAGGTTAGCGGCTCTTCTGAAGAGAGACCCCCTAAGTCAGGGTAGAAAGAAACCCAAGGGCCACACACCCGCCCCCATACTTCAGGGTAGACCCAATGACCCACACCCTACCATCCTGAGTGAAAAAATTCTCATAGAGGGGTCCCAAACCCATAGTGATACTATGAGCACCCCTGGGTCACTGCTCCCAGGGGGCACTAAGACTGTGAGTAACTGGGGACATCAGGTCAGATTCAACCCAGGAGGAAAGTATCCCTTCTACAGTGCTCACCTTATTATATCAGGAATTACTAGCTAGGTCCCCCCCATGCAAAAAGGGACGCCAGTGTTCCGTTTCCAAAAACTGATAAGAACAAAAACTACACTTGATGTGAAGAAAGGTCAGAGCCCTTGTCAGCTTTTTACTACTAATCAGGACTCTTTTAGAAAGATTTCCCCAACTTCTGGCCAAATGACAATGGTTTTACCAAACAGAAAGTGAAGAAAAATCTGTAAAAAGATTGCAAAAAAATAAAAGGCGACAGGTGTTTTAGCCTTTCCCTTTTCTACAAATAAATAATTTTTATTTATGCCTGTTGTTGTTGAACAGTTACCCTCACTTCATGTTTGATTAAACTGTTATCACCAGGACATGGTGAATATGCTGAGACTGTCGGAGAAGAAATATAAGCCATATTATGATATGCATGGGAATTTTCACTTTTACTGGAAAATCCCACTGGGCTCTATCTTAATGTTGTTTTATAGCCAAGATGGGACCTGTGATGTCTATATGAGTTTCATTTAACATTAGGAACTCCTTGATTACATGTATGCTTTATACAGTATTTGATTTCCCTGGCTATAACCTCTATAGAGCCCCAATCTAGTGGACATATTTTTGATTATGCTTTGCGTTTCTCACTTCAATTTGCTAGGGAATATTTCCAAGCTTCAATCTTTTACCCATGTGCCCTACGGATTCTATGACAGACTGATAAGATCAGCAGTGGTGTATAAGTGCTTCTTGTTAGATTGGGAAAAAACAAAAACTATGACGGAAATATGATCAATGTTAAAAACATATTAACCACTTCAATACCCGCCCATAGTCATATGACGCCCACAAGGTGGATCTCCCTATCCTGGGTGGGCGTCATATGACGTCCTCCCATTCCCGGCAGCCTAGGGGGCGCGCGCGCGCGCGTGCCCGCGGCATCGCTCGGGACCCGGTGCGAGTGCCTGGCGCCCGCGATGTCCGCCGGGCACCCGCGATTGCCCATTAAAACAACGGGACCGTGCGGGACCGTGGAGCTGTGTGTGTAAACACACAGCTCCACGTCCTGTCAGTGGCGAGGAGACCGATCATGTGATCCCAGTACGGAGGAACACCGATAGGTCTCCTCCCCTTGTGAGTCCCCTCCCCCCACAGTTAGAATCACTCCTATAAGGGAAAACATTAACCCCTGCAGTGCCCCCTAGTGTTAACCCCTTCCCTGCCAGTCACATTTACACAGTAATCAATGCAATTTTATAGCAACGATCGCTGTGTAAATGTGAATGGTCCCAAAAATGTGTCAAAAGTGTCCGAAGTGTCCACCGCAATGTCGCAGTCACGAAAAAAAAAAAAAATCGCAGATCGCCGCCATTACTTGTAAAAAAAAAAAAAAAAAAATCCAATAAACCTATCCCCTATTTTGTAGACGCTATAACTTTTGTGCAAACCGATCAATATACGCTTATTGCGATTTTTTTTACCAAAAATATGTAGAAGAATACGTATCCGCCTAAACTGAGTAAAAAATTTTTTTTTTTTTTAAGAAATGGGATATTTATTATAGCAAAAAGTAAAAAATATTGTGTTTTTTTTTCAAAATTGTCGCTTTTCTTTTGTTTATAGCACAAAAAAAAAAAAACGCAGAGGTGATCAAATACCACCAAAAAAAAGCTCTATTTGTGGGAAAAAAAGGACGTCAATTTTGTTTGGGTGTAACGTCGCACGACCGCGCAATTGTTAGTTAAAGCGACGCAGTGCCGAATCGCAAAAAGTGCTCTGGTAAGGAAGGGTGTAAAATGGCCCGGTGCTGAAACGGTTAAAGCAGAGTTCCACCCAAAAATGAAACTTCTGCTTTTCGGATCCATCCCCCCTCCGGTGTCACATTTGGCACCTTTCAGGGGGGAGGTGGGAACAGATACCTGTCTAATCCAGGTATTTGCTCCCACTTCCAGGCATAGATCACCGCAGGCTCCACGGCGATCTATGCCATCTCCGGCCCCTCCTCCGCCCCCCCCCCCCTGCTGTCTTCTGAGAGACACACAGGTCCCAGAAGACAGCAGGGACCAGTGAGGTTGCATAGCGTGACTCGCACATGCACAGTAGGGAACCAGGCTGTGAAGCCGCAAGGAATCACTTCCTGATTCCCTTACCAAAGATGGCGGCACCTCCACCCGAGAGCCGAGGGACAGATCAGCTTCGGGTGAGGACATTGCGGGCCCCCTGGACAGGTAAGTGTCCATATTTTAAAAGTCAGCAGCTGCAGTATTTGTAGCTGCTGACTTTTAGAAAAAAAATTTTGGCGGAAATCCACTTTAAACAACACTTGAAATCTCTGGGTCCTTGTTGAGGCCATTCAGAGATAAAGTGTTAAGCATTATTAACATTTCATTGGCAGCAAGAGACTACTCAGATATACTGTATATTCAATTGCAAAAACTGTCAAAGCGCCAGTGTTGTCGCTATGGAAGGATGAAAAATGGCATGGGACGCTGTGCTTATCTGACTGTTCCTTAATGAATCTGCGGTACTCGCCAATTCTCTTGCGCAGTGTGGGCATATATTGCATCCCACATATGAGACTGCACAAACACTGCAACCCATAAACCACGTGATCAATGGAACACGTGATAAACTGTATAATACTGTAGATCTTCCCAGTCCTATCTTGGAATGTGGTCTGGCCTCGTACAATGAACTGGCATGTAAGGCATCCACGTTTACGACATCTGAAGATGCCTGTTCTATTGTCAAAAAAAGGTCTAATGTCTTCCTGTTTGACCTTACCAACCTCTTTTAACTTGCTCAGTGTCAGGATATGTTTAACCACTCCCCGCCCGGCCTATAGCAGATTGAAGGCCGGGAAGTGGTTCTGTTATCCTGACTGGTTGTCGTATGACGTCCAGCAGGATAACATGCCGGCGTACAGCCGCAAAGGCACGCAGCGATCGCGAGTGCGGCATGTCAGTGTGACACGCCGCATCTACGATCGTGGTAAGGAGCCTCTGGCAGAGGCTTCTTACCATGTGATCAGCTGTGACCAATCACAGCTGATCATAGCATGAACCAGGAAGTTCCAGTAAATGGCATTCCTCAGTTCGCGCTGACAGGGTGAGCCAATCGACGGCTCTCCCTGTCAGAGGGGGTTCTGTGCTGATATTCAGCACATTGATTAGCAGCACAGCCCCCATCAGGTGTGCCCATGAGCTGCCAATCAGTGCCCAACAGCTGCCAGTCAGTGCCCCCTCAATAAAGACTCTCAGTGCCCACCACAGTGCCAATGAGTGCCCACCACAGTGCCCAGCAGTAACACCTGTCAGTACCTCATCATCAATGCTGCCTATAAGTGCCATCTATTAGTGCCCATCAGTTCCGCCTGTCAGTGCTGCCTATTGGTGCCCATCAGTGCCGCCTATCAGTGCCCATCAATTCTACAGATCAGTGCCTCCTCATCAGTGCCCATCAGTGCCAACTCATCAGTGCCTGTCAGTGAAGGAGAAAACGAAATTTTATGAGAGAAACTAAGAAAAAGTTTTTTGTTTATTTAGCAAAAAATAAAAACAACAGGAGGTGATCAAATACCACTAAAAGAAAGCTCTATTTGTGGGAAGAAAATTATAAAAAATTTAGTTTTGGTACAGTGTTACAAGACACGTGCAATTCAAAGTGTGACAGCGCTGAAAGCTGAAAATTGTCCTAGGCAGGAAGGGGCAAAAATGCCTGGTATTGCAGTGGTTAAGGGTGCATGCCCTTCAAAAAGTAATGCAAGGTCTGTCAGATATTGCTGGTCCCAATTTGGGATCCATCCGTAAAATGTGCCAATGTTTTTGGAATACATCCTCAATTACCTGATAATCGCCATTGTTGTAATGAATCATGTGATGTTCTGTTGTGGGGGTTTGGTTTTAATTGATTAACTATTGGGGGAAGGGCTATTCAAAAATTTGGAGCATGCATCATGTATCAACTCATGTGGGTACCTCTTATCTAAGAATTTTTGTTTTGTTTTAATGCGCCCCCCTTGTCCTATTGTGGGGTTGGCAGGTATTTTAATGTTTGTAATAAAATATGATATTTTTATGAATTATTGGGTCTGTTCCCTTTCATGCCAGTGAAGTCCATTATCTTCAATCTATCTCTCCTTCCTCCTCCTCCTCCTCCTCTGCTTCTGCTCTTTCCCCTTTTTTGGTAATTGAGGGGCAGAAATAGGAAATGACAAACATTGCTTGAAAGTGACGGACACTATTTTTTTTAGTTTGGCCAGTTACAAATGTCAACTACATGAATTAAGTCACTTTGTAAAGGTGCTAAAACTGACTAGCTTTTTGGTAGAAGTTTGTGTGATGGAGCGTCTCAGCTTGTTCCAGGTATAGTAGTTTTGTTACCATTTATGGGAATAATGAATGATGTTCACTTAATTCAGGATCGCCAATTGCTTAGTTCCTAACGTGTTTGACATATCAACAGACAGTGGTGTGGGAGACATTTGGGGCCAGAATCTAAACTGCTGGGCTGAGAATTGTATGGTTTTCTATTTGTAAACATTTTGCACCAGTCACTAGATGAGAATTGTGTGTGTTTTGATGAACAAATAACTGAAACTATGTCCCTTTTTCCTACACAGGAAGACCTCAGCCAGGAGGTGGCTGTGGAAGGTGGCAGTCAGGAGGAGGCAGGGGTTAGTGGCAGCCACCAGCTGGGTAGTGGCAGCCAAGAGGGGCTAGGCCTCGGAGCCTGACTGACACCCAAACCCCTCCCCTCCGCCCTCCGTACAAAAGGGCGAGAAGGGGGGGTTATGCGGCACAGTCAGCGCTCCGGATGATCAGAGAGGCTTCAGACTCCCTACATGCCACACCCGCCGACGAGGAGACCTTTGGCTCGGTGGTTGTCACAAAAATGATGGGTATGGAGGTGGGGCAACGCAACATGTGTGAGGGGCTCATCCTCCATGTCCTAAATAAGGGTAGGGCTGGGGAGATGACCCCAGTCACACATGTTTGCCATAGTTACCATGCTCCGCCTCCTCCTCCTCCTCCTCCTCCTTCTGCCACCCCACCAGCACGACAGCCACAGCGTGGAAGGAAGCGTGGAAGGAAGACCTGAGAGTGACGACGTGGAATCAGTCTGGTCTGAGAGAAGATGGAGCCTCTCGTAGTACCAGAGCCTGGGACCTAGATGGCATCTGCTGCAGTTCCGGATACTTTGGACTTCACGACCAGATTGCACTCCCCTTAATATACGTACTCCTCAGGCCCCCAATTTTCTACGCTTGAACAATGATGGTTGCCGTGGGGGGCCATTATCTTCAATCTAAGCGTCTAAGAGACTGTCGGAGAATAAGAACATGAGACTGGTAGACATCTTTGCCATTACATCCCCTTTACAAAATTAACGCTTACACTGGTGACTATTGGGTTCCAAAGGCTTCATGGTAAACACCAACAGGCTGCAAGTTGGGCACCAAAGATATCAATTCCATTTCATTCTTGTAGTCTTTCAGATGCAGGGAGTGGTAAAGAATGTACACGGCACTGCAAATCCACTTCTGGCAGTTCCAGCCTTGACTATTTCTTCTAAAAGCTTAAAGAAATCTATCTGGGTGGTCTAGCTGTGTAAAGAACTCCTGCATGTTACCATGCATGCCAGAAATAAGCCAACACACTGCAGCTCTTGGGTTGCTTGCATAACCCACCACAGGAAGTGGTAGCTTTCATTTTTGAAGCCACTGCTGTTCAGTGTTTGTGTACATAACACCCCCAGGAATCTCATTTTTTCTTTTTACAGAAGTCTGATTAAAGCAAAACTGCAGACATGCACTGCAAAAGAAGCTTCAGTTTATGGTATGATACTTTTACATGAAAGCAATGCTGAGGCTGCAGCTTGTTTTACTTCAATGCTGAAACTATCTGGGAGGTATAAAGCAGAACCATCCCAATTAAAAGTAAATACAATTTGCTAAAAATCCTTGCAAAGTGTATATTTTACTTTGACTGGGATGAATTATTTATGTATGTATTTATTTTAACAAAACTTGAATTTAATTTCAACCCACTTTATTAAAAAAGTTCTGTTGACTGATGTGCTTTAAAATCAGGAGGGGTGACACAGAGTCATGTACATATCCCAGCATGTGTCTCTGTACAGAGAGCTATTGCTTGGTGTATGTCTGTGTGCCTTAGGACTTAGGATTGGTGTTGCCACCAAATAACTAAGGGTCTTTAGCTGTTCCTTGTGAGCTGATCTATATTATTGCCTTTCCCATTATCAACCCTGTTTGCCTTATAGACCTGTCTTGGGCCTCTGACATCTGCTACTGACCCTGGCTTGCATCTTTAATTACACTACCTGCTAATTTTGTACCTCTGCTGCTTGCTTCTTGGCCTTAGCCAGAACTCCAGGCTACATTTCTGCATACTGATTTACTCATCTGTTACTGACCTGCACACTCTTTTCATCTGAACCTGACCTTGGCCCGTTTTCTACCATATCATCACGTCCCTACCTGCTTGGCAAACAACATACTCCAGGCTCCAGTGCACCTGCAGAGTCTTATCTTCATCCAACAATCATGTTGTTACATTATCCTTGCACTTTCTGTCACCACCTATAGGGGTGTAAGGACTGAAGATGAAAAGAGGCCACCCTTGCCACCTCTGTATCAGGTATCAAACACAATTGTTTCATCAAGGAGAAAATACATTTTACTACACATAGTTGACTTTATCCTGTAATACAATTGGAGAACATATAACTTACATATATTTATATATATATATATATATATATATATTATATATATAGATAATATATATATATATATATAGTTGTGTATATATATATATATATATATTTTATATATATATGTGTGTGTATATATATATATATATATATGTGTATATATATATGTGTATATATATATATATATATATATATATATATATATATATATATATATATATATATATATACAGTGGTGTGAAAAAGTGTTTGCCCCCTTCCTCATTTCCTGTTCCTTTGCATGTTTGTCACACTTAAGTGTTTCGGAACATCAAACCAATTTAAACAATAGTCAAGGACAACACAAGTAAACACAAAATGCAATTTGTAAATGAAGGTGTTTATTATTAAAGGTGAAAAAAAATCCAAACCATCATGGCCCTGTGTGAAAAAGTGATTGCCCCCTAAACCTAATAACTGGTTAGCCCCCTTAGCAGCCACAACTGCAACCAAGCGTTTGCGATAACGTGCAATGAGGCTTTTACAGCGTCCTGGAGGAATTTTGGCCCACTCATCTTTGCAGAATTGTCCTAATTCAGTTACATTAGAGGGTTTTCGAGCATGAACGGCCTTTTTAAGGTCATACCACAACATCTCAATAGGATTCAGGTCTGGACTTTGGCTAGGCCACTCCAAAGTCTTCATTTTATTTTTCTTCAGCCATTCGGTGGTGGACTTGCTGGTGTGTTTAGGATCATTGTCCTGCTGCAGAACCCAAGTTCGTTTCAGCTTGAGTACACGAACAGATGGTCGGACATTCTCCTTCAGGATCTCTTGGTAGACAGCAGAATTCATAGTTCCTTTTATCACGGCAAGTCTTCCAGGTCCTGAAGCAGCAAAACAGCCCCAGACCATCACACTACCACCACCATATTTTACTGTTGGTATAATGTTCTTTTTCTGAAATGCAGTGTTCCTTCTACGCCAGATATACTTGGACACACACCTTCCAAAGAGTTCCACTTTTCACTTCAACAAGTTTGAGGTGTTGACTTGCTCTCCAAATTCTTTATATCTCAATCCAATCAAACATCTGTGGGATGTGCTGGAAAAACACTGTTCGATCAATGTTGGCCCCACCTCGCAACTTAACAAGGACTTAAAGAATGTGCTACTTGCAGCTTGGTGCCAGATGCTAGAGAATACCTTCAGAGTCTAGTGGTGTCCATGCCTCTACAGGTCAGGGCCGTTTTAGCAGCAAAAGGAGGACCTACTCAATATTAGAAGGGTGGTCATAAAGCTAAGGCTAATTGGTGTATATATTTTTATTTGAAAGAATTAAATGTAGTTTTATATTATACCACCCTACACATTATTTACCTGTATCCTTTAATTTATACCCACAACTTTTTTTAGATCTTTACATCCTGTCTTGAAGACACAACAGGAAAAGGAAATCCCCTTTGAGCTGTCACCAGAACAGGTGTCCTCATTGGAAGATTTTACCTTTGTTCCTGTTACTTTGACAACTGTAAAATATAGCATTTCCCATCAGTTTCTGTCCTAGTGACAATGGTTACCAGAATAAATAGAGACGGTGAATCAACCAAGTATGGCCAAAGACAAATAAAAAAGAAATGACAGGGTTTCAACACTTCACTTTAGCCAAGGACACCTATTCGTATTTCAAACCAGAATTTTAGTGCCTGCAACAGCTGCTAAAATAAGAGTAAAGACTGTGAGCTTGAAAGATTGACATCTTCAGTCTTCACCCTTCTGGTTGAGGTATTTAGGTGGCACATAGAATTTAAGCATACTTCAGGAAGTTGGGCATAGTTCACTCAGGTAAAAACAAGCAAGTTTCAAAAATGTGGTTATACTGTTTGGGCTTTTTCAACATGATATTAAAAAGCTGAGAAAACCAAGAGGAAAAAAGAAAATATTTTACAAGACTGAAAATTCCATCAGTGGATAGTTCAGCTCTCTGCTTATATTACACTTGCAAGTGAATTAAAAGACACTTCAGCAGTGTGAGAGATTTGTTCTGGTTGCCAATTAAGGATAGATACATTGGATGGTAATGCAGGGTTTTATGAGTAATATCGCTATAATCACCTTGGGAATTCAGGGAAGACTGCAGAGTCAGTTACAGAAAAAGTCTCTGATTGGATTTGGAAGGGAAAATAAACATGCCTCTGTTTTATTTGGCAGTTGGCAAGAAATAAAGCCATTTATTTAAAAATACTTATTTAACCAGACACCATAGAGTCTTCTGAACAACAAATATAATTATACTGGATGATAAACCCTTATTAAATATAGCCAAAGTTAAATCCATAAATTCTAAATATTCCTACAAATATTTTCTGAGATGGCCAAAGCTTTTTTTTTTTTTTTTTTTCCAGAGTCTGATGCAATAATATATTTGGTATTCCACAATAACAAGTACAGCATGCTAAAATTATTTGTTGGTTCCCATACAGTAGATATTACATTAACATACTAGGGTAAGTTCAAGAACATGATAGCAAAAAAAAAAAAAAGCTGCTGCCTGTAGCAAATAATTATATTTATGCTAAAAAAATTAAAAGGTACTTTTTAACATAAAGCATTTTAATACATACAGCACACCTTCTTGTTTTCCCCTTCCCCGCTGTTTCATCACACCATTCCTGAATAAAAATTCTCTAGCTGCTGGTAACCCAATCTTTAATGAATGCCTAACCAGTATCCTAAAATTCTGCAGATCTGGAATTCCAGCTGCACCTCCTACTTTTTTCTATTCCTGAAATATAACTCTGATTATAAAAAGTATGACATTACTTCAACTTGAACTCTTTTTGCTTAGTTAGAGGGATATGGAAATTAAAAAAAAAACTAAGAATACAGGAAAAGTATAGCAACTTTGTGTATATTTTATGCTCAGGACTAAAAATTTTAAATGTACATTTTAAAAATACAGTATGTCCTTGTATTTTAATCAGGTAAATATGAAATATTGAAAAATAATATTTTTATTAGAAGATTAATGCTCCTTTTCACATTTTCTAGTCTATTTTTGTCTCCTTTTAACAAAAAAGCCTGTTGTTTACAGAGCTTAATAGCTCAAGCTAAAATTTACAAGAACAAGTGAATGAGTCAGAGCAGTGACTGAATATTTTTTCCCTCCTTCCACCTGAGGTTTCAATCAGAGACAGAAAATGTGAAGGGAAACAACTTGTGCTGTGTTGTCTGTTAATAAAACCCACAGCTCTGGGAATCCTTTATCAAAAATATATGACTCAAAGGCTTCAGTATAAAAATATTAAAATCAAGCTCAGCTAAACTATTCCAGTTTTTCTTTAGCCCTACTAATTTGAAAATATACGCGGGTTCTTAAAAAAGCTTTTTTAACCAAGTTATATATATAAAATTGTGGAAAATTTTTGAGGACCGCTCGTATAATGAATAATAAACGTGCAACAAAGTGTTATCAATAAATCAAAAAGCCAGCACACTCTGTGAACCACACACAGATGTATTAAAATAAATATAAACAATTGTGCAGCACTAAATACTACTAATATAAACAATATACATATACCATGCGTATTAACGTGTGTACTCACACCTACAAATATTTTAAACTATAACCAAAACACCAAGTCCGTGTTTCTACAAAAAATGTGGATTAAAAAATATGAAAATAAAAAAGAATAAATGTGTACTCTTTATGTACCAATTGATCCAAGTTGGACCAATGTAACTATGTATAAATTGCCATATCTAAATTTCAGATGGAAGCAAGGGTGCACCATATTTACTGGAGTATGCTGTGTTTACTTGAACTTTACTTGGCATTCACGCTGCCATATTTTATGATTATAATAGATACATCAAAAACAGAGCATGCTATTATGGGCAGTGTTCTTAAAGAGGAGCCCCAGGCTCCTTCAAAAAAAATTTAAGTCAGCAGCTACAAATACTGTAGCTGCTGACTTTTAATATTAGGACATTTACCTTTCCACAAATCCAGCGGTGTCTTCACCTGAGCTGATTTTTCAACCAGCTATTGGGTGCTGCCACTGCCATCTCAGCTAAGGGAAACCGGCAGTGAAGCTGCTGACTTTTAATATTAGGACATTTACCAAAGAGATCCGGTGTGGAGGCCGGAGAAGCAGAGGGTGCCGAGACGGTAGTGCGGCGGCCATCTTGGCCCGATCTCGTGTTGATGCTCATTCGTACCGGTGCTTGCTTTCGCCTTTTGCCCATCCGGCAATTTCACCATCCGGTGAATCATTTTTCAGATCCAGGATTGTGCAGGATAGTAGTGGGTAATGCCGGAGCTGCTCAGAAAAGCGTCCGCTCACATGTCCTCCTCTCAGCTAAGGGAAACCGGCAGTGAAGCCTTGCAGCTTCACAGCTAGTTCCTTGCTGCACATGTGCGAAGAGTGCTGCTCTTTGTGAATGGCCCAGCAGTGGGGGGGAGGGGGCCAAACTTACAGCTGAGTTTGCTGCAGCAAAGTCAGCTGGAAGTGGGAGTGGGTACCTGTCAAAACTAGGTACCCACTCCCCCCGAAAAGTGCCAAATGTGGCAGCGGAGGGAGGGAGGAGGCAAAAAAGCGGAGCCTCCCCTTTTTTGTGGAGCTCCTTTTAAGCTGTCATTCTACATTCTGCCATCTTCCTCTGGTGAACAAGTGAACACTTGCTCTCATTACATTACAACAAACCTGCATGTTTGTGAATCTGCTCACCTTAGAACCAACCTTCACATCACAGGAGGTCAAGACATGCATGACTGTAAATATAGTAAGGTGATAATCTGCACAAATGTGCAGAAGTGTTTTGTTCCAGAAGTAATGTTGTTTTACAGGATTTGAAAATTGCTTTGGTCAGTTTTGGAATGTATAGACACTGAGTATAGATTATAGTATCTTCGCATGCGGCTCACAGCAGTTGTCCGATGCGTCTCCGTTCACCGTTTCAGGTCCGATTTCAGCTCAAATGTTTGGCTGAATTAGGACCTGAAACAGACCAAAAGACGCACAGATGCACATCTCTCTCCCTATCCTATTCTCTCCCTATCCAGCAGGGAGCTCCATCTCTATAGTATTCCCACAATACAAGCACACTGAATGAGATCCACTATTTATGGAATCCTTAGTCAAGATGGCTGCCCAAATCTTGTGGAATGTTGGTATCCAATAGGATTGCAGTCTTCTATAGATGGCTGCTTGGAGCCAATTATTCCTCAATGAGCCCCTGCTCGCCTGAAAAACTGGCACAGTGCCACCTTCAGGTTAGAAGAAATACGACAGGCTACCCCTGCCTAAGTGATTCTCGTGTTACAAATGGGCTTTTGCTTTCTAGTCCAATCTTTTTTCTGTATTGTCCTGTGTGTTGTCCTGTTCCTACTCTGTCTTGGCTTCTCAGTATCGTCTTACTTCACTTTCTATAACTCTGAACTTCTCAGTGAAGTACTATTTTTATTTGGTGTATGTTTTTACACCTATACCACAATGATCCCACTAACACCACCACACACTTGACACACATAATCTAAAGAAAAGCTCTCCAATGTGTCTAGACGAACATGTCCATCATCTAGTTTTCCATTTTCACAGAAGAAAGCCCTTCACTCTTTTGAACAATTTCCATTGCAGTGTCTTATATACATTAGGACACATAAAACATCCACTAGAACTAAAACTTTGTGTTGGCGGGTACTAACCTGCAGAGCAAACAAAAGCACTGATAGAAAAACATGTGCCAAGAGAAAGATTTAAAATATTTCAGGTGCATTTGTTTCTGCTTGTTTCTGCTTTTTGCCTGTGAAAAACATCACCTTAAGCACTACGAGGACAACATACAATAATTCATGAGCGATAATAAAATACGAAGCTAAACACCATTTTTAGCATCTTATGCCACGTACACATGATCAAAATTTCTGCCAGAAAAAGTCAGATGGGATCTTTTGATCATATATTCCGACCGTGTGTATGCCCCATTGGACTTTTTCCATCGAAAATTCCGACGGACTTAGATAGAGAACATGTTCTATATTTTTCCGACTGAAAAAATTCCTATCGGAAAAAAACGCTCATCTGTATGCTGTTCCGACGCACCAAAAACCACGAATGCTATGAAGCAAGTACGAGACGGAAGCGCTCGGTCTGGTAAAACTAGCATTCGTAATGGAGATAGCACATTCCTCACGCTGCAAATTCTGTGATATTTTAATGCAGCGCATTCTTTTGTGCTTTATAATGCTTGAAGAATGAAGTTGTTTTGCTGCGGATATTCACACAGAGTTCTGACAAACATATTTCTTTATTATTTCTTGTGATCTCATGAATAATCTTTAATTTTTTTAAAGCCAGATCTCCATAATAATGTTTAGAATTATTTTTTATAGTCATCTTTTTTATTTATTTTTTTATTTCATCAAGATCTCCTTTTTTTTTGGATTATTGAAAAATAATTTTCTAGTGATCTCCATATATAATTTTTATTTTTTGTGTGTCAAGTTACCACAATAACATTATTATCTTGTATTTTTTAACCTCAAGGAGGTTGGTGCCCCTTGTTAATTCGACATTGTCTTTTTGAAATGTACCTGCCTACTCACAAACTGTGCTTTTTGTAGAAAAACACATAGGCAAGTATTTTCAGAAAATAAAATATCCAATAGTGCGAATCGTCTCTCACCAAACTTCTACTAACACGAGATAAACACGAGACTAGCAGAAGGAGCCCAAAGGGTGGTGCAGTGGCTATTGAACTTCCGTTTTATCGTGCCGTCGTACGTGTTGTACATCACCGTGTTCTTGACGGTCAGAATTTGGTGTGACCGTGTGTATGCAAAACAGCTTGAGCGGAATTATTCCGACCGGAAAACTGGTCGTGTGTACAGGGCATTATAGAAATTTTCTGAAAAAATGTAGGATCATTAAAATGGATTTTATGTTTTCTGCTTTGAAAAAAATTTTATCTTAAGAAAAATAGTATTAATGATTGTATTGTTATACAGTAAAGGTTGAAAAGAGAGTTCATTAAAACTACTATGGATCTATCTTAAAACTGAAGGTATTTGCAGATCACTTTTCGATCACAAATTGGAGAAATAATGAGGTTTATACCTCATTTTAGAACAGTGAGTGGAACCAAACCATTCCTTCATGCAGACCAACTGCACGTTCATAATCTCTGGTTTATAATACAAATTGAGCCTAACATTACAGAGCCATTTATTACAAACCATGGCTTCAATTGAGCATGATTTATGGACTGACACAATGGAACAATCGTTTGAGGGGGGGAAAACAAAACAAAAACAAAGGAACTTTTGGGGGGGGGAGTGGGGATTTATTTTTTATTCTAGCCCACATCACCATAACATGTCCGATTTTTCCATTAAAGCTACTAACCCCCAGCATAAGGTAATCATGCCTGACATATTAGTCACAAGTCCATCTAGTTCAACCAATAAAAAGGGGTACATTTTTTTACAATCCTATATACACAATCCTATACCCACAGTTGCTCCAGAGGAAGGCAAAAAACCCAGCAGAGCATGCTCCAATTTGCTCCAGCAGGGGAAAAATGCCCTTCCTGATCTCCCAAGCGGCAATCGGCTGTTCCCTGGATCAACTTTACCTATAAAATGTTAGTATTCAGTTATATTATGTAAATTTAGGAAAGAATCCAAAAAATCATGCATGCTGCTCATTGTTCAGCATATCGGAGTATGTTCTGCATTAAAAAAAATGTATTAAACATGCCTCCCACCAACAATACCAACTTCCAGTCAGCACATTATTGTCTCTGCTGATGTTCTCTTTGTCATATGATGAAGTAGATGCCGTATATAGTCAAAAGTATTGGGACACCTGTCTTTAAACACACATAAACTTTATTGGCATCCCAGTCTTCATCTATACGGTTCAATGTTGAGTTGGCCCACCCTTTGCAGCTATAAAAGCTTCAACTCTTCTGGGAAGGCTGTCCACAAGGTATAGGAGTGCATCTATGGAAATTTTGACCATTCTATTTAGAAGCGCATTTGTGAGGTCAGGCACTTATGTTGTACGAGAAGGCCTAGCTCGCAGTCTCCACTCTAATTCATCCCAAAGGTGTTCTATCATGTTGAGGTCAGTTCCTCCACCCCTAACTCACTTTGTCTTTATGGACCTTGTAGGGTTGTTTTTCAGGGGTTGGGCTTGGCCCCTTAGTTCCAGTGAAGGGAACTCATTTTGGACAATTTCATGCTCCCAACTTTGTGGGAACAGTTTGGGGATGGCCCCTTCCTGTTCCAACATGACTGTGCACCAGTGCACAAAGCAAGGTCCATAAAGACATGGATGCGTGAGTCTGGGGTGGAGGAAATTGACTGGCCTTCCCAGAGTCCTGACCTCAACCCGATAGAACACCTTTGGAGTGAAGTGGTGACTGCGAGCCAGGCCTTCTCACCCAACATCAGTGCCTGACCTCACAAATGCGCTTCTGGAAGAATGGTCAAACATTCCCATAGACACACTCCAAAACCTTGTGGACAGCCTTCCCAGAAGAGCTAAAGCTGTTATAGCTGCAAAGGGTGGGCCAACTCAAAATTGAACCCTAAGGACCAAGACTGGGATGCCATTAAATTTCATGTGCGTGTAAAAACAGGTGCCCCAATACTTTTGACTATATATATATATATATATATATATATATATATATATATATATATACACACACACACACACACACACACAGTCATGTCCAAAAATATTGACATCCCTGCATTTCTGTCAGATAATGCACCACTTTGCCCAGAAAATTGTTGCAATTACAAATGTTTAGACATTCTCGTGTTTATTTCTTATGTTTGTATCGGTATGACACAAAAACGTGGAGAAACAAAAAGACAAATATGACACATTCCATGCAAAATAAACAATTGCATTCCAAGTTTGTGATGCTTCTGTAATTTATAATTAAACTTAATTGTATCAATTAACAGGTACTGACAATATAGAAATCACACAGGCAACCAGTTAAAATGGTGAAAAATGGACTCAACCTTTCTGTTGTGTGTCTGTGTGCCACACGGAGCATGGAGAAGAGAAAGAGCAGTAAAAAATTGTCTGAGGATTTGAGAACAAAAATTGTGGAAAAGCATGGACAAACTCAAGGTTACAAGTCCATCTCCAAAGAACTTAATGTTCCTGTGTTCACTGTGTGCAACATTGTCAAGAAGTTTACAGCCCATGGCACTGTAATCTCCCTGGACGTGGACAAAAAATAAAAATTGATCAAAGAGTTTGCCAAAACTTACACAAGGAAACTAAAATACTTTTTGGAGAATGTGCTGTGGCCAGACGAAACAAAATTACAGCTTTTTGGTAAAGCCCATAAATCTATTGTTTTCAAAAAAAGATAGGGGGCCTTTAAAGAAAAGAATACAATCCCTACAGTTAAACATGGTGGAGGTTCACTGATGTTTGGGTTGCTTTGCTGCTTCGGACACTGGATGTCTTGACCGTGTCCATGGCATTATGAAATCTAAAGCGTACCAAAGAATTCTGGGGTGCAATGTAGGACCTAGTTTTAGAAAGTTGGGTCTCCGTCAGAGGTCATGGGTCTTACAGCAGGACAATGACCCAAAGCACACATTAAAAAGCACCCAGAAATGGTTTAAGACAAAGAACTGAACTGAGAGTAGTGAATTGCCCAGCAATGAATCCAGATCTAAATCCCATAGAGCAGTGTTTCTCAACTTCAGTCCTCAAGTACCCCCAACCGGTTTTCATTTATCTTAAACAGGTGCTTTAAATCAGAGTCAATGGCTTGGTATTTTGGACAACTATTTTATCAAAGAGAAATTCCCAAAACATGGCCTGCTGGGGGTACTTGAGGACTGAGGTTGAGAACCACTGCCATAGAGAACCTGTGGAGAGATCTAAAAATAGCAGTTGGGAAAAGAACCCTTCAAATCTGAGAGACCAGGAGTAGTTGGCAAAGGATGAGGGGTCCAAAATTCCAGTAGAGAGGTGTAAGATGCTCATTGATGGTTACAGGAGCGATTGATCTCAGTTATTTTTTCAAAGGTATGCGCCACCAAATATTACATTGAGGCGGATGCCAATCATTTTGTCCAGTCCAGTTTTGCTGGGAATGTGTCAGATTTGGCTTTTTGATTCTCCACTTTTTTGTATCATACCAATACAAACAAAATAAATAAACATGAAAATGCCTAAACATCTGTAATTGCAACAATTTTCAAAGCGAAAATGCAGGGGTGCCAATATTTTTCACCATGACTCGTGTGTGTATATATATGTACACACACATACAGTATCTTACAAAAGTAAGTACACCCCTCACATTTTTGTAAATATTTTATTATATCTTTTCATGTGACAACACTGAAAAAATGACACTTTGCTACAATGTAAAGTAGTGAGTGTACAGCTTGTATAACAGTGTAAATTTTCTGTCCCCTAAAAATAACTTAACACACAGCCATTAATGTCTAAACTGCTGGCAACAAAAGTGAGTGCATACCTAAGTGAAAATATCCACCATTATTTTCCAGCACTGTCTTAACCCTCTTGGGCATGGAGTTCACCAGAGCTTCACAGGTTGCCATTGGAGTCCTTTTCCACTCCTCCATGAGGACATCACAGAGCTGGTGGGTGTTAGAGACCTTGGGCTCCTCCATCTTACGTTTGAGGATGCCCCACAGATGCTTAATAGGGTTTAGGTCTGGAGACATGCTTGGGCAGTCCATCACCTTTACCCTCAGCTTCTTTAGCAAGGCAGTGGTCATCTTGGAGGTGTGTTTGAGGTCATTATCATGTTGGAATAATGCCCTGTGGCGCAATCTCCAAAGGGAGGGGTTAATGCTCTGCTTCAGTATGTCACAGTACATGTTGGCATTCATGGTTCTCTCAATGAACTGTAGCTCCCCAGTGCCGGCAGCACTCATGCAGCCCCAGACTATGACACTCCCACCACCATGCTTGACTGTAGGCAAGACATACTTGTCTTTGTACTCCTCATCTGGTTGCTGCCACACACGCTTGACACCATCTGAACCAAATAAGTTTATCTTGGTCTCATCAGACCACAGGACATGGTTCCAATAATCATCTTTAGAAAAGGCTTTCTTCTGGGACCCCCCACCCCTTCAACCTTTGCAGCAATGCTGGCAGCACTCATATGTCTATTTCCCAAAGACAACGTCTGGATATTCTGCTAAGCACGTGCACCCGACTTCTTTGGTTGACCATGGCAAGGCCTGTTCTGAGTGGGACCTGCTTTGTTAAACTGCTGTATGGTCTGGGCCACTGTGCTGCAGCTCAGTTTCAGGGTCTTGGCAATCTTCTTATAGCCTAGGCCAGTGATGGTGAACCTTGGCACCCCAGATATTTTGGAACTACATTTCCCATGATGCTCATGCACTCTGTAGTGTATTTGAGCATCATGGGAAATGTAGTTCCAAAATATCTGGGGTACCAAGGTTTGCCATCACTGGCCTAGGCCATCTTTATGTAGAGCAACAATTCTTTTTTTTTTCAGATCCTCAGAGAGTTCTTTGCCATTGCGGTGCCATGTTGAACTTCCAGTGACCAGTATGAGAGAGTGAGAGCGATAACACCAGATTTAACACACCTGCTCCCCAATTCACACCTGAGACCTTGTAACACTAAAGAGTCGCATTACACCGGGGAGGGAAAATGGCTAGTTGGGCACAATTTGGAAATTTTTCACTTAGCGATGTACTCACTTTTGTTGCCAGCGGTTTGGAAATTAATGGTTGTGTGTTGTTATTTTGAGGGGACAGACACATTTACACTGTTATACAAGCTGTACACTCACTTCTTTACATTGTAGCAAAGTGTAATTTCTTCAGTGTTGTCACATAAAATGATATAATAAAATACAGTATTTATCGGCATATAACACGCACAGGTGTATAACACACAACCTTAATTTTAGTAGGAAAGTTTCAGAAAAAAAAAAAATTAAATAAAGAACTTTGAAGCAAAATAAGGGTCAGTGCCCATCAATGCAGCCTCACCATTGCCCATCTGCAGCCTGATCAATGCCATCTGCAGCCTCACAATTGCCATCAATGCAGCTTGAACAATGCCATCTGCAGCCTCACAATTGCCCATCAATGCAGCTTGATCAATGCCCATCTACAGCCTCACAATTGCCCATCAATGCAGCTTGATCAATTCCCATCTGCAGCCTCACAATTGCCCATCAATGCAGCCTGATCAATGCCCATCTACAGCCTCACAATTGCCCATCAATGCAGCTTGATCAATGCCCACCTGCAGCCTGATCAATGCCCATATGCAGCCTCACCATTGCCATGAATGCAGCCTGATCAATGCCCATCTGCAGCCTCACCTCAGATTACTGCTGCCTTGGAGGGGACAGGGAAAGAGGCGGGATGACCGCCGTCAGATTACATACGATGAGAATCTCCTGTTTACTCGACGGCCTCTTTAATACAAAGTCCCGCCTCCTCGACTTGCTTCTATGATAGACAGAATACTGGTCCAATGCCGGCCCAAGAGATGGGACTTCCTATTACAGAGGCCGCTGAGTAAACAGGAGATTCTCGCTGTATGTAATCTGATGCCGCTGGTTACGACCCCTCCCAATTCCTGCCTAGGCAGCCCAAATTGCAGTTTTGGCGTATAACACGCACACACTATTTGCACCTGATTTTCAGGGTGAAAAAGTGTGTGTTATACACCAATAAATACAGTATTTACAAAAACGTGAGGGGTGTACTCACTTTTGTGAGATACTGTATATAGTTTTCAGCGCAGAACATTAATACACATTCTTACACCTTTAGGTGATGCAGGGTGCATGCAGCTATAGTTACGAATACATAGGAGCAGTTTCACACATTTTTTTCCTTCATAACAAATAGAATTACAAGTTGCACCACTAGAAGGAATGACCAAAAGGTGGAGGGAGGTCCTGATTTCCCTGTATAGATCTTTAGTTAGACCTCATTTATAATACTGCTTCCAGTTCGGGAGACCTCACTTACAAAAAGTCTCTGGATCCGTTCTAATAAGACAGAACAGGTCCAGCGACGGGCAACAAAGAAGATATAAGGTCTGAGGGATAAAACAAAGCAGGAGAGATTGTAGGAACTTAATGGGGTTGATTTACTAAAGGCAAATAGGCAGATCACTTTGAAAGGGAATTTTTCCATAGATTAGTGAATATGGCGAAAAGTCACTTTGCAGGGAATACCTATTAATGTGCAAGGACATGATTGGCTGATGGAAGTCAACAAAAAACTTCACCAAATTCAATAAGTTAAGGGAAAAATTTCTTGCAAAGGCCTAGTTGCCTTTAGTGAATCAACCCCATTATGCATGGTTCTGAGAAAAGAAGGTAAATGGGGGAATGAAACCATTAAATACAGTAACGATGTGAATAAGGTTCAGGAGGCAAGAATTTTCAATGTGAAGCTAAGAACATGGTGCCATGAACTCAAACTAGCAGATAGAAGGTTCAAAACTTACCTTAGAAGGTATTATTTTACGGAAAGAGTAGTCGATGCTTAAAACAGACTTCCAGCAGAAGTCTCTCAACAGTAAAAGAATTTCAACATACTTGGACATGGATGTCAAGCGGTGGTGGTACCAGGCTCCCTGATTGGTCAGGAGAGCCTGGTAAAGGCAGCGGGGAGCCCCCTTTATAGCCATTCCGATCACTTCTACAAGGCAGTCCATTGCAGGCTGAAAATGTTGGTCAGGTGCAGGCATCATCCACATAACCACTTCAACCCAAGGACGTACGGTTATGAAAAGAAACAGCACTAGTATGTTCTATTCAGGGCATATGGAATTGCATAGAGGGCTTTTTGGAAAATTGTTGCTAAAGGTGAACTTGCACTTTAAATTCAACATTGCAACTTCCTAATTATTGAGGAAATCCTAAAGAACTACAGGACGAAACAAAGACATTTTGCAATGAAACTGGTGTAGAGTATTATCGGCATTAAGGCACTGATAGGAAACAATTAAAAATGATTAAATAAAGTATACAGCACTGCAATGTTTTATTCAAGATTTAAAGGGAACCAATCTTATATATAGTCTGGTAATAAGTAACCCAACATCTTAGGTTTCTCCAGGTTTTACTGGAGAGCTCATTTCCTTGTCTAAACAGAGTAAAAGAAAACATCTGTCAGGAGAGGCATGGAAGGAATAGCTACTGTTAGCTGACCAGTACCGGTTGACATTGATGGAATGGTTCACAAGGCTGTACTTAGGCTCTCAAAGGAAGTGCAAGCAGTTAAAAACAAATAAGCATCATAGCAACAGAAGTAGAGAACTAACAAAAATTGCAAGTATGTCCTCTCCTACTACACAATGGACTACATGCCTCATTTACACAGAATGCCCATACCTGAAAACACTGAACGCCATCTGAAAGCTCAACTGAATTTTTCTTTTTCTTTGTATGTTTAACTTCTAACTACAGCCTTGCTTTCTGTCTTGCACAGTTGCACAGATTCCACTCCTGTGCCTGAATTACAAAAGGCCCGTACACACGATCGGACTTTTTGACAACCAACATGCAAATTAGCTGGTTTGGACCAACATCCGACCGTGTGTACGCTCCATCGGACCAACTTTTTCCAGGTTTCATCGGACTTTTGTTGGCTGTGTGAACGGACCAACTTTCTGCCAACAAAAGTCCGATGGACCAAAGTCCGACCGTGTGTACAGAAAACCATCAGACTTTTGTCCACAGTACAACACACGCATGCTCAGAACCAATGCAAAAGATCAGACAACAATATAGAAGTTGACCAAAGGTGGCGCTGGAGTATTCGAACGTCCTCTTTTGAAGTGTCGTCAGTACGTTGAAAAGTCACTACGTTCGTGTTGGTTGCCTAAAAAGTCTGACTGTGTGTATGCAAGACCAACTTGGGGCCAACGCCCTTTGGACAAAAATCCACGGGAAAGTTGGTCCACGGTCCGATCGTGTGAATGAGGCTTTACTCTGATTTTACTGCACACCGAGTATCTTACAGAGTTCATTAGGAGCTGCAAAAAGTCAGATAGCGCTTGCCTCATTTCCTGGCTGGTGGATGTCCAGCATCATCTAGCTCTTTCCTTCTCAAGTTTAATGTACTTTCAGTTATAGAGGCTTAGCATCACATGTGGCCTTGGAAAGTCTGCCTAAGAATGCCCACTTTTGCAGGCTGACATCCATACATCAAGATCTTTAGATATGTGCATAATTCCTCCAATGTCAGCCCACTGCTTGCACTGGTGCTGAGAGCTCTTGAGAAGAGTATTGAGCCATGTTGCTGTGATGTTTTTAGAATACTATGTACAGCACCCTGCCACTGCCTTCCACCAGCAATGATCGGAATTGTATAGAGAAGCACAGATACCCAGTGATGACATCGCTGGATCTAAAATTAGGTAATACAAGGTTATTTAAAAATTTCCATTAGCATATATAAAATTATAAATTCTTCTGACAGAGTTTCATTGGGGAAAACATAGCTATATGCGTAAATGGAAGGAAAATCTTGGGGAAGAACTGTCTCCTGAACAATTGAGAACTATATGGTCCTGTGCGGCTAAGAGCTCTATATGTACAATTTATAAAGAAAACACTTATAAGGTGCTCTTTTGTTGGTACATGACACCATCTCGCTTACACGCCATATACCCATCAACTTCGGACCGCTGCTGGAGATGTATTCAAGACCGAGGCACGTTACTTCCCATTTATTGGAACTGCCTAGCTCTTCAGCCCTACTGGCGCTCGGTACAGGTGCTTCTCCATCGGCTGTTTGAGGTAGATATCCCGTCTCCCCTAAAGCTGTTTCTACTGGGTCTTCTCCCTCCTAAACTCCCCGGACTAGCAAAAAAATTGGCAACACATATACTCACAGTGGCTAGGTGCTTAGTGGCCCTACACTGGAAAAGATGACATCCCCCAACACTTTCAGATCTCCATGTCAGAATTAATGATGTGGAGCTCATGAAGGCTATGTTGGCCTGCTTAGATGATCAGGTGGCTCGACATACGGCAATATGGGAGGGCTGGTATCTTCGGTCGGAACCCCCTTGATTGCCTGAGGTTCTCCCTGGCATATGTAACGACTCTATGTGGGACCCTGGAGTGACGAGTCTAGCTGGTTGGATTTATTTTTCTATACTTTTCCTCTCCCCTTACCCTTTTTTTTTCCTATGCCAGGATATGCAGGCCACGCAATTATAGGATAATTATTATCCTGATAGTATGTTTGACTGATGACGAGGTCCGCCTATAGGCTTATAGATATTACTACAGTATTATGTTCTCACTTCTGCAGAGCCGTATCTCAGCCTCTTTTATTAATCGGCTATGTTTGATATTTGCTGGACACATCTGTGCTACCCACAGAAGTATTCTTTATTATGTTCCATTTCCCCGTGTCTCTCTGTATTTGTGTCTTATATTTTTGTATTGAAATGATCAAAAATGTTATAAAAATTGTCAATTCTAAAAAAAAAAAAATAATTCCATTAGTGTGTCAATAAACGAGGAAGGCAAAAAATAATCAGATTAAACATTAGCTTTATATAAATAGTGCTATGTACTACTGTTTTGCTTAAAGTGTATTCCTACTTTTGTAGGAAAATTGGGATAACACTTAAGCCGGTCATACATGGTTTGAAATTTGGCTGGTTCAGGAGGGACCAGTCAAAATGCAATCCATGTATGGGCAGGCTGATTGTACCTAAGTTGCTAGCAGTAATAATTGTGTTCTACCAGCCGGGAAGGCTTCCCATGTCCCCACCAAACCTCCCCAACAACAAAACACAATCATGTGATTGCTATGACCAATCATGGCGATCACATGATTACAATGTAAGCAAAACTGTCATGAATAGCTTTAATTCAGAGCAGCTTACTTACTATTGTCATGCTGTGATTGGCCCACAGCTATTACATGGTACCTGGCACCCTGTACCACGTGCTTAGCTGCAGTCAATCACAGCATCACAATAGTAAGTAAGCTGTCATGAATGAAAACCATTCATGCCAGTTAAAACTATTGCTTATAACGGAGATCATCACTGTTATATGCAATAATAGTGTAAAAAAAAATCCTTGATCATGCCCCTTCAGAGTAGTACGGTGACACTGAACTATTCTGATGACAGTTCATGACCGAGCAATTGCCAGTTAAAGTAGCACAGTGCTGAATAGCAAAAAGTGGCCTGGTCATGAAAGGGGTAAAACCTTCTGGAGGTCAAGTAGTTAATGTGTCCAGATAAATTATACCTTTTTTTTTTCAGGACAAATTGTTCTTTAATTTTGTGGTAAATAGTAATGGATATCTCCTGATTTGTTTTTATCAATTATAACCATGACCTACCACTAAAGAACAACCCAATACAAAATTCTCCAACTTCTGACAATCACATTGATACCATGTATCTATATTACTTGTTGTTTGTACCTGTAGTAGGGCCCAGAAACAGTGCACCGATGAGAACACACCTAAAACACACTGACCCTGTCAGAATTTGAGCATGACCTTTGTCCCTAACCTTGACCCTTTCCCTGACACTGATCTAGCTATTATATCTTAATTATTTTACAATTGTTTCCTCTAGCAAGGAGAAAAAAAGATACAATATACTAAAATTGCAAAAAAAAATAAAAAATGCCCCCAAGGGCCTATAGGCAGCTGAAAAAAAATGAAACTAGACACAAATATATCAAAAAAATTCTCTTTATTGCGTACAAATATATATGGAAGATGAATTAAAAACCACATGAGATCTGTTATGCATGATATTCTAACAATGGAGATGTCAATGTTACATATGCAGATAGCAAGAAATGCAAAGTGCCTTTCTCAACACTGGATGCTACCGCTCAGTCAGTCCAATGCGTTTCGATTGTATTCTGTCCTGATCTTCTTCAGGGGGATGAAGACATCATCAAATTGGAATATCGTGTGTAACCAGAGCCAACTAAAAACATAGAGACAGGGTGGTTACCAGGGGGTTATCTATCTGAAAAGTGTGCAGAATGTCCAAAGGGACCCACAGAAAATCACCCCTGCTGTATGTAAGGAAATGGAGAGGAACACGCACAAGCCCACAAAAAAGCCCTTGATGGTAAAAAGCACTCAATATACAGCCGACACCTTGATGGGAATTTCTTTAAAAAAAATATATATATATATATATATACCGTGGATATAAAAAGTCTACACACCCCTGTTAAAATGTCAGGTTTCTGTGATGTAAAAAAAAAAATGACAAAGAAAAATAATTTCAGATATTATTTCACCTTTAATGTCACCTATAAACTGTACAACACTGTGCACGCCCTTGCACTAATACTTTGTTGAAGCACATTTTGATTTTACTACAGCACTTAGTCTTTTTGGGTATGAGTCTATCAGAATGGCACATCTTGACTTGGCAATATTTACCCACTCTTCTTTGCAAAAATATTCCAAATGTCAGATTGCAAGGGCATTTCTTGTGCACAGCCCTCTTCAGATCACCCCACAGATTTTCAATCAGGTCTGGGCCATTCCAAAACTTGAATCTTATTCTGGTGAAGCCATGCCTTTGTTGATTTGGATGTATGTGTTGGGTCGTTCTAATGCTGGAAGGTGACGTTCCCCTTCATGTTCAGCTTTCTAGCAGAAGCCTGAAGGTTTTGTGCCAATATTGACTAGCATTTGTAACTGTTCATAATTCCCTCTACCTTGACTAAAGCCCCTGTTCCAGCTGAAGAAAAACAGCCTCAAAGCATGATGCTGCCACCACCATGTTTCATGGTGGGTATGGTGTTCTTTTGGTGATGTGCAGTGTTGTTTTTGCTCCAAACTTATCTTTTGTAATTATAGCCCAAAAAGTTCAACCTTGGTTTCATCAGACCATAACATATTTTCCCACGTGCTTTTGGGAGACTGCAGATGTGCTTTTGCAAAATTTAGCCGGGCTTGGATGTTTTTTCTTCTTAGCAAAAGGCTTCCGTCTTGCCACTCTACCCCATAGCCCAGACATATGAAAAATATGTGAGATTGTTGTCACATGTACCACACAGCCAATACTTGCCAGATATTCCTGCAGATCCTTTAATGTTGCCATAGGCCTCTTGGCAGCCTCCCTCACCAGTTTTCTTCTCATCAATTTTGAAGGGATGTCCAGTTCTTGGTAATGTCACTGTTGTGCCATATTTTCTCCACTTGTGCCATATTTTCTCCACTTCACTGTGTTCCATGCTATATCGAATGCCTTGGAAATTCTTTTGTACCCTTCTCCTGATACCTTTTAACAATCAGATTCCTCTAATGCATTGGAAGCTCTCTGCGGACCATGGCTTTTGCTGAAGGATGCGACTAAGAAAATGTCAGGAAAGACCACTGAACTCTTTTGGGGTTAATCAGGCACTCTAAATAATGGCAGGTGTGTACTGACTCCTATTTAACATCAGTTTGAATGTGATTGCTTAAATCTGAACACCGCTACAACCCCAGTTATAAGAGGGTGTGCACACTTATGCAACCACTTTATTATTTTTTTTTATTTTTTTTACTTCCCCCTCCCTAAAAGATTTTATTTATTTTATTTTTCAATTGAGTTGTATAGTTTATAAGTCACATTAAAGGTGGAAAAAGTTCTGAAATGGTTTATCTTTGTCTCATTTTTTTTACATCACAGAAACCTGACATTTTAACAGAGGTGTGTAGACTTTTTATATCCACTGTATACAAGTATGTGTGTATCCCACTTAATTCTGTAGTCAATTCAAATCCCAACTGTGGGTTATCCCTACAGATCTATTGTTCACAGGGACACATGTAGTTTCCAAGTTTAAAGGATCAAGGATTCATGTAAGGAGATCATTTTGATCCTTCACATATCCGGGTAGGTCACTGCAGAGGATAAGGTGTGTCAGTGTAGATATTTCCTTACATCCAACAGGTGTGATTTTATGTGGGTCCCTTTGGACCTTCTGCACACTTTCCTGGATAGATCACCACCTGGAAACCACCCAGTCCCTGTGTTTATAGTGGGCTCTGGTTACGCACAATACTCCAATTTGAAGATGTCTTCATCACCCTGAGGAATATCAGGACAGAATACGATTGAAACGCGTTGGGATTTTCAGTGTCAGAATCCAGTGTTGCATTTCTTGCTCTCTACATATGTAACATTGACATCTCATTTTTTTGAATATCATGCATACCAGACCTCATATCAATTTTAATTCACGTTCCATATATATTTGTATGCATTTTGCAGGTGCCTATAGGCCCTTGGGAGCATTTTTTTTCAATTTTACTACTATTTTGGGCTAGCAGCATTTTGCTCTCACCCAGGTGGGTGGCTTATTTTTTGAATATACAATGTACTTTTCTCTCCATTCAAGAGGAGAAAAAAAAAAACACGGGTGTGTCTGTACAGTGACTGCCCACTGTGATATCCAATCATCATGTGATTGAGAACCAGTTCCTCATTCCATGTGGCCACATATATACCTATGCTCTGTGGAAAGGGTTTTTTCAAACAACTTTTCTCAAAGGAGCTGGGCAGAAAATTCTCAGCCAAACAGTGCCTGTATCCAATCAGATGCAGGCACTGTTTATGGATTCTGCCAGGCACTGGTGCTGGCTGTCAAAATACATTGAAGATTTGTCCATTCATGCTGTTTACCATGAATGGGGCAATTATTTTTTCTCATTCCGCCCATGGGGCGGAATAAAATAAATCTTAACTTGTATAGCCAGCTTAAAGTAGAAGTCCAGACAAATATGAACTATACTTAAAAAGGTAGAAAACTCAGCCCCATCAATTGCTCCTTCTTAATAAAATTTAGTCTGACTAAGCTTTCCATTGCATTGTGCATTATTCTTTCCCCGTTTTGGATGTTTCTTACCCTTTTCCAGTTGATTTTAATTTCTTGTTTCCAGGCAGCATCCAGCACCATCTTAGCTACTGTCTTCCGAGTTTGCAGTGCAGTTTACTTCCACCGTTTTAGCTTCTCACTGCTGTAATCTCGCACATGCTTAGTAATGTTGTAGCAAAGCCTCACTTTCATTCGCAATCGCTATAGTAACCCTAGAGAAGACATTACATCAGCATACCAAGGATTCCTCAAAAGGGTCCAAAGCTGATGACATTTCTTCACTCTGATTGTCTATGGTTTCCAGCCAGTGGTCATTGCAGCACCCAGCATTACTACAACCATTTTCAGGACCGTGTGCGTTGGGAATATGGTGTTTGGACTTGCTATAGCAATCGAGGCAGACAGGTGGGCAAGCATTTCAACACATTTTTTTTTTTAATACTGCAAAATACAGTCCGCTATATGATGCAGCCAATCTTCTTACTCTACGGTGCCGTGCAACGTGCCGATGTTTACACCCCCTGTGACATTGCAAGTCACATGGGATGTTTCAGGAACTGAATTGCACTGTAATCTCGCAGGATAGTGCCGCAGAGAGGAGATGCATATTAATGAATGGACTGACAGCACAATAAGTGTGCCGTGAATCAGGAGAAATATGCGCATGCACTGGTAATGTCATGAAAATGAACAGGACAGATTACAAGCAAACAGAGCAGGTTAGCATCGATCCATACACAGCAATTTGTACAGTGCTTATTAGTGAGTTAAATGGGGAAAATTGATCAGGGAGAGTTTACTACCACTTTAAACCTACTCCTACCCCCATACTTAGCCCTATACTAACTACTCGGTAAAGGAAACTTGCTTATACCTACCTCTTCTGAGGGCGCTCCAGTCTGGTTACATGATCTCCCCAGAGATAGGCTTACTATGGGCCAGACGTTGTTATTTGTCCCTCCTCTACACTGAAGACAGTGCTGGGAGCTGATCATGTGACCAGACTTGAGCGCTCTCAGAATAGGCAAGTATACACATCTTTCCACTAAAGGGTAGTTAGTATTAGGCTTAATATGGGGGTAGGAGCAGGTATAAAGTGCTTGTTAACCTAAAGAAAAAAAAAAAAAAAAAAGAGATCCTGTTCCCTTAAAGCAGATGACACAGCACAGTGCTTGTGCTGTGTAATCTGCCCCTCTCTGACCTGTAACAAACCTGGCTGATCCTGCCACTTTCTGTGTCCCCCTCTTTGCGCGGACCATGATAATGAGGGCTACTGAGCCCTGACCACTGTGGTCAGCATACGTCCCTCTGTCATCCGCAGCTCTCCTCTTCCCACTCCTCCCTGCCTGTCAGCTCTGTGTTCTGTGCCTCTGTCTCCATCCCCCCTCCCGCCGCTATTATTAGAAATCAAATTTTATAAATGGCCACTGCTAGCCCCTCTATTATAGCTAGGCATAGCACACTGTATAAGTCTTTTATAAAAACGAGGCATGTAAATACCATTTTGGAGCGATCTTCAGGCCGATCATGTGACTCTCGGCCGGTCTCCAAGGCTGGAGGGGCTGAGCGGCCAGAGGCTGATGCCAGAGGGAGATCTCAGCCCCTCCTGCAGTAGCCATGTTTCAGAGATGTAAAGTGGCCATGAGTGACGTACCCTGCCTGAAGATCGCTCTAAAAAGGTATTTACATGCCTTGTTTTTATAAAAGACTTATACAGTGTGCTATGCCTAACTATAAGGGGCTGGCAGCGCTTTACATATTTGAGTTCACAAACACTTTACATATAGCTAGTATTTTACTGGGCTTCCACTTTAAAGTAGAACTCCAGGAAAAAAAACTTTTCCATGTCCTTGTTGCTGATCTCCCACCTTCACCAACTATGCCATCCATGTTCTGCTGAGTTCTGTAGCTCCTCTGTAGCAGCCTGATGATTTTGCTGAAAAGTCATTAATCTCCAGTGGTTTCCTGTTTGTAAGACCGCTGGCTGCTATTCCTCCTGTATCCTTAGCCAGAGTTCTTGTCACTGCCCACCAGTAGTTCTAAAGCGAGCGAGCAGGGAGCTCCTGCTTGCTGTAGTAGGCAGAGGGGGTCTCACAGCCCCCAGTTAGTGCCACCCGTAGAGGGGGTGTCCTTCTCCACCTTCCTACTCCTCATCCCTGCCAGGGCCTCCCCCACTCCGCAACCAACCCCCCGGCGCTATCTCTCAGTGAAGAGCGGGGAGAGTTAACAGAGATCATTCGCATGACAGAGCAGAGATCTCGAGCTGACAGGTGCTGTATGTGAAAACACTGATCACTGTAATGTCCATCCTCCCTCCTCCCATACCAGCATTGTGATAGACAGCATAGAGCACACTGTTCCAATGCCGGTATGGGAGGCAGGAACATTACAGCGATCAGTGTTTTCTCATAAAATACCTGTCATCTCGAGATCTCCACTCTGTCATACTGATGATTTCAGGTAACTATCCCTGCTCTACACTGATGGACAGATAAGCTGCACTGGTGGGCACTGGTATGACCGCACTGATGAGCACAGATAAGCTGCACTGGTGTGACCACACTGATGGGCACAGATAAGCTGCACTGGTGTGACCGCACTGATGGGCACAGATTAGCTGCACTGGTGTGACCGCACTGATGGGCACAGATTAGCTGCACTGGTGGGACCACACTGATGGGCACAGATTAGCTGCACTGGTGGGCACTGGTAAGACCGCATTGGTGGGCACAGATGAGACCGCACTGGCGGGCACAGGTGAGACAGCACTGGCGGGCACAGGTGAGACAGCACTGGCGGGCACAGGTGAGACAGCACTGGCGGGCACAGGTGAGACAGCACTGGTGGGCACAGATGAGAACGCACTGGTGGGCACAGATGAGAATGCACTGGTGGGCACAGATAAGCTGCACTTATGGGCACAGATTTTTTTTTCGCATGCCGACATTTACTTGTGCCACATGCTGATGTAAAGCATCATGGCCTGGCTCTTTCTGTGGTGTGGCTGGGGATGTTCTCAAATACACCATACCAGCACTGATTACTGTTAGAAACATCTCAAAGCTGCAGGAGGATGAATATTGCTAATACTGAATTACAGCAGAGTACAGTGTAGAATATATAGTTATGGGATGTGTCTACAGTTCAGTAATGATTACATAAAGCAAGCAAGGGCAATAAGATTATCTCCTGTTGTGGTTGGAGGGGGAGAGCACAGACTGTGCATAGTGGGGCTTGCTGCAGAATGAGTGGTGTGATTTATGTTGAAATGGGCTTGTTCACATTTACATGTACAGGCCTAGTGTACCCACCTACATTCATTGCAATTTGCAAAACATGAAGGTAAATGTAGTTTGATGATAGTGTAAAGAGAGGGGAGAGGATATGATGCAATCACTGTTCTAACAGATCCTCCTTAGCAGAATACATGATGCATTTTTTGAATTAGAGAGCACTTCCTGAAAATTCAATCAGACTTTTCTCTTCAATGGTAAGGAATTTCACAAATATAATAACTTTTTAGTGTTTTGTGTAGGGGGTGTACGAATGGGGGATTTTTTGAAAATTCCGGAGTTCTGCTTTAAATCTCTGTTACCAAGTAGTATCATTCATTAGCAGGAACGGTTCCTAAGGAATACTGGTTGGGTCTAGAAAGGTCGCTTCCACTTTATATAGACTGCGGACTACAGTTTGTAAAACTAGGGAAATCCATTACAGTAAAGAAGTCTATAAAAAGACTGCAAAACAATCTCTTACTGAACATGATTTATACTTGTAATGATACATTAACTCATTTTTTTTTTTAGCCTTTTTCTAAAAGGAATTCTTATGAAATTCCCATTTATACGTTAAGCTTTTCTTGCCTTTTTTTGGCATGTTTTGTCAAGAAGGATACAGTTCTTCACTCCATCCAGGGCAAAGAAAAAGAAAACGCCCGCCAAAATTTGTGCAATAGGCTGGACCAGCTCCAGATATCGCACTTCATATTTTCCTAGTCAGTCATCAAAATATTTTTTCCACATGCCAACATGATGAAGCAGCTTTTGTTTATCTTCTATGTCGGCACTAAGATTTGGAAACATAAACAAGAGATGGATGTGTTCTCTATCTGATCTATGGCCATCCCGTCCTACAGATCTCATTCCTCAAAAGCTCTTAGCTATATTTTTTTTAATGGCATGTTTGTAATTATGCGGCTGGCAAATAGTGGTCTCCCCTGAAAGGGTTTCCACCCTTATTCTGATCAAAATACTTTTTTTTTTCTTTTTAATAAAGCACTGCTTAGCCTCACTATTAAAGTGGTTGCAGATAGTACCCTTTGTTTCCTTGGGAAAAAAAAAAAACGTGCAGTAAAATTCTAAGCATTCAGGATGATATAACCCAGAAATTCTGTTATTGATTATCTGATCTTCTAGAACAACCTAGAAAATAATGTGAAGCCAACAGACAAAAAATGAAAGTGAAAGTGAACATGGAAGTTGATAGAGGAAATAGAGAGAGATGGGTTTAAGCAGATGCACACCCTATTTGTCTTGCATTAAGTTTCATAAATTACTTTGTAACAAGTTGTCATGTCTAATTTTTTTCCTAAATTAATTAACTCAGTTCTTTCCCATGTTGCAGTGCTGGTCTCCTCTGGCCTCTTTCAGTCACATCCTGTCTACAAGTGCATGCACACACTAGAATGGCTCAGCGTTATTGCTGTGGACTGGTTTCTCGATAGTGACAACAGTTTATAGAACCTTCACTATGTGCATTGGCCCAGCTGCTCATAATCTTCAACAGGAATGCATGTAATAAGATGACAACACAAGAGCACAACAGGAAATTGTCATGTTATAACAGAAAGTGTCTGAACAAGGACTTTAATGGCAGGACTACCAGGTAATATTTTGAAAGAAAGCTGGAGATTTCAGAATATGAACACAACCTTTGAAATTACATTAACTACTGGGTTTTATTTAGGCATGCAGCAGCCAGAAGTAAGCCTAGGTGGCATTCAGCAAAAGAATAACTGCAGATCAGGAGCATATGAGTGTTAACAGTAACACTGCAATATGTCCACATTTTAAGGATCTGCAGAACTCTCTCTTAAAATGACCCTATATGCTCACCTTAATTCTGGGTCCCTGCTCACTGGCTTATTTAATCTTCAGAGTGCCTGGGGATTTCTGAAATCCTGGTGCTCCATCATGCAAATATCAACTACACCGCTCCCTCTTCAATACCTAGCCAGCTTCCTCCTGCCCTTGCACCTTCATTATGGCCAGAAAAGCCATCAATCAATTTTGGCAGGCAATAGAAAAGGTATAGGGGTTGTAGAAGGTGGGTCAGTTATCAAGCAGAAAGTTGTGTGATGGATAATTTCATCATAGTGATCAACTGCTTTGGAGTTTGACGATAAACTAAGCTGGTGAGTAAACCTTACAAGAAGGATCAACCTTACAAGAAACAACCCTTTGATAAGCATGGATGTTTTCAAGCTGGTATGAGACCGGCTTCACATTTATTCATCAACCTCATAAATTGCCATTTCACACAACTGGTATAGTATTTTTGGATTTATAGATCTATAAAACTGGACTAGTACACAAACTATCAGTCAAAGGTAAACATTTACTTTATTACTTCTGTATGTTCTATAAGCATCCAATAATGTAGAATATTTGGTAATCATTAAAATGTTCGTAAATCTACTGTATTAATTTTGTTTTTGCAAACTAGCCTCTGAGTACTATTTTATTTTTGAGAAAACGCCTTTTTTCTTCGTTAAACAAAAAAAATAAAAAATGTTATTATTTATATATAAATATATATAACAATTAGCAATGAAAATAATATTTATTTTTAATCTAAGGTGTAGACAGTTCTGATGCTTTACTTACCCAAAATTGTTTCTTGGCCTGAGCAAGATGCGAACATACAAATTAAAAAAATCCAGGTGGGAAACATTTTTCAGAAGATAACATAAATGCAACCATTAAAAAATATATATATATGTCTCACTACATCACCGTCAATAGAATATAAATCTTCAGATTTAAGTCAAAAAGTTTCAGGCATCTATTTTGGTGTTTATTTCAAGTATGCATTTGAACTTACTGATATGTGTAGTGTATAATTATACATTCTGGATTGCATATCTTAGAGACACAATGAAATACAAAATGATGAGGTCTAACAAAGTGTTCTATAAAACACATAGAACCGCATTTATTATACATTTTGTAGCAATTGTTTTAAAAATCCCTTTAAATTTCAGTGTGTAAACTATTTTCCTTACCAGGATGATCATTTTTGCTGGATATGCAAATATGTGTAATAAGACATCTACATAATGAAAATTAAACAAGCAAAACTTTATAGTGGTTATAAAGTTAAAAATAACTAGATCTTTTAATGGTAAAAGATGAATCAATCCAAAATCAGCTGAGTTATGGAGAGATGGCAGATGACGGACTGAGACTTTTTTTTTTAATCCCCTCTAGTCAAAAGCTGACATCTTTCCACTAGAGTTCCTGGCTCCACCCATTTGCCACATCCATTACAACAAAGCCTCAATTCCCTGTATGATTTCCTATTTATGTAATCTTATGTGGAATGTAGTAGAAGGAGTGATGTGTAAAGATCTGGGGAATCCGGTAATTTGCAAGAGATTCAAGAAGCCAATTACTGATTCAGTCACAAATATCCATGCGTGACACAAGCACTAGGCCTGGTTATACTTATACTTTAAGAGTGGATGAAAGTACTGCACACTCTCCTTTCACTGAAACGTCTTCTTTCATATAGAATTTGCCTAAAAGTCGACTGAAGTGGTGGAGCCTTTACACCATAGATCCTTAAAAGGAATTCATAGGCTGTAGTGATCTTGGTAAGTGGAAACTGCAACCTGATCTCAACACCTAAACCTCTGACATTTTCAGATTTAGCCCTGCAATTTCCCAACATTAAGACTCTAGTTGTGAATGGAAGCAGCCTTAAAACAATGAAAAACGAAATAAAAGCTTGCAATTTTAAAACTGCTTTAAGATCTGTAGTGTAGTTCTATGCAACCCTCTAGGTCCCATAGGGCCAACAATAGTCAGCTGGCAAAAACAAAAAAACAATCTAGTTGACAGGCTTCACAATCATTACCTGGAAAAGCTGAAAATTATAGGATGGGTCGATAACCATCTAATGTCTATAAGATAAAATTACTATAGTACCACATGCCTTCTGCAGTTTTTATTTTTATAAAATGTTGCTCTTCATAGATCTTTTAAATAAGATATAGTACCTTGTGTTTACAAAGGTCCCTTAAACTACCTCTTTAAGATATACTGGAGAAATGAAAAAAGGTCCAGCACAACATTCCGTTATTCTGAATGCATAAAACTAAATATTGTACATTCAGGACAGCACACATTACCTAATTTTGTCAGAAGTAAAGAAATAAAAAATTCAGATTTTCTTTCTATAATTCCCATTTGCCCACCCAAAAAATAGTCAAAAAAGGTAAGAGTATGCCTTCCTGTGTTCTGTCTACATTCAGTTTGAGGTTCTTAGAATGCTAAATTATGAGTGCCAGCATTGCTGAACCAAATACATCCTTTGGTTTCACCATGTCACCTCAGTGATATGTATATATTGTACGTAAATACAGAAAACCTTAGTTGCCGGTATCGATGTAACACTTTGAAAAGACGCCATTCTCTGCTTCTTCTATTGCTCTAAGATATAGCAGTTGTGTAAAGGCATGGGTATGCTGCAATGGATTCTGAACACTCTTTTTTAATTTAGATTTTCTAGTGTGTGGTCTGAGCCTTGGCCTCGTGCCAACCTGGCTGTCTGCTGCTTCATAAAAAAAAATATTGTATGACGTTTTTGAAACATCAACATATACTATCAAGATTGTCGCTGTAAGAATGAAGGACATGGTGAACCGCTGGTCTGTGCAATCGTAGAAAGCTCCATGATTCAGACCAACTGTACTTTCACTGGATCTCACACATGGAACTCCGAGGAGGGTTGACCATTCTGGTGACTGGCTCTTGACTGTAGTTTACAATGTCAGCCTTCACAACTCTCTGCAATCACATACAATAAGGACATTAAGATGTATTTCAGTCAAAATGTAATTAAGATTAACAAGATAATGTAGCATAATGGTTTAAAAGCAGCCAACACAAGTTTATTTCTTTTTTCTCTCCTGAGAGCTCCACACCTGTGCATGCCCACTATGCAAATAAACCTCAGCTCGAGGTTGGGGTCCCTAACAGAAAATTACTGACACCAAGGCCAGCCATAGACTGTGAAAATTTCTTTCCTGCAACCACGGGTTTTGCCTAATTCCACCACCAACACAGACAGTGCTGACAGGTGAATCCCTCCTGCCGAGCAATCGTCTGCTCCCAGCGAAAAAATGATTATTGGTAGCAGCTATAGCAGCCGCTTGCAATAATCACAAGTAAATCCGGCAGGCTGGCTGTAAACATCCCTTGTAATAGGAATGGTGTGTCCTCTTTCTGGAGAGATGTGGGGTCTCTAAGACCCCACATCTCTCCTCCAGGCTGGAAAGCATCAGATCAAAAAAAAAAATGAAAAAAAATGAACGATCTGATGCTTGTCCCCAGCATTGTTTACTTACGCGGGCCTGAACGTGACATCATAACATCACGCCTGTGCCTCAGAGTCATAGAGATTGCTGGGGACCATCTGTCTCTCGAAAATCTCTATGGCTAACTTCCACCAGTGGCGGATTCTTTCTCCGGGTCGCCAATCGTACGGGCGACCCAGGAGAAGCACTCTTTAAAGGTTGCCTACCCCTGCCCTAGACCTAAACAAGCAAATAACCCTTGCAGTGAGGGACAACTTTTTTGTTGCCTGGAGCTGAGCTTTAAAGAGACGAAAGACAGTAGGTCTACAATAAAGCAGAGGATGAGGATTAATTTGTGGATCAGTTCAGCATGTACTGTAAGTTAAAATCACAACACCTGCTGTGATGCAGCAAAATTGTTCTCTGTGAAGGGCGCTAGATGACTTGAATCAAGTGCCCAGAACTTCTTTAACCTGTTGCCGACCGCCCACCGTCAATTGACGGCGAAACGGTGCGGCTCTTGTGGCGGGGCGCCGTCATATGACGTCGCTAAGTTTTCGGCCACTAGAGGGCGCCGCGTCGCTGGGGACCCGATGCACGTGCCCGGCAGCCGCGATGTCCACCGGGCACCCGCGATTGCCCAGTAACTGAGCAGGACGTGGATCTGTGTATGTAAACACACACAGATCCACGTCCTGTCAGAGGAAAGGAGACCGATGGTGTGTCCCTTGTACATACATAGGGACACCGATCGGTCCGCTCCCCCAGTCAGTCCCCTCCCCCACAGTTAGAATCACTCACATAGGGAACATATTAACCCCTGCAGCGCCCCCTAGTGTTAACCCCTTCCCTGCCAGTCACATTTATACAGTAATCAATGCATTTTTATAGCACGGATCGCTGTATAAATGTGAATGGTCCCAAAAATGTGTCAAAAGTGTCCGATATGTCCGCCGCAATGTCCCAGTCACGATAAAAATGGCAGATCGCCGCCATTACTAGTAAAAAAAAAATTATGATAAAAATGCTATAAATCTATCCCCTATTTTGTAGACGCTATAACTTTTGCGCAAACCAATCAATATACGCTTATTGCGATTTTTTTTTTACCAAAAATATGTAGAAGAATACGTATCGGCCTAAACTGAGGAAAAAATTAGTTTAAAAAAAAATAAAAAAAAAAAAAGAATTGGATATTTATTATAATAAAAAGTAAAAAATATTATGTTTTTTGAAACTTGTCCCTCTTCTTTGTTTATAGCGCAAGAAATAAAACGCAGAGGTGATCAAATACCACCAAAATAAAGCTATATCTGTGGGGAAAAAATGATAAAAATTTTATTTGGGTACAGCGTTTGCATGACCGTGCAATTGTCATTCAAAATGCAACAGTGCTGAAAGCTGAAAAATGGCTTGGTCAGGAAGGGGGTGTTCGTGCCTGGTAGGCAAGTGGTTAAATAAAAAAAAAATATGTATGTCAGCTTCTATTTATAATGTTAACAAGGAAGCACTAGGAGTATCTACCATTTTGAATACCTTTACTGCAATGAGCAGATTTTACTCTGAGAGTTTGCAGAGTTCAACAGTGCATTGTCTTCTGGATAGTTCACTATTTCTGCCTTTACAATACGCTGCCAAGTCGATGTCAACATTACAATCGAGAGTGAAAGGAATGATCATGCAGATGAAGAAAGGAAAGAAAGAGATAAAAACAAAAAAGTCAGTAGAAAAAAAAAACAGATGGATAAGAAAATGACAAAAAATTATGAAAGGTGGATGAGAGAATAACAGAACATGAAAAACATGCAATTAAAAAAAAAATGTAGAAATATATTTAGGCTTCATGCACACTAGCATATTTTATAAGCTCCAACAAAATCTATAAAAAAAAAAAAAAAAGGTGATAATTAATTTTTGTGCCGGCTTGTAGGAGTGTTTTAGTAGATATTAGGAGCATTAGCGTTTTTACACTACATGAAGAAAAACGCTCAAAAAAAATTGTTAGGAGCTTTTTAGCAGAGTTTAGGGGCATTTAGCATTTTTTTTTTGCCTGGAAAACACTCAGATTTTTTTTTTTCTGCTCCTAAACGCTTGAAAAATGCTTCTAGTATAAAAAAAAAAGTGTGCATGGACACATAGGATAACACTATTTAGCTTCTAGGAGCAGAAAAAAAATGTTCATAATAGCTTCTATGAGTGTAAAAACCGCTAGTGTGCATGGAGACTAAAACACTTATAATGGCCACTGCATACATGTAACAACTTTCATTTTTTATGCTGCTAGTCCTTGCGTCTAAAAGACTAGAAGTTATTTCTCTAGGTTAGTAGTTAACAAGTTCAGTTTTTCGCCAGAAAGGAAACATGAACTTGTGAACAACAGAATAAAATTGAGTGCCAACTGCACTTTTCTTTTTTAAGGTGCATTCATTTTGTGGCTTCTAGGACCAGTCTAGCCCTGCTCTATAATGTTTCTGCTCTGATGCTGCTTGCTCACTCACTCCTCCTATTGGCCACTGCATGAAATATGTTTCAACCACAGAGAAAAATATGTTATAAAATAATCAGCCCGGTCTAATTTCTGAAGCCATGGATGTGACTCCTACTGTGACTTTGAAAAAAACGTGCCAAGGATCATGGGAATTTAAGCGGTGTGTTCAGCCAAAACTCATATTTCACCTTAGATTGTATTAGACATGTGCACTGCCAAAAAATTTCTTTTTTTTTTTTCGTTTTTCGGGTCATTCGTAATGAACGAAATTAGTAAATTCGAAAATCCAGAAGTTAGAACGAACAAAAATCAGAAAATTCTAAATCTTAGTTAACTATTAAAATTCTAGGTATTGGAATTTCCTTTCAAAGTTATTCAACGTAACGAATACGAATTTATCTGAAGTTACAAATTATCCAAAATAATGAATGCCGCATCTAAACAAATGGAACGGAACAAATTACTAATAAATAATAATAAAACATTTTTTTTTTATTATTGTTATTTATTATTATTCAAGTTTCATTCTTTTAGATACGGCATTCGTTATTTCGGATAATTCATTACTTTGGATAAATTTGTATTGGGTAGGTTCACTAATAGCCAAATTTGAAATGAAATCCCACTACCTGTAATTTGATAGTTAGTAATAGTTATTAGTTATTTCAGATTTTTAAATTTTTGGGTTTTTGGATTTTCGTTCTTTTGAATTTTCGCTCTTATTTTTGGATTTTCGAATCGCTGGATTTTCGAATTTCTGGATTTTCTGAATTAACAAATATTTGAATTTACGAATATTCTGAAAAATTTGTTAAATGGGTTTGAGTTAATTCTTATATTTCCGAATTAACAAATTTGTAGAAAATTCGCTAAAAAACGAATTTGGAACTAAACCCATTGTACATGTCTAGGTTGTACACTCCTTGAGGGCAGGGACTAATGTGAATTTACAACATGTAAGAGTGTATAACACTACTTGTGATAAATAAATTTGCATAAATACATTTGCTGTTCACATTTTCTAGCTAACTATGTAACTATGTATCACTGAATGAGACTCCTTAATAGAAAGAATTAGAAGTAGCTAGATAGCGCAGTTGAAAATAACCCGATCAACTGTTCAACAAATAGACACCATACATATGGACTAAATAGAACATTTGCCTGGAATTACTAAATCTTTCATGCAAACAAGGGAATGATGTACAGAGGTTTAGGTTATCTACAAACAATTGCAGTTCATTTGTAGAGGGCCAGGGTGAAGTACTGTTATCTATCATGCCAAGATATCAAGTCTTCAGCTAGTGTAAGAAAATCATCAAGTAATTAACTGCGCTCAACATGTTCACTTAAACACTACAACGTACAAACATTTCAGCTGTCAATTAACATTTTTAGGATTTAAATGTATGCTTGAAAAACACAAGCTGTAATTGCTTGCATAATGTATGAAATCAAATTAAGTCAGTTAACAGTTTATAACATACGTAACTGTTTCCAAACATTAGTGCAACTAACTGAGAATAACGTCAGACTGTAGAAAACATGTTTAATTTAATTTAATGGGGAAAAAAAAAAGGACTTTTTGATGCATTTAATCAGTGAAATTATGACGTTTACCGATAAGCTGCGCAAACTGTTAGCGCTGTATAAATCCTTTATAATTATAATAATATGTTTTCTTTATCAGAATAAAGTTCTAATGTCAGTAATAAACTAGTAAATGTCTCACTGAAAGATACTGGAGATCCTCTGTGTTGCAGCAATCTTCTTTCTTATGCCCCCCACACATGATCGGAAATTCCGCCAGCAAAAGTCCGATGAGCGCTTTTGGTCGAAAAATGCAATGAAATGAAAAAATGAAAAATGCATGTTCTCAATTTTTCGGTCGGAAAAAGTTCCGATCGGAAATTCCGATCGTCTGCAGCAATTCGACAAGCGCAAAATTCCTACGCATGTTCCGAAACAATTCGGTGCATGTTTAGAAGCATTGAACTTCATTTTCTCAGCTCGTCGTAGTGTTGTACGTCACCGCGTTCTTGATGGTCGAAAGTTCCGAGAACTTTTGTGTGACCGTGTGTATGCAAGCCAAGCTTGAGCGGAATTCCGTCGGAAAAAATATCCAAGTTCCAAATCTGCTCGAGTGTACGGGGCATTAGGAGACCAACAAGTGCTTGCAGTGTGTGAGAATTGCTCATTACCCTTTCCCCTTTCAGACAAGGGAACAAATAAAGCCTGGTTGCACTGAGTTTTTCAAACATCTGAGCAATACCAAGAGTTTCCAGCAGCCAAAAGTAGATGAAAACTATAATATAGCAATAGCTACCTACCCAGTCTTTTCAAACATTGCTACAGTTCCTAAATTTTGGCCAGAAGAGAAGGAATAGAGCTAAAATGTTCGACTGGAGACATGTTCTGTTGACACCTTTCTAAGACAGGATTTCCCTCACTTTAAATGGATTTAATCAGATGTTAGGTCTACAGCACAGAAAAAGTGAGGAATTCTCTCCAATAGGACATGGATGAAAAAAGAAAAAAAAAAATGGATGAGGTTTCAACTATAAGGGCATCAGTAGCAGTATTAAAGCATAATGGGTTTGTCATGCATCCCTCTAAAATTTATTAAAAAGACTAATACAAAAGTATAAAAACAAGCATTCGATACAGTTCCTCATCCAGGCCACGGCGGGTGTGCTGACATCACCGCTATGCCCTCTGTCCGATGTACGTTGCCCCGGGGATGATGTCTCTAATGACATGTAAGTCGGGCGGAGGACATAGCAGTAATATCAGCATGCCCGCCGGGACGCTGCATGAGAAACTGTATCGAATGCATGTTTTTATACTTTTGTGAGTATTAGTCTTTTTAATACATTTTAATCAATTGGTGGACGTTGCGCAATGAATATTTCTTTCCTCTTCTCTTATGTATCTTGCTCCATTTAACACTGTGGGACTAACACTTTGTGGAGAGATCTGGAGAGTCTTAATAGGGGATTGCATATCCACAGACTATTTCTCATCTGCATATTTATTTTTTGATTTTGCACATTTCTTCTGCCATGATTATGCAAACTTTATCAATTTTAATTTACTTTATTGGTTTGATCTATTTATTTATTTATGTTTATGTGATGAATTTACTTACATTGCCTTTGCACTATTATGCACTTTATGATTTACTGTTTGATTAGCACTTTTATTTATTTTTCTGTAAAAAAAAACGTATTTAAGCACACACAAGCACTTTTAGTGACAGCACAACACTTTCCCTTTTTTATACTCAGAGATGCACCTTGACCTCCAGAAAACATAGTATGCTAGACACAGGTGACATTCTGTCCATAACCTGCATATATATCCAATAATAGCCAGGCTCCTAGTAAAGTGCTGGATGAGAAAAAAAGCCACCTTCCACATGAGAAATTTTCACTTAATGTATCCAGGTAAAGGAGGACCACCATTCTGATTTTACCCAGGCTTCCCTCAAAATCATGAGTAGAGTCAGTGGCTGCCCAATAAGACTCAGCATCCCACCAGACAAGCAGCCCCCCATAATAAATTATTGGAAAGTTCTGTCTGCTCTAATCCAGCAACTATATGGCCCTATCTCAATTTGTCATAAGGTCAAGGTAGCTTTTTAAAAAATCATAATAAAAAAATGCACAACTTAACCTCTTGGCGCCAGCCGTCCACAAATATGCAGCCTCTCAGGATGAGGGGCCTTGGCGCCGCGTGGCTGCCTATTTGCGTGAATTGGTGTAAATACAGCTGAGCCGAGAGCGCGTCCGGCGCGCTCCCGGCACAGACAGGCAGCTAACAGAAAGTTCCTGACCGCTACTTATGATTGGGAGCTTTCCAATCATGTGACCACCATGGCAGCCAATCACAGCAGTCACATGATCATAAACCCCACCCCGGCATCCTAAACCCCTTAAAGGGCTGGGAGGAGCCAGTGCCAAGCAGTTAATAAGAAAACAAAGACAATGTTTCACTGCACCCCACACAGCATCATCAGAGGTAAAATAACAAACAGGTGGAGGTTTCAACCATACCCTACTCATGGAAAAAAAAAAAGTACTGGATGAAAACATGCTTTAAGCTACTGTAATTGTTCATATGAAGAAAGGCTGCTGCTTGGGTCCTAAATGATCTACGTTTCAGGCCTTCATGTAGTTGGCGCTTCATGTACTGAAATTTGTCTTGTATTCATTTACATCTTGGCCTAGGATCATCAGAGCACACCTATGTTTAGTCTGTAGTGTGTGAAGGTATACAAAATTAGTGGTAAATGCACAAATATAGACAAACTTTGGCTGCAGTATAGTCCTTTAAACCTCAGATGTGCCTCTGTGTGCAGACATGCCTTGATGTGAACTAAAAGCTATGTCCCCTGGAATCCTTCCATCTCCACCCAGTAGCCGACTACTATCTAGGGGGACAGAAGCTTCTTCTAACTTGAGCTGAGACTGCTGTAGGGGACCAAGGATCCCAGAATATCAGCAAGAACGCCATCATCCAAATGCAGTGCATATATAACTTTGTTCAAACATAGCACAGAATATTTGAAGAGTAAGATTTTTTTTTTTTTTACCTGTGGATCTGTTAATAATCTTAGGGAACTGAGTACTCCAAAAGTTTTTATTTAGCTACTAAAAGGTATACCTTTGTTAAAATGTTTGCCCCTTTTAGCCTTATTTATTTCTAGGTAGTAAGAACTAATAATAATTTTAAAGTGGTTCTGCACACATTTCTTTTAGTAAATCTCTTTGCCTTCCAAATCAGGCAAAGAGTACTAAATGAAGTGTGTTTTTTTTTTTTTCCACTTACCTTGTAATCGCTGACTTCCTTTCCTCTGTCTCTGCGGTGGTGGGTGGGGTCTCTGCGTCGATCGTCGTCACGCCGCACTGTCTCCTGGGATCTGGTGTCATTGATCCCAGGAGTCAGTGTGGACATCTTCCGAAATCTCGCGAGATTTCCGGCACATCTTCCGAAATCTCGCGAGATTTCCGGCACATCTTCCGAAATCTCGCGAGATTTCCGACACATCTTCCGAAATCTCGCGAGATTTCGGGCACATCTTCCGAAATCTCGCGAGATGTGCCGAAATCTCGCGAGATTTCGGAGAACGTGAGCTGCACTTTGCCGTTACTGCGCACGCGCGAGCTTGGCGCAGTAACGGCGGTGCATGCTGGGCCATCTGAAGTGCCTGTGGGGTTTCACATGCCCACAGGCAAGATGGCACCCAGCAAGAATACATTTTAAAAAAAAATATTTTATAGGACAAAAAACGCCAGCAATCAATTAAGAACATGGAGTCCCAGAATTGACCTCCTAATCCTATGCATTACATTTAAAAAAAATAAAATAAAAAAAAACAAACACAGTGCAGAACTGCTTTAATATTTTTATTAAAGCAGGACTAAATAACATGATTAAAAAAAAAAAAAAAAGTGCGTCAAAGTATAAATAAAAAAAAATAGCTTTTACACAAACATTAAACTTCTATCCAGAGATTGCCCCCAAAGTACCCTTTTTGCTACTAAATGTCCTCAGTCCTATAGCCAGCAACATTCAACCTACTTGCTCCGAGTTCAGGTCGTCTAGGACAGTGTTTCTCAAATCCAGTCCTCAAGGCGCCACAACAGGTCATGTTTTCAGGCTTTCCATTATTTTGCACAGGTGATTTCACCAGTTTCACTGCCTTAGTAATTACCACAGCCGTTTCATCTGAGGGAAATCCTGAAAACATGACCTGTTGGGGCGCCTTAGGGACTGGAGTTGAGAAACACTGGTCTAGGACCTGCCCTAGCCTGTGACTAAACAGTGAAAGGAGAAAAAAAGCACAATGATGAGCTCATCTCTCTGTCTCTCTGCTTTCTCTTCCAATCAGAATTCTTCTTGTGAGCACATGAACGGATTGGCTTCTTCTACTGCTTATTCCTCTCATACTGCAGCTCTGCAACATGTTGAATGTTACATCCATTTTTAGGGTGGAACATGTAATATGTCCCTGCAGCTGCTTCCCAATCCCCCCCCCCCCCCCCCGACAGCGGGCCAGGTATCTGCATCCCGCACCCGCTGTCACTATTGGAAAAGAGCTCTGTGAATGCATTAAACTACAAGTACTGACAGCCTTTGCGCCTGATGGCTTGTAGTTCTCAATGAACTATCGGAGAGCTGTTGAGTGCTGTAGTAGTTCATTGAGTCTTCCCGTGAGTGTGTTACTGCCTGCCTGTACAAGGTATTAGCAGACAGCTTACACAGACAGTCTGCAGATGCCTTGCATTGCAAAAAAACTGAACAAATTATGCATTTATTTTTATTTTTTATTTTTTTTAAAGGTGATCTTATCCTTTAAGTAATACGGATCACAGAGCTGCATTAATTTGTGTCTTTTACATGTACCTAGAGTTCAGCTTTAATGAACTACATTTATACTTTTTATGCATAATGTATTTTAGCATACTGTGTAAATATGTTCTATATAATTTGTATACTACCCAGAGAGGATAGGTTGCGTCGTTGTGTATACAGTAAACAGTACTGTGACTGAACTTAGCAGAATGTAATTGGTTGGTGTGTGTAACATAAAGCTAATCGAATTACTTACTTTTTTAGTAACTTGGTACATAACTACCAGCGGTATTTTTCTAAATGCATGTTTAAGCACTAAAAATATTTTTCCTAATGTATCCTTACCTGGGATTGTTCAATCTCTGCCTTGTTTAATTTGATTCCAAGGATCTCTGCTGCGACTCTCTGAAAACACAGGAAAACCTACAAAGGAAAAAAATGAGAGTTTAAATGATTAAAAGCAGACATCCTCCAGTTACTTTCAAATAAATCAAGTCTTTCCTGAATTGTAAACACTGACGATATGTAAACGTAGAATTTATACTCAACAGTCCTTAAAATAACTTTAGCTTTGAAATTGGTGTCTTTTTAATACAGAAAAGTGTTGTGTTTAGCCATTGAATTCCAATACATATACCAGATTTGTTTCATGGAACGTACATTTGTCTCTTTGTTTTACAGTGAATATGGCAAACCTCACTAACTTAAAACATTAGGTATTAAACAATGGAGAGTAATGAAGAGATCTGCATCCATGCACTAAGTACTACTAGAGACCTGGAAAAGCCTCATTTAAATACCGCAGACTTGCAACTAACATGTCATGCTGACCATTTCACCTGTAGCACCTTCAAAAGTAATCAGCAGGTCAGAAGGCAAACAAATGGCCTCTTAAACTTTTACTATGAATATTTGCAGGTAAGCAAGTTGGGCATGACTTCTGGCCCCACTGAATAACATTTCTTTTCACACCCTCCCCATTTAAAAATCCAATGCAACCTAGTAGAAGCATTGCCATGGATTGGGATGGTTGGGCACATTAAAAGTCTATAGAGGCCTCTATTTAGCATTTTAGTTACCTCTGTCGTCAATATTGACCTTAGACAGTAATCAGTTTAACCAAATACACTTCTTAGCCATTTTGTCATCTTCTTCCCTGTGCAATCAGTGTCCTGGTAAGAGGAGAAACCATCTCTAGCTTCAGTTGCACAAGAATGAGATGAGGGTCCTGCCATAGTATTGTAGAATAATGCAGACATTCCAAAATTATAATCATAGACCTGATCAAAACCAACGTCCCAACTGGACATTTGACCATGTTCTAAATAGCATTTATTTATTCACTAAAGAGAAGAGTGAAATTTTTGATTTTCTTTCCAGGTAATTGAAAAATTGGGATTTGCCAGCTTACATTAAAATTTTACAGCTATTCTGACCCTTCCTACACCATTTTCATTCCACAGGGACTGCAAGTAACAAATTTAACCTGTCGCCAATACGTAAGTGAAAACATGTTAGCATTTCATAAAACTATTGAGATAGAACATCATCCTGTAAGAATACATATTGAAATGTGGGTAGCAACAGCAAAATAGGGGATTACCTGAGTTTGAATATATTGACAAATGGTAAAAGGCTGCGCAGAAAATCATTTAGTATATCATCCTTTATGATTACTGTTTCATGTCAAAGATCAAACTCAGAAAATGCAAATCTTGAGCTGACTGTACTGTCGATGGATCAAAATTTGATCAGTTCAGCAGAAACCGGACATATTTCGATCAATCTATGGTTGTTTTTGTTCCAGAGAAATTGCTCTAATGATCGACTTCTCTCGAACCAGCTTATTAGAAAAAAGAAAAGTAATGGCAAAAAAAAGACAGAGTAGTCCATCTAGTCTATAAATCTTATTTTTTTATTTTTTTTTTGTTTTTTTGTCTGGGTATAGTTTGTCCCAAGCATGCTTAAAGACATTTACTGTTGACAGTCTCACTACCGCTGCTGGGAGTTTATTCCAAGTACCCTCTCAGTAAAATAATACTTTCGAAGATTGGTTTTGAATTTTCCTCCAGTTAGTTTGAGGTCATGTCCCAGGGTTCTTGATTTTGGTTTCATATTGAAAAAAACTGCCCTCCTGAACCCCAATTAAGCCCTTAATGTATTTATAGGTTTCAATCATGTCTCCCCTTTCCCTTCTTTCCTCCAGACAGTACATATTAAGTTCCTGGAGTCACTCTCAATATGTTTTATCCCCCAAACTTTTCACCATTTATGTTACCCATCTCTGGACTTGTTCTATCTTTTCCATACTGTATCTTTGTGTAAGTGAGGTCTCCAGAACTGGACTGGACTAAAGATCTATATAGGGGAATCAGGACTCTGACTCCTCCTGCTGGGGATCCCTCTAGCGATGCATCCTAGAATTGCTCATTTTGCAATCATCTGAAATAAGTACCCCAAATCTTTTTCTTCTGTAGTGCTGGCTAACACAGTACCCCCAATGTTGTACTCTCTCAGGGGATTCTTTTTCCCTAGGTGCATTATTTTACATTTTGAATCATTGAAGTGCAGTTTCCACTGCTTTGACCAATTTCCCAGCAATGCCAAATCGTGTTTCATGTTAGACACCTCCAGGGATATCAACCCTATTACACACTTTTGTGTCATCAGCAAAAAGACATACATTCCCCAACAACCCTTGGGGGTTACACTTACATATAGATAAAATAGAACAGGACCCAGTACAGAGCCTTGTGGTACACCACTAGTGACTGCTCTCTGTTCGGAGTGAACCCCATTTACAACCACACTCTGGTATCTATCCTTTAGCCAACTGCATATCCACAGAACCGCCCAAGGGATAAGTCCTAGCTCGTACTTCTGACAGTGAAGGAGTCAGTATACAATACTGTCAGTATGCTGTCAATATACAGTGGCATAGTGGGGAGTATTACTCCATCCACCTCACTTGTGTAGATGGGTGAATAGGTTCAGTTTTTTTCTAAGGGCCCACTGGCTGATCAAAAAAAAAACAAAAAAAAAAAAACGGATCAATGTTTGACCAGCCTTATTTAAAAGGGTAGGGGTTTTAAACCAGTACATGTCAGGATCAAAATATAAGAACACATCGACCGATATTATAGTGGCTAAAGAGTAATAAAAATGAAATCCACTTTACCAGATTAGAAAGCCATTAAGTAAACAGGGTATTGCTAATAAAATCTGGTCAGCTATAATGAGAGTTCTGTGGTGCTATGGTTCAAGTCATGTCACTGGCAGATATAAGTACAATGCACAGCAGTGCTGACATCAGCAGAGCCTTCACCGAAAATTAAGACTCCAAACACATCAGCACACACAATGGAGTGATGTTCTGGATCATCTAACATACCTACTTCCCGGGAATCAGGGAGAGTCATCAGACCTGCTTTATGAAGCTTATATAGTCAAGTTTCTCCTGACCTAACAAAATTTACTCTATATCCATAATACCTTCCTTATTAAAGGACACCTCAATCTAGATTTTGGTCTGCTTTCATTTCAACCAGATTTGATACCTTCTATATTCTATCCCAAAGCTTAGCCGAGCACTCCTTCAGTTGCCAACAAGACTTAGCTCTATGATGCGCCAGCAGTGAGTTGGAGTGCTCAGCTGAGATACCTCCTCAATTAGGTTCCACTTCAACTCTCAGAATGAAGCCATAGAGGAGCTATAAATATGCTGTATTAGAGCAGGCAGGTAACACAAATGTGAAAAACACTATGGGATTGATTTACTAAAACTGGAGCGTGCAAAATGTGGTGCAGCTCTGTATAGAATGCAATCAGCTTCCAGTTGGTTAAGTTAGAAGCGGATTGGCTATCATGCACAGCTGCACCAGATTTTGCACTCTACAGTTTTAGTAAATCAACTCCTATGTTCTTTGCAGCAAACATTCCCTCTTAACACAAAAAGCTAAATAAACATATAACATAGTTTTACAACTTACAGAATCTCCAGTCTTTGCCGAGACAAAAAAGCTTCCGAGACCATTTTCTTGGCAAAACCTCTGGTGTTTATCTGCTTTTACCGTTCGCATGTGTTCCAAGTCAACTACAAAATAAATACTCAGAATAAACACATGAAAGTTCACACACACATAGTCTAGATACAGTATATACATAAATATAACGGAGATTTAGAGCAACAAATTTTGTCAATTCTAAGGCATTACGCTACATCTCAATACTTTGATGAGTGGCCAATGCAGGAAATTAACAAGCAGCCTGCACGGTATTTTACATTAACATTATTCTTTTCCTCCCTGGCTGTTCACCCACAGGTTTATACATCTGTAAGATACATCTGAGGCACAACTTCAGGGTCTTTGATCTCAAAATAGTAACAGAGTTAAACACGGATGTATAGTTGGATGAAAATAAATCTCTGTTCAAAATGTCATACACTTTTTTGCTTAGTTTTTAATATAATATTTAAAGTCATTTTATAATACATTATGCTACTTACGAGCACAACAGCAGGTTACCAGAGTGGTGCTGATACATTTTAGAGATGGGGCCCCATATGTCAGGACAGCTTTTACATTTTTTTTTTTTTAAAAGGGCTTAGTGGCCGGATGTCTCCCAGCCCACTTGCATATGATCAGTTGCTAAGTCCAACTTAACAATGTGTATGTACTGCCAGATCATTACAGTCCTAAGGGCTAAGTGCCAAATATGTAAAGGCTTAAAGTAAACCTGTCACAAACCCAGGGAATTCAAAAAGAGCATATAAAAATGCTTAAGCAGGGGTCACCATCAGTGGAAATAGCAGATCAAATCAATCAATAGAGCCAGGAGGCAGGCAGCAGAACATATATTCAAATCTCAACTTTTACTGTAAAAACTGTTCCTGTGCCTATTTCCTCCCATCTTCAAAATGTATTGGTTCAAGAACCTTTCCAAAACATTAAATACCAGTAGGCTTGGTATATGTTAACAAGGAGGAAGTGCAAAGGGTTAGGTGCAATATTTCCAGCAAAAGTCGCACATAACTTTAGCTGTCTACATATGATTGTTTTACAAAAAGAAATGCCACTAAAAAAAAATAAAAAGGGGGGGGGGGTGATACACTGCGCTAGAATATATAAAAAAAAAAAAAAAGAGATATAGATGTAGATTATATATAGATATATATATATATATATATATATATATATATATATATATATATACACACACACATACATACACACACACACACACACACACACACACACATATATATACACACATACATATACATACACCCCTCACATTTTTGTTAATATTTTATTCTATCTTTTCATGTGACAAAAATGAAGAAATTACACTTTGCTACATGTAAAGTAGTGAGTGTACAGCTTGTATAACAGTGTAAATGTTCTGTCCCCTCAAAATAACTCAACACACAGCCATTAATGTCTAAAACGCTGGACACAAAAGTGAGTACACCCCTAAGTGAAAATGCCCAAATTGGGCCCAAAGTGTCAATATTTTGCATGACCCCCATTATTTTCCAGCACTGACATAACCCTCTTGGGTATGGAGATCACCAGAGCTTCACAGGTTGCCACTGGAGTCCTCTTCCACTCCTCCATGATGAAATCCCGGAGCTGGTGAATGTTAGAGACCTTGCGCTTCTCCACCTTCAGTTTGAGGATGCCCCACAGATGCTCAATATGGTTTAGGTCTTGAGACATGCTTGGCCAGTCCATCACCTTTACCCTCAGCTTCTTTAGCAAGTCAGTGGTCATCTTGAGGTGTGTTTGGGGTCGTTATGATGGAACACTGTGGCCCACTCTCCGAAGGGAGGGGATCATGCTCTGCTTCAGTATGCCTCATTAAATGATGGCATTCATGGTTCCCTCAATGAACTATAGTTCCCCATTGCTGGGAGCACTCATGCAGCCCCAGACAATCACACTTCCACCAACATGCTTGACTGTAGGCAAGACACACTTGTCTTTGTACTCCTCACCTAGTTGCCGCCACACAGGCTTGACACCATCTGAACCAAATAAGTTTATCTTGGTCTCATCAGACCACAGGATAGGGTTCCAGTAATCCACGTCCTTAGTCTGCTTGTTTTCAGCAAACTGTTTGCAGGCTTTCTTGTGCGTCATCTTTAGAAGAGGCTTCCTTCTGAGATGACAGCCATGCAGACCAATTTGATGCAGTGTGCAGCGTATGGTCTGAGCACGGACAGGCTGACCCCCCCACCCCTCCAACCTCTGCAGCAATGCTGGCAGCACTCATACATCTATTTCCAGAAAGACAACCTCTGTATATGATTCAGTTTTGTAGCAAGCACTGAATCCTCAAAAAGAGGGGAGGGACCTCTGTGTCCCATGATGTACTTTTTCATACATCATGGGACACAGTGTTAGGCTAATATTCATTACCTGCTGGGACGTCCCAGAGCAATAGCCTTGAGGGGAGCGAGGCACCCTGCCAAAACAATAGCCATCAGACCTTATATGGCAGCCCGCAGTACACTGCAGCCGAAAGCTGAATCCTCGGCTGCTGGAACATCCACTTGATAAAATTTTGTGAACGTATGCACTGAAGACCAGATAGCAGCCTTACAAATCGGAGCCACAGGTACCGGATTGTGAAAAGCCCAGGCGGTTCCTACACCCCTGGTAGAATGAGCTCTCACCCTAAAGGGAGGAGCTTTACGTTTCAGACCATAGGCCTGAATGACCAACCTTTCCTCATAACTAATATCCTCCAGACCCTTTATTAGCTTTGTTGCCCTTCTTTGTACTTGCCCTATTTCCAGTACATTTTTCCTGAGGACTGGTGCCCGGAACTGGACAGCTTACTCTAAGTGCGGCCGGACCAGAGTCTTGTAGAGCAGGAGAATCATCGTTTTATCTCTGGAGTTGATCCTCTTTTTAATGCATGGCAATATTCTGTTTGCTTGGTTAGCAGCAGCTTGGCATTGCATGTCATTGCTGAGCCCATCATCTACTAGGACCCCAGGTCCTTTTCCATCCTAGATTCCCCCAGAGGTTCTCCCCCCAGTATATGGATTGCATTCATATTTTTGCCACCCAAATGTAATTATTTTCAATTTTTCTACATTAAACCTCATTTGTCATGTAGCTGCCCTGCTTAGCTTAGTATCGTCCACAAATACAGAGATTTAACTATTTACCCCATCCTCCAGGTCGTTTATGAACAAAATAAATAGGATTGGTCCCAGTACAAAACCCTGGGGGACCCCACTACTTACCCCTGACCATTCTGAGTACTCCCCATTTATTACACCCTCTGAACCCGCCCTTGTAGCCAGTTTTCAATCCATGTGCTCCCCCTATGGTCCATGCCAACAGGCCTTATTTTGTACAGTAAACGTTTATGGGGAACAGGGTCAAATGCTTTTGCAAAATCCAGATACGCCACATCTACAGACCTTCCTTTATCTAGATGGCAACCTCCTCATAGAAAGTTAATAGACTGGTTTGGCAAGAACGATTCTTCATGAATCCATGCCGATTACTGCTAATGATACCATTCTCATTACTAAAATCTTGTATATAGTCCCTTATCATCCCCTCCAAGAGATTGCATACTATCGATGCTAGGCTAACTAGTCTAATTCCCAGGGATGTATTTTGGGCCCTTTTTAAATATTGGTGCTACATTGGCTTTTCTCCAATCAGCTGGTACCATTTCAGTCAGTAGACTGTCAGTAAAAATTAGAACAATGGTCTGGCAATTACTTGACTGAGTTCCCCAAGTACCCTCGGATGCAAGTCATCTGGCCCCGGTGATTTATTAATGTTAAGTTTCCCCAAGTCTAATTTTAATTCTGTCCTCTGTTAGCCATGAGGGAGCTTACTGTGATGTGGCATGAGGATAAACACTGCAGTTTTGGTTACTGAAGCCCCCCTATTCCCTCGTGAAGACTGAGAAGAATACATTCAATACCTTCTCCATCTCCCCATCCTTTGTAATCAGATGTCGTTCCTCATTCTTTATGGGGCCAATATGGTCTGTCCTCCCCTTTTTACCGTTTACATACTTAAAGAATTTCTTGGGATTTTTTTTTTTTGCTCTCCCCCGCTATGTGTCTTTCGTGTTCTATCTTAGCCTCCCTAATTGCACCCTTACATTTCTTGTTGCATTCTTTAAAAGTCTGAATGCTGATGATGATCCCTCAACCCTGTATTTTTTGAAGGCCTTCTCCTTTGCTTTTATATGCATTTTTACATTGGAGTTAAGCCATCCAGGACTTTTGTTCACTCTTTTAAATGTATTACCCAATGGGATGCATTGGCGAATGCCCTTATTTAATATGCTCTTAAAGCAAACCCATCTCTCCTCCGTGTTCTTTGTTCCTAAGATTTTATCCCAATTCATGCCTTCTAGCAAGGTTCGTAGTTTAGGGAAGTTGGCTCTTTTGACGTAGTCTAGGTAAACAACTTTTTCTTAATACCGAGCAGCTCCAGCAAAACTGCCTGCCTATCGTGTGGTAAAAACTGTTTTTGAATGCTTATAAATTTCTATGTTGTTATATCATGTTAAATACTGCCCATTATTATGTATATGATTTAAAGACATATGAGCGCTCCCCCTGTGCCATTAGTGAACATCTTCTCCGGGCCCCTCCCCTCTGTATACTTTATAAGGCAACTCTATGCAGTCCCACCAGCCAGCTTGAAGGAGCGTGGCTGCCGTGTCACCCACAGTGCCCATGTTCAGGAAAAGTGTCACTCGCCAGTGATGTCATCCATCCGTGCCTCTATTCCATCAGTGTTCCAGGCCTCGTTTTGAGCTCTTCCCCACTGCGGCCGGCTCGTACATCAGCGGTGAACGAGTGAACGAGAGAGCAGCAAACGAGCATACACAGTGCTTCCCCATCTAGGATTGGACCGTCGCTGATGACCTCCCCCTCCACGTGTGTTGGGATATACTACATGCCTATTTTGCTCTTCCAAAATGTGAGTTGCCGACTTTTGTACTAATTAAAAGCGCCCTGAGGCGATTCAGTTCGCATAGGTTGCGCTATACAAGTCATTCATTCATTAAACTTGTTTTAAATCTACACCCAGAGGCGACTCTCCTTGCTCATTACAGTGTGCTAGAACATGGTTTCTGTTCTCCTATGATGGCTGCCCTGAGTGATGGATCCTACATCTTCCCCATGGTCTGTGGACTTTTTTCCATTATATATGGACTAATAATTATCTCTCAATACATTTAATATATTTGCATTCCCTCTGACGTATATGCCCCATAACGTGTGGTAACATTGTGTTCAGTTCCTTGCGCCCGTACTGTCCATATTCTTAAACTGTGGATGGTCCTATCTCTGATAAAAGTGGTCTCCGCGGTGGGAGAGGGCCCCCCTCCTGCCACGCTCCGGTTGTCCCCGCCGCTTATAGGAGCCGTTGGTAGCGGCGGAGCCGATCGGGTCTTCTCTCCTCTGAGACATGGAGCCGAGTGAGGGAAAGATGGCCCCCGCTCGAATCTATAACATTGGACGACAGAAGCGACGTCAAACATCACTTCTGCCCAATGGTCTTAAAGGGGAATTTTTTTTTTTTTTATAATGCATTTAAGTGTAAATATGAGATCTGAGGTCTTTTTGACCCCAGATCTCACATTTAAGAGGTCCTGTCATGCTTTTTTCTATTACAAGGGATGTTTACATTCCTTGTAATAGGAATAAAAGTGACCCCAATTTTTTTTTAAATGGATAGTGTAAAAATAAAAAAGTAAAAATAAATAAGAAAAAAAAATGTAAAGCACCCCGTCCCGCCAAGCTCACGCGCAGTAAGTCGCACCGACATATGAAAAAAGTGTTCAAACCACACATGTGAGGTATCGCCGCGATCGTTAGAGCGAGAGAAATACTTCTAGCAAAAGACCCACTCTAACTCAAAACTGGTAACCTGTAAATATGTTTAAACGTCGCCTATGGAGATTTTTAAGGGTCAAAGTTTGTCGCCATTCCACACGCGGGTGCAATTTTAACATGTTGGGTATAAATTTACTCGGTGTAACATTATATTTCACGATATAAAAAAAAAAAAATTTGCTAACTTGACTTATTTTTTTATTCAAAAAAGTGTATTTTTTACCGAAACATTGCGATTGTAAGACCGCTGTGCAAATACGGTGTGACAAAGTATTGCACTGAACGCCATTATTTTTTTCTCTAGGGTGTGGGTGTCTGAAAAAAATTAAAATAAAATAAATTTATATTATTATATATATTATATTATATTATATATATTATATTATATATATATATATATATATATATATATATATATATATATATATATATATATATATATATATAATGTTTGGGGGTTCTAAGTAAATTTCTAGCAAACACAAATTGATTTTAACTTGTAAACACCAAGTTTGACAAATAGGCTTAGTCCTCAAGTAGATAATATCTGTAAAAAGTAGAAAATACATTTAAAAAAAAAAAGAAAAAAAGAAAAAAATGCTCTACAGGTTAGATGGGGCCAATAAATGTGTGATGTTCTGTCCAATATGTCCATGTCGATTCTTTGGGGGGGGGGGGGGGGGGGGGGGGGGGGGGGGGGGGGGGTTTGTTGAAGTTCATTACCCATTTTTTCATTGGTTTAGAAAAAACTTTTAAGGGCAAAATAAAACAAATGGCGGTATTAGTCCATTAATTGAATCAGCATAGACTCCTCAGTATCCATGTCCAAGTTGTTTTACCAATTCCTATGTGGGTTACACACTTTCTATAAAACCCACTCTTGCGCCTTAGCAGCGGAGAATATGTTAGTGTAGCAGATATATTCATGTGGATTTAAGCGGGCCATGAATACATAGAAAGTAGGAAATGCTGTGTAAGCTCTTTGCAAAACACTTGTAGCAGTCAACATACTTTATTTCCAAGGGCAAATGTTAATCCCATAAGCTCACACTGCAAAAAGAAGTTGTATTAAAAACAGAAAATGCATAATTTAAGTGTGAGGTATATTATTTAGTTTTTACTATTATATACCCACTGGAAGCTGAGCCAAGCCTAACAAACAATGCCATGTTTCATAGGAAAGGGCATGGCACTCGAGCCGTGTGCAAGTTTTATTGTCCGCATTCCAATTCCACCAAATCTGATCCTGAGGTGACTGGAAGCTACACTGAACAGTTTGCCCATTTACTGCACTGCAGTCCCTATAATGGTGTTGACTCAAAGCTGTCAAATTATAGGGCAAATATATTCACAAGCATTTAAGGACAAGCAGGCTCTTTGAGTAAATACAGGGAAAAAAACTTAAACTGATTTCCTGAGGAAGGGACCCAACTGGCTTGTAAAAACCTGTAAATTTGCAAATCTAGTAAGTCTGCATAATGGTGTCATTTGATTATCAACTAAAATGTTCACTCTACTCCATAAAAAGCTTTATTTAAAAAAAAAAAAAAAAAAAATGATATTGGAGGTCTTTAATTTGTATACTCTGGAGATGTATGTTGTTCTAGCCCAGCATTCCAAAGCCATACTTCGCTGTGTGAATTAGCTAATAGGGCTTTACTGCAACATGCTGGGAAGCCATAAAGTGCTGCTGCATTAGGCCGCTTACAGCTGCACCTCTCAGAGCTGCTGCAAATTAGCATCTTAAATGGATCGTTCTGAACGAGAGGCTTGTCTGGCTCTTATAGCCTGTGACAAGATGCCTACTTGTGCTCAGAGAAAACTGCGCTGTAAAATGTGAGGAGGTCTCCATAATATACTTATGTTTCTGAATGCCAAACCTCGGCCTATGGCAATTGCAATAAATACATTGAAATAAATAAATAGATGCATTGCTTTAGAGTGCAAGCTCCCATGAGCAGGGACCTCCTAATCCTCTTGTATTGAAATGTTCTGTGACTGTACTGTCTCCCTTTACTTTGGAAAGCTCTGTGCAAACAGTGGTTGTAAAGCCTAAACATTTGTGTTACCTTACCTTAAGGCATTCCTTGCGTTAAGGTAACAAATGTTTAGCCATCAGCATCCCACCTCACCGCCCCTGCGTTCACATACCTGAGCCCTCATTTGATCCAGCGATTTCTCTGACGTAGGCTCTTTACCCTGTTATCAGCTGTGTCCATTCACAGCTGATCACAGCGTAAACAGGATGAGCTCTGTATTGGCTTTTCATCCACTCGCGCTGACAGACGCGAGTAGAGGAGAGCTGATCGGCTGCTATCCTAACAGGGGGGTCTGTGATGATTGATTATCAGTGCAGCTCTCCCCCCCGGGGTATGCCCACCTGGGATGCCCACCCAGGACCACCAGGTATGCCCACCCATGACCACCAGCGTTGCCAATCAGTGCCCATCAGTAATGCCTGCCAGTGCCTCATCAGTGCTGCCTATTAGTGCTGCCTATCAGTGCCCATCAGTGTCGCCTATCAGTGCCCAGTGTCGCCTATCAGTGCCCATCAGTGCCCAGTGTCGCCTATCAGTGCCCATCAGTGCCCAGTGTCGCCTATCAGGGCCCATCAGTGCCCAGTGTCGCCTATCAGGGCCCATCAGTGCCCAGTGTCGCCTATCAGGGCCCATCAGTGCCCAGTGTCGCCTATCAGGGCCCATCAGTGCCCAGTGTCGCCTATCAGGGCCCATCAGTGCCCAGTGTCGCCTATCAGGGCCCATCAGTGCCCAGTGTCGCCTATCAGTGCCCAGTGTCGCCTATCAGTGCCCATCAGTGTCACCTATCAGTGCCCATCAGTGTCACCTATCAGTGCCCATCAGTGTCACCTATCAGTGCCCATCAGTGTCGCCTATCAGTGCCCATCAGTGTCGCCTATCAGTGCCCATCAGTGTTGCCTATCAGTGCCAATCAGTGCTGCATATTAGTGCCTCATCAGTGCCACCTCATTAGTGCCACCTCATTAGTGCCCATTAGTGCAGCCTCATCAGTGTCCATCAGTGAAGGAGAAAACTTAACCTATTTACAACATTTTATAACAGAAACAAAGAAAAACTTATTTTTTTTTCAACTTTTTTGGTCTTTTATTTGTTTAGCAACAAAAAAAAAATCCAGTGGTAATCAAATACCTCCAAAAGAAAGCTCCATTTGTGGGAAAAAAATAATAAAAATGTTGTTTGGGTATTGTGTTGCTTGACCGCGCAATTGTCATTTAAAATGCAACAGCGCTGAAAGCTGAAAATTGGCCTGGGCAGGAAGGAAGGGGAAGTGCCTTGTATTGAAGTGGTTAAAAAAAAAAAAAAAAAAAAAAAAACCTTTACAAATCGCTTTAACCACTTCAGCTCTGTAAAATTTACCCCCCTTCCTAACCAGGCCATTTTTTGCGATACGGCACTGCGTTACTTTAACTGACAATTGAGTGGCCATGCGAATCTGTACCCAAACAACATTTATATCCTTTTTTCCCCACAAATAGAGCTTTCATTTGGTGGTATTTGATCCCCTCTGCGGTTTCTATTTTTTTGCATTATAAACAAAAAAAGACCGATCATTTTGAAAAAAGAAAAAACAATACTTTTTTTACTTTTGGCTATAAAACAAATCTAGTAAAAATCTAATTTCTTCATCAATTTACACCAATATGTACAGCGAGGAAAAAAAGTATTTGATCTCCTGCTGATTTTGTACATTTGCCCACTGATGAAGAAATTATCTGTCTATAATTTTAATGGTAGATTTATTTTAACAGTGAGAGACAGAATAACAACCGAAATATCCAGAAAAACACATTTCAAAAAAGTTATAAATTGATTTGCATTTTAATAAGTAAAATAAGCATTTGACCCCTTCACAAAACATGACTTGGTACTTGGTAGCAAAACCCTTGTTGGCAATCACAGAGGTCGGATGTTTCTTGTAGTTGGCCACCAGGTTTGCACACATCTCAGGAGGGATTTTGTCCCATTCCTCTTTGCAAATCCTCTCCAAGTCATTAAAGTTTTGAGGCTGACGTTTGGTAACTTGAACCCTTAGCTCCCTCCACATATTTTCTATGGGATTAAGGTCTGGAGACTGGCTAGGCCACTCCAGGACCCTAATGTGCTTCTTCTTGAGCTACTCATTTGTTGCCTTGGCCGTGTTCTTTGGGTCATTGTCATGCTGGAATACCCATCCATAACCCATTTTCAATGCCCTGGCTGAGGAAAGGAGGTTCTCACCCAAGATTTGACAGTTTATGGCCCCATCTATCGTTTCTTTTATGCAGTGAAGTGGTCGTGTTCCCTTAGCAGAAAAACACCCCCAAAGCATAATATTTCCACCTCCATATTGGACAGTGGGGATGGTGTTCTTGGGGTCATAGGCAACATCCCCTCCTCCTCCAAACTCTGCGAACTGAGTTGATGCCAAAGAGCTCGATTTTGGTCTCATCTGACAGAGCTGCACAATTAATCGTTAAAAAATCGTGATCTCGATTCAACCCCTCTGACGATCTCTTTTGCAGAGTTTGCCTATTCTTTCATATAACAAGTAAAGAGACTCACTCAGCTGTCAAAAGAAAATACCCGGGCAGTCTGCCAAGTTTTTTTTTTAAAAAACATTGTAACTAACTCTTACTTCTTAGATCAAAGGGAAACTTCTGTGTGTAAAGAAAAAAATCCAGGCAGTTTGCCAAGTTTTTAAACAACGTGTAAATGCAGGAAGTTTAACCACTTAAAGTCTAAATCTTTTTCTGACACTTAAGTTAAAATCAATATTTTTTTTTTGCTAGAAAATTACTTGGAACCCCCAAACATTATATATATATTTTAGCAGAGACCCGAATAAAATGGCAATTGCTGCAATATTTTATGTCACACTGTATTTGCCCAGCGGTCTTTCAAACGCAATTTTTTGGGGAAAAAATACACTTCAATTAATAAATAAAAAAAAATAAAAAAAACAGTAAAGTTCGCCCATTTTTTTGTTTTAATGTGAAAGATGTTACGCTGCGAATCGTGAGAGAATCATGATCTATCTTCTAAGCAAAAAAATTGTGATTCTCATTTTAGACCCTTTTCACACCGAGGGCGTATTGCAGGCGCTATATCGTTAGAAATAGCGCCTGCAATCCGCCCTCAAACTGCTGCTTCATTGTCTGCAGTGTGAAAGTCCGATCTTGCTGATTGATAGGGGATCAAATACAAACATCCGACCTCTGATTGCCAACAAGGGTTTTGCTACCAAGTACCAAGTCATGTTTTGTGAAGGGGTCAAATGCTTACTTTACTCATTAAAATGCAAATCGATTTATAATTTTTTTGAAACACGTTTTTCTGGATATTTTTGCTGTTATTCTGTCTCTCGCTGTTAAAATAAACCTACCATTAAAATGATAGACTGATCATTTCTGTGTCAGTGGGCAAACGTACAAAATGAGCAGGGGATCAAATACCTTTTTCCCCTAACTGTATTCTGCTACATATTTTGGTAAAAAAAAATATATTGATTATAGCGTCTACAAACTATGGGATTTATTTATGTAATTTTTAATGAATTTATTTTTTTGTTACCAGTATTGGTGGCGATCAGCGGACTTATAGTGGGACTGCGATATTGCGATGGACAAATTGGACACTGACACTTCTTTGGGGAACCGTGACATTATTACAGTGATCAGTGCTAAAAATATGCACGGTCACTGTACTAATGACACTGGCTGGGAAGGGGTTAATATCATGGGCGATCAAAGGGTTAACTGTGTGCCTAGCTGGTGTTTTACTCTAGTGGTGCTTTTACTAGGGGAAGGCATTGATCCATGTTCCTGCTTTGCAAGAACACAGGATCCATGCCTTCCTTACTGACAGAACGGCAAACTGCCTTGTTTACATAGCAGTGTACCGAACATGTACCGAACGTTCAGAGGGTGCCGGTGGACATCGGGTCTGTGGGACCTGCTGATCAGCTCTCGCTGTGTAGAATCACAGCGGGAACGAGCCAACAGCAATGCACACTCATGCACCGATACCCAGAAGTGCAGGATCACGTATATATACGTGATCCTGCGTGGCCTATCTGTAGCTGCAAAACTGCTATAGAGTGGTTGGCAAGTGGTTAAAGCAGAACTAAACTGTATCTGAGCACCACAAACTGAGAACACTTTTTTACTCATTTTAATTTTCAAAGCCAACTCACCTATTCATCCATGTCTCCACAATTTTTTTTTTTTTTCGAGAAATCGCTTTGAAATACCCCTAGCTTTCTAGCTGTGGCCATCTTGAGTAAGGTCCAAAAAATTCATGTAGCATTAACTTCTTGAAATCCATCTGCCCTTAGCTGAAGCTTGCAGACAGGAAACTGATCTGGGTGCAGGATTAAAATTACAATTTTAGTAAAAGCGTACAAGTGGCAACTCACATTAAAACAAGATATGTACGCATATTACTCCTATGGCTGCCGTGTAGCCGCTGGATCCAACAGTTTGAGTGGTGATCTCCTGCCACACTTCTGGATCCAGCAGCTACATGGTGGTCATAGGAGTGATATGCACACTTCTTGTTTTAATGCAAATTGTCACCTGTATGCTTTTAATAAAATTGTAATTTTGATACTATACCCAGATTGGTGCCCTCTTTTGTTCTTGTGTTGGTGTAGAGATCGCTTCAGTCTCTAAGGAGCTACCATCAGCATATTGCCCACTTTTAAAGGAACTGTTTCATGCGATTTCTACCCATGGACTTTTAGTTGCTAGGCTTATCCACCAACATGCGCCATCTACATATGTTTACTTATGCAGACAGGAAAATGTGCTTAGCTGAGAAAGCTCCTCCTCCCCTCCTCCAAATTGAAAAAATAAAAATGATGATGCCCATAAAAACCTGGGATGTATGACATAATGTTGGCATAGAGCAGAAACCAGGAACAACTTAAATATAAAATGAGAAAAGGGAAAAAAATAAAAAAAGATTAAAACAAATACAATATTGCTTCATAGCTAGAATAATAAAATAGTTAATGTTTATTGAGAGAGTTTAGTTCTGCTTTAACAAATTCTGTATAATAATAATAATACGAATACATGTAAGATATTATTTTCTTTCAATACTAGATATCTATTTTAAAGACAGGGGATTATAGCGGTACTTAGTAAAGAGAAGGACACTCGTGATTTTTTGTAAAAAATACAAATACATTTTATAAAGAATTTTACACATAAATGATGACATACAATTAAAATATGTTTGTCAATCAGTCCGAGGCCCACTAGGAAAGGGGAAAGGAGGCCTCAACAATGATTGAAAAACCATACACATTCTATAATTCCTTAAGGGTTGAATTAAAGATCTATACAACTGTATAGGTCAGGGGTACAGTATGGTTGTTAAATGTGGATGACCTGTCACACTTTGAATGACATTTTTTTTCCCAAAATTGGCTTCTTCAGGGTCACTGAAAGAGTCTGTACCCGAATAGATAAGTCACCGAGCCAGAGCCAGTACCAGATCTAAATCAAAGATGTAGTCATGTGCATGTGTTTAAGCGCGAGGGACTGCCGGGAGCATATATAAAACCAAAGCAGAATAAATAGTACACATAGGGGGCGCCAGGTTTAAGGACAACTGTGGGGTCTGGATGAAAAAACATAAACCCCAGGAAATAGCATAAGCGTTTTTAGCCAAGGCAGGAAAACCATGAAAGGTTTCAAGATGGTATTGGAGTTTCTAACTGATAGTCCTGATGGACTCAGGGGCGCCAGCACATCCGGACTATCGCTGTACAAGCTGCGGCTTTACATCTACCTTTAGAAGTGGTTCTAAAGGCTGTTTTTTTTTTTTTGCCTTATTGCATTCTTTGCATTAACATGAAAAAAAAAAACCTTTTAAATAATGCTTCCTCCCAGTCCCCCAACTAAATACAAAAATAAATTCGATCCAGCTCTATGCCAGAGAGCAGCGGTGCTCTCCTCTCTCTCTTCATTGGGCATGGAGGCATTCATGATGGCCAAGTTGATGACCTTTCTAATGCCCTGATTATTATTATTATGCACCCTAAATTAACAGAACTGAATTCTTAAAGAGCTGTAGAGGCAGTTACTTGTTCCTAGTAGTATTGAAATGCTTTAAAGCAATGGGTAGTGCCTTCACACAGGGTGTCCATAGCTCTGTGTAGGATACAACTTTAGAAACTTGCACGTTCTTTGCTCATGCCAGCTGAACAGAACAGGGGGAGAGCAAAAGAAAAGTATATGTTGCTGGGAGGGGCTAAATAAAGTGAACTTTTTGTTTTGCCAAAATAGTGGTTTACTTTAAGGTCAGGCCCACACAGAAACAGAAATAGCAGCGCACGTACATTGGGTATACTGAAAATTCCTGCCAAATCAGGTAAAATTGGAGCTCTGACTGGCCTTGCAAGCACCACCTGGCTTGATAAAAAAACGAGTCCAACCCACAGGCTGAACGAGAAAAAATCTGACCACGTTATTAGTTAGTGGAAATCCATTAACTATCTAGGCTATTATTTTCATCCCTGCTGGTGTTCATGCAATCATGGAATTCTGACTAGTGCAAAACAAGGGATGAAGGGATAAGAAACGTAACACACTATCTGTACATTGTAAGGGGAGCAATAGGCAACAGTTTTAGATAAGATAAAACAAATGCAATAAATCACCATGTGTAATGGTAAATGCTTACATTAGGCTAAACACAACTGGCATTCCTAATAGACAGTTGTAAATTATTACATTATATGCCTCTTTTTTCAAAACTGAAAACAATCTGGTTTAATTTGTGACATATATGAACAATGTACATGTCTAATAAGACTTTGTAACACACATAGTTCTTTAGATCTTTCCAAAAAGGCTTTAAGGTTTTACACGCAACAGATTTATTAGCAATGGTTCCATTAAAGGCAGAAATTATTATATACACAATTACTTTTGTATACTTCTTAAGAGATGCAGGGCTTAGAATTTAAGGGTTCTTAAGCAGTTTATGGCGATAACGTTCCAGAAACATCATTTTTTTGCCTGTTTGGTTCATGTTAAAAAAAAAAAAAAAAAAAAAAAAAAAAAAAATGGGTATTGGGCCAAATGTGTAAAACCGGAAGAGAAAATGGAAATATGTACAAATCATGTCTTCTTTAGAGTACACTGAACTATGCATGCACAGCACACTGTACATACTCTGCATACCTTGGTGGCAGAATAAATGAACTCCCATGCACATGTGCAGGAGTTACATTATTCCTCTATCAGCTAATCAGGACTGCCAAAGACCCAGCACCCGGAACAAGCAGGGAAGATGTCAGCATTGGCAAGAAATCTTGTGAACAGGGCATGGCTGGAGCAGAGTCATTTGTGGACTTAATTTATTTCCCCTCCAGTGACACAACATCCTTGCTCTCCCTTGTGGCCTGATTTTCCACCTTTGCCATGTTTTTTTCTTCCAAGTTTGGAATCTTTGGCCATCTTGATTAGCTGGCCCAGAATGCGGTGACTTCAATGCATGTCAACAGGAGTTAACTCATTCTGGCACCAATGAAGGCCAAGTTTTGATGCATGTGCACAAACGTGTTAGCAGGCAGGTAAGACACTTCTATTGCAGAAGAGACAAACAGAGTCTCCCTCTGCAATAGAAGCCTTCCTGCTACCAATTTTTTTTCAAAGCTAAAAAAGTTCCACTTTACTAAAGTTAACTTGTTATTGGATGCTACAGGTTAACCACTTCAATTCCGGGGACTTTCACCCCCTTCTTGCTCAGGCCAATTTTCAGCTTTCAGTGCTGGCATAATTTGCATGACAACTGCATGGTAATGCAACACTGTACACATATGACATTTTAATACTTTTTTTGAGACAGATAGAGCTTTTTTTTAAGTTATTTAATCACTAAATGTGTTTTTTACTTTTTTGCTAAACAAATGAAAAAAACCAAAAATGTTGAAAAAAACGTTGTTTCTGTAACTAAAGTAAAATTTTTTCTTCACTGATGTGCGCTGATGAGGCTGCATTGATTGGGCACTAGTGAGGCTGCATTGATGGGCACTAGTGAGGCTGCATTGATTGGGCACTAGTGAGGCTGCATTGATGGGCACTAGTGAGGCTGCATTGGGCACTAGTGAGGCTGCATTGATTGGGCACTAGTGAGGCTGCATTGATTGGGCACTAGTGAGGCTGCATTGATTGGGCACTAGTGAGGCTGCATTGATTGGGCACTAGTGAGGCTGCATTGATTGGGCACTAGTGAGGCTGCATTGATTGGGCACTAGTGAGGCTGCATTGATTGGGCACTAGTGAGGCTGCATTGATTGGGCACTAGTGAGGCTGCATTGATTGGGCACTAGTGAGGCTGCACTGATGATCAATGTAAAGAATGTATTGAGAGCCTTTCTGGTTAATGGCTCACCTTTCCTCAGACATAGCGCGTGAAGAAAGGACTGCTGATAACCGGCAAGTTTTTACATGTGATTAGCTGTGATTGGACACAGCGGATCACATGGTAAAGGTCAAGTGTGATTGGCCCTTTACCACAATATGTGATCAGCTGTGTCCAAAGCTTTTACAGAGTGCACCCAATGCGGGGCAGGGTTCTGAGAGGATGTCCATTGATACCCTCCCAGAACTACAGAGCTGGGATTTGCTGTCTTTCAGCTGTAGCACGGTACTAAAGTGGTTAATGTACTTAGCATGCTTTTCCATTTCTGAAGTCAATCTTCAGGCAAACAGCTAAATACACAGTAAAAATGTATACACGTTTACTGTTTTACCTGCCAATATATTTGTAATTGCTTTTCTAGTGATTCATCTACCTCTGTGATGCCAGGGTGATCACTAACACTCCCTGGCTTAGTGGCCCTGCTTCCTTGATCACATTCTGCCTATTGGAGTAGATAATGCTGTTTCAATGTCCAATACACATGCTGGAGGTGAAGAGGTTACAGTGGAAGTTGATGTGCTGAACCAAGAAATAAGCGTGTCACTTGCAGAGCATGCAGATACAGTGTGTAAATGCACTAATAAATGCAAGTGCTTTGGTATTTACATAAATTAAAAAATAATAACATGTAATTGTTGGGTGTGTGCCACTTTAGGCAGAAAAAGATGAGCAAGCGGCCTCACAGAAAAAAAAAAAATAAATAAAAAAAAATAAAACCTCTTAGGCAGGGTGCCTGGCCTTTCTGTGCCATGTAAACTATTTGCTCAGTTTAGAAATATTTGAACCTTTAAGGGCTTTGCTCCTATAACAACTCTCTCGAACGCCCCCCCCCCCAAAAAAAAAAACTGTTCTTAAAAATATAATTATAGTCACTGGTAAATAAAAATCATCAATGTATTCCGCTGTTACGAAGAACACATACTATAAAAACACAATAATGTGTTCAATAGAAAATATGTTTCATATAAAAGTGTATTTAGACATATACTTAAAGGGGTTGTAAACCCTCATGATTTTTCACCTTCCGTAGTGCTGCAGCCCCCCAGTGCCCCCGTTTTACTTACCTGAACCCGGTTTTCTTCTACCCGGGGACGAGCACACCAGCTCTAGCTGGTGTCCTGATTGGACAGATCGATAGCAGCACAGCCATTGGCTCCCGCTGTTGTCAATCAAATCCAATGACGCAGGCACTGGGGCCGAGTCCTGCTTTCTGTGTCAATAGACACAGAAGCAGGACTCGGGAGCACGCCCGCACGAGTTTCCCATAGGAGAGCACTTCTCTCCAAATGCAAGGAGGAGCTACTAGCTCCGCTGAGGGACCCCAGAAGAGGAGGATCGGGCCACTCTATGCAAATTAAACTGCACAGTGGAGGTATGACATGCGTTTTATTTTTTTATTTTTTTTTTAAACAAACAACATGAGGGTTTATTAACCCTTTAAAGTGGAACTTTACCCATAACAGTTTGATAACAATTAATGTTCTTTAACAAAAAAGCATATATTCCACATTAATACCTATGCTACCAACATTAGTGTGTGCTGTAAATTGCCTCCACCATTGCTCCCATTTCTGCTTGCTCCAGGCCACCATTTTGTTTAGCCCAAAGCTGTCATTTCATTATGGGAATCTCTCCCCCTCTCCTTGGTCTCAAAAAATAGATGTCACTTTTTTAAATTAAAATAGGTACATTTCCAGCCTTAATATAAATGCAGGAATTCGGAATATACTAGGCAACAATCCAAATCCCAACCCCTGCGCCTTAGATGATACTAATATACTAAAGACTATAGCAGCTACTTAAATAGAAAATATATAAGGGGAAATCAGACCGTGGTCCTGAATGGACTGGAGCCTGAAAGGTAGCGCTCAACTAAATAAAATCTATCCTAAACTAGTAATCAGATAATGAAATATACAATAAAATAAAACTGAATAATCCCGTGATGAGTGAGTAAAATCAAAGTGATCCTAATAGAGAAAATGTTTTACAATAATGATTTCAAATAGTGACTTCAGAAAAATTATGTAAAAAAGTGCCACAGTGTTCATATAGTGTTCATAAAAAATGAAGAGAGAAAAAAAAAAATTAAAGAACGGTGCTCCTTTAACAAAGCAATGTGTCTTCTCAAAATAGTTTTCAATCACTCTTCCACCACACCGTTGTGCTCAAATGTGTCCACTCCCATAGGAAACTCACTCACCGGAAATTGTTGCCCGCACTTTCGTGTAAGGCAAACAAGCATATAGGATCTCAAACAATCGATCGGTGATTCTCCAGTATTTTCCACTCAGTGCAATCAAAATACTCCACATGTAAATAAAAAAGTGCTCCAATAGTGTAATTCAACAAATTTATTAAAAAGCACACTTTCCAAGCTTCAATCAGTTCACTCACATTTAAGACGATAAAACCAGCAGAAATGAATCTCAGTATATCACAGCAGGTTCCACTCCAATACTTCAATCAAGCACTGCAATACCACTTCAGAACATACAATTGGCGATTGGTCACGGCGGACCTGAGGTGTCTGCAATACCACAGTTTTAATCTCACCCTTTCCGTCCACCGATATTACATTAACCTCTCCATTCCACCGTATCTCTGTTTGGAAGAAATGTAATCACTGCAGGTGAATGCCGCTTAGCCACGCCCCCGACATGTTTCGTCACTTCCGGACTTATTCATGGGGTTGGCTGAGCGGTCAGTCATTCGTAAATATATACCCTCCCCTCCCTTCCTATTGGTGGGATGTGTTGTCCTATCCGATGCAGAGACTTAACGTCCAGTGTGGTGTAGAGTTGTTCCCTCCCACTTATCAATGCGCCCAATCAGGGTGCCAGAGCCGTCCCCTACGATGGCTGCAGCCGTCAGATCATAAACTCTAGGCTATATTGCGCATGCGCGCATCTTCAGCCAATCCAATAGGTGGACATAATCCACCCATCAGAGACTTACACCAAGGCACGCTGCGCGCGTGCTCCTGCCGTCAGAGCGTCCTCATCCGGCTACCGCACATGCGTGGCCCTCACACACTCTCCCGCTCGATAGGTGGAAACCATCCACCTATCGGAGAGCTGTATTGTAGCACATGATCTGCGCTCCCCGCACGTCACCAGCGCCTGCGTCATGGGCGCTTTTGAATACATAGTGAGTGTTTACGCGTGCTCTCTTTCCCATTGATGCTAATTAGAGCAAACTGGGCATGCACACACCTCAGACCCACATTCACATGTAATGTAACCAGAATATGAACCCATATATGTGAGTATTAATACTAATCCATTCAGGATACACATAATAGTGGGGTATAATGCTAAAACCTTCATATATCAGAGAATTTCAGCTAATGGTATTCATAAGGAGAATCTCCTGTACATTTAATTATTAAAAATATTTTAAAATAATGATGATTTCATCTAAGATAAATAAAATGAAATAGACATTGTAGCATAGGCTCTGTGTTGAGCCGCTCAATCCTATTACTAACACTTATAGTGGCTGGGACACCCTGATAATTCTAATATTCCGATACATACCTATAAAGTATGCATCAAAACAAATATATGGTTTTACATTTAACTGGTTAGAATAAACTTTCTTAAATCCAATCCTATATAAGAACAATAGACTAAGGATACCTCTACATTATCCTGAGAAAACAATACATAACCATTGAGCTCAGGATTTATTTAATATGTTAAAAATCATTCAAGAAGCAATTTAAATCAAGCTCAATATTGAGCCCCCTAGGCGCGAGACACTTGAAGAGAAATATCCACCGAGTTTCACGTTGCGATAGGTCCCTTACCCTATTGGACCCTCTCCATGAGGGATGTATAGTGTCAATCCCAATAAATTGAAGTAGACTAGCATCCTTGTCATGCTTCAATTTAAAGTGTAGGGATACACTATGAAACTGATAGCCCTTTCTTATGTTGGCAAGGTGTTCAGAGATCCGTATCCTCAATAATCTTTGTCCTCCCAACGTAGAACAGGCCACATGGGCACCACATCAAGTACACCACAAAATGAGGTATTACAGGTGATGAACTCCTTAATAGGGAAACTCTCGTTATCTCTATTAGTGACAGTTGTTATACCTCTGTTGCTTCTTTGCACTGTTCTACAACAGATGCACCTCCTACAGCAATAGAAACCTTTTAAATCAATTTTTAGAGAGTCTTCACCAGGAGGGTTCAATACCCTTTTCACGACTTGATCGCCGAAATTAGGTGCCCTTCTATAAATAAATTTGGGCTGCTGCGGCAATATATCCGCCAAATGTCGGTCCCTCAGTAGAATATGCCAATGTTTTCTATAGATATCCTCCACCTCTCTGTATTGGCAGTGAAATCCAGAGAGAAATCTGATCTGGTGGGGGTTATCTACCAATCCATTGTCATTCAATTTCCTCTTAAAACATTGTTCCCTTGGCATACAGGCGATCTCATCAATGACTCCACTAACTATATCATTCCCATACCCTTTTTGGACAAATCGATCTTTCAATATATTGGCCTGCTCATGGAAATCCTCTAAATGCGTGCAATTACGGCGGACCCGTAGTATCTGGCCCTTCGGTATATTCTTTAGCCATATAGGATGATGTCCACTCCTAATGGACAGATAACTATTTCGGTCCGTAGGCTTAAAATAAATCTTCGTACTCAGCACATTATTGATCTTACTAATAGTAACATCAAGAAAGTTAACCGAGGTTTCACTAATTTGATAATCCAAAACGGATATTATTAGTGTTCCCATTCAAATACACAAGAAATTCTACCGCAGATTCCTCAGATCCCCCCCATATAAATAGGAGGTCATTGATGAATCTGCGGTAGAATTTCAACCGTGGTAACTGTCTACTGAAGATCCGCCTATCCTCCCACTCGGCCATGAACAGGTTGGGAGTAGAAACTGCCCCCAAACCAGAAATAATTGTGCGAAACACAAAAATCTAAAAACTTGGCCCAGAACATGTTTTTGCGTATGAGGAAATTAGCATCAATGGGAAAGAGAGCACGCGTAAACACTCACTATGTATTCAAAAGCGCCCATGACGCAGGCGCTGGTGACGTGCGGGGAGCGAAGATCATGTGCTACAATACAGCTCTCCGATAGGTGGATGGTTTCCACCTATCGAGCGGGAGAGTGTGTGAGGGCCGCGCATGTGCGGTAGCCGGATGAGGACGCTCTGACGGCAGGAGCATGCGTGCAGCGTGCCTTGGTGTAAGTCTCTGATGGGTGGATTATGTCCACCTATTGGATTGGCTGAAGATGCGCGCATGCGCAATATAGCCTAGAGTTTATGATCTGACGGCTGCAGCCATCGTAGGGGACGGCTCTGGCACCCTGATTGGGCGCATTGATAAGTGGGAGGGAACAACTCTACACCACACTGGACGTTAAGTCTCTGCATCGGATAGGACAACACATCCCACCAATAGGAAGGGAGGGGAGGGTATATATTTACGAATGACTGACCGCTCAGCCAACCCCATGAATAAGTCCGGAAGTGACGAAACATGTCGGGAGTGTGGCTAAGCGGCATTCACCTGCAGTGATTACATTTCTTCCAAACAGAGATACGGTGGAATATAGAGGCTAATGTAATATCGGTGGACGGAAAGGGTGAGATTAAAACTGTGGTATTGCAGACACCTTAGGTCCGCCGTGACCAATCGCCAATTGTATGTTCTGAAGTGGTATTGCAGTGCTTGATTGAAGTATTGGAGTGGAACCTGCTGTGATATACTGAGATTCATTTCTGCTGGTTTTATCGTCTTAAATGTGAGTGAACTGATTGAAGCTTGGAAAGTGTGCTTTTTAATAAATTTGTTGAATTACACTATTGGAGCACTTTTTTTATTTACATGTGGAGTATTTTGATTGCACTGAGTGGAAAATACTGGAGAATCACTGATCGATTGTTTGAGATCCTATATGCTTGTTTGCCTTACACGAAAGTGTGGGCAAAAATTTCCAGTGAGTGAGTTTCCTATGGGAGTGGACACATTTGAGCACAACGGTGTGGTGGAAGAGTGATTGAAAACTATTTTGAGAAGACACATTGCTTTGTTAAAGGAGCACCGTTCTTTAATTTTATTTTTCTCTCTTCATTTTTTATGAACACTATATGAACACTGTGGCACTTTTTTACATAATTTTTCTGAAGTCACTATTTGAAATCATTATTGTAAAATATTTTCTCTATTAGGATCACTTTGATTTTACTCACTCATCACGTGGGATTATTCAGTTTTATTTTATTGTATATTTCATTATCTGATTACTAGTTTAGGATAGATTTTATTTAGTTGAGCGCTACCTTTCACATTTCCAGCCTTGATTGTATGTATTAGCTCAATTAGAGAAGAAAGCTGACAGAAGCTTTACGGTGCTGCAGTCCACAGGCTGATGAGGGACAAAGGAGAGAGAATCAGGGAGATAAGACACTGCCCTTGTAATTTCTAAAACTAGCCATAGATAATGCAATTTTTGATCCTGCAACCAAGGGTTTCTCAATTCCGCTCATCAAATCAGTGTTGATGGGGGAATCCCTCATGCAGTGCTATTGTGTTCTGTCAACGGGGAGCCTTCCCTGCAGGCAGAACGCAATGATTACTGCTAGCAGCCAGCAGTAATTACATGGGTCAACTTCAGTACAACCAGCCTGCCCATAGATCAGTAATGGTGAACCTTGGCACCCCAGATGTTTTGAACTACATTTCCCATGATGCTCATGCACTCTGCATTGTAGTTGAGCATCATGGGAAATTTAGTTACAAAACATCTGGGCTGCCAAGGTTCACCATCGCTGGCATAGATGGATTGAATCTTCGCTGGTCCCTGCTGAACCAGCCAAGATTTAATAAATCTATGGCCAGCTTAACAACTTTGTGTCTCCCTGGCTCTGATTTTAAGCACAGTGATGAGAACTGAGCATGTGCAGAGCAGGGTGAGAGTGCATTACTGGATTTTAAACAGTATAAGCACTTATTTTTAATGTTTTACATAGTTATAATTGCAAAAGGAGCCAGCATTAAGTGATCTATCAGGACTTAATTTTCTGACTAAATTCCACTTTAAACTATCTACAGGTGATTTCCTTTCTGGCTTGCTTTGGGGGCACCCGAGCTGAGCCTCAGCTCTGTGTCTCCATTGAGACACGGAGCCGCGGTTCAGCATTGCCCCCTCTCTTTCCTGATTGGCTAACTGACTTTGACAGCAGCGGGAGTCAATGGCACTGCTGCCAAGTCTCAGCCAATCAGAGGGAGAGTCCCAGACGGTCGAGGCACTCGCACATCGCTGGAGGAAGATTGGGCTCAGGTAAGTAAAATGGGGGGGGGGGGGCTGCTGCACACAATGTTTTTTAATTGTAATGCATACATTTACTTCTGCCTTCTTTAGAATCACTTTAATTTTGGTTTTACAGACATCCAAAAAAAATAAAAAACAGAGGGTGTAGATTACATGTGGAACCAAAAATGGATAAAACAGAGCAGGTCTATGCTTGATCAACTTGAATACATGAAAGATAAACATAAGTGCAAACCTGGGTAAGGAGAAAGGGAAGGTAGAGGGGGAGGAAGGGACAGGAAAGAACCCAAATAGCAAGCAATTGTGCTGCAAGTTTGAAAATGACTTGTTAAGCTATTGCTAGACTTGCAAGGCCTCATAAGTTTGTTGCATAATTTTCAGCAAATCCGTATTGAATGACTCCAGATCAACTTTCTTTGCAAACATTCTGCAAGTTCTGGTTCAGTTATGTTGTGTAATAGTCATCCCACCACAGGGGGTCACTGTGGCTGAATTGTCATGCTGTAGACTTGCAGAGCTCTTGCTGTAGACTCACCACTGCAACTTTGCACATGCGAGAGACTTGCCACGCAATTTTGCTACAAATTGGAAAAGTGTAAACTAGAACTTGTGCTTCAAGTGCTCTGCAAGTGTACAACTTGCCAGTGAAAATCTGCAACAAGTTAACAAGGACTAAAGGCTCGTGCACACTATAAGAAAATTTGGCGAACATTGTCCAAAGAATTTTTGTACGATTTTCGTATATTGTGTACACAAAACTTTCGACAGCCAATTCCGAATTTTCGTACGAAAATTCCCGAAGGGACAAATTCCAAAATTTTTCTCGTACGGGAACAGAACGAACGATTTTGGTTTAATGTGTACTGTTTTCCTATGATTTATCGCACAAGAAAAATCAGAAAAGAAAGACTGAGCATGATCAGACACAATAAACAAAAAAAGTATTTGTCGTACGAGAATATTCATAAGAATTTTCTTTCCTCGGTCCCGATTTGCTGAAGAACGTTCGCCCAATTTTATTATATATTATATTAGTTTCCATCAGCTGTCAGGTGCATGCCGCCTCCCTTGTGAGTAAGGGAACCCCACAGTAAAGCCTTACGGCTTCACGCCGGGAACCCTACTGCGCATGCGCGAGGCTTCGCTCCTCTCTGCTACTGGCCCTGGGCTGGGTAAGGAGGAGGAGGGACCCTGGGTGGTGAAGTCAATACCCATGGCTGAGGCTCCCGGAAGTGGGAACAGGATAACTGTGAAAGACAGGTATCCTGTCCCCCCTCCCCCCACCCGAAAAGGTGCCAAATGTGGCACCGGAGGGGGGAGGAGTACAACGAGCGGAAGTTCCACTTCCGTTCCACTTTCCTGTCTGGAAACCCCATATTAGAAAACTGCTGTCAGTAGGCATGAAAGTTTCTTCTTCTTTTTTTAGTTAAACATAAGTTAAAGTGATTGTAAAGTCTGTTTTTCTTTAAAAATAACAAACAGGTTATACTTTCCTGCTCTGTTGCAATGGTTTTGCACAGAGCAGCCCAGATCCTCCTCTTCTTCCCTCGCCAGCTCTCTTGGCCCCTCCTTCCTGTCGAGTGCCCCCACTTTTGGGTGGAACTCCGCTTTAATTCTTAATATCTTTTAATGCTATTTGTTTTTAAGTTTAAAAATTTCTTGACCGGTCTATATTTTTTCTTCTTTTCCGCTCTTTCTCACTAAATATAAAATATTAGATTTTTGCACATAATCATTTTTGAAACAAACATTTCATATATGATAAGTGATTCCCAAAGACCTTTGGGTTATTAAAAAAAAGAGTTCAGACATAACTTTCCAAAATCTTAAGCCCCATACACACGCTCGGATTATCCGAGGACCAGGTCCGTCGGATCATGTCCGTCGTACTTTGTCCGATGTTGGTTTTGCGTACACACGGTCGGACAAAGTTGTCGGAAAATCCGATCATTCTGAACGTGGTGACGTTCGTTGCGTACGACGGGACTACGTAGAGGCTAGTAGCCAATAGCTTTGGTCTTGTAATGTGAACTGAGCATGCGTAGCACTTTGTCCGTCAGACAACCGTACACACGATCGGATTTGGTGTGATCGGACCGTGTTGTCGGCAAATTTTAGCTTCCGCATTTGAGCTCTGTAAACAACAGTCTTTTTCACAACAGGTCGTAAGGAAGAAGAGGAAAAACGTGCAAAGTTCTCCATCTGCTCACAAAAAAAAAAAAAAAAAAACGCGAAACGATTATATTGTAAAATGTCATATCTAACTGGAAAAAGAATGTTTAAAGACTACGCTCTCCATACCAACATGGGAAAATAACTCTCAACCCGGGGTGGGAGGGAGGGGGTAGATTAGGGGGGTAAAGGTAGCCACCAGCGATAAATATGTCAGCAGGCGGCATTTGTATAGCTAAGGGGTAAACTGTATAATTTGTTCACAAAAGCTTTGTTTCCTTTACCTCTTTTTCTGATACAAAGGCGTAACTCTTTTTAATGTAAAAAATAAAATAAAAGGTAGTATTAATATGTAAGAGGAAATTACAAGCCACAATGATGATAAGACTGAGTAGGGACGGAGAAAAAGGCCTTGCTGACCTAGCCCTACATACTAGTTATTCTGAAGTGGAAAAAAAAAAAAAAAAAAAAAAGAAAAAGACTACGCTCTCAATTCTGACTGTAATAAACAAAAAATATGTATAAAACCATTTACCCTGAAAAGGCATTTAAACAGTATACAAGGGAGAACACAAGTCACCTAGTAAAAAATAAATCAAATAAAAAGCACATTCCAAAAACACAAAGGCAAACTTTTAAAATGGGTAACTTATCCTAAATGCTTTTCTTCTTAGAAATCCCCCTAGAAAGTAGCTGCATAATTAAATGCGCCATTTGCCTTTTGATGCAGCAATCACAAGCAATTTACAGAGCTATTGTGATTGACGTGTAATTACGGCTTCACCAACTTTACTTAATTCATTTTAACTCCTTAACCTTTGCATAGCAAAACATAAGCAAGATTTTTTTTTTCCAAGTTAGTTTGAATGACTGGCAGCTAAATGTATCCAAATTATCTCAATACTGCCACTGCTCATTAGGAAACCACTGTTTGATTAATTACACATCTTAGTGGGAAGAAAAATGTTTCAACACTAGACACTGAAACACGGCTGTTTGTATTTTACAGATTGCAATAGAACTAGCAGCTTTATAGGCTGGTAAACCGCAACATGTTATATATTATACCTATAAATAACATATATATATATATATATATATAAATAAAAATAACATATACTGTATGTGTATATATTACACATACATACATATACACACACACACACACACATACTAATATATATATATATATATATATATATATATATATATATATATATATATATATATATATATATATATATACACACACACACACACACACACACACACACACAATTTCTCATTTTTTTTTTTCTATTTCAGGTACTTGTTAAGCACCGTCTGTCTATTTACACAGCGCTTTGCATATACATTATATATTTGCATCAGTCCCTGACTTCAAAAAGTTTACAATCTAAGGTCCCTAGCTCACAGTCATACATACACATACTAGGGCCAATTTAGACAGGAGCCAATTAACCTACAAGCATGTCTTTGGAGTGTGGGAGGAAACCGGTGTACCCAGGAGGAAACTTGCACAGTTACAGGGAGAAAATGCAAACTCCTTGCTGGTAGTGCTGTGGTTGGCATTTGAATTGACAACCCTAGTATTGCTAGGCTGAAGTGCTAACCATTTATCCACTGTGCTGCCTATATATACACACTTACTATGTGCTAAAACACTGTGAAATCATATTTTAGTTCAACACGTCTCTATAATTGATTCTCTCTTCATTTTACGGATTTTGGTCTCATTTGGGTGGGCCATAACATAAAATCTCACATTTCCCTAAATATATTAATCTTTCACAATTGCGAGCTCCATTATGGGAGACTTCCATTGACAAAGATGTTAGCATACTCCTCCGCTTCCATATCTGTACACATATGTGTCTAATGTAGTGTTTTCTTAACCATTTTCCAGTCAAGGCCCCCTGTAAAAAATAAATTTTAATGCTAGTTTTCATATTGAAAATGAAGAGGTTACTCAACATACGAAAATTCATGTACAACTGAATACAACCTCAAAAGGTGAGATCATGTATTGTACTGTATTTTTGTATTAAAACTGTACTGATTAAATGAAAATTGTACAATCTGGTATCATATGAGAAAAATGTTTGTGCTTGTCCCTTCCGATGAGTTTGGATGAACTGTTATGATCAGCTCTCGAAAGCGGTGTACCAATGATCAGATTATCAGATGATTACTTTGAAAGTGTTATTTTTCATACGATTTTCCGATCGTGTGTACTAGGCTTTAGGCCCTGTCAGATTATCACAGGGGATCAAACAGTGGTTCATACACTGGAGCCAGGAAGAGGGGTCCATAGACAGAGGTGGTCTGATCAAGGAGCTATTTAGCAGAGTCGATAAGAGGTAGCGTTATGCAGAGTAGGGTGTTGGGTAGAGAGGGTCTATAAACAATGCCCAAGCTATGGCTTGGTGTCGGACAGATATGCAGTATTTTATTTATTTATTGCAGGTAATTATACAGCGTCATCAATTTACGCAGTGCTTTACATATACGTTGTACATTCACATCAGTCCCCGTCCTCATGGAGCTTACCATCTAAGGACCCGAACTCACATTCATACATACATACTCATACTAGGGACATTTTAGACAGGAGCCAATAATGTTCTTGTCCCTGAAGTTCAGCTTCAAGGGCTTGATGTCACAACATTTTCACTCCCCTCAAGTTCTCTTTAATTAATTTATATATATATACTCCTGACAAGCTCCTGAAACATTTACATAATTATGCATAAAATATTTTTACAATAAAAAAAATTAGTAACTTATGATCAGTTGACCTTTACAGATGTTTGTAAGTAATCTAAAACACAAAGCCATTATATGATGGCACTATAACTTGGAGAACAAAATTACAATTAAGCACCACAATGCCACCATGGTGAAGCACTGGCTAACTAAAACAAGTAGGTGGATGTTATGTGAGTAAGTTGTATAGCTTGGGTGCTCAACACATGTGCGTGTGTTTAAAGCCTATGTGTATGCTAAACTAAAATTATATATATTTTATACTTGCAATAAAATAATGTTGTAAAAACACTGCTGTGGAATAGAGTGTGTTCTACTATGATTTGTAGGAACAAATCTCTCGCCGCAAAGTACTTGCAGCTGTTCATACAAGTTGTGAAATTACATAATGCTTAAATAATGACCTATCATGATTAGCCCACACAGAAATGACAAGCAAAATGCACTAATAATTTATTAATTTGATTTACATGTGCTTAAAATTATGTACATATTTTCTCTTCTAAAAATACATCGGGGTCAGAGTTTGAAGGACCAAGGATATAGCAATTGCTTTAGCACAATCTTTGTTTAGCATTTTCCATGGGGTCTTAATCATTAGTTATACCTGTGGATTAAGACATATTAGTTAGTCAAAGAAGTTTAAGGTTTATTTTTTAAAATTTATTTTTTTAATTCTTTGAAGAGAAGACTGAAATTACGCAGTGGATTAAATGGTGGAGTACATTCAAACCATATCTTTTTGAAATTATGTTTAGCAAAACTCTATTGTCTAAGCAGACTGATTTTCTAGTAGGAAAGTAGATCTAAATTCAATCACTAAAACCTCATATAAGCTTCAAAGCCCAATTGAAGCCTCACGTTTAAATACCTGTTTAGCAGCCAGGCTGTATATGTTTGTAATTATAAAATCTTTTTCTTGAAGTCCATTGAGGGACACAAAAAAGGAGGTAGGAACTGTCTGCAAGGTTGAGTCACAGATATTTAACTAGATCCTGAAGACTAGGACAAGGAGAAAACCACTAGAGGAGACGGACGCCACCTGAACCAGCATAAGACAGAGAACCAACAATCCCACCAAAATGGGTGGAACAACATAACTTCCTGATTATGGGAAACAGGTATGACTTTATGACCTTTGGCTTTCAGCTCTGCAGGTGAGTGGGAGTCAGGCTCTAAGGGTACCTACAGCTGAAGTAGATGCAGGAGAGGGTTGGACTTCCTTTGACCCCTCTTTGGACCTTCTGCATTAAGGTGGAAGCACACTCTGACCCCGTGATTACCAATGTCATGGATGGCCAAAGTCTGGAATGAATAGGCGATGCCCATTGAAGGCGAGTCAGAAACTTCTTGGGTGTCAAGTTAGCGTCCCATTCATGCAGCCAGAGTGCTCTGTGTATCTGTACAAACACCAGTCCTATGCAAGACACAAGCTTAGTTTAGATGCTTGTAATAAGCCATCACAACTGAAGAACAATGCTCTGGACATTTGTTCCATTTGTTCTATGAAACTAGGACCTACCACAGTAGTGGAGAGTCTTTAAGGAATCCACCTATTTAGACACTGACTAAAGGATTAAAGTCCCCCAACAATACAGGGTGGAGGGTAAGATCAGTCATTTCAAACTGAGATTTAAGGAGGGATTCTAGCTGCCCATTACTGGGATTCTTGAAAGGTGAGCACTTCTTCAACCAAAAAAAAAAAAAAAAAAATACTAATAATAAAAATGCCATACATTTATCCCCTATTTTGGAGACACTAACTTTTGCGCAAACCAATCAATATATGCTAAAGCCCCATACACACGCTCGGATTATCCGAGGACCAGGTCCGTCGGATCATGTCCGTCGTACTTTGTCCGATGTTGGTTTTGCGTACACACGGTCGGACAAAGTTGTCGGAAAATCCGATCATTCTGAACGTGGTCACGTTTGTTGCCTACGACGGGACTACGTAGAGGCTAGTAGCCAATAGCTTTGGTCTTGTAATGTGATCTGAGCATGCGTAGCACTTTGTCCGTCGGAATTCGCTACACACGATCGGATTTGGTGTGATCGGACTTTGTTGTCAAAAAATCTATCCAGCAGGAGATAGGACTTTGTCCGTCGGACAATCCGATGGAAACTGTCCGATGGTGCCTAAACACGGTCGGAATTTCCGACAACATTGTCTGATAGGACAGAATCCATCGGAAAATCTGACCGTGTGTATGGGGCTTTATTGTGATTTTTTTTACCAAAAATATGTAGAAGAATACATATCAGCCTAAACTGAGGAAAACATTTGTTTAAAAAAAAAAAAAGTGGGATATTTATTATAGCAAAATTAAAAAAATTGTGTTTTTTTTTCAAACTTGACGCTCTTTTTGTTTATAGCGCAAAAAATAAAAAACTGCAGAGATGATCAAATACAACCAAAAAAAAACGATTTGTAGGGGGGGGGGAATTTAATTTGAGTACAGTGTTGCATGGCCGTACAATTGTCATTCAAAATGTTACAGCGCTGAAAGCTGAAAAAACCTGGGCAGGAAGGGGGTAAAAATGCCCGGTGAAGTGGTTAAAAAAAAAAAATCCTCCAAGTACTTTTTTTCTGCAGCGTTGTTGTGTGGTCACATGATCTTTCCCTGTTATTTGGCATCTGCAGAGAAATATCTTTAGGAGGGGCTTCTATTATTCTGCTGATGTATGCTGTGTACAGTGCTACAGTGTGAGTGTGTCTGGCCAGCCCTGACTGGTGCTGTGTCAGTCACATGACTAAAACTAAATAAAAAAAAAAGGACGTTTCAGAAGAGCAATTTAATTTAGATTATAAATAAAAAAAAGTTTTACAGCTTTATTGAAATCAAATGTGTATTTTATGTGCATTAATGGTGTAGTCTGTTTTTTTCTGTAGTGTGATGGTCAAATAAAGCATTGGACCCTTTTTGGAAATCCCTGGTGTGCTGGTGACTTATCCATTGCTTTGAGTGGTTTAGATTTCCAGTAGTTGGTCACTGCAGCGCCCACTTACCTAAACAGCCTTTTTCAGGATCGTGCGCATTGGGAAGATTTCTCTGGATATCCTCAATAGGGTCACAGACGGGAATAAAAACCCAAACAGAAATTTTACCTCTCCCCAATTCTTTAAAAAAATAAAATAACTAAATTGGCTAACGTTAAGCTTTAACACTCATTCATAACAATATTCAAGCAGATTATTAAAAAAGCTATAAAATGAACTTTAGTTACTCTTCAAGTATCCACACAACTGGAAATATTCTGATTTGGTTTGTTACTACCAGGTTCTGTCTACAGCCACCTATAGTTGTATACAATTGGTCTACTGAGTAATCCCATAAACACAACAATTGATAACACAGATACATCAAAAAGCGTGTACAACCAAAAGCAAATATACAGTATGTTTGATGTATAATATATTGTAACTTGATTATTTTTTTATTGTTGCCATCACTTTTGCAGAAAGGTAGAGTTATACTTTAAATGTCTATTTTATTCTTGGACAAGCTGGAAATAATCGGAGATTGGTCATTTAGCACAGATTGTAGACACAATTTTTTTTAAGTTATCAGGAAAACATCTTGAGCGTTGATCTGGTTTTGCTCATTTTAGACAAACTGCGTGTCACATTAACTACCTCCAGGAAGTTAGTCCAAACACAAAATAAACTGTTTATGCCCCTGCTCAGATAGATAGCATGACAGATTGTTATTAGCTGTAGACAGATGAAATGCATTAATTTGATCATGAGCGTGTGTTTAGATTTGGGCTGCCATGTACGCTCGAATCTGACGCCTCATTGCGATTACATAGTTAACACTAAGTTACAACCCAATGTGGCCAGTTCTACAGATGAATACACCGAAATGCTGACAGAGCCAAAGTTGGAGATGATAGCAGAATGTCAACATGCTAGCAAGCTACACAAGAGGTCTTCACCATGTATAAATTGTCTTTACTTATAACAAAAATATATACCCGAAACTGAATTCCCATGTTTATCTAGTAAAAGTGGCTCTACAAATCCTGTAGCTGCTGCTTTTTAATAACAGGACACTTAGCCATTCAGGGATCCAGTGCTGTCCTCAGCTGGGCTAGTTCTTCCATTGCTGGAAACATAACTGTGGGCAGCCGGCTGATGCTGCTTGTGGCTTCAGAGCCAGATTCGCACTGCGCATTCGCAAGTTGTGCTGCGTTTTGTGAATGGTCCCCCAGCCTTCTGAGACCTGTGATGTTTCCCAGAAGACTGCACAGAGGGAAGGGGTAGAGGGGAACTTGCACTAGGATTGCCTTGGCAATCCAAGCAGAATTGGGACTAGGTACGTGTCAAAACTAGGTACTCACTCCACCCTGAAAATAATTACCTGCCAAATGTGGCAGATGAGGGAAGGAGAAGGACTTAAAGCAGACCTTCCTCTTTTGGGTGAAGCTCCACTTTAACATTACTGTATAATATTTACAAAGCTGCACAGAAATGTCTCCACTTATGTGACCTATACAGGATAAAGCATTGATTAGCAATGGTTTATCAGTTTTGGTGGGCTCCACCAGTTGAAGACCTTGTAAAGCTGAGCGATAATAGCAGGTCAACCTTTGTGCTCCGCACAGCTGTGATATTTTCCTTATCTTTCTGCTTAGTTATGGTATCTCTTCGCTGCTTATGGATTCCTAATTGTTTCCTATGAGAAATTGAGCACTTAGAGTGTGATACCAATGCTAAGCTTTAAAGGACACCGTCATGAGAGATTAGTGTAGGGTTGACACTACTAAACTCTAGTCCCCTGGCCATCATTCTGATCTTAGCTTCAATGTTAAGTCGCTAACCCAGAGTGAGTATAGAAACAAGTAGCTTCGACTCTTTAGGACTACTCATTTACAGCATGCTTGTTTCGGGAAGGTGACTGAAACATTCCAAACCAGACACTGCTAGACCTCCAGCATTTTAAGAAGGCAGCCATGTTACGTCTCTTATGACAGTCACCTAAATGTACAGCATAGTGTAAAATAAGTCATGGTAGGTCAACAGGTTCCCTGGGATAGAAAATATATTGCTGCAGTTAAAAAAAAAAAAAAAAAATCACTAGAACTGATTACTAGCGGTATGCTGACTTGACTGCATCATTTATCTGAATTGCTTTGGAGTTAAAGAGCATCTGTCACATTGCATATGTAGGGCAACTTGAAAGGTGTTCTTGAAAGCTCGCTACCCAACCTGCAAATACTAATCTCTGTCGTGTTCCATCATCCCTCTGCTTATCCATCAGAGCTCAAATATGCCCTTCTTACAGGTATGGGGAGCAAATAACTTCTTTCTCTTCTGCTCAGAATGCCCTTGTTCTCAGACGCAGGGCTCATACCTGAGAGGCCAATAGCCAGGCTTGCATACTGTCATGTTGGGGAAGGGAAGAATTTAATAATCCTGTACATTTTCCAATAGTGATAAAATATATAACTGTTTATTTAGGTCCACATAATAATGTGAGCAAATAGAGGGCATCCTGTCCTAGCATATTCTCAATATATTAAAAGAATACAACATCATATACAGCATCTCACAAAAGTGAGTACACCCCTCACATTTTTGTAAATATTTTATATCTTTTCATGCGACAACACTGAAGAAATGACACTTTGCTACAATGTAAAATAGTGGGTGTACAGCTTGTATAACAGTGTAAATTTGCTGTGTCTTTAACCACTTTCAGACCGGACCAATTTGCAGCCAAAGGACCAGGCCCTGTTTTTATTTTTTGCGCTATAAACAAAAATAGAGCGACAATTTTGAAAAAAATTCATTATTTTTTACTTTTTGCTATAATAAATATCCCCAAAAAATATATATAAAAAAACATTTTTTCCTCAGTTTAGGCCGATACGTATTCTTCTAAATATTTTTGGTAAAAAAAAAATCGCAATAAGCGATTATTGATCGGTTTGTGCAGAAGTTATAGCGTTTACAAGATAGGGGATAGTTTTATAGCATTTTTATTAATAATTTTTTTTTTTTATTAGTAATGTCGGCGATCTGCGATTTTTTTTGTGACTGCGACATTATGGCGGACACATCGGACAATTTTGACACATTTTTGGGACCATTATCATTTATACAGCAATCGATGCTATTTAAATGCATTGATTCCTGCATAAATTACACTGGCAGTGAAGGGGTTAACCACAAGGGGGCAGTGTAAGGGTTAAGTATGCCTAGGGGTGCGTTTCTTACTGTGGGGGGCGTGGCTGTCAGCTAGTGAATGCTGATCTCTGCTCCAATCACAGGGAACAGAGATCGGCGTCACTAGTTGCTAGGCAGAACGGGGAGATGCTGTTTATCTCGGCATCTCCCCGTTCAGCCTTCCCGTGAGACGATCGCGGGTGTCCCCACGGCGATCGAGCCCGCGGGGACCGCGACCGGACTCACGAGGGTCCCGGCCGGCGCGCTCCCGATGGCACGGACAGGCTAAAGGAGGGACTTATATATACGCCCTCCTGCCTGTACGTGCTATTCTGCCGACGTATATCGTCATGCGCCGGTCGGCAAGTGGTTAAAACAACTCAACACACAGCCATTAATGTCTAAACCGCTGGCAACAAAAGTGAGTACACCCCTAAGTGAAAATGTCCAAATTGGGCCCAAAGTGCTCTGCTTCAGTATGTCACAGTACATGTTGGCATTCATGGTTCCCTCAATGAACTGTAGCGCCCCAGCGCCGGCAGCACTCATGCAGCTCCAGACCATGACACTCCCACCACCATTCTTGACTGTAGGCAAAACACACTTGTCTTTGTGCTCCTCACCTGGTTGCTGCCACACACGCTTGACAGCATCTGAACCAAATACATTTATCTTGGTCTCATCAGACCACAGGACATGGTTCCAGTAATCCATGTCCTTAGTCTGCTTGTCTTCAGCAAACTGTTTGCGGGCTTTCTTGTTCATCATCTTTAGAAGAGGCTTCCTTCTGGGACAACAGCCATGCAGACCAATTTGATGCAGTGTGTGGCGTATGGTCTGAGCACTGACAGGCTGACCAACCACCCCTTCAACCTCTGCAGCAATGCTGGCAGCACTCATACGTCTATTTCCCAAAGACAACCTCTGGCTATGACGCTGAGCATGTGCACTCCACTTCTTTGGTCGACCACGGCGAGGCCTGTTCTCAGTGGAACCTGTCCTGGTAAATCGCTGTATGGTCTTGGCCATCGTGCTGCAGTTCAGTTTCAGGATCTTGGAAATCTTCTTATAGCCTAGGCCATCTTTATGTAGATCAACAATTCTTTTTTTTCAGATCCTTCGAGAGTTCTTTGCCATGAGGTGCCATGTTGAACTTCCAGTGACCAGTATGAGAGAGAGCAATAACAACAAAGTTACCTTGTAGCACTAACAAGTCACATGACAACGGGAGGGAAAATGGCTAATTGGGACCAATTTGGACATTTTTTTACTTAGAGGTGTACTCACTTTTGTTGCCAGCAGTTTAGACATTAATGGCTGTGTGTCGAGTTATTTTGAGGGGACAGCAAATTTATACAGTTTTACAAGCTGTACACTCACTACTTTACATTGTAGCAAAGTGTCATTTCTTCAGTGTTGTCACATGAAAAGATCTAATAAAATATTTCCAAAAATGTGAGGGGTGTACTAACTTTTGTGAGATACTGTAAGTATTCTCAGCTAACTGGTTCCTGAGAAGCGGTTTGTCACTATGAAATGCGCTGACCCGCAAGAGAGTACAACGGACCTACGCTTGAATGATATAATTTATTGAGTACATGGTAGTGTAGGATACTCTCTATTTGCTCATTTTATTATGCCAATTTAAATAAATTGTTAAATATTTAATCAATACTATATGCGCTTGGAAACATTTCTGTGACTGCTGGAAGTAAAGTCCTGCGGTGTGAAATTGATACAAACATGTGAGTACCTTTTGTGATGTCAGCATGAGGGGTAGTGCCTTTTCTGTATCTTAGTTATTTAGGACATGGAGCTTAAAACAGGGTTTAGACCCATGGCTCTGACACATGAACAAGGAAAAAGGTGAGCACCAGTGGGTGAGTGTGTGAGCTATTAAGAAAACCCAATTTTTTTTTTTATATAATTTTTTTGGGTTATATAGTTTTTTAACCACTTGCCTACCGGGCCTATTTTGGCCTATTTTCCTTCATGTAAACATCATCATTTTTTTGCTAGAAAATTACTCAGAACCCCCAAACATTGAGTACGTTTTTTTTAGCAGACACCCTAGGGAATAAAATGGCGGTCATTGCAACTTTTTATCTCACACGGTATTTGCGCAATCATTTTTCAAACGCCTTTTTTTGGGAAAAAAACAGTTTCATGAATTAAAAAATAAGAAAACAGTAAAGTTAGCCCAATTTTTTTATATAATATGAAAGATGATGTTACGCCGAGTAAATAGATACCAAACATGTCACGCTTTAAAATTGTGCACAACCGTGGAATGGCGCCAAACTTCGGTACTTAATAATCTCCATAGGCGACGCTTTAATATTTTTTACTGGTTACCAGTTTAGAGTTACGGAGGAGGTCTAGTGCTAGAATTGTTGCATGCGCTCTAACGCACGCGGCGATACCTCACATGTGTGGTTTGAGCGGCGTTTACATATGTGGGCGGGACTTGCGTGTGCGTTAGCTTCTGATCTTATTTTACTTAATTTTTTTTATTTTTACACTTTTAAAAAAAAAAAAAAAAAATTTTGGATCACTTTTATTCCTATTACAAGGAATGTAAACATCCCTTGTAATAGGAATGTATGTGACAGGTCCTCTTTATGGAGAGATGTGGGGTCAATAAAAAATTTTTTTACCGATCTCATGCTGACAGCCGCGATCGCGGCTTTGTTTACATCCGGGTACCGGGCGTGACGTCATAACGACGCGCCCGGACCTCCGACGGTCATAGAGATGACTGGTGACCATCTGGTCACCGGAAATCTCTATGCTCGTCATCCGGCGGCGAGCGATTCTTTCTCCGGGCCCCCGATGGCACGGGAGAGCCCGGAGAAGCACCGGATGGCGGCGAGAGGGGGGGGGACGTCCCCTCCCGCTGCCTATAAGAACGATCAGGCGGCGGAACTGCCGCTATGATCGTTCTTATGGTGCACAGAATCGCCGGCCGGTAAAAATGATATCTGAATGATGCCAATAGCTGCACGCATCATTCAGATATCACCACTTAAAGTCAAGGACGTCATATGACGTCCTTGGTCGGCAAGTGGTTAAGCAAACCTATAACTAAAATCAGAAAAAACACATTAGCCATTAGTTCTTAAAGTGGAACTGTATCAATAACAACTTCATAAAAAAATAATGAATACATACATTTTGAATTAATAATTATGCTATAAAAATTAGTGTATGCTGTAAATTGTATCCAGCATTGTTTCTGTGTCATCTTGGCGGAGGCTGCCATTTTGCTGAAGCCTAGAGCCCCTAAGCAACAGCAAATCTTTGGGCTGTCAGCAGATCAGCCTCTATGTTTTCAGCACAGTGCCGAAAAATAGAGAGCAACTGAGCATGTGCAGAAAGCGCATTACTGGATTTTAAACAGTATAGGCACTTATTTTAAATGTTTAAGGCCGGGTTCAGACTGCTGCGATGCGGGAGATCGGATATGATTCGCACCGCACTGCAGTGCAAATCATATGCGATCTCTGTGCGATGCGATTTCAGCCATACAGATAGTATGGCTGAATTCGCATCGCATTCGCAAACTCGCACAGGACCCTTTTTTTGGTCCGCAGCAGAATCGGATTGCATGGGTGTTCTCACCATGCGATCCGATTCCTGTGCGAGTTTGCAGATCGCACTGCAATTTGCAAGCTGATATGGGGGTGTCATTAACATTTCACTGACACTCCTAGCAGCTCGCATAGGGCAGTGTGAACTGCCGGCGGGAGACACGCCATGCGGGAACCCGCAGTAGATTCGCAGCGTTCCCGCACCGCAGCAGTCTGAACGGAGCCTTATAAAGCTATACCTGCAAAAGGGGCCAGCCTGATGTGATCTAGCAGGACTTAATGTTCTGACTAAAGTTCCACTTAAGCGCAATTCCACTTTTGTTGAGAAAAATGTAACCAATGTACATTGCAAAGATTATAACAAACTTTGTTGCAGATTCCTACCTTTTGTTATTCTGAAAAAAATCCATGTGCGTTTGTCTGTGCCTCTGTTCTGAGTAGGTCTAATGGGAGTGGTTTCATAATTAACTGTCAGGTGTGGAGCTACAGGGCACGAATGAGGAAATCTGCTGGGCCTGCATGCCTTAGGACGGGTTCCTATTGAAAATATCTCTCAACAAATTATATTTTTGTAGCAAAGGGATGCCTGAAATCTGACTTGTATCTTAGGCAGACTTCTGGGAAAATTGGTAAACCAATCACACAAGCAGGAAATTATATTTCTGGGGAGTGGTCAGTACACATTGTGTGTACAGAAAACTCCAAGTAGCCATATTGCAATGTATTCTCAGAAAATTACATGCAGGCTGCAGATTAACCACTTGCCTACCAGGCACGAACACCCCCTTCCTGACCAAGCCATTTTTCAGCTTTCAGCGCTGTCGCATTTTGAATGACAATTGCGCGGTCATGCAACGCTGTACCCAAATAACATTTTTATCATTTTTTTCCCCACAGATAGAGCTTTATTTTGGTGGTATTTGATCACCTCTGCGGTTTTTATTTCTTGCGCTATAAACAAAAGAAGAGCGACAAGTTTGAAAAAACATAATATTTTTTACTTTTTATTATAATTTAATATCCAATTTTTTTTTTTTAAACAAATTTTTTCCTCAGTTTAGGCCGATACGTATTCTTCTACATATTTTTGCTAAAAAAAAAAAAATCGCAAGCAGCGTATATTGATTGGTTTGCGCAAAAGTTATAGCGTCTTCAAAATAGGGGATAGATTTATAGCATTTTTATTATTTTTTTTTTCCTAGTAATGGCGGCGATCTGCGATTTTTATCATGACTGCGACATTGCGGCGGACATATCGGACACTTTTGACACATTTTTGGGACCATTCACATTTATACAGCGATCCATGCTATAAAAATGCATTGATTACTGTATAAATGTGACATGCAGGGAAGGGGTTAACACTAGGGGGCGCTGCAGGGGTTAAAATGTACCCTATATGAGTGATTCTAACTGTCGGGGGAGGGGACTGACTGGGGGAGGGGACCGATCGGTGTCCCTATGTACAAGAGACACACCATCGGTCTCCTCTCCTCTGACAGGACGTGGATCGGTGTGTTTACACACACCAATCCACGTCCTGCTCGATTACCGGGCAATCGCGGGTGCCTGGCGGTCATCGTGACCGCCGGGCATGTGCATCGGGTCCTCAGCTACGCGGCGGGCGCGCCTCCCGCGGCGCGCGCGCCCCCTAGTGGCCAAAAAGCGAGCGCCGTCATATGACGGCGGCCCGCCACAGTAGCTGCACCGCTCCGCCGTCATTTGACGGTGGGCGGTCAGATAGTGGTTAAAAAGGAAAGGTAATTTTTAATAACATTCAATTACAAAATGATTAGTGTCGCAATTATATGCGCTATACTATTTTTTTTCTTTATTTGCCATTTAATTATTTAAAGCACTACTGTCTTGGAAGTGTTGTAAAATATTGTATATTTCAGGTGCATCAAAACAAAAAGGTGCACAAAGTCTTGCAGTTGATTTTCTTTAATAGACAGCCATAGCCTAGAGTAGAAAATCATGTGTACTGTCATCATGTTGAATTGAATGACAGTTAACTCTGTGTGTGAAAGCAGTGTCCTTTACAACAGATTCAGAGCTCATGCACCCAACTGATTGGAGAGCTCTAAGCTCTGACTTAGGCCCCTTTCACACTTATACGACTTGTCCCACGATTTGGGACTGCAAAGTAGCATGACAAGTCGTTCCCCATGATTTCCAAGGACATCCATTCATATTAGTACGACTTCAAAAGTAGTCCCTGCACTACTTTGGTTCGATTTTGATGCCACTTACACAGGCATTCCGCAAAATCGCGGGAAAAATAGTTTCCGTGAATCGCGGTAAAATCGCGCGACTTTGAAGTCGCACAAGTGTGAAAGGGGCCTTAGCAGGGGCATGTCAAACCTCTACAAAGAGATTACTGCTTCTCCCACTCTGCTACATACTGGCAAAAGACCAGCTTTGTTACTGTAGATAAAATTCTTGAAGAAAACCAACTGTAACTCTGCACATATTTTGTTTTCATGCACCTGGTGATTATTCAGCCAATTTAAATAGAACGTTCAATTAAACTTCAAAACAGATATGGTGTTATTAGACCTTAACCCTCTGCAAAAAAAAAAGCACACATTAAGACACAAGTTAAAAAATACCTTATCTTACACCCTAGCTTTCACTTGCATTGCCTAGGCAATTGTGGCGTCACAGGCCTTTCCAATAAATTTTAGGAATTCTGAAGATGCCAACTCTAGCTTAGTGCAGGAGTGACTTGTCATAAAATCTGAGATTCTCACCTCTGCCAGAAGCCTTTTGATGTACACCTTGCATAGGTGCTGCAGGCAACAGCCAGGGTATAAGGTAAGAATAGATCTATTCTGCTACCATGTGGAGTTTTTGTGTGCAACACATTAGGTCTAAACAATAAGCGGACCTTGCATTTTGATGCAAGGTCCCATATAAAAAGATAATTGTACTGATTACGTATTCACATGCCTTTATAGTTTTATCTGCATTTACATGCAAACCAAATTGTCCTGGAAAAGTGTCATTGATGGGGAGTGGGGCTGGGACAAGCAAAAAAACTGCCAGATGCACTTACAACAGTCACCTTTTACTCTCATGGTTTATTTGTTTTTGCCATTACACTGTAACTGTTAAAGCAGTTTGTCTCAACTGTAACTGCCCCCCCTTTTTTGGACAACTCAATCTGCACATAAAAATATACAAAAAAAAGTGCATGAATTTAAAAAAATGCAATTATATACTATTGCTTTATCCATCAATTTCAAAACGCTACCCAACTACAATATTTGTCCACGACAGTGGTCTTTAACTAGCCAAAGTGTGAATACATAACCATTTAATCATATCTTGGCCTTCAGCCAATTCCAGCTTTAATGGCGTACCGAGACTGTGGTTTGGCATTGAGGGGGGGGGGGGGGTGTTCCAACTCACTGTACTAAAGAGGTTTCAGAGGTTTGGCTGACATAAGAATTCTCTGATACATGTCCTCAATGACGTCACATCACATGGTGCTTTCAAAAGTCCAAGAGGACAGATCTACCCTTTGGGGGGGGGGGGTTCCCTTTTATATTTGTGTATTTTAATTTAAAAGGGTGCATCAGAGATGAAACAGGAGGGATGGCACCTGCCATAAGCTGTACGATACTCCATCTATGTAGTAGATAATGTTAAGGAATTTATAAAGAGTTAATGCATAGTGGTAAATGCAAAATAACTCTTAAAAAGTTCAAGCTAGGAGCAGACGAACTCAAAATCTGCCCTAAATTCCACTTTATACCACAGGATTTGGATCATTTGCCACAAAATTATGTTTAAAGTTGAAAACACCTAATGTTGTCCCAGTAAACAATAATAAAATAAATTTTAGTAATATAAATTGCAACACAAGTCCACCAACCCAGCATGAATATAACTTGCCGAAACCACAACAGCTTCCATCATAAACTGTAATGCATAAAATCCAAACCATTTGCTGTAGGTCTGCATGCTTGAATATTTGTGGACACATAAACTGAGTTCTCTAAAACCGACAATGTTGTTATAAATAGTGATGTATATTTTATACTTTAAGTATAGCGTGCAATACACTGCAGCATCTTTCCACTGATTTTCAGTACACACAGAGCTATACATAATAATGCTAAACAATGGATAAATATAGGGATCAGTTAAAGGATTTTTCCATTTATTGAAAAATCGGAGCTCCTCTTGAGAATATTTCTTCAGCACCACATTTCTAAATGAAAAGATAAGCTACACTGGTTCAGTTTCAACCACATTTGATTTTTTTATTGCATGTTCAGAAGTTTTAAACCAATGTTTTATATTTTTTCTGTTATGTATATCTTTGTTTTACAAAAAAAATTAAAAATTTACAAATTACAAATAGGGGAACTGCAGCAGAAGCTGTTTGCCTTTAACATCTCTCTCTCTCTCTCTCTCTCTCTCTGAGATATACTACCCAAGAACAGGGAAAGGACAAAGGGGGCATCAATTTTAACCTGAGCTATTGAAGTCCATACATAAACAAGCAGCTGGTTTAAAACTAAAATATTTTAAAATGCACTGACCATAACACAGAAAGAAAAAGGTATACACAACTACCAAACTTGAAAAAACAAAAAAGAAGCTGGCCAAAGGACTGAAAAATGGGTACACAGTGGTGTTTGCACATTAACTTCCTGAGTGCCATGACAGTCAGCAAACCAGGGAAGCTCAACATGACAATCGTCACTTGGATCTAGGATACTAAAGTGCTGCCACATGCCTATGCAATGTGAACCTATTGGTAGGAAAGGCTCAGTGCACTGCAATAAAGGATATGGCGGGGAGTAACTTCTTAGGTACTCAAGAGTAAAGCTGAATGGCAGCCAAACAACTAAATACACATGAATGAGACATGATTTGTCTCTGCTGAAAACCAGTAAAAATTACAGCTCTCCTCTATACTCACACCCTGTGACGGGACAGCAAATGTAGAAGCAGCAGACTAAGAAATGTATCTTCTCTCTCCCCGCAGTCTGAGCTTTGCTCTACTGGGACTGAAAAGGCCGATACCCTGTCAAATTCAAGAGCGTATACATTGAAAATATGTATTATTGGAAAGAAAGAAAGAGAGAAAGAGAGAAAGAGAGAAAGAGAGAAAGAGAGAAAGAGAGAAAGAAAGAAAGAAAGAAAGAAAGAAAGAAAGAAAGAAAAAAAAAAAGAAAGCAAAAGAGCAATTTACTCTTGTGGAAAAGTTTTGAGAACACTAAAGCCGACTTGGTTGGTTTAAAAGGAACCGACTGAATTTCGATCTATGTGCAGGCTGGTTGTACTGAAGTTGACCCATCGATCGGCTTCAGTACAACCAGCCTGTCGTGTTTTTTTTTCTGCTTTAGTAAAAGACACGTAAGCACCTCTGGGAACCTACTTTTTAGCCCTATGGCCAGGTTTCTTTTGTCACTGTGTTCTGCCAGTGGGAATGGCTCCCAACGCTCCCTGCCAGCAGAACAAAATAGCATTGCGGGGGGGATTCCCCCATCAATACTGACTGTGTTGATGAAGGGATCAAGCAATTTTCTCATTTTTAACCCGAATTTGAAAATTGCATAATGTATGGTCTGCCTAAGGGGTATGTTAACAACAATACAGCTCTGGATACAGAGAGGGGAGGGAAATGGTCTCACCAAGGAGAATTTAGAGTTTGATTTTTGTTTGCTGCTTGAAAAACACTGTAGAAAATTAATATGTACATCTCTTAATATAAAAAAAAAGACCAAAAAAGGACACGTTAAAGTGGTTGTAAAGGCAGAAGTTTTTTTCTCTTAATGCATGCTATGCATTAAGATAAAAAAGCCTTCTGTGTGCAGCAGCCCCCCTCAGCCCTCTTAAAGAGGAAGGTAACCCAGAAAAAAAAATAAACCCTGCAAGGCAAAGGCATAATGAGCTAGTATGCATAGCATACTAGCTCATTATGAATAACTTACCTGAGATCAAAGCCCCCGAATCGGTCCTCATTCTTCATCTCTGCCGAGTGACTTCCGGGTCTCGCAGCTCCGACGCTGTGATTGGCGGGAGCCACGATGGTGTCACTCCGGCGAATGCGTGCTGCAGCCATCAGTGACGGCATGTTTACCTTCACTTGCAGCATGCCCAGTGCACCTGCACCGTTGTCTACGGTGCGCATGCGCCGCAGACATCGGTGCCCTTTTTTTGTAAAATATACACGGTTAAGGAGATATTTCTTGGACCAACAGGTAAGCCTTAATCTAGGCTAACCTGTAGGTCAAAGTGTTCTGTAAGGGTTTACAACCACTTTAATACTTACCTGAGCCCCATCTCTATCCAGCGATGTGAACGAGTGCCTCGGCTATCCAGGACTCTCCCTCCTGATTGGCTGAGACACAGCAGTGGTGCCATTGGCCCCTGCTGCTGTCAAAGTCAGTTAGCCAATCGAGAGAGAGGAGGCAGGGCTGAACAAGGGCTCTGTGTTTGAATGGACACACAGAGCTGCAGTTCGGCTTGTGTGCCCCCATAGCAAGTTGCTTGCTGTGGGGGCACTCGACAGCTGGCGAAAGACCCAAGAAGAGGAGGATCTGGGCTGCTCTGTGGAAAGCCATTTCCTAGAGAAGGTAAGTAGAACATGATGTTTTTTTTTTCTTTAAAAATAACAAAGACGAGACTTCACTTTAAATAATAGTAAGCAGCAATAATGTGTATTTTATATCTACATGGAGTTCTGCTTTAATAAAAGACATGTAGGCACCTCTGGGAACCTGCTGTTTAGCCCTATGACCAGGTTTCTTTTGTCAGAGTACAGGACTGGTTAAATTTTTGTGCTTATGTGTAGTCATGCAATTTTGGAACTTGGTAATATGTTTATTGTACGGCAAATATGACGATCATTATACCTGATGCTATGCACATATTTATGTTGCTTATGTGGCATATATTATTTTTGCTCTATGCTCCGAGCAAAATGGAATTTGGAATGATTGTACGTGCCTGGTATTTTGTGATCTACATTTATATGATCTTAAATCAACTTAAAACATACTTGGTTAACTAATCCAAATATAAAAATCGACTTGGCTCCTAGCAGCTAGCTATTTATAATGTTTTCAAGTTGGTGTGTACTTTGTTAAGATTTTGTTAAGTATCACTCTCAGAAAACACCAAGTATCAAAAAGTTCCTCAACACACCATTTCTCATAAATGTGTTTCTTGTCCAGCATAAAAAAAAAGAAAAAACTAAAGGCCATTCATGAAGACCTGGCAAAATGGTGGTATTATTCTTTGTGTGATTTTAGATTAGTCATTCTGATAAGGGTTCCAATATTTGCCCAAGTATTTTCATATACTGCCAGCTGGGACCAGACTGTTACTCTCCACTTATAAAGCAATCACTTAAGCAAAACACAGTTATGGTATTAAAAAGGAGCAGATCAAATTATTCTTGGCTTAAAATATACGTAATGTTATATGTACTCAACCTTTAAACTCTCAGGTTATGTACAGATTTTCTAAATGTCATTTTTATGCTATCTTATTTTGCTTGCCTCGGGATGTCTTGTGACTGCTATCTGTGTGTGGCAACGTTTTGCAATTCAAATCCGGTTTATAAAAAAAAAAAAAAAAACGACGATTCAGTGAATATATTCAAAAATGCAATTAATGAAAAAGAAAAAAGAATTAAACAGTTTCTAAATAAAATAAAAAAAAAGACTAAAAGTGCATATGATTACAATCTATAGAGAGGAAAACTCCATTAACAACTACAAAAAAAAAAAAAAAAAAAGACTCACCATATGGGTTAAATGTGTGATCATATGTAACATTGACTAAACATTTAGAAGTGGTATGAACTACAGTGCAGGGTTTTTCCTCTATATTTCCATACACTTACAACAAAATGGTAGAAAGTCCACCAAAGTTTCACTGGGACAAGTAATTGGAGACGATATGCCTGACAATTGGTGTTGTCTGTTGACTCCATGAAATCGGAATAATACAGTTTAAAAAATTGATATATTTTTTTTTAAACTACTAGTTCAACATGGGAAAACTTTCTATATCATTTATTCACCTTCATCCAACTAAATAACTAAGTAACCTTCACAAACTATTACCTTTAATTGTACAAGAGATTAGAAAAGTTCAAATAATATTTTAAAGGGGAGTGTCACTCAAGACAAAAATTGTTCCAAAAATGATATCAAGCACTGTACATTCAGAATGGTCTCCAAAATAAGCTATACAAGTACCGCTATTAAAGCCTCAGACATAATAAATTAATGGAACCGTTTTTAAAAGTATTCACTGTGTGATCGAATTTCATTGTCTAGACAATGAACAAGGGGTGGAGCACTGACCCTGCATTTCACTTTTTTATTAAATTTTTTTACATTTTTGGCAAGTTACTGCTAGCCAGAAGACCTTGAAACCTTGACAATTGATGTTGTAGAGAGCTTTTTCAGCCGAATGGTACACTCAAAAACAAAGTAAAATGCAAAGGGTGGACTTTCACAACTACAAGGCCTGACATTCAATGTCTGTGCATTCAGGGAGAAATAGGATTTAAATTACACATTCATAAACGATATTCAATTCAATCTGTAATTATATTATAAGGATTTGTTTTTAACAACTTTCCAGAAAGATGCTGGGGAATGCGGAGTAGACCAATTGTCATTAGTATGTTCTATAACCATTCCCTGAGATCTCACTATGAGGCTAGTGATGGCAAACCCTGCAGTCTGGAAGCCAGAGATAAAAGGTAACTATTATTCACCAACACTTTCCCCCAAAGGGTTATATATTATTTTCTGCAGCATTTGGGCATGGGGGTGCTTAAGCGAAAAAGTCAACCCTGTTTTGGAGTACAGTCTGCGTCAAGTGACATCTGCCTTCCTGAGACTTGTAACTGTTGTTTATACATATATATTGTTGGCTAGAATGAGTTCAACTTGCTTTTAGGCTGGGTTTACACTAAAAACACCCAGCTGCTCACAGCAGGAGTCCGGTGGTGCATTTCAATTCACCGTATCAGGTCCAATTTCAGCCCGAATTTTGGGCTGAATTCGGACCTAAAATGGACCAAAAGACGCACAGGGCTCCTGTGCAACTTGCACTGGAGCTGTGGCAGAGATGTGTAAATTGGCTCCATAGAGAGCCGGTCACAATCTCCTTCTTTACGAATTGGATGTAGGGAAAAACATCCAATTCGCAATAGTGTGAACCCAGCCTTAGGCTCCACTCACACTTTGGACATCAAAGTTAAACAAGTCGTTCCCCATTTTTTCCAATGCATGAAATTCGTACCCGAATATTATACAATGCAACAGTTGTCCATTATCACTGGGGAAAGCCAAAGTCATATCCAAGTTGCACCCATCCAAAGTTGTGTTAAAGTTGAATCAAAGTTGCACTCCAAAGTTGGTGCAACTTTGGAGTCGTACAAGTGTGAATGAAGCCTTTTGGCACATGGCCCAAAATCAAACATCTAGCCTCATCTTGTTGTCCCCATCCTGCTTTGCAATCTGCTTAGGGCAGAAAACCTCTTTCACCAATGTATCCTTTTTATTAGCTCTTTATTAATACATTGTCCAAACCTCCCCCATCCCATCCTCCCCCATTAAAACAGTACAACTTTTGGAGATGGCAGGCAAAGGCTAGGCATGGCATGGCATTTTTGCGTAAGGTGCCATTTTATGCATTAAAGAGCAGTAAAGGATTTCTTTTTCCCCCAATTCTACTTACCTCAATGGATACAGCATCGGTCCAATGCTGCATCTGTCCCCCTGCGCCTCCACACTGAAAACAGAGCGATCGAACACCGCTAATTGCTTGGTTTTCACAGCTCCGTGAGCAGAGACTGTCAGTCACAGCTCTCTGCTCTTCTCCCTCCTCGCTCATTGGAGCGTTGAGCTGTGGAGGGGGCGGAGCGGGCGTCTCAGGCTCTCAGCTGCTCGCTGAGAGCCTGAGACTGGTGTCAGTCCAGGCACCTGGCGGATCCAGACTCCGTGATCGGGATGAAGCAGTGCTGAGAATAGGTCACAAGAGTGCCAAACAAATTGCTAATTGCGCTCCTATGATCCATAGGAGAAGTACAGCCAAACGAGCTATGGCTGGACTTCTCCTTTAAGTGTTTGACATTTTAATAAGGCACTTTAACTAAGGCACATCAATGAAAGGCAAGTACAAACATAAGTGCTCAACTCCAAAACCATCTGCAAGTGCCCTTTAATCTCTTATCTCTCCCTCAGTCTGCTTATCCCCTCTCTTCACCCTCAAACATGCACTCGCTCCTCAAACTCTCATTTCTTTACCATCCCCTCCACCCCACAGATTATACATATCACTCTCACTTCTGCTCTCTCAATATTGCTGCTCTTATCTCCTGCTCCTTCTGAGCCCACATAACGTCACCACTTGCAATTTACCAGGGCATTTGCACTTGTATAAATCCCGCTCCCACCTTGCCTCTCATCCTTCTACAACTCTAATTTCTGGGGATAATGCCCCAAACCCTGGCCCTCCACCATCTAGTTCTCATCCCTAGAACCTGCAGTCACTTTTCTTAAGACCTGCTCCCATTTGCCTCCAAGCGCCTTGAAAGCCTTTTTCACAACTGTATGAATCGCTACCTCACTGATAACAACCTACCCAAAACAGTCTGACTTCCGCCCACAACATTCCACTGAAAATGCTCAACTAAAATTCTCGAATGACCTACTAACTGATAAAACCAATGGCCATTACACCATATTTCTACACTCACTCCCTTAACCTCCATGGCTCTGCTCTTTCCTGGTTCTCATTCTACCCATCTCCGCACACCTTCAGTGTCACATACAACTCTATCTCCCCTACTCCTCTTACTGTTCTATCATTGGCCCCTCATATTCTCCCTCTACACCTCTTCCCTGGGCCAGTTGATAAACTCCACAGCTTCTAACTCCTTTTCTCTACTCCCTAGCACACCCTCTCAGTCTCTTCATGTATCACAGATTTGCAGCGCAACATATCAGTGTGGGTGTCACACCATTTCCTCAAACTCAACCAGTCTAAAACTGAGCTTGTAATATTCCCTCCTCCCCCATTCCCCCTCATGCGTTTACCACTGAGATCAACAGCACGATTATTGGTCCCTCCACACATGTCAGGGTGCTAGGTGTGATCCTGAACTCGGATCTCAACTTTGGGCTCCACATCCACTGGCTAAATTTTGCTGCCTTAACCTCTAACATTTCCAGAATTCTCCCCGTCTTAATGAATGACACCAAAAAACAACTTCACTCCCTGGTTATCTCTTGCCTTGACTACTGCAACTCCCTCCTCACTGGCCTACCTTTACACACCCTAACCCCCTTCAATCTATTATGAATGCAGCTGCTAGACTCATTCACCTTCACCTTCCTAATGGATCTGTGGCTGCTGCCCCTCTCCACCAATCCCTTAATGGCTCCCACTAGCCCAACAAATAAAACTCAAACTATTAACCAAAACAAACATCTTCCACAACACTGCCCCCAGCTACAATCACCAACCTCATCTGCAGCTCCCTTGTTACCTCTGCCCATGCTCACCCCCAGAACCTCTCTCATCCTCTGGAACTTCCTATACCAGAATATCTGCTTATAGAGAAAGGAGATCAGACAGTGGTCCGAATCGGATGTAGCCTGATAAGTAGCGCTAAAGTAAATCACACACAATTACATATTAAATAAAATAAAGATAATACAAGAAAAACTAGACAGATATGACTTTACAAATAATCCCTCGTGATGACTGATAAAAGGTGTCCTAAATAAGAGATCAATATCGTACACAAACAATTGAAGATGTCCTTCAAACAATATAGTGTATAAAATAGATATAGACAAAAAAGTGCTCCAGTGTTGATAAGTGTTCATAAAGATGTGAATCAAAAAATATATATATCTGCAAGTGAAAAAACAAATGGATGGAGCTCCTATAAAAAGGACGTGTATCTTCACAAACGTATATAATCGATCAATCTTCCACCACACCGTTGTGCTCAAAAGTGTCCACTCCCTTAGGAAACTCACTCACCGAATATCGTTGCCCACACTCACGTGTAAGGCTAAATCGCATAACCACTTTCCCACACTCGGTCAGCGTTCTTCCAATATATTCTCCAGTGTTAACAGCTAGGTGAAAACGCAGTGTTCCATATGCAAATAAACAAATGTGCTCCAATAGTGTATTATTGCAAATTTATTAAAATAGCCCACACTTCAAGCTTCAAACATTAGACTCACATTTTAAAAGAATAAAATAAGCAGAAACAGGATCACCAGACGCCACAGCAAACTCCACTTCAATATTCAAAGACACTGCAATCTCACTTCAGATTATAGATACTAGGTCACGGCGGACCTGGGGTGTTTGCAAGACCACCCTGTAGTTCTCACCCTCCACTGTTATTGGAACGCCTCAGTATTTCCACCGCAGCTGGTAGGGACAAGTAGTTCATACAAATACTAGATTCAAATGCCGCTAAGCCACGCCCCCGACATGTTTCGTCACTTCCTGGACTTATTCATGGTCCCCATGAATAAGTCCAGGAAGTGACGAAACATGTCGGGGGCGTGGCTTAGCGGCATTTGAATCTAGTATTTGTATGAACTACTTGTCCCTACCAGCTGCGGTGGAAATACTGAGGCGTTCCAATAACAGTGGAGGGTGAGAACTACAGGGTGGTCTTGCAAACACCCCAGGTCCGCCGTGACCTAGTATCTATAATCTGAAGTGAGATTGCAGTGTCTTTGAATATTGAAGTGGAGTTTGCTGTGGCGTCTGGTGATCCTGTTTCTGCTTATTTTATTCTTTTAAAATGTGAGTCTAATGTTTGAAGCTTGAAGTGTGGGCTATTTTAATAAATTTGCAATAATACACTATTGGAGCACATTTGTTTATTTGCATATGGAACACTGCGTTTTCACCTAGCTGTTAACACTGGAGAATATATTGGAAGAACGCTGACCGAGTGTGGGAAAGTGGTTATGCGATTTAGCCTTACACGTGAGTGTGGGCAACGATATTCGGTGAGTGAGTTTCCTAAGGGAGTGGACACTTTTGAGCACAACGGTGTGGTGGAAGATTGATCGATTATATACGTTTGTGAAGATACACGTCCTTTTTATAGGAGCTCCATCCATTTGTTTTTTCACTTGCAGATATATATATATTTTTTGATTCACATCTTTATGAACACTTATCAACACTGGAGCACTTTTTTGTCTATATCTATTTTATACACTATATTGTTTGAAGGACATCTTCAATTGTTTGTGTACGATATTGATCTCTTATTTAGGACACCTTTTATCAGTCATCACGAGGGATTATTTGTAAAGTCATATCTGTCTAGTTTTTCTTGTATTATCTTTATTTTATTTAATATGTAATTGTGTGTGATTTACTTTAGCGCTACTTATCAGGCTACATCCGATTCGGACCACTGTCTGATCTCCTTTCTCTATATACACCCATATCAGTAGCAGCTTTTAGCTTTAGGTTGGTCGTCCTTGGCGCACGGGCTGGAATTTAGTTTGTTGCGCATTTTATACTTATTCCTACTTTTTATATAGAATATCTGCTTAGCTCCTAATTTGTCCACCTTTAGTTGACCCTTGAAAACTCATATTCACAGAAGCCTACCTTTGGCCACCTCCACGAGACCACTGATTGAAGCTATTAGCTTTTGTGCCACCTCCCCCTTTCTTTAGATTGTAAGCTCCATAAGCAAGGCCCTCCTATTTCTTCTGTACTGAACTGTATTGTAATTGTATGGTTTCTCTTTATATTGTATAGTGTTGTGCAAACTGTTGGCGCTATACAAATCCTAAATAATAAATTTAATAAGTAATACTGCCATGTCACCATCTGAATTATTGGCCTATACAACCATATTGCTAAAGCGTACCTATCCGACACTATATCCACTTTAGCTAGCACAAAAAAATGACACTAATAACTTTAAAATTTTACCCAGAAATAATATATGATTTAAATCATTTATTTCAGCTGTAAAAATGTGATGCCCTCTTGTTTAAACAAGCTCTTTACAGTAACTCTTTTTCCTTAAATACTTTAATTGCATGCATCAATTACAGGGAAATAACTTGTTCTAGAAAAGGGAGCAATTGGGGAATAGTAATGATTACATGATCTCATTTAATATTAGCTTCCAAAAACAATATTGCATGAAACAAAATGATTTTAAACAGGCTAATTTTTCTCTCTTGAGCTCCAATTGAAGACGAATTCATAAAAACACAAGAAATAGGACAAAAAAATTTAAGTGAGTAAATTATGTGAATACTTACCTTTATACATACAAATTGCTAAACACAGTAATATATTAAAATTTATTTTTATGTGAACTGAAAAAAAAAAAAAAATACATACTGGATGATTGTAACCAACTTTTTAAATAGTCTTTATACTTAAATCCCTTGCTTTGAAGTTGAGCGTGTACTAATGAAGAGTTAGGATACAGTTGGTGAGCTGCTTCGACTATCCAAGCATGACCTTATCATACATTTTGGCATCTTGATTATGTCCATATCTTTGACATGCATTAAAGTAATTGTATAGGGTGTTTCTTTAATAAACATGTTATATGTGCCTGCTCTGTGCAATGGTCCTCTGATCCTCCTCTTCTAGGGTCCCCCGCCAGCTCTCCTGCCTTCTCTGCTTCTCCGTGTGCCACCACAGAAAGCTGTGCTGTCTCTATAGCTAGTAGGCATCGATGTGGTTTGTATATCAGATATAAAATCACCAGGTTAAAATATATACTGCCGAATCCCTGGTTATACTATATCTAATATAGTATCTAATATAATTCTACTATATCTATACTAATCCCTGGCTTTGCACCTGTAACATCTGATAGGCACTATGCACATGGGAGGGAATATGGGTAGCAGCTCTTCTGTGAATGTAATGCTATATACAGTGAGGGGCAGCTCTAGTCCTATGGCCCTCGAAATGCAGGCTTTTGGAAAGCCACATAAAATCTTTCCGACACATAAGCTAATCCAGAAAGTATGGCATAAAGTCAAGTACCTTGATGGGTATTCCAGAGTTTAGTCCCATTTGATCAAACAATACCCATCTTGAATTAGCCAAACTACAGCACGGTGCACTATGGAAGAGGTATGGCATTGTGTATTTGAGGCAAATCTTTCACAATGAAGTTCTGCTCCCATTTGATGCTTTACAGGAGGCATGTGACCTGCTGCCGTTTATGAGCTACTACATGCCAATACGGCATGCTATAGTGGTCCAGGGTAGAACCTCTGAATGGTCCATGTCTCCAGTACCCTTATTTACTTTGTTAAGGAGGCAGCAACCTCCAAGGGTTTCATATCCCAGGGTTATTCTATGCTACTTCAGTCATTTTTGAAAAAACATCCCCTACGAGTACAGGCTAAGTGGGGGGGGATGACATTGGTCAACTTGATGGGGACTTGAGAGGGTGGTGGAAACCCTGAACAGAGTATTTCAAGTGTCGCTTCCTTTAGACCCCAAATCTTGTTTGCTTAATCTACTAGAATGGGAGAATCATACTAGAGAGGCTATTACTAGGACCTTACCCTAGTAAAATCCTAATACATTGGGAAATCAGAGAATCCTCCCATGGTTAAAGAGTGGGTGGCTGGTGTGGGATGCACCATTCGAATGGAAAAGCTAATTTACCAGCATAGAGGTGTCCATGCAAACATTAAAAACTCTGGGACCCATGGTTAGATGTACCTGGGCTTGCCCCGGCGGATCTGACCATGGACAGGCTTCTTGGCTTTTATTGCTGGCTTATTATTCAATTTGAATTTAGTATGGGAATAGTGTTGACAAGGTCAAGTACTTTCTTTATACAAGTTGCATTGTAGTTGTGTTGTTTGCTTTTTGATATATACATTCTGTGGTCACTGTCGGCACTAATCTGGTCTATTTTTGTATAATATACAGTATACGTGGTTGGCTATGTTGTTTTGGGCTGTATGTAACTAATAAAAGTTTTTTATTCCCGATAAAAAATATATACATTCACAAATGAATTAAGAATTTAGGAACAAGGTTAAAGGTTGATTAAAATTAAATGAAAACTAAAAAAATGAATTACAAAAATTAAATTTTTTCATTTGGAAGCTTAAAATTCCAAAGTTAAATGGAAGCTATATTTGTATTTTCATTGCATACAAAATTACGTGACGACACTGACCAATTAGAATGCTCCTAAACGTACCTCCTGACGGGGTACATTTTGGAGATTAAGTCGAGTCGATTTCTAAGCCCCGGAACTAGGGAGGTGGCTATACCGGGGCTCATAAAGGGAGATTGCTATGGGGCTGGGGGGGGGGTTGGGAGTCCTGTGTAAGTTCACCTTACAGATTTTTTTGTAAAAGGTGAACTTGCCCTTTAACCACTTGCCGACCGCCCCATGTAGATATACGTCGGCAGAATGGCACGTACAGGCAGAACCACGTACCTGTACGTGCCATTCTTTAGGCGGTTGGGGGGTCCGATCGGACCCCCCTCCGCCGGCGGGGACGGTCGGCATCGCTTCAGGAGCGATCCGGGACGAGGGGACGGCCAGTGGTTTCTGGCCACCCCCTCGCGATCGCTCCTGGCGAATGAAAAGCTTCCCCTTCCTGTCTATTGTATAGACAGGAAGGCGGAAGTGATGTCACGCTCGGTGCGCCGGTCTATGTGACCGGAGACGCCGAGCGGCGAACATGTTAAGGTTAGTGCACAACACTACACTGACACCAGTACAGTTAGGCACACAAAACACCCCCCTGTCACCCCCTGATCACCCCCCAGATCACCCCCTCCCCCCCCCCAGTCACAGTGTCACTAATTGCAGTGATCATTTATTTACTGATCACTGCATTTAGTGTCAGTGTGACTGTAATAACTGTCAGGGCAGTTAGTTTTAGGTCCTAGGTAGCCCCCTACCCCCCCCTAATAAAGGTTTAACCCCCTGATTGCCCCTAGTTAACCCCTTCACCCCCTTTTGCCAGTGTCACTAAGCGATCGTTTTTCTGATCGCTGCATTGTGTCGCTAGGTAACCATTTTTTTTTTATTTTAACCGCCATGTTTTATATAGGTTCATAAATAGTTTTATAGGTCAGGTACCCCCATATTACAACCTAAATAAAGGTTTTAACCCCCTGATTGCCCCTAGAGTTAACCCTTTCACCAGTAATCACCGTATAACCTTCACTGGTGACGCTGGTTAGCCAGTTAGTTATTTCGTTATTTAGGTTCCCCGTCAGGTTTTTATATAGCGTCAGGTACCCCCATATATTACCTAATAAAGGTTTAACCCCCTGATTGCCCCTAGTTAACCCTTTCACCCCCTTTTGCCAGTGTCACTAAGCGATCGTTTTTCTGATCGCTGCATTAGTGTCGCTAGGTAACCAGTTTTTTTTTAGGTTAACCGCCATGTTTATATAGGTTCATAAATAGGTTTATAGGTCAGGTACCCCCATATTACAACCTAAAGGTTTTAACCCCCTGATTGCCCCTAGAGTTAACCCTTTCACCAGTGATCACTGTATAACTGTCACTGGTGACGCTGGTTAGCCAGTTAGTTATTTCGTTATTTAGGTTCCCCGTCAGGTTTTTATATAGCGTCAGGTACCCCCATATATTACCTAATAAAGGTTTAACCCCCTGATTGCCCCTAGTTAACCCTTTCACCCCCTTTTGCCAGTGTCACTAAGCGATCGTTTTTCTGATCCCTGCATTAGTGTCGCTAGGTAACCAGTTTTTTTTTGTATTACTGTTACGGGTGACGCTGGTTAGTTAGCTTGTTTTTTATACTGTCAGGGCACCCGCCATTTATTACCCAATAACGGTTTAACCCCCTGATCGCCCGGCGGGTGATATCAATTAGGTTTTAGGGTCAAATAAGGTCTGCGTCGCCCCAGGTTAGTGCCAGTACCGCAAACACCCACGCGCAAAGCATACACCTCCCTTAGTGGTATAGTATCTGAACAGATCAATATCTGATCTGATCAGATCTATACTAGCGTCCCAGCAGTTTAGGGTTCCAAAAAAACGCATTGTTAGCGGGATCAGCCCAGATACCTGCTAGCACCTGCGTTTTCCCCCTCCGCCCAGCCCAGCCCACCCAAGTGCAGTATCGATCGATCACTGTCACTTACAAAACACTAAGCACACATAACTGCAGTGTTCGCAGAGTCAGGCCTGATCCCTGCGATCGCTAACATTTTTTTTGTGGTAGCGTTTTGATTCAGTCGCTAACAGTCAGGAGCTTTTTTACCTGTGAATCTCAAAAAAATAAAAAAAACAAAAATAGTTGTCGTTTTATTGTTCTCTCTCTCTCTCTATTGTTGCTCTTTTTTTACTCCATTCTATTCTGCAATGTTTTATTATGTTTTATCATGTTTTATCATGCTTGCTTTTCAGGTATGTAATTTTGTTTACTGTGTTTTAGTGTTAAGCATTTTTTTGTTTTCAGGTGCGCCATTCAGTTGCAGCGCGGATTTATTTATCTTGACAGCAACAGCGTTTGCTCCCACGATACATAAAGCCGCGACTCCAACGCTGTAGGAGGTGATTTCACCACCACAGTTAAAAAAAAGAGCATATGTGCCGAAGCATGGGGGCAGCAGGGGGGGCGGAGGAGCGATTGGCTCCTAATGCCACGTACATACGGTCGAAATTCCGACCGTGTGTACACGGCATAACTTTTGCGGGAGGATGCCCCCATGCATCGGCATATATAAATGGTGCATGTATGCCCATCATTAGAAGTGGGTGGATGAAGGGAGGTATTCTAATGGTGGGCATACCCACCAATCAATCTCTTTTTTTTCGTTCAGCCAAGAGGCTGCATGAAAAAAAAAAAGATTACAATATATGTCCAGTATGTTGCTGGACTTTGAATGGTTATACCAGAATGATGCCTGCAGGTTTAGGTATCATCTTGGTATCATTCTTTTCAGCCAGTGATCGGCTTTCATGTAAAAGCAATTCTAGCGGGTAATTAGCCTCTAGACTGCTTTTACAAGCAGTAGGAGGGAATGTCCCCCCTCCCGGATATAAACCGCGCCATTGGGAAATTGGGAAAGCATTTTATCACACCAATCTTGGTGTGGTCAGATGCTTTGAGGGCAGAGGAAAGATCTAGGGTCTAATAGACCCCAATTTTTTCAAAAAAAGAGTACCTGTCACTGCCTATTGCTATCATAGGGGATATTTACATTCCCTGAGATAACAATAAAAATCATAACAAAGAAAAAAAATGGAAGGAACAGTTTAAAAATAGAATAAAAAAGCTAAATAAATAAAAAAAAAACTAAAAAAAAAAAAAAAAAGCACCCCTGCCCCCCCTTCTCTTGCGCAAAGGCGTACACAAGCGTTGGTCTGGCGTCATATGTAAACAGCAATTGCAGCATGCATGTGAGGTATCACCGCGAAGGTCAGATCGAGGGCAGTAATTTTAGCAGTAGACCTCCTCCGTGAATCTAATGTGGTATCATGTAAAGGCTTTTAAAGGCTTTTAAAAATGTATGTAGTTTGTCGCCACTGCGTGTTTGTGCGCAATTTTAAAGCATGTCGTGTTTGGTATCCATGTACTCGGCCTAAGATCATATTTTTTTATTTCATCAAAAATTTGAGCAATATAGTGTGTTTTAGTGCATTAAAATAAAAAAAGTAGTGTAAAAAAAATTTTTTCCACAAAAAATGCGTTTGAAAAATCGCTGCGCAAATACTGTGTGGAAAAAAAAAATGCAACACCCACCATTTTAATCTGTAGGGCCTTTGCTTTAACAATATATATAGTGTTTGGGGGTTCAACGTAATTTTCTTGCAAAAAAAAAATATGTTTTCATGTAAACAAAAAGTGTCAGAAAGGGCTTTGTCTTCAAGTGGTTAGAAGAGTGGGTGACGTGTGACATAGGCTTCTAAATGTTGTGCATAAAATGCCAGGACAGTTCAAACCCCCCCCAAATGACCCCATTTTGGAAAGTAGACACCCCAAGCTATTTGCTGAGAGCAATGTTGAGCCCATTAAATATTTTTTTTTTTTGTCCCAAGAGATTGAATAATGAAAAAAAAAAAATATATATATTTTTTTTACAAAAAGTTGTCACTAAATGATATATTGCTCAAACATGTCATGGGCATATGTGGAAATACACCCCAAAATACATTCTGTTGCTTCTCCTGAGTACGGGGATACCACATGTGTGGGACTTTTTGGGAGCCTAGCTGCGTACGGAACCCCAAAAACCAAGCACCGCCTTCAGGCTTTCTAAGGGAGTAATTTTTTTATTTCACTTCTCACTGCCAATCACAGTTTCGGAGGCCATGGAATGCCCAGATGGCATAAAACCCCCCAAAATGACCCCATTTTGGAAAGTAGACACCCCAAGCTATTTGCTGAGAGGTATTGTGAGTATTTTGCAGATGTCGCTTTTTGTCACAAAGTTTTGAAAATTGAAAAAAAAAAATTTTTTTTTCTTTACTTTCTTCATTTTCAAAAACAAATGAGAGCTGTAAAATACTCACCATGCCTCTCAACAAATAGCTTGGGGTGTCTACTTTCCAAAATGGGGTCATTTGGGGGGGTTTTGTGCTATTTTGGCATTTTATGGCCTTCGAAACTGTGATAGGTAGTGAGGAGTGAAATCAAAAATTTGCACCCTTAGAAATCCTGAAGGCGGTGCTTGGGTTTCGGGGCCCCGTACGCGGCTAGGCTCCCAAAAAGTCCCACACATGTGGTATCCCCATACTCAGGAGAAGCAGCAAAATGTATTTTGGGGTGCAATTCCACATATAACTATGGCATGTGTGAGCAATATATAATTTAGTGACAACTTTTTGAAGAAAAAAAAAATTATTTTTTATTTTTGTCTTTATTCAATCACTTGGGACTAAAAAAAAAAATATTCAATGGGCTCAACATGCCTCTCAGCAAATAGCTTGGGGTGTCTACTTTCCAAAATGGGGTCATTTGGGGGGGTTTTGTACTTCTCTGCCATTTTAGCACCTCAAGAAATGAAATAGGCAGTCATAAATTAAAAGCGGTGTAAATTCCAGAAAATGTACTCTAGTTTGTAGACGCTATAACTTTTGCGCAAACCAATAAATATACGCTTATTGGCATTTTTTTTACTAAAGACATGTGGCTGAATACATTTTGGCCCAAATGTTTGACTAAAATTGAGTTTATTAGATTTTTTTTATAACAAAAAGTAGAAAATCTCTTTTTTTTTTTTTCAAAATTTTCGCTCTTTTTCCGTTTATATCGCAAAAAATAAAAATCACAGAGGCAATCAAATACCATCAAAAGAAAGCTCTATTTGTGGGAAGAAAAGGACGCAAATTTCGTTTCGTTACAAAATTGCATGACCGCACAATTACCAGTTAAAGTAGTGCAGTGCGAAATTGAAAAAAGACCTCTGGTCCTTAAGCTGACAATTGGTCCGGGGCTGAAGTGGTTAAAGTCCCTCTAAACCAAAATTTTTATTTTTTTCACCGTCATTTTCACCTGGTGATTCTAGAAGTAACACAATTCCTGTCCTAGGGTTACATCGCTCACACACTGTACGTTATCTATGTAGGAGCAGAATTGTCACCCTAGAACCAGAAGTAAACACCCCCTCATCTTAGCTCCAAAATATAGGTGTTCTGTGGTCCACTGAGAAAACTGGGAACAATGCTAATTAATAACACTGCAGCACAGGCAGAACACAGTTATCAAACAACTGTCACAAAACACTTTCAAAATTATATTTTTAACAGACCAAAAGCAAATACTACAAGTTCATTGTTAGGGTTTACATACCCTTAAAAGCGGTAGTAAACTCAGCCACCCAAATGTTCAGTATCAATAAAGCCAGTATCACAAAGCTTTCTGCAACATTCTGCGATATTACTTCCCCTCTTTGGACGTCTCTTGATTTCCTGCTTATTTTATATTCTTGTCTTGTCTTCCGAGCATAAACTGACGTTTACTTCCACCAGTTCTGTCATTCATGGTCGTAATCTCACGCATGCCCATTACTTATTAAGTTTAGGAAATTGTGAATGGGCCTGTAAGTGGGATTACAGTACAATGCTGCAGAGTGGTGATAATGGAGACACGGCATGTTCATGAATGGATTGATAAAATATCTTATGGGGGAAACTGATTGCCTGGGATGGATTATCACTATTGTTTTACCCTGAGAACAGTTAGTGGAAGGGGGGGCTGTGGAGTGATCTCCCCCTCTTCTTTATAACCAAACCAGAATAAAGAAATCTGTGCCCATACCCCTGTGTATCCCAGCACAACATAATAGGACATGGCATACCTATAACAAGACTTTAACATGAAGCATCTTCCTCCTAAATTATGGGGTTTTGGTGGAACAGAATAAGTATATGGCCAAGAAAAAAAAAATACTCCAATATAGTTCTTAAAATTTGCCCGAATTCAATATTTTTGCTCAAGGTAAACTAAAGACAGGCTTGTTCAGACGTCTCAAAAACAAAATCTTAAAAAAAAAAAAAAAAAAAGACTGAAATGTATTTAAAATGTGTGTTTTAATGATCACTAAAAACATCACAGAAAGTGTTTAAAAATCATGGCAAAGTCTTTGCATGCAGACTTCAGCAATAAGCAAAAGCTTTAAACTGCCTAAATGAACTTTCTTTTGTTAAACAATATTTACTGGAATTTTGTGTAACTCAATGCAGTCGGTGAATTACTGCATAACCTAATGCAATCATGGATTACATCGATTTCACACCCTTAAATTCTCATGTGCTGATATAATACACATTTCTATAACACAGCTCTGACAGCGAGTCACCAACAGCATCTAAAATTCGGCCTGTATTATACACACAGGGAACAGCAGGGGGAAACTGAAAAGTACACAGACTTCTACAGGCTTGGCCAAAACAAGTACTCCAATTCTGTTTAAGATCCAATTAATGATATTACTAGTTATGACCAGAAGGTTTACTAGCTTCCTCTGAAAGGATTTGAAAAAAAAAATGCAAAGCCTCCTTCATTCCATTTTGTTGGATAGATAGATAGAAAAATCTATACAAATAAACTTTTACACAATTGACTCAAAGTCAATGAAATACTAAGAGTTATTTTTGTAACATTGATTAATTTTTAGTACTATATATGTATATGTTGGCTAATTGGCAAATCTGTTGATATTCATAATTAACCAAAATATAAATACATATTATTAAAAATTATTCTATGTTACAACAATAACTTAGTATTTTATTTACTTTGCTGACTGAGTCAATTATGTAAAAGTTTATTTATATAGATGTTTTATCTATCTATCTATCTTTCCAACTAGATGGAATGAAGGAGGCTTGCATTTTGGAATTTAAAATCCTTTCAGAGGAAGCTAGTAAATATTCTGGTCATAACTAGTAATAGTTAATGTCTACCTAAGTTGGATGGTCAGTATTTATTAGTGTAATATGTCGGATGAATATTACATGTTTGTCATTCTACATTTGACATTTCGTGTGTGTATATATAGATATATGTATGTGTGCATGTATATAAAAATGTATTTTTATTTTTTTAAATCGATATACATACACACATACATATATCTATATACACACACACACACGGAATGTCAAATGTAGAATGACAAACATGTAATATTCATCAGACATATTACACTAATACAAATTACTGAGCATCCAACTTAGGTAGACATTAACTATTACTAGTTATTACCAGAATATTTACTAGCTTCCTCTGAAAGGATTGGAAATTCCAAAATGCAAGCCTCCTTCATTCCATCTTGTTGGAAATATAGAGAGATCGATAAAAAATCTATATAAAATCAACTTTTACATAATTGACTCAGTCAAAAAAATACTAAGTTATTTTTGTAAAATATAAATATATAGTACTAAAAATTATTATATGTTGGTTAATCTCTCTCTCTCTCTCTCTCTCTCTACACATACATACATACATACACACAAACACACACATACATACATACATATACACACACATCTATCTATCCACACACACACAAAATGTCAAATGTAGAATGACAAACATGTAATATTCATCAGATATATTACACTAATCAATTTATTGAGCATCCAACTTAGGTAGACATTGGTGTTGTTTTACTAAATGCAAATAGGCTATTTACATTGCAAGAGAATTTTCCCCTGACCTTAGTGAATGTAGTGCATTTTCACTTTGCAAAGAATACCCAATCATACGCACAGAAAATAAAAAAACATTTTTGCTTGTACATGACTGGATGATGGAAGTAACATGAGCTTCCCTTGCAAAAATGCAAGCTTTTCTTATAAAGGGAACAAGCCTATTTGCATTTAGTAAATCAGCCCAACTGTATTAGATGTATTTTTTTTGCAATTATTTCCATTTAAAATGCTGTAGATATTTCCCCTTATCATTTACAAATGTAATTAATAATACAACAAATAAGAATGCAGGCACATTTTGAAGGACATGAATGTCACCTAAAATGTGTAACATTGTTTAAATCCTATTTACTGAGCAGAACAGTTGCATGTAAATATTGTAATGCAAAGTCTTTTTCATCTATTAGCTATAGAAGTACATAAACAGTCAGATAACGAGCAAACACAAAAATATTTACTAGTTAGAAAAAAGAAAAAGCACTAGCTATTCTAGTTTGCACTTTGTATTCTCTCCTCTCATCAGGTGCTTTGTGAAATGATACAAAGTGTTTGGCATTCCCTGTATCCATTCTGACTAATCAATGTGCTGCAGTGATAGGCAAATAAAAGCCTATTTCACTGTAATGATGTGTCCAGACTTCCCTCAAGTCAGGTGGTTACTCGCAGTTAATGATCTGTGACATGCCACACAAGTAGCCCTAAAAAGACGTATTATCCGCTGCATGTGCAACAATATTTGCTTTATGGATGGCTAAATGAATGAAGACATTCAATGTGACTGTAAAAAAAAAAAAAAAAAAAAAAAAAGGTTAAAAAAAAAGAAAAAAAAATCAAAAGAAAACTTACAAGTAACATGTTTCTCCGAGTGAACATTTTCCATTAATACTTAACCTTTTGCTGGAGTAGTGCAACCACATGTAATGGCTATATCCAGGAAGCCGGAAAGTTACCCATAGTTAATTTTTTATTCGCTGCTATAAACAGAATGTTTTATACTCTTAAATGTAAAAGATTGCCAGCCTCTCAAGGATTAGCCATCAAACTCTGATGTCACGCTAGGGAGAGCCGAAAATTTCAGCTCACATTCTCAGAATTATGCCGATCGTTATGACTGCCGTATGAAGAACACCACACAAAACAGGAAACAGATACCGATCACTTTAATTAAATGTACGTTGAACTTAAATCCCAAACTTGTTAAGACACGGACGTGGCCAATAAAAAACGGATTGTCAATCGGGCCACAAGAGAGTTAAATGTACGGGGCTCCATATCTCCCATCACCTTCAGACGCTCCAGACATTCACACATTTTGTGTTTATAATTTTATTTCATTTACTAGACTCAACTTTTGTCCACCATATGTCCACTGTAGATTAACCATTCTCTGGGGTACAATTAGGGTTCTCCATTTATTGCAAGAAGACCTGAATATGAAGGACAGGGCCAGAAACAACATTTCTAGCTAAACCAAAAACAGAAGTACATTCAGACAAAAAAAAGCTAAAGTTTATGTAGCATTTTTTTTTTTTTCTTATTAAACATATGTTGACATTTAGGTGCAAACCAAGAATGGAATTTACGATACTAAGATATTTGACTCTACTGCAAGAGTGGAGATGATACAAGCAGCAGGGATGAGGGATTCTAGTGCAAAATTACAGATTACACATTAGTGATTTTACTATGAAAACTCAAAGTTTCATTTATTGTTCCGCCAAGGTGAAGCTTTTTATTGAGAAAAAAGTTCTACTTTTTCCCCTTTTAGTTCTAGAGTTTTTATTTTTTATTTTGTGGAGGTGTAATTAGTAGGATTGGTGAGGTTTTCGCTGAAAAAATTTTTGCTGAAATTTCAGGAAATCGAAAACTCATTCCATATCAGGAAAGTTATTTTTGTTAGTTTGAGAAGAAACGTAAATTACATTTTAGCATTTTCATAATATTAAATACGTGGAATGATTACAAATTGTTGTTCCCATGCTCTGCAGGAATGTAGCAGCTGGGAGGAGGACCCACAATGCTCATCGGGGTTCATCAAGTGTTGGATAACAGCAACGCCTGCACCTCATTAATGGGAGAAAAGATTTGAAACACCACTCACAAGAGCCACTTCCAAGTCTGGACATTTTCACCCCCTTCCAGTACCGATCATTTTCAGTTTTCAACATTATAAATGACAATTACTCATTTTAACATTGTACCCAAACTAATATTATATGTATTTATTTTTTTAAACAGAGCTTTCTTTTTGGTGGTACCTATTCACCACCGGGTTTTTTTTTTTAATTTTTTTATTTTTTTTGCGATACAAATGAACAATGATCAAAAATGTTGAAAAAAAAAAAAAAAAGTTTTCTTCGTTTTCGTATTAACAATTTGGAAATAAACATCTTCATAAATGTAGGCCAAAATGTATTCTATTCCATTACAAATAACCCAAATTAAATCTATAATATTTAGTCTGTGTGAAACTAATGCTGGCCATATACGGGTCGAATTTCGAAAGAACTTTCTTTTGAAAACCTGAGAATATGTGTGCGTTTTGTGATCCGATGGTGCCACAATTGATTTCGAAATTCGAACAAAACCTTCAATTTCACCTCCTGTTCCTACAGAAAATAATTTTAGTGTCTGGGAATCTTCTTTACTTTCCGAGAATCTTCTTTTCTTTCCAGAAATTTTCTTTTCTTGCACATGCGCATTTCTTTTTTCGATTACATTTCTCGCACGATTCTCCCATCATTGATTAGAAAATCGTTCGTCTTTTCAAAGATTTCCAACATGTCCGATTATTAAAATTCGATGGCCGCACGGAAATCGGCTGTTGCTGCAGCCCACTAATGGTGCGAAATACGAACGAAAATTCTTAGATAAGATTTTCGAAAGAAAGTTCTTTCGAAATTCGACCCGTGTATGGCCAGCATTAGAGTCTACAAACTATGGTATATACCGTATATTAGAAAAATGATTTGAGTCCTGATGCACTGACTGCCTCTCTTATTTTTTGAGACCTGAAAATGCCAGGACAGTACAGAAATATTCCCCCCTTTTAGAAAGTGGGCAGTCTGAGGTATTTAATAAGAGGCATGGTGAGTTTTTTTAAGTTGTTATTTTTGCCAAAATTCTTTGGAAAATGGTGAGAGTACATTTTATTTATTTTTTTACCACAAAGTTGTCATTTTAATAAGTTAAAGTGATATTAAAGTGGTTCTAAAAGGCAGAAGATTTTTTACCTTAAAGTGATTGCAAAGCTTCGTTTTTTTTTTTTAAATAACAAACATACTTACCTCCACTGTGCAGTTCGTTTTGCACAGAGTGGTCCCGATCCTCAACTTCAGGGGTCCCCCTGGCAGCGCTGGTAGCTGCTCCCCGCATTGTATAACCCCCTGTGAGAAGCACTCACCCGTGTCATTGGATTTGATTGACAGCAGTGGGAGCCAATGGCTGTGCTGCTATCAATCTATCCAATCAGGAGCCGAGACAACGGGGCATAGGATGCATTAAGGTGAAAAAAAAAGGGGGGGTTTACAATTGTGATGGTAAAGCATTACCTTGTAAAACAACCCATTCAGTTTAAAATAGAAATGAAAGGCAAAACATTTGTGTATAGATATAAAAAAGAAAAAAAAAATCTAAATAGCTCTTTTCCTTTTTTTTTTTTTTTAATTGCATTCCCTCTGTTCTCAGCTGTATAAGAGCTGGGGGAGGAGAAGCAGCAGTACACTGAGCTTTCCAGTGAATGGCTGTGAGGGGGGGGGGGGGGGGGTGCGTCAGGACATTGATCATTGGAGGAGAGCAGGCAGAATTCCCAGCACAGCTAGAGAACTTATCACGGTGTGCTCTCCTACTCAGTGTGGTCAGTTTCTAATAGGAAATCAGAGGGACTGGCAGGAGCACCAGGGATTTTACACAAAAGTAGTAATGCAAAGAGAACAGGATACTTTCTCATACAAGTACATGGGACAGCAGACACGTCAGGGATATAAAATTTTTGGATGACAAATGCTTTAAGGAAAAAAAACGTTCTGCATTTAGCTCGCCCCCTAAATACTTACCTGAACCCTATCTCAATCCAGCGGTGTGCACCAGAACAGTAGCTCCATCTTCATTTTACAGAGAGGCAGCAGTGGGAGCCATTGGCTCCCGCTGTTGTCAATCACCGCCAGTGAGAGAGGGGCAGAGCCAAACTCCACTTTGTGGCTAAGGAGCGAGCACACACACACACACACACACACACACACACACACACACACACACACACACACACACAAGTGCCCACATAGCAAGCAGCTTGCTATGGGGGTACCCGGCAAGGGGAGGGGCCAGGAGTGACAGTGGAGGACCCCGAGAAGAGGGGAACCAGGGCTGCTCTGTGCAAAACCATTGCACAGAGCAGGTATAACATGTTTTCTTATTTAAAAAAATATACAAATTGTGCCTTTACAATCACTTTAAACCCCAAACTAAAAATATAATATACTGCATCTTACCAATCAGATGTGGTAGCTGCATTCGTTTTCTTTGTTTTAGGCTTTTTTTTCCCCCGCCATTTTCAACTGGTAGTCTGGCCAGTGACACACCTGCTGTATTAGAGTGCCCCCATGCTGAATGAATGAATACATGAGCACAGGGGGCACCTTTTAGACAGCAGCATTATTAGTCTGGGGGAAGGGAAGTGTTAGATGTACTAGAAGATTTTAATATAATAAATTGAAACCAAACTCCAGCTAATACTTTAAAAGCAGTTACAGCAAACATTTTTTTTTTTTTACTTTTGGGATAAAGGCTTTACATAAATAAATAAAAGCTAAACACTGTAAGAACACCTGCTAGTACTAAATGATTTGTCCCATCTCTGTAACTGATACATTCTGATGGAGAACTTGTTCTTTTGAAAAACAACAGACTTACTAACTCAATCACCAGAAGATGAAACTAGAAGAAAGAAATCTTTAAAAAGTAAATGATTGCAGCCATCACATCTAAGAAATGGTTAGCAGCAATATAATAAAATGTTTGATTTTGTGTTAATTTTGTTTTAACCCCCTGATTGCCCCTAGAGTTAACCCTTTCACCGGTGATCACAGTATAACTGTCACTGGTGACGCTGGTTAGCCTGTTAGTTATTTCGTTTATTTAGGTTCCCCGTCAGGTTCTGCTATAGCGTCAGGTACCCCCATATATTACCTAATAAGGTCTTTAACCCCCTGATTGCCACTAGTTAACCCTTTCACCCCCTTTTGCCAGTGCCCCCCACCCCCCCGTTTTTCTGATCGCTGCATTAGTGTCGCTAGGTTCATTTTTTTTTTTTTTAGGTAACCGCCATGTTTATATAGGTTCATAAATAGGTTTATAGGTCAGGTACCCCCATATTACAACCTAAATAAAGGTTTTAACCCCCTGATTGCCCCTTGTTAACCCTTTCGCTACTGGTTTTCCTAATAAAGGTTTTAACCCCTGATTGCCCACGCCCCCACCCCCTTTTGCCAGTGTCACTAAGCGATCGTTTTTCTGATCGCTGCATTAGTGTCGCTAGGTAACCAGTTTTTTTTTGTAATACTGTTACGGGTGACGCTGGTTAGTTAGCTTGTTTTTTATACTGTCAGGCCACCCGCCATATATTACCCAATAAAGGTTTAACCCCCTGATCGCCCGGCGGGTGATATCAATAGGTGTTAGGGTCCCCGCCAGGTTAGTGCCAGTACCGCAAATACCCACGCACAAAGCATACACCTCCCTTAGTGCCAGTACCGCAAACACCCACGCACAAAAAAAAAGAGTGGCACAACACTATACTAGCCCAGCCCCACCCAAGTGCAGTATCGATCATTGTCACTTACAAAACACTAAGAACACATAACTGCAGCGTTCGCTGAGTCAGGCCTGATCCCTGCGATCGCTAACAGTTTTTTTGTGGTAGCGCTTTGATTCAGTCGCTTCAGTCAGGAGCTTTTTTACCTGTGAATCTCAAAAAAATAAAAAAAAAATAAAATAGTTGTCGTTTTATTGTTCTCTCTCTCAAATTTGTTTTATTATGTATTATTATGTTTTATCATGCTTGCTTTTCAGGTATGTAATTTTGGTTACTGTGTGTTTTAGTGTTGAGCATTTTTTTGTTTTCAGGTGCGCCATTCAGTTGCAACGCGGATTTATTTATCTTGAGCAACAGCGTTTGCTCCCACGATACATAAAGCCGCGACTCCAACGCTGTAGGAGGTGATTTCACCACCACAGTTAAAAAAAAAGCATATATGCCGAAGCATGGGGGCAGCAGGGGGGGGGAGCGATTGGCTCCTAATGCCACGTACATACGGTCGAAATTCCGACCGTGTGTACACGGCATAACTTTTGCGGGAGGATGCCCCCATGCATCGGCATATATAAATGGTGCATGTATGCCCATCATTAGAAGTGGGTGGATGAAGGGAGGTATTCTAATGGTGGGCATACCCACCAATCAATCTCTTTTTTTCGTTCAGCCAAGAGGCTGCATGAAAAAAAAAAGATTACAATATATGTCCAGTATGTTGCTGGACTTTGAATGGTTATACCAGAATGATGCCTGCAGGTTTAGGTATCATCTTGGTATCATTCTTTTCAGCCAGTGATCGGCTTTCATGTAAAAGCAATTCTAGCGGGTAATTAGCCTCTAGACTGCTTTTACAAGCAGTGGGAGGGAATGTCCCCCCTCCGGATATAAACCGCGCCATTGGGAAATTGGGCATTTTATCACACCAATCTTGGTGTGGTCAGATGCTTTGAGGGCAGAGGAAAGATCTAGGGTCTAATAGACCCCAATTTTTTCAAAAAAAGAGTACCTGTCACTGCCTATTGCTATCATAGGGGATATTTACATTCCCTGAGATAACAATAAAAATCATAACAAAGAAAAAAATGGAAGGAACAGTTTAAAAATAAAATAAAAAAGCTAAATAAATAAAAAAAAAAAAAAACAAAAAAAAAAAAAAAAAAGCACCCCTGCCCCCCCTTCTCTTGCGCAAAGGCGTACACAAGCGTTGGTCTGGCGTCATATGTAAACAGCAATTGCACCATGCATGTGAGGTATCACCGCGAAGGTCAGATCGAGGGCAGTAATTTTAGCAGTAGACCTCCTCCGTGAATCTAATGTGGTATCATGTAAAGGCTTTTAAAGGCTTTTAAAAATGTATGTAGTTTGTCGCCACTGCGTGTTTGTGCGCAATTTTAAAGCATGTCGTGTTTGGTATCCATGTACTCGGCCTAAGATCATATTTTTTATTTCATCAAAAATTTGAGCAATATAGTGTGTTTTAGTGCATTAAAATAAAAAAAAGTGTATTTTTTCCACAAAAAATGCGTTTGAAAAATCGCTGCGCAAATACTGTGTGGAAAAAAAAAATGCAACACCCACCATTTTAATCTGTAGGGCCTTTGCTTTAACAATATATATAGTGTTTGGGGGTTCAACGTAATTTTCTTGCAAAAAAAAAATATGTTTTCATGTAAACAAAAAGTGTCAGAAAGGGCTTTGTCTACAAGTGGTTAGAAGAGTGGGTGACGTGTGACATAGGCTTCTAAATGTTGTGCATAAAATGCCAGGACAGTTCAACCCCCCCCCAAATGACCCCATTTTGGAAAGTAGACACCCCAAGCTATTTGCTGAGAGCAATGTTGAGCCCATTAAATATTTTTTTTTTTTGTCCCAAGAGATTGAATAATGAAAAAAAAAAAAATATATATATTTTTTTTACAAAAAGTTGTCACTAAATGATATATTGCTCAAACATGTCATGGGCATATGTGGAAATACACCCCAAAATACATTCTGTTGCTTCTCCTGAGTACGGGGATACCACATGTGTGGGACTTTTTGGGAGCCTAGCTGCGTACGGAACCCCAAAAACCAATCACCGCCTTCAGGCTTTCTAAGGGTGTAATTTTTTTATTTCACTTCTCACTGCCAATCACAGTTTCGGAGGCCATGGAATGCCCAGATGGCATAAAACCCCCCAAAATGACCCCATTTTGGAAAGTAGACACCCCAAGCTATTTGCTGAGAGGTATTGTGAGTATTTTGCAGATCTCGCTTTTTGTCACAAAGTTTTGAAAATTGAAAAAAGAAAAAAATTTTTTTTTTTTCTTTACTTTCTTCATTTTCAAAAACAAATGAGAGCTGTAAAATACTCACCATGCCTCTCAACAAATAGCTTGGGGTGTCTACTTTCCAAAATGGGGTCATTTGGGGGGGTTTTGTGCTATTTTGGCATTTTATGGCCTTCGAAACGGTGATAGGTAGTGAGGAGTGAAATCAAAAATTTGCACCCTTAGAAATCCTGAAGGCGGTGCTTGGGTTTCGGGGCCCCGTACGCGGCTAGGCTCCCAAAAGTCCCACACATGTGGTATCCCCATACTCAGGAGAAGCAGCAAAATGTATTTTGGGGTGCAATTCCACATATAACTATGGCATGTGTGAGCAATATATCATTTAGTGACAACTTTTGAAAAAAAAAAAAAATCTTTTTTATTTTTGTCTTTATTCAATCACTTGGGACTAAAAAAAAAAAATATTCAATGGGCTCAACATGCCTCTCAGCAAATAGCTTGGGGTGTCTACTTTCCAAAATGGGGTCATTTGGGGGGGTTTTGTACTTCTCTGCCATTTTAGCACCTCAAGAAATGAAATAGGCAGTCATAAATTAAAAGCGGTGTAAATTCCAGAAAATGTACTCTAGTTTGTAGACGCTATAACTTTTGCGCAAACCAATAAATATACGCTTATTGGCATTTTTTTTTACTAAAGACATGTGGCTGAATACATTTTGGCCCAAATGTTTGACTAAAATTGAGTTTATTAGATTTTTTTTATAACAAAAAGTAGAAAATCTCTTTTTTTTTCAAAATTTTCGCTCTTTTTCCGTTTATATCGCAAAAAAAAAAAATCACAGAGGCAATCAAATACCATCAAAAGAAAGCTCTATTTGTGGGAAGAAAAGGACGCAAATTTCGTTTGGTTACAAAATTGCATGACCGCGCAATTACCAGTTAAAGTAGTGCAGTGCGAAATTGAAAAAAGACCTCTGGTCCTTTGGCTGCCAAATGGTCCGGGGCTGAAGTGGTTAAATCTCACACATATCACAGGCATACTTACAATTATACCCAAATACACATTCTGCTACTCCTCCAGAGTATGGCAATAACACATGTCAGACTCTTTCACAGTCTAGCCACATAGAGAGGCCCAAAATCCAAGGAGCAGCTTCACTTGTTGCCTGAGCAGTTGTTGCCTACTTTCCTAACCACCAATCATGCTTTTAGAGGCCTTGGAAAACAAGGACAGTGGAAACACCCACAAAATGGCCACATTTTGGAAAGTGAACATCCCAGGGTATTTTATAAAAAGGGAAAATTAGTCTTTTGAAAATATAACTTTTCCAAGACAGAATGGAATAGGGGTCCTTGGGCCAGTAAGTCTCAACTGTTTAGCCAAGGCCATTGCTCGTCTGGCAGAAGTCTAAGTATGCCTGTGTACCACTCTCTTCTGGGCCAGCTTATACAGTACTGACAGAGGTTGCATGTATAAGTAAAGGAAATGGCTTGGGTTTGGGCCAGTGTTACCCTGGCAAAGTTAGGCTTTAATGCTCACAGTCAGTAAGGAGAACTTATGACAGTGGAGACCGATAGGGTCACTTATTCCAAAAAAGCCTACCTGTCAATTTTATTTATTTTTTTTTTTTTAGTTTGTTTCCACTTTTACCCCCTTCATGACCAGGCCATTTTTTGCGATACACCACTGCATTACTTTAACCTCCCTGGCGGTATGATTATGCCTGGAATTTTGAACCAAAAGAGGTACAATTATTTTGCATGGAAATTTGGCGTTTTATATTGTAGACTGCAATTCTTATGAATAACTCACTTAAATCTGTCCAAACCAGAGTCTAGAAGACATCCAGAGTATGATAAAGTTTGAAACACAAAATCATAAAATATAATAAAAATATATATAAAAATTATTCAATAATGTAATCAAATCAAAAACACTAAAATGTGCTCAGTTGCAGAATAGTCGCTGTCATTAAATTTAGTGTTTGATGATGAATTGTAATTTTAATTTATTATTGCTGTTTTCTAGCTGGTCTAAAATCACTTTTCAAATAAAGGGACACTTTTTGGTTGCTATGGACAATCTCCAGTTTCCAGGCAGAAAAAAATGTATTTATTATATAAAATGACATGCAGGGCACTGGGCAGACCACTAGGGACAAAGGGGATGTGTATTTTTTTTATACAGTACTGTAATCTGTAAGATTACAGTACTGTATGTGTATTGTGTTTAACTTTTTTGAATTTGGCGCCGATCTCCGCTTCCGTGCGTCGTAACGTCGCAGGGAACGGAGATCAGCGGCACTCGGCACTGTGTGAATCGGGCAAACAGACGGCTCGCACACACAGCTGGGAGACATCGCAGGATCCAGAGGACAAGGTAAGTAACTTCCCCCCTGTATCCTGCAATGCAAGCCCGAGTCTGGCTCGGGGTTACCGCTTTTGGTACTGAAGTTCCCGCCCCGAGCCAGACTCGGGAATACCGCCAGGGGGTTAATAGACAATTGCGCGGTCGTGCGACCCTGTACCCATATAAAATATTTTTCCATTTTCCCCCCACAAATAGAGCTTTCTTTTAGTGGTTTTTCATCACTTTTGCGGTTGTTATTTTTTGCTCTATAAACAAAAAAAGGCCGACAATTTTGAAAAAAATATTTATTTTTTCACTTTCTGCTATGATACAAATCCAATAAAAAAAAAAAAAAAAATGTCTTCATTGATTTAGGCTAATATGTATTCCGCTACATAAAAATCCTAATAAGCATATATTGATTGGTTTGTGCAAAAGTTACAACGGCTACAAACTAAGGAATATATTTTTGGAATTTTTATTTATTTTAATTTTTTTTACTAGTAATGGCAGCGATCAGTGACTTATAGCAGGACAGCGATATTGCAGCAGACAAATCAGACACCTGACACTTTTTGGGGACCAGTGACACTAATACAGTGATCGGTGCTAAAAAAAATATTCACTGCCACTGTACTAATGACACTGGAAGGGAAGGTGTTAACATCAGGGGCGATCAACACCTTCCCTGCCAGGGGGTGCTTGAACTGTTGGAAGGCAGAGATCCTTGATTCTGCTTAGCACCCTTAGGAATATGTAATGTATAGAGTTTCAGGGTCAGGATTAAAAGAGAAGTATGCCCAAAGCTTTTTTGGCTCTACTTCTCCTATATATCACAAGAGTGAAGTTTATTCTGCACTCCGGTGACCAGTTTTCACTCAGCCGGTCCAGGTTGGGGAAAAGACCATACTTTACAGCCAGGATCCGCACAGATGCCTGGCCCAGGAACTGCACACTGACACACTGCAATAATTATTACTGGATGCCCTGCTCCTGAGGACAGACCCATCACAATGGGGATTGCGCCCGGGACATGGGGACGAATGGTTAGGACCATACCATATGCATTTAACACCAGTGTCCAATTTGCTGTGTAAATGAAAGTGTACAATAGCAATTTATCCCTGCGGTTGTTCATTTTCTTTAGTAAATCGGCCAATTATGTCTATGTTGAATAATGTTTTGCTATCAATATTACTTTTATTTGTCTATATGTTTGGGTAGCAACATGCTTTTAAACCTAAAAAACTGAACCTAAAAAACTTAGGTTGTTTCTAATACAGTGATTGAGGGGAACTCTTGCAATGTGGACACTTGTTGCGATGACACTCTAGAATCCCCTCAGTTTGGAAGGATTTCCTTCTACTTCCGGCTTTGGATGTAGGACAAGAAGTGAAGGGAAATCTCCCTAATGGTACCAGATGGCAAAAAAAAAAAAAAAAATACAGGGGTTATAAATCCTCCCTTATCCTTCTATACAAAATGTTTTTTAAAAAAAATTGTATTTAATTCTACTTAATGATTTTACTTCTATCTGTAAACCTAAAATGAACCCTCACTTCCTGTCCATGTGACACCTCTACAAGGAATACGATTGGGGTGTTCTCAGGACAGGAAAGCACCAACAGCAATAAGTACACTGTTAGATGTTCTAACGCTTCTCCACTATGTTAAAAAGGTGTTGCTGTTTGTGTCCACAATGGACATCTGATCCTGGTAGAAAGGTAAATGTTCCACAAATGAAAAGGGCACTGCCCTTGCAACGTGTAAGCTACAGTGGATATAAATAGTCTACACACTCCTGTTAAAATGTCTGGGGGGGGGGGGTAAAAATAAAAAATAAAAAATAATTCGGTTGCATAAGTGTGCACACCCTCTTAAAACTGGGGATATAGCTGTGTTCAGAATTAAGCAATCACATTCAAACTCATGTTAAATAGGAGTCAGTACACACCTGCCATCGTTTAAAGTGCCTTCAAATAACCCCAAATAAAGTTCAGCTATTCTAGTAGGTCTTTCCTGACACTTTCTTAGTCGCACCCTACAGCAAAAGCCATGGTTCACAGAGAGCTTCCAAAGCATCAGAGGGATCTCATTGTTAAAAGGTATCAGTCAGGAGAAGGGTAAAAAAAGAATTCAAGGCATTAGATTTACCATGAAACACAATGAAGACAGTCATCAAGTGGAGAAAATATGACACAACAGTGACATTACCAAGAACTGGATGTCCTTTCCAAAATGTATGAAATGACTAGAAAAAAAAGGTCAGGGAAGCTGCCAAGAGGCCTACAGCAACATTAAAGGAGCTGTAGGAATATCTGGCAAGTACTGGTACTGTAACAAAGGAATGGCTTCACCAGAAGTTTAAAGTTTTGGAATGGCCCAGCCAGAGCCCAGACTTGAATCCGATTCAAAATCTGTGGGTGATCTGGAGAGGGCTGTGCACAAGAGATGCCCTCAAATTCTGACAGATTTGGAGTGTTTTTGCAAAGAAGAGTGGGCAAATATTGGCAACAAGTCAAGATGTGCCATGCTGATAGACTCATACCCCAAAAGACTGAGTGCTGTAATAAAATCAAAAGGTCCTTTAACAAAGTATTAGTTTAGGGTGTGCACACTTATGCAACCATATTATATTATTTTATTTTTTATTTTTACTTCCCTCCACCTAAAAGATTTCAGTTTGCTGTTCAACTGAGTTGTACAGTTTATAGGTCACATTAAAAAGGTGGAAAGAGTTCTGAAATTATTTATATTTGTCTAATTCTTTTACATCAAAGAAACCTGACATTAACAGTGGTGTGTAGACTTTTTATATCCACTGTACACCCCTGCGGAGTGAGACTGGAATGACTATTGGCTTTCAGCTGTGTACCTTTCTGAGTACATTGGATTGTATTTCTTTCACAATAAAGTCTTATGATAATGCATTAGGCTGGTGTGCCCTCTCTGTTTTTTCAGGGTCAGAAAAAGTCACCAAACTTGAAATCGCAGTGCCGGTTTACCCTGGGGCGACCTGTCAGGAGACTTAGCCGCCTGACAAGTCGCGCTCCATGCAGTGCAATGGAACCGTTCTAATGGGAGTGACTCAAGTGGCTCTGACTTAGAAAAAGGATCCTGTACTACTTGGGGGTGACTTCGGATCGGCTTGCATTGACTTCTATTAAAGAAGTCGTTTGCAAGCCGCGTTGAGGTCCCGCTGTGCGGAGTGGCTTCAGAGTCGGACGACTTTGAAGCCGCCCCAGTGTGAACCGCCACTAAACCCTATTAAAAGATGTATTGCTGATTGTTCTTACTCATTCTAGACTTTGGCAGTTTTTACCAGCTAGAGTGGCTGCATTTTATGAGCTGAAGTATACTCCAAGTATTGAGATTTTTTTTTTCTTGTCGAGCTGGACTGAACTTGATTTATGAAATGGTGGGAAACCCGCTGAAGGATTTGCTTAGTGAAGTGGCAGATGAGGTGTGGGGAGTCCGATACAGGAGCCTGGCAGCAGAAATTTCAATGGATTTCAATTTGACGTCAGAGGTAACCAGATGTGGCTAGAAACAAGACTGCTGCTTTGAAGTGGTATGAACGGGGCGATGCATTCTGGTATGGATTGTTACGTTGTTTTGGAAAATTCCTAGAGTTTAATTTTCACATTCATAAATTATCAACTTCTGTCAGAAACGTAAAATTGGAAAAGAACACACTAAAACATTTGCACTACTAAAGAAAAAGGAAAATCAACAGCTTAGTATATTTCTCCCAAAATGGGGACAAATAATTGGGCATACTTTTCATTTTTTTGTGTTCCCAACTCATTGGGCTGCTACAGACAAAAGTGAAAAAGCAGCCCACAGCAACTTTCAGATACTAGTTCCAGACACTTAGCATGAGGGCATATTGGTATAAACTGAACTAGTGCTTTGCCAATGCAAGTTCAATCTGCTGAGATTTTGCCTTCCTTTGTTCCTCCTCCTCATCAACATAGTAACTACATTTTTAAATGAAACCTTTTGTCTTTTCTTACATATCTTAAAATTACAAAATGCTTTTAAAGGAGGATATCAGTCTGGAGGAATGGGCGTTTCTAGGCAGGCTGCGCAAACTGCTCTAGATCCACATGTGATCCGATCAGAAAGGTAAGTCAATTTCAATGCCACATCCTTAAGTTTGATGCACCAAAACTATATTAATAGTATAAATGTGGGACTTTTGAGGTACAGCATTTTGGTAAAAAATTCCCTTAGAATTGGACAATATTAGTCCATATGACAACAGACTAGTAAACTAGTAAAATAAAATTGTAAAACACTCAATCCCAAATACTGCAGTAATGGCACATGACAGTCTTTACAGCTCAATGCGTTTCTTGGACACGGTCCTCTTTATCAGGAACTAACAATACAGACTTTTGTTAATGCCATCTAGATAGAATGACAAACTTTTAGTAATCATATCAATTTATAACAAAATTTCACATATCATGCAGTGACTTTCCCCGAGGGACTGCAACATATGTGCCCACATAGTTCCACTCATTAGCCCAACTATCTATCACACAGGGGTCCCAAGGGGAGCCCTCTCCCCCTTCTCCTCCTCCAACCTCCAATATGATTTTATCTATTTATTTTAAAACCCTTCTGGATAAGTTTTGTATATTGTAAATACTACCTCATGACTTAGCGTCATCCATTTATATTAATTTTAAAGGAACATAGGGACTATTTACCTTATCATGGACTAAAGTTAATTTGTTGGGGGCCTGTCACAAAAACCGCTATTCCAGACAGCCGGGTGGTGCGCGCCGCCGCGCGCCAGCGCGCGCTAGTGCGCGCACTCCTGTGCGCGTTCCTGCGGGTGCGGGCTTGCGTGCGCGCGCGCGTGCACGTGTCCGGGCGCGCGCCCACAGTAATTGGAACACACCTGTGTGTGCTGTTGGCGCCAGTCAGCCTACTTAATCAGGCAGCACCTGTTGGCCAGTGCTGCCTGATCTTCAGCTTTCCAGAGACCTTGTTCCTGTGTTTGTAAACCTGCTAAAACCTTGTTTGATCCTGTGACCCGGCTTGCCCTTTTGGAATTCCTTGATCTCCGCCTGCCTGACGACCTCTGCCTGACTGACCATTCTTATGCTTGTCCCTTTTGTGCCTCGCCATCGGAACACCACCAGACCTTGAAGGTATCTAGATTATCTTGATCCCTATTGAGAGACTTGTGCCTGCTTCCTATTCCACGCCTCCCTTCATCTGTTGTACCCCGCATACCTACACCCATCTTGTCCCCAGTGGGGCTTATACCTGGACTTACCATATCTTCTGGATATCCTGCATACTTTCATTTGCATCACCCACCTGTGGAATCTCCTCCTGTGTATCCCGCATACCCGCACTCCACCCGGTCTCCAGTGGACTCTCCTCACCACATCCGGATACCCTGCACCAGGCTCTCTTACCCTTCCTCACTCTCGTGCCTCCTGTACCCATCTCCAGGGGCCGATAGTGGGATCCGTACGGGAGACCTCCTCTCTGCCCAAGTAGACTCACCAGTCAGGTACGTACCAGCCTGATAGTATCAGGCAGCCATGACTGAGTCCGGGCAGGGGGTCTCTCCCATGGAGGATATGTGCAGGCATCTAGCGGGTCTATCCCAAGCTGTGAAGGGCCTACAGGAAGGCTATTCCCGATTGGAAGAACAAGTCCAAACCATGTCTGCATCTTCTGTCCCCCAGGTGGCGTCTTCTGTTGGGTACCCTCAAGCACCATCCGTGATCATGCTACCACCAGAACCCAAGGTACCAATACCGGAAAGATTCTCTGGGGAACGAAGTAAATACCGTGCGTTTCGCAATGCATGTGAACTTTATTTCGCTCTACAACCACGGACTTTTTCTTTGGAAGCTACAAAAGTGGGGTTTATCATCTCCCTTCTGACTGGTGAACCACAAACCTGGGCCCACCGCCTTCTGGAACAGAAGTCTGCGTCCTTGGACTCCCTGGACCGTTTCCTCACTGCAATGGCTCAGCTATATGAGGACCCTCAACCTGCTGCCACGGCTGAAACCGCATTGCAATCCTTACAGCAAGGTCGCAGAACGGCCGAGGATTACGCCGTGGAATTCAAACGCTGGAGCTCTGATACAGAGTGGAATGATGCGGCACTGCGACACCAATTTCGCAGAGGACTATCAGATTCTCTAAAAGATGAGTTGGCCCGTGTTGGTATCCCTCAGTCCTTGGATGAACTCATTAACCTCTCAGTTCAAATTGACCGCCGTCTTAGGGAAAGACGGGCCGAAAGATCCTCTGGTCCTTCTCGCCCCTTTTGGATGCTTCCCAAAGTGCCTGGTCCTTCTAACACAGTCCCTTCAGCTTCATCTACCCTGGCTTCTGGGGCTCCTGAACCAATGCAAATCGGACTAATTCGGCCTTCCCTGACCCCTGAGGAAAAGATGCGCAGACGGGCTCATAATCTATGTTTGTATTGTGGGGAATCTGGACACTATGCAAGAATGTGCCCCAACAAGACACGTAAGTGGTTGTCTGCCTCTTCTTTATGTGCACCTGTCTTACTCCCAACCGGTACTCACCTGGCTCTCAATATTGTTTTGCAGCTCTCCGGTCGGAGCATTCCAGTATCAGTCATCATTGACTCAGGAGCATGCAGCTGCTTCATTGACCAAGTTTTTGCAACCAACCATGGCATCCCTCTTCAACCCAAAGTACGGGGCCTTGCGGTCCACCTGGCGGATGGCTCCACACTTAGTTCCGGCCCAGTCACCCAGGAAACGGAACCCCTTCTGACCACCATAGGACCTCAACACCAGGAGCTCTTACGGTTGGATGTCATACCTTCACCTCTCTTCCCGATAATTTTAGGGATGCCTTGGTTACGTGCTCACAACCCCAGTATCAATTGGGCTACAGGTGAAGTTCAGTTTTCTTCCAGTTATTGCCATCAGAACTGTCACTACGGAAAACCCAACGAACCGGCTTCGCTCCTATGCCTGGGGACTGACTCAGAACTCTACCAGTCCATCCCTGAACCTTACCGGGACTTTGCAGATGTGTTCAGCAAAAAGGGGGCAGAGACACTTCCGCCACACAGGCCTTATGATTGTCCTATAGAACTTCTACCTGGAACAGAAGTTCCCTTCGGAAGAATCTACCCACTTACGGAACAGGAATTGGGCACTCTAAAGGATTACATAGACGAGAATCTGGCAAAAGGGTTCATTCGTCCCTCCACATCCCCGGCCGGTGCAGGTATCTTCTTCGTCGAAAAAAAAGATCATTCTCTTCGCCCCTGCATTGATTATCGTGAATTAAACAAGATTACCATCAAGAACAGATACCCCCTTCCATTGGTACCAGAACTTTTTCAAAGGCTGGGTACAGCCAAAATCTTCACAAAACTGGATCTTCGGGGGGCTTACAACCTGATCCGTATCCGAAAAGGGGACGAGTGGAAAACGGCTTTCCGTACTCGGTTTGGGCACTACGAGTACCTCGTCATGCCATTTGGATTATGTAATGCCCCAGCAACCTTCCAACACTTCGTTAATAACATCTTCCATGATTATCTGGATTTGTACGTTATTGTTTATTTGGACGATATTCTAATTTTCTCTCCCTCCTTGACCGACCACCGCAGACATGTCCGAAACGTCCTTACCCGTCTAAGACAACATGGACTGTATGCAAAATTTGAAAAATGTAACTTCGAGATCCAGAGCGTACAATTCCTGGGACTAATCATATCAGCAGAAGGAATCAAAATGGACCCCGAAAAGGTATCCGCCATTTTGGATTGGCCAGCACCCATAGACAGAAAGGGAGTACAACGCTTCATTGGCTTTGCCAATTTCTACAGAAAATTTATCAAAGGATTCTCCTCTATTATTTCACCCATCACCGAACTTACTCGACAGGGAATTCGATTTCATTGGAGTTCCAAAGCACAACGGGCCTTTGAAAAACTTAAAGAACTTTTTACTTCTGCCTCTATCCTCAAACATCCGAACCCAGCCTTGCCTTTTGTTTTAGAAGTCGATGCTTCGGAGATTGCAGTGGGGGCGGTGCTATCCCAACGACAGGGTACCAAAGCTCTTCTTTTCCCAGTAGGCTTCTTCTCCCGCAAACTAACCTCTTCAGAACGAAATTATGATGTGGGCGACAGGGAACTCCTCGCCATCAAAGTAGCATTGGAAGAATGGCGCTACCTATTGGAGGGGGCTGCGCATCCTGTTCTGGTGTACACCGACCACAAAAACTTGGAGTATCTGAGAACAGCTAAAAGATTAAGACCACGACAAGCCAGGTGGGCTCTATTCTTCTCACGTTTCCAACTCCACATAACCTATCGGCCAGGCTCCAAAAACAGTAAGCCAGATGCTCTTTCTCGGATGTTCTTGGATATCGAGCACGATATTCCTCCCGACACCATTCTACCCGCCGGGAATTTCCTACTCTTACAAGAGGATCTCATATCTCGGATCAAACAAGCCTCCATCGGGATGCCTCCCTTGGATGGAGTTTCCAGTAAAGATGGATTGTTTTGGCATGAAGGCAAGATTGTGGTTCCAGAAAAATTGAGGTTACATATATTAGAGTTATGTCATGACCACAAACTGGCTGGGCACTTTGGTATCTCCAAGACAACCGATCTACTACTACGTACCTTCTGGTGGCCCCATCTGACCAAGGATTGTAAGAGTTATGTCGAATCATGTTGTGTCTGTGCTCGGAATAAGACTAGCCGAACAAGAGCCTGGGGTCTATTAAAACCTTTACCAGTCCCAGAAAGACCATGGAGTATGGTTTCAATAGATTTTATTGTCGAACTCCCACCTTCAGAAGGTTTTTCTTCTATTTTTGTTATAGTGGACAGATTGTCAAAGATGGCACATTTTTTGCCCATGAAGGGTACCCCTTCAGCTTTGGAAACTGCACAAATGTTCATTAAAGAAGTGGTAAGGTTACATGGAGTCCCAACAAACATAGTTTCAGATCGTGGTGTCCAGTTCACCTCAAGGTTTTGGAAAGCTCTCTGTCGATCTCTGGAAATCGAGTTGGCTTTCTCATCTGCATATCATCCACAGACAAACGGCCAGACCGAGAGAACCAATCAGACATTAGAGCAATATCTACGCTGTTTTTCTACCTTTTCCCAAGATGATTGGGCCTCCTTGCTCCCCATGGCTGAGTTCTCATACAATAACTCTCTGCACTCAAGTATTAACCAAACCCCGTTCTTCGCCAATTATGGGTTTCACCCATCCTTTTTACCCAGGTCAATCCCGGAATGCTCCATACCCGCAGTTTCAGAAACACTTGACTTCTTCTCCACTAACAACAAGTTACTACAGGAGACCATGACTAAGGCACAAGAAAATTACAAGAGGATCTTTGATGGTAAGAAGCGCGGAGAACTCATCCTGGAACCTGGCGATCAGGTCTGGTTGTCCACCATCAATTTAAAGATGGCCTGCCCCTCCAGAAAATTAGGCCCTAAGTTCTTGGGTCCTTTTTCCGTGAAAAGAAAAATTAATAATGTCGCCTACGAATTGGATTTACCTACTTCTCTAAGGATACATCCAGTCTTCCATGTTACTCTTTTAAAACCAGTGACTCCTAATCCTTTTGCAGGCCGCAGGGTTGGTCCCCCCAAACCCATTATTGTCAATGACGAAGAAGAATTCGAGGTGGAAGCAATTCTGGATTGTAGGAAAAGGCGTAATCAGATCCAGTTTCTCATCAAATGGAAAGGATACGGGCCTGAAGATAATTCATGGGAACCTGAAGACAACCTGCATGCGGGTGAGTTATTACGGGCTTTCAAAGACTCACACGCCTCCAAGTTAACTCGTCTGGGCATCCGGAGGCTGCCCTTAAGGAGGGGGCACTGTCACAAAAACCGCTATTCCAGACAGCCGGGTGGTGCGCGCCGCCGCGCGCCAGCGCGCGCTAGTGCGCGCACTCCTGTGCGCGTTCCTGCGGGTGCGGGCTTGCGTGCGCGCGCGCGTGCACGTGTCCGGGCGCGCGCCCACAGTAATTGGAACACACCTGTGTGTGCTGTTGGCGCCAGTCAGCCTACTTAATCAGGCAGCACCTGTTGGCCAGTGCTGCCTGATCTTCAGCTTTCCAGAGACCTTGTTCCTGTGTTTGTAAACCTGCTAAAACCTTGTTTGATCCTGTGACCCGGCTTGCCCTTTTGGAATTCCTTGATCTCCGCCTGCCTGACGACCTCTGCCTGACTGACCATTCTTATGCTTGTCCCTTTTGTGCCTCGCCATCGGAACACCACCAGACCTTGAAGGTATCTAGATTATCTTGATCCCTATTGAGAGACTTGTGCCTGCTTCCTATTCCACGCCTCCCTTCATCTGTTGTACCCCGCATACCTACACCCATCTTGTCCCCAGTGGGGCTTATACCTGGACTTACCATATCTTCTGGATATCCTGCATACTTTCATTTGCATCACCCACCTGTGGAATCTCCTCCTGTGTATCCCGCATACCCGCACTCCACCCGGTCTCCAGTGGACTCTCCTCACCACATCCGGATACCCTGCACCAGGCTCTCTTACCCTTCCTCACTCTCGTGCCTCCTGTACCCATCTCCAGGGGCCGATAGTGGGATCCGTACGGGAGACCTCCTCTCTGCCCAAGTAGACTCACCAGTCAGGTACGTACCAGCCTGATAGGGCCATTGTTAGTCTATATCTTTGCCCCAACAATTCCAAAAAAATAATAAGAAATGAATATATATATATATATATATATATATATATATATATATATATATATATATATAATTTCCAAGACATTTCCATGTCAAACGCGTTGAGCTGTAAAGGACTATCACGTGCAATTACTGCAGTATTTGGGATTGATTGTTTTACAATTGTATTTTACTATAGTCTTGTTGTCATATGGACTAATATTGTCCAATTTTAAGGAAATTAAATAAAATGATATTTTTTTACCAAAATTGTGCCTCAAAAAGTCTCAATTTATAATATGAATTTAGTTTTCGATGCACCCACATGTGATGCTTAGCCTTCCTGATTGAAAGCACCAAAACCTAAAAAATGTAAATTGCAATTACAATTGTGCAAGACTAAAGCCCTGCACACAGAATGTCAGGAGACATTTGCCGGTACAAAAAAAAAAAAAAAAAAAAAACGCCTTCTGCCCGTGTGTATGTCGGTCTATCCGACAGAAACAGGCTGTTCGGCAAGCTTCTGTCGGACATGCATGCTGGAAAACCAGCAGCTGTCCGACTCCCAATCAGTGCTCTCAGCCAATGGCAGAGAGCGATGATCAGTGTTCTGGCGGGAGGCGGTCCCCCTTTAAGAACACAACAGCCCAGCGGGGGAGATCGCTGGACTAACCTTGCATGGGTAAGTACAGCGGCTCCGGCCGAAGCGGTTAGTCTTTTAGGTGCAACCCGCAGGCTGTGTACCCAGCTTAAAAAAGTGAGGCTGGAGCTCAGCTTTAATGCCACCGTTCCCAGCTGCACATATTTCCTTTTTCATTTGCCCCTCCAAATAGCAACACATGATGGGGAATGATGCTCATCTATACCTGGCAGTAATGAAATTAAAATGGAAGTGAAGGAAAAGCAAGTATATGCTACTGGGGGCATTACAGAAAATCTTTTGCTTTTCCCTCTATGGTCAGCCATAATTCTTTCTTCGATTAAACAAAATGGCAACAAATATAATACCCTACAAAAAAAAAAAAAAAGGACAATGATGAAAATGTCATGTCTTTATATAAATTTATGAATATATTACCTCCAGAATACCATGCATAAGATTATTGGACGACAGTAGTGGGTGGATCACAAAAGTGTGTTGTTAATATACAAATATTTTTGGAACATAACACAATTCTTATACATTTGTTTCCAGCATGTATATAACAGTTTGCCTAGATCTACCCTTTAAAAATGGCAACTTTCTACCTTTCCATGTTACATGATGGATCTCAATTTATTCGTTTCTTTTAGTTTGAGTCTATGAATGAAAGCGCCAAAGTTTCTTTAGCGGTTTATGGAAATGAATGTTTATGTTGTGTTTAAAATGGAATACATAATGTAGTGTTTTGTTATGTTCCTAAATTCAGCGTGATGCCAGCGATCAAATTAACACTCTGCTGCCACCTTTTACAGGATGGAGATATTTTCCGAACATCCTGTATTAAAATATAAAAATCATTCTGTCCACTTTCATGCTATAAAGCGCCAACTTCTTTTTCTAGCCGAAGAGCTCCATGACATTGGACAAGAACATTGAAGTTTCTACAGCAATTATATTTTACATTTTTATTAAAAGCGGCATTTGAGGAAAGTGGGTCACTGTATACCACCTCAAAATCTTAGAGTAAACCTGTGAAGATAAGCATACGGAGGCTGACAAGGGTCTGAACTCCTGCATGATTATTTTAGGTCTTTGACACACAAGGCTCAAGCTGATGGCTCATAGAGCCTGAACCTTATAAGAAGACTTTTACAAAAACAAATTCTCTTATTTTTGCTTTAACCATTAGATTTTACAATATGAGGCACCCACCTACACTTGATAAAATTATAACTAAAAGGTAAAACTTTTTTTTTGCTTTTGGATAGAATGGTGAGAGATTTAAATGCCTGTCAGTTTTTGTTGCGGTTTGTGCCTCCATTAGAGAGATTCACCCTCTCTATTTGTACGGTTTACCATTATCATTGAAAGTGAAAGTAAATGAAAATCCCTAATTTTGGGTTGTCCCCAGAAAAGTAAAAAAGAGGGTAAGTCTTGCAATGGGGACACTAGTTCTGGTGACCTGGGGGCATTCTCTTAATTTTCTGGGATTTCCTCTCACTTCCTGTTTGACTATGGACAGGAAGTGAAGGGAAATCTCCACAATGGAACACAGATTGCAAAATATTTATATATATACATATATGACGACAAGGATTATAACCCTCCCTTACTCTATCCAAAATGAAAAAAAAGTTTTGCCTATAGTTCCATTTTAACTCTTTTGCGTAAAAAGGTAATTGAAGCTTATATACCCAGAACCAATTTTTTAAAACACATACAGTGAAATTATTTTATTTTGTATGCTGCTGTTTCAATAAATACCTGCACTGTGGCAAGTGAAAAAAAAAAAAATGATCATATAATTATATTAGCCAACTACAGTATTAAACAAACAGAGGCACAATGCCACCCCATAGGCTGCAGTGGCCTCTACAAGCAGGAACTATTTTTTGCATGAAGCAATAAGCTTGTATGGGATCACCATGTTACAACTGACATAGTGAGCAAAAAGATGGGGAACCACTCTAATTCATATCTGATCCTTGGTGGGGACTAAAGCCTGCAGTGACAGCCAGGTTTGACAGCTAGCAGCCACACATGGTATCGGCTGAAAGTTGTCAAAAGTGCACCGTGATATACAGTCCCTTAAGTGCAGGGCATCCTGCAAAGGAATAGTAAAATATAAAGTGTGAAAGGTATTTGTTTAAACTACATTGGATTACTGAACAGTTTTAATTAGAAACTCAGCTGAAAGATCTCTTCTCTTTGTTACCCATCAGGGTTTTTCCACAGATACCCCCTTCTTTCATACCCAAACCCACTCACAGCGCCAGTGACCACTGCATATATATATATATATATATATATATATATATATATATATATATATATATATATATATATATATATATATATATATATATATATATATATATATATATATATATATATATATATATATATATATATATACACACACTGCACACAACTAGTCATCTAGCTAGTCTGGCTGTTACCTATAACTGAGACTCCCAACCAGAACTGGAGCCTTAACTACCATATGCAATGGCCATTCCAGAACAAGCACATTACTGGGCATGATGCTGCTTAGGTGCGCACTGCCCTGTCCCTAGCATACCTTTCAGGAAGCAGGTAAAGACAGACTGCAGTGATGGACAGAAGCCTTAGCTATGACACATAGTATGAACTTCCGTTTTCTTGGAAAAGCTTCTCATAATAACCATTTGGTAGCCAATGCATACGTAGAGCAGTAAAATGGGTCTCCATTTACATAGACATTTGGAAACCACTTCTCTTGAACATTAATAGAGGTCAGCAATAAGGACATTTTGAAATTTTTTAAAGTGTCAGAAAAATATGGGAGGTGCCATGGCTGTGTTCGGATTCAATACTTTTGAGACGCAAAAAAGAATATGGTAACCGAGTTTCAGAAAAAAAAGTGTCAGTACTCCTTATCTCTACACTATCTCTATACAGTGGAACCTCGGTTTGCGAGTAACGTCGTTAATGAGCGTTTTGCAAAATGAGCACTGTATTTCTAAAAATCCTAACTCGGTTTGCGAGTGCTGTCTGGGGGGTACCGGACCCGAACAGCGCCGATCGTCGGCGTTCGGAAATGCACAGAAAGGGCAGGAGGTCAGCCAAAGTGTGCTCAGGCCTTTTCAGCCATTTGAGGCTCACCGGCGCCCCCCCGCCTCTGGCCACATGCTGTATTGCATCCCATTGAAGTCAATGCAGAACAAATTATTTTCGTTTCCATTGACTTCAATGGGAAAACTCGCTTTGATATGCGAGTACTTTGGATTACGAGCATACTCCTGGAACGGATTATGCACGTAATCCAAGGTTCCACTGTAGTTCCAGGTCTGAGATTCAAAAAACATTCAGCATGAAAGCCAGCAAACTCACATTCTCAAAAGGGAAAGGTCAGCAATTGCAGTCCCCAAACTCTTCTCATGACTCCCTTCAAGGGCTTGTATAAAAAATGTATATGCAATTCTAGTCAATCAGCACTAGCCCTAGTAAGATGGTGATTAATTAGGGATGCACATAATGCACAGCTGTTAGCCAAGAATTAGATACACTCGTGTAGTTTGTGAACTTTAGCCCAACCCAACTGTACCATGCAATGAAGGAGGAGTCATCACAAAAGCAGAACTTTCAAGAAGTTCAAATTTCTCCAAATGGGTCATAGCAGTTGAAGGAATAAGTACAGCATGCTTCTAACTTATTAACCAAGAAGGGTCATACTTTTTCCTAAAATTATCAAGGGGTTATGCTATATGAACCTTTTATATGCAAAGAGTCTTTTGCAATAAAACCCTTGCCTAACTTATAAGAACACAAAATAATTCTGAAGTTCGGTGTAACTCTAGTTAATAAGTTCATCCAAAACTAATAACAGTTTTGGATAGGTGCTGGCTGGTAACTCAAAAATTGTCCTGTTATTTTTCTCAGTGAATTTGATTTTTAAAACTGAGGAACTTTCCATCACAGGAAGTCTAAGGTTTTGTTTACATGGGGTATATTAATGCATGCCTCGTGATTACGCACACAGGTATGCACAGGTGCTGGGTGCATCTCCATGCAGACAGTCCCATTGATGTCTATTAGGAAGCAGCGACAGACACAGTCACTGCCCTCAGCTTGACATTCGTGCCTTCGGGCTGTGCACCCACACCTGCACAAATGTCAAATTGTCCATGCCACTGCTGTGCTTCAATTAAAATCAATGGGACTGCCTGTACAGGCATGCATGAACACCTGTGCATCCCTGTGCGGGTAAACATGGTTCTCACATGGGCACACACTGATATGTCCTGTGTGAACGAGGCTGAACTCTCTGCCAAATGCCTATTATTTTACATTACAAAGAATTGTATGAGAAGGAATGATACTCCTCCTGCTTCAAAACCAGTACTCACCAGTACTCATTTTAAAGCCCATGTTTGGGTGGAATTTGTTCCCCATCCCTCATAGCCTCCCTCCACCATCACTTTGCTCTTCACAACATCTTTTCTAATGCCGCGTACACACGATCGGAATCTCTGATGGTTTTCCAGTCGGAATTTCGCTCAAACTGCCTTGCCTACACATGGTCACACCGAATTCCGACGGTCAATAACACCACGACATACAACGCGTTCAACGGCACTATAAAAGGGAAGTTTAATGCTTCCGAGCATGCGTCAAATTGTTTCCGAGCATGCGTCGGAATTTTGCGTGTCGGAATTGCATACACGCGATCGAAAAATCCGATAGAAAGGTTTTCGGTCGAAAAAATTAAGAACAGGCTCTCAATCCAAAGTCCGTCGGAAATGCCGACAGAAAAAGACCGATGGGCATACACACAGTCGTAAAAGCCAATGAAAAGCTCCCATCGGACTGTTTCCATCGGAAATTCCGACCGTGTGTACGCAGCATAAGAGTGAAGACCGGCAATGATCATGGCTTCATCATGCAGATGCACTCTTCCGGAGCCTGAGATGACCCCGCTGCTGGACATTTAAGGGTAAGTGTCCACAATCCCCAAGCAGCACTAGAAGAAAGGTCGTACCACTCTGCAGTCCAAAATAAAAAAAGACTCAGGACCCAGCGTATTACATGACAACAGATTTAGATGTATCTGGAGCTTCTAAACTTTTTTTAGTTTTTTGTTGTTAATTTGATTTTTTTGTTTATTTTTATTGCAGCAGCGCCTATTTAGAGGATGGTGAGGTTTATTATAAGGGTATTGTAGCTTTAATTTTAAAGTCTTCACCTAACTTTGCATATCATCAGCTATACATTTTCAAACATTTAGAAGATAAAGATAATGCCACCAAGATAAATATATGAAAATAGAAATATCGAAGGGAATCAGTAGAGTGATTAAAAAAAAGTGGGCTGGCATTTATTTACAGGAATGAAAAAAGTATAACAAAGAATCTATTCCACTGATAAAAAATGGCTTTCTGAGAGGAGTGTTATAACACTCATAGATCATGGCTGAAAGCAAGGAAGACCAGTTAAAAAGTACATTAACATGTAACCTTTAAACTTCACGCTGTAACAGCCCATCACTTTTCTCCGAGAGATAGCCATACTAGGACAATTAATCACAGCTACAGCGTACATAGAGTCAACATTCTTAATTAGGGTCGACACACACTCCTCCTTGCCCATATCTGTCAGGAAGGCTGTTTAAAAAGTTGACTTATTAGTCCGTATTAGGGAGCTGTGGAAGGGTTCTGTTTAATATCTCTAGGTTGAAATAATTCATCCATCCGGGGTACACTGGTGCCTGATAATTCCTACCCTCACTAGAGGCTGAAGATAACCGCTGGCCCTTGGACTATCAAAGGCGCTATAAATCAACAAGAGTGCAGCTCCCATACATCCTGGGTTAATATCTGTTTATAATATCTCCGCTGAGAATGTAGGTTTGACACTTCAGGAATCATTGTAGAGAGTGAACAGGCAAAGCAGGTAATGTTACTTAAGAACACAAAAATAAGATTAAGCAGTGGACATTTTTTCAAACATATGATGTGCTAAAAGCCATCCTTGCACACCAAATATTGAGTGTTCACCCATATTATAGTTAAAAAAACTTAAATCCAGCCGAACTTTTAGTTTTTTTGAGAAGGTTACCGTTTCTTTCAGATTTTTATTACGGTCTGTTTTCCTTTAGTCTAGTACACACTATCAGTTGTTTTTTCATTCAACTCAGTGGACTGAATGAAAAAAACTGAAGAGCTCAGGAGGAGACCCTGTACTAACAATCTGACGTTAGTACAGCGATCTCCCCTCTGAGCTATTGTGGGGGGGGGGGGGGCAGATGAAAGAACACTGGCAGGGGACAGATGAAGGAACACTGATGGTGGGAGCCAATGAAAGGATACTGATGGGGAGGAACACTGATGGTGGGGGACAGATGAGTGGGTTTCTGATGATGGGGGACAGATGAGCGGTCACTAATGGGTGGAGGAAAGATGGTGAGGGACAGATAAGGGGTTACGAATGGTCGGGAAAAGATGAGGGATACTGATGGTGGGGGGTCACTAATAGCAGGGGACATTGATGGCAGAAGACAGATTAGGGGGAGACTGATGGTGGGGGGTCACTAATAGCAGGGGACATTGATGGCAGAAGACATATTAGGGAGAGGCTGATGGTGGGGGTCACTAATAGCAGGGGACATTGATGGCAGAAGACAGATTAGGGGGAGACTGATGGTGGGGGTCACTAATAGCAGGGGACATTGATGGAAGAAGACAGATTAGGGAGAGGCTGATGGTGGGGGTCACTAATAGCAGGGGACATTGATGGCAGAAGACAGATTAGGGGGAGACTGATGGTGGGGACAGCTGAGGGGGGAGACTGATGGTAGGGGTCACTAATAGCAGGGGACATTGATGGCAGAAGACAGATTAGGGGGAGACTGATGGTGGGGACAGCTGAGGGGGGAGACTGATGGTAGGGGTCACTAATAGCAGGGGACATTGATGGCAGAAGACAGATTTGGGGGGACTGATGGTGGGGACAGATGAGGGGGGAGACTGATGGTGGGGGTCCCTAATGAGGATTCTCTGATGAGGGGTAAACTCATGTGGGGGCTCTGATGAGTTTCTGATGAATGGGGAACTTGATGAGGAATCTCTGATGTGGGAATCACTAATGAGGGGGGCCCTGATGAGGGGGTGATGACACAGTATGTGATTGCAGTTTGTACATGAAAAAAAAGACGCACAAGAAAACGGATATCAGCATAAAAACTGACTGAAATGCACATGAAAACGAATGGAAGCTGATATGAAACTTATGTAAACTGATGTCTCTGCAAGTGAAATCTGCATTGTTTTCGCATCAGTTTTTATGCGCGTACGGTGTGAACGAGCCCTTAAAAATATACTGACTTTAAATAAATAACTCCATTATTATTTTTATATCTTCCTGGAGTTCAGCTTTAACCTGCAGAAAATGCAGGGGACAGATGAAAGGACACTGATGGGGGGACGACACAGACGGTGGGGGACAGATGAAAGGACACTGATGGGGGGACGACACAGACGGTGGGGGACAGATGAAAGGACACTGATGGGGGGACGACACAGGCGGTGGGGGACAGATGAAAGGACACTGATGGGGGGACGACACAGGCGGTGGGGGACAGATGAAAGGACACTGATGGGGGGACGACACAGGCGGTGGGGGACAGATGAAAGGACACTGATGGGGGGACGACACAGGCAGTGGGGGACAGATGAAAGGACACTGATGGCAGGTGCATAAAAACTGACTGAAACACGCACGTAAACTGAAGTCTCTGCAAGTTTTCATGCACATATAGTGTGAATGAGCCCTTAAAAATATACAGACTTTAAATAAATACATAACTGCATCATTAGTTTTTATACATTTCTGGAGTTCAGCTTTAACCTGCAGAAAATATTATACAATCTGATTAAACTAATTTATGAGAATTCATCAAACTTGTCTTTTTGCATCCAAAATAACAGCAGAAGTTGATAGACCGGGATCCACAGTCTGTGTAATAAGAGATCTACAACTGTTAGCTTTACATTTTAATATGCATCTACCAGCAAGTAGGTTTAGATGATAATGTAAAAAAGCTTTCACTAAGGAATACAACCCTTCCTACAGTATGTGCAAGTGTTATTGCAGAGTGCAATCAAATGGTATTGCTTCTACACAAGCAAATTAGCCCCCATGGCCTATATCAGCCTTGCTCTACTTTGAGAGGAACTCTTGGAAAAAAATTCAGGTCTCAGGGAGCCCTTGCTAATAATGAGTATATCTACAGCACACGGTACATAACAGTGATGGCCATGGACACCAGGAAGAAGGCTTCTTACACGTATGGTCATTAAGAATCCCCCCTTACAGATAGCTAAGATCATAGCTGTCAGTGGATACTTATTTAAGGGAGGAATAAATTGCTCAATCTCTAGCAGCCTCTGGAGAAACCCAAGGCATTTACGGCACCATGGTTCGGAAAGACTGGTCTACAATCTCACACCAGCTCATTCCAGTTGCCCATACATGCAATTGTATGCCTATGGAAGTAGGAAGAAGAGTGTCCGAAAATATCACCAATGTCAATCTAGCTTAAAGAAGAAAAGAAAAACTCTGGGCCTGTGATCAAAGGGGCTCCACCGGGACACACAAACTGATCTGAAGACTAACATAGATACTATAATATCATACAAGAAAGGAATTAGTATTGAAGACTTAGGAAATATCTACCATGTAGTTTTCCAACATTTCAATAGCCCCTGGACCATCACATTATAATCAATATTTGGTTTAAACCTGAACTCTAGGCAGATATAATAGACATGCATAAATGGAGCTCTGTAATCAATAATACATCAGTAAATGTACTTTAAATGATAAGATTACCTTTCTGAACATGTTACATGCTACACCCATATTTAGGGTGCAACATGTTCAGTATCTGACCCCCCCCCCCACCTGCACGGCCACAACTACAACTACTGTCAGCCTTCGCAGCTGATGGCTTGTAGTGCTCAGTGAACTGCCAGGGCACTGATGAGCGCTCTAGGTAGTTCACCAAACTTCCTGTCATTTATTAACGGTCTGCCTGTATTGGAGGTATGAGCAGATAGGTTTCGGTATGCAGTTCCATACTAACCGGTATATTCTAGGCCATGCAGTGTAAAAATGCTTGCTTGTGCAAAAAACATATGTAATAATTCACAAAGCATAGTTGTACAAACACAAATATGATATCAGGACCAGTGACAGTAGTTTTACATGCGCCAAGGTGCTTCAAATTACACACAAAAAAAAAAAAACAGTGCTGTGAAAAAGTATTTACTCTCTTTTTCTATTTTTTGCATATTTGTCACAGTTGTATACCCTAAAATTCCACATGCACCTACAGGTAAGCCTAGATTAAGGCTTACCTGTAGGTACAAGAAATATCTCCTAAACCTGCACGGTTTAGGAGATATTTGAAAAAGAACATTTTACAACGTTGTCTACGGCGCATGCGCGCCGTAGACAACGGTGCATTTACAGGGTTAATCCCCATTCACAACTGCGGCTCACCGCACTTGAAGTGTCCCGCGCGCATGCGCGGAGCGACGTCCTCGCCGCTCTGGCCAATCACAGTGCCGCAGCGGCGCTGTGATTAGCTGGAGCAGCGATACCCGGAAGGGTATCTGTTTAGAGATGGATGCGGCCGGAGGGGGAGAAGAACATGGCTTCGGGGGCCCCCGATCTAAGGTAAGGTATGCATAATGAGCTAGTATGCTAGTCATACTAGCTCATTATGACTTTGTCTTGCAGGTAGTTAACAAAAAATTTTTTTTTTAAATGGGTATACAACCGCTTTAAATGATTCAGATCATCAAATTAATTTTAATGTTACACAAAAGATAACCTGAGTAAATACAATCAGTTTTGAAATGATGATTTCATTTATTAAGGGGGAAAAAAAAAAAAAAAACTGTCCAAACCTGCCTGGCCCTATGTGAAAAAGTAATTGCCCCCCCCACCCCCACCTTGCTAAATCATGAATGAACTGTGATTAACCACATTTTTTGGAAAGCGGAGTTAAAGCGGGATTCCACCCTAAAGTGGAACTCCCGCTTTTCGGAACCCCCCCCCCTCCGGTGTCACATTTGGCACCTTTCAGGGGGGAGGGGGGTGCAGATACCTGTCTAAGACAGGTATCTGCACCCACTTCCGGCATAAACTCCCACGGGAGTTTACGCAAGTTCCTGTCCCAGCGCGCTGTCTGCCGGGACACACACGTGTCCCGGCAGACAGCGCTGAAGATTCTCATTGCGCCGCGCGACTCGCAGTAGGGAATCGGGAAGTGAAGCCACTTCCTGATTCCCTTACCGAGAATGGCGCCGGCTACAGCAGAGACCCGAGCGATCGATCGGCCTCTGCTGCCGACACCACTGGACCCTGGAACCTGGAACAGGTAAGCGTCCGTTTTTTAAAAGTCAGCAGCTGCAGTATTTGTAGCTGCTGGCTTTTAAATTATTTTTTTTTTCAGTACAGTCCCGCTTTAAATTTCACTTACTGCCAGACCTGTTGAATCAAAAAAAAAAAAAACACTTAAATAGAAGCTGTCTGACAAAGTGAAGAACGCTGAAAGATCTCAAGAAGAAACACATCATGCCGCGGTCTAAAGAAATTCAAAAACAGATGAGAAACAAAGTAATTGACATAAATCAGCCTGGAAAGGGTTACAAAGCCATTTCTAAGGCTCTGGGACTCCAGCAAACCATTGTGAAAGCCATTATCCACCAATAGGAGAAAACATGGAACAGTAGTGAAACTTCCCAGGAGTGGCTGGCCAACCAAAATTACTCTAATGCCCCGTACACACAGTCGGACATTCCGACCACAAAATCCGTCTGATTTTTTCAGACGGATTTTGGCCAAAACTTGTCTTGCATACACACGGTCGCACAAAGTTGTCGGAAAATCCGATCGGTCCGAACGAGGTGACGTACAAAACATACGACGGGACTACGAAGAGGCCAGTAGCCAATAGCTTTCGTCCCCACATTTCTTCTGAGCATGCGTGGCACTTTGTACGTTGGAATTCTTTACACACGATCGGAAAAAGTCTGATCGGATTTTGTTGTCAGAAAATTTTGGGTCCTGCTTTCAAACTTTTTCTGTCGGAAATTCCGACAGAAAAAGTCCGCTAGAGCCCACACACCATCTGATTTTCCGACAACATAATCTGATCTGACTTTTTCCACCGGAATTTCCGACTGTGTGTACGGGGCATTAGAGCACAACGACGACTCATTCAGGAGGTCATAAAAGAACACAGAACAACAGCTAAAGAACTGCAGGCCTCACTTGCTTCAGTTAAGGTCAGTGTTCATGATTCAACAATAAGAGCCTGGGCAAAAATGGCATCCATTAGCTTGGCATCCAAATATGTTTGATGATCTGAATCATTTAAAAAGCGGAGTTCTACCCTTAAGGGGAAACCTCACTTGTTTGCACCCTCACCCCCTCCACTGCCACATTTGGCACTTTTTTATGGGGGGGAGGGGGAGCGGGTACCTGGTTTTGACAGGTACCCGCCCCCACTTCTGGCTCAGATCTCCGCCCCCCCCCCCCCACTTTCCCCTTCTGGGACACATTTGAAGTATATGTAGTGACTGACGTTGAAATAAAAAATGTGGGGGTTGGGGAGCCTGGCGCTCCCCTTTAAGTGTGACAAATATAGGGGGCGTGGCTACGACATGCACGAGTGAGGACGTGCTTGTGAGGAGCTCCGTGAGACCCGCCACATACAGAGCCTGAACGGCGGCTCTGAGGGAGATAAAAACACCGCACAACGATGCCTCCGAAGCGGAAGACATCCCCGCAGCCACAGAGGACTCCGAGGAGCCGGGCCGAGTCCCTGGACAATTACTTTGGGGCCCGCAACGAACCGGCAAGTACAGCCAAGATGGCGCCCAGCACCCACGCGGCCGCAGCGGCCTCCCCCACCGGCTCCCCACACATGCCTGTGCTATCACCACCGGCCCCCTCCTCTCCCTCAGGGTCAGAGAGCATGGAAGGGCCAGCAGCTAAGGGAGACCCATGGGAGGACAAGGACATTCGCTCCCACATTTTATCCCTCCCCACCGCAGCAGACCTAGAGAGGTTTGCAAACAGGGTAGAGAAGGCCCTGAGACAGGACATTGAGAACCTGCAGGCTGACACAGCCCACCTGGGGGAGAGAGTGGAAACACTTGAGGTGCAATGGGATGAAACTGCCCCCACACTGCAAGCTCTGACTGACCGGTGCGACAGACAGGATCGCAGGCTGGAGGCATTGCTAGATCAAATGGATGATTTTGAGAACAGGAGCCGCAGGGTTAACATACGCATCAGAGGCCTACCTGAGGCAACTGGACCAAGGGACATTGTACCTACTCTGCAAGGGGTCTTTAAGCAGATACTGGGCCGTCAGGCCCCGGCACACATTGAAATTGACCGAGCTCATAGGGCCCTGAGACCCCCTTCAGATGACCCGGATAGACCCAGAGACATTATATGCAAGTTGCATAAATACTCGCTTAAGGAGCGCATCATGAATCAAGTCAGAGGAGTCCGTCACGTGGACTTTGATGGCGCCAAACTGACTTTCTTCCCAGACATATCAAGGCGCACCTTGATGCAACGCCGGGCACTTAAACCGCTACTGGCATCCCTGCAAGATGCCCAACTGCCCTACAGATGGGGCTTCCCATTCAGCCTCTCGGCGACCAAAGAGGGTAGGCAATACACCCTCCGCACCAAAGCTGACCTGCCCCGCTTCCTGGAGGACCTGGGCCTTCCACCTGTGGACATCCCAGACTGGAGGACATCGCCCGCCATCCCTCTCCCCAGACAACCTGATCAGTGGAGGCAAGGCCGCCGCAGACGCCGACGCGGAAACAGAAGAAGCATGTCTGAACATGGATCACCTAGGCGCCCATCACAGGAGGAAGCCTGATTAACTGTTCCCCACTCTGATGCCGGAAAAGATTTTGCCCAGCTTCTTTTGAAACTCCCCTCATAGCTGCCGTTCCACTTTGCAGCAGACTCTCTACCCCATGTCGGATACCACTACGTTTACATGTTTAGCCCTCCATGGGTAGATTGAGCCATATACACTGTTGGTGGGTCGCACGGCGGTCTCGCTTTGCGTGCTATACCACTACCCCCCAGTAGGACTACTCCTTGGAGTGATGTTCCCTTTTTGGGAAATGTTTCTGCTCGCTGGACCCCACCGTTTCCCCTGGTTGGGGGGGGGGTGGGGTTCCCCGACCAGGAGACTAGTTGCACTGAGTTGTGCCTGTAAGGCAACATGTTTTATTTCTTACTGTGCTCTTGCTTCTGTCTTTGCTCCTTTGCTATCTCCCCTCCCCATGTCTACCACATCCGCTGTAACTATGGTTTTTTTTTTAGGACCCTGCATACACCTGAGTGCTGACAGTGCCCACTACTCTGGCACGGACGCGCTGCTGATACCCTCTCCCCCTGGGCCGAGACCTCCGGCTCACCCTCTGAACCATCACCATGGCTGATCTAAAGGTCGTATCCTACAATGTCCGAGGCCTGGGCTCACCGGCGAAACGCAGTAAGTTGTGGCTTGAGATGAAACGTATGGGAGCACACTTTGTTTTCTTGCAGGAAACCCATTTTCATGCTGACTCGGTCCCCCGTTTACCCACGCACCTCTATAAATCATGGTACCTTAGCAACTCTCCTCGCCCTAAATCTGGGGGGGTGGCTATAGCTGTACATAAGCACTGTCCCTTTATCATGGAGGACCAAATGCTAGATCCGGCAGGTAGATATGTATTTGTTAAGGGCACCATCTATAATCAGAAATACACGCTTGCAGCTTTGTACGCCCCTAACAGCAAACAGCTTACCTTTATAGATACAACGCTGGAGACCCTCGCTTCCTTTCGCGAAGGTCAACTGATTTTGGGGGGAGACTTTAATGTCAGCCCAGACCCACAGATAGACACGTCACAGGGACGTTCAACACACTCCTTCGCCTTTCTGAAACATTTCAAGAAGTCTCTACAGACCCATCACCTGGTGGACTGCTGGAGGATCCTCCACCCAAGTGACAGGGACTATAGCTACTTCTCGCCCACCCACGGTGTTTACACACGTATAGACTTCCTGCTGCTAGATCAATACTCCCTAGACTCCCTAACAAAAGCCTCCATAGGCTCCATTACTATCTCTGACCACGCGCCTGTCTCCATTTCCCTGCGCCCACAGTTTATGGAGGCACGGACATGGAACTGGCGCCTGAATGACGGCATACTGGATGACGTGGTGGCACTGAAGGGGGTGCTGGACACCATCTCCCTGTATTTCCGGGAAAATCCCCCAGAGGAAGTCAGCATGGGTTCAGTCTGGGAGGGACACAAGGCAGTGGTGAGAGGGGAACTGATCTCCCAGGGGACCCGATTGAAGAAGGCCAGGGAGGGAGACATGCAGAAGCTCCTAGCCAAAATACGCTCAGCGGAAATAGTACACAAAAAGAAGGTCACCCCCTCTCAGACAGCAGAACTACACTCCCTTAGGCAGGAATTAGCGACACTCCTAGATGCCAAAATCAAAGCCCGTTTACGCCACTTGTCGCACAAGTTCTATGAATTTGGCAACAAATGTGGAAGACTGCTAGCCAGGGCCCTCAAACGCCAGAAAGATGCAGGCCACGTACATAAGCTCAACACATCTACAGGGGAACCAGTGGTACATTCATCAAAGATAGCAAGCATGTTTAGAGACTTCTATGCCCAGCTGTACAACCTACCAGCCACATTACCTGGGTCCTCGGAAACCCAAAGGAATGCTCGTATTGAGCAATACTTGGAGGAAGCCCAATGCCCTCAGCTGAGTGCCTCAATCTGCGCACAGCTGGAGGACCCAATTACGGTGGCTGAAATACAGGCAGTGATAAAAGACCTCCCTAACGGGAAAAGTCCAGGTCCGGACGGATACACCAATACTTATTATAAAAAGTACTCAGGAGTACTTGCAGGCCACATGTGTAAATACTTTACGGCTCTAGCCCAGGGCATGGGAATGCCCTCGGAAGCCCTAATGGCACACATTACGGTACTCCCAAAAGAAGGGAAAGACCACACCTTACCAGGCAACTACAGGCCCATATCGCTTCTCAATACTGATATTAAAATCCTGGCCAAGATATTGGCTAACAGACTCAAGCCAATCCTCCCGACAGTGGTTGGCCCCGACCAGACCGGCTTCATCACGGGCCGAGAAGCCAGGGACAACTCCAATAGGGCACTCCAGCTGATCCACTGGGTGGAATCCCAGGGGGTGAAGCACCCCTGTCTCTTGCTTTCCACTGATGCTGAGAAAGCATTTGACAGGGTGGACTGGACCTACATGAAGGCGGTGTTGAAGAGGCTCGGCCTCGGACCTAATATGCTGACATGGATCTCCTCCCTATATAGCTCCCCGTCCGCCAAGGTGAAGGTGAATGGGCTCCTATCAGACCCTTTCCCTATTAAGAATGGGACACGCCAGGGCTGCCCGCTGTCCCCGCTAGTCTTTGCCCTCACCCTAGAACCCCTCCTTAATAGAATCCGTAGGAACAACAATATCAAAGGATTCTCGGTTGGGCCGACGGAACACAAACTATCGGCGTATGCGGATGACGTATTATTCTACGTCGCTGACCCCCTTATATCGCTGCCCAGTATTATGACCGAACTACAGGAATTCAACGAGCTGTCACACTTCAAAATCAATTATAACAAATCCGAGATTCTCTCCCTAAACATACCCTCAGATCTACGTACAAGGCTGCAGGCTGCTTTCTCTTTTACATGGTGCCCCACATCACTTAAATACCTGGGAATATACTTACCTAAGAAATGTTCACAGCTATATGACTGTAATTATACCCCACTACTCACCACTGTCAAAACAGACCTTAAAAACTGGAACAAGACAGCATTCTCATGGATGGGCCGAGTCAGCATCCTCAAAATGAATGTGCTTCCTCGCATACTGTTCCTCTTGCAAATGGTGCCGATTGCTTTACCAAAGGCGTTTTTCTCAAGCCTCAACAGTATGTTCTCTCAGTATATATGGAGTGGGAAATGCCCTAGGTTGGCACTCCGCATGCTGCAACGCCCCAAAGTTAGGGGAGGCCTGGGGGTTCCGATAATTCGCAGGTACTATGAGGCAGTGGCCCTGCAACGCATTCTGGACTGGTGTCATAATGTCACTCACAAACTCTGGGTCCCCCTGGATAAGTCTCTGGCAGGTCGAAATTTGGCTCATGCCCCATGGGTCCCCAAAGAGCACAGGGGCCTGTCCACCCTGGTGTCCCCGTTAGCCTCCCATGCACTGACGATATGGGATGCCCTAAACAGGGGAGGAAGGCTGGCTCGACCAACCTCCCCCTTGGCACCACTAGGCGGCTTCCCCTGGTTCACTCCAGGGGAACACCCGTCTTTCTTTCGGACGTGGGCGGCGGACGGGGAGCCCAGATGTGGCAGATTTGTCCAGGAGCAGGGACTGTTGCCCATAGAAACCCTGAGGGCTCAGTACGGCCCCTTCTTAATGGACGACTGGCGCCATAGGCAGCTCCAGCACTTCATAGCCAACCTCCCACACGGAGTTAGGTCACCCACCCAGGCCTCGCCATTTGAGCAGTTGTGCATGGCAGAGGAAGCCACTCCACACGCTATCTCAGTACTGTATGAAATGTTACAGGCACAGCAAGTGGAAGAGAAGCCAACCTTTATCAGAGACTGGGAGAGGGATCTTCAGCGCGTCTTCACGCAACCTCAGTTGGAGCACATGTATAAACTTACGCACTCCAGTACAGTAGACACAAAAATGCAGGAAAATAGTTATAAGCTTCTAACTAGATGGTACAGAGTGCCAACCAGGCTCACCAGGATGTACCCATCTTTGCCGGATACATGCTGGAGAGGTTGCGGTCTCAGAGGCTCGTTCCTCCACATATGGTGGGAGTGCCCCGTCCTGAGACCCTTCTGGCGGGATATTCACGCTCAGATTAAACAGATACTGGACCTGGAACTTCCGGATTCCCCACTGGAATCGCTGTTGCACTTCCCCACCATTCCTCTCAGCAGATATAGCAAATCTGTTTTACCCCACCTGCTTAATGCGGCTAGGAGGCTGATTCCAATTCACTGGAAGACGCCCAGGACACCCACCCGAGCAGAATGGGTGAAGCTAGTCGATAATATCATGGCCGCGGAGGAGTGGATGGCGAAGTGCAAAGATAGATACGAAAAGTTCTACGCCATCTGGGCTACATGGATACATTATACCTCCTCGGGACCCCCACCATTGGGGACCCCTCCCACGTAAAGAGACAGAAAGCAGTAAGATAGGGGACACTAGGATGCCAGAGAGCGCTGGATGCCCCTCAGCAACTCAGATTAGAGTAGCATAGCAGCGGATGTGAACCCCCCCCCCCCCTTTTTTTTTTCTTTTTTTTTTTTTTTCTTTTCTCCTCCCTCTCGTTTTCTGCTAATCTATCTGCTTAACCTATCCCTCATTCTTTTCTCTCTCTTCTCGAAGCAGGCTCCCTTTACAGTATTTAAGCGTAGTAGGCAGAAGGGACTCCGGAACCGAGGCCTAAAGTCAGGTCTCCGATTGGAGATCCACGTTTCTGACATGGTCCACCGGAGAGGCCAGGGATGGACTAAAGATGCTTGAACTCATACCACGGGTCTGATATGCTAATAAACACATCCCTGTGAACCGCCCCTGGTGGCCGGATAGTCACATGCAGTTCATGAACTACCCCCCGCTCCGAATAAGATCCCTAATGGCTACACGATGCACTTGTTACCAATGGTTCCTGCTACCAGGCCTTTGTTTTGTTTGTTCTTTTTGCTCTGTATGTTTGTTTACGTGTTTATTTTCAAAATAAAGATTATATAAAAAAAAAGTGTGACAAATATGCAAAAAAATACAAAATAAAAATCAGGAAGGGGGGCAAATACTTTTTCACAGCACTGTATAAGGAAATTGTGCCACAAGTGAGACTTATAGTTTGCACAGCTATTTGAATAGCTGGTTGGTTACGCACAGTGACGCTGTGGCCTTTCTTTCACATCTGCAACACCTTCATTTGCGCCTCCCATCATAAATATCCAGGCTTGAACTGAGTGGACCAATTATTACTAAGAATAGGTCTGTTTAAGAATTTTTAAACTTACTTTTGTTGCCTATCAGCGCTACAAACGGCTGTGTTTCTGACTCTTCGTTCGCCTTCTTCACCATGGAAAACCAATCTTCTAAGTTCTCAAAACTTTGGTAGTTGGTGATATCATATACCAGCAAAACTCCCTGAGATAAGGAAACATTACAATGTTATTTATTCTGAAATACAAAATTCCCAGGATATGCAACTCATCTAACAATTAGCACATGTAATGTATTAACGACTTAGTGCAATGTTTACCTGTGAGACAAAAACTAATGACAGACATGTTTAGATCCTGTGACAAATATTAATATTGTGCTACACTATCGGGATTAACTAAGGTTATCTGTAGGTGGCACTGGGAAAAAAAAAAGTATGCTTAGAGTAAGATAATTATTTCAACAAAGATAACATGACTGCTGAATAACACTATCATTACCAAGAACAGATATTTAAGTAAAACTCTAGTTTTGCATCTCGAAAACAGAGCTGCTTCAAAGACAGACAGATTGGTAGCTACTCTTAGCAGCAGTGCTAAAACGATCTTTATAAAATGTATTTTATATATATATATATATATATATATATATATATATATATATATATATATATATATATATATATATATATATATATATAATGCACACACACACAGTTGTACTCATAAATTTACAATTTATGATTTCTAGGCCATTTTTAGAGAATATGAATGATAACACAAACTTTTCTTTCACGCATGGTTAGTGTTTGGCCATTTATTATCAATCAACTCTTTTTAAATCACAACAGAAACTACCCAAATGACCCTGGTCAAAAGTTTGCATACCCCAGTTCTTAATACATTGTGAAAGCATCATCTAAAAAAGCCCCTTGTGTTTTGTAATCTAATATACGAACTGCGCCTTTAAAGTTATGATTTTTCTTTGCTAAAGTAAATATATAATTGTTTTGCAGTATCTTGTCTTGTGATAAAACTGTGTGTTATAAGATCTTAAATCATATGATACTTTGCACAATATGTAACTTTCCATAGAATAAGTTTGTGGTAGCAGAAGGACACGTGTGCCTTCTTTGTAATCACGCCTTTTTTTGTTTTGTAACTGTAACTGAATAAAAGCTTAGACACGAGCTACAATAAAGCAGACATCTTACGAATGCACAACCTGCCTCTTATTTCATTCAATGTCTCCAGATATCTGAGCGCCCTGTTGGTGTACATACAGAAGGGGTGGTCATCCAGAATACCTACTATTTCCTTTCACCGTGTATTGTCCCCTTTAACATCTATGACAGCTTGAAGTCTTTTGTGGTATTTGTGGATGAGGCTTGTTATCTTCTCAGATGGTAAAGCTGCCCATTCCTCTTGGAAAAAATCCTCCAGTTCCTCTAAATTCTTGGGCCGTCTTGCATGAACTGCACGTTTGAGATCTCCCCAGAGTGGCTCAATGATATTGAGATCAGGAGACTGAGATGGCCACTCCAGAACCTTCACTTTATTCTGCTGTAGCCAATGACAGGTCGACTTGGCCTTGCGTTTTAGATCATTGCCGTGTTGGAATGTCCAATTACGTCCCATGTGCAGCTTCCTGGCTGATGAATGCAAATGTTCCACCAGTATTGTTTGATAACATACTGCATTCATCTTGCCATCAATGTTGACCAAATTTTCTGTGCCTTTGTAGCTCACACATCCCCAAAACATCAGCGATCCGCCTCTGTATTTCACAGTAGGAATGGTGTACCTTTCATCATAGGCCCTGTTGACTCTTCTCCAAATGTATCATTTATGGTTGTGGCCAAAAAGCTAAATTTTGGTCTCATCACTCCAAATGACTTTGTGACAGAAGGTTTGAGGCTTGTCTCTGTGCTGTTTGGTGTATTGTAAGCGGGATACTTTGTGACATTTGCGTAGTAATGGCTTTCTTCTGGTGACTCGACCATGCAGCCCATCTTTCTTCAAGTGCCTCCTTATTGTGCATCTTGAAACAGCCACACCACATGTTTTCAGAGAGTCCTGTATTTCACCTGAAGTTATTTGTGGGTTTTCTTTGCATCCCGAACAATTTTCCTGGCAGTTGTGGCTAAAACCTTTGTTGGACTATCTAACCGTGGTTTGGTTTCAATAGAACCCCTCATTTTCCACTTCTTGATTAGCGTTTGAAAACTGCTGATTGGTATTCTCAATTCCTTTGATATCTTTTTATACCCCTTTCCTGTTTTATACAGTTCAACTACTTTTTCTCACAGATCCTTTGACAATTCTTTTGCTTTCCCCATGACTCAGAATCCAGAAACGTAAGCGCAGCACTGCATGAAAGATGCAAGGGTCTGTCAAGAGTCCAGAATCTCACTGACCTTTTATACACACACACTGATTACAAGCAAACAGATCACAGGTGAGGATGGTTACCTTTAAATAGGAAGTAAACCCCAATGGGTTTACTTCCTCTTTGTTTCCCTGCAAAGGTAAAGCATAATGGACTACTATGCATCGCATAGTAGTCCATTATGTGTCACTTACCTGACACGGGAGCCAGCGAAGTCACCGATGTCCCCTTGTGTACGGAGCCTCCATCTTCTTGGTGGGTCTCGTGGCTCCGACGCTGTCATTCGACGGCGCCGCGATGACGTCACTCCCGCGCATGGGAGCCGCCACTCGTGGCATATCGCCGTTGTGAGCGGCTTTCTCAGTGAGCCTGCACGCCGCTGTCTACGGCACATGCGCCATAGACAGCGGTGCCTGTCTTTTGGCAAATATCTCCTAAACTGTGTAGGTTTAGGAGATATTTCTTTGACCTACAGGTAAGCCTTAATCTAGGCTTACCTGTAGGTCCAAGTGGTTTGTAAGGGTTTACAACCACTTTAATAGCCATTAAAACCCCTTTGTGTCAACTTGTGCGCATGTTATCAGGCCGAAATCACCAGGGCATGTAAACTTTTGATCAGAGTCATTTGGGCAGTTTCTGTTGCCATTACGACTTCAAAGAGTAAAACACAGTTGATTAATAATAAATGGCTTCAGCCAAACACCAACCATGAGTGAAATAAATGTTTTTGCGTTATTCATATTCCCTGAAAAATGGCCAAGAAATCATAAATTCTGCCAGGGTATATAAAAACTTATGAGCACAACTGTATATAATTTACATACATACATATATACACATATAATTAATAAATTAATAAAATAAATATATTATATGAACATGTAACCATTTTTCTAGGTAAATATATGACATGACATTTTTACCACATGTCGGTATCAACCCATGCAATCCATACATACAAAGAAACCAAAACAAATAAATTCAGAAATTAAGTAATGTGTAATAAAATGGACTGACACAGGGAAAAAGTATTTCACACATGAAGAAAGGCGATGCAAAAAGGCATGGAAAGCCAAGACACCAGTTTAAATCTATCAGTAATTAATTTTCCCTTGTCAGTGCAAATTAATATCAGCTGGTTCAGTCTCAACTGATGGCCTATAATGAATGAATGAGTGACGTGTATAGCGCTACCTATGCGAACTGAATTGCCTCAGGGCGCTTTTTGCCGCCGGTGTCCATCTGCGGTATAGCGCGGTCCTTTAACCCGTGGGGTCCCGACGCGCTTACAAACACATACACATATTTGGCCAATTTTTTTTTAGACAGGATCTAATTAACCTACCAGCATGTCTTTGGAGTGTGGGAGGAAACCGGCAGGCACAGGGAGAACATGCAAACTCCATGCAGATGGTGTTGTGGTCGGGATTTGAACCAGCGACCTATTGCTGCTAGGTGAAAGTGCTAACCACTACACCATTGTGCTGCCCTCATATCTAAGGTGTCACACAAGAAATATCTCATGATGGGTAAAAGCAAAGAGCTCTCTCAAGACCTTTGCAACCTTATTGTTGCAAAACATACTGATGGCATTGGATACAGAAGGATTTATAAACTTCTGAATGTTCAAGTGAGCACTGTTGGGGCCATAATCTGTCTAAAGAAAAGGCTGTGTAAATATTGTGTGAAAACATTTACAAATAGACTCTGTGTTGTTTTGAGCGAGTCACTGAATTGGGACTCATAAGAAGGAACAGTTCACACTTGTGCAACCTAAAAGTCGCACGATTTTGCCCTGACTTGAAGCAATGCCTATGTAATCTTGAGGTCTTTGGACATCAAGTCGCATCAAAGTCGCTGCCACTTGAAGTCCCGCAGATATGAATGGTGCTCATTGGAAATTATGGGATACGACTTGTCATGCGATGTTGCAGTTCCAAGTCGCAGAACAAGTCACAAAAGTGTGAAAGAGGCCTAAAGTCAGGGCAGTCATTTAGCACTGTAAGGTGGGAAGCAGAGCCTGTGCAGTAATGACCTAATGGAAGCCAACATGTATACATTTTATTTTATTTTTGCATGTAAAACAAATATATAAAGACTTTATATTCCCTTGAAACTGAAAAGAAAATTAAATTAAATTAAATTTAAACTAAAAGTGCATCCCCCATTCCGGCCAGAATATTAATATGTACAGTGCCTTGAAAAAGTATTCATACCCCCTTGAAATTTTCCACATTTTGTCATGTTACAACCAAAATACGTACATGTATTTTATTGGGATTTTATCTGATAGACCAACACAAAGTGGCACATAATTGTGAAGTGGAAGGAAAATGATAAATGGTTTTCAACATTTTTTACAAATAATTTTTTACAAATTTTTTTACAAATAATTATGTGAAAAGTATGGCATGCATTTGTATACAGCCCTCTTTACTCTGATACCCCTAACTAAAATCTAGTGAAACCAAATACCTTCAGAAGTCACCGAATTAGTAAATGGAGTCCACCTGTGTGTAATTTAATCTCAGTATAAATACAGCTGTTCTGGGACGCCCCCAGAGGTTTGTTGGAGAACCCTAGTAAACAAAGAGCATCATGAAGGCCAAGGAACACACCAGACAGGTCAGGGATAAAGCTTTGAAGAAGTTTAAAAGCAGGGTTAGGGTTTAAAAAAATATCCCAAGCTTTGAACATCTCACAGAGCAATGGAAAGAGTATGGCACAACTGCAAACCTACCAAGACATGGCCGTCCACCTAAACTGACAGGCCGGGCAAGCAGAGCATTCAGAGAAGCAGCCAAGAGGCCCATGGTAACTCTGGAGGAGCAGCAGAGATCCACAGCTCAGGTGGGAGAATCTGTCCACAGGACAACTATTACCAGGGCATTCCACAAATCTGACCTTTATGGAAGAGTGGCAAGAAAGAAAGAAAGCCAAAAGACGTCCTATTTGCAGTTTGCAAGAAGCCATGTGGAGGATACAGCAAACATGTGGAAGAAGGTGCTCTGGTCAGATAAGGCCAAAATTTTACTTTTTGGCCTAAAAGCAAAACGCTGTGTGTGGCGGAAAACTATTACTGCACATCACCCTGAACACACCATCCCCACCGTGAAACATGGTGGTGGCAGCATCATTGTTGTGGGGATGCTTTTCTTCAACAGGACAGAGAAGCTGGTCAGAGTTGATGGGAAGATAGATGGAGCCAAATACAGGGCAATCTTAGAAGAAAACCTGTTAGAGTCTGCAAAAGACTTGAGACTGAGGCGGAGGTTCACCTTCCAGCAGGACAACGACCCTAAACATACAGCCAGAGCTACAATGGAATGGTTTAGATCAAAGCATATCCATGTGTTAGAATTGCCCAGTTGAAGTCCAGTCCTGAATCCAATTGAGAATCTGTGGCAATACTTGAAAATTGCTGTTTGCTGACTCTCCTTATCCAATCTGACAGTCCGACAGGTCTATTTTTTCTACTTTAGGTCTCTTTTTTTTGAGGCCCATAGAAGTAAATGGGAATGCATGAAAATGCATGTTTGATGGCTTTTGTATGCTTTTCAGCTCCTGATAACAAGTAATCAGAGACGTTTGCAGCGATTTGCAATCATTAATTGAATGCAATCACTTTGTCTTCTCCATCTCCTCCTCTTTAAGAAAACCAGCTACAGTTGCTGTCACTGCAGAACAAATTGCAGCAAAAGCAGATAAACGCTACAATTGCTCCTATGTGCGCCTATACTCACAACAAAGAATCCAGGAAGCAGCTCCCAAAGAGTCAACAACGAATGATGTCACACCATAAATATATTTTTTGTTGGCCAACATGAAAAATATATGACACATGAAAACACATTAAAAACTGGTGTCAATATGTGTGTATCTACACACATTGAAAAACATGTTAAAAACACACAAAATCAGAAATGCAATGGTGTGAATCTAGACTAAAAAAATGCTAAAGTGTAAATGGTGCCAGAACAGGAGCCTCTATTGTCAGAAGTACATGGTGAAGGACCTACCTATACAGACATCCTAGAAGCTTCAGTGAGCTTCTCCAGGAAGTTTATATATCACAGCAGGACTGAAGGGACTTAAGGAGTACAAGTTTAGGTCTGTCTTAACCACTTCAGCCCGGACCAATTTGCAGCCAAAGGACCAGGACCCTTTTTGCGATTCGGCACTGCGTCACTTTAACTGACAATTACGCGGTCATGCGACGTGGCTCCCAAACAAAATTGGCGTAGTTTTTTTCCCCCACAAATAGAGCTTTCTTTTGGTGGTATTTTATTGCCCCTGCGGTTTTTATTTTTTGCGCTATAAACCAAAATAGAGCGACAATTTTGAAAAAAATTCAATATTTTTTACTTTTTGCTATAATAAATATCCCCAAAAAATATATAAAAAAAATGTTTTTTTCCTCAGTTTAGGCCGATACGTATTCTTCTACATATTTTTGGTAAAAAAAAAAAAAAAAAAATCGCAATTAGCGATTGATTGGTTTGCGCAAAAGTTATAGCGTTTACAAAATAGGGGATAGTTTTATAGCATTTTTATAAAAAAATATTTTTTTACTAGTAATGGCGGCGATCAGCGATTTTTATTGTGACTGCGACATTATGGCGGACACATCGGACATTTTTGACACATTTTTGGGACCATTGTCATTTATACAGAAATCAGTGCTATTTAAATGCACTGATTCCTATGTAAATGACAGTGAAGGCGTTAACCACTATTGGGCGGGGAGGAGTTAGTGTGACGTGTGTGTTTTTTTTTACAGTAGGGGCATGGCTGACGTCTGACGTCACTGATCGGCTTTCCCGATGACAGTGAACAGCCGATCAGTGACAGGCAGTGTAGGAAGCACGGGGAGAGGTTTGTTTACACAGACCTGTCCCCGTTCTTCAGCTCTGTGACCCGATCGCGGGACACCAGCGGCGATCGGGTCCGCTGGTCCCACGGACACGGAGCTCCCGACCGGGTCGCACGCGCACCGCCACGGCTGGGCAGTTAAAGGGGTCGTACCGGTACGTGCTTTTGCCCAGCCGTGCCATTCTGCCGACGCAAATGTGCAGGAGGCGGTCGGGAAGTGGTTAAAGGAGCACTACAGGAATGCAAGATCTGTGGACCAAAGTGATGCAAACATAATATGCATTACATTTATCTCCTTGCCTCTAATCCAGAGCTCTTCATGCCCTGGAACATCTCTATCTGCTGTGTGCTGCTGCACCAACTAGTTGTCAATCCCATAGCAGGATTCATCTAACAAATGGTTCGCTGTAGAGTGGCATACCAAGAGTGGAATTATGCCTAAACATGAAGTTCTAAATGAGGAGCACATCTTTGCATCTACCTTACCCCCATCCAGAAATCTCGTGTTCTTAAAGTTGTTATCCAAAGCCTAATTCCCCCCCCCCCTTTCACAACCTTTACCACTGACATAAAATCACAAGCAAGGCTTCTTTTCAGCTGGAACATGGGAAAACACAGTTCCGGCACCTCCAGCACTAAATGTATGTAATGGCCAGGGTTGCTGGGATGGGGCATGTTGGAGGGTCCATTGATGCTGACTGTTGAAAGATCTATTGTCACTGGAGGGATCTAATGTTGCAGGGGGATCTATTGCTGCTGGGGGGTCTTTGGTTGATGAGAGGGATCTTCTGTTGAGGGAGGTGTCTACTGTTGCTGGAAGTTCTATTGTGTGTGGGGGTTTATTGTTCTGGGGTGTATAATTTGTTGGGCGGATCTATTGTTGCTATGGGAAGGTCTACTGGTGCCGGTTGCAGGAGATCTATTTTACAATTTTTTTTGTTATCATTAACACATTCCATACAAATTACTTAGCACCACAACATGATACATGGTTCTGTATTCTCTAAAAGAAGCGGTACTGTAAGCTGGGTAGGGGGTGGAGCCAAGGGAAGTGCTTGAAGATAGGTAGCGAGTGGACTTGGAAGGTTGGAGTACCTGCACCTATTCTTTGAGAAAAAAAGCCCAGACCACAAGTTAAAAAAAAAAAAAAAAAAAAAAAAACAGTTCTACCCCTTAAAGGATCTATAAAAACAACAATATATAAATATATATATATATATATATATATATATATTGTTTTTATAGATCCAAAGGGGCTTTAAGGAGTAGAACTGTATTTCTTTTTTTTCTGCGTATGGTCAGGACTTTTTTTCTTTTTTTTACATTTTTATTTTTTCTACGTGGGCAAAGAAATTCTTTTATTTTTTTTTATTTGTCCCAGAATCTGATTCAGTTAACAATAACTTTATCCTGGTTACTACAATTATTGTTTTAATACTACATAAAGAATTGCAAAGGGAAAGGAAGTGATAAATACATTTTTAATATGCTATAAGCCAAAAAGTTGAAATTTCTTGTATTGTTTTCTAGGCTGAAAGGGGAAAATGTATATTAAAAGCTCTTGTGACAACATGAAATCTTGTAAAAGCAGACAACCCTCTTCACATAAAAAGTGAGGAAATTAGTCTCAGCCAGTCTCTTAGGACCCAACTGCATGTCAGATTTTAGGAAAATGTGTTCCAAAAAATATGGTGATCACTGCCTACTACCGTAATTAATTAAATCTGAAAAATCATCACTGCTGTGTTAAAGTAAACAAAATAAAATAAAAGCTGGATATAATATGTCCTTTCTTGAGCAGCTTAAACATTCATGTATTTATTCCATCATGTTCAAATTAAACCCTCCACATGTGAATCACATTATGTTTCCATTCTATATCTTGGCATATATAGAATATGCATATTTGAAAAAATAAAAATACTCAAATTAATTTGAAAAGTAATTAATTCCTAAAATAGGCCCTTTGAATAGTCCTTTTGACAATGCAAACATGGTCAGGAAGTTAAGTAATTATGTTTCTTCAAGTGCTTGACCAATAGGCTGGCAGTTCAGAGTGTTCAGATTTTATCCAAAAATTGAAAGACAGCAATCATAATATATTACAGATGTATGAATATTACAATCAGGTCTATTCAATGGTTAGGAAACGGAAAAAGAATGAAAACATTTCTTGTACAAAAATATAGAATTTACTTCCTGCAATAATGATCATAAATTAACAAATGTTATTCTGACCGAATAAAACAAAAAGAAAAAAACTGTGTGTTGCACTTACAGTTGTGCTCAAAAGTTTACATACCCTGGCAGAATTTATGATTTCTTGGCCATTTTTCAGAGAATATGAATGATAACACAAAATACTTTTTTCACTAATGGTTGGTATTTGGCTAAAGCCATTTATTATCAATAAACTCTTTCTTTTTAAATCATAATCACAACTACCCAAATGACCCTGATCAAAAGTTTACATACCTCAGTTCTTAATACCCTGTATTGCCCCCTTTAACATCAATGACAGCTTGAAGTATTTTGGGGTATTTGTGGATGAGGCTCTTCATCTTCTAAGATGGTAAAAGCTGCCCATTCCTCTTGGCAAAAAGCCTCCAGTTCCTGTAAATTCTTGGGCTGTCCTGCATTAGATGCACGTTTGAGATCTCCCCAGAGTGGCTCAATGATATTAAGGTCAGGAGACTGAGATGGCCACTCCAGAACCTTCACTTTATTCTGATGTTGCCAATGACAGGTTGACTTGGCCTTGTTTTGGCTGTCACTCCAAGAATAGACTTTCTTATCAAACCAGTTTGAGCCAGCTACTGTCATGGCGACTTATGTCTGAAGTTTAACTTTCAGTCAGTCACATGATGTTGACACCCATTTAACTGTTAGTTTGCTATTAAGAAGAAATGGACTCTGATTGGACTAATTATATGATCACACCTAGATTACAGCCTAGAACATGCCTAGAGCGTATGAATATTCTGAGCTGAGATACTGTGTACTGTATTTTGCCACTGAAGTGTAATAAACGCACCTTTCTTTCATCAATTTGGACTTACTATCTCATCTAGAAGATCTTGTTTTAAGACTTCCTAACCTGACTGAACAGCTGGTGCCTGTAACTCGGATCCAGTTCAGTGGACTCTCGACCAGAAAGACAAGAAACCCATGGTGGCCAGACCAGTGGCAGAGGTAAAACCCTTGTTCTTACTTATTCTGCCTGCCGTGGCAAGTAGTCGTTGGTGTCTGAAGCCTATTGGCTTGGAGGAGTCTTATGCTGTTGATGAGATTTGAGATAAAATGAATTCAAGCCAGAATAATGTTGAGGTTACACAGCTTGACCCAAATAACTCCTCTACTTCACTTGTTGCAGAAATAATAGGAGCTATAATTATTATTTTTGGTGGACTGCTGAGGTTTTGTTTCTATGCTTGGGGTGTGAATAGATTTATGAGACTTGTGAGAAGGTCTGACCAGAGGACTGTAGTGTGAGCCTGTTTGGCAAGCGTAGGCCTGTTTGTAATAAAGTGCCATTTGACGGTTACTGTTTGGCCCGGAGAATCAATTTGGGTGACAACCCACAAAATTGTAGAAGAGACTCGAGAGTGAGGACTCTAGGAATGGTAGCATGCCACTCTCATGGACCTCTCAATGGCAGGATTGGTAAAAATGTCACAAGTAAACTAAGTTCTTTGACAGAAACGACACATATGGACAGTGGTTAAGAAATTACACCAAGATTATTATAGGTTGGACTAAAAATAGACCAGTTCCATCCTCAGCAGAAGGAGCTTACAATGCATCAAATTTGGTCTCTGTGTATGTTAACTTCCATGGCAGACTGACAGAGTTGGATAAGGGCATTAAATGCGAACAGTATTGGATTTTTGAAAGTATGCAACGTGATGGAACTTTAACTAGTTATGAGCCTGTCAATGTTTGTCAACACATATCACGGATGGGCCCAGCAAAAGAGAATTAGACCAGACAATGCAAGTGTTATCTAAATGTTTAACCGCTTCCCGACCGCCTCATGCACATATACGTGTGCAGAATGGCACGGGCAGGCAAAATCACGTACCTGTACGTGATCCTTTAAATGCCTGCCCAGTTGGGAGCTCCGTGACCCCGGCCGCGGGACCAGCGGACCCGATCGCCGCTGGTGTCCCGCGATCGGGTTACGGAGCTGAAAAACAGGGAGAGGTATGTGTAAACAAACCTCTCCCCGCGCTTCCTATTCTGCCTGTCATTGATTGGCTGTTCCCGGTCATCGGGAAAGCCGATCAATAACGTCAGACGTCAGCCCCGCCCCTTAATATAAAAAAACACACACACACACACGTCACAGCCCATAACCCCTCCCCCTAGTGGTTAACCCCTTCACTACAACTGTCATTTATACAGGAATCAATGCATTTAAATAGCATTGATTGCTGTATAAATGACAATGGTCCCAAAAACGTGTCAAAAATGTCCGATGATTACCGCCATTACTAGTAAAAAAAAAACATTAATAAAAATGCTATAAAACTATCCCCTATTTTGTAAATGCTATAACTTTTGCGCAAACCAATAAATCGCTAATTGCGATTTTTTTTACCAAAAATATGTAGAAGAATACGTATCGGCCTAAACTGAGGAAAAAATATGTTTTTTTTATATATTTTTTGGGGATATTTATTATAGCAAAAAGCAAAAAATATTGCATTGTTTTCAAAATTGTCGCTCTATTTTTGTTTATAGCGCAAAAAATAAAAACCGCAGGGGCAATCAAATACCACCAAAAGAAAGCTCTATTTGTGGGAAAAAAAGGACGCCAATTTTGTTTGGGAGCCACGTAGCATGACCGTGCAATTGTCAGTTAAAGCGACGCAGTGCCGAATCGAAAAAAGGGGCCTGGTCCTTTGGCTGCCAATTGGTCCGGGGCTGAAGTGGTTAAGAAACGGAAAGATATATGAACGAAACCTGTCAATAATGGTTGAAGCTTTAGATTTGTCTTGGGACAATGCAAAAATGTCTCAGCCGAAAAATCACAAGCAGCTCAGAGAATTCATTGGGATCATGTCATATGTGAGACAATGGATAACAGACGTTAAACACAAAGTTGAAACCCTTGTATACTGCCATGACTACACCCTTTGAATGGACAAAGGAAGTGGAGGATTTCTTCACTCAGTTGAAAGCGGATATCCAGGTCACGCCTGCTCTCAATCTGCCTGACCAGAACAAACCCTTCCAACTGTATTGCTCCAGAGCCAAAAGGCAATGGAGTCCTTAAACAGAGGTCACCATCAGGAACACACATAGTGGCCTATGAAAGCATATACCGTATTTATCGGCGTATAACACGCACCCCAAGTTTAGGAGGGAATTTAAAAGAAAAAAAAAAAAAACTTTTAGGAGGGAAGTTTAAAGGAAAAAAAATAAAATTTAAATGCCCATTAATGCAGCCTTGTCAGTGTCATTTGCAGCCTTGTCAGTGTAATTTGCAGCCTTGTCAGTCATTTGCAGCCTTGTCAGTCATTTGCAGCCTTCCATTGTAGCCTTGTCTGTCATTTGCAGCCTTCCATGTCATTTGCAGCCTTGTCAGTGTCTTTTTTCTTTTAAAAATGGCGCCGCCGAGATACAGAGCGGATGTCCTGTGTATCTCGGCGGCGCTCAGTAGTTCTCGGCCATTCTTGGAGGCTTTCGGGTATTTTCGGCCGCAACTAGGCCGTTCTCGGCTATTTTCGGCCGCTCTCGGCAGCTTTCGGCTTTCCGAAAGCCACCGAGGACGGCCGAAAATAGCCGAGAACGGCCGAAGATAGCCGAAAGCCACCGAGAACGGCAGAAGAGGTTACAAATGGCAGGGGATCGGCGTATAACACGCACCCCCCTGATTTTAAGGGGAAAACGGTGCGTGTTATACGCCGATAAATACGGTAACTGGACCCAATCCTCCAAGGAACGGCAACATGTGTAAAAGAAGTTGTAGCTGCTGCATTGCTAGTTGAGAAGGTTGCCATTGCAAGGATGAATCAGCATCTGACAGTCTATACAACACATGCAGCAAATGAGATCTTGAAAGGACCAAAATACATTTGTCATCAGCAAGGCTGAGCAAATATGACGCAATCCTGCTGGAATCAGGAGAAATAGAAGTGAAAAGATGCACCACAATCCTGACAGCTTTCTCCCAGAAAGGGAAGAAGACCTTGAAGAGGAGGGTGTTCACAATTGCTTGGAACTCATGAAAGAAGAGATGCAGCAAATCTCCCCAGTGAAATACACTCCTCTTGAAAATCCTGACCTGATCCTGTTTGTAGACGGTTAACACCTGTACAAGGATGGGGTCCCAAGAACAGCAAATGCGGTGACAACATTGGAGGAGGTGATTGAGACCAGACTACTTCCTTCATCACTTTCAGTGCAGGTTGCCGAATTAGTAGCACTCACCAGGGCCTGTGGGACTGCAAAGTATCAACTAGCCATCATCTATACAGATAGCAGGTATGCTCTAGGAGTAGTCCACGATTATGGACCCATATGGAAGAACAGAGGATTCACAACTGCTGCAGGAGAACCAATTCAATGGAAATACATTCAAGAACTTTTTGAAGCAGTCACTCTCTCAAAATAAGTAGCTATGCTGAAGGTCAAAGCACATACTGGAAGACAAACCATGGAAGAAAAAGGGAAACCAGCTGGCTGATCATACTGCCAGAAAAAACACTGAAACACCAATGGAAACAATCATATCCCTAATCACTGACTTTGCAAAGGAAGAAGAATCCTGTAATAGATTGGAGGAGAGAAGAGAACAAATACAGAAAACAAAAGAACTGATTAAGAAATTGCAAGAATCTACAGTATACCAGATGATTGGTATGAAATTATGGAAAGGGACAGAGCAAAGAAAGACCAAGATTGTGCAAGGAAAATGGAATATGCGTGCCACCTCAAATGGAGAAGATGATCATGCAACTAGCCCATGGCCCAGGTCATGTAGGCCCTAAGGCAATGGAGAGACATATTAAAAAGGCTGGATGGTTTATTCAATACTCCAGAAACACGTCAAGACTTTGTTAGAGAGGTGCATAATATGTGCTAAAAATAACCCAGGCAAACCGACCAAAGTAAAACAAAGACATTTGGCCAGGGCACTACTCCCTTTCCAAAGACTTCAGATTGATTACATCCAATTGCCCAAATCAGGCCAATACCAATATGTTTTGATGTGCGTAGACATGTTTTCGGGCTGGATAGAAGCCTGGCCGGTGACTAAAGCAAACGCCAGGACAACAGCAAGAAAGCTCTTTTCTAAAATATGCCGCTTTACAGCCCTCTAGAGAGACCCTGAAACCATAGAGAGTGACCAAGGAACAAATTCCACTGGACAGATCATGCAAATTATGTGCAAGGACTTGGGAATGGAGCAGGCCTTTCATACCCCTGATCATCCTCAGAGTTCATGAAAGGTAGAAAAATACAATGGGATTATTTTAAACAGGCTAGCTAAACTAATGTAGGAAATGGAGGAAGGGTCAGAACTGTTGCCTCTGGTTCTTTAAAGCATCAGGACAACCCCCCTACTTGTAAGTCAGAGAACTTGAGCCCTTATGCAATTCTGTTTGGGGGCCCACCAAAGACAGGGTTGTATTTTCCACATCAGACTGCTGTAATGTATAGTGATTTTGCTGTTTTTTTATGCAATTGCCTTATACAAGCAACTAACTGTGATGCACAAGCTTGTTTTTGATTCAATTCCAGAACAAGTACAGGGGGTCCCCGACTTACGAACACCCGACCTACGAACAACCCCTACTTACGAACGGGGTGCTGCGGGGACCCTCCGCCATTTTCCGGTGGTTTTCGGCGTCTGTCGGCCGTTCTGCGCATGCGCGGCCATACGGAGCGTCGAAAAATGCCGGAAATGTCCGTAATTTGCCGCGCATGCGCAGAACGGCAACAGACGGAACATCGGAAATGTCCGGAAATCTCCGTATTTGTCGGTCTGCGCATGCGCGCCGACTTACGAACATTTCCGAGTTCCGTACACGGGGCCAGTCCCTAACGAGTTCGTAACTCGGGGACCCCCTGTAACTGGAACACATGATTTACAACCAGGTGATTGGGTCCTAGTGAAAGAAAACGTGACGGTACCCTTGGGACCAAAATTTGAAGGACCCTACCAAGTGCTCCTGACAACTGCCACAGCTGTGAAGTTGGAAGGAAATCAAATGTGGATACATGCCAGCCGTTGCAAGAAAGTACAACCAACTTTAAAAAGTTGAGTAAATTGATGCTATGCCTTTACTTGATCTCATCAGTCAAGGCTATAGAGAAAAACCATCTGTACAAATTACACAATGGCGGATAAGGGGTAACTTGAGTAATTGCTGGATCTGTTCACAAAGGCCAGGCAGTTCAAAAGGCATACACCTGGTACCCATTCCCATTAATCTAACCACCTGGAAAACTGTATCCTCATGGGCCAAGCCAAAAATTGGCCTTACCAAGGCCCCAGGTGCTAAACCAATTTACCTTCACTCTGATTTCAGACAATACAAAGCTGCCCAAATACCAGTATGTCTAGTCATACCACAAATATTCTACTATTATGAAAATACGTCTTATGCTAAATATAACCTAAGGCCCTTGGGAATATCCCCTTGTTCAGTAATAATGTGGCATTATGATAGAAAATATGACAAACCCAGATTACACTTTGTTTAGAGAAGGTCAATTCTCATGGATTCAGCAAATTCCTTTTGTCCTTGTAGGGATCATTGTTATAGGATTGCTTGCTTATTTGTTTTTCAGGTGTGCTAAATGTGGAATACAAAAGATTACTACAATGGCAGTTAGAACTGAGGAAGATGACCCCAGGGAAAAGATAGAGTGTTATCAGATAGTCAATCTAGCAGATTCAGATAATGCCAAGATGGGTGATGCAAATGAGTAAAGATACACATACACATACACCCCAAGAAGAACTTTATTCCACTTAGTAGTGAAGTAGTACCATGGACCCTGTTGAATCATATTAGGCAGGGAAGATATGATATAAGATATACAATATAAAATCATACATTATATATATATATATATATATATATATATATATATATATATATATATATATATATATATATACATACATACATACATACATATACACATACACACACATACAGTATCTCACAAGAGTGAGTACACCTCTCACATGTTTGTAAATATTTTAGTCTATCGTTTCATGTGACAACACTGAAGAAATTACACTTTGCTACAATGTAAAGTAGTGAGTGTACGGCTTGTATAACAGTGTAAATTTGCTGTAAAAATAATTGCTGCTCTACATAAAGATGGCCTAGGCTATAAGAAGATTGCCAAGACCCTGAAACTGAGCTGCAGCACGGTGGCCATACAGCAGTTTAACAGGGCAGGTTCCACTCAGAACAGGACTCGCCATGGTCGATCAAAGAAGTTGAGTGCACGTGCTCAGTGTCATATCCAGATGTTGTCTTTGGGAAATAGACATATCAGTGCTGCCAGCATTGCTGCAGTGGTTGAAGGGGTGGGGGGTCAGCCTGTCATTGCTCAGACTATACGCCACACACTGCATCAAAATTGATCTGCATGGCTGTCATCCCAGAAGAAAGCCTCTTTTCAAGATGATGCACAAGAAAGCCCACAGTTTGCTAAAGACAAGCAGACTAAGGTAATGGATAACTGGAACCATGTCCTGTGGTCTGATTAGACCAAGATAAACTTATTTAGTTCAGACGGTGTCCATCATGTGCAGCGGAAAACAAGGTGAGGAGTACAAAAGACAAGTGTGTCTTGTCTACAGTCAAGCATGGTGGTGGGAGTGTCATGGTCTAGGGCTGCATGAGTGCTGCCAGCACTGGTGAGCTACAGTTCATTGAGGGAACCATGAATGCCAACATGTACTGCGACATACTGAAGCAGAACATGATTCCTTTCCCTTTGGAGACTGGGCCGCAGGGCAGTGTTCCAATATGATAACGACCCAAAACATACCTCCAAGATGACCACTGCCTTGCTAAAGAAGCTGAGGGTGAAAGTGATGGACTGGCAAAGCATTTCTTGAGACCTAAACCCTATTGAGTATCTGCAGAGAAGCCAGGTTAGGGACAGAAGTGGGTAGAACAGGTAGTGGAGAGTTTTTTTACCTTCATGCAGAGAATGCATTAACAAACAAAATCTCTCTCTCAAAAGATACAGAAAGGGGACTAGGGCCCCTTTCACACATGTGGTCCTTTGACGGATAAAAAAGGATATCAATGCATCTAATGGAAAAACGGATGTAAATGGATGATCATCCACTTACGTCAATATCGTTTGTATGGAACAGATCAAAGTCCTATTTTTCTTCCATTAAAGTTTTTTTTATTTATTTTTTTAAATCGGTCAAAAAACTGATGTAAGCGGACAAACGGTCCATTTTTGCATGAAAGAATGGCACCGGGACTCAAGTGGTTAAAAAAACTCTAGCTGGCAGATGTAAAAAACGGACGAAAAACGGATGACAAACCGATGTAAACTTCATACATTTTTCTTTGAAAAAAAAGTGACTGAACTGATAAAACGAAAGGTCCGCATGTGTGAAAGGGGCCTTATACTTGCTTTTCCTTCACACTTACGGCACCGTTCAGCAACGAACAAGGAAGGGAAATTCCCAGAACTTCCATAAATAGGGACACTGTGACCAACTTTGCGCCCACATGACGAACTGGTGCTTTATGATTGGCTGCTCACTCAGCTCAGTCACATGACAGCGAGGGATTCTTCATCCTTGTGTAAGCTCCAAGTTGTGACTTGCACTTACCCAAAGACTTCTTGCAACTCCCAGCAAATGGAGTGGCAAGGTAGTGAAAGGAAGGCATGTGCTGCAGCCTCCATTAACGTGAACCTGTTGTAAAGTACAGGTTCACTTTAAAAACAAAAATAAGCTGCATTTTTACCTATCCCCATTTCATACTATTTATCATACATTCTGTACATTTTCTAGATTGTGCCACTATACATAATGTCATGTCTTTTCTATTCCTGTTAGATCACTAATTCAATGAAAAACTGTGTAAATCAGCCAAACAGGACAAACGTTCATTTTATAGCTCCCAATTTAAAATGATCACCTCTGCATATAAATCGTATCTGCGAAGCATTTTTACTGCTTTTTTTCCAGTCTTACTACAGCATCCTAGCGGTTTATTATTACATCGGAGGGTGTAGGATCACTGTTAATTTCCTCTTTTACTTATTTCAGTTACGTTTCTCCCACTTTCTCTCTCCAGGGGACGTGTGCTCTGAAAATTGTACCTGTGGTGTTGATTTCCCCAAAAATCCTCCACTAATTACTGTGATTTGCACATCTGACCCAAGCCACAATGCCTGGAAATGAGAAGCCGTCTCTCGGTAACAGCTGGGGATCTACAAACCTGGCCATTCGCAGTGCTGAACTGGAAAGCCGGGTCAAGACAGCTTTACTGCATCTCTACATAAATCCAAATTATATTAATATTAAATCTTATTGGTCCTTAAATCCCCACGCCTCAACTAGCAAGATTGGATTTGCAATAAACGAAGAAGCACTCCAGTATGCAACATCTTGACTGCTGGTGTGTCTTTTCACCTTGACCGCATTCAACAAGCTGCCTTGTTACACTAATTGTATGACAAAAGACAGACAACTAAAGAGGAACTCCAGTCTACACAAGAGCCTTGCTGTAGTTTTCACAGGTGGAGCCATTTAGGCAAAGCACAGATTCCCATTAACCACCTGAGATCCGCGCTATAGCCGAATGATGGCTACAGAGCAGATCTATATTGCCGGGACTACGTCCTATGACGTCGTCCCATGCACGAGCGGCCTGCACGCCCCCTGAAGGACGCGCACGGCGCGCTCTGATCAGCGAGTCTGTGAGACTCGCTGGATCACAGATCCGAGTAAGGGGGCGATCCCGACCCCTTACCACGTGATCAGCTGTCAGCCAATGACAGCTGATCATGTGATATCAACAGAGCCGGTAATCGGCTATTTTTCAGCGCGAGGAGAGAAAAAAAAGCCAATCACCGGCGGCAGTGAGAGGGACACTGCCATGTTCCCCGGGTCCACGGTTCCCACCTCTGCCCTCTACAAGTGCCGCCTACCAGTGCCCACCAGCTCCACCTGTCAGTGTCCACCAGCTCCGCCTGTCAGTGCCCACAATAAGTATCTGAACAGTGCTGCACATCAATGTCACCTACCAGTGCCCATCAGTGTCACCTACCAGTGCCCATCAGTGTCACCTACCAGTGCCCAGTGCCAACTATCAGTGCCCATCAGTGCCAACTATCAGTGTTATCAGTGCCCATCCGTGCCACCCATCAGGGCCCATCCATGCCCATCAGTGCAGCCTATCAGTGCCCACCAGTGCAGCCTATCAGTGCCCACCAGTGCAGCCTTATCAGCGCATATCAATTAAGCAGAAAAATTACCGGTTTGCAAAATTTTATACCAAACTATTAAACATGATTTCTTTTTTTTTTTCAAAATTTTACATCTTTTTTTGTTTGGTTTAGCAAAAAATAAAAACCCCAGCTGTGATTAAATACCACCAAAAGAAAGCTCTATTTGTGGAAAAAAATGATAAAAATTTTATTTGGGTACAGTGTTGTATGACTGCGCAATTGTCATTCAAAGTGCATCAGGGCCGAAAGCTGAAAATTGGTCTGGGCAGGAGGGGGGTTTAAGTGCCCAGTAAGCAAGTGGTTAAAGTAGATCTAACCCCTAACCTGAAGACGTTTATATTGTTAAAGTACTAAGTAATAAAAAAATTATTTTATGTGAATAATTTCTCTTTTTTTTCCCCCAACTCAGTAACGATGTTCTAGCCTCTTTCAGTCACTCAGTTCAGTGTCCGTTGCACAATATTGCTTTGGACACGCTTCCAGATAATGACCTCCATGGACCATGCCTGAAAATATGTGTGTAGGCAGAGCTGTTTTATTACAGTTCTAACTCTTTCCATACCCCTGTCAGTCTAATAGACTCTAAATGTCTCCCATAACCCATTACCAAAAAATGACTATCACATAGGGGCTTGCCAGTCCTCTATAGTACATTTATTATATTGCAGCTTATCAATTCTTAGTTTTGATGGCTGCATTCGTTTCTTTATTTTAGGCATTCCTTCTTCTATTTTCATATGGCAATCTAGCCAGCAAGCTTTCCAGTAGAATGCATCAGTTTACATGGATGAGACAAATCATTTAACAAAGGGGGCGAGTAAAATGATCAGCTTTTATTTATTTATGGAAAACTGATTGTAAAAGTGTAAGCTGGAGTTTGGCTTCAATATGTTACTGTTATCAAAGAGGAGTATCCCTAAAAAAAAAAAAAAAAAAAAATTAAAAGTCAGCCGCTACAAATACTGCAGCTGCTTGCTGACTTTTAATAATCGGACACTTACCTGTCCCAGGGTCCAGCGATGCGGGGGAATCGAAGCTCCGCTTGCCCCCTGATCCGCTCGGCGGCACCGGCATTGCAACTGTGGGCACCCGGCTGTGGCTTTACAGGCAGACTCGAGGGATCACTGAGCAACAGGCATTTAAAAAGGTAAGAAAAAAAAAACCCCCGCCCCCCCCCCCCCCGCCCCCCCCCCCCCCCCCCCCCCCCCCCCCCCCCCCCCCCCCCCCTTTAAACAACCCCCCCCCCCCCCCCCAGACTGACAATGCTGCTGTCTGCGGTTCTTATTCCTCCAAAATTGTATCTCACCAATAGGTGTGTTACTGATCATATCACCAGGTGATCCGCGCTATAGCCGAATGATGGCTACAGAGCAGATCTATATTGCCGGGACTACGTCCTATGACGTAGGTGAGACCAAGGGGAAAAAAATACAAAGAAAAAGAAAGCATCTAATGATTGTATTAGTATTGAGTTTTTATAACCATTTAAAGTTTTGGGTTAAATGCCGCTTTAAATTTTTTTTTTTTTTTTTAAATAAAAGCACAAACATGTCATGCTTACCTGCTCTGTGCAATGCAGCCCCAATCATCCTCTTCTCGGGTCCCCCACAAGGGCTCCTGACACTCCCCCACCGAGTGCCCCCACAGAAAGCAGCTTGCTATTAAAACACACAAAGCGAAACTGGGCTCCGCCCCCCTCTCCCTCATCATTGGCTTTGATTGACAGCAGCAGGAGCCTTTGCTGTGTCTGACCCGGTGAGGAGCGAGAGAGCCTCGGCTCTCGTGCACATCGCTGGATCAAGACCAAGCTTGTGTATGTATTAAAGGGGGGCTGCAGGGGAAACTGCAAGCAGAAGGTTTTTTTTACCTTTACCTAGAATGCAGTAAAGTAAAAAAATAAATAAACCTTCTGACCTTTTAACCACTTTAAAGTGAAAAAATAAAAAATGAAAATTAGGTTTAACCATTTCCCGCCCGCCATATAGCAAAATGAAGACCGGAAAGTGGCTTCATTATCCTGACTGGGTGTCCTACGACATCCAGCAGGATAAGCCACGATCACATGTCCGTGGGGGCGCACAGCACATCGATCGAGGTCTCACACCGCATCTCTGATCGAGGTAAAGAGCCTCTTATGGAGGCTCTTTACCACGTGATCAGCTGTGTCCAATCACAGCTGATCACAGTGTAAAAAAGGAAAAGCCGGGTATCGGCTTTTCCTCCACTTGCGCTGACATACGCGAGAAGAGGAGAGCCGATCAGCTCTCCTGACAGGGGAGGAGTCTGCACTGATAATCAGTGCAGCCCCCCTGAGAATGCTCACCCAGGACCATCAGGGATTTCCACCCATGGCCACCACGGATGCCCACCCATGGCCACCAGGGATGCCCACTAGAGCACACCAGGGATGGCAATCATTGCCCATCAGTGATGCCAGCCAGCGCCTCCAAACAGTGCTGCCTATCAATGCCATCTATCAGTTCCGCCCATACGTGCCCTCCAGTGCCACCTCATCAGTGCCAATCAGTACTGCCTTATCAGTGAAGGAGAAAACTTACTTATTTACAAAGTTTTCTAACAGAAACAAAGAAAAACTTATTTTTTTCAACATTTTCAGTCTTTTTTTTTTTTATTTGTAGCGCAAAAAAAAAACTCAGAGGTGATCAAAATACCACCAAAAGAAAGCTCTAATTGTGGGGAGAAAAAAATATAAAAATTTTGTTTTAACCACTTAAATACTGGGCACTTAAACACCTTCCTGCCCAGACCAATTTTGAGCTTTCAGTGCTGTCGCACTTTGAATGACAATTGCGCGGTCATGCTACACTGTACCCAAATTTAATTTTTATCATTTTGTTCCCACAAATAGAGCTTTCTTTTGTTGGTATTTGATCACCTCTACGTTTTTTATTTTTTGCTAAACAAATAAAAAAAGACCACATTTAAAAAAAAAAAAAAAAAAAAAAGTTTTTATTTTGTTTCAGTTTCAAGACTTTGTAAATAAGTAAGTTGATGGGCTGATGGGCACTGATAGGTGGCACGGATTGGCATGGATAGGCAGCATGAATGGGCATGGATAGGCGGCATGAATGGGCATGGATAGGCGTCAGACTGACACCCCGCAACAACAAATCGGCGCAATGCGCGCCACCGGGGGCGCGCAGAGAATTAAAATCCTGAGGACGTCATATGACGCCCAGTCAGGATTTTGAAACCCCTTTGCAGCCATCATTCGCCTCTAGGGCAGGCGGCAAGTGGTTAAAGTGTCGCATGACGCGCAGTATGTGACAGCGCTGAAAGCTTAAAAAAAAAAAAAAAAAAGACACAAGTCCATCCAGTTTAACCACAAAAAAAATTAAAAATAATAATAATAATAATAATAATAATAATAATAATAATAATAATAATAATATCATACAATCCCATATACCCAATTCTATACCTACAGTTGATCCAGAGGAAGGTGAAAAACCCCAGCAGAGCATGAGCCAATTTGATAAAGCAGGGGTAAAAGATTCCTTCCTGATCCCCCAAGAGGCAATGGGATTTTCCCCGGATCAACTTTACCTATAAATGTTAGTACCCAGTTATATTATGTACATTTAGGAAATAATCCAGGCCTTTCTTAACCACTTTCCACGGCCGGACCCACGGGGGCGCGCATGCGATGGCACGGCAGCAATCTTAAAGGGGCGTACCTGTATGCCCATTTGCCTGTCCGTGCCATTCTACCGACGTACATCGTCGTGCGCCGGTCGGGAAGTGGTTAAAGCAATCTACTGAGCTGGCCAGAACCACCTCTGCAGGGAGTCTATTCCACATTTTCACAGCTCTTACTGTGAAGAAACCTTTCCGTATTTGGAGATGAAATCTCCAAATTTAAATGCAATTTGATTTAAAATTATCACATTTTGAAATTTTATGCAAATTATTGCATACATTTCATATTTACATTTCCAGCATATAGATGCAGTAAATTGTAGGTTAGCCACTACAGAAAGGGTACATTTTTTGCTAAAATTAATCTGGCTTACAACTTAGCGACACTGTAATCTTGTATATGTAGGACAAAATAACAGCGTCTTTGTAAGGGCACCCCATACTTAATCCCAGTTATACTTATATTTCCAGTGTTAGATGTGATTCTAGAGATTGGCTGCTGGACCCGTGTACTGTAACATGATTGGAGGTCACATGTTCTCCCATATTCAGGAGGGTAGTGTTGCCAATAAGGGAGCATTGGTAATATACAGTAAATATAACTGGTATTTGGGTTCTTTACAAAAACATTGTCCCTTTCACCTGAAGGACTCCAAGATGGTGAGAAATAAGATTCTCTGGTCTGATGAGACCAAGATGGAAGTTTTTGGCCTTAATTCTAAGCGGTTTGTGTAGAGAAAACCAGGCACTGCTCATCACCTGTCCAATACAGTCCAAAAAGTGAAGCATGGTGGTGGCAGCATCATGCTGCGGGGGTGTTTTTCAGCTGCAGGGACAGGAAGTCTGGTTGCAATCGAGGGAAAGATGAATGCGGAAAAGTACAGGTATATCCTGGACGAAAACCATCTCCAGAGTGCTCAGGACCTCAGACTGGGCCGAAGGTTTACCTTCCAACAAGACAATGACCCTAAGCACACAGCTAAAATAACGAAGGAGTGGTTCACAACAACTCCGTGACTGTTCTTGAATGGCCCAGCCAGAGCCCTGACTTAAACCCACTTGAGCATCACTGGAGAGACCTAAAAATGTCTGTCTACCAACGTTTACCATCCAACCTGACAGAACTGGAGAGGATCTGCAAGGAGGAATGGCAGAGGATCCTCAAATCCAGGTGTGAAAAACTTGTTGCATCTTTCCCAAAAAGACTCATGGCTGTATTAGATCAAAAGGGTGCTTCTACTAAATACTGAGCAAAGGGGCTGAATACTTAGGACCATGTGATATTTCAGTTTTTCTTTTTAATAAATCCTCAAAAATTTCAACAATTCTGTGTTTTTCTGTCAATATGGGGTGTTGTGTTTACATTAATGAGAAAAAAAATGAACTTAAATTATTTTAGCAAATGGCTGCAATATAACAAAGAGTGAAACATGTAAGGGGGTCTGTCTGAATACTTTCTGTCCCCACTGGTTTATAATATCTATCTATCTATCTATAGTTGAATAGAAAACACATTTTCTGAACACTAGCCTATACTGATAAGTTTGCTGACACTGGAGCCAATCACCTTGACATGCATATCTAAAAGAAACACTTATTTCTGTTTGACATACCTGTGTTCCATAAATATATTTATCCAGCATTTTGCCACCTATTGTCTGCCCTCCGATGTCCCAAACTTGAAGAGTAACATTTAAATTTCCTGAAGGAAAAAATAAATAAAAAAAAACAAACAGTTATATAAAACTCTTACCATCACAATAAATATTTCCATTTCTACAGAAGAAGGCACAGAAAAAAGGTAATGTTCAGAGAGTTAAAGAAAAAAAATTAAAAGAACGATTCTACTTTTGAGTAATGATGGTTTCTGGTCTGTTTTTTGGTTCTACAGTAAAAGAAAGCCTCCAAATGTTGAGCAACTCTTGTAATTACTCTATTACTCTACTCTATTATTCTGTCTCTTCTTTAAAGCATGCTAACAGTAGATAGCATCCTAACTTGTAGGCAATAATCAGATCAGAAATTACGCACAAGTATCAGTCAGTACAAAGTGAATTAGGAGCAACACGTTGAAAGGATCGAGAAGAAAAAAGCAGGATGGATGTGGCCAATAAAATGAATGCTCCTTCACGATGTTAATGGGGTTGTAAAGGAAAAATTATTATCTCCTAACTAGTTTCCCTTTACCTAATGCAGTGCTCGTTCACTAACCTCTTCCATCGATTTCCCTTGCAAATGTCCTTTTTTCCTTCATTAGAATCCTCACTTCCTGTTACTCTGTATTTAACTACACACCATCAGACGAGCCGTTCTGCCTGGTAGTGAGTGTCGTGCTCGCCCCCACCCTTGGACTACAGGAGTGCGTCAGGACGCTCTCTGCATTGAACATAGAGACACAAGGGCTGTGTGTTAGTGGGCGTGTAGATCACACAGCAGCGTCGCCTCCCTTGGCTTAGTTTCTATTCTTCACTGGCCCGCCTCGACTCCGCCCCCTTGCTGCCTGGAGATTTGGAATCCTATGCTGGCTATTGGAAAGTACAGCAGCAACATCAAAACATTTTGTCACACAACAAGGTAATGTTAAATCAATCCTTATAGTCGCCTAATAGCCTATAATACAACTGGAAATTTTAATATTGTTCATAAAAGATAGTAAAGTCTGTTTAGATCGGTGCCTTCACTATATGCAATCACAAGCATGCATTGTGTGTCTACTCCTAGCAAAATACCAACAAAAACGCCCTCTCCCCCTCAAAATTGCCTAAGCTGTAATATTAGATTTTCTTTTATCGTTTTTACAAAATTTGAAATGTGGAACTCGATTGCAGCATTGGACACCGTTATACAACCTGTGTCATGTCTCAGGACTGGGACTATCATTCATGGTCATCGCAATCATTCCTTCACTCAGACTGAATATGAGGAGGATTACACATGTGGTTCAAAAGGATTTTACAAGTAAAAAAAAAGAATTATCATACACATCCATGCTAACAAGCTTACAGTTTCCTGAGTGATCAGCTATAAATCTATGTACATCTGAAAAAAAAAAAAAAAAAAAGAAAAAAAAAAAAAAGGCTCTGCCCATGCGTGATGTAGCTAAGCGTAATGGGAACTGTAGTTCCATTATTGCCGTGACGTCACTGTAGTGCACCGCAAACCAGGAAATACAGCATACTAACTACACAGCAAAGCCAGAGGATGATTTATAAGCGCCATTTAAACAGGTATCTCAATTTTTTAAATGAAAATAATTACTTTTTTCGATACAAGCACCTGACAAGGAATAATTATAGGGGAAAACATTTTTCCTCTACAACCCCTTTACTAAACACAGAAAATTGTACACAAAATATCTGATTCTGGGATTGGCACCAAAGATAAAATAATGAACTTGACCTCTGCACAACTGCAACGCTTCATGAATAGCAACAGCAGTAATTTAACTGGTTTTAACTACCGGTAGTTTCCTGGATTTGCTCTTTAATCAACCAGAACAGTGTGCTTTCTGGAGGTATGAGTATCTCTTATGGACAGGGGAAAGTTCTAATGGATCTTTTCCTAACAAATCCCTTATCCCAGGATTACATGCTTATTTGTAAACCAAACAGATATAAAACATCCTTTAAAAAAAGTGACCTAAACCATTATAGTTTTCCCTTCAATTAACCAATAAATTCAGTCCTCATTAATGAAAATCAAGAGCAGTTTTTAAATCAGACCATTCTTTAAAAAAAATTAAAAAAAGATTTGTAGTACAATTAAGCCAAACACAGGGGGCATAAAACAGAACAAACAAAAACAGATACAAATACATAGCCAACCATTAGCATTAACTCAACATGCATATGTATACAAGTTTCTAAAACACTTACCGTATATACTCGAGTATAAGCCGAGTTTTTCAGCACATTTTTTTGTGCTGAAAGTGCCCCCCTCGGCTTATACTTGAGTCAAGCACTTTTCTGCAGCAGAAATGACATTTTCCGACCCGACTTTGTGGCTCCTGGCACTAAGTCGGGTTGGAAAATGTCATTCTCTGCTGCAGAAAAGTGCTTGACATTTTCCGACCCAAATTTGGGGCCCCATACCTCGGGGACACTTGGTGCTAGGAACCCCAAAATAATTTGGTATTCAAACCCAGTGGAACTAGCACTACAACATATCCAAAGATGGGGTTCCTAGCACCAAGTTACCCCGAGATACAGGGCCCCAAAATCGGTCAACTGTGTCCATCTGCAGCAATGACATTTCGGGACCATTTGGGTCCAGAGACCCCAAATTTTGGCTGCAGCTAAGGGGCATTTAGGAAACTTTAACTACCAAATTTGAAGTTTGGGCACAGTGAGGCTGCAAATGGGCATTGTTGACCCTCTTTTACACTTACAGTAGCTGCGCATTTCTCACCCTAGGCTTATACTCGAGTCAATACGTTTTCCCAGTTGTTTGTGGTAAAATTAGGTGCCTCGGCTTATATTTGGGTTGGCTTATACTCGAGTATATACGGTATATATTAAATCCATGAGCAAAAAATTATATTGTGCACAAGTATTTATGCCATTATGGAATAGTTCAAGGCTTCCACATAAAACTCATATACTGTACATTTCCTACTCCAGCAACTATTCTTTTTCTCTTTCTATTCTTTTTTAATATAAAAAAAAATATTAGAAAAACAAATTCGGTCATGCTACCCAATATCCTTCGACCATTCTAGAAGCATATATTTCGATGGCCAGAGATAGGTCCAGGTTACATAACTAAATGGACTAGTGTTCACTTGGCTCATCTCAAGGTGCTCTAGCACAGCTGCACCCCCTAAGAACCAAGTATTCTATGGATTTTAAGGGTTTTTTAGACTGATTGTTCTTCTCTGTTGTTCATTATTTGGTGTGAAGTTTCCATGTAGATGGGAAAATCCTGCATCAGAGCACAAATGTGTCTTTTCATTATTTTAGTATAGTTTAGCTATAGTTTAAACTTATAGCTCTGATGTTCATAGATTCCAGGGGTTACAATCATTCCACAACTCAGTAAACTTTGGCAAGTATATCTCCCCATTGCCAATATGATGCCCCCACAGAAAAATATTTCTCACTTGGATGTTATGCCAATGTTCTTCATCTCTTCTACTGAATTCCCCATAGCAATATAAAAAAGGTGTCCAGAAATCTCATAAAAATCAAAGTGATATAAAAAATGGTTCAAGGGTCAGTCCACCACAAAAAGGTAACCGGTATTAATTCAGCATTAGTGCAGCAGTATGGTTTCCCTGTAAGCCACTGAACAGAACAGAGCATATACCAATCAGCCATAACTTTATGATAACTGACAGGTAAACCAAATAAAATTGATTATCTTGTTACAATGGCATCTGAAAGATGGTGGGTTTATATTAGGTGCAAATAAACATGTTGTCCCAGAAGCTGATATGTTTAGATAAAAATGGGCATAGCAGTTTGTTTTGTATGGGATTGTGTAGCCACAAAGCCAAAAGCACCTACAATGGGCACATGAGCATCAGAGCTGGACTATGGAGAAATGGAAGAAGGTGGTCTAGTCTGATGAATCACATTTTCTTTTACATCTTGTGGATGGCCAGGTGCATGCACATCACTTTTCTGGGGAAGAGATGGCACCAGGATGCAGTATGGGAAGATGGAAAGCTGGCAGAGGCAATGTTCTGCTGGGAAGCAGTGGGTCCTGCCATTCATGTGGATGTTACCTTGACATGTACCATTTACCTAAACATTGTTAATGACCAAATACACCCCTTCATGGAAACAGTATTCCCTGAGGGCACCTTTTCAGCAGGAAAATGCACCCTTCCACACTGCAAAAAGAATGATTTGAGGAATTCATTCTACAGATTTCAGCATCGAGCATCTTTGGGATGTGCTGGAAAAACAAGTCTGATCTGTGGAAGCCTCAACGCACAACTAATGCCCCGTACACACGGTCGGAAATTCCGATGGAAAAAGTCAGATCGGATTATGTTGTCGGAAAATCCGATCGTGTGGGCTCTAGCGGACTTTTTCCGATTTGAAATTTGAGAGCAGGACCTAAAATTTTTCGACAACAAAATCCAATGTGACTTTTTCCAATCGTGTGTATAGAATTCCGACGCACAAAGTGCCACGCATGCCCAAAATAAATTTGGGGACGCAAGCTATTGGCTACTGGCCTCTTCGTAGTCCCGTCCTACGTGTTTTACATCACCGCGTTCTGAACAAATCGGATTTTCCGTCAACTTCATCCGACCATGTGTATGCAACACAAGTTTCGGCCAAAATCCGACAGGTTTTGTAGTTGGAAGGCATTACATGACTCAAAAGGATTTGCAACTGTCGGCTTAGTGCCAGATACCACAGAATACCTTCAGAGGTCTAGTGGCATCCTTGTCTCGATGGGTCAGGGAAGGTTTGGTGGCAAAAGGGGAACCTACTCAATATTAGGTGGGTGATAAAAAAAATGATGGCTAATCGTTGTATATAAAATACGACCACAGTAATATCTTGAAGGTTTAAGTCACTGGTCTAGTTTCCCTTCGAGCAAAACATTTTTGCTACTTCTAAACCTGCAAACAAAAATTTAAAAATATTTTTTTTTTTTTCGTAGTAACGTGACCCTGCCACCAAATTCATAGATGTCAACTGCCCCATATCAAGGTACTCTGTTACCCTGATGATTCTGTGTACTAGGCTTGTTACCTGACACCACAGCATCACCCTTATTCGAGTTGCTCGGCATGCACAGTAACTCGATAAAAAGGGTATTAACTGAGGGGATTGTGGCCACAAATAGGTGGTTCCTGCACAATTAAGGGCAGGATCTCCTAGAAGGTGGGCATGTCAAGTGTAGGCGCAGTGGATTAGGAAAATATGTTAGCAAGTATGCCCATCCTACCCTCACAAGTAAACATAGGGTGGCAATCTGTATAGGGTGTACTTATAGAAGCACTCTGTGCTGCAGCAATTTGAAAGTTCTAAGCAGATAAATCTTAATGTAAAGTCAGAATATTACATTTTTAGGCTTCTCCCAAAACACCCCCAACCCCCTCAACCACTAGGTCAATACTGTTTTTTTGCACGAAGTGCACAAATCTCATAAGACCAGCACTATAAGTTGCTGCCAGTAGACAGAGACAGCAGCATTTTATTCTGATATTAATATTTTTTGGTGCTTCCAGCAGAAACACATCAATGACATCACATGTTGCGGAAAAAGTGCGATGCGAATGGTCTAAAAGTCACATGATCTGAAACTCCGGGAAGTATCAATTTTCTAGTAAACCTGTAAACTGTTGCAGCAGGCAGCCTACACCCAATACAGATTGCCATTCTGTCTTTAGTTGTGAAGACAGGATGTAATGACAGGGCCTCTTTAAGAAGTAGAATATTAAGTTCAGCTTGTGCGTTGTTTTTAAAAAGCATATGAAATGTAATCAGAAATTAAAAGAAAAGGGAGTATAAATATTTCAAATATTAAATAGTTCCTAAAAGAGAGCAGCAGAAAAACTGAAGCTGTGATTGAGGATGGGGATCATTTGATTACTGGTATAATGCCACCCTGAAATTCAGTTAGTAAACTCATAAAATTATGCTAGGTTCTTTGGTTAACCTAAAATTTAAGTGCTGCACGGCCAATATGTAAGTGAAAACACGCGCCTGCCCACTTCTAGCACGAAGGGCTTAAAATATCTTCTGCACAGTGGAGACCTTTCTGCTGGCTGGTGCCCACAAACTTCCTGGAGGTATTTTGTCTGTGAACCTAGCAGATCTCTTTCTGTTATTCCCAATTCAGTGGTCCACCGTACTAAGCTATAAAATGTGCACAGTGACTGCATCTAGACTACACAGAGCGCTGGGTTACAAGCATTCCAGAATGGACCGGTATTTGCCATGTAATGGTCTCTGAAAATATTTATGTGATTTGGGTTAAACACCGCTGTACAATTAACGCCTTCACTGTCGCAGGGTCTCTGGTATTATTCTGCAAAGCGTCACAGGACCCTCCTGTACTCATGGTATACTGAGGGCAGGTAGAGAGGGAAAAGTAGGGGGGGGGGGGGGGAGGTATTTTAATCTCAACCGCCTAATTAAGGGATATTAAGGTTTTGAAAAGCATGTGCATGGAGACAAATATGCAAAAAACAACATCTTGGGTGGTTTTTCCAGTGGTAAAACCCATTGCTAAAATCACTTGAAAACCCTCAAGACTCCTTTTTCGAACATAAGTGTCATTATAAACAATAATAAAGTCCATACTTTATCAATAGCTCAATGTTGATATTTTTGAAAAGTTGCTACTGCAAAATGTTTTAATCATCTGCACCTACTGTTATGCATTAACCAGTTGACACTGGGTGTATTACACATGTCTGAAAAAAACGCCATTGAAGTACACAGAGTGTGTGTACTATGCCCTAGCCCTCTAACCCGTTATCACTCAACCCCTTCCATTTGCCTGCAATTTACTACTGTTAAAATGACAGCAGGGATTTGCTGTATAAATATAGCTGCTGCTGTCAAAAAAGGGACCTTCTGACACAATGGGGGAATTAACAGAGTGGTGCAGGTTTTATTTGTAAAGCCTGCGCCACGTGTCTAAACTGAAAAAACAGAGCAGATCCTGCGCCTAACCAATGGAAGGCAGGTCCCTTTATTAATTAGAAGAAATCTGCTTCTTTTTCTATACTGTGCTATGCAAAACAAGGCATAGAGCAGGAGAGCTGCAGCTGCTTGCTTCAGTTTCCTCTAACCACCCCCATGCTCAGCTGAGGGCAAGAGGGACGAAAGGCTGTTAACCCCAGGCAGGGTTAACAGCAAGAGATTTCCCTGCCTATATGCAGGCTGGCTCTGGCTGTGTCCACTGCATGAGCAGGGAGACACAAGTTAGCTGTCTTGTTTGTTTGTTTGTTTGATGCTCCCTGTGCTTCCATTCATTAGATTTTTCCTGAGACATCCACACAAGCTGAAGGAAGGTGTCACCAGGAGAGGAAGTGCTTGCCGGTTATCTGCCTTTCTTTCCTCATACGTTGTCTCTGTGTGAGGAAAGGAGTGCAGATAACCACCAAGTCTGTCAGGGCACAGTGAGTACATTGTTTATGCTAATAATCAGGGCACTGATCATCAGTGCCGCCTCATCAGTGCCCATCAGTGCCGCCACGCAATTGCAGTTAGTGCCCATCAGTGCCGCCACGCAATTGCCGTTAGTGCCCATCAGTGCCGCCACGCAATTGCCGTTAGTGCCCATCAGTGCCGCCACGCAATTGCCGTTAGTGCCCATCAGTGCAGCCTCGTCAGTGCCCATCAGTGAAGCCTCGTCAGTGCCCATCAGTGAAGCCTCGTCAGTGCCCATCAGTGAAGCCTCGTCAGTGCCCATCAGAACAGCCACGCCATTGCCGTCAGTATCCATCAGTGAAGAAGAGTAATTACTTATTTGCAAAATTTTACAGAAACAAGAAAAAAATAAAAAATTCTTCCAAATTTTCAGTCTTTTTCATGGTGTATCAAGAAATAAAAAACCCAGTGGTGATTAAATACCACCAAAAGAAAGCTTGAAAAAATGATAAAAATGTCATATGGGTACAGTGTTGCATGACCGCCCAATTGTCTTTCAAAGTGCGACAGCACTGAAAGCTTAAAATTGGCCTGGGCAGCAAGGGGGTAAAAGTGCCCAATATTGAAGTAGTTAATAAAGACACAAAAAATCCATAAACTAAATACAAGTATTGACCCTCATACATTTACATACAATATTTTTACCTATAGTAGTGTTTTCAACAAGAGTATCACTTAGCATAATCAGAGCTTTATTTAGTCTGAAGCATCTTCCATTCTAAAAAAAGCTCTCGACACTTTTTCACCAAACACAAATAAAAAGATGTGTACATGTGTGGGCAGTTGTTACTAACTGGCCCTTTAAAACAAACCAAGATGTAATGTAAGTTTACTGGCACTTAAATCTGCACTTATAGCACTCTATGGCCTCTTAAATCCCACCCACTTTGCTTTACACACACAGCATTGCTGTTGGCATGTGCGGTCTGAAATATATTGTGCCTTCTGGCCATAAAATGGTTAACTAGCATCAGCAGTCCTTTTTTTCCATGCAATGTGCTGCAACTCGCATCTAAATGGTTCCTTTGCACTATGAACTGAAACATCTTGAATGCTCAAACTGTATTTTTATGGCTGTCTAGGGACACTAAATTTTAGTGGTCTATTTAATGCCAGCAATTTCATGCTGCCTTGCATAAGACAGCATTCACATATTAGAACTCAGTGGTTACATAGCTATATTATACCTTTTTAACACGTATGAGATTAGTTATTTCCATTAAGAACATTATGCTTTGTTTCTTATAAATAACCTTTTTTTGCATGGGAAATGATGTAGGTATTATTTTAAAAGAGAATGATTGTGCAGAGTGCTGAATGAGTTTTTGTACAGAATGTTATTAATTTAGTGCAATATTCCATAGCCACAGCACTATATTAACAGGAAAATACTACAACTTTAGGCTAAAAGGACTTTCTGAATACACAGCCTAAGCAAGAAGCCTTTAAAAAAGGTAATGTATAGTCTTTTTAAAAATGTTTTATATATCTACAAATACGCCTAGCTTAGTTAAGCTAATATATGCCAATATAGGCTTTAAAATGTTGATTTACATTTGTTTCATTAACATGCTGTGCTTCCTTCACAGTAATTCAATATACGAGGTGCGTCTAAAACGTTCGGTGAACAGTCCGATATCTCAACGGAAACATGGGCCAGGTGCGTGCGCAAGCACATGGCTATCCAGAGACAGGTCGAGAAGCGGCACCTAGCGTGGAGTACTTGTGACCGTCAAGATAAACCTGATACAAGCAGTCAAACATAGTTAGTGTGAGAAGTAGGGTCACAGGGCAATGGAGCAAAGAGTGAACATCAAGTTCTGCTACAAACAGTAGACTTGGCCTTTTGTTTTGGATCATTGTCATGTTGGAATGTCCAAATATGTCCCATGCGCAGCTTCCTGGCTGATGAATGCAAATGTTCCTCCGGTATTTTTTGATAACATACTGCATTCATCTTGCCATCAATTGTGACCAAATTTCCTGTGCCTTTGTAGCTCACACATCCCCAAAAACATCAGCGATCCACCTCCATGTTTCACAGTCGGAATGCTGAACATTTCCTCATAAGCCTTGTTGACTCCTCTCCAAATGTAGTGTTTATGGTTGGGTCAAAAAGCTAAATTTTGGTCTCATCACTCCAAATAACTTTGTGCCAGAAGGTTTGAGGCTTGTCTGTGTGCCGTTTGTAAGTGGGATACTTTGTGGAATTTGCGTAGGAATGTCTTTCTTCTGGCGACTCGACCATGCAGCCCGTCTTTCTTCAATTGCCTCCTTATTGTGCATCTTAAAAAACAGCCACATCACATGTTTTTAGAGAGTCCTGTATTTCACCTGAAGTTATTTGTGGGTTTTTCTTTGCATCCCGAACAATTTTCCTGGCAGTCTTGGCTGACATTTTAGTTGGTCTACCTGACCGTGGTTTGGTTTCAACAGAATCTCTAATTTTCCACTTCTTGATTAGTTTTGAACACTGCTGATTGCCATTCCAAATTCCTTGGATATCTTTTTATATCCCTTTCCTGTTTTATACAGTTCAACTATCTTTTCCAGCAGAATCTTTGACAATTCTTTTGCTTTCCCCTTGACTCAGAATCCAGAAACATCAGTGCAGAACTGGATGAAAGATGCAAGGGTCTGTCAGGAGTCCAGAAACTCATTGACCTTTATACACACACTAATTACAAGAGAACAGATCACAGGGGAGAATGGTTACCTTTAATAGCCATTCAAACCTATAATATATATATATATACACACACACACACACACACACACACACCACACACACACACACATATATATATAAATAAAGCACAGCAGTGTACTTTTCAAAATGCGCTTTGTGCTTTAGGACTCTGAAACGGGAGCAGCAGATACCGGTTATGTTCCAGAACTCCTTTACCGAGTGTCTCAGAGCATCTCCGGTGCCCCCGCACCTCTGGCCACATGCGGTACTGCATAGAGAAGCAGTGGCTGTGGAACAGATTATCTGAGTTTCCATTATTTCCTATGGGGAAACTCGCTTTGATATACGAGTGCTTTGGATTAGAAGCATTCTTCTGGAACAAATTAGGCTCGTAATCGAAGGTATTACTGTAGTAGTCACCGGTTCTGCGGTACGTTTGTTTTGCTTTCAGTTTGATGACTGCAATTGTATTGAAAAACACAAAAAAATATGACTTTGGTCCATAAAGGGGTGCACAAGTATGACAGCTAAAGTGGTTAATGTAATAGCATTTTTTGCACATGTAACTGGGTGATAAAATGGTATTTATTGTCGCAATATAAATTTTGGTAAAGGATGGCTCAAGAATTACATATAGGGGTAAGATTCTGATAAGGAAGAAAGCCCTCATAGGGCAAGGCAATACATTCAGTGTAAGGGCAGTCACACCAACCACACTTTCCAAGTTCCCCTCACTGCCCTACTGCTTCATAGCATTCATAGTGCTATGGACCTTCTCCCCCATGTGACGCCACTGGGTACCTAAACAGTCAATTGCCAAGCTTCGGCATTGTCACATGGGAGGAAGTAGAGTGCTCCTCAAGATCCAGAAGTACGGAGTATTATTCTTAGCTAGCCGACAAACAAACAGAGGGTAAGGGGAGCAAAGAGAAGGAAAGTGTAGCCTGTCGATGGTGTCACCACTGAAGGTAAATTTGCTGCTTTGTTCTGCACTGGCAAAGCTCAGGCTGGCTATGAAAAGGATACCGTAAGTGGTTACACAGAGGTTAGGGATCATTAAGCAACTATTACTTTTCTGGGTAAAAATTAATTATTCAGTCTTATTAACCGCCTCCTGCACATATACGTTGGCAGAATGGCACGGCTGGGCACATCAATGTACAGGTACGTTGCCCTTTAAGAGCCCAGCCGCGGGTCACGCTCTCGACCCGGTCCTGAGCTCCGTGACCGCGGGACCAGCGGTCCCGATCGCCGCTGGTGTCCCGCGATCGGGTCACAGAGCTGAAGAACGGGGAGAGATATGTGTAAACAAACATCTCCCCATGCTTCCTAGTGACACTGTCACTGATCGTCTGTTCCCTGTCATAGGGAAAGACGATCAGTGACGTCACATGCCAAGCCATGCCCCCCTAGTGGTTAACTCCTTCACTGTCAGTGTCATTAACACAGGAATCAGTGCACTGATTGCTGTATAAATGACAATGGTCCCAAAAATGTCTCATGTATCCGCCATAATGTCGCAGTCACAATAAAAAAAATTGCTGATCGCCGCCATTACTAGTAAAAAAAAAAAAATATATATATTAATAAGAATGTTATAAAACTATCCCCTATTTTTTAAACACTAAAACTTTTGCGCAAACCAATCAATAAATCGCTAATTGCAATTTTTTTTACAAAAAAAATGTAGAAGAATACGTATTGGCCTAAACTGAGGAAAAAAAAAGTTTTTTTTATATATTTTTGGGGGATATTTATTATAGCAAAAAGTAAAAAAATATTGCATTTCTTTTCAAAATTGTCGCTCTATTTTTGTTTATAGCACAAAAAATAAAACTGCAGAGGTGATCAAATACCACCAAAAGAAAGCTCTATTTGTGGGGAAAAAAAGGACACAAATTTTGTTTGGGGGCCAAGTCGCATGATCACGCAATTGTCAGTTAAAGCAACGCAGTGCCGAATCGCAAGAAGAGGCCTGGTCCTTTGGCTGCAAAATGGTCCGGGGCTTAAGTGGTTAATCAGATGTTTGGGTATAAAAAGCATATCCAATACACATGCAATAAAAGTAAATTTATGCTAAAAATGCGTCCGATTAAATTTTCAGCACATAGAATCCTATATAAAACACTTTAAAAACCCAGGGAAAAAAAAAAAAAAAAAAAAATTGATGTTTATAATAAAATTTGTAAATTCTGTTTCTCTTCCCTTTAAGTATTTTGAAAGCACGCACGTCAGTCAAAAAATAATGCCAGCTATTTGTTTTTGTAAAGTAAAATTTCACCATTAATCCTGGGCATAAGATGGTCCTAAACCCGCAAACCAAAAAAAGAAAAAAAAAAAACCTCACCTGGCAATGTCATCCTCTTCAGAAAGAAGTCCAGTCCTACTGTTTGTTTGTACTGTTTTCCGAACGATTCCTGGGCAAACCGCATGGCCAGCGACGTCTGAAAGAAAATGTGTGAAATGTTTGCATTGAAATAGTTTGGTCTGGCAGCACACAAAAATTGGTACTTGCGCTTTTAAAACAGCTTTTAACTAAGCCTAATAACTCATGAGGAAGAAGCACTAGTCGTGTTACAATTAGGATCTGTGTCCGTCATCTCAGCCTTACGCTGGGCCAGCCAAGCCAGTCTCAGAGCTCGTTATATAACCAGAAGATTTTCGTACGGACAGCAATTAAAAAGCATAAAGTTGAGTGAATCTTCCTTATTGCCGGGGAATATAATAGCCATCATGAGATATACGGTAATCTGCATTAAAATAATTACACACAAAAAATGTAACTTTAATGTACAGTCAATATTTTACATTGGACTCTTCTTCATTTATGCTAGCTGCTTTTCAATAGGCATAGCGCAGTGATATTTTTTATATAATATATATATATATATATATATATATATATATATATATATATATATACACATACATATACATACATATATACAAAGTGGTTGGAGAGAAGCTTTAGAATTGCAACAATGTTTTTATTACAAATTATGTGAGCAGGCTTCAGTTCCTCTTTAGGGTAAAAAATGTTTAGGCATCAGCATCACCCTTTAACTTACCTGAGCCCTCATTCCATCCAGCGATGTTCACATCTGCAGCTCTTTGTCCCCTCATTTCCTGGTCTCACTGGCTTTGCTGGGACACCGGGAGCCATAGGCTCCCAGTGCTGTCAAAGTCACTGAGGAGGGAGAAGAGGGTGTGGCTGAGTCCCACTGTGGCTGAGGAACGAGCATGCACCAGTGCCCCCATGGTAAGCGGCTTCCCATGGGGGCACTGGAAAGAGGGAAGGGGCCAAGGAGCACTGGTGGGGGACCCGAGAAGAGGAGGTTCATGGCCGCTTTGTGCAATTTCATTTCACAGAGCAGGTGGAGATAGACATATCTGTGTTTTTTTTACATGTTACCTTTACAATCAGTTTAAGTGATACATTTTCACCTCTACACAGAGAACTGAGCGATCAAAGACCGTTAAATCGTTTGGTTCTCAGTCTTTAGTGAGCAGAGAGCTGGTGACTCTCAGTCACCAGCTCTCTGCTCTGCCCCTCTGGCAGTCACTAGAGTGCCAGGCTGTGGAGGGGGCGGGAGTGGCTGGCTCAGTCTCCCAGTGGCTCGCTGAGAGGCTGAGCCAGCTGCTGGCCCACGCAAACTTAGTGCTCTGGATTGAGACAAGTACACACTATAGAAGAATATGCTTTGTTCATATTTCATGTCTACAACCTCTTTAGCTTTTTATTGTCACCAGGATAAATAGAAAAAGTGAATCTCCTTAGTGGGGTCACAGACAGCAATAATTGCTTGGCAAAGGGTCTAACCCATCCCTAATCTATCCAAAGCAAAATCGAATAAAATCTGCCATTGCCTATTTTTTAAGGGTTAGTTTTAGAGTTTGGTTGTGTTTAGGGGCAGTAACATCTAATTGTTTGGATGTAAAAAATTAAAATAAAAAATATATGTCAAAAAAAATGTATGGCATGGCATTTGTTTGCAAGAACAACAAGTGGCAATAGTTACAGATGCTCAAAAATTGTACACCATAAATTCCTTTGCTAAAACCCCCACACCTAAAGAAATCACACCAATTTTCAGAAACCAGAAACTAATGTTGCACCTGAAGGTGGCTCTAGATGGGCTTGTATGCTTTTGTTTCCTATGTGTTCATACTCAAGTGTAAAGAAGAGCATGAAGACCTTCCTAGCAATGATAATTTGTAGGATTAGACAACACTGATGGGCCGCAAAATGTAGCCAATCAGCACTTGGTTGCCTTACAAAGCATTATAAAAAAAACACACATTTTAACAAGTATTGCACACATAACACAAAGATGGTCTGATATCAGTGAGAAGCTTTGCAATGCCCTAGAACTAATGACAATTTCCGTGTTTGTACAACTGAATTCCGCTTTAGAAAATTCTGCCATTGCTCAAAGTGCAGACCTTGTACACCTAGATCTTTTGGGGCATGGTCATTAATTGAGAGAGATGCCAGTGGAAAGCGTTTGACTGTGCAGTCCAATAGGCACCACTAAAACCTCATCCATAGACCTGGGTAGGCATGCCTTCATGTCTATCTCTGCAATACAAGACTGTGGTGAGGGCTGTGACTGTTACCGCTTTGGACAGAGCACTGGAGTAGGAGGGCAGGAAACAAAATTTTTACTGAGCGAAAAGGGTATTTTTAGGTAATTACCAGAGAAAGAAAAATCAGTCAGTCAAAAACTGTAACATGTAGGCGTAAAGATATAAAAAGCTGATAAAACTTTATTAGAGTTTTAAGTCCATATCAAGCAATATGTCATCAGTCTTGAATTGACGTGTCACCAATGATTAGCGTATTGGCAAGTCCCTAACAGAGTTTTTACCGGGGATCCGGATGCCCAAAGGGATTCTACTTATTTAGTTTTCTACTCACTTGTATATCGGTGTGTCTATATTAGTCCTGGCATAATTATGGTACTCTGCTATAGGGGTACTCATTTCTCCTATTTCCATGAAGGACCCTGGGGTGAAGGGAGAAGAGTTGGGGGTAGGGAGGATGGGTAGGGTTGTTTTTTATTTTAGGTAGGGTAAGTAGGTCTCTCTTATTATCTTATTATTAGACAGTGCTTAAAAGGAGTTGTAAAGGCAGAAGGTTTTTTATCTTAATGCATTCTATGCATTAAGATAAAAAGCCTTCTGGGGGTAACAGCCTCCCCAGCACCTCCTAATTACTTACCTGAGCCCCATCTCCATCCAGCGATGTCCCAGAATCCCTCGGCCGTCTGGGACTCTCCTCCCGATTGGCTGAGACACAGCAGCGGCACCATTGGCTCCTGCTGTTAAAGTCAGTTAGCCAATCAGGGGAGAGAGGGGGCGGGGACGAAACGGCAGCTCTGTGTCTGAATGGACACAGAGCTGCAGCTTGGCTCCGGTGTCCCCATAACAAGCTGCTGCTGTGGGGGCACTCGACAGAAGGGAGGGGTCAGGAGCAGCAAAGAGGCACCCGATAAGGAGGAGGATCCAGGCTGCCCTGTGCAAAACCAACTGCACAGAGGAGGAAAGTATAACATGTTTGTTATTTAAAAAAAATTAATTAAAAAAAATAAATAAAAAAAAAAACACAACAACACACAACAACAACAACAACAACAACCAACAACAACTTTACTATCACTTTAAGGCACCAGTAAGGGTCCTTTCACGCGGGGCGGATCCGTAATGATCCGCCCCGTGAACATCCGCTGCTGAACATCTGCTGATCCCCGCTGAGCCGGCGGATGACAGGTCGGTCCCTGCACGCTGTGCAGGGACCGCCCTGTCAGATCTCCGCTCTCCCCTATGGGGGATCGAATGAACACGGACCATCTGTCCGTGTTCATCCGATCCGCTCTGCAGACGGATGGAAAAATAGGGTTTATCTCCGTCTACAGAATCGGACCATAGCGGAGGCGGACGATATCGGGTGTCCATGGGGTACATGTATGTCCGTTTTTCATCTGAAAACAGATGGATGAAAAACGTACATATGGTCCGCACGTGTGAAAGGGGCCTAAGGCCCCTTTCACACCGGGGCGTTTTTCATGCGGTGCAGCGCTAAAAATAGCGCCTGTTCACCGCATGAAAAAATCCGGCCCCTTTAACTCCAGTGTGAAAGCCGGCGGGCTTTCACACTGGAGCTGTGCGCTAGCAGGATGACAAAAAAAGTCCTGCTAGCAGCATCTTTGGAGCGGGATAGGAGCGGTGTGTTCACCGCTCCTATACCGCTCCTTCCCATTGATTAGAATGGGACACCGCGGTGAAACCGCGGCAATACCGCCGCAAAGCGCTGCTACGGCGGCGCTCTGCGGGGGGTGTTTTAACCCTTTTTGGGCCGCTCGCGGGGGTAAAACCGCACCGCCAGCGGCCGAAAACCGCGGTGAAAACGACGGTAAAGCAGAGCTAAATATAGCGCTGCTTTACCGTCACCGCGGCTCACCGCCCCAGTGTGAAAGGGGCCTAATACAACTGTATTCTAATTGTATGACCCTGCGAGGCCTAAATGTATGGCGGCACTGTATTGTGTGGCCGCTGCTGTTTTTGTTGACTTATGTACTTTTTTTTTTTTTTTACAAAATTTTCAATAAAAATATTATTTAAAAAAATTATAAATAAATAAATAAAAAAGTAAAGAGGGGAGATTTTTGTTTTATGCTATGAATTAATTTGTACACATAATTAAAACAAACACAGTACAACTGTGTATAGCTAATGAAGTGTCTATTTCAAAGGCTGTAATAATCTATTAGGTAAGTAATAAGGCTGAAACTAATCTCATGCTTTATCTGATTAACCAAAGATTAAGGACAGGCCTTGAAACTGATGCTTTCTATCTGGAATGTGTTACTGTAATATTCCACTGAAAAGAATGTAAAAATACATAACAGCTAGAATAAAAGGAGGAGGAGTTGTGATGTCCTACACACCTATCACTTGTCTGTTTAAAGGTTTAGGAATGTAAAATCAGGAACCCATTGTTTGCCATGCTCAACACCAACATTTACTAAAGAGTAACTTCACTTTTGTTGAGAAAAAAACATCCCCCTGGGTAATTTATACATTGCAGGGATTTTAATAAACTTTGTAGCAGATTCCTACCTGTTTCTGCTCTAAAGAAATAGCGATTTGATCGTCATTGTCTTTTGGATACGAATTCTGAATGGGAGTAACTTTTTCATTATTGTACAGCTGATACACTTGCAGTGTTCTAATGTGCAAATCTGCAAGGTCTGCATTCCTTTAGAAGTGGTTATCCCCTTTAGGAGCAGCACACCAAAAATGAAATTAGTGTTGCAGGGGATGCCCAAAATCTGGTTTGTATCTGGTGTGTATACCTCTAGGAAAATCAGTGAGCCAATCAAACAAGCAATTGCTGCATTTCATTGCTGGTGGTGTTCTGTACATCTGTGTATAGACAGCCTCCAGGTTGCCATACTGAAGTGAATTTTACCGAAAATTATAGTTCCTGCAGATTGCAGAGGAAAAATAATATTTAAGAACATTAAAATTACAATATGGCTTGTGTAGCAGTTATATATGCTTCTTTTTTGCTATATTTTTACCACAGAAGTGGAATTACACTTTAATCAGGAATGTTTCATTTTAAGCGTTTCCTACCACAGTTGATAACATGCGTCTGGTCCAAACGCTGCTTATAATACCTGTACGGTATCAGGAATAACAGGAAAGCAATAACAGGCATCACAAGTGCCAATTACTGCCTGTGCTGAAAGATTATTCCCTTTACCTTAAGGCCCCTTTCACACTGGGGCGGGAGCTGCGGCGACGGTAAAGCATCGCTATATTTAGCGCTGCTTTACCGTCGTTTTAGCCGTGGTATTCGGCCGCTCACGGGGCGGTTTTACCCCACCGCGAGCGGGCGAAAAAGGGTTAAAATCCCCAGCAAAGTGCCGCCGTAGCGGCGCTTTGCGGCGGTATTACCGCGGTGTCCCATTGAAATCAATGGGTAGGAGCGGTATAGATGCTGCTAGCAGGACTTTTTTTTACCGTCCTGCTAGCGCACCGCTCCAGTGTGAAAGCCCGCCGGCTTTCACACTGGAGTGAATGGGGCCGGTTTTTTCAGGCGGTGTACAGGCGCTATTTTTAGCGCTGTACCGCCTGAAAAGCGCCCCAGTGTGAAAGGGGCCTAAGGCCTCATGTACACTGCTGCTGCTAAAACAGATGTTTAGGAGCAGTTGGGAATTTTTTTCAGCTGCCCTGAACTCTTCTCTGTTATCTTATCAGTACATGTACACGGGGTCGTTTACAGTAATTTCTAGGCAGTTGAGTTGAGGCTTTTTTTGGAACGCAAAAAAATGGGTTCAGAAGCTAAATTTAGAGGCATTTCAAGCGCCAAACGCTTCTAAACGTGGGTAAACGTGGTAACTCGCATTTAGCCGTGCTTCATTTACAGGCGTTTTTCATTTTTGGCTATTTTTTTTCCCAACTCTTCTAAAAACGGCTAAACGCGGCATGCAAACGCTGCAAAATGGGCGTTTTAAACGTGGGTTACTATCTGCCAAGTTAAATCATTCAAGAGAGGTTGTAAAAACATTCCGTGTACATGAAGCCTAATGCCGCGTACACACGGTTGGAATTTCCGATGGAAACAGTCCGATGGGAGCTTTTCATCGGATTTTCATACCGTGTGTATGCCCATCGGTCTTTGTCTGCATTTCCGACGGACTTTGGATTGAGAGCCTGTTCTTAATTTTCAGATTTTTTGATCGTGTGTATGCAATTCCGACACGCAAAATTCTGACGCATGCTCGGAAGCATTAAACTTCCCTTTTATAGTGCCGTCGAACGTGTTGTATGTCGTGGTGTTATTGACCGTCTGAATTTGGTGTGACCGTGTGTAGGCAACACAGCTTGAGTGAAATTCCGTCGGAATTCCGACGGGAAAACCATCAGAGCTTTTTCCGGCGAAAATTCCGACCGTGTGTACGCGGCATTAGGGGAAAAAAAAAAAACATTTAGCTGCATATGATTTGGAAGGAAAGCATCGTCCAGGTCTAGTAAAAAGGTTTTGGCAGCCTCCATATTTCTTTCATGGTAGGTTTAACCCCTTCCAGACTCTAATATGCACAGGTCCTGATAGACCAGGCTGCCACTAACAGCTTTGGTTCCCACTAATGATGAACAATCAACCAGTGTGATTCCTGTAATCCCTATATCAGTTATGAAATAGTCATCACATGCAAGATGGAGGCTTCTTCCACAAAATAGCTCTGAAGACATCACTGCAGCCAATAAGTGGTAGTGCAACTGTCAGTTACATTTACAGGATTAAAAAAAAAAATACTTTCTTTGGTGCATTTGTCACCAAGTAATGAAAAACAGAGCATTTTATTAGTTTACTAATTGAAGGATTTATAGGGCTTTAAAGTGTGTGTGTGTATTAGTCATGGACTTACAGCGGATATAAAAAGTCTACACACCCCTGTTAAAATGTCAGGTTTCTGTGATGTAAAAAAAATGAGACAAAGAGAAATCATTTCAGAAGTAAAGGTAAGAGGGAAGTAAAAATAAAAAAAATTAAATATGGTTGCATAAGTGTGCACACCCTTACACTAATACGTTGTTGAAGCACCTTTTGATTTTATTACAGCACTCAGTCTTTCTGGGTATGAGTCTATCAGCATGACACATCTTGACTTGGCAATATTTGCCCACTCTTCTTTTCAAAAACATTCCAAATCTGTCAGATAGCGAGGGCATCTCCTGTGCACAGCTCTCTTCAGATCACTCCACAGATTTTCAATCGGATTCAGGTCTGGGCTCTGGCTGGGTCATTCCAAAACTGTAATCTTCTTCTGGTGAAGCCATGCCTTTGTTGATTTGGATGCATGTTTTGGGTCATTCTAATGCTGAAAAGTGAAGTCCCCCTTCATGTTCAGCTTTCTAGCAAAAGCCTTAAAGGGTGTGCCAATGTTGACTGGTATTTGGAACTGGTCATAATTCACTCTACCTTGACTAAAGCCCCTGTTCCAGCTGAATCAAAAAAAGCCTCAAAAGCATGACGATGCCACCACCATGCTTCACAGTGGGTATGTTTTTTGGTAATGAGCAGTGTTTTTTCTCTAAACCTATCTTTTGGAATTCTGGCCAAAAAAGTTCAACCTTGGTTTCATCAGACCATAACATTTCCCACATGCTTTTGGGGGACTTCAGATGTGTTTTTGCAAAATTTAGCTGGGCATGGATGTTTTTCTTCATAAGAAAAAGCCTCCTTCTTGCTACTCTACCCCATAGCCCAGACATATAAGGAATACAGGAGATTGTTGTCACATGTACCACACAGCCAATACTTGCCAGATATTCCTGCAGCTCCTTTATTGTTGCTGTAGGCCTCTTGGCAGCCTCCCTGACCAGTTTTCTTCTTGTCTTTTCATCAATTTTGGAGGGACGTCCTATGTTATGTCACTGTTGTGCCATATTTTCTCCACTTGATGACTTCATTGTGTTCCATGGTATATCGAATGCCTTGGAAATTCTTTTGTACCCTTCTTCTGACTGATACTATTTAACAATGAGATCCCTCTGATGCTTTGGAAGCTCTCTGCGGACCATGGCTTTTGCTGTAGGATGCGACTGAGAAAATGTCAGGAAAGACCTACTAGAACAGCTGACCTTTATTTAAGGTTAATCAATGACACTCTAAATGATGGCAGGTGTGTACTGACTCCTATTTAACATAAGTTTGAATGTGATTGCTTAATTCTGAACACAGCTACAACCCCAGTTATAAGAGGGTGTGCACACTTATGCAACCACATTATTTTTTTTATTTTTACTTCCCCACCCTAAAGGATTTCAGTTTGTTTTTCAATTGAGTTGTACAGTTTAAAGGGTCACATTAAAAGGTGGAAAAAGTTCTGAGATGATTTATCTTGGTCTCATTTTTTTACAGAAAACACAGAAACCTGACATTTTACTAGGGGTGTGTAGACTTTTTTATATCCACTGTATAGTCAAGTTAACCAGTGTATGCTGATGCTGCTAAATTTGGCCTGGACATCTATGATTCAATGTCTTCTGATCACAAAAGGGTTAAAGTGATTGTAAACCCCCCCCTTTTTTTTTTTAACCACTTCAATACTGGGCACTTTCCCCTCTTCCTGCCCAGACCAATTTTCTGCTTTCAGAGCTGTTGCACTTTGAATGACAATTGCGCGATCATGCTGCGTTGTACCCAAATAAAATTTTTATCATTTTGTTCCCACAAATAGAGCTTTCTTTTGGTGGCATTTGATCACCACTGGGGTTTTTTTTTGCTAAACAAATAAACAGACCGAAAATTTTGAAAGAAAAATAAAGTTTTTCTTTGTTTTTGTTACAAAATTTTGTAAATAAGTAATTTTTCTCCTTCACTGATGGGCGCTGATGAGGCTGCACTCACAGGCACTGATAAGGCAGCACTGATGATGAGGCACTAATAGGTGGCACTGATATGCAGCACTGATGGGCACATATAGATGTCTCCGACAGGCTTTACCGCTGGGCACTGATTGGCACCTTTAAAGTTAATACCTGGTGGCCCTGGGTGGGCATCCATGGTGGCCATGGGTGGCATCCCCGGGGGGGGAGGGGCTACACTGATAATCAGCGCAGACCCCCCTGTCAGGAGAGCAGCCGATTGGCTCTCCTCTACTCGCATCTGTCAGACACGAGTGGAGGAAAAGTCGATAAACAGCTCTTCCTGTTTACACTGATCAGCGGTGATCGGACACAGCTGATCATGTGGTAAAGAGTTTCTGTCAGAGACTCTTTACTCAGATCAGAGATGTGGTGTGTCGGACTGACACACCACATTAATGATCGCCACGCTGCACGTCCCCGCGATTGCGGGTTATCCTGATCACGTCATATGACATTCGGTCAGGATAACAGAACCACTTTGCGCACATCATATTGCTATATGACGGGCGGGAAGTGGTTAAATAACAAAACATGTTAAATTTATGTGTAAATCTTTTGCACAGAGCAGCCCTGATCCTCCTCTGCTCGGGTCCCCGCCGACATTCCTGGCTCCTTCCCCCATGCGACTGCCCATCATAGCAAGCCACTTTCTATGCAGTGGCGTCACTAGGTGGGTGCGGTCCGCACCCGGGTGACACCATCCCGAGGGTGGCGAAAGCCCTGGTTTCCTTTGACCCTGTGCAGGTCTGATAACAAGGGATGGGGGTGCTGCTGGACACAGCTCTATATTTATATACACACACACATCTCCTTTGGTTGCTGGTCTGTTTTCTTTCCCCATTGGTCACAGCGGAGCAAATTAGAATACACTAGGGTCTAGCGGAGCATCATGGGACATGTATCCCGGAGGATTTGCAACCCCAGTGTTGTCAACAGGAGCAAGCAGGCTACAGCCCCCAGCATGTACTCGGCTGGGGGGAGACAGAGCCCGGAACCTGGGAAAAAGCTGGGAGGGAGCGAGTGCTACAGGAGAGGATTAAAAAAAAAAAAAAAGAAGAAGAAGAGGACTGTGCTGGGAGAAACTAGAGAGGGAGCTACGCTGTACCCGCACCACCAGAGAGAGAACCACGCTGTACCTGTACCACCAGAGGGAGAGCCATGCTGTACCCGCACCACCAGAGAGAGAACCACGCTGTACCTGTACCACCAGAGGGAGAGCCATGCTGTACCCGCACCACCAGAGAGAGGGCCATGCTGCCCAGCGCCACCAGAGAGAGGGCCACGCTGCCCAGCGCCACCAGAGAGAGGGCCACGCTGCCCAGCACCACCAGAGAGAGGGCCACGCTGCCCAGCGCCACCAGAGAGAGGGCCACGCTGCCCAGCGCCACCAGAGAGAGGGCCACGCTGCCCAGCGCCACCAGAGAGAGGGCCACGATGCCCAGCGCCACCAGAGAGAGGGCCACGCTGCCCAGCGCTACCAGAGGGAGAAAGACTGAGCCACTGCCAGGGTACACAGCCGTGCTACACTACTGACCAGAGCCGGCCTGGGCAACCCAGAGAGACCAAATGTCCAGCCAGAGAGATCACTGCTGCAGTTTTGCTGGGTCTGGTAATAGGGCTTGTTGGCCATTATCCATTACTGTTCCTAGGGACTGAGCTATTAGGAAGTGTCTAACCTGCTATCTTCTAACCCTAAGACCCCTTTCACACTGAGGCGTTTTACAGGCGCTATAGCACTAAAAAAAGAGCCTCTCCTGTCACCCCAAAGTGAAAGCCGGAGGGCTTTCACACTGGAGCGGTGCGCTGGCACGACGTCAAAAAAAGTCCTGCAAGCAGCTTTTATGAGGCGCTTTAGGAGCGGTGTATACACCGCTCCTAAGGCGCCCCTGCCCATTGAAATCAATGGGCAGTGCCAGCAAAGCACCACTGCATCGGCATTTGCAGGCTCTTTTAAGCCTTTTTCGGGTTAAAAGAGCCCCGCTAGCGGCCGAAAAGCGCTGCTTAAATGATGGTGATGCACCGCTAAAAATAGCAGCGCTTTACCGCCGATGCCCCCAATGCCCCAGTGTGAAAGTGCCCTAATACTGCCTGCAGGCCTTATTGACCACCGCAATGCACGCCAACAAGCTCCAATGGTGGGCTGCCGACCCGAAAATAAGGGGGTTGACACAATTTTTTACCGCACCAGGTGACACCAACCCTAGTGATGCAACTGTTTCTATGGAGGCACTCATGTGAGCTCGCTCCCAAGCCATTGACACGCAGAGCTTGGTTCGGCTCAGCCCCATCCCCACATTCCCTCCTCACTGTCTCTGACCCACAGTAGCGGGAGCAAATAGCTGTTCCTGAACCTATGAAGATGGAGAGGGCTCTTCTCATGAACATCACTGGATCAAGATCAGGCTCAGGTAAGTATAAGGGAGAGGAGGGGGGGGGGGGGGCTGCACTCAGAAGGTTTTTTATCTTAAAGTTGTTGTTAAGCCACTATAATCTATTCATCCCATCCCCTCTGTTAAATAACATTATGTGTCCCAGTGTCTGAGCTATATAAAAAAAGATGTTGATATGTATCTTATATCAAAGCGTCTCCCATCGCTCGCGTGACTCCTCGGCTCTCTCCTCTCCTCAGCTGACAGCTACAGTGGGAGGGGCCAGCTGACGTCAGATGGAAAGGAGGGGAGGAGAGAAAAGAGAGCGAGCCAAGCGGTCACTTGAGCGTCGGGAGACGCTCTGATATAAAAATGGTACAAATCAGCATCGTTTTTATATAGCTCAGACACATTGTTATGGAATGTGATGAATCCATTATAGTTTTTATAGCAGAAGGAGGGGAGTGTCTTGAGCTGACAGGCAGGGAGGGAGGGGACAGAGAGGACGACAGATAAGGACAGAGGAGAGCTGCGGATGACGGAGGTCAGTTTACAGGGGAGGGAAGGCAGAACCAGGCAGGATCAGCCAGGAATTTTAGGTTATACAGGGGCCAAATGACACAGCACAAGCTCTGTGCCGTTATTCATGCTTTAAGGGAACAGGATCCATTTTTTTTTAGGGTAACAAAACAAACACTTATGCAGAGAATGCATTAAGGCAAAAAACCTTCAGCCTTTAGAACAATTTTAAACATAAAAACCCATACCCTCACAACACCTATCCCTTAAGACTAGTACACACTAATGTAACGTACACACGGTCGGATTTTCCGACGGAAAATGTTCCATAGGAGCTTGTTGTCGGAAATTCCGACAGTGTGTAGGCTCCATCAGATATTTTCCATCGGAATTTCCGTCACACAAAATTTGAGATCTGGATCTCAAATTTTCCGACAACAAAATCCGTTCTCGTAAATTCAGAATGTGTGTACACAATTCCGACGCACAAAGTTCCACGCATGCTCGGGAATCAAGCAGAAAAGCCGCACCGGCTATTGAACTTAATGTCTCTTGGCTCGTCGTACGTGTTGTACGTCACCGCGTTCTTGACGTTCGGAATTTCTGATTAGATTTGTGTGACCGTGTGTATGCAAGACAAGTTTGAGCCAACATCCGCTGGAAAAAAAATCTATGGATTTTGTTGTCGGAATGTCCGATCAATGTACGATTGTGTGTACGCTGTAGTAACTATCCGATGTTAGTACAGCCATTTTAAATAAAAATAAAGAGAGCTGCGCTGACCATATACATTCAGTGCCTAATAGTGCATGTATATAGAAAGTGAATGAAAGTCCACAGGATCATCAATTGAAATGATCAGTGGAGCCTAAATAGGTAAATGTCCATTGATTATTCATAGTGACAGGTTATTCCACCACACCAAAAGTGCACCTCCACCAGATAGAAAACAAGTTTACCAGATGGCAAACTTGGAAAGTTTGCGGCTAATACCCAGCCAGGGCCTTCAACCTGGGGAGAAATCTGATGCCAGTTCTAGGAGGAATCTCACTACGTGTGGGGAAAAGCCAACCAGACGTCTCACCACTCTCGCAAGGAACAAGGAGTAGACCTCTACCTCAGCCTTCAATGAACAATAAGCCAGAATACCCAAAAATAAAAACTCACTATAGTGTAAAAAAAAAAACAACTACACCTTTATTGGTAAAAATGGTAAAATGGTATTGCACTTACAGCAAAAAAGAGCAGATAAAAAAAAGAAAGGAATAAAAAGCCGGCTGGCCGCAAGAGCGGCGAGCAGCCCAGGATGTCATATGAAGCCCGCCCCGGAGAGTGTCCCTGCGGACGTCAAATGACAATGGCCCGGTATGGAAGTGGTTAAATGATTGGATGATGAAAGTCAGCAGCTAAGTGAAAATTCCCTTGCAAAGTGAGCAGCTTATTTGCGTTTAGTAAATCAACCCACATATATTTTAGAAGAGAGAGAGTGAAGTCTATCTCTCCATCTCATTCATGTGTATAACCCGATATCCTGCTATTCAGTACAGAACACAGGCTATTCACAACATAGTTGTAAAAATAGCTTGTTACTTAGCTGTCCTTGTTGCCTACATTTGCCACCTGCTGGCTACAAAACAGAAGTAATATTAAATGTGCAGCATTTCATATTTCTCTGACCAAAATGGCATTAAAAAATTAAAAAAAAATAAAATAAAAAAAAACACTAAGGAAAAAATAAATCAATAAAAAAAAAAAAAAGTGCATTTTATTTCCGAGTCCTGCACATACTAAAATATGTAAAGTACTATACATTCCTTTTAAAGTTGAATTTTGGAGGTCTAATTGCGAGCTGTACATTTCTTTTGCTTAGGCAGGATTACCAAAGGGCTTTTTATTTTTTCTTTAATAATATTTGTCTTTTTATAAAATGATATGTATTCCCACAGCATCGGATTAGGAGTGCAGAGTTATGAGTCTCTAAGCTTAAATCTGCCTTGTCCGCGGTTTTAATTAAACCACAAATCAGATCACAAACGGTTACATTTGCTCATATAATATCAAATTTGCAGGATTAAAATTGTTGGAAACTATAGTTATCATCCATTAGAGGATCGTAAAACTACCAGAGTCTTTGACTATGATTAACAGTGGGTAAAAGGGCATAACTTCCACTTCTCCATCAATGACAAACAGAGCATGACTAAGTTGTAATTTTATGGTTTTTACAACTGTATATTTAGTCCCAAGCTATACATAGTGGCGTATTTATCAAAGCTTGAAATGGACATTTCGATGGCTTTTTCACAGGCTATATTTATTCTGACAATTCTGACTACTCACAAAATTGTTTAAAGCAAATGTTCACCACATTTCTGCAAAAGGTGAAAATAATCTAAAATGTATCAATTCTACAAAATTATAAAGTCTTTCCACCTGGGTTTTTTTTCAGAAATGTCTCCATTACAGTGGGGAAAATAATTATTTGATCCCCTGCAGATTTTGTATGTTTGCCCACTTACAAAGAAATAAAGGGTCTATATATGTTTTAGGCAATTGGTTGCACTAGATTTGAGTTAGGGGTATCAGAGTAAAGGGGGCTGAATACAAATGCACGCCACACTTTTCAGATATTTGTAAAAAAAATTTGAGAACCATTTATCATTTTCCTTTGACTTCACAATTATGTGCCACTTTGTGATGGTATATCACATAAAATCCCAATAAAATACATTTACATTTTTGGTTGTAACATGATAGAATGTGGAAACTTTCAAGGGGTGTGAATACTTTTTCAAGGCACTGTATGTGCTCATGTGATACACAGAAAAGTCCTCTCAATTTAAGAAGGTGCTTCCAACGACAACTCGTTATGTGTATAAAGACACATGTCCACAGAATCTCTTTCTTCCATTCAAACCTCACCACCATGGCCAAGACCAAAGAGCTGACAAAGGATGTCAGGGACAAGATCGTAGACCTGCACAAGGCTGGAATGGGCTACAAGACCATCAGCAAGAAGCTTGATGAGAAGGAGACAACTGTTGGAGCGATTATTTGCAAATGGAATAAATAAAAAAATAACCATCAATCGCCCTCAATCTGGAGCTCCATGCAAGATTTCGCCTCATGGTGTAAGGATGATCATGAGAAAAGTGAGGGACCAGCCCAGAACTACACGTGAGAAGCTTGTGAATGATCTCAAGGCAGTTGGGACCACAATCACCAAACAAACCATTGGTAACACAATACGCCACCATGAATGGAAATCCTGCAGCGCCCACAAGGTCCCCCTATTCAAGAAGGCACAAGTACAGGCCTGTCTGAAATGATTCAGGAGAAGGATTGGGAGAAAGTGCTCTGGTCAGATGAGACCAAAATTGACCTCTTTGGCATTAACTTGACTTGCTGTGTTTGGAGAAAGTAGCCCCAATTATGATTTGAAAGCTAAAAGATACAGGCCAACTTTACCGCATTGAGGGGCCAATGGACGGGGCCATGTATTGTATAATCTTGGATGAAGAACCTTCTTCCGTCAGCCAGAACACTGAAGATGGGTCGTGGATGGGTCTTCCAGCATGACAATGAAGCAAAAAACATACCGCCAAGGCAACAAAATGAGTGGCTCAAGAAGCACATTAAAGTGATTGTAAAGTCTTGTTTTTTTTTTTCTCTAACAAAAAAACAAACATGTTATACTTACCTGCCCTGTGTAGTGGTTTTGCACAAGGCAGCCCCGGATCCTCCTCTTCTTGGGTCCCACGTCGCTACTCCTGGCCCCTCCCTCCTGTTGAGTGCCCCCACGGCACAACCAAAATCTCTTCTGAGATGTGTGCAAACCTGGTAACTAACTACAAGAAATGTCTTACCTCTGTGCTTGCCAACAATGGTTTCTTCACCAAGTAATAAGTCATGTTTTGCTTGGGGATCCAATACTAATTTTACTGAATTGCACCTCAATTTATAACATTTGTATCGTGTTTTTTTTCTGGATTTTTGCTTGATATTCTGTCTCTATCATTTAAAATACACCTATGATAAAAATTATAGACCCTTCATTTCTTTGTAAGTGGGCAAACTTACAATATCTGCAGGGGATAATAATAATAATTATTATTTTTCCCACCGTATGCCTGACATTTTCCATCATTTCAGTGGAAGCTGGTTTTGCATGTTTTGATTTTCACTGGTTCACAATAACACAATTTTATGTTTTTAACCCAATAAACCCAATAAAGGATTTAGGATTCATGGAGAGTAAAATAATATATATAGTACAGGACGCAGTGGCTGGGTCCTGGAAGGACGCTATGTTTCCCCTCTGTTTGGTCTGTGATCCCTTTAAGGGAACAAAAAGGGTTAACTCACCTGTCAGAGGAGGTGGGTTTAAAAACAAGACAGGAAGTTGCAGATGGGGGTGGAGGAGTGCAGAGGAGAAAGTGGTTTGTGTGTGGCTTGATTTGCAGTAACAAAAGTCGACAGCAGCGTTCGGCCTGGAAGCCTCCTAGCAGTTGAAGTCACCTGCGACAGCACCCCAGGACTGTGTTTGATTGCGATAGCAATTCTGGACTTTGATAGTCGGTGAGACTGAAACCTTTTTCTTTTGTTTTGCTGCTGTGAAGCTGTTTAAGTTTAAATAAACCTCCTTTTGAACTAAAAGCCTGTGTCCTGCGGTCTAGCTGGTCCCCCGAACTTTACAAGTGGTGCTCGGATGCGGGCAGGACAGAGTAACAGGCGTGTTTTTTTTTTTTTTTTTGCTGGCTTTTGCATTTGAATTTAAAACTGACATTTAAAGAGACAGTACAGTGAACTTATGTCCTGGGTTAAAGCTGCCCAAACCCTGAAAGCTGAAGCAATGGAGGAACTAATTAAACAACTGTCCCTGGCTAATATACAAGCGCAGACCCGCCATGAGGAAGCTAATCAGCGCTTAGCAACCCAGCTCAGTTGGCAGCACAGCAAGCAACCCAGCAAGGGGTTATGCAGGCTCAGGTGACTGCCTTAAAAGAAGTAGTACAGCAGTTGTCTCAGGGTCGTGAGCAAGCGGCTGTTGCCCCTGGCAACCAGGTGACCGTGAGGGCAAGCCATTTTTTGCAGAAATTGTCCCTGAGTGATGATGTAGAGGCATTTCTTGCTACATTTGAGAGGACGGCAGAGAGAGAAGGGTGGCCCCAGGACCAGTGGGCCGGCCTAATTGCCCCTTTTCTCACCGGAGATCCTCAAAAAGCCTACTTCGACCTGCCACCAGAGGACGCTAAAGACTATCAAAAACTAAAGGCAGAAATACTGGCTCGTTTGGGGGTGACTACGGCCGTTCGGGCCCAACGAGTGCACCAATGGAAGTATTGTCCAGATCGTCCACCACGGTCTCAAATGCATGACCTGGTGCAACTGGTAAAAAAATGGCTGCAGCCCGAAGTGTTGTCGGGCCCCCAAATCGTGGAGCGGGTCGTCCTGGACCGATACCTACGGTCACTGCCAGACGACCTTCAACGGTGGGTCAGCCATGGAGACCCCAAAACAGTTAACCGCCTTGTCGAGATGGTAGAGCGATATACAGTGGTGGAGGATCTGCTTGGCCCTACCAAGCGCCAAGGGCCCAGTCTGCCACGGCCTATTCAATCGACTGTCGCCCTTCGAAAGGATGTCCCCCGGAGCCCTGGAATCAACACCCCGGAAGGTCAAGAGTCACTCCCAGTACCTCCTCAGCGATCTGTTCCTGTTCGGAGAGGAGGGGATGTACAATGTTGGCGGTGTCATTCCTGGGGCCATACCCGGGCCCACTGCCCACTGCAAGAGGAGCCCATGGAATGCGGGGTTCTTCGGAGGGGGTCTTTTTATGCTCATAGAGCATGTACCACACACCTTGACCGTGAAATTTGAGTGTGTAGTCCAAGTGAACCACCTCCCTGCCTGGGCTTTGCTGGACTCCGGAAGCATGGTAACCCTTGTTCATCCTAGAGTACTTGGGAAGATCGGTCCGGTAAGCAAAACTTTACGGGTTGTGTGCATTCACGGGGACACTAGAGAGTACCCTCTCATCTCGGTGTCCATCTCCACAGCATATGGCACTGGTACTCAAGAGGTGGGGGTGGTAAAGAACTTGATACATGATGTTATCATAGGACGAGACTGTCCATTTTTTGAAAAACTGTGGGGACAAGGAGAACTATCTGAACGATCCCAAGACTGGGGAGAAACTAGTTCCTCTGTTCCTATGGTTGAGGGTAATAACCCTGAGATGCCAAATGAACCTAATGTGGATCCAGTTGATACAAATGCTAATGATTGGGTTAATGGTGATGAAAGTAGTGCTGATACTGTGAAGGGTGTCAAAATGTGTGGTTCGCAGACCTACCTGAACACTGAGGAGGGGAAACCTTCCCCACTTCAGGTAATGCTGGGTGAAGAGGATGAGGAAGTGGCCTCTACCCCTGCCCTGCCGGATTTGGGTGTTCCCCAGGGGACATTTGGTACTGCCCAGATGCAGGACCCCACTTTGGCCCGTGCACGGGAACAAGTTGTAGTATTAAATGGGGTACCCCAAGAGCCAGGTGCGAATGAGCGGTGGCCCCACTTTGCCATATATAATGAATTGCTTTATCGGGTTACCAAAGTGAGAGAAAATGTGGTAGAACAATTATTGGTACCCCAACAGTATAGACGCAAGGTCCTGGACCTGGCCCATGATGATGTTTTAGGGGGACACCTGGGAGTTGAAAAGACGGAGGCACGGATCACCGACCGGTTTTACTGGCCAGGTCTGAAAGCAGAGGTAAGAAGATACTGTGCCTCTTGTCCCACCTGTCAGTTGACCGCGCCGGTGACCCACTTCCGGAGCCCTTTGGTCCCTCTGCCCATAATTGAGGTCCCATTCGAGAGAATAGCCATGGATATAGTGGGTCCTTTGGTAAAGTCAGCTCGAGGTCACTCCTACATACTGGTGATCCTTGACTATGCCACCCGGTATCCTGAAGCGCTACCTCTGCGGAATACCTCCTCTAAGGCTATTGCTCGGGAATTATTCCAGTTGTTTACCCGGACTGGTTTTCCCAAGGAAATACTCACGGACCAGGGCACCCCGTTTATGTCGAGGGTTATGGCTGATGTGTGCAAGCTGTTCCGGATTAAACAACTGCGCACATCGGTCTACCATCCACAAACGGATGGGTTGGTAGAGCGCTTTAATAAGACCCTTAAGTCTATGCTCAAGCGGGTTGTACAAAGGGATGGGAAAGACTGGGACTGCCTGTTACCTGCTCTCCTGTTTGCTATCCGGGAAGTGCCCCAGGCCTCCACTGGGTTTTCGCCCTTTGAGTTGGTATATGGGCGGAGACCTCGCGGACTACTGGATTTTGTTAAAGAGGAATGGGAAAGTGAACCTGTTCAGCATAAGAGTGTTCTTGAATATGTTTCCCAAATGCAGGAGAGGATCCGAACTGTGATGCCTCTAGTCAAAGAACATTTGCAAAAAGCCCAGGAGGCTCAACGACGGGTCTATAATAGGGCTGCTAGAATAAGGAACTTCCAAGTGGGGGATCGAGTAGCGGTGTTGATCCCCACTGTGGAAAGTAAATTCTTGGCCAGGTGGCAAGGCCCCTTTGAAGTTGTAGAAAAAGTGGGAGAGGTAAATTATAGAGTCCACCAACCAGGTAAGAGGTTTTTGTCCGGCCTTACCGCATTCCAGAGGCCCAAAGGAAGGCTGTTTCAGAGGAAGTGAAGAAGATGTTGGACCTGGAGATTATTGAGGAATCACAGAGTGAGTGGTCAAGCCCGATTGTGTTGGTACCGAAGCCCAACGGGACTCTGCGATTCTGCAATGATTTCCGGAAACTAAATGAAGTTTCACGGTTTGATGCCTACCCCATGCCCCGGGTAGATGAGCTTATTGAGAGACTAGGTCCAGCCAGGTATATCACTACATTAGACCTTACCAAGGGGTATTGGCAAATCCCGTTGACTAAGGCTGCTAGAGAGAAAACTGCTTTTTCTACCCCAGAGGGAAGTTTTCAGTACAAGAGAATGCCTTTTGGATTGCAAACTGCTCCAGCCACATTTCAGAGGGCAATGGATAGGATTTTACGTCCTCATCGGGAGTATGCCTCAGTATACTTGGATGACATAGTCATTTTTAGCAGAGACTGGGAGTCACACTTGCCCAAAGTCCAGGCAGTACTGGACTCTCTTTGGAAGGAGGGGTTTACAATAAACCCGGAAAAGTGTGCTTTGGGAATGGAGGAGGTGAAATACCTGGGCTATGTTGTGGGTAGAGGGGTAGTAAAACCTCAGGTCAACAAGGTAGAGGCTGTACAGAATTGGCCCCGCCCCCTCACAAAAAAACAGGTACGTGCATTCCTGGGTATGGTGGGATACTACAGGAGGTTTGTACCCAACTTTGCCACGTTAGCAGCTCCATTGACCGATCTGACTAAGGGTCGGAAATCGGTCATGGTGGAGTGGAATGCAGACGCTGAGAAGGCTTTTTTGGAGCTCAAGTCGGCACTGTGCCAACACCCTGTCCTAGTAGCACCCAATTTTTCAAAAGAGTTTGTTGTACAGACTGATGCTTCCGATGTAGGATTGGGAGCGGTGTTGTCACAGGTTATTCATGGCGAGGAGCACCCAGTAGTCTTCCTCAGTAGGAAGTTAACACCAGCGGAGAAAAACTACGCTATAATTGAACGAGAGTGTCTGGCCATTAAGTGGGCTCTGGAATCCCTCAGATATTACCTTTTGGGGAGGAAGTTTAGGCTGATTTCTGACCATGCCCCTTTAACATGGCTGAGACAAGGTAAAGGGACTAATGCCAGGGTTACTCGGTGGTTCCTGGAATTTAAATTTGTAGTGGAGCATAGGCCCGGGAGACTGCATCAAAATGCAGATGCCCTCTCCCGAGTCCATTGTTTGAGCTCCACTGTTGCCTCCACCTCCTTGGCGTTGGGGCACAGGGGGGGGATATGTACAGGACGCAGTGGCTGGGTCCTGGAAGGACGCTATGTTTCCCCTCTGTTTGGTCTGTGATCCCTTTAAGGGAACAAAAAGGGTTAACTCACCTGTCAGAGGAGGTGGGTTTAAAAACAAGACAGGAAGTTGCAGATGGGGGTGGAGGAGTGCAGAGGAGAAAGTGGTTTGTGTGTGGCTTGATTTGCAGTAACAAAAGTCGACAGCAGCGTTCTGCCTGGAAGCCTCCTAGCAGTTGAAGTCACCTGCGACAGCACCCCAGGACTGTGTTTGATTGCGATAGCAATTCTGGACTTTGATAGTCGGTGAGACTGAAACCTTTTTCTTTTGTTTTGCTGCTGTGAAGCTGTTTAAGTTTAAATAAACCTCCTTTTGAACTAAAAGCCTGTGTCCTGCGGTCTAGCTGGTCCCCCGAACTTTACAATATATATATATTTTTTTTTTTTTAGTACACACACAATGATAAAGTGGGAATAGTAAAAAAAAAGTGCGTATATCATAATACACTGATAATAAATCTAGTGAATCAAAGCATTATAATTTAATCATAAAGTCCATTTCAAACATAACTGGTGCTCCCCATATGTGAATCCGTGACCTCACAATTAAGTTTTGTCTATACACGCATATGAACCACCCCTGGGTTCTGTGAAAGTACAGCTGTGGAATCCGGAGCTATCCAGTAGCGCTGTCTCCGCATACATATAAAATATATAATAGTGTGATATCATTTTATATATAAAAATATATATACAAAAAGCCCCTCTCCAGGGTACTGACATGTTACAGGTGCGTCAGTGCACCACTCTACAGAAAACAGAAAAATGCTGAGATTGTATGTCCCTCCGCTTTGAGACAGATCAGCTGTCTCCTGCACTCTCCTGTCCCCTCCCCAACGCGTTTCCATACAGGGATAGGACGTATCTTCCACCTGGGATATGTCAAATCCCTGTATCGACACACGTCATGACAACTGTCTATAGCCAAGTAACTCAAGCTGTAATGTTGGACAGATTGGACCCCTCCCCCCTTGGTGCATGACTGCCCAACACCACAGCCAGCAAGGAGACAGCTGCATTGCTAGTGAGCGCCTGTCTCCAGCTCCTGCCCGAGGCAAGCACTAGCACAAAAGATATGGTGGGAGGCCAGTCATGTCAGCCTGGGTAGTGTGTCTCCTATCAGTATTTTCACTAAAAGGAAAACTAGTGCAAAAAAGTCAGCTAACATTACTGATCTCCTTTTGAAAATGCTTGTTTCCTGGTTGTTTATTACTTCAGTACTCCCAGACCTAGAATAAGCATGCATGAAGTGAAATCAGAGCAAAGTCAGAACGTTTGATTTACATACAAGCTAATCAGCCATACCTTTTGACCACCCACCTAATAGTGAGTCGATCCCCCTTTTGCCACCAAAACAGCCCTGACCGATCGAGGTATGGACACCAGTAGACCTTTGAAAGTATGCTGTGGTATCTGGCACCAAGCCATCAGTAGCAAAGCTTGAGTCGTATAAGTTACAAGGTCAAACCTCCATGGATCGGACTTGTTTTTCCAACACATCCCACAGATGCTGAATTGGACTGAGACCTGGAGAATTTGAGGCCAAGCCAACACCTCAAACTCGTTGTGCTCTTCAAACCATTCTTGAACCACTGTTGCAGTGTGGCTGGGCACATTATCCTGCTGAAAGAGGCCACTGCCATCAGGGAATACCATATCCATGATGGGGTATACTTGGTGAGCAACAATGTTTAGGTAGCAGGTAAAGAAACATGCACATGAATGTCAGGACCCAGTGTGTCCCTGAATAAAACTGCGCAAAGCAGCACACTGCCTCAAGGGGTTAATTGTGTCCCCCTCTCTGTGTTCTAACTGAAGGGGGAGGGGACTGTATAGGGGAGATGACAGATTGCTGTTCATACTTTGAATGAACAAATGATCAGTCTCTTCTCCCCTCAGAGACCTGGAAACAGATCCCGGTTCTCGGTGTGTAACCAGCAATCACGGGAGCACAGCGGTGATCGCAACCGCCGGGCACTTGCATCGGCTCCGGGGGGCGAGCAGCAGGTGCACGCACACCCCTAGTGGCCACAGGGCAAAGCGACGTTACATAACCTCATTTTGCCCAGCTGTGCCATTCTGGGTAAAACTGCGACGGCTGGTTGGCAAGTGGTTGTAAAGGATTCTGCGTGTAGCAGCCCCCCTAAGGCCTGATTCACACCTATGCATTTTTAGTGCTTTTCGCATTTTGCACTACAGTCCATTTAACATGGTTTCCTATGGAACACGTTCTGTAGTGCAAATCTGCAAAATGCAAAAAGCACTAAAAATGCATAGGTGTGAATCAGGCCTCATACTTACCTTCCTCCAGTGATAAGCATGGGAGCCTCAGTTCACCCGGGTCTTTCCCTCCAGCAGCGGGACCTAGTGGCTCCCGCTACTTTCAATCACAGCCAGTGAGCCAATGAGGAGAGAGCTTGGCGTGTGAAAGAGTGTCGTCGGGGGACCCGAGAAGGGGAGGATCGGGGCTGCTCTGTGCAAAACCACTGCACAGAGCAGGTAAGTATAAAAAAAATGTTTTTTTTTTCTTTTGCATTAAGATTTAACAGATCAGCATGTGCAACACACTTTTTGAAACCCCAAAGGTAACACGCAGACTTTACTGAATCTGATGGAACAAACTAGTACATATCATCACCATGATGCCATTAACAATTCATGAAATATTTTATCAAAGCAATAATTTAGTGAGAAATAACCTCTTGACGTTTCTGAGAGTTGTTTTTTTTTTTTTTTATATATACATATACCGGTATTTTATTTAACTCCCCCATGGTGAAGTCTGCCAAAATTCTTAAAAGGCATCATCATGGAAAAAGGCTTAATTGCCATCAGCTCTTATGAAATCACCAGATCTGAGAATAAGCTGCCATGTTGTCGATGGAAAATGGACATTCTGCTGGGTGTGAAATCAAACACTCACAGCCAAAATGATTACACTTGCTTTTCCACGGCCAGAAAATTTGCTGTGTTTAGATAGATTATTTTATAAAGTTCACAGCGATTTCTCCATCCTGACTGACTATTGGCTGTCAGGACGAGTACAAAATACATTTCAAGAACATAGCTCAGAACATCAGATCTTCCATCCAAGCAACCCAGACTTCCGAAATGACCCATTAATGAGCTAAAATGTCCATAAGGAAATAATAAACCAAGTCCTTAATACAAGTGTCAAAAACATGGAAAGCTAAATTATATACCGGAAGCCAAATTTGAATGAGAACTCGGCACACTCTAAAGGAGGAGGATACTACATTTTTCCTAAAGCTTAGAATAGGAAAAGGACAGAACCTCTGTAGTGTTTTTATTTCTGTCTCCATTGCAGTGCTTTCTTCTCACTTCCTGTCTCGGCTGCCACCAGTCACTAAGTAAGAAGGAGAAATCTCCACAGTGGAGGCACATTAGGAAATAAAAATGCACGGGAGTGGAATCATCACCGACTCGGCCATTCATATTATCGAAGCCCGCAAACCCAGAAGAAGGACCGGGGAAGATGGAAGCACCTTCAGCGGTGAAATCGTTCAGCTGGAGGGCTTTGTTTTCAGGCAAGTCCATCATAATGTGCTAGTATGCGATGCATACTAACATATTATAACTTAAAGTGAGGTACCCCTTAGAAAAAAAAAAAAAAAAAAAAGTAAAAGTCAGCAGCTACAAATACTGCAGCTGCTGACTTTTAATAATCGGACACTTACCTGTCCCGGGGTCCAGCGATGCGGGGGAACGAAGCCCCCCTCATTCCCCGCTCAGCTCACAGCGCCGGCATTCTTACGTACAGTCATCTTGGACCTGTCACGTGTCCCAGATGACTGACTGCGCCAAGGGGAAGTGATGTCACCAGCCAGGGCACTGAAGGAGGCAGACTACGAGGGATCCCCTAGCAATAGGCATTTAGAGGTAAGTTACATTTCCACCCCCCCAATTATTATTTTTTTCAATATTTTTAGGAATTTTCAGCCATTTTATATTTTTTTTGGGGGGGGGGGGGGGGGAACACCACTTTAAACTGCCCTGGTACCTATTTTTTTTTTTAACCACCTTAGCCCCAGAAGGATTTACCCCCTTCTGACCATTTTTTTACGATACGACACCGCGACAATTGCGCGGTCGTGCAACGTTGTACCCAAAAAAAAAAAATTAAGATCTCTTTTTTTCCCACAAATAGAGCTTTCTTTTGGTTGTATTTGATCACCTCTGCAGTGTTTATTTTTTTAACTATAAACAAAAAAAGAGCGACAATTAAAAAAATATAAAATATATATATTTTTAACTTTTTGCTATAATAAATATCCCTTCAAAAAAAAAAAAATTTAAAAAAATGAATTTTTTCCTCAGTTTAGGCCGATATATATTCTTCTACATATTTTTGGTTAAAAAAAAAAAAAAACACAATTAGCGTATATTGATTGGTTTGCGCAAAACTTATCACGTCTATAAAATAGGGAATATTTATGGCATTTTTATTTTTTTTACTAGTAATGGCGGCGATCTGCAATTTTTAGCAGGACTGGGACATTGCGGCGGAAAGATCGGACACTTTTGACACTTTTTTGGGACCAATGACATTTAGACGGCTTTCACACACCGCTTTACCGTTATTTTAGCAGCGATATTCGGCTGCTAGCGCATCGGTTTTAACCCCCGCCCACTAGCGGCCGAAAAGGGGTTAAATCCTGCCCCATTGATTTCACCGCTCCAAAGAAGCTGCTGGCAGGACTTTTTGTGACGCCCTGCCAGGGCACCGCTCCACTGTGAAAGCCCTCGGGCTTTCACACTGGAGTGAATGGAGCCACTTTTTTCAGGCTCTATTTTCAGAGCTGTAGCGCCTGAAAAACGCCTCAGTGTGAAAGGGGTCTTATACAGCAATCAGTGCTATAAAAATGCACTGATTACTGTATAAATGTCACTGGCAGAGAAGGGGTTAACACCAGGGACGATTAAATGACTAAGTGTTCCCTAGGGAGGTGCCTTCTAACTGTGGGGGGAGGGGACTGACTGGGAGTAGTGAGAGATCGCTGTTCCTAATCACTAGGAACATACAATCTCACTCTACTCTCCTGACAGAACGGGGGTTCTGCTTTGTTTACACTGGCTGATCCCCGTTCTGTCTCTCTGTGGAGCGATCGTGGGTGGCCGGCGGACATCGAGTCCGTAGGATACACTTATTGGCTCCCCTGCTAGGGAATTGCCGCGCGTGCCCACAGATCGCCATGTATGCGCCCGACATACAATGACGGTAAATCACGCAACCAAACCAAACTGCTGCAGTATAACTGCGCCAGCTGGTTGGCAAGTGGTTAATGTGGTTTACTACTACTTTAATTGAGCAAGCTGAAGAAATTAGAAGCCGATTGGCTACCATGCACAGCTGCACCAGATTTTGCACTCTCCAGCATTAGTAAATCTACCGCTTTATGTCCAATTTTACGGACCTGACCTGATGTAGGATGTAGGTGGGTACATGTCCATTCAGCCACCCAAAGGGGTTACAAGGTGATGTAAAGGTTGATGTAAAAATGTACCCATTACATTCACCAGGGTGCCAGGAATTCTGGGAGCTAACAAAGACTAAGATTAAGCCATGTAACTATAAATGTTGGGGTATGTTTCTGACACTCACTAGAACATATTCAATATTACAGAACAAGTGCAATTCATCGAGACCAACTGTTAGCCCCCGTACACACGGTTGGAAATTCCGACCACAAAATCCGTCAGATTTTTCCCGACGGATTTTGTCCAACACTGGTGTTGCATACACACGGTCAGAAAAAGTTGTCGGAAAATCCGATCATTCTGAACGTTCGTTGCATACGACAGAACTACGTAGAGGCTAGTAGCCAATAGCTTTGGTCTCGTAATTTGATCTGAACATGCGTGGCACTTTGTCCGTCGGAATTCTCTACACACGATCGGAAAAAGTCCGATCGGACTTTGTTGTCGGAAAATTTGAGAGCAGGATCTTAAAATTTTTTCCGTTGGAAATTCAGACGGAAAAAGTCTGATGGACCCCACACACGGCCATATTTTCCAACAACATGGTCCGATCAGACATTTTCCATTGAAATTTCCGACCGTGTGTACGGCCATTACTAGCTATCCCAAGAGGTTGATTTACTAAAAGGCAAATAGGCTGTTTACTTTGCAAAATAATTTTCCCTTAGGTTAGTGAACGGGATGAAGCTCTGCTGACTTCCATAATCCCATGTGCAAGCAAAAATATATAATTTTTTTACTTGCACATGATTGGCTGTTCTTTCCAAAGTGAATTTTCACCACATTTACCAAACTAAAAGGGAAAGTTCCATTATGCCGCGTGCACACGACCGGTTTTCCTGTAGGAATAAACTCCGTAGGTTTCTCCGATGGAGTTCCGCTGAAACAGTCTTGCCTACACACGATCACACCAAAGTCTGACCGTCTAGAACGTGGTGACGTACAACACGTATGACGTGACTAGAAAAAGGAAGTTCAATAGCCAGTAGCCAATAGCTTCCATCTCGTACTTGCTTCAGAGCATGCGTCGTTTTTGGTCCGTCAGAACAGCATACAGACGAGCGGTTTTCCCGATAGGAATTGATTCCGTCGGAATATTTAAAACATGTTCCATTTCTAGGTCCGTCAGAATTTTGGAAAAAAAAAAAAAAAAAAAGAAGTACGATGAGGCCCACACACGATTGTAATATCCGATGAAAAGATTCCGTCAGACTTTTTCTGCCGGAAAGTCCGACCGTGTGTACACGGCTTTAGAAGCACATTTTTTTTACTGAAGCGAAAAGGGGAAATCTCCCAAAATTCTCTATCTATATGCAAAGTGTAGGAGCAACGAAATCTGAGCCAACCCACCAATCTATTGGAGGACACGGCCCTTTAAATCCCACAAATTTTCTTGCCAGACCAAATGCTCTTCTGTATATTATTCCCCATGCCGCCCTCTGTATACCGGAGGTTTGTCTGGTAACATCCTATACAGAAATGCTGTCTGTCATCAGACACCAATTGCTTTTTCATCTTACTTCCCAGATTAGGTGACTATTCCAGTGCAGGGAAAGTGGCATGAAATATTAATTAGGATTTCTTCAAAATACAAAGAAATGTATCCAAGGCCAACACACCAAGAATACAAGTCTGTAGATTTAGAACACTTAGGGATCTATTTATGAATGTTTTCACAGAACATTTACCCAAGAATAATTTTTTTACAATTAAATTCAATTAGAAAAAAGTGTGAAGTTCTATGGATCGTGCTCGAAAAAAAAAAAGAAAAAAAAAAAGACCCCTGACCCTAGGTTCACACTTCCACTTTCTGAGCAGGCCGCATTTGGGCGGGCATGGTGCCCATTCAAATGAATGAGCTGCTGTGCCTGGGTTTCCGCAAAAAATAAAAAGGGGATGTATGCAAGTTTTCAAAAACACAGCCACAGGGAAATCACATGGTCTGTTTGACCACGCAATTTCCCCTCGCGGTTCCCACACCCGCTCTGGGTGCTGAGATGCAGAGGGGTGCCATTCAGAATGAATGTCAGTCCCGTGCGTCTCCTAAGAGCAGCGCATTTTGTCTGCGGGTGGTTGTGGGTGCAGGAAGAGATGCGATTCTCGCACCTAGATGTGAACTTAGCCTTAGGGTGGATTCACACCAGAACTCCGTGTGGGAAAGGCACATTCCCCGCACCGCACTCAAAAGCACTGCCCTTGCAATATGCTGTAGGTGCCAATGTAATGTTAATGGCTCGCCAAATGCAGATACTATGCGATTTGGTGTGGTGCGTTTTTAAAAGTAGTGAATGCACTGCATGCATCAAATGAATAGGCTGCAAACATTTAAAATTCGCACCAGTGCAAACCATCATCCATCCCTACACCTGCTGGCCTACCCGGAAAAAAATAAAAATAGACTCCTGCCATCTGCCACCTCTTACATAGCTACTTGTGTTGTGTTTTTAGTTACTTTTTACACTTTTTTGGTGAATGAGTAGGGGTACTCCTACTCATTCACGTAGGGGGGGCGGGATCTGAGGGGCCCCCCCTTGTTAAATTCCGATAAACCCCCCACTCACAGAGCCCAACAACCACCGGCTATGGTTGTGGGGGAACAGGCTCTTGTCCTAATCAACATGGGGATAAGGTGCTTTGGGGGGGGGGGGGGGCAAAGAACCCCCCTCCCCATGTTGAGGGCATGTGGCCTGGCATGATTTGGGCGCCCCCCCATTCCTGACCTGCATGCTCGGATAAGGGTCTGGTAAGGATTTGGGGGGGGTCCCCTTAAAATCGATACCAGACCCCAAAGGGCCTGGCATTCTTTTATTTACATTCAGCTGTCAGTGAGGAAACCCGAGGAAATCAGCTGTTTTTCCACACTGAATCAAATCGGTCGCTTATTTTTTGACAGATCCAAATTTAAATCGTTCTGAAAGTTTGACATTTTCAAATTTTTCCGTTCTGCACTCTAGCGACTTTGTAGAGCACAAACAAAACAATCACATTGGTCAAAGCCATAACAAAGCCGCACTCATCCAAAGTCACATCAAGACGCACTGTAAAGTTGCAATGGAAATCGCACAAGTTTTAAGTCACACAAGTGTGAATGGAGCCTTATGCCACGTACACACGATTGGAAATTCGGCCAGCAAAAGACCTATGAGAGCTTTCGGTCAGAAAATGCGACCGTGTGTATGCTCCATCGGACTTTTGCTGGCCGAATTCCAGCCAGCAAAAGATTGAGAGCAGGTTCTCAATTTTTCGGTCGGAGAAAAGTTGCGATCGGAAATTCCGAACGTCTGTAGCAATTCTGACGCGCAAAATTCCTACGCATGCTTGGAAACAATTCGACGCATGCTCGGAAGCATTGAACTTAATTTTCTCGGCTCGTCGTAGTGTTGTACGTCACCGCGTTCTTGACTGTCGAAAGTTCAGCGAACTTTTGTGTGACCGTGTGTATGCAAGCCAAGCTTGAGCGGAATTCCAACAGCCAAGATTTTTCTGACGGAAAATCCGCTCCTGTGTATGGGGCATTAGACATTTCAGGGCTTGTGAGATCATGGGCTGTAGGAAAGTTTAGGCTTGCCCCAATATTTCTGGAAGGTGACATATAGGTTGAAGCAGTTAGATAAAGATTCTCTAATATAGGTGAAGGTATTTGTGACAGACCTAGCCAGGACACAGGCTTTTTGGAGAGGACTAAATGCGAGCCTCCTGCCAACCGATTATGGGCCCTGGATTTTAAGGGGCACAGGGTGAAGGAGAAACCCAACCCCAGTCAGATTCAATGCTGTATATATGTGTATATATAATGTGTGTTGGTACACACACTGTCAGATGTTAGTGTCATGAACTCAAGATGTTAATTGAGAGAGCTGATCACATTGTCCTCTATACAATGTAGAAGATGCTCCGTCTGTTACTGGTGGTCTCCTGCTATTGTGCTAAAATGTCTTGTGGTGGTAATTATGATAATTTATAATTAACTGTGTTTAGCTCGGTGACAACAAGTCTGACCTGTAGTGAAATTCTGAGTCGCATCGGCTGCTTAAAGGGATTAGTTAATTAGTTTATGTTAAGTTGTTACAGGTGTATTGTTAGAGTAATATGAGCAGGAGGGGGGACCTCCTCTTCTACTGTATATAAATACTTGTCAGTGGTTCTAATAAAAAAAGAGTTCCTGTTAGCACTAAGCAAGTCTCGTCTCGTTTAGTGCTTGGGAGCGGTTGGAATATCTGATAGCTATATCCAGACTGGGAGGAAGTGATATATGACGAACGCACTCAAGAGGAGTGTAGGGACGTTTCATCACAGTATTGTTGCAGGCAATAATGGCTTTATGGATGGCTCCCATGTGATGTCCACATACCTGGGTTGGCAGAGAAATGGTGGCTGCCTGTTAGGAGGTAGTGCTAAGACCCTGGAATTGGGCTGAATTGGGGCTACAGGGGTACATGTCCCCTAAGATGGTGATGGGGTACAAATCTCTGGCAGTGGGGGATGTGATTTGGTACAGGCCACGACAGCAGGAGCTGGGTGATGAGATCCAGGCATGGGAAGATGATGGGGTATATGTCCATGGAAGTAGATAGAATGGGAAAACAATGGTGTTTATATACATGGAAGTAGGTAGAATGGGGTATGGTGGGGTACACAGTACTGTGCAAAGGTTTTAGGCAGGTGTGAAAAAATACTGTAAATGAAGAATGCGTTCAGAAATAGAAGTGTTAATAGTTTAGATTCACCAATTAACAAAATAGAAAGTAAATGACAAACTGCCTCCTGCTACCGCCAAATATTTAAACTTTTGGCTCAACAGTCCCTCGGTATTTGTGCAGAGTTGAGTGTCTTAGCCTTGTCTCCACATCGGAGGTGTGGCTTTTTTGGCCACAATTCTTCCATGAAGACCTCTTCTAATAAGACTTCTCCAGACAGTAGATGAATACAATTGGGTCCCACCGATTTCCGCCACTTTTGTGCTGATGGCACTGCTGGAAATCTTCCGATGTTGAAGGGAAGTAAGCATGATGTGTTTTTCATCTGCTCTATTAACTGCTTCAGCCCCGGAAAGATTTTACCCCCTTCCTGACCAGAGCACTTTTTGCGATACGGCACTGCGTCGCTTTAACTGAAAATTGCGCGGCCGTGTGACATTACACCAAAACAATATGGACGTCCTTTTTTCCCCACAAATAGAGCTTTCTTTTGGTGGTATTTGATCACCTCTGTGATTTTTTTTTTTTTTTTTTGCGCTATAAACAAAAAAAGAGCGTCAATATTGAAAAAAAAAAGCAATATTTTTTTACTTTTTGATATAATAAATATCCCCAAAAATATATAAAAAAAACTTAATTTTTTTCCTCAGTTTAGGCCGATATGTATTCTTCTACATATTTTTGGTAAAAAAAATTAATAAAAATTGCAAAAAGCGTATATTGATTGGTTTGCGCAAAAGTTATAACATCTACAAAATAGGGGATAGATTTATTGCATTTTTGTTATTTTTTTTTCTTATTAGTAATGGCAGCGTTCTGCAATTTTTATCATGTGACATTGTGACGGAACACATCGGACACTTTTGACACTATTTTGGGACCATTGCCATTTATACAGCGATCAGTGTTATAAAAATGCACTGATTACTGTGTAAATGACACTGGCAAGGAAGGGGTAAACACTAAGGGGGGGGGGGGCGATCAAGGGGTTAAGTGTGTCCTAGGGAGTGATTCTAACTGTGGGGGGATGGGCTACCACTGACATGACAGAGATCACTGCTCCCGATGACAGAGAGCAGTAGATCCCGGTCATGTCACTAGGCAGAATGGGGAAATGCCTTGTTTGCATCTCCCCCCGTTCTGCGGCTCTGTGACATGATCGCGGGACACCAGCGGACATCGAGTCTGCGGAACCCGCAGGCACGGTCACACTGTATGCAGCCGGCGGGCGCGCGCCCACTAGCCCCGCTAATTAAAGGGGACGTACAGGTATGCCCATTTGTCCACCGCTGCCATTGTGCCAACATATATCGGTGTGCAGCGGTCGGCAAGTGGTTAAAGCAGAAGTTCAGCCAACACCTAAGTAACTCTAAACCTAATCTATCTATCCCTGTAAAGAGGAAATCGCTGTACTTACCTGTTCTGCAGCTGCTCCGGTCCGAACCTGCGCTGAGCCGTTAACATCGGCTTCTCTGTGTAGCCAGGTGCGGAGGAGGCAAAGGGTTTGATTTGGATTTATCTTGTACTTTCATTTTATACTCATTTTGTTAATTGATAAAAAAATAAACTATTAACACGTCTATTTCTAAAATCATTCTTTATTTACAGCATTTTGCACCCCTGTAGGTAGAGTGGGAAGATGATGGGGTATATATCCCTGGATGTAGACAGTGGGGATGTGATGGGGCACAGGCCGCCGGCACCAGGAGCCCGGTGATGGGGGCACAGGCCGCCGGCACCAGGAGCCCGGTGATGGGGGCACAGGCCGCCGGCACCAGGAGCCCGGTGATGGGGGCACAGGCCGCCGGCACCAGGAGCCCGGTGATGGGGGCACAGGCCGCCGGCACCAGGAGCCCGGTGATGGGGGCACAGGCCGCCGGCACCAGGAGCCCGGTGATGGGGGCACAGGCCGCCGGCACCAGGAGCCCGGTGATGGGGGCACAGGCCGCTGGAACCAGGAGCCCGGTGATGGGGCACAGGCCGCCGGCACCAGGAGCCCGGTGATGGGGCACAGGCCGCCGGCACCAGGAGCTCGGTGATGGGGCACAGGCCGCCGGCACCAGGAGCTGGGTGATGGGGCACAAGCATAGGAAGATTATGGGGGTATATATCCCTGGAAGTAGGTAGAGCAGGAGGTGACAGAGTACAAGTCTCTGGTATTGGACAGAAATAAAAGGTAATGATAGTGGGCACAGTGGAGGGGTGATGGGGTACATGTACCCTGGCAGTGAATACAGTGATGAGGTCACTGGCACTGGGCAGAGTGAGGGGAGACAGGGTCCCTGGAAGTAGGTAGGGTGAGAATGATGGAGCCCCTGGCAGTGGAGGGTGATAGAGTGTAGGTCCCTATCAGTAGGGAGTGATAAGGTACCAGCAGATGGCAGAGGGTACAGTGAGCGCGTCACTAGCACTGAGCAGAGTTAGGGATGATGAGATCCCTGACAGTGGGTAGAGTGGGGGTGATGGGGTCCCTAGCAGTGGGTACAATGAGCACAGTAGGGGTGATGGGGTCCCAGGCAATAGATACAGTGATGGTGATGGATGGGGTCCCCAGCAGTGGGTACAGTGAGCAGAGTGATATAGTTCCTGGCACTGGGTACAGTGTTGGGGTTGCTAACAGTGGGCATAGTGATGATGATGGGGTCCCTAGCAGTGGGTAGCAATGGGGTCTCTGGCACTGGGTCCAGTGATGGTGATGAATGGGGCCACTAGCAGTGGGTACAGCACACTCAGTAATGGGGGCCCCTGGCACTGCGTACAGTGCATACAGTGATAGGGCCCCTTGAAGTTGGTACAATGTGCAATGTACACACAGTGATGTGGCACCTGGCAATGGGTACAGTGTATATAGTGGGCGGACCCCTGGCTGTATGGAATAGTGGGGTAGGGGGCAGTTATTAGGTTCCTGGCAGTGTGTACAGTGGATAGAGTGATGTGGCCCCTGACAGTAGTTGCTGGTGTGGCCCCCCAGCAGTGTGTACGGTGTATAGAGTGGTGTGGCCCCTAGCAGTGTGTATAAAGTGATGTGGCCCCTGGCAGTGGGCATTATTGGTGCCCCTAGCAGTGTGTATGGTGTATAGAGTGATGTGGTCCCTGGCAGTGGGCATTATTGGGGCCCCTAGCAGTGTGTATGGTGTATAGAGTGATGTGGCCCCTAGCAGTAGGCATTATTGGGGCCCCTAGCAGTGTGTATGGTGTATAGAGTGATGTGGCCCCTAACAGTGTGTATGGTGTATAGAGTGATGTGGTCCCTGGCAGTGGGCATTATTGGGGCCCCTAGCAGTGTGTATAGAGTGATGTGGCCCCTAGCAGTAGGCATTATTGTGGCCCCTGACAGTGTGGGGTGCACTGACCTTCCCGCAGGCCCCATCCCCCAGGATGACAATCTTCAGCTGGCGGTCCTGGCTCTCCTCCTCCGAGTCAGACATGTCGGCCGGGCTCCGCTCTCGGGGATTATGATGACACCACTACACCGGATTTACAGCGGCACTGCTAAGCAACCAGACGCCATCTTCCGGCCTGTCAGTGGCCTAAGGCCGGAGCATACCACCGACACCCAGAGCACAGGGAACGAAGTGCGGACCGGGGAGATGTACGGGCCGGGGAGATGTACGGGCCGGGGGTCCGGAGAGATCGGACGGCTCTCAGTACATTGCACACACGTCTATCACATCCTATTACTAAACATTCATTTAGTTAAACGATTCTTTTCTTGTCGCCTCCCCCTATCCTAGAGAAATGTGGAACATTCCTATGTAATATAAACCAACAAGAGCTCCCCGGCCTCCCTGTAGACGGGCAGAGGGCTGTGTGATGCCAGTGTGATGCCCTTTCCCCCCCCCCACAAATAGAGCTTTCTTTAGATGGTATTTGATCACCTCTGACGTTTTTTATTTTTTGCGCTATAAACAAAAAAAACAATTTTGAAAAAAATATATTTTTTACTTTCTGCTATAAAACATATCCAATAAAAAGAAATGAAAAAATCGATTTTTTTCCCAAAATTTAGGCCAATATGTATTCTGCTACATTTTTGTTTAAAAAAAAAAAAAAAAATCAATAAGCGTATATTGATTGGTTTACTTGAACATTATTGCATCTACAAACTAAGGGATATATACTGGAATTTTTATTTATTTAATTTACTAGTAATGGCGGCGATCAGCGACTTATAGCGGGACTGCGATATTACGGTGGACAATCACACACGGACACTTCTGACACTTTGTGGGAACCAGTGACACTAATACAGGGATCAGTGCTAAAAAGTATGCACTGTCACTGCACTAATGACACTGGCTGTGAAGGGGTTAACATCAGGGGTGATCAAAGGGTTAACTGCGTGCCTAGCCAGTGTTTTTGGTGTACACTGTGTGCTGTTTTTATGTAATTACATGCATGAATTACATATTAATATGCATTATATATTACCAAAAGTATTGGGACGCCTGCCTTTACACGCACATGAACATTAATGGCATCCCAGTCTTAGTCCGTAGGGTTCAATATTGAGTTGGCCCTCCTTTTGTAGCTATAACAGCTTCCACTCCTCTGGGAAAGCTGTCCACAAGGTTTAGGAGTGCGTCTATGGGAATGTTTGACCATTCTTCCAGAAGTGCATTTGTGAGGTCAGGCACTGATGTTGAATGAGAAGGCCTGGCTCACAGTCTCCGCTCTAATTTATCCCAAAGGTGTTCTATCAGGTTGAGGTCAGGACTCTGTGCAGGCCAGTCACGTTCCTCCACCCCAAACTCGCTCCTCCATGTCTTTATGGACTTTGCTTTGTGCACTGGTGTGCAGTAGGGGTGTTGAAATTAATCGTAGCATCGATGCATTGCGATTCGACCACCCACGATGTGGCATCGATGCTACGGCTGGCATAAATCGATTATATGATGACGTCACCTGCGCGCCGCTATAAGCCTTACCGGTAAACTGAAAGCAGCCAAAGGAGCCGTGGGTGTTAGCTGCGCCTCTTTTCCTGCCCCCCCACTGACTGCATCCCCAGCCTTCCAGCGTCAACGTGCGAGACACGTGGAGCAAGTGTCTGTCCCCCAATGAGTCACGACTCATGATCCAGTCCCGGGCCGACTCCGCAGAGCCTTCCTCCTTGGCTCACCTCACACTGTGGGCAGGTGCCCACACAGGCTGCCTCCGTCCTCCTTACAACAGGCTGCTGTGGGAGACCCAAGACCCCAGACGGCTGCGGTTTTCCTCCATCCTGATGGGCACACTGCCAGCAATAGATGTCAGCAATTGATGGGTACAGTAAGTACATTTGATGGCACAGTGGTGGCAATTTATGGGCACAGTAGCAGCAATTGATGGGCACACTGTCAGCAATAGATGGGCACAGTGTCAGCAATTGATGGGCACATTAGCAGCAATTTATGGGTACAGTAGCTGCGTTTGATGGCACAGTGGTGGCAATTTATGGGCACAGTGGCTGCGTTTGATGGGCACAGTTGCGGCAATTGATGGGCACACTGCCAGCAATAGATGGGCACAGTGTCAGCAATTCATGGGCACAGTGTCAGCAATTCATGGGCACATTAGCAGCAATTGATGGGTACAGTAGCTGCGTTTGATGGCCCAGTGGTGGCAATTTATGGGCAAAGTGGCTGCGTTTCATGGGCACAGTGGTGGCATTTGATGGGTACAGTAGCTGCGTTTGATGGCACAGTGGTGGCAATTTATGGGTACAGTGGTGGCAATTTATGGGCACAGTGACGGCGTGTGAGGAGCACAGTGGTGGCATTTGATGGGCACAGTGGTGGCATTTGATGGGCACAGTTGCGTTTGGCACAGTGGTTGCGTTTGGCACAGTAGCTGCGTTTGATGGGCACAGTGGCTGCAATTGATGTTATTTTTTTTTTTTTCAGTTTGTTTGCGCCGCCCAAAAATTTTGAGCACCAGCCGCCACTGACTACTAGCAATAATATAACATATATAATATCATATCTGATGCACCATTATGTGGAATGCAAATTTGCCAAATTATGAAAACATTAAAGTGACCAATGAGCATGACCATGCCATTTCAACATCAATTATGGTTTATGTATGTATTATTGTCTTAGTGATTGATTCATATCACAGCTTCATTGATTAGAAATTGATACCCTTTTCTTGTATGATGTTTGGTTTTGCTCATCACTTCCCCACATACAGCCATGCATTGCATGTGTGGGGCAGTAATGAGCAAAACAAAAAATCATACAAAAAAAAAAAAGGTATCAATGAAGTTGTAATGTGAATCAATCACTAAGACAATAATGCTGCATACACACGATCGGATTTTTCGAAGGACTCCGTCGGACAATTCGATCGTGTGTGGGCTCCAGCTGACTTTTCTTTCCCAAAAGTCAGACGGACCTAGAAATAAAACATGTTTTAAATCTTTCCGACAGACTCGAGTCCAGTCGAAAAATCCGCTCGTTGTAATGCTAGTCCGATGGACGAAAACTGACTCTAGGGCAGCTATTGGCTACTGGGTATGAACTTCCTTATTCTAGTCCTGTCGTACGTCATTACGTTCAAATCCGTCAGACTTTTGGAGTGATAGTGTGTGGGCAAGTCCGTTCATTTGAAAGTCCGGAAGACCTCCGCTGCAAAGTCCGTCGGATAGTCTGCCGGACCAAGTCCGTTGAAAAGTCAGATCGTGTGTACGCGGCATAAAGCCCCGTACACACGGTCGGACTTTTTGACAACCAACATGCAAATTAGGTGGTTTGGACCAACATCCGACCGCGTGTACACTCCATCGGACCAACTTTTTCCAGGTTGCATCGGACTTTTGTTGGATGTGCGAACGGACCAACTTTCTGCCAACAAAAGTCCGAAGGACCAAAGTCCGAACGTGTGTATGCAGTACCAACTGACTTTTGTCCACAGTACAAACACGCATGCTCAGAACCAATGCAAAAGATCAGACAACAATATAGAAGTTGACCAAAGGTGGCGCTGGAGTATTCGAATGTCCTCTTTTGAAGTGTCGTCAGTACGTTGAAACGTCACTACGTTCGTGTTGGTTGTCTCAAAAGTCCGACCGTGTGTATGCAGTACCAACTTGAGGGCCAACGCCCTTTGGACAAAAGTCCAAGGGAAAGTTGGTCCACGGTCCGACCGTGTGTATGGGGCTTTAGACATACATAAACCATAATTTATGAAATGGCATACATTGTCGTTTGGGGGGACGTTATGGAGACATTGTCCGCAGTCTCTGTCCATCTCTTGTATCATGTCCGCAGTCTCTGTCCATCTCTTGTATCATGTCTGCAGTCTCTGACCCTCTCTTGTATCATGTCTGTAGTCTCTGACCCTCTCTTGTATCATGTCTGCAGTCTCTGACCCTCTCTTGTATCATGTCTGCAGTCTCTGACCCTCTCTTGTATCATGTCTGCAGTCTCTGATCCTCTCTTGTATCATGTCTGTAGTCTCTGACCCTCTCTTGTATCATGTCTGCAGTCTCTGACCCTCTCTTGTATCATGTCTGCAGTCTCTGACCCTCTCTTGTATCATGTATGCAGTCTCTGACCCTCTCTTGTATCATGTTTGTAGTCTCTGACCCTCTCTTGTATCATGTCTGTAGTTTCTGACCCTCTCTTGTATCATGTCTGTAGTCTCTGATCCTCTCTTGTATCACGTCTGCAGTCTCTGACCCTCTCTTGTATCATGTCTAAAGTCTCTGTCCATCTCTTGATCTCTTGTATCATGTCTGCAGTCTTTGATCCTCTCTTGTATCACGTCTGCAGTCCCTGATCCTCTCTTGTATCATGTCTGCAGTCTCTGTCCATCTCTTGTATCATGTCTGTAGTCTCTGACCCTCTCTTGTATCATGTCTGCAGTCTCTGATCCTCTCTTGTATCATGTCTGCAGTTTCTGATCCTCTCTTGTATCATGTCTGCAGTTTCTGATCCTCTCTTGTATCATGTCTGTAGTCTCTGATCCTCTCTTGTATCATGTCTGTAGTCTCTGATCCTCTCTTGTATCATGTCTGTAGTCTCTGATCCTCTCTTGTATCATGTCTGTAGTCTCTGATCCTCTCTTGTATCATGTCTGTAGTCTCTGATCCTCTCTTGTATCATGTCTGTAGTCTCTGACCCTCTCTTGTAGTATTTTGGGGTCAGTCTGGAGCTCCTCTTTAATTTGTCTGCTGTGTTTACACTTTGCTACATGCAGAGTTTTTTTTTTTTTTTTAAGAACAGATAATATAGTTCTTCTGACTGCTTGAATTTTTTGGATGCGCAGTAATCGTGATGCATCACTGAATCGAATTGAATCGAATCGTGGACAAGATAATCGTAATCGAATTGTGAGGCCAGTGAAGATGCGCACCCCTAGTACGCAGTCATGTTGGAACAGGAAGGGACCATCCCCAAACTGTTCCCACAAAGTTGGGAGCATGAAATTGTCCAAAATGTCTTGGTATGCTGACGCCTTAAGAGTTCCCTTCACTGGAACTAAGGGGCCAATCCCAACCCCTGAAAAACAACCCCACACCAAATGATTTGGACCAGTGCACAAATCAAGGTCCATAAAGACATGGATGAGTGAATTTGGGGTGGAGGGACTTGACTGGCCTGCACAGAGTCCTGACCTCAACCTGATAGAACACCTTTGGGATGATTTTAGACCTCACAAATGCGCTTCTGGAAGAATGGTCAAACATTCCCATAGACACACTCCTAAACCTTGTGGACGGCCTTCCCAGAAGAGTTGAAGCTGTTATAGCTGCAAAGGGTGGGCCAAATCAGTATTGAACCCTACGGACTAAAGCCTCGTGCACACGATCGGATTGTTGGCCAACAAAACCGTTGACATTTGTCCGAAGGGCGTTGGCCCAAACTTGTCTTGCATACACACGGCCACACAATTGTTGGCCAATAAATACGAACTTAGTGACATACTACGTTGTTTTTCAGCTCTTTAGCGCCACCCTTTGGGCTCCTTCTGCTAATTTCATGTTAGTAGAAGTTTAGTGAGTGTTGATTCACGCTTTTCGTTTGCACTTTTCATTTCGCACTTTTCAGTTTGCGCTTTTTAATTTGTTTCTGAACAGCTGTTCATCAACCAGACGTTGCAGAATTGGAGGAGATAACGTGTCATTTATTATTGGCCTTGGAGTTATTGCTTTGTCATTATTTTTTGGTTGAATAATGATTTGATTTGGTATATTTTCTATATTTTTGGATGCATAGAATGCACTTTTTGGTTAAGTTCTATTGGCAGAGAGCATGTCTAATTGTATTTGTTTTCTTTTTTTAATGCGCAAGAAAAAAATTGTGGAGAATAATACTTGGATGTTTTTTACTTTTACAAATGACAGTTTGGGAGTAGGCAGGTACATTAAAAAAAATACAATGTAAAATTAACAAGGGACACCAACATACTGTAGTTGTATCTTTGTTCTTAATAAATACGGGATAATGGTGTTGTGGTAACTTGCCCAAATAAAAAAAAAAAAAAAGAGCTGATATCACTATAAAAAAAAAGCCTTTGAAAATTTGTTTGCAATAACTCCATCAGTATCACCAGCAAAGCAGCTTCATTATTATCCCATTAAGACCCCTTTCACACTGGGGCGTTTTTCAGGCGTTTTAGCGTTAAAAAAAGCGCCTGTAAAGCGCCTGAAAGAAGCCGCAACTGCAATCCCAATGTGAAAGCCCGAGTGCTTTCACACTGGAGCGCTGCACTGGCAGGGCGTCAAAAAAAAGTCCTGCAAGCAGCTTCTTTGCAGCACTTTTGGAGCGGTGAATACACCGCTCCTAAAGCGCCCCTTCCCATTGAAATCAATGGGAAGCGCCTGACAAACGCCTGAAAACCGACTGCAAAGCGCTTTTGGCATCAGCGCTTTGTGGGCGCTTTTAACCCTTTATTTCGCCACTACCAGGGGTTAAAAGCGCCCCACTAGCGCTCGAAAAACGCTGGTAAGGCGCCGCTAGTTCAAGCAGCGCTTTACGAGCGTTTTTCGGGCGCTGGCAGTGTGAAAGGGCTCTTAAAGCACTTGGGTTTTCACATTGGGATTGCAGATGAGGCTTCTTTCAACGCCCCAGTGTGAAAGGGGTCTAAAAGAAGAAGAGAATTGTGCGCTGCATTTGGAGATTTCATAATTTACCACGTCACAAGTGTTAATTCTCCATTTTGAACGTGTTTGTACTTTGGACTTTTGTCCCACGGACTTGTGTACACACGCTCGGAAAATCCGACAACAGACATTTGTCCACGGAAAAATGTTAAATCCTGCGATCCAACATTTGTCCACGGAAAAGCCTACAACAATTGTCTGATGGAGCGTACACATGGTTGGATTTTCCGCCAACAGCCTGTCATCGAACATTTCCCAACGGAAAATCCGATCGTGTGTACGAGGCTTTAGACTGGGATGCCAATAAAGTTCATGTGCGTGTAAAGGCAGGTGTCCCAATACTTTTGGTAATATAATGTCGTATGGCATGCATTACGCACATGTGATTTGTAATATTATATTATTTGTATAGTAGGAATTTCCATTTTTGTTCTTTGCACTTGATGATAAATTTGATTGTAAGTAAGGCGTGCGTTACTATTTTTTGAGTTAGCATTATACGATGAAAGGTTTTGTGCCTGGAATTTAATGTTAACATGTGACATAATGCATGTTAGCGCATGTGCATTATCAAACTGATCCAATGGAAACGCCCCTTTCTATAGGTAGACACTGGAGGAGGACATTGTGGGGTGGAAGGTTCTGCAATGAAGCAGAAGAGAAGTCTGCAGGGAATGCACATCTAAAGGGATGCCGGTGATCCTTTCTCGGGATCAGTTCCCAGTCCTCCCATACTACAGATACAATGGTTTGTCCAGACTGTGACCTGCTGGTTACTAAGTGGAAGGAGTGAGGTCAGGAGGGAGCTGCAGGTACACATACCCCACACACAGGGAGATGGTGGGGAAGAGCAGGGTGAGCCGCATTCCAACCACGCTGGCCCCATCTGAAAACCTATTATCCCTTTTATTTTATTAAAGTGTACGTCAGGGCAGAATAAAAAATAAATAAAACACGCAGTACATCTCTGCAATACACGTACATCGCCCACGTGTTTAACCACTTCAGTACCAGACACTTTCACCCCCTTCCTGCCCAGAGCAGCTTTCAGCGCTCTCACACTTTGAATGACAATTGCACGGTCATGCAACACTCTACCCATATGGAATTTTTATAATTTTTTTTTTTAAATAGAGCTTTCTTTTGGTGGTATTTAATCACCACTGGGGTTTTTATTTTTTGCCCAAAAAAAGAAAAACATTTTTTTTTTGAAAAACGCTTTCTTTTTTTCTGTTAATAGTTTTGCAAATAAATAATCTTTCTTCATAAATTTAGGCCAAGATTTACCCTAATGCATTTCTTTGGTAAAAAAAATAACCCAAATCGGTGTTTATTATTTAGTCCGTAGGAAAGTTATAGAGTCCACAAACTATGGGAACTATGGGATCTACACCCAAAAACAGCCCGGGACAGTACAAATATCCCACAAATGACCTCTTTTTGGAAAGTATTTAGTAAGAGGAATGGCAAGTTTTTTGAAGTTGTAATTCTTTTGTTACAGTTTTTTTGAAAATAGAGAAATTAAATAATAATATATATTTTTTTCAATTAAATTTTTTATTTTTTTTATCAGCGTCCAGGTTTTTTTTTTTGCCAAAGCTTAATGAACAAGCTGAAGTTAGAAGCTGATTGGCTACAGCTGCACCAGATTTTGCACTCCCCAGTTTTAGTAAATCAACCCCAGTGTTACCATACTAACACTGTACTACTCTGGGGAAGTGATCAGGATTATTTTTATTTTTGATGCACTATGATTGCTTATAACGGTGAATTTCACTGTTATAAACAACAATTTTTACTGTCTGAAATTGATTCATTCAGTGTTTGCTATTGTGATTAGCTGTGAGTTGCCACTAATCACATGGCACAGATGGTCTGTGATTGACCCTGTCTGTACCATGTGATCACTGTGACCAATTACAGCTAACAAGCGATCCATTTATACGGAAGCCATCCATTGTATACAATAGTCATTTGATCTGCTGTGATTAGTCACAGCAATCACATGGTACCAACAGCAGGCCAGTACACTGATCTGTCATTCAGTGGACACAGCGGGTGATAGATTGCGCTGCAGCATGGCCCGTCGTATGACATCCACCCAGAACAAGAGAGCTCCCACCAGGCCTATAGTGAATGAACTTGAATAGGGGAAAATCTGCTGATCCACCAGAAGTGGAGTGGAGTGCTACCTCACCTCCTCCCCCCCCCCCCCCTTGATTGATATTTTTAAGTGATTTATTTGTGCTGCAAAGCAGTACTTCCACAATTTCTCCCCACTCCCTGCACAGATATACTGCAGGGTTTGGGTCCTGAGAGAGCCCTGCAGCACATCTTTGCATGCACTTGTTTCCCCGGCCATCTGCGCATGCATGGGGTTTCCTGCACACAAGCAATGACTGCTACTAGTGAAGTGCGAAACCTTCCTTTTCATTGTGTGTGTGCAAAAAATCAACTGCGGTGCGCAGATTTGCCGATGAGCTTTGCCAGAACCCAAAGGTGGGCCAGAGCCCATTGACACATCTCTACATATGCCAATTTGGTAATGGCCAAATGAGGGGCAGAGCCACCTGGTAGGAGGACTGAAATTCCGCTTTAGGCCGGGTTCACACTAGTGCGACAAATGATCCGACATTGGAAGCTCATGTCGCATGACGTGTGAAAATCAATGTTTCCCTATGGGAGCCGTCTTTGCTGGTCCGACACAAGTCTGTCCGACTTTGGAAATGCTCCCTGTACTACTTTGGTACAACTTTGATCCTACGTCAGCCCATTGGCTATCATTGAAGTCGGGTCAAAGTCGGATCGCCATCTTGCATGATCCGACTTTGGCATGTGACTTGTGCTCTGATGATCTTGAGGGGGAACTCCACGCCAAATTTTAAATAAAAAAACGGCATGGGTTCCCCCTCCAAGAGAATACCAGGCCCTTGGGTCTGGTATGGATTTTAAGGTGAACCCCTACGCTGAAAAAACGGCTTGGGGGTCCCCCCAAAATCCATACCAGACCCTTATCCGAGCACGCAGCCCGGCCGGTCAGGAAAAGGGGTGGGGACGAGCGAGCCCCCCCCCCTCCTGAACTCTACCAGGTTGCATGCCCTCAACATGGGGGAGTGGGTGCTTTGGGGCAGGGGGGCGCCCTGCGGCCCCCCCCCCACCCCAAATCACCTTGTTCCCATGTTGATCAGGACAAGGGCCTCTTCCCGACAACCCTGGCCATTGGTTGTCAGGGTCTGCGGGCGGGGGCTCATCAGAATCCGCTCTCTCCCTCTGTAATGCTGTGTGCACGGTGCGCAACAACTTATATAGGCAGGGTGTGTGGTCACCGGGTGATGTCGTCTGGTGACCCCGCCCCTTATGACGTCGCCACACCATCATTCCCCTGGCGGTGACGTCATAAGGGATGGGGTCACCAGATGACATCACCCGGTGACCACGCCCCCTGCCTATATAAGTCGTTGCCCACCGCGCACACAGCATTACAGAGGGAGAGATCGTTGTGTCAACATCGGAAGAACAGAAGAGGTAAGAAGACAGGGCCAACGCTAGTAAAAGAGCTGGAAGAAGATAGCAGGGGAGCCCGGCAGAAGAGGCCGGAGAGCGCGGAGAAGAACCGGAGACCGGGAGAAGAGGCCGTAGACCGGGAGAAGAACCGGAAAGCGCGGAGAAGTCGGAAGAAGACCCCCGGAGCTGCCTAATAAACTACTTTAAAAACCTGTCTAGTATGTTTTTTTTATTGACACTTTTTTTCCCAGGTGAATGGGTAGGGGTACGATGTACCCCATACTCATTCACATAGGTGGGGGGCCAGGATCTGGGGGCCCCCTTATTAAAAGGGGCTCCTGGATTCCGATGATCCCCTGTCCGCAGACCCCGACAACCAACGGCCAGGGTTGTCGGGAAGAGGCCCTTGTCCTCATCAACATGGGGACAAGGTACTTTGGGGTGGGGGCCGCAGGGCGCCCCCCTGCCCCAAAGCACCCACCCACCATGTTGAGGACATGCGGCCTGGTACAGTTCAGGAGGGGGGACGCTCGCTCGTCCCCATGCCTTTTCCTGACCGGCCGGGCTGCGTGCTCGGAAATGGGTCTGGTATGGTTTTTGGGGGGAGCCCCACGCTGTTTTTTTGGCGTAGGGGTTCCCCTTAAAATCCATACCAGACCCAAGGGCCCGGTATGCTCTTGGAGGGGGAACCCATGCCGGTTTTTTATTTAAAATTTGGCGTGGAGTTCCCGCTCAAGATTCATACCAAACACAGTGCCTGGTATAGGCGGGGATCCAAGTCGGATCCTTGTTCATTGAAAGTCAGAAGTATGTCGGCTTCAAGTCGCAGGGCAAAGTCGGATCCAAAGTAGGAGGGCTGTCCTCTCGCACCAGTGTGAATCTGGCTTTATACAGATATAACAAAACAATTCCAATGGGATAATTATCAGACCAAAATATGAGAAGTTCATTGTTAGGATTAACATACAGAGCCATTAAATGGTCTCTCTGCAGTTAAAGTGATTGTAAAGGGATGACAAACATGTCATTCTTACCTGCTCTGTGCAATGGTATGGGTATCCTCCTCTTCTGGGGTCCCCCACTGGCACTCCTTACTCCTCCCCCCTGCCCAATGCCCTCATAGCAAGCTGCTTGCTATGGGGGCACTTCTGCGGGGTCGATCTCAAACCGCGCTCTGTGTGTCCGTAGTCGTGCACAATGCAACTCTGCCCCCGTTCCCTCCTTGCAGGCTGTAATTGACAGCCATTGGCTCCCACTGCTGTCTCTAGTCCAGTGAGGAGAGAGAGAGCCTCTTCTCTCAAGCACAGCACTGGATTGAGATCCGGCTCAGGTAAGTATGAGGGGGCCTTGGAGGGGGGGGGGGGGTAGCAGCACATTGAACCTTCTACCTTTAAAGCCACTTTAACCTGTTAACAACCGGCCCATAGCCGAAAAACGGCTACAGGGCGGTTGCTTAACTCTGAGAGGCCGTTAATTAACGGCCTCACAGAATTCCCCTCTTGCGCGCCAGAGGACCCGGCAGATCATGGATCTGGATCAGCTCATCGCGGCCGTTTACCACGTGATCGCTCCGTCAAATGACGGAGTGATCACATGTAAGCAAACCGGCGTCATTTGATGACGCCGGTTCCTCTCTCCTCCTCTCTCTGTACCGATCAGTACAGTGTGAGAGGAGAGGGGAAGGGATCGATGGCAACAGTGCTGTGGGCGGGGTCTGTAGTGCCCACAGCCTGCTCTGCAGTCACCACCGATCCATCCATTCATGCTCAGCCATCCCTCCATACCCTGCAATACACAGCAATAGCCTGCAGTGTATTGCTGGGTATTGCAGGGTATGGAGGGATGGCTGAGCATGGTTGGATGGATACCCAGCAGTACACAACAATACTCTACAATACTCTGCAATGCCCTGCAATACTCTGCAATGCCCTGCAATACTCTGCAATGCTCTGCAATGCCCTGCAATACCCTGCAATGCTCTGCAATACCCTGCAATACCCTGCAATGCTCTGCAATACCCTGCAATGCTCTGCAATACCCGGCGATACCCAACAATACTCTGCGATACCCAACAATACTCTGCGATACCCAACAATACTCTGCGATACTCTGCAATACCCAACAATACTCTGCAATACCCTGCGATACCCTGCGATACTATGCAATACCCTGCGATAATCTGTGATACTCGCTACGATCGAAGCCAGGATCTTTTTTTTTTTTTTATTTATTTCAGGCTTTCCAGCCTAGAGGTGAGATGTGGGGTCTTATTGACCCCATATCTCACTGTAAAGAGGACCTGTCTTGTCATATTCCTATTACAAGGGATGTTTACATTCCTTGTAATAGGAATAAAAGTGATCAAAAATATTTTTTGGGGGAAAAAAAAGTGTCAAACTAAAATAAATAAAGTAAAATGAACAATATTTTTTTTTTTTTTTTTAAAGTGCCCCTGTCCCTGTGTGCTCGCATGCAGAAGTGAACGCATACGTAAGTCCCGCCCACATATGAAAACGGGGTTCAAACCACACATGTGAGGTATCGCTGCGAATGTTGGAGCGAGAACAATAATTTTGGCCCTAGACCTCCTCTGTAACTCAAAAGATGTAACCAGTAAAAAAAATTAAAGCCTATGGGGATTTTTAAGTAGCGAAGTTTGGCGCCATTCCACGAGCGTGTGCAATTTTGAAGGGGGACGTGTTAGGTATCTATTTACTCTGCGTAACTTCATCTTTCACATTATGCAAAAACATTGGGCTAAATCTACAGTTTTGTTTTTTGTAAAGCACAAAACATTTTTTTTCCAAAAAAACGTGTTCGAAAAATTGCTGCGCAAGTACCGTGCTAGATAAAAAGTTGCAACAACCGCCATTGTATTCTCTAGGGTCTTTGCTAAAAAAACATATATGATGTTTTGGGGTTCTATGTAATTTTCTAGCAAATAAATTATGATTTTTACATGTAGGAGAGAAATGTCAGAATTGTCCTGGGTGCTCCAGAACGCCTGAAGGCGCTCCCTGCATGTTGGGCCTCTGTATATGGCCACGCTGTATAAAAGTCTCACACATGTGGTATCGCCATACTCAGGAGTAATAGCAGAATGTGTTTTGGGGTGTAATTTGTGGTATGCATATGCTGTGTGTGAGAAATAACCTGCTAATATGAAAATTTTGTTAAAAAAATAAAAAATAAAAATAAATCTTGATTTTGCAAAGAATTGTGGGAAAAAATGACAACTTCAAAAAACTCACCATGCATCTTTCTAAATACCTTGGAGTGTCTTATTTCCAAAAAGGGGTCATTTGGAGGGTATTTGTACTTTTCTAGCTTGTTAGGGTCTCAAGAAATTAGATAGGCCGTCAGTACTTCAGGTGTGATCAATTTTCAGATATTGGCACCATAGCTTGTGGACTCTATAACTTTCACAAAGACCAAATAATATACCCCAATTTGTACTTATTTTTACCAAAGATATGTAGCAGTATAAATTTTGGCCAAAATTTATCAAGAAAAATTACAAATTTGCTAAATTTTATAACAAAAACGAAGAAAAATTCATTTTTTTACAAAATTTTCAGTCTTTTTTTTTCTTTTATAGGGCATAAAATAAAAAACCCAATGGTGATTAAATACCACCAAAAGAAAGCTCCATTTGTGAGAAAAAAAGGGCAAAGATTTCATTTGGGTACAGTGTTGTATGACTGAGTAATTGTCATTCAAAATGTGAGAGCACCGAAAGCTGAAAATTGGTCTGGTTATTAAGGGTGTTTAAGTGCCCAGTGGTCAAGTGGTTAAGACCATTTTCACACTGAAGGCTTTTTAGCTCTAGATATAGCGCCTGGGAACCGCCTCCCATGCGCTTGCGGGAAGTTACAAAAAGTCCTGCAAGCAGCATCTTTGGGGCGGTTTGAGCACTCCTAAACCACCCCTGCCTATTGGAATGCATGGGCAGTGGTTTCGAAGCGCCTGAAAAGCACTTCGGAAATGCCGCAACATGGGCGGTTTTAACCCTTTCTTCGGCTGCTAGCGGGGGGGGTTAAAAGTGCCCCACTAGCAGCCAAAAAGCGACACTAAAATGCGGCGCGGCCCCAGTGTGAAAGTACCCTAAGTGTTTAGAATAATGGCAGCCATACACAGCAATTTTATATACATTATTATTGTCAATTGATTTACTGCCTAGAAAATCGATCAGGGCACTAATTTAAATTGCTTAATACAATCAGACAATATAAGCAAAAAAGAAGTTAAGAATCAATTGATCTATTCTGATCCCATGTGATGTACTTCTTTGTGACTAATTGTAATCTACAACAAAAAAAAAGGTATCTATAGAATGATGTACATGTACACTAGAGCTTTATTTTTGGTACAGATTTAGCAATACACATTGCTAACTGTCATTCTTTTTGTTTTACAAAAGATATTTCTATGTACAAATTCATATTTTACAGCTTTCACAACATTAATATGTTACCTACAAATAAAAAGGAAAATACTAAAATGTGTTAAATGTAGAGACCTCTAACCCCCGGCGGCTACCTCAGTCTGGGGTGGTATATGTACAAGTCTGTTTTAGTACTTCTGAGATTGGTGATTACTATTGTTCAGTTTTTGGTGTATTTGTCAAGTCCCATCTCTTTTATGTGCATCAGTATTTCATGACTTGTATCCCACACATCCTTACTGTACACTCAATGTTTTACTCTTCAATGAAAAAAGAGTTTATTTTCTGTGCTTTTTGTGAAAAATAAAAACAATTTGAAAGAGAAAATTTGTTAAATGCTGTTTGTGTTTACTAAACTTTGCTTTGTCTTGATAAAAAGAGAGAAAAATTATATATCACTTATCCCCACCGCATTAATAAAAGGAATAGATGTTTAAATAACCAGAACAGCATGAAAGGATTATTTTATGTGCCATGCACTTAATAATCATATCGATCTACTTTCCTATGATTGGATTGTTTGCTCAGACCAATCAAAGTAATTTCAACAAATGTGCCTGCACAGGTTTCCCTCCTGATACTCCGGGTTTCCTCCCGAATCCCGATGAAATGCTGGTAGGTTAATTGGCCCCTGTCTACATCAGCCCTAGTATGTGTATGTATGAATGTGAGTTAGGGACCTTAGATTGTTAGATCCTTTAGGGCAGGGACTGATGTGAATGTACAGTATATAAGTACCTGTAATAAATAAATAAATTAAATTAATAAATGAATTAATTTGATTATTGCTCAGTATTGATCAATGATCCCGGATGTGTCTTTTCAATAATTCAGAAATAGGGTAATATTTTACGCCTGTCGGATTGTCACACGTATGGCCACTATAAATCCAACGCACACATAAAAAAGTTGGCTTTGGACAACAATAAAAGGACATCTTATTAAGCATCTGAACTGTACTGCTCGAACCTTGAAGAAGGGGACATACCCCAAAAGCTTGTCCTGAAAAACTGTATGTTAATGCTAATAAATAAAAAGTATCATGGGCAGTATTGTTTCTGTCGCAAGTGCACTAATACAGCTACAATCACCTTTTTTAAAGTGGAAGTTCACATCCACAATCTAAGACTAATCTATTTAACCCTGTAAAGTAGAAATCGCTATACATACCTTTTCTGAAGCCGATCCGGTCCCCAACGGCTGAAGCGCTGCAGAAGGGAGAGACAACAGCTATGAAATGAATAGGAAGTGACGTCACCCATAGACTTACTATGGGGCTTCTGTTGTCGGCTGCCTCTCCTGTACCCGCCCACACAGAGAAGGCACCACTGACAGCTCAGGGTGGAACCCGAGCGGCTTCAGAAAAGGTATGTATAGCGAATTCTTCTATACAGGGCTAGATACGTTAGTATTATGCCCCATACACATGATCGGACTTTCCGACAACAAAACCATAAATTTTTGTTCAAAGGGTTTTGGCTCCAACTTGTCTTGCATACACACGATCACACAAATGTTGGCCAACAATTACGAAAGTAGTGACGTACAAGACGTACATTACGAATGCTAGTTTTACAAGACCGAACACTTCCGGCTCGTAATTGATTCCGAGCATGCGTAGAATTTTGTGCAACGGACTTGTGTACACACGATCAGAAAGTCCAACAACAAAAATTTGTTGGCAGAAAATTTCAGAACCTGCTAGCCAACATTTGTTGTCCGAAAGTCCGACAACAAATGTTCAATGGAGCATACACATGGACTTTCCGCCAACAAGCTCAAGTCCAACATTTGTTGTTGTAAAATCAGATTGTGTGTACGTGGCATTAGATTGTGGATGCCAGTAGATTTAGAGATTTTAGCATTAGGGTAAACTTCTACTTTAAGCATCTGCTCATCCTCAGAGCACTAACTTTCACGCTGACTCTTACTGAAATTTTTTTTCTCGATTAGTACATCTTTTTACTGATGAAAGCAGCAGATCATTTTAGTGCAGATCAGTTAACAATCAACTGCCAGTGACAAGTGGATTTATACATTTATACATTTTTTATTTATACATACAGTTTTCATGCAATAGTCATCCCTTCTATTAGAAGCACTCATAACTGAACTTTTTTTCTGATGTCTCATCACGTCTCGCACAAGAAAAAAATATTGATTTGTGTAAACCATCATTGTAATGCTGAAAAAAAAGAAGAGTCGGGCTTGTGTGGACAGGAATAAGTACAACGGCCCTATTTTCACAGCTTTACAGTCTGATAAGTTTTGAATGATGTTGTACGATAGGAGGTAATTTTTGAAAAAAAAAAAAAAAAACTTTTCATGTTACTTGTTTATTTTTTTATTTTTTTATTATTTTCATTATGGTGAAATAAATTAGGACATGAGTTGGGCCAACACAAAGGCAGGAGAGGTGCCTGTTTCAGGCGTTGCAATGGGGGTTAGCTATGTCCGTGGTCACACTTTGCCTGCCTCCTAGTATATGCAAAACAGCTTCTGCATTAATAAAACCTGCAATTAACATACTAATAAACATATTAATAAATGCATCATAACAATATTGTGTCAAATAAATATTTGTTCCTTTATATTGTCAATTTATACAATAAAAAGTTTGTTAACATAACAATATTGTGTCATTGTACTTGGTTGCATTCTTTACAAATGAATTGTATGAATGGTGCTTGCAAGCTTCATTCATAAATACATTTTAACAATATTAATAGGATTTATTTGGTTAATGCATGTCTCCAAATAATAAAAAAAAACATAGCTTTTGATCTGCGTACAGTGTAAATTCCAGGAACCCCGAAAGTCAATATCAGTTCCTAGTAAACTTACTTACTTTTAACTCCAGCGTTGTTTTAATTTTTTCTTGTTTTTTTTGTTTTTATTTTTTTTTTACCTCTTCTTACTTACTTTTAACTCCAGTGTTGTTTTTATTTTTGTTATTTTTTTTTTTTTTTTTTGGCCTGTTCTTAGTTTTTATCAATTTTGGTAGAAAAAATATAAAATATTTTCAAAATTTTAAAAAAGCTCCATTTTCATTTGCGCCAGAAACAGAACATCAGTGTAGTTTTGAAGGGACAATATAGCATTTGCTCTTTAAAAGAGGAGTCATAACCTACCAAATTACCCAGGCTGATAAAAAAAAAAAAAAAATCATTGTGGTTATCACAAAATCACACTGGTCTAACCACCTCAGGTGAAACACTTTTAGTAAAGTTGTCCCTTTAAAGCATACATTGCAGTAACAATGCCAGATCCACTTAATATATTTCAATATAATAAATAGCATTTTTTACTTTTTTAGAATCTTTAGAAAAAAAAAATTATTAAAAAAAAAACAATATACCTGTGTGGACAATTTTTTTTTATAATTACCATATACTTACCCCAGCCTCTGGTCATGGCTGCTAGGCGAGGATGAAGCCACCATTCTTCCGGCGAGATTCGGGGAATGCCAAGTAGCTGAAATCTCGTGTGATGGCACTTCTACGCTCTGCTGCAGTGCCTTCCCGCAAGATTTTGGATATTCGACATTCTCGGGGTTGCCCTTGAAAGGAGCACAATGTCACCACCTGCAGTACAGAATCCGGGGGGGTAAGGTACTGTACATATTTGTACTTACAAATTTTCCCCTATATATATATATTTATTTTTTATTTAACTAATGTTTATCATAGGGGAGAGGCCCTGATATATTAAATGGAACTTGCATTTTTACGCAAGGTCCATTTTAAGTAACCCCCGTTTCCCTGAGTCAGCCCACCTGGGCTATTTTTCTCCCCATTCCAGCGTGTATGGCTTGTTGCTTTCAGTACTCTTAAGTCTCTTAAAGATTAAATAGTGTTTTTTTGGGTAGGGGGGGGGATACATTCCAACCCACGACACCCCCTACAAACACTAATTCTGGTGCGCTGAGATGTTCTGCACGTGCAGTTTTCTCACCCAGTGACATACTGTATATCAGTTTACATCTATATTCATTTATCATCTTTACAATCCAAGAATTATTATTTTTTCTTAGCAGAAATAGAGCAGAATTTGTCACTTACTATGTATTTATATTCTATTCTTAATCCATTTCTTCAATATACTAACACACTTTATTTTTAAGACCCATGTACTTTTTTTTTTTTTTTTTATACATTTTTTTTCCTTTCGATGTTTCAGCCGTTCAATGAACGGGCACACTTTTGCTAGTAATTTTATATGCCTGCTGGTTATCGAGGCTGCACTTCTCACTTCGAACTTATGTAGTGCTTTGGGCAGACCTTTTCAGCATGTACATGAGGCCCCAGGGTGTAGTCTGCTCAGCCTCTTTTCCCACTTCATAAAACAAAATTGAAAGAAGAATTAGCTACACAGGACCATCGCCACTAGGAATATATTTTGTGCAAAATTGGGAGTTTACATGAAACAAGCCTCACAGTAAGAGCTCCGAATTGCATTCCAGGTAATATTGCTGTGTTAACATTATACGTGCAGCCGAATGAAATTCTAGTAATTCGGTTCTCATAAAACCCAGCAGTACATATTAATAATTTCAAGCATTTTCCTGCTCTCTTATGCTTCCAGGTACTTAGGGGGAGGTAGACTGTAGAACCGACTCTTCTGAATACCATATGTACCATATTCTACCCTTTTCATGGTTTGCTTTCACCGGCCAAAATATTAAATATAAACTCTCTTTTTGAAATTCACTAAATGAAAAAAAAAATCTTGACATAGTAGATAAAGGCTGGTTAGGCTTTGCTAGCATTTGAGCGAAATATGACTATTTTTTGCCCAAATCTGTGAGACAATAGTGAGGGTGAAATTAAGTTGGTTTTATGTGTTTTTTTTTTTTTGAAAGCTTGCATGGGCTTTCAAAAGCTTTTGATTGCATTTTCTTTGTGTTTTTAATTTTTTCACTTTTTTTTTTGTATTTTGTAAGCATTTAAGGGAGTGCACTTTTTTGGGGAGTTTTCTAAAATATATAAATAAAATATAACAAAGAAACCAAAGAATAAATACATTTTTTTTCTTTCTGCATTTTTCTATGTAGTATTTGTTCTGTTTTATGGTAAATTGTTTGTATGATCTGTTTGTATTGTTGTAAATGTATTAAGTAAATAAAAATAAAAATGATTTAATTTAAAACAATGAATGAAATAAACTTTTTACATTATTAAAGCTGTTATTCAGACAAGTTTTTTTCTCCCATTGTCTACAAATATATGTATATATATATATATATATATATATATGACAAAATACCAAAAAAGCAGGAAAACACACAAGAAAATTGCTCCAAAACTGTTTTGGTTGTATTATTACTTTTTTTGGGGGGGGGGGGGTATTATTTTTATTTTATTTTTTAAATCACTGCATGCTTGGTCAGTATCAATGATTATAAAAAATGCATGCTGTCATTAAAAATAAAATAATATTAAAAAAATATACTATTTTAGTATTAATATTTAGTATTAATATCTTAGTTATAATAGATTAAGTATATAATAATTTATATAATAGATTAATTTACTTATCCTACATATTCTTTTTTTATTTTTTATTCTATGGCTACTCCATTTAGGATCTTTTCGTTGAGGCTGCAATACTTTTTTACTTCACTTGTTACAGGTCAACAATTTCCTATTAAGCAATATATTAACTGTGGAACCAAATATGTGTACTAAATATGTACAACTTGTAGCATACAATATGTGAGCTGTACCACCTGCCGGCTTCATGCACGGATAGGGGAGCATTATTGTGAAGTGGTTATTATAAATTTTAAAAATGTTTCCAATGTGTCCAGACACTTTAAAACTATACATAGTGGTAACATGTCCTTTTATATTATTTTGCGGCATAGAAAAAGTAATTTTGAGAGAGGAGGTCAAAGGTATTGCAGGATTCGCAAAAGAGAGGTAATATAAATCCCAAACTCGTGTACCACAAGTTCTGAACTTTTATCCTATACAACATTTTTGTATGTACTTTGTATCCTATTCTGTACCAATGTTTATAGACAAATTGTTTTTCATTCTTTCCTCCCCTAACTACGCGTTGTTTTTCCATTATTATATATAGTATGTTTTAGCATAATATTATAACCACGATTAAGGCCCAATATCCTAAAAGCGTTGGCCTTTTTGTGTGGATTTTATGCAATGTCAGAGAAAAGAGTACTGGATTGGGGAGTAAGGTGAGTATTATCCCATCTGGGCTGTACTCTTGAGGGTGGGGGGATTTATTAAATGACAACTTCACTGACGGGGAAGGATCTGTATACAGTGTCTTGAAAAAGTATTCATACCCCTTGAAATTTTCCACATTTTGTCATGTTACGACCAAAAACGTAAATGTATTTTATTGGGATTTTATGTAATAGACCAACACAAAGTGGCACATAATTGTGAAGTGGAAGGAAAATTATAAATGGCTTTTAACATTTTTTACAAATGAATATGTGAAAAGTGTGGTTAATACTTTGTAGAACTACCTTTCGCTGCAATTACAGCTTTTTGGGGGATGTCTCTACCAGCTTTGCACATCTACAGAGTGAAATGTTTGCCAATTCTTTGAAAAAATAGCTCAAGCTCTGTCGGATTGGATGAAGAGCTTCTGTGAACAGCAATTTTTAAGTCTTGCCACAGATTCTCAATTGGATTTAAGTCTGGGCTTTGACTGGGCTATTCTAATACATGAATATGCTTTGATCTAAACCATTCCATTGTAGAGCTGGCCGTTTTCCTGCTGGAAGGTGAACCTCTGCCCCAGTCTCAAGTCTTTAACAGACTATAACAGATTGTCTAAGATTGACTTTGGCTTTATCCATCTTCCCATCAACTCTGACCAGCTTCCCTATCCCTGCTGAAGAAAAGCATCCCCACAACATGATGCTGCCTTCGCCATGTTTCACATTGGGGATGGTGTGTTCAGGGTGATGTGCAGTGTAGTTCTCCACCACACATAGTGTTTTGCTTTTAGGCCAAATAGTTCAATTTTGGTCTCATCTGACCAGAGCACCTTCTTCCACATGTTTGCTTCACATGGCTTCTCGCAAACTGCAAATGTGACTTCTTATGGCTTTCTTTCAACAATGGCTGTCTTCTTGCCACTCTTCCATAAAGGTCAGATTTGTGGAGTGCACGACTAATAGTTGTCCTGTGGACAGATTCTCCCACCTGAGCTGTGGATCTCTGCAGCTCCTCCAGAGTTATCATGGACCTCTTGGCTGCTTCTATGATTAATGCTCTCCTTGCCTGGTCTGCCAGTTTAGGTAAACGGCCATGTCTTGGTAGGTTTGTAGTTGTGCCATACTCTTTCCATTTTCAGATGATGAATTAAACAGTACTCCTTGAGATGTTCAAAGCTCGGAATATTTTTTTATAACCTAACCCTGCTTTAAACATCTCCACAACTTTATCCCGGACCTGTCTGGTATGTTCCTTGACCTCCATGATGCTGTTTGTTCACTAAGGTTTTCTAACAAACCTCTGAGGGCTTTACCGAACAGCTGTATTTAGACTGAGATAAAATTACACACAAGTGAACTCTATTTACTAATTAGGTGACTTCTGAAGGCAATTGGTTCCACTAGATTTTAGTTAGGAGTATCAGAGTAAAGGGGGCCGAATACAAGTGCACGCCACACTTTTAAGATATTTATTTGTAAAAAATGTTGAAAACCATTTTACATTTTCCTTCCACTTCACAATTATGTGCCACTTTGTGTTGGTCTATCACATAAAATCCCAATAAAATACATTTACGTCTTTGCTTGTAACATGACAAAATGTGGAAAATTTCAAGGGGTATGAATACTTTTTCAAGGCACTGTAAAATAGAAAAAATAGGTTAAAAATAGCAACCTTTGCATTTTTAACAATAGGTGCATGCTTGAGAGCCTATTTAAATATGTGCGCTGCTTTTAATGCACGTGTGTTATGTTACTTTTTAAGGTGTGCTGGGTTAAGGCAGCCCATTCATTTGAATAGGATACATAACGAAGCAAAATACAACAAAAAAGGTGTATGCACTATTTTTGGCAATACAGCAGACCAAAACAGAATGCAGTGTATTACCATGCATTGTGGTGCATGGTTTGCAAGCAATGATGGTATTAGAATCAGCCGCTCAAAATACACGTGACAGTTAAAATGAGCCGTGTAGGAGGGATGCTGGTGATGCAGCAGGGATCAGTGATGAAGAAGGAGTACAAAGTTGAGCAGTGGATTCCGACAGTTTATTATTTTTTATATTTTAGAATCATACTTACCTAGGTGGATGCAGCATCGGTCCCCAGCCAGCTCTAACACTGAAAATCAAGCGATCTAACCAGTGAAGGCCATTCATACGGAGAGCAGGGGCACCGCCCCCCTAATCCATGCACCACTGCATCTAACACTGCTGATCGCTCTGTTCTCAGGGCTCCCTGAGCAGAGAGCTGGTGAGCAGTAAGCTGGTCTCTACTTTGCCCTCTCCTTGTTCACTGGAGCGCAGGGCTGTGGAGGGGGTGGGAGCAGCCAGCTCAGACTCTCAGAGGCTCGCTGAGAGGCTGAGCTCGGTGCTGGTCCAGGCATGTGGGCAGATCCTGACTTCATTGTCGCAATCTTGCCCAAGCCTGGACCGGATCTATGACGTCAGCTGACAGCGGGATTCACAGGAGCTTTGGCTGTACTTCTCCTTTAAAGCACTTCCTTAGGGTAGGCTCAGGAAAAGCATTAGCAATCTGTCTATATTTTGTATGCAGAAAAGCATATGCAATGGATGAGTTTATGTTTGTAAAAATTATTGTGCTGAGGTTTATATGTGTCTGTTTTTAAATGTGTCCATAAAAAATTCATGGTGATACAGTAATTAAAAATATATTTTGTGGGATATGTTCTACATAATCCAAGGTTCTAGTACAGTATTCCTTTCTACTGACAGCACAGTGTTCATCTTGGAGTGCCCAGGGGTCCCATTTAAAGTGAAACTTTTTTTAGAAAATTATGTCCTACTAGATCACTTCATGCTGGCCCCTTCTGCAGGTGTAGCTATGTAAAAATTAAAACTCAAGTGCCTATACTGATTAAAATCCAGGATTACACTATCTCACCCTGTTTGCACATGCTCAGTTGCTTTCCATTTTTAGGCACTGTGCCAAATTTGTAGAGGTCGATCTGCTGACAGCCTAAAGAGTGAATGTTGTTGAGGGGCTCTGGGCTTCAGCAAAATGGCAGCCACCAGAAAGAAGAAACAGGAACACTGCTGGAGACAATTTACAGCACACACTCATTTTGTTAGCATTATTATTAATGTGGAATGTATTCTCCTTGCTAACAAACATAGGGGTTGATTTACTAAAGGCAGATAGACTGCGCACTTTGTAAAGTGCAGTTGCTCCAGAGCTTAGTAAATTAGGTAAAGATTCGCTTTGCAAGCAATACCCAATCGTGTGCATGGAAAATAAAAAAAACAGCATTTTTGCTTGCACGTGATTGGATGATGGAAGTCAGCAGAGCTTCTGCTCATTTACTAAGATCTGGAGCAACTGCTCCTGCAGAGTGCACAGTCTATTATTTTTCATTATTTTTATCATGCTGTTATAGGTAAAGTTCCACTTTAAGGTGAGCATTTACATTGCAATAATTCTCAGGAATAAATTATCTGGTTTTATTAAGAATATGTTAGCATTTGACTTCACTTCTATGCAGGGCTGAAATAGGTACAAACAAATACTTTTATTGTTTGTGTTTGTTAGCATTCAGCCATTCTTATTTGCCTTTTTATGACTTTTTCGTAATATTTTTCTTCTTGTATCCTAGTATAGTAACAATTTTCAATAGTGGGACCCTTTGATTAAGAAGTTTAGGAACCCCTAATTTGACTGGATTAACAACCATTGTTCTACATCAACAAACCCATTAATTGTAGCGTCTCCTCACCCATTATGCCCATGGAGTGTATTCCATTGGTTGTCCTAAAATTCCAGGCCATTGGTAAAGAACTTTTATTGATTAAAATCATTTTATGACTATTTTCTTTATTAACCACTTCACATCCTGCCCATATTCATATGACGTCCGCAGGAGGGATCTCCCATCCTGGGCGAGCGTCATATGGTGTCCTGGGCTTCCCGGCCATCTGGGGGGGCATGCACAGGAGCCGATACGTGTGCTTGGCGGCCGCAATGTCTGCCGGGCACCGGCAATTGCCTGATAACAGAGCAGGACCAGGGATCTGTGTGTATGTAAACACACAGATCCACGTCCTGTCAGGTGAGAGGAGACCGATGGTGTGTTCCCAGTACAGAGGTCCCCTCCCCCTACAGTTAGAATCACTCCCTAGGTAACACATTTAACCCCTTGCTCGCCCCCTAGTGTTAACCCCTTCCCCGTCAGTGACATTTATACAGTAATCAGTGCATTTTTATAGCACTGATCACTGTATAAATGTGAATGGTCCCAAAATGGTGTCAAAAGTGTCCGATGTGTCCGCCGCAATGTCACAGTCACAATAAAAATCGCAGATCGCTGCCATTACTAGTAAAAAAAAATAATAATAATAATAAAAATGCCATAAAACTATCCCTTATTTTGTAGACACTAAAACGTTTGAGCAAACCAATCAATATACGCTGCAGGAACACACAGGAAACAATTGTTTACCTATGTGTCCCATTCACACTGCAATGCAGCGCTGCTCTTCAGCATGCTGTGAAAAAATGCAGACATGCTCATTTTATCACAGCACACTGGGTGTGTGCTGCAACGTCACTGAGTTTGTCAGACATGCTTAGGGTTGCCACCTGTATGGGTTTCTCCCATACAGTCTGGTTCTTGAATGATGTGTATGGGTTTACATCTGCTCCAGACCCGGACACATCATTCACACCGGACTGCACCGAGAGTGACGAAACTGCTCAAAGGGTGATGTGTCTCCCCTCCTCCGCCGTCTCACTAGCTGCACAGTGTCACTCCACCCTGCACTAATGCTGAGTGCAGGGGGGATCTGAACTTTGGCCAGGGATTCAGGGAGCCCACATTGCCTGCCGCTGATTGCATGCAAGAGGGAGCCAGAGGGCGGGCCGGATAAGGGGGAGGCAGCTGAAGAATCCAAAAGCAGGGATGTGGATGCGCCCATATCTATTGCCAGCTTCCTTTCTATGGCAGCAACACACCCCCTTTTGCATACAGAAGAAACTCCCTTTCTCCTGGGCACAGGCTCCTTTCAGGCTGGGTGGCTGGTTCGGGGCAGAGCTCCTCTACAGGTGGGGGGAGCAAGCGAGGCAACCCTACACTGCAGCCAGATCACTGCTTCCTGCCCACATCAAGACTTACCTCGGGGCAGACTGAAGATAACAGAGGAGGGATGCCACACTGCATATTCTCCTCCCGTGAGTCCCAACCTGTTCTGCCTTCCAAACTGTATAATTCTGTGCTGTAATCCTGTCCTACACCTTGCAGTGCAGGTTTACTGAAACAGAATGTAAAAATCTTGACTATGCCAGGAACATACTGGGACTTTTCAGGCTCCACATGGATGTACTCCACGCACTATATCTTATTAAAATTATTTTTGATAATGTGGAATACTTCTATGTAGAACCTGAAAAGTCCCAGTATATTCCTGACATTGTCAAACATTTGAGCATAAACAGCAAGGGACACAGTGCCAGAATACAGCCCAACTCCAGAAAAGGGAAAAGTCCACTCTTGCACTGCTGGGGGGAAATTGCCACTTTTACTTATATGTTTCCATGTTCCAGCCAGCCGCACTGCTCTCCTCCTCCAGCCAAAGTCTCAGCATCATTGCATACCATACTGGAACATTAACCCTGTATGGTACAATGAGGATGATAGAGTGCTACCTAGTACCACAGCCTGTCACAACTTTAACAGAAGCTGCAGGGGACCAGCCACAGAGATTGAGGGTATCAGGTAAAGTTGGGTACACACAGAGTAAATTTGTTCCAATTTACTATTTTTATTATGCTTCAGAGAAAGGAACTGGAGAATCCACCCTCAGTCCCTCTCTCTGTTTCAAAAGTGAGCTATCAGGGGTCTGTTTAGTCCCCTGATATTTCACCAAATCCCCACTTTGACAGCGTCCTCTGCCCCACTGACACCGTTCACTGCTCTACTGACACCATTCTCTGCCCCACCGACACGATCCACTGCCCCACTGACAGCATCTAGTACCCCATTGACACCGTCCACTGCCCCACTGACACCATCCATTGCCCCACTGACAGCATCCACTGCCCCACTGACAGCATCCACTACTCCACTGACACCATCCACTGACACCGTCCTCTGCCCCACTGGCACTGTCCACTGCCCTACTGACAGCATCCATTGCCCCACTGACACCATCCACTGCTCTACTGACACCGTCCACTGCCCCACTGACAGCATCCAGTGCCCCACTGACACCGTCTACTGCCCCACTGGCACCGTCCACTGCTCTACTGACGCCGTCCACTGCCCTACTGACACTGACCACTGCCCTACTGACACCGTCCACTGCCCCACTGACACCGTCCACTGCTCTACTGACACGTCCACTGCTCTACTGACACGTCCACTGCTCTACTGACGCTGTCCACTGCCCCACTGACACCGTCCACTGCTCTACTGACATGTCCACTACTCTACTGACACCATCCACTGCCCTAATGACACCGTCCTCTGCCCTAATGACACCGTTCACTGCCCCACTGACACCGTCCCACTGCCCCACTGACACCGTCCCACTGCCCCACTGACACCATCCCACTGCCCTACTGACACCGTCCACTGCTACACTGACAACGACCACTGCTCTACTGACACCGTCCACTGCCCTACTGACACCGTCCACTGCCCTACTGACACCGTCCACTGCCTTTCTGACACCATCCACTGCTCTACTGACTGTCCACTTTTAAGGTGAGCTAATTCATATTTTTACAGTGACATTTGTTTTATTCTTTAATCATATTTTATGGGTACAAGAATGCTTTTGTTTTATTTAACAATTTCCCTTTCAGCCCCTCCCAATACATTTTGGCAAACACTCACTGTGCACCGTGGTGCACCTAGCGCGCTGCATTACTACTCTCCTTGAGGCACTCAAAGGTGTCCTAGGTCTTTTACAATCCTATAGTGTATACTCCACTAAAAAACAAATTGTGCCGCTAAAGTGTTCGGGTTTGGCTTGAATAAAAGGTGGCAACTCTAGACATGCTGAATTTTATTGCAGCACACTGGGTGTGTTCTGCGTTATCACTGGGTGTGTGCTGCACACTACAATGTCAGGGGGCACAGTGTACGTTTTGTACACTTCAAATAAAGCACATATAAAGAAAAAAGAGCAGTGCGGCGCCATGAATTGCGCACCACGCTGCCTCCTAGCAGCTGGCAACACAGAGTGTCCAGAGCGCTGAATCGCTCTGGTTGCTCTGATATCTAGCGGGGTGAACAGTATAAATTTGCCTTTACTTTGCTAAGTGGGCAGTCTCTACTCCCTTAGTAAATCAACTCATATGTGTGGCAACAGAAGTGACAGGGGGGAAATGCCAATATCAAAGCTTTTGAAAGTGAAAAGAAAATGGGATACAATCCAACCTGCCCACCCCTATAAAAAAAAATATATATATTACTTTTAGGTATTGATTACAGTAGAATTGGAGCATGCTGTTCTGATCCTTGGTCTATAACAAGGAATAGCTTTAAGAATAACAGGAGAAGGATGCAGCTGACATGGAGGTCAGCTGAAAGAACTGCTGACCACAGCAGGAGACACAGCAGGAGACACAGCAGATTGACACTTCTGTGTCAGTTGCAGAAGACACTCCAACAGAGTTTTTATGTTATTCTTGCACAGGTAAAGCTTTATGAACTTTGTGTAAGCAGCAGAGTCACGTTAAGGAAAATCAATTTTGTTTGTAAAAATAATGTATCCCAAAAATGTATGCAAAAAAAAAAATGTACACAAATGCAGCAACACAAAGGGGGTTATTTATTAAAACTGAAGAGTGCAAAATCTGGTGCAGCTCTGCATAGAAAACCAATCAGCTTCAAAGTTTTATTGCCAAAGCTTAATGGAACAAGCTGAAGTTAGAAGCTGATTGGCTACCATGTACAACTGCACCAGATTCTGAGTGCTCCAGTTTTAGGCTCCTTTCACACTGGGGCGGGAGCGGCATCAGCGGTAAAGCAGCGATATATTTAGCGCTGCTTTACTGTCGTTTTAGCAGCGGTATTCGGCCGCTAGCGGTGCGGTTTTAACCCCCGCTAGCGGCCGAAAAAGGCTGCAGCGGCGCTTTGCCGGCGGTATTGCCATTGATTTCAATGGGTAGGAGCGGTATAGGAGCGGTGAATACACCGCTCCTTCACCGCTCCGAAAATGCTGCTAGCAGGACTTTTTTGACCGTCCTGCTAGCGCACCGCTCCAGTGTGAAAGCCCTCCGGCTTTCACACTGGAGTGAAAGGGGCTGGATTTTTTCAGGCGCTATACAGGCGCTATTTTTAGCGCTGTAGCGCCTGAAAAACGTCCCAGTGTCAAACGGGCCTTACTAAATCTACCCCAAACTGTTCAATATGTGTTCTTTCTTAAGAAATCACACCTATGCCTGTATGCGTGCAAAGTAATGATAAACAGGCTGCAATCAACTAACTTAAAGTTGAACTAAACTGTATCTGAGCACCACAAAACTGAAAACGCTGTTTGATTAATTTTTAATATTCATTGTACACTCACCCATCTATCCATGTATCAGTGCTTTATTGTGTTGAGAAATCACTTCAAAAAACACTCCTCTAGCATTTCTGGTCATAGCCATCTTGAGTAAGGGCAGATGATTAGTGTAGCATGTACTTCCTGGAGTCCATCTGCCCCTAGCTCAGGCATGCAAGCTGGGGGGGGGGGGGGGTGCTTACCTGAGAAAGCTCCTCCTCCCTTCTCCCGGATGAAAGCAAAGAAATGACTTGAAGACTCCTGGGGTGTATAACTTAATTTTGGCCTAGGACAGAAACCAGGAAGCAACTGAAGAAATGTAAAAAAAAAAGTTTAAAACAAGTAAATATACTATATCTTCGTATCCATTTACAGTGGAACCTTGGATTATGAGCATAATCCATTCCAGGAGAATGCTTGTATTTCAAAGCACTCGCATATCAAAGCAAGTTTCCCCATAGAAGTCAATGGAAACAAAGATAATTAGTTCCGCATTGACTTCCATTGCATGCAATACCGCATGTGGCCAGAGGTGGGGGCGCCGAAGAGCCTCGGAAATACTCGGGGACAGCTCGGCTGAACTCGGAAAGGCTCGGAGAAACGGGAGCAGAGTATTTCCAAGTATTTCCGAGTGAGTCCGAGTATTTCTGAGCGGCTCCGAACCATTCTGAGTGTCACTGGCGCCCCCGCACCTCTGGCCAAATGCGGTACTGCACACCCCATTAGCTTGAATGCTGCTCGTTTTGCAAGACAATGCTCGCAAACCGAGTCAGAATTAAAAAAAAAATAAGTTGCTCGGCTTACAAAACGCTTGTTAACCGCGTTACTCGTTAATCAAGGTTCCACTGTACTAGCAGCAAAGTTCATGTTAATCAGGAGAGTTTAGTTCCGCTTTAAGCCAACTGTTTTCTGACATTGCGTCAGTGTTTTTAGATTGTAGTGTTTTTAGATTGTAGAATCTTGGCTTGGCTGTTAGTAAATATGGAATAATTTTTAAATATTTTACAAGTGTAAAAAAAAAAATGCATTTTGTGATATAAAAAAACACCAAAAAAAATCCACTTTTGCAATGACTGTGCTTTTATACTGAAAAAGAGGGTTACGTTTGCCTGGAGTTGTTTCTTAACCTATAGAATATGAGTTATTGCCCTCAATGACAGAACGCAGCCATGACTTTTACCTAATTGCTCCATAACTACTGGCTTCCAGCAGGCCTTGTTTAACAAGTAAGCTTTTAAAAGTATCTTACAACCTCCTAAGTGACTCAAGTACACAAATGTTTATCATAGTAATGTCTACAATCCTGGAATGTAACAACAGACAGGCCCAGCTGCTGAACGTGACATACAGAAAAAAAATAAAGACTCGACAGACAGGGCCTTGTGAATCGCTGAGATTTATATGTATTTATGTTTTCTGAAGTGGTATCTAATCAGTTATGTTTTTAGAGCTGTGAGTGTTAAAGTAATGCCTATTATGTACACATTTTAAACCATGTTTAAATAAAATTGCCACCTCGAAGACAATCACACTGAGGTTTCCTGAGAATCATGCGATGCCACTGAAAGATTGGATTTTAAACTAACGTCACCGCGAGACAAGAGAGAGAAGAAAGACCAAAAACAAGAGTTCTGTACTCCATACTGCTATAAATCGCGCAATTTTAAAGTGCTATTAACCCCTTCACATCTACGGGTAAAACACATCTAAATGCCTAAGCTCAATTTTGCAATTTTTTACATGTATTAGTAAAATGGTACATATCATCACAACTACTTTGTGCATCCAGGTGGAATATACCATGTTCTTTTCAGGTCAAAATGGGGCTTTCATTTGGTGGTAAATAGTTATGGATATCTCTTGTTTTTTTTTTTTTTATTATTATCAAAGCAAAACTGGCCCAAAATAGTAAAATGTTATTTAATTTAGCTGTATATTTCTTGTTACTACCATAACCTACCACCAGTGATGTAAGTAACTGAGTTAAAATAAACAGTTACTTAACGCATTTACTTTAGAGGGTAACGAGTAATCTAACTGATTACTTTTTCCCTCATGGTAAGGCAGTTCCCATTACTTGGGCGGCGTTACTGCAATTACATCTACCGCCACTAGATGGCAGTAGTGTAATTCCGGTGTCCTGACAAAAAAGTTCCCCCGCCGGATAAGGACCCCATGTACTGCGCTTGCGCAGTACGAAGGACTACGGAGCTTACGAAAATTGCCGAACCTAAACAGCTCTGAGTTACGAAAATTGACGAACCTAAACAGCTACACCGCGCAGGCGCAGTTAACATGTAATTGTAAGAGGCGATGCCACACGCTCCCGATGCTCATGCTACTTTGCAAGGGGTGTCTATCGTGTAAGTAAGGGGCGGGGGGTGTCTATCGTGTAAGTAAGGGGCGGGTCTAGTATTACTGTAACCAAGGGGCGCATTTATTATTATTGTTATATATCAAGCTCTGCCCATTAATTTAACATTCGCCCTCTTCTGTAGCCATCCGCCCCTTACACGATATAATAATAATAGACCCGCCCCTTGCTTACACGCTATAACAGATCTGCCCCTTGGTTAGAGTAATAATAGAGCAGCCCCTTGGTTACACCATATATAACAATAATAATAAATGCGCCCCTTGCTTACAGTAAGACTAAACACACCCCTTAGTTACACGTATAGAATATTAAAAAAAAGTCACAGTTACTTCCACTTGGTTACAGGATAGGACTCAGACAGCTTGCAAAACACCTGAGGCCCATGTCACATGGTGCCCAGGTCATTTGCCGCATGTTACATGGAGGGAGTCAGCTCATTACCAACAAGAGGGAAATCTCTTCTCCCCATGTGTGCTCCTGTGGTCTGGCTTGGGGTGTGTTACAGCACACCTTAGAGTGTTTATGCACAATCGCAGAAGTGTATGCTATTAATGGACATTTAGTCTATGGACACTCCTATATAACATTGAAGAGCGATCCACTATATATGGTTGACTTATCTGTGACGTTATCTTTGCGGCACTGAAGTGCTTCTCAGATACTACCTAGAGGTTCCACTCACGCCTTTACTGACTATCCATTTAAGAATATTTAGAATACTGTGGGAGAGCTAAGCTGACTTGGTTTGATCCTACATAACAGTGTCAGAGAAATTGTATATAAGCTCCTGAGGAAGCGGCTCCCCGCGAAACATGTTGAGCTTCCTGTAATTCATACTTTGTATGTAGCCGTCATGACAATAGTTGGGGTTGTCACCAGTACACCCCTAATGTAGATGGCTGTCTTGGAGACAAAAACTTGACTACTGTGTGTTTTCTCAATTACTGTCTTTTAAATTCTGTTTTTATATTTATGTGGTGCACAAAGCAAGGTCCAAAAAGACATGGATGAGTGAGTTTGGGGTGGAGGAACTTGACAGGCCTGCACACAGTCCTGACCTCAACCCGATAGAACTTCTTTAGGTTGAATTAGAGCAGAGACTGTGAGCCAGGCCTTCTCGTCCACATCAGTACCTGACCTCACAAATGCGTTACTGGAAGAATGGTCAAACATTCCCATAAACACACTCCTAAACCTTGTGGACAGCCTTCCCAGAAGAGTTTAAGCTGTTATTGCTGCAAAGGGTGGGCCAACTTACATAGTTACATAGTAGGTAAGGCTGAAAAAAGACAATAGTCCATCTAGTTCACCCTGTGTGGGTGCATGTGTATCAGTGTCTATAATGCTTTCCCATATCCATGTTTGTTATGTCCTTTAACCACTTGCTTCCCCACCCATAGTCAAATGACATCCGCAGGAGGGATCTCCCATCCTGGGCGAGTGTCATATGACGTCCTCGGCTTCCCGGCCGCCTAGGGGGCGCGTGCCTGATGGCCGATGTAACAGATGTAACAGAGCAGAGACGTGGATCTCTGTGTGTAAACACAGAGATCCACGTCCTGTCAGTGGAGAGGAGACCGATCGTGTGTTCCCAGTACAGAGAAACACTGATCAGTCTCCTCCCCTTGTGAGTCCCCTCCCCCTACAGTTAGAATCACTCCCTAGGTAACACATTTAATCACTTAATCGCCCCCTAGTGTTAACCCCTTCCCTGCCAGTCACATTTATACAGTAATCAATGCATTTTTATAGCACGGATCACTGTATAAATGTGAATGGTCCCAAAATAGTGTCAAAAGTGTCCGATATGGCTGCCGCGATGTCACAGTCACGATAAAAATCGCAGATTGCCGCCATTACTAGTAAAAAAATACTAATAAAAATGCCATAAATGTATCCCCTATTTTGTAGACGCTATAACTTTTGTGCAAACCAATCAATATACGCTTATTGCGTTTTTTTTACCAAAAATATGTAGAAGAACTGAGGAAATGAGGAAAAATACGTTTTTTTATATATATATTTTGGGGATATTTAGTATAGCAAAAAGTAAAAAATATTGTTTTTTTTTTTAAACTTGTTTTTTTTTTGTCACTCTTCTTTTGTTTATAGCGCACAAAATTTCATCTGGGTACACTGTTGTATGACCGCGCAATTGTCATTTAAAGTTGACAGCGCTGAAAGATGAAAAATGGCTTGGGCAGGAAGGGGGTGAAAATGCCTGTACTGAGGTGGTTAAAGATATTCATACTCCCCGCAGCCACCACTAATTTTGGGAGAGAGTTCCATATCCTTATTGCCCTAACAGTGAAGAACCCCCTACGCAGTTTAAGGTTAAACCACTTTTTCTCCAGTCTCATTATGTGGCCCCGTGTCCTTTTACACTCCCTCTGACTGAATTGTTTATTTCCTATGCTGGGATCTCCATTGAGATATTTGTAGATCGCTATCAAATCTCCTCTCAAGCGTCTTTTCTCCAGCGAGAATAAATTTAGTGTTTGCAGCTGTTCCTCATAATTGAGGTTCTCCAGTCCCCTTATTAGCTCTGTTGCCCTTCTTTGGACTCTCTCCAGCTCCAGCACATCCCTTCGGAGGACTGGTGACCGGAACTGGACTGAAAAGTCCAAATGAGGCCTAACCAGAGTTTTATAAATTGGCAGAATTATGTACAGGAATTTAGTACAGTGGCCTTCATTGTGTCATCTGTAACCATCCTCCCATCCTCATCTTTTAAGTGTGCAATGTGCTCCGTTTTTGTCTTTTTACTGTTAATATATCTAAAAAACTTTTTTGGGTTATTTTTACTTTCTTCCGCTATGTGTCTCTCGTAATCTTTTTTAACTGCCTTGATTGTGATTTTACATTTCTTGTTGCATTCCTTGTAGTGCGGGAATGCTGGTGTTGACCCATTCCCTTTATATTTTTTAAAGGCCATACTTTTCTTCTTGATGAGGCTACTCACAATACGGTTTAACCACCTAGGTTTAATTTTTACTCTTCTATATTTATTGCCCATTGGAATGCACTGCTTGATACCTTTATTTAATATGCTCCTAAAGCATTCCCATTTATTTTCTGTGTTCAATGACCCCAGAATTTGGTCCCAATTAATGTCATGTAGCAATGACCGTAGTTGCTTGTTTGAAACTTAGTGTTTTTGTACCACCCATATGCCTCCTTTTCCTGTGATTTATGGTAAACGCGATCATCCTATGATCGCTAGATCCCAAGCTGTCACGTATCTCCACATCTGAGATCAGACTTGGATCGTTCATAATTAATAGATATAACAGGGCATTCTTTCTAGTTGGTGAAACCACCACTCAGGACATGAAGTTGTCCTGTAAAACATTCATGAAATGACAGGCCTTTAGTGACTTAATATTGAACCCTACGGACTAAGACTGGGATGTCATTAAAGTTCATGTGCATGTAAAGGCAGGGTTCCCAATACTTTTGACAATATGTATGTCTTATGTTTGCTGAGTACCGGTCTTGTCAAATCAAGAGAGCATGGACTTAGCCTGTTTCATGAGAAAAACACCTATTTTCTTTTCTTCTTTTTTTATTCAACTAACATTTGGTTGTAACTGTGTTTAAGCACATGATTTGGCAAACGTGTACGTCTGATGTTCTATTCAGTTGGTGTGAGTTATGGCACATATTAAAATGTTAATGAGCAGAATCATTATGTTTTAAATATAGAAACATTTCTGATCCAGTAATGCCTCCAAGAACTTGCTTGTCGACGCATTTCGCTAGAATATTAGCTTCTTCAGGACAGATACTGGGCAGGTGCTGGTATATTTAAAAGCAGAAAAAGTACATTTCATGTAGTATATATCTATATAAGTATAACAGTAGTTATTCCAACATTTATCCAGGAAAAGTACATGTTAACATAAACTATACAAACATAGACGTGACAACGTATATTCTTGCCTGGTAAGCCTGTGGCGCAGGGTATAGGGACACCTCACAAGACTAGACAAGACTAGACAAACATCCAAAAAGACGAAGTTTCAAAAGTATGTATGCAGTGACAACATGCACACTTATCATGTGGTCTATAGTAGATACCACTAAATAAAAATATTCATTATAGTACATTATGGGATAAGATGCACCCATGCATTTAATTAAAGTCGATGGATATGGATATAAATGCCGTCTAAGAGGATTAAGGTTTTATATGAGGGGATAGAGTCTGCATAAAAACTGTACTGGAATAGCTCTCATCTGATGTATAACAATCATATAAATTAGGAGTATCAAGGTATGGATCACACACAGTGGTAAGCTGTAAGGGGTCTCACTATAAACTTTTGCGGCAGAGAATCTGAAAGAATATATATAGATAGTATCTACAATTAGGCATTAGCCCTCTAAACTGGGTAAAAATTAGCGAAAATCAAGGATGGTGCTTACCAGGAGTACCAGGAGCCAGATTGACATAGCTAGTGAAGATACCACCTTGAGAGGAAATTGGCAATGTGGTTCATGCACTTTTTGCCCATGGATATATAAAAACCATGCAATGTATCTGCCAAATGGCAGGTTACCTTCCTACGGTACACTGTGTCAACTGCCAGATGGAAAGCGTGGTGTACATCATGTTTTGTAAATGCAGTCGTTTCTACGTGGGCAAAACTAAACAGGCTTTCTGGCATTGTATTAAAGATCATATATACTATATTAACAGTAATCAACTGTTGACGCCAAAAGGGCGTCATGTAAATCAAATGCATGCTGGCAAAAACACATTCATATGTACACATTCCAATAAACTCTCGAGGTGGTGACCATTAAAAAAAGATCCTACAAAGGGAAATGAGATGGATCCACACCCTACAGTAGCTGCTACCACCGTCACTGGCAGGGAAGGGGTTAACACTATGGGGCGATCAAGGGGTTAAGTGTTCCCTAGGGAGGTGTTTCTAACTGTGGGGGGGGGGGTGTACTGACTGGAGGAGGAGAGAGATCGCTGTTCCTGATCACTAGTAACAGCAGATCTCTCTGCACTTCCCTGTCTCCACCTACTCGGCTGTCCTTCGCCCAGTGATTGGTAGAGTCCCCATGAATATTCGGGCTGAGGTCTCCACTTCTCCACCCACTAAGTTCTGGAACCTTCTAGTAGCTTCCAGAAGCCATGGGGAGGTGACTGAGACCCAGCCCTCACTGAGCTTGCCAGCTGAACTTTTCATGACCCTGAATAACTTGGCTTCACAGGTTATAGTGAAGCCCAACTAAATTTGCCTACGCTAACCAACTATGTACACAAGGGGGTGCTACACATAAATAGTAGTTTTTCTTCACAAATTGATTTTTATAATATGTGTTGTGAGCCTTATTCTCATATTGTTCACAAAATTTTTTTGTTTAAATAATGAATGTAGGATGATTTGCAGAGGTGCATGGTGCTGTGATTTTTTAAGGAAATGGGAGAAAGATCCACTATGAGTATAACAAAAATATACTTAAACTACAGTGTGGAAGGTCCCCCAGGGAAAAGAGGGTGCGGTTGGAGCAGGAAGGGGGCTTTATAGAAACCTAATCTGGGATTCTGATAAAAAACCCTAGACGTTTTCAATACCAACTTCTCATTCTGAAAATGCTAGCTGCATGGCTGATCTTCATCTATCAGGACTGCAATTAAACTAGAACTATAGGCAAAACATTTTTTTACATTTTGGATAGAGTAAGGGAGGGTTATAACCAGTGATGTAAGTAACTGAGTTAAAATAAACTGAGTTACGTAACTCAGTTACTTTAGAGGGTAACTAGTAATCTAACTGATTACTTTTCCCCTCATGGTAACTCAGTTCCCATTACTTTGGCTTAGTTACCCCAATTACATCTACCGTCACTAGATGGCAGTAGTGTAATTCCGGTGTCCTGCCAAAAAAGTTCCCCCGCCGGATAAGGACCCCCCTGTACTGCGCAGGCGCAGGGCTTGCGCAGTACGAAGGACTACGGAGCTTCCGAAAATTGCCGAACCTAAACAGCTCTGAGTGAACATGTAATTGTACGAGGCGATGCCGCACCCTCATGATGCTCGTGATACTCTGCAAGGGGCGTCTATCGTGTAACTAAGGGGCGAGTCTAGTATTACTGTAACCAAGGGGCGCATTTATTATTATTGTTATTATTGTTATACATCAAGCTCCGCCTCGCCCCGCCTTACACCATATACTAATAATAGACCCGCCCCTTGCTTACACGCTATAACAGATCTGCCCCTTGGTTAGAGTAATAATAGAGCAGCCCCTTGTGGTTACACGATATATAACAATAATAAATGCGCCCCTTGGTTACAGTAATACTAGACCCGCCCCTTAGTTACACGTATAGAATATTTTTAAAAAAAAGTCAGTTACTTTGCTGAGTAACAAATTACTTTTCCAATGTAGTAACTGAGTTACTAACGCAATTACTTTTTGGGAGAAGTAATTTGTAACTTAACTAAATTACTTTTTTAAAGTAAGATGACCAACACTGGTTATAACCCCTGTCAGTTTATTTTGCCATATGTGTCTCATTGGGGAGATTTCCCTTCACTTCCTGTCACATAGCCAAAAAAGGGAGAGAGATGAAATCCCTCCAAAGTCAGGAAATCCCCGCTGGCTGCAGAACTAGTGTACCCACTAGAAGATTTTCCCTCTATTAAAACTCAAAATTTGGGATTTTCTTTTGCTTTTGTAGCACACCCCTGTAGGGACTGCTGATGAATCCCCCACTTCTGCACAGCCAGGCACACCAAATTTTCACAAGCAATTTTCAAAGTCAGAGAACAGTCCATGACTTTGTTTTTGTTATTTATTGAGGGTTGATAACTTGGATAGGGATGGGAGGTTATGGGATGCCCACTTGACTTCTGCAAAACTTTGTCAACAACTGCAGGGACATCTTCTTATATACAGACTATCAGTATTTCAGTCAGATTTAGCAATAGCCCTTTACAGGCAGGAATTTGCTGACCCTTGTGTAGCAAAATACAGTGAACAGCTTGTAATCCTCCTCTGTGGCTACTGATCCCAGCACCACCTTTTCAGGCACTGCCAACCCACCTGACTGCAGCTGCCCCTTTCACTAACTCTCCAAAGCAGTACTTTCAACTGACTCTTCACCAGCCCACTGGTTGACTCTCACAAGCCCACCGGCTGATTCACAGGAGATCTCCTAGGGGAGGTTGAAGACTTAAGCACACCACTGACTTCAGGGAGACTGACTACATGTGGCAGTCTCCCCCCTTTTAAGTCCCCAGCAGTGCTGATCTACTCACTCCTTGTCTCTTGCTCCTGTGCCTCCAGGAAGGGCTTCCTCAGTGTGTTATGGTAGGATCCTTCCAGCAACCGAGCCCCAAGGCACCCCTGAAGGCCACTGACAGCCTCCTCAGCACTGTATCTCCATCTTCCACCCGGCTGCCCCTGCTGGCATGGCTCATGCCTATATATGAAGTAAGCTCTGAAACCATGCCAACCCACTACTGGCAGCTCCTCCTAAGATCCACTCACTTGATCTAGAGCATTCTCCAACATTTCAGAAACGGGGAGGCACCAAAGGAGCTGTCAGCATGATTCAACTAGCCCTGACTCACTGAACCCTGACCCAGATTCAATAGCTCAGGTTTAGCCCTGAGCTAAACTAGAATTTAACTATGCTAAACTCTAAAGCCTTGTACACAGGATCGGATTTTCCGACGGAAAATGTGTGATGACGGGCTGTTTGTGGAAAATCTGACCGTGTGTATGCTCCATTGGACAATTGTTGTCGGATTTTCCACGGACAAATGTTGGCTAGCAGGTTTTAAAATTTTCCGCGGACAAATGTCTGTTGTCGGATTTTCCAAACATATGTACACAAGTCCTTCGGACAAAAGTCCAAAGTACAAACACGCATGCTCAGAAGCAAGGACGAGCCAGAAGCGGTTGGTCTTGTAAACTAGCGTTCATAATTGAGAATTAATATTCATGATGTGGCAAATTATGAAATCTCGAAATGCAGCGCACAATTCTCTTCTTCTTTAATGGGATAATAATAATGAAGCTGCTTTGCTGGTGAAACTGATGGAGTTATTGCAAATTAATTTTCAAAGGCTTTTTTTTCTACTGATATCAAGAATAATATTATTATGCTTTTTTATTTTTATTTTATTTGAGCAAGTATGGACATTTATTTTTTTATGTTGATTCATTTATTTTTCTTGGTTCAATTATTTTTTGTTTTTTTCCCATCAAATATATTTCACCAATCCCGTTTTGCATATTTATATGTCATCATATTTTGTGTATAGATTGACACTTATTTTTGTTTGCACTTTTGCACTTTAATTAGTGTGATCACTTCAACATTATTATTTATAGTATAAGCGCTGCACTTCTTTCTTCTTATAGTTTTTGTGCCCAGTATCTGGGTTATGGTTTTCAGCTGCTGGTTTTATACTGAGGTTTAGTCAGCGTGAATTTTCTTCTACCCATTAAACTTCTACTAACACGAAATTAGCAGAAGGAGCCCAAAGGGTGGCGCTAAAGAGCTGAAAAACAACATAGTACGTCACTACGTTCGTAATTGTTGGCCAACAATTGTGTGGCCGTGTGTATGCAAGACAAGTTTGGGCCAATGCCCTTCGGACAAAATTCCACTTTTTTTTGGCCAACAATCCGATCGTGTGTACGGGGCTTTACACTACTTCTAGCACACACTAGATCAGTGGTTCTCAACTCCTGTCCTCAGGACCCACTAACAGGCCAGATCTGCAAGATAACAGAAATACATCACAGATGAGATCATTTGCTGCTCAGTGATTGCAGTGTTCTAGTCTGCATCTCCCCAAGGTAATACTTAAAATCTGGCCTGTTAGTGGGTCCTGAGGACAGGAGTTGAGAACCACTGCACTAGAGGGTGCTACACTGTCGTTCTCTGTGATAAATCACCAAGACAAATAGAGAGGAAGGATCTTCCTAATGTGAGCACAGACAGCAAAAGAAATCTGAAGGGTGTTCTAATCCCTCAACACTCTATCCAAAACAAAATATTTGCTATTAGTTATACTTTAAGGACTTTCTATAATTATATTAAGTCAGTGACTCAGAAAGTATTAAAGCCAGAGGGTCCAAAAAACAGCCAGGAAATTTGCATTTCTGAAAGTCATAAGTGGCAGCATCCATATTTCTTTTAGGAAAAACGTACTTTAGACTGTCATGCCCCATACACACGGTCGGACATTCCGACCACAAAATCCGTTGGATTTTTTCAGACGGATTTTGTCCAAAACGTGTGTTGCACACACACGGTCGAACTACGTAGAGGCCAGTAGCCAATAGGATTTCGTCTCCAAATTTCTTCTGAGCATGCGTGGCACTTTGTGCATCTGAATTCTCTACACACGATCGGAAAAAGTCTGATCGGATTTTGTTGTTGGAAAATTTTAGATCCTGCTCTCAAATTTTTCCCGTTGGAAATTCAGACGGAAAAAGCCCGCTAGAGCCCACACACGATCGGATTTTCCGACAACATAATCCAATCAGACTTTTTCCATCTGGATATCAGACCGTGTGTACAGGGCATTATACTGATCCAGTCATTTCAGTTATTTGCATCTTTGCACTGTTCAGTTTACAAATCAGAAGTTTAATACTTTTCTGTCTCGTCTGATAAATGCTTGCTCCAGGTCAGCATCTCAGAAAGTACTGAAGCCAGCAGCAGATAGGCAACTAGCCTATTTATCAAGAGATCAGTAATGGCATCCTCCAGGTTTTCTTTAAAGACAAGGCTGAAAATAGAACTGGGTATTCTCTCATATTTTAACGTTTACGTAGTGGAGAAATTAAATCATAATAATCAAACTAAAACTGTGGAATCTTTACTCGTTTTTGTTTGAGTCAGTTTGGTCTGTCTTTAATAACTAGTGATTGTCAATGTCAAGTCCGGAATCAGTTTTAGGGGGAATGGAGTATGTTTAACTTATATTTGGCATTGATTTACTTAGTACTAATACCCTGAGTCCATTTAAACGCATTAAAGCAAATGCAATTGCAAATGCTCAGCCCCATTCCCGGGCTTCTATCTGCCTTTCTGTCAATCACATAGTTAGCTGCCCACACTCGCCTTGCTAGGATCATCTTCCTTATTTTCTTTTTCTGTGTGTGTGAATCTCAGCAATAATTCACAGAATATTTGAGGAAGGAATGAGTCAGGTTGTGTAATTTGTTTAAAAGGTGCTTAAGGCCTGTAAATGGAACATGCGAAAAGTGCATTTCTGAAGAAGGTCATCTTGAATGTGAATTAATATTTTTGACCAGTGCCCCACCTTTGCCTCATATGTTAGAGAATCTATATTACTCTAATCAAGAAGTCATGAGATGTCAAATAAACCATTTAAAATGGTATCCAAAGAATTTTTTTATTTTTTATTAAGTAGAGAAATGTGAAAATCAGAGAAAATTCCAAAATTTGAGTTGTCACCAGAAAAAGAAGAAATCATCATCAAATGATGCCATTTGTTTGGATGACAACTAAAGATGAGATCGGTTTGGTCTGAACCTGGGTTCAAACCAAGGAAGGTGCCATCCACTGTTGTCCAATCAACTGCAGCCAAGGAGTTCCTTGCCTGCCATGTGGCCATACTAGGTTAATGATATTATGAGCATCCCTACCCCTTTCTATCTGTGCAACTGCAGGGTGGTGGATGCTCTGGCCACAGTTGATTGGGCGGCAGTGAGTGGGAGTGACAATCTCTAAAATAATTCCTAATGGCAGGTTTATGTATTAGAAGGGGTACATTATTGTACTCACCCTTCCAGTGGACTTTGTCCCCTAACTTTAGTGGACTCTGTTCCCTACCTTTCCTCCATTCCAGTGCTGCAGCCTCCATAAGACTTCTTCGTATTCAATACTACAAGGAGTGTAGACTGCCTGTGTCTCTCCGATGCATGCTGTAGTCCTTTCCTTCAATCTCCATGTCACTACAGGACTGAGCTGTGGCATAGGGAGCTGGTGAATGGAGCCAAAAATGACGGCAGAGGAAAAAAAGCATCTGACACGCCAAGAAGAGCTGAATGCCAAAGAGTCTTTAAGGAGGCCTCAGTGCTGGAAATGAGGAGAGTATATTACCTCTTCTAAAACAGGGATGTTCCATTGGGAATATTTTGCTTTAAGGAGCTGTTCATTTACAAAAACATTGAAAAATCCATTTGCCCGAAGACCTGAACAGTAGGGGCCACCCTGCAAGCCCTTTTTACTCTCAGAATTATAAATAAGCATATTAAAATATTGTGTAAGTGCCTGATAGAAAGTCAGAAGGAGAGCCAAAGTTCAGTCACCAGTATAGAATGCTCCTTCAGATGTTTTCCCAAGGGCCTACTTACGATTGCTCTACCTCTTCATGTGGTGGAAACCATCTTCGCTTACTCTTGTCAGAGTTCTGTCTGCTCTCCTGATCACTGGTGATCTAATGAACTGACCAGCAAAGAATTGTTAACTAGTGGAATTATCAGCAGGTGGCAGGAGAGGTGGACAAAACACAAATTCACAACATAAATTGAATAGGATCAAGGAGGTCCTTGCACTGCAAATCCCCAGGTACAGCTTCCTCTCCGGCAGGTCCCCAGAAGGACTTTGGTCAGCACAGTAGTGACATCACCAAATATAATCAAGTGCTCAGGAAGACATTCCAAATTGTGCAAGGATAGCATTCAACAGAGGCAGGAGATGACTTCAAAAATGGATATGAGGCTAAAGGGACCTAAGTACCTAGGCAATTTCATATGTCAGGAAAGCACTTTAAAGTGATACTATACACACACTGTTTAATTTACATTGTCCCTACTCTTTCTGTATGTGGATGATGGCACTGTAATTATTTTAAAAAAAAAAAAAAAAAAACATCTACAATGAATATTGACCTAAAAGGTGTGAGAGATAGGAGTTTGTTGTCCTTAAAGTTTTGTATGGTATATAAACCATACCTTTTCTTATACTTAGTCATATGACATTTCTCCTTCTCTTAATTAAACTTTACATTGGCAGTCAGGCGCCCTATTATTGGACCGTAGGATCTTTTCAGACATACTATGCCCTGTATCTTGTGAATATGTGCCAAGACACTAACAAACGTTGTGTAAACTTCTTTTGCTCAATCTCTCTGAAGGAGACCTTGAGCTTCTACATATTGTTGTGATATGTTTCATATTTTTGGTTTGTATGTCGCTTTGACACCCAATAAAGTTCGTTAGAACCAAAAAAAAGTACCTTTTTCCTAATTCAATATACAGCTGTCACATGATGCAGCTCTTTCCCAGCCTGTCTGCAAGGAAACATAAGCAGGAGGAGCTTCTAGTCCTCTGCTGCTGGTTACAAATTAAAAAAAAAAAACAGCCTTTGGAATACAGAGTAAATATAAATAATATCAATAAACTGTTTTAAATTGGCAAACAAATATATATTTAAAATTAAATCTTTATTATTTTGTGGAAATAACATGTTGTGTCACGCTTCTCCAGCCTGTGTCTTAGAATAAGAGGAAGGTGGAGCCACCATTATCTACATGTAATATCCCACCCCCATTGTATTTAGCTGGTTAGTGGGCATGGAGGAAGAGGACGGGAGTGGGCTGTCATTTACCACTGTGTATAAACCCACTTGTATGACTCTATAGTCATATCGGCTGCTCAGATGTGATAGGTAGGAAATGTTCAACATAGAAACAGAAACTGAAAACTGAGCATGTGCAGAGAGGGGGAGATAGAGGGCAGCAGGATCAACCAGTTTTTTTGCAGAATACAGAAAACAAATCTCATAGTGACTGAGTGAGTATGAACAGCATGCAATATGTACGGCGGCTCCTCTAAGAGCCATAGCAGGTGCGCAGGCGCTGCGCGGCGGGGGACCTGATGCGCGATCGCCGCCGACCACCCGAGATCGTGGGCACGAGAGTCAGAACGAGGATTTGTGTGTGTAAACACACAAATCCCTGTTCTGACAGGGGGAGAAACAGATTGTCTGTTCTACTAAGTAGGAACAACGATCTGGCTCCTCCTCTAGTCAGTCCCATTCCCTCGCAGTTAGAAACACAAATAGGGAACACACTTAAAGTGGAGTTCCACCCAAAAATGGAACTTCCGCTTTAAGTGATGGTGACCCCCTGACATGCCACATTTGGCATGTTATTTTTTTTGGGGGGGGAGCGGATACCCTCTTTTTAGAGGCATCCAGCTCCCACTTCCTCCCGGGGCTCCACGGCATTGGAAGGAAGTTCACCTCTCCCCCCTCCCTCCCTGCAATCTTCTGGGACACGTCACAGGTCCCAGAAGATTGGCCACCCATTCACAGCGTGCAGAGTGGATTGCGCATGGGCAGTGCATGTCTGGCTATGAAGCCACAGCCATGCACCCACAGTAAGAATGCCGGCGACGTGGAGAGGAGGGAAAGAGGAGCTGGGCTTCATACGCCTGCATCGCTGGAACGTGGGACAGGTGAGTGTCCAATTATCAGCAGCTACACTTTTTGTGGCTGCTGAATTTTTTTTTTTCAGCAGGACTCTGCTTTACCAACTTAATAGCCCCCTAGTGTTAACCTCTTCCCTGCCAGTGACATTTATACAGTAATCAGTGGCTTTTTTTAGCTTTGATCGCTTTTTAAATGTCAATGGTCCCAAAAAAGTGTCAAAAGTGTCCGATCTGTCCGCCGCAATGTTCCGATAAAAATAGTTGATCACCGCCACTACTAGTAAAAAAAAAAATAAAATAAAAATGCCATAAATCTATCCCCTATTTTGTAGACGCTATAACTTTTGCGCAAACCAATCACTATACGCTTACCAAAAATATGTAGAAGAATTCATATTGGCCTAAACTGATGAATACCTTTGTTTTGCTTTTTTTTTTAAATTGGGATATTTATTATAGCAAAAAGGAAAAAATATTGTGTTTTTTAAAAAATTGTTGCTCTTCTTTTGTTTATAGCGCAAAAAATAAAAAACGCAGAGGTGATCAAATACCACCAAAAGAAAGCTCTATTTTTGGGAAAAAAGAACATAAAATTTGTTTGAGTACAACGTCGCAGGACCAAGCAATTGCCAGTTAAAAGGACGCAGTGCCGTATTGCAAAAAATGGCCTGGTCAGGAAGGGGGCAAATTCTTCCAGGCTGAAGTGGTTAATGCATTTATTGCAAACAACAATGTATAGTTTCATGTATAAAAATATTTCACAAAGTAAAATACAAATCTATCGCTCTGTTTAGTGCCAATGTCTGTTTAAAAAAAAAAAAAAACATATTAACCGCTTCCTGACTGCCTCACGCATATATACTGCGTCAGAATGGCACGTATAGGCAGAATCACGTACCTGTATGTTGCCCTTTAAGAGGTGGCCTGTGGGCGCGCGCGCGCTCCGCGCCTGGCTACGTGAGTCGGGTCACGGGTCCCGTGGACTCGATCGCCGTGGGGATACCCGCGATTGCCTCACAGGGAGGCCGTTCTGCCTAGTGACAGTGTCACTGATCTCTGCTCCCTGTGATCGGAGCAGAGATCAGTGACTTGTCACACAGAACCAAGCCCCCCACAGTTAGAAACACGCCCCTAGGACACCCTTAACCCCTACACTGCCACCTAGTGGTTAACCCATTCACTGCCAGTGTCATTTACACAGGAATCAGTGCATTTGTATAGCACTGATTGCTGTATAAATGACAAAGGTCCCAAAAATGTGTCAAAAATGTCCGATGTGTCTGCCATAATGTCGCAGTCATGATAAAAATCACTGATCGCTGCCATTTAAAATATATATATATATATATATATATATATATATTAATAAAAATGCCATAAAACTATCCCCTATTTTGTAAATGCTATAACTTTTGCGCAAACCAATCAATAATCGCTTATTGCGATTTTTTTTAACAAAAATATGTAAAAGAATACGTAGTGGCCTAAACTGAGGAAAAAAAAATATTTTTTATATATTTTTGGGGGGATATTTATTATAGCAAAAAGTAAAAAATAATGTGTTTTTTTCAAAATTGTCGCTCTTTTTTTGTTTATAGCGCAAAAAATAAAAACTGCAGGGGTGATAAAATACCACCAAAAGAAAGCCCTATTTGTAGCAAAAAAAGGACGTCAATTTTGTTTGTGAGCCATGTCGCACAACCGCGCAATTGTCAGTTAAAACGATGCAGTGCCGAATTGCAAAAAGTGCTCTTGTCAGGAATGGGGTAAATTCTTCCGGGGCTGAAGCGGTTAATATCAGTTAAGTAGACAAACAGCAAAAGAACAATTTTCAGTCAGACCTCTCCATCCCCATAATGTAAAAACTACTCTAGTCATGAATACAGGTAATCCTACTTGACATGAAGTTTCTGATTAGGGATGGGCCGAACGGACCCCTGTTCGGTTCGCACCAGAACTTTCGAACACCGTGAAAGTTCGGACTCCAATAACGAACCCCATTAAAGTTAATGGGACCCGAACGTCAAAAAACAAAAGTGACCATTTTGAAGGCTTATATGCAAGTAATTGGGCCTACAATGGTTTTAGGGGTCCGGGTCCTGCCCTGGGGGGACATGTATCAATAAAAAAAAATGTTTGTGAAAACATCATTTTTAAATGAGCAGTGATTTTTTGATTTTTAAAGTGAACGCATAAAAATAAAAAAATCCTTCCAATATAGTGCCTGGGGGGTCCCCTTAGTCTACCTGTAAAGTGGCAGATCTGTACCATGTCTACAATCTGCTGCAGCAATAATTGCATTTATAGCCAAAAAAAAAGACATTTTCCCTGCAAGCTACCTTTATTTTGCTCAGCAAAAGCTGGGGAGCCAGTGTGTATGATGAGACCACAATGTAGTGCCCTGGAACAAGATTAGAATTTTTTTGGATACATTCTGGTGTCACTTTGACTTAGGATAGAAGTAACGGGTGCATAAAAATTGGTCTTTGGGTGTTAATTGTGCCCATGAAACCTATACCAAAAACATTCTTCCAGCTGAAATGATTGAACACCCTCAAAGCTAGGCAGCCTCGAAGTCCTGCAGAGATTCCACATCCCAAAAAGACTTAATCAGTGACATCGGCATCAGGAGCTTCATAGCTGGTAATCCAGGACTGATTCATTTTTATAAAAGTCAAACGGTCCATGGAGTCTGTGGACAGACGCATTCTATGATCAGTAACGAAACCTCCTGCAGCACTGAATGCCCGTTCTGAAAGCACACTGGATACAGGGCAGCCCAACAACTCAATAGCATACTGGGCAAGTTCTGGCCAGTGGTCTATTCTCATGACCCAGTAAGTCAGTGGATTGTAAGCTGGAAAGCTCTCCATCTCTGTTTTGGCCCCCGAGGTAATCGTCCACCATGTGATGCAGATGTTGCCGATGGGATGTGGAAGCTGACAGCCCTGGGCAGCGAGGACTACAAAAATTCTGAAATGTATCACAAGAGTTCCTGTCATCCTCAACCTAAGAACCAACATCAGAAACCAGTAATGGTTGGGCATCATCAAGGAGCAAGTGGCTGAGGCTGTGGTCAGATAACTCAACTGACTCCTCATTGGCTGATGTTGGGGCTATGGCAGGAATAGATGTGGACAAGGAGGCAGGTTTATCCACTCTGGCAATTGCAAGGGACTGCACACTTGTCTCTGCTTGCGTGAAAGAGGATGAGGAAGATTAGGAAGGTTTAGTAAGCCAGTCCACCGCCTCCTATGCATGCTGTGGCTGGATAGCATGGGCAAACTCACTAAACAGAGAAAATTATGCCCTGCCTGAGGACTGACCACCACGTCCACCTTTGCCTGTGGACACATTTGTTGCTGGCCCCCTTACAGTGCCAAGGGAACGTCTGCCTCTCCTTGTTGTCCTCCCAGACTTTATTGAGAGGGAGGGGGCGGTGCTTATAAGCAAATGTAAAGAAGTGTAAATGCTTATGCAAAATTTTCTTTATTTACAAAATGTTTTTTGGGTGTTTTATAATAGTGTAGGTTATTTTCATTTCATTTAATGCTCTTTGTACTTGTGTTTTTTATGAGTAGTTGATCATTCGTTTTCTATTGTTGCTTCAAATGTTTTATTTAACTTTTTCATTGTTCATTCTCTCAAAAGGAAGAAAAAACAAAAAAAATGAGGCTAGTAAGGGGCTCATTACTGTATAGATGCAGCATGAGTTTTAAGGCACTGCTAACTCTGAGTACTGTTCACTTTATTTTTTTTCTGTAAGCTGTATCTGAGAGACTGCAGTGCAAGGATCTCCCTGCTTCTCCATTATCCATCTGACAAAACGCATAGGGTGACATCATCACACATTAGAAAGCATACCGATCGAGTCCTGGGTATTGTAGATTTATTGTGCTATTATCTTTTAATATGCATGTGAGTGGTTTTAACCATTTTTTAACCACTTGCCGACCGCTGTCGTCACATATACGTCGGCAGAATGGTACGGCTGGGCAAAGTAACGTATGTTACTTTGCCTGCTGCGAGCTCCGTGAACATGCCCGCGGGACTCGATCGCCATGGGGATACCCGCGATTGTGTCAAGGAGCTCAAGAACGGGGAGGTGCCGATGTAAACAGCATCTCCCCGTTCTGCCTAATGACAGGACTCTGATGGTCTGCTCCCTGTCATCAGAAGCAGTGATCAGTGTCCATGTCACACAAGTTAGACAGTTAGAAACACACCCTAGGACATACTTAACCCCTCCCGCCCCCTAGTGGTTAACCCCTTCACTGTCAGTGACATTTTTACAGCAATTTTATAGCATTGATCGCTGTATTAATGCCAATGGTGCCAAAAATGTGTAAAAAATGTCCAATGTATCTGCCATAATGTCGCAGTTCCGATAATAATCGCTGATCGCCACAATTACTAGTAAAAAAAAAATATATTAATAAAAATGCCATAAAACTATCCCCTATTTTGTAGACGCTATAACTTTTGTGCAAACCAATCAATAAATGCTTATTGCGATTTTTTTTTTACCAAGAATATGTAAAAGAATATGTATCGGCCTAAACTGAGGAAAAAATATGTTTTTTTATATATTTTTGGGGGATATTTATTATAGCAAAAGTAAATGTGTTTTTTTCAAAATCGGCGCTATTTTTTTGTTTATAGCGCAAAAAATAAAAACCGCAGGGGTGATAAAATACCACCAAAATAAAGCTCTATATGTGGGAAAAAAAGGACGCCAATTTTGTTTGGGAGCCACGTTGCACGACCGCGCAATTGTCAGTTAAAGCGACGCAGTGCTGAATCGCAAAAAGGGCTCTGGTCAGGAAGGGGGTAAATCCTTCCGGGGGTGAAGTGGTTAAAATATATTTAAATCAAATTCACACTGTTGGGAGCGTGTGGCTCTTCATTTCTCTTTTCACATATTTGTGATGTTCGGAGCTGATACATAGAGAGAAGTGGTTGAATTTGACAACTATATTGATCTCATGGTGTATGTAACATCTATGTACAATATGACTACTCAATAAACTGGGGCCATGGATCTCTGGTAAGCTTTCAATGAGTGGCAGGATGGTGGGGTGGACCTTGGAAGATTATCCTTTATTTCTCACATTGTGACACAGAAGGATTTTGTTGTAAAGATTTTTAGTTTTTTTCACATAATATTGGCACTGTATATTTACTATAATTTTTGCACTTGTATATAAATGTACAGTATTTGGATTAGCGCAGCACTTGTTTCTATATTTAATGTTTATGTATATGATATCTAATATTGTACGAGCTCCTTCTTCCTTTTATATATTTTTTATGTGCCCACAAGCCTAGTTCTATTCAATTTTCCATCCTGTAGATCTGTCATCACCACCCATCAGATCACCAGTCATCATGGGGGCAGCTCTAAAATGAAGAAATAAGCCTGCCTCAACCAAGATTGCCATTACCACACAGAGACACGATGCAAAAAAAAAATTCAAAATCTAACTTAGTAACGGGGAAAAAAGGAAAGGAAAGGAAAGGAAAAATAATTAGCTGCTAGGAACCTTCTAGCAATGCTGCTAAATAGTAATTTGCGCTCTTTTTGCCTTTTTTTGAGAATAGCATCCACAATTTAGGTTCTCTTTAACCTCACCTTTCCTATTGATTTCAACGCATTTTGCCAAAATGACCAAATTTGCCGAAATCTGCCAATTTTTGCAGAAATTTTGAGGAAATTAAAATGTTTAACTTGGCTCATCCCTAGCAGCTAAGCTCAGAGTGCACAGACACACAATACTGGCTGTTGATGTGTGGCTGCCCCTGGGTTAGCTGCTCATTACCAGGAATGCAGGCAAGGCTGTGCTGACAGCTCGGTGAGGGATTGTACAGGCAGGTCAGGCTTTCACTAGCATAGCCCAAGACAATAGCGTTATGTTCCCTCTCCGCTTGGCTTGTCTGTGAATTGATTCCTGAAATAACATTGCCAGTGTTGCTGAAGCTGTCATAAACACCTGGCACAGGTGGGCAGCCAGCTCTATTTGTAGAGCCCCTCTTATGGCTCAACTGGGAGCCAGTAAATAAGCCCAACATTATTTAAGCTAATGTGTTTTTAATAGGAACATACGGTTTAATGGGGTTTTAATGAAATGTAAATAATAATGGCACTACTGTTTTAGGCTAGTTAACTTTGTTTTAGGGCAGTTTGTTCTTTTCTGTTTTACGATGCTCTGCAGGCTTTTATATCTCAGCACGATGGCTGGATGCATGTTTACATGTTGTAATGTTGTATGTTGGCACCCCTTATAACTGCATATAAACGCTTAATTACCAATGAAACGCTTGGGGGTCAAGCCAGAGAGCCATCCTGGGGCGATGTGAATTGTGCTGTGTATGGGATATCACTTATCACTGCTTTATCTGCTCTTCCTTCATTCAGAGAGGGCTAAAGGAGTGACTGCAATATGGGATGAATTGTTATGTATACTGAAATCATATTTTACTGTATAAAGACTAGCCTGAATGCATCAATAATAAAAATAAACATTAATATGTATAAGTAATGTGACATTTACTAAATATTCACTGCAGGTGAATATTCCTGGTGGATTAAAATTAGAGTGATTGATTTACCTACAATGAATGTTTGGTGAATGTCACATTTACTGTTTTATAAATATGCCCCTGTAATAACTGTGCTGATAAATAATAATAAAAATAATAGTACTGATAAATAAATAGGTAATAATAATAATAATAGCAATAGTAGCAATAGTAATAATATTAATACATGTACATGTACTGATAAATTAATAATAATAATAAATGTATAGGTACTGGTAAATGTTTATTCATAATAATAATAATAATAATAAATGTATACAGTAAGTACTGATGAATAATAGTAACAGACAATTTAGCTCTGATAAATTATTAATAATAACAAGTATTCTTCTTCTACTTCTTCTTCTTCTTTTTCTTCTTCTTCTTCTTCTTCTTCTTCTTCTTATTATTCCATTTATAAGTTTGGATTTAGGATACATGGACCTGAAAAAACATGACTTTTTTAGAATCAATGGAAATAATAGAAAATGGAAATAATAATAGCCCTCGGGAGACCCTGATACACGCTGGGCTTTATGCTTGCATATCCCCTTGTCCATCACTGTCCAGGCGAAAAGTGAACCCAAAGTGAACCCATTTGACTCCTTCTCGTGGAACCCCTATCTGTAGAACCATCTTGTGTAAATTACTCCGTGTAGGAACTATTTGGCCATTGGTCTGGTTCTAAACGACCTAACAAATTGCTTAGAGATGTGTGGAGGAACTCAAGGAATGAAGCCCTGAAGAAGTGGCCTGGGTGCCGAAAAACATGTCTTAACACTTATTTTCGCACATGTGATTTTATGTACCTAGGGGCCTGTGTTTGCCCTAACTTTCTATGTATGAATGTCATTTATACTTGAAAAAACATTGTTTAATTGATATATTTGTATATTTAATCAACCAGGGAACTACCACTTAACGCCCAGATTTTTTTCATTTATTCTTATGTGTTATTTTTTTATAACATCTTTTTATTGAAGATTTTCAAAAAGATAAGAGTTACAGCCATTCAAACATTTACATAAAACATTTGTCATTTTTTCTGTTATTCTTATGTACTATTAAAGTGTTACTAGAGGGTAGAGGGAATACACCAGATACAGCTGGAATAGAGGGGGGGGGAGGCGGGAAAGGGGGGATAATGAGACAGGAGTAAATCCAGGCAATATTACTCAAAAAGCGGCTCCCTCCTTTTTAGTGGAGGGAATATAGAGTGCTCTTTTTTTATCTTCATAAAGAGATATACCTATGTGTTAAGTACAAAATGTATGTAAAAAAGATACTGGTCCTGGAATATTGTGTTGAGGTGTAAACATGTTTTATAGATGGAAAAATTAATAAAGATTATAATTAAAAAAAAAAAAAAAAAAGTGTTACTAAACCCAGGAGCCTGCATTCACTATATCTGGTCTCCTACCGTACACAGAATGTGGAAATGCAATTATTTTAGTAAATATAAACGGATAAATACCCTTTCTCATCATCAGTATATAGCAGTCTTGTGACTTATATCAGTTCCTAGTAAAGCTTGTAGGAGGAGTTTTCATTCTCCCCTGATCCTCTGTCTGTACATGTCTGGACAGTGTTGATTGGCCCTGTGCTGATCACATGCACTCTCCCAAGAAAAAAAATAACTTTCTAGCAATACACACCAAACTGAGCATGTGCAGCCCACCCCCTGGCTCTGTAAATATCAGGTTATTTTTGGAGACAGTGGAAAAAGGTGAGAATCAGAGATGACAGGATCAAACAGCCTTTATACACAATGCAAAAGATTAACCCTTTAGGTTCCACAGTGAGTATAACAAGCATGCTTTACTGCATATATAGTCTGATTTTACTGTTGTGGGTGTAGTAACACTTTAAATATTAAAGTGGAAGTAAAGTCAAAATTATAACTTTTACCTACAGGTAAGCCTATAATAAGGCTTACCTGTAGGTAAGAAAAATATCTCCTAAACCTGTACGGTTTAGGAGATATTCCCCGTGCAATGCGCCGCTGACTGCAGCGGCGCATGCGCACGGGGGATTCTCGGCTGAAGGGCCGGCAGAATCCGAACCCTGCCGGGAAGAAGTCTCCCGTGCGCATGCGCGGGAGTGACGACTCACAGCGCTGGAGCCGCGATACCCGGAAGACACGCCGAGGCAACATGTCAGCGACCTCGGCGTGGACCAGGTGAGTCGCCGACGCCTCGTTCTAAGGTAAGTATTTCATAATGAGCTAGTATGCGGTGCATACTAGCTCATTATGCCTTTTCCTTTACAGGTGTTAAAAAAAAAAAAAAAGTTCAGCGGCTTTACTACCGCTTTAATAGATCAATTTTCAAACTTTGTACACAGATGTTTGCCTTAGTTTAAAGTAATGTCATGCACTGCCAGAACTTTTATAATTTAACATTTATTCAACACTGAAATGGACATCCACCCATCTTTCTATGAAGAGTTTATGCAGCGCAGTAATTATTATTGCAATTTAAAAAAACTTGTGTAGAAGTATAGATAGATTAAATACTCTATGAGAATACATGTCAGCATCACCCAACTAGAATGCATGCATACCTTGCCTTACCAGTACACACATCACCCACCCAACGCTGGGCCCACATACAGCCCACAACAGAAGTACACAATGCCCACCCTTCTCCACAAACCAACTGGGTGAGCTGGCTACACGGATCATATAGCTTGCTGTATCTCTTCTGTACCAGGTTCTACAAGTCCACATCCATCACTGCTTACATTGTCTTAGAAATTAAGAGAACCACTCATGAGTCAGTTTCACAAATTTATGAATAATAATGATAATCATACATTTCAGGAGGGATACGTTTGTATATTTACTACAGGATGCAATTCTTTAAAGAGGAAGTAAAGCCTCTGTAAAAAAAAAAAAAAAAAAGACACCCTGCAAGGCAAAGGCATAATGAGCTAGTATGCATAGCATACTAGCTCATTATGAAAAACTTACCTGAAAACGAAGCCCCCGAAGCCATCCTTATCTTCCATCTTCCTCGCCGCCATGCAGGGCCGGAGTGACTTCCGGGTCTCGCCGCTCCAGCGCTATCATTCGCTGGAGCGGCGATGACGTCACTCCCGCGCATGCGCACGAGATCGGCATATTGCCGTGAGAGCGGCATATGCAGTGCGCCCTCAGTGCGCCTGCGCGCCGCTGTCTACGGCGCATGCGCCGTAGACAGCGATGCCTATTCATCGCTAAATATCTCCTAAACCATGTAGGTTTAGGAAATATTTATTGGACCTACAGGTAAGCCTTAATCTAGGCTTACCTGTAGGCCAAAGTCATGTGGAAGGGTTTACTTCCACTTTAAGTAGTGATAGAATCCCGGGTTCTTTCTTAGATGTTCAAAATGCCTCCCTTATCTCTACACATTTCTTGGCAGGTTTGATATTTGTGAGGGCTTTATTGTCTGTGTTACGCTAATTAATCATTCTCCTATGGCTAGCATTTGTACAAATGCCTGGATATTCTCAGCTTTCCCTCTTCAATGTAGTACACAGTAGGGCTGCCTCTTATCACCCATACTATACACACTCTCTTCTGGACCACTAGCCACTTGTATTAAGGCCCACTCTGATATTAAAGGCCCGACTGTTCATTCACAAAGTACTAAAATTGCACTATATGCAGATCACATGATTTTTTTTTAGCTTTAGTAAACACTGAACATTAAAAAACGAAATAATAACAATTATAAAAATACATGAAAGCAAGGATACATAAATACATGCAGTATAATATACAATGGAATATATACTGTATATACATATTAATATATATACATATTTGAATATATATATATATATATATATATTGTAACATGGGGGACCATTAGCTCTCGTGGTAGATGCGTTTGTTAGTGATTCAAGCCAGTCAGGAACTATATTTAAGGGCATGGTAGCCCATTTTTATTAAAAGGCAAATGAAAGTCTTTGACATAAAGGTTTCCCACACAGGGGTTCTTCTCCAGCAAATAAACACTCACAGAAAATGCTAGCCCACCTGGCTCTTTAGCAGTACCTCTGCGCTTTGTCCTGGTCACACAGACCACAGGATTTCCTCACTGTGGATGGCTTCTCTTTAGCGCCCACAGCTTCGCTCTGGCCTTAGTCCTCAGGCTGTTGCACTGCTTCTTGCAGTCGCACGTTCTGGCTGCCTCCTGCAACCTCTCTGACTCCTGGAGACCTGCTGTCTCTCTGGGAGTGGAGCAGTCTCCAACTGGGAGCCATCAAGTCTTCCCATACACTCATTATAAGTGCTGTGCTCACCTGAGCACACACCCTGCTGGTAATTTACAAAGTCTGGACACAGGGTTGGAGATCCCGTCCCACCCAAGACACTATGGAATCTCCAAACTACAGAGCCCCATGACCAAATACCAAAACCTGGAGAAAGCTGCAAAAGCAGTTTTCTCCAGTCCACATTTATGCTCTGTAGCCTTGCACCAAGCAAATGTGCATACCCTGTGTCCTCCAAATTCTCAATTTTACCTAGACAGCAACTCCTACTGTCACATATCCCCTCCCCTTGTTTCGAACCCGCAGGGGCCAGAAAACACACCAGCCCGAATCCTTGATTGGGGCACTTCTGCGCCAGCTGTTCGCTGCGTAGGCCCAATTTTTTTTTTCGGGTGCGTTTCCAGGCACGCCCTACCCTGGATCGCAACGGGGTCCTACAGTTCTGTATCCTCAGCCTACTCCCTCTATCCTTGGGGTTCCTGAGCTCACATTTCTTTTCTGGTGGAACCCTGCCTTTCCTGCTACTTCCTTCCAACTCAGTTTCCGGATTCTGTAGGGAACTTGTTCCAGACACTACGCCTGATGAGGAACTACCTTTTCCCTCACTGATACCCGTTTTACCCATCACAATAGGTCTCTTGGGTTTACCAACTCTTTTGCCTTTACCTTTGACTACCAACTCCCCAGAGCCCAACATCTGTGTATCATTCTCATTTTCCAAGAAATTATTCATGGCCATATCAAGGTCATTATTTACATTAACATTCAGTAATACCCCACCATTTCTCCAATTACCGATACCGTCAATTCTTTCTTGTTCAGGGTTTGGTAGGGCCAGGTCCAAGGAGGGACACACAGGTGAGCAGCTACCCCCTATGGGACCTTCACAAGGCTTCACTTCACCCGTTGTCCAAATCTCTGTGGGCAGTTGCCCTAGCAATTGACATTGAGCAACACATGACCCATTTATAGCAAAACCAATCTTTGCCAGCTCACATTTTTCCATGTCACAATTTTTGTTCCTCTCCATACTATATTTGAGAGCATCTCCGGGTACCCCAACTTGTACCTCTCTGCAGGTGACAGACAGAATCTCTGCTTTTGCCGCGTCCATATCTGGCCCTTCCTTCTTAGGAGGTTTAGCGGGTGAGGCAGTATCCGCGCCATTTACTAAACCCTGCTCAGCCGCACCTCGGACCGCACTAGCAGACATGTCCATCAACGCATCAGGCGGAGAGACCTCTGATGTCTCCAGCAGCCCCCCAGAGCGCCTTCCGTACTGAACCTTATCCGGAAGCACCCTCACAAGGAACTGTGTGATCACTTGCCAGACTATTAATAAGCACCGTACCAACCAGTTCCACTGGTGATTAATGTTACCCAGCACAGCTTGCATTACCTGGCTCCACCCTTTGGTACCATGCAGCACTACCACATCTGACTGTAATGGAGGCACCCAGGTATACAAGGAATGAGCTTTCACAAGTTCAAGCAGTTCCACTAGCATATCTGTAATTTCTACACACTTCACATCAATATGCAAAACATTTTTGGGGACCTTTCCCTTATTAGAGACATGGAGGGGCTCATTCACTGCAGCTTGAAGGCTCGAGAAATTTAAAGGGGCCTTCACCTCACTGGAGGTATCCATCACAGCCTGACGCTCCTCTGAACCACTGTCAGACGCATGTCTCCTACTCATGCCCTCTAACTCACCAATAAGCCTCTGCAAGTCAGCTTGACATTCAGCTGCTGGGCTGTGAACACCACATCTGCCATGCATGCGCCCTGATCTGGTATAGCAGTTGTTGTATTCACACCCCTGTCACTCAACATAGCCTTGTCTAACATGGCTAGTAATTATTTGGCCCAACCGTCCCAATCCATTGTGCTTCTATTATGAGGGATCAGCAGTACCTCATCATCTGCTCTAGGAGGCACCTGGTATTCAGCAGCACAAACAGTACCTTTGTCAGTTCTATATAAATCACATTTTGACAACATGCTTTTACTCTTTGCTAATGCTTCAAACAAGGCAGGCTGCAATACACCATCACCCCCTTGCTCCTGAGGCGCTAACACACTCAGCTGTGTACCTTCAGCTGTGGCCAGCTGACTTAACCCCTTACCAACTGGGTTACACATATGGTAAACGGACTGCTCACATAAACTCTCACTGCATGGTGTAGACCCAGTCTGTTCCACCAGAGCAAAGTCAGTGTTGTCCTGGAAAATCTCTGGCTCAAGCGCATGGAGAGTCCCTGAGACTTCCATGGACAACCCTGAGGCTCTGCGTCTGGTTGCCAAGGGAGACATCCCTCTTTCCTCATTACTTTTGAACACATCACAATAAGTACATGTACCATCAGCAATACCTTTACCATCAGCATTCATAGACATAGCAGTGTTATAAGCTTTAACAGGCTGTTTTTGGTCAGAACACACAGCACCCTGTGTGCCGCTCAGCGCAACATCCTTCTTCTCCAAAGGCATTCTTTTGCCCACTAGGGTGGCTCCACAGTTGTCCTGGGAAACCACGTGCCTCACCATCGTGGGCTCCTGGGAGGTTTCCCTGGGCATCTCTGTAGCACCTGTCACTAGGGAACCTGACACACAAACTGTATTGGTCACCCCTAAGTTACCACTCTCAACACTCTGGTGGATTACACCAGGCACATACAGAGTCCAGTCTTTTTGAGTTCTTAACCTTGCTGCAGGTTGAGCTTCAACCTGTGTCTCCCCACTACTAAGGGTAACACACTGCAGCAAGTCCATTTTTACACCTTCTGCCGATCTCCCAGCTGGATATACTCCAACTTCACTGGGATCAGTCCCACAAACTGCAACAGTCTTACCATAATCTGTAGCAGTTAACTCTGGCTTCATTTGAGTACGTTGTCTATCCTTTATCGCACTTTTACTGGCCAACTCTCCCTGGTGGCCATAGGATGAAACTGCAGCAGGCACAACAGGAATTTCTTCTTTGTTGCCAGGGGTGACTGCAAGCATTTTAACACAGGACTCCGGGCTTGCAGGTGAAGAGTTAAGCCCAGCAACAATATCAGCAGCTGTATTCCACAAGCTAGGACAAGAAAAGATCCCATGCCCCAGTTGACCACATTCCTGGCATGTTACTTGGTGACTTTCTCCTGTTGCTAAGGGAGATGGCACTCTCCCAACATGCATAATCTCACTGGCATCCCTATGAGGACGGTGGGGCACCTCTTCCCTGTAGCTCCTCATTCTCATTGGCACATTTTCTCTGGTTGCTAATGGAAACGGTGGTCTCCCAGCTGCACTTTTCTGGCTCTCCCAAACATGTAGACTTCTCTCACTATGAAGCGGTGTCACTTTACACTTGCCACGATTCTCTATAGGCAATATCTTTGTCTTGCGGTCCTCCAACTTGACATCATAGGCGTTGCTAGGGACAACACCAGCCCTCTTTCTCCTTTGCTCCAGTGCGGCCAAGTGCATCTTGCACCAGTCTGGGGCTTGTTCTGTCGGTAACAACCCCTCCAGTTACAAGGTTCGGTCTCTCATCTCAGCAAACTTTGATTCCTTTTCGCATTTTGACCGCCCCATCTCTGCAGTCAGGCACACAACGCTTTTTAACACAGTTCCTTTTAACACAGGAAAATTTAGTGTACTGTCTTCTTTAAGACTAGTTGCCTTTCACTTGCAGGTTCTCCTCACCTTCACACACAGATTGTGCTGTCTCATGCACACAAACACAGTTCATAAAACAGATGAACTTTTTTCATTCGCAGGTACACCACCTGCAACACGCAATGCCTTTTGCCTGGCTGCACTTCGATACACAGCCAATAGTTCCTGACTTGAACTCACTGTGGAGCAAGGACCCGGATTCCACCGTCTTGTGCCCACATCCAACAACCACTTGTAACATGGGGGACCATTAACTCTCGTGGTAGATGCGTTTGTTAGTGATTCAAGCCAGTCAGGAACTATATTTAAGGGCATGGTAGCCCATTTTTATTAAAAGGCAAATGAAAGTCTTTGACATAAAGGTTTCCCACACAGGGGTTCTTCTCCAGCAAAAAAACACTCACAGAAAATGCTAGCCCACCTGGCTCTTTAGCAGTACCTCTGCGCTTTGTCCTGGTCACACAGACCACAGGATTTCCTCACTGTGGATGGCTTCTCTTTAGCGCCCACAGCTTCGCTCTGGCCTTAGTCCTCAGGCTGTTGCACTGCTTCTTGCAGTCGCACGTTCTGGCTGCCTCCTGCAACCTCTCTGACTCCTGGAGACCTGCTGTCTCTCTGGGTGTGGAGCAGTCTCCAACTGGGAGCCATCAAGTCTTCCCATACACTCATTATAAGTGCTGTGCTCACCTGAGCACACACCCTGCTGGTAATTTACAAAGTCTGGACACAGGGTTGGAGATCCCGTCCCACCCAAGACACTATGGAATCTCCAAACTACAGAGCCCCATGACCAAATACCAAAACCTGGAGAAAGCTGCAAAAGCAGTTTTCTCCAGTCCACATTTATGCTCTGTAGCCTTGCACCAAGCAAATGTGCATACCCTGTGTCCTCCAAATTCTCAATTTTACCTAGACAGCAACTCCTACTGTCACAATATATATATATATATATATAGCGCCCTGCTCCTAATGAGCAGACGCTATTATTTTTGTAAATTTAAGTTTGCCTGAAGCTGCAGTTTGGCTCAGACTAATTATGCCAAAGTTATGGTTTCTGTACCAGTTTAGCTGGGTTGTGCTAGTTTCCATTTGGCCGTGGGTGTCGCTGTCATCACCTTTAAGTGTTGGAAATGCAACAGGCTGAATGCATTGGGTACCCCTTTACTCAGAAACAGCCTGGTGGGAGTGGTCTACCCGCTGTGCATTCTGGGTAAGGGTATTTAAGGTACAGGCACCATTTTTGGGGTTTGTTATCTCGACCTTGTGGCCCTCCTGGCCTGAGGTGTGTGTTGCCTTTTTCTATGTCTCGGGGCCGGCTGGCCCGAGGCTTCGCAACTAAAGGGTGGGCCCAGAAGTCCTGGGGCCTACTGATCCAGGGGTGGTCCTGTGCTGTTTTGCCTGCGGGGAGAAGCCACGCAACTGGAGGATCCAGGGGAGGACTTTTTCAGGAGAGGACCAAACAACAAGGCTGGTATCTATGGAAGAGCCTGGGGACTCAGTTGGAGGACGCATCCCGGGTCACCTACCACACAGTACCGCCGGACTGGCTGAAAGAAACTGGTACTGTGTGACAGTTCTTTAATTTTACAAGTTGCTGGTTGTGTGTTGCTGTGGCAGAGGATTGCACAACGATTCCGCTAAGTTGACAAGTCTGTGGCAGAGACTTTGACCGAGCATCTCATCAGCTGCTAGGTCAGTGAGAGGGGCCTATCCGGTGGTTGCTAGATCCAGTCTGTGGAAGCAGTTTGTCCTGTGGATCAAGAAAATACCTCTAACCCGCAAATTACAAGGTACCTGAATTCCTCTTAACCCTCTATCCCTCTATTGCAAATCTATGTTCTTTCAAATAAATCTTTGAAAAAAGGACTGAGTGTCGGAGCCGATATTCTTTGATCAACTCTTTAACGGGACCCCTAGGATGGACACAGTGAAAAGGTGAGGTAGTGGAAAGGTCAACAAAAAACAGCAGCTCCTTCGGGGGTCAGTGCTACATATATATATATATATATATATATATATATATATATATATATATATATATATGTATATATACAGTGCCTTGAAAAAATATTTATAGCCCTTGAAATTTCCCCATTCTGTCATGTTACAACCAAAAACATAAATTTATTTTATTGGGATTTTATGTGATAGACCAACACAGAGTGGCACAGAATAATGAAGTGGAAGGAAGATGATAAATGATTTAAATTTGTTTTACAAATAAATATGTTAAAAGTGTGGCGTGCATTTGTATTCAGCCCCCTTTACTCTGATACCCCTAACTAAAATCTAGTGGAACTAATTGCCTTCAGAAGTCACCTACTTAGTAAATAGTAAATAGAGTCCATCTATCTGTAATTTATATCTGTTTGTTAGAGAACCTTAGTGAACAAACAGCATCATGGAGGTCAGGGATAAAGTTGTGGAGAAGTTTAAAGAAGGGTTAGGTTATGAAAAAAAATACCCCAAGCTTTGAACATCTCACAGAGCACTGTTCAATCCATCATTGGAAAATGGAAACAGAATGGCACAACTGCAAACCTACCAAGACATGGCCATCCACCTAAACTGAGAGGCCGGGCAAGGAAAGCATTAATCACAAAAGCAGCCAAGAGGCCCATGGTAACTCTGGAGGAGCTGCAGAGATCCACAGCTCAGGTAGGAGAATCTGTCCACAGGACAACTATTAGTTGTGCACTCCACAAACCTAGCCTTTATGGAAGAGTGGCAAGAAAAAGCCATTGTTGAAAGAAAGCCATAAGAAATTCTGTTTGCAGTTTGTGAGAAGCCATGTGGGGGACACAGCAAACATGTGGAAGAAGGTGCTCTGGTCAGATAAGACCAAAATTTAACTTTTTGGCCTAAAAGCAAAACGCTATGTGTGGTGGAAAACTAACACTGCACATCACCGTGAACACACCATCCCCATCGTGAAACATGGTGGTGGCAGCATCATGTTGTGGGGATGCTTTTCTTCAGCAGCGACAGGGAAGCTGGTTTGAGTTGACTGGAAGATGGATGGAGCCAAATACAGGGCAATCTTAGAAGAAAACCTGTTATGCTGCGTACACACGATCGGAATTCTCGTTGGAAAAAGCTCTGATGGTTTTCCCGATGGAATTCCGCTCAAACTGTCTTGCCTATACACGGTCACACCACATTCCGACTGTCAAGAACGTGGTGACTTACAACACTACGACGAGCCGAGAAAAAATGAAGTTTAATGCTTCCGAGCATGCATAGAATTTTTTTTTTTTGCTGGAAAATTGAGAACATGCTCTCAAATTTTTGCTGGCGGAAATTTTCGGCCAGCAAAATTCCAATGGAGCCTACACACGGTCACATTTTCCGATGAAAAGCTCTCATCGGTCTTTTGCTGGCCGAAATTCCGATCGTGTGTACGCGGCATTAGAGTCTGCAACAGACATGAGACTGGGGCGGAGGTTCACCTTCCAGCAGGACAACGATCCTAAACATACAGCCAGAGCTACGATGGAATGGTTTAGATCAAAGCATATTCATGCGTTAGAATGGCCCAGTCAAGGTCCAGACCTAAATCCAATTGAGAATCTGTGGCAAGACTTGAAAATTGCTGTTCACAAACGCTCTCCATCCAATCTGACAGGGCTTGAGTTCATTTGCAAAGAAGAATGGGCAAAAATGTCACTCTCTAGATGTGCAAAGCTGGTAGAGACATACCCAAAAAGACTTGCAGCTGTAATTGCAGTGAAAGGTGGTTCTACAAAGTATTGACTCAGGGGGGCTGAATACAAATGCACGCCACACTTTTCAGATATTTACTTGTAAAAAAAATTGAAAACAATTTATCATTTTCCTTCCACTTCACATTTATGTGCCACTTTGTGTTGGTTTATCACATAAAATCCCAATAAAATACATTTATGTTTTTGGCTGTAACATGACTAAATGTGCATATTTAGTACTTTGTGAATGAACCGTCAGGCCTTTAATATCAGAGTGGGCCTTAATACAAGTGGCTAGTGGTCCAGTAGAGAGTGTGTATAGTATGGGTGATAAGAGGCAGCCCTACTGTGTACTACATTGAAGAGGGAAAGCTGAGAATATCCAGCCATTTGTACAAATGCTAGCCATAGGAGAATGATTTAGTAGCGTAACACAGACAATAAAGCCCTCACAAATATCAAACCTGCCAAGAAATGTGTAGAGATAAGGGAGGCATTTTGAACATCTAAGAAAGAACCCGGGATTCTATCACTACTTAAAGAATTGCATCCTGTAGTAAATATACAAACGTATCCCTCCTGCAATGTATGATTATCATTATTATTCTGTATATATATATATATATATATATATATATATATATATATATATATATATATATATATATATATATATATATAAACTAAGAACTGCTCATTATCAACTAACTGTATTAATTATATTGCCAATGTTAATAATAATAAATTAAAGGACACATTTGTTTATATATAATGTACAATGTAAATATATACAGTATAACACGGACACATGAGTGTAGTAGTAATAATATAAAAAATATTAATTATACTAATAATAATATTTTTATAGTCAAACTATATAATGACAGCAATCTGGGCTTTTATTGTAATATGTGGCTTAATGACCGGTGCAGCGATGCTCATTGTGTGACATCCATTTCAGGCTCAGGCTCATAGCAGATCCTCATGCAGCTAATTGTTGGGTCTTTGGCTCCTGGCTGCTCCCATTATTGAGGTCAGTCTTCAGCACTTGCCTGTGCAGCAATTTACAGGTAATGGTTTGCAGATGTTGGAACCTGGAGCCTTTGAACACAACAAATCGATTTGGTATAATCCTACATAGAAGGGAAGCATTACCCGGCTTAGAGGCCCAGCAAACACCTGTCTTATGAAAGCACACCCGAAGATGTCTCCCTTCTGCAGTCATAGGTCCAGAATGGGACAAGAATTGCTTCAACTGCTGGAATAACAAACGTATTGTAACTGCAGGTATTTATCGGATAAGTCACACAAGGCATTGCTGTTTCCTTTAACCATTGTGTTTTACATATAAATGATGTCCATTAAATTCAACTGTTATGTGTTATCCTGATGTGTTCAACAAAATAACTGGAATATACTGTTTTCCTATACATGACTTTTCAGCTTTTGCTATCTATCTATCTATCTATCTATCTATCTATCTATCTACAGGTTTCTATGTATCTGTTTTGTTTTATCTATCTTCTATTTATCCAATATTCTACCTATCATCTATTTATCCATGATTTTATCTATCTATCTATCTATCTAAAATCTATCTATCTATCTATCTATCTATCTATATATCTACAAACAGTGGCCAGCCTCCATCTCCTGTGAAATAATATTAATTCATGTACCTAGTTCACAAACATGCCCATTTCAGTAAGCATATAGAGCGGTACGAACTGATCAGTCTGTGGATGTTATTATAAGTGCTTACTTTACATTCATTGTCCTCCCCCAAAAAATAGAAATATGTTGGAAGACACTTGCAAAAATTCAAAAAATAAAATTGTAAAAATGTTATTTTGAAAAAGCTGAATGAACATCTATTTACCACATTAACAACACATATTTTGTTTTAAGCTTTTTAAAGTATCAGTACATTTACAAATAATAAAATTTATTTCAAATCCTTTATTTTTCCTAATGGATTTAATTTCACTGCTGCATTATTTGGAGCAAGGTTTTTTAAGCTGAGCGTACACACATTCAGAATCTGTTCCCCACGATTCATGTATGGTGACAGCCAACTTTTCCAACAATTCCGCCAAGCAGTACCTGGCAGGAAGTATCAGCAAGTCTTTGGACTTTGAATATTTTCTAGGTTAGGCAGCATGCTTCTGGATTTGTATTCATGAACAGCATGCACATAGGCACCATAAATAATAACAACTCTGATTACTCTATAATAGGAAAAGGGAAAAAAAAAAAAAACACAGATTAGATTTTAAAGTAAATGTCTTGATATCTGATTAAATTGGTATAAGTGGAATTGCCAAGTTAAAAGTATTCAGATGTGTAAGACCACAAAACATAGATTTTAAGTAAAATACTGAAAATTTTGTATAATTATAGCTATTTATTTTTTAAGTGGATTAAGACTAGGGAACTAAAACATTTTAGAACTCCTGCCAGGTATTTAATTGCTTATCCCAACAATTAGGAGGAAACCAGCATACTGAGAAGTAAATTCTGTGCAGAATTTACTGAAACAAAGAAAAATACACCAACATTTTAAGAGCACAGTGGCCCTCTGACACCTTGAAAAAAGAGGACCACCACTCTCTCAGAATTTTGGTGTTTTTGTTTTCTCTTCATTGTTGGATTTTGCATGGTACCACATAAAGCCATGCACCCACCCTTCCTATGGGTTACCTATGGGTGTATGTGTGGTAGGGTTTGATGTATTGTTACTCATAAGATTTTTATTCCTGTCTAGATTTCCCCCTTTTTTTCTTGGTAACTACTTTTTTTCCTGGTAACTACTGTATTTGAGAAAGAGAGCAATGCAAATCAAAAATGTTAAAGTTGTCACAAGACTAAAAATTTAGGAAAACAATTCCCACTGGGACATATGTTCCTATGACAAGTTTCTGGCCTTTGTAAAAAAAAAAAATCTAATTTCCCATTTCCTCTCCAGTACAGGAAGTGGAGGTAAATCTCCCCTGATAGGAGTTATTACCCTCCCACACTGTAACTAAAACTAAAAAGCTTTTGCTTTAAATACATTTTATTTTAATTATTAAGATAATATTAATGTAATTTTGACTCATTGTAATGACACATTTTTAAGGCTAAGGGCCCATTTAAACTATAGCATTGAGCCAATGAGAATGTTACTGCAATGCATGGCAATGAAAGTTGCATGTGTTGGTGCATTGAAGTGGTATTCATATTGTACGGTACCCCAACGCAAATAGGCGATGCATGGCAAGGCACCAATGAAATGCAATTTTAAAAATACTCATATTCAATTTTGAAATGTCTGGGCAGCTGCTCTTATAAGGCTATGGGATGTATCCTTGTAAATGGGTTGTTAGGACTATGAGAACATTCTACTTTAGTGAATTTACATAAAAAGTTTTCCAAGCAAAGAATGTCTGTGTTTTCTTTGTACACACGTGTGCATTGTGCTTAGTTTTAATAAACCTCTCTCTCTCTCTCTATATATATAGGAAGGCCAGTATGGTGGGCTGAAATTATGGGAGGAGCCCGGGGGGGTATTTAAGCAGACCACCCACACTGGTCTTTGTCGGTTCCGGTGCGCAGCTCACCTCATGTTCGTGAGTCTGTGTATTCGATCACAAGTGCATCGTGGCTTCTCCGTGCGTGGCCTCATCGGTGGTTCAACTCACTGTTGCAGGTAGGTTTCAAACCTTTTTGTTACATATGCAATCTTGCAATACGTTATACTTCCTATCCTGCATCCCTTTCATTAAAATAAAAATAAAAACTGCCGCCGAGTTGTTGTTGCTCATGTTCCGACATCATTTGGCACAGGCGTAGTACGTTCGTAGGTTCTTATGCCTTGTTTGTCATCCCATCTTCAAATATATGATTCATTTGTAGATCCAAGCCTCCGAGCCGCTGTCAGTCATTGTCCAATATCACTCGACATTAGCTTCACTGCTTATAAGATTCACTGTCCATGGAGTGGCTGTCTCATCCATTTAGAGATGAGCATGTATTGTTTGTACGGGTTCTGTGGCTGATAGAGGAGGTAATTAGACCCACCTGGTGCCTTGCCTGCCCCTTGATTAGCCTGGGAGTTTGGAAGGTTGGTTGTGTTTGGTTTCAGAGCTAGGGGTTGCATACACTCTACAACTAATTTGCATCAGATCCATTTAATACTACTTACTACGGATTTGTTTCATACCTTTATAGCCAATTCGTATCGGAGTCATCTCTCTTTACAAACCGATTTGTAGCAGATATAATTTCATATGTTCGAACCATTGTCTATCATGTTCCCATTCGTAAAACTGTCGTCACCTCATGTTGTAAATCCCTTGCCTCATTCTCACTTCGTAGAAATTTCACCATATCATTCGTATGTATTCGTACACATTCGTTAAGATTTATACCTCATTCGAGGCCAGTCGCATCAGCGACGTAATGACTCGTGGCAGCCCACTGCTCGGGACCATTCGTATCTAGACGCCTAGGCGGCATGAATGTTACGAATCCACGTAACTCACTCAATTTACAGCCACTTCCGTATCAAGTTGCATCGGCAGGGTATGTCCCAAATCCTCTGCCCTACATAACACAACTCCTACAAACACCACACCTCCTACAAACCCCACTGTTACTCACACCAACAGCCCGATCCGAGTCTTTTTGCATCATCGGCACAATGATTCGAATCCTCAGCACTACAAACCCCACCGTTACTCACACTAACAGCCAATCCAAGTCTAGTCCCATCATCGGCACAACGATTCGGATCCTCGGCACTACAAACCCCACCGTTACTCACACCAACAGCTGATCCGAGTCTAGTCGCATCACCGGCACTACGATTAGGATCCTCGGCGCAACAAACCTCACCATTACACACACTCAAGCCCGGTCCGAATCTAGTTGCATACAAACGCAGCTGCACAACGATTCAGATCCTCTGCTCTACACTCAACACCATTTACTCACTCTGCAGCCCGATTTAAATCTAGTCGCACCGGCGTGACAACGTGGTGGCACACCGATTCGGATCCTCGGCTTTACATTACTCTTATCAAGCATAAAAAAGTAATTCCTACATGCTCAAATTCCACTATCTTTTGTTTTCGCTTTCCAGATAAGGCTGCTTACTTGCAATCATTGCAAGCATCTCTACAAGTGGCTCAAATTGGCCACTCTCCGTCTCCAGTGGCAAATCAGCTGCTCACCTATTCTCTGTCCCTTCCCCCTTTAGGTCAGCAGAGTTCCAGTTGGTCCATCCTGCACCAGGTTTGGACGGTATTCCATCAGAAAAAAAAAGTGTCTTCATAAAAAAAACAAAAAAATACACACTGACGACAGGGCTTGCACCTTCACCAGGGGGCCAGCCATGCCCCAAACACCTCTTTGCCACCCCCCCCCCCTTTTTAATCAATTTCCTATGTCACCTTACTACAGGTTCCCGGTCGACCCAGTTCTCGACCCCAACCAGGACTTCACAGCTAGAGCCTTGAGTCAGATGCATAGTACAAGAAATCCTCCCTTGCATTTCCCTTAAGCACTCTTTCACGACATGTTTTACTTCACATACATGATTCGAGTTGCTCTGTATATAATGGTTCTTATGATCTCTTATTGCCACAGGAAGTGTAATTAGAAATGTCCAACGTACACAGAATAAGAGATGTGTGTGTCTAATAATAATAGGTTCATTTAAGAATTTTAAATAAATCTACCAAGTCCAAAAGTATAATTGTTCATTATAGCCCCTCTGTGTATGGCCAGGTTTAGTTCCACAATTCCGAGGAGGAGATAACGTGTTTATATATATTATTATTTATATATATTATTATAACCTAACAGCATATTTAGTACAACAGTATTTTTTGCGTGGAGTTATTGCTTTGACATTAATTTTTTTTGGTTGAATAATGACTTGATTTGGTATATTTTCTATATTTTTGGATGCATAGAATGCACTTTTTGGTTAAGTACTATTGGCCGATAGCATGTCTAATTTTTTTTTTTTTTTTTTTTTTAATGCAAAATAAAAAAATTGCGGAGAATAATACTTGGCTATGTGTTTTACTTCAAATGACAGTTTGGGAGTAGGCAGTTACATTTAAAAAAATACAATGTAAAATTTACAAGGGACACCAAGATAGTTGTATCATTGTTCTTAAAAACTATGGGATAATGGTGTTGCGGTAACTTTCACAAATAAAAAAAAAAAACATAATAATATTATTCTTGATATCACTAGAAAAAAAAAAATCCTTTGAAAATTTGTTTGCAAAAACTCCATCAGTATCACCAGCAAAGCAGCTTCATTATTATCCCATTAAAGAAGAAGAGAATTGTGCGCTGCATTTGGAGATTTCATAATTTGCCACGTCACAAATGTTAATTCTCCATTACGAACGCTAGTTTCCAAGACCAACCGCTTCTGCTTCCGAGCATGCGTGTTTGTACTTTTGACTTTTATCCAACAGACTTGTGTACACACGATCGGAAAGTCCGACAACACATTTGTTGGTGGAAAATTTGAGAACATGCTAGCCAACATTTGTTGGCGGAAAGTCAGACAACAAACGTCCGATGGAGCGTACACACGGTCGGACTTACTGCCAACAAGCTCACATCCAACATTTCCCGTCTGAAAATCCGATCGTGTGTACGCGGCATAAGAGTTTTAAATAAATCTATCAAGTCTAAAAGTATAATTGTTCATTATAGCCCTTCTGTGTATGGCCAGGTATAGTTATTCATTGGCCGGGCACATCTATAACACCTCAAAATTTTCAGGTTTAGATTTTGCCTTTTGTAGGCATTAGAGCTTGTTGCATTTGGGCCCCCTTTTTGAGTGGGTATCAAATACTCAGCTCTACCCGCAACAATATTTACATAAGTGTATCACTAATTCATTGAAGATACTGGGTGGTGTGGTGATAGTCATAAGAGTGGTGATATAATCCCTGCACAGCCAATAAAAAGGCTGCAGAGATGGAAATAGCGGTAGCTGCAAACAATTTTATTTTCCATTAAGACCTAAAACTTTTGTTGGCTCTAGGCACTACAGGTGTTAGATTTCAGGCCACTGAAATAAAAATGGAGCTATAAGGGAGTTAATTCAATTTTTAAAAAATTGTCCAGTAGTCTGATTACTTGCTATGTGGAACATCTCCATCTCTTTTATTTTAGTGTTTATTAGTCCCTTCATCTTGTCAGCATTCAGACTGAAGATACTAGAAAGGGAAGGTCATCTGTGCAATGACAAGTAGGATCTAATGATCCAGTGAGCAGGTTTTAATACTGATTCCATGAAAAGATCATGTAGTGTCACCGCGCTGATTAATCAAAGTGGATGGGTGACATTGCATTTCAGCCTAACAAATTTATATTTCATCAACATATGGCGTGTGGATTTAGGTGTCAAAACCCAAGGAATTAGAAATGGTAATTTTCCATCATTAAAGGTGAAATGTGATCTGTCACAACAACTGGAACATGTCTGCGTGCTAGCACAAATAATTCTTATGATTGGGGATCATTATGGATGTCAAGCGGACTCCATTAAGTTGTATAAAGGAATTATCCTTGACGTCCGAGCCCAAACTGCCGCCTAGACACAGGCAGGGCATTGATCTCTCAGCTGTACCCTGCACTGGGGGCTGGAAAATTGCTGTATTTTCTTAATGATAAAACTGTGTTAATAAACAGTGCTGAGATCTAAGGAACGGCTGGAGAAGAGCACAGGGCATTAAGTGCTCCTACCATTAGTCTGATGGTAACTACTCTGCTTGATCAATTAGGTTTTTCTGTTCCTGCGCCAACCAAATTCCCCAGAAATTGCTGCTCTTTCAGAGTCACGAATCCAGCCCATGGTTCACATGAAAGGTGTTTTCTTCCCAATTCTGCTGAATTCCTGTACTCATCTAAGTAAATTCCCTGCTGAGTCCACCATACTGGCACATTATATTGAGTCAGGTGCTAAGAGAGTCAGGGGAAGCATGTGCAGCTACTAAAAGAACTACAGGTTCCAGCATACTTTAGTACATTCAGCTAAATGTGAACTCTACAGATATATAGCCAAAAAGTTGTGTAGCAAGCTAAAAGTGTTCAGAAATAGAATTTTTAAAACATTTGGGCTGCCAGTGTTGAGAACCGGAAGTGGCATATCCACATTTTTGGTGGCTTTAGGCCTGTTTGACAGTCCCTGCCGTCCTTTAGAAAGGCGACTGCAGCAAAAGGAGATACTTCCACCTTCTGAATGCCCTTTTTAAAAAATGTTGTGCAGCTGAAGGGGGATTTTGCTTTAAAATACCAGGTTCTGGTTCCATTGACTGCAATGGCAAAGTTTGACAGGTGGTGCTGCCTATCAAACTTGTTAAATCTCCCTTGCAAAGCATCACAGCCGCAGCATTTGTACAAATCCATTCCAGCTGCCATGTGGGGTTTTAAGTGGTCAGTTGGTAAAAACAGCATACTTCTACTACCTTCTTGCCATCCGTGTGAAAGTGTGAAAGAGGTCTTATGCCCGGTAGACACGACCGGTTTTGCCGACGCAATAAACTCTGAAGGTTTTTCCGACGGTGCTCCGACGGAATTCCGCTCAAGCTGTCTTGCATACACATGGTCACACCAAAGTCTGACCGTCAAGAACGCGGTGACGTACAACACGTACGACAGGACTAGAAAACGGAAGTTCAATAGCCAGTAGCAAATAGCTTCCGTCTCGTACTTGCTTCAGAGCATGCGTCGTTTTTGGTGCGTTGGAACAGCATACAGACGAGCGTTTTTTTCTGATAGTAATTTTTTGTTCTCTATCTAAGTCCGTCTGAATTTTCGATGGGACATACACACGGTCGGAATATACAATGAAAAGCTCCCATCGGACTCTTTCTGTCGTAAATTCCGCTCGTGTGTACGCGGCATTAGGGATAGTATAATGGTTTTTGGTTAATTTTATTTTAAGTTTAAGCTTAACCTTTTAATGACAGAAAGTAAAACAAACCTTAAAGCTTTTGCAACTTAATAGGTAATGTGTAAACCCTGTGTCCCAATTGGGAAATCTTCCTTCACCTCTTGTCCTGGAGAAGCAATGGGAAGAGAGAGGAATTTTCTCAAAAGTAAGGTAAATCTTTTCTTGGACAGCAGTCACTGGAGCAAGTTCACCCACTGACAACTCCAAATTTTGAATTTGACCTCACTTTTGGTCATAGTGACAATGGTCACCAAGACATATAGAGAGACTAAATACCCCTCACTTTTGATCACAGTGACAATGGTCACCAAGTCATATAGAGAGATTGAATATCCCTTGTAGGAATACAGACAGCAATTAAAAACCTTTAGGAAAGTGAAAAAATTGTGCTTGACCTATGAGGTTATTTTATTGGTATTGCTATCTTCTCTTAATGTCATAATGTTGATGTAGGTGATCTGGTTTCTTGACAGGCTGCACTACACCCCAGAGGATTTCAACAGTCTCCTTAGCTTATAATGTAAAGTGAATTGAAGTGCCACACACATTGCACACCACTGCTGAAAGCCCCAGATACGACTTTATTCCAGTAAGGGCCAAGGGGGACAATTGAAAGAGTATATACAAAAAAAAGTGATGCGCTGAACAAAATAGCTTATAATGTGATATAAAAGTCCAACTGTAGAAATCACAGATCTGTGATAATGCAGGTAAATCCAAAGTACCCTCCACCTCGGGCGTGCATCGTCACCACAGGCAAAATAGACTCTTACCAGAGAGCCTGGACCCTTTATTATGATGGGTCAAACAGGCTTGATGTAATAATCTTTGCCGGGGTCATCAGCTGGAGATGTGTCCTTAGATCAAAAAGGACATTAGCTGGATATTCAAACCAGACTCTATCCACCCCACGATCAGGTCAATCATATTGATGAAAGAGATGCCAGATAGTGTAAAATCCCAAAAAGCTCATTGAATAAAAGGTATTGCACTTACATTAACCACTTCCCATCCCAGCCATTATAATATGATGGCCGCAGCAACACTCTGTCCCTCCGGTTGGGCATCATATAACGTCCTCGGCTTCCCATCGTTGTAGGGGGCACACGCATGCGCGCCCGCAATGTCACTCGGGAGCCCATGCGAGTGCCCAGCGGCCGCGATGTCCGACAGGCACCCGCGATTGCTCGTCACAGAGCAGGAACGTGGAACTGTGTGTGTAAACACACAAATCCACATCCTGTTAGGGGAGAGGAGACCGATCGTGTGTTCCTAGTATGTAGGAACACTGATTGGTCTCCTTCCCTAGACAGTCCCCTCCCACCACAGTTAGAATCATTCCCTAGGACACACTTAACCCCTTGATCACCCCCTAGTGTTAACCCCTTCCCTGTCAGTGATATTTACACAGTAATCGCTGTATAATTGTCAGTGGTACCAAAATAGTGTCAAAAGTGTCCGATGTTTCCGCCGCAATGTCACACTCCCAATAAAAATCTCAGATCGCCGCCATTACTAGTAAAAAAAATAATAATAATAAAATGCCATAAATCAATAACCTATTTTGTAGGTGCTATAACTTTTGTGCAATCCAATCAATATACGCTTATTGTGATTTTTTTTTTACCAAAAATATGAAAGAATACATATCAGCCTAAACTGAGGAAAACATATTTTTTTTTTTTTTTTATTGGGATATTTATTATAGCAAAAAGTTAAAAATATTGTGTTTTTTTCAAAATTGTTGGTCCTTTTTTGTTTATAGCGCAAAAAATAAAAACCGCAGAGGTGATCAAATACCACCAAAAGAAAGCTCTATTTGTGGGAAAAAGAATTTCATTTATTTAGGTACAACGTTGCACGACCGCGCAATAGTCATTCAAAATGTTACAGCGGTGAAAGCTGAAAATTGGCTTGGGCAGGAAGGGGGTGAAAATGCCCTGTATTGAGGTGGTTAATTCAGATAAAAACCAGCATTGTATACAAATAGGCGGCTGCCATATAGAACATCCAGGCAATGTGTATAGGAACACAATAGCAGGAAACTCGACCGGTTTCGTCACAAAGAGGACTTCTTCCGGGCAATTGAAAGAGTAGCCAAACACCTGCTTCATCAGGGCTTGAGAATAAAAATATTGTATATGGACTAGATGTTAAATGGACCTTTAATAGTATTTTCCAGTGTGGTTTGTCTGCACGGGTCTTATCAACAAGTTGGTGTGGCAGCCCAGAGGTTCTAAATCTTCACTGCTCTATCCAAAATCATTATTTCTTTAACCGCTTCAATACCCACCCATAGTCATATGATGCCCACAAGGTGGATCTCCCATCCTGGGTGGTCGTCATATGACGTCCTCCCATTCCCGGCAGCCTAGGGGGCACGCGCGCGGGACACGGCGGCCGTGCTGTCCGCCGGGCACCCGCGATTGCCCGGGAACACAGCAGGACCGTGGATCTGTGTGTGTAAACTGTGTGACGTCCTGTCAGTGGAGAGGAGACCGATGGTGTGTTCCCAGTACAGAGGAACACTGATCGGTCTCCTCCCCTTGTGAGTCCCCTCCCCCCACAGTTAGAATCACTCCCATAGGGAACATATTAACCCCCGCGCAAACCAATCAATATACTTTTATTGCGATTTTTTTAACCAAAAATATGTAGAATAATACATATTGGCCTAAACTGAGTAAAAAATTTGTTTTTTAAAAAAAAAATTGGATATTTATTATAGCAAAAAGTAAAAAATATTGTGTTTTTTTTTTCTAAATTGTCGCTCTTTTTTTGTTTATAGCGCAAAAAAAAAATCAAAAAAAAAAAAAAAAAAAAAAACCGCAGAGGTGATCAAATACCCCCAAAAGAAAGCTCTATTTATGGGAAAAAAAGGACGTCAATTTTGTTTGGGTGCAACCTTGCACGACTGCGCAATTGTCAGTTAAAGCGGCGCAGTGCCGAATCGCAAAAAGTGCTCTGGTAAGGAAGGGGGTAAAATCCTCCGGGGCTGAAGTGGTTAAACACACCAGATACCAAGGACTTGTCTATGTTGTGTGGCAGGGGTGTCTGAATCATAATACTGGCTAAACATTATTACAACATCCTTAGCAATTAATACAGGTCATGTATTTCAAGTGCGGATTTATGTTTTATTGAAGCTCAACTTTAAAGCGCAATTTCACTAAATATTTCTAATGTTTTAATTTTTTGTGGATAGAGCAGGGAAAGGTTAAAGTGTTGATGTGTTTATTGCTCTCTGTGATCCTAAAAGGGCTTTATTTTCTCACAGGACAGTATGTAATGGAAAGTATTGGACAGTAAGTGAAAGAAAGTATATTCAACACGGACACAGAAAAAGGAAGTGAGTAATGATTAGAATGTTCTATTGTTGTCCATACATTCCTGTCCCAGTGACAACCACTCCATCCATTTTTTTTTGCCCTAGTGTCACAGCACAGGAATTAAGAGATAATCTCTACAATGGAGGTCACAGACACAATTAATAATCTGACAAACTACTTAAAATTAAAAAAAATTAGACTTGGTACTAAGACCTAGATGTCCAGTGCCTTCTGCATAATTTACTGCTATTATAATCCCCATTCAGTGGTTATTTCGCTTTATTTATTCTCATAAATCCTCAGTGCTGGCACAATGATCACATTGGGCACCAAGTAGAAGACACAGACAAGGACACTTCCATACCTCCCAACATTTTGAGATGGGAATGAGGGACACCTACTAGCAAATGTATGTAGACATAGGACACGCCCCCTGCCACACCCCTTAAAGGAGATTTAACCCCCAAAAAAAGGTTAATTAACTGCTTGCCGACAAGCGAACGCCGATTTACGTTGGCAGAATGGTGTTGGTGGGCAAACGGGCATACAGGTACGTCCCCTTTAAGAAGCAGTGCTGCGGGTGCGCGTGCCGCGGTCTCTGTGATCGTGGGTCCCATGCACTCGATGTCCTCTGGGTGCCCGCGATCGTGTCACGGAGAGGTAGAATGGGGAGATGCTTTTGTAAACAAACCATTTCCCCATTCTGCCTAGTGACAGGACAGAGATCACTGCTCCCTGTCATCGAGAGCAGTGATCTCTGTCATGTGTGTTGTAGCCCCTCCCCCCACAGTTAGAATCACTTCCTAGGACACACTTAACACCTTCACGGCCCCCTAGTGGTTAACCCCTTCACTGCCAGTGTCATTTATTATTATTATTATTATTATACAGGATTTACACAGTAATCAATGCATTTTTATAGCACTGATCGCTGTATAAATGTCAATGGTCCCAAAATAGTGTCTAAAGGGTCCGATCTGTCCGCCATAATGTTGCAGTCCCCATAAAAATCGCAGATCGCTGCCATTACTAATAAAAAAAAATGTAAAATAAAAATGCCATAAAACTATCCCCTATTTTGTAGACGCTATAAATTTTGCGCAAACCAATCAATATATGCTTATTGCGATTTTATTTTTTTTTTTTACCAAAAATATGTAAAAGAATACATATCGGCCTAAAGTGAGGAAAAACATTTTTTTTATATATATTTTTGGGGGTTATTTATTATGGCAAAAAGTTAAAAATATTGGGTTATTTACAAAAGGCAAATCCACTTTGCACTGCAAGTGCACTTGGAAGTGCAGTCGCTCTAAATCTAAGGGGTAGATCTGAAATGAGGGGAAGCTCTGCTGATTTTATCATCCAATCATGTGCAAGCTAAAATGCTGTTTTTTTATTTTCCTTGCATGTTCCCCTCGGATCTACAGCGACTGCACTTCCAAGTGCACTTTCAGTGCAAAGTGGATTTGCCTTTAGTAAATAACCCCCATTGCGTTTTTTTATCAAAATTTACGCTTTTTTTTGTTTATAGTGCATAAAATAAAAACCGCAGAGGCGATCAAATACCACCAAAAGAAAGCTCTATTTGTGGGAAAAAGGACGTCAATTTTGTTTGGGTACAACGTCGCAATTGTCAGTTAAAGCGGCGCAGTGCCGAATCGTAAAAAGTGCTCTGGTCAGGAAGGGGGTAAATTTTTCCAGGGCTGAAGCGGTTAAATCTACAAGTGCTTTTTTTTACCACTACTATTGTTTTTATATTGGCTTTTAAAATGTACAAATGCAGCAATTTAGATTTTGGATGAAAGGTTTAGCACTGGGAAACACTTTTTGAAAGATAACATGTGAATTTTATATACAAATATATAGATCAGACCAAAATGAGGGAGAAAGAGGGACAGAGGGACAGAGGGACATTGCTCCAAATCAGGGACAGTCCCTCGAAATCAGGGACAGTTGGGAGCTATGTACTTCAGCTCTTGCATAACTGCAAGTATCTTCATGCCCTCACAGCTGTTAGCTATTTACGAAGTTTTCTTGCCAGGAAAAACATTGGGCAGTGAAGTGTTAAAACAGCAAGAGCGTCGCTGCCCAACTTCTCAGCACTTAGCTGAGTCTCACAGAGGACACAGAATGGGCTCCTGTGACTAATACTGATGTTATGGTGTTTACTAAGAAGGTCACATAAAATACATATGCTGCCCATTAGCAGACCGCTCACAGGGGACAGCCCGACCTGTCATCTGGGAGTATGGGAGCAAGACTGTGCTGGCCTTATAATAAACCTAACTAATGGGTTTGCAACTGCAATAATAAATGACTAAAGGGAACCATTAAAACCGCCATACATGTCTGAATTGAATACTTTTAGTTGTGGAAGTGCTACAAGTCATCACATATCTGCATGAAAATGTACACTATATTACCAAAAGTATTGGAACCCCCGGCCTTTATACGCACATAAACTTTAATGGCATCCCAGTCTTAGTCCGTACAGTTCAATATTGAGTTGGCCCACCCTTTGCAGCTATAACAGCTTCAACTCTCATGAGAAGGCTGTCCACAAGGTTTAGGAGTGTGTCTATGGGAATGTTTGACCATTCTTCCAGAAGCACATTTGTGAGGTCAGGCACTGATGTTGGACAAGAAGGCCTGGCTCACAGTTTCCGCTCTAATTCCTCACAAAGGTGCATACCTCCCAACATTTTGAGATTGGAATGAGGGAGACCTACCAGCAAATGTATGTAGGCATAGGACACACCTCCTGCCACACACCCTTTAACCGCTTCCCGACCGCCTCACGCCGATATACGTCGGCAGAATGGCACGGCTAGGCAAAACCACGTACAGGTACGTGGTCCTTTAAGAGCCTAGCCGTGGGTCGGGTCACAGAGCTGAAGAACGGGGAGAGGTCTGTGTAAACAAACCTCTCCCTGTGCTTCCTACTCTGCCTGTCATTGATCGGCTGTTCCCTGTCATCGGGAAAGCCGATCAATGATGTCAGACGTCAGCCTCGTGGTTAACTCTTTCACTGCCAGTGTCATTTATACAGGAATCAATGCATTTAAATAGCACTGATTGCTGTATAAATGACAATGGTCCCAAAAATGTGTCAAAAATGTCCGATGTGTCCGCCATAATGTGGCAGTCACAATAAAAATCACTGATCGCCACCATTACTAGTAAAAAATAAATATTAATAAAAATGCTATAAAACTATCCCCTATTTTGTAAACGCTATAACTTTTGCGCAAACCAATCAATAATCGCTAATTGCAATTTTTTTTTACCAAAAATATGTAGAAGAATACGTTTTGGCCGAAACTGAGGAGAAAAAACGTTTTTTTATATATTTTTTGGGGATATTTATTATAGCAAAAAGTAAAAAAATATTTTTTTTCAAAATTGTCGCTCTATTTTTGTTTATAGCGCAAAAAATAAAAACCGCAGGGGCGATCAAATACCACCAAAATAAAGCTCTATTTGTGGGAAAAAAAGGAAAAGGAGGAGAACAAAAGCCCTGGGACTTTAAATGAGGTGGAAGAGATTGGCACATGTTCACAAAAAGTGTAATGAAATCAATTTATTAATTGCAAAGTGCTACGTAACCAAATGGGAAACAGCAATAAATGTGCGTTGCCCGGCATAGTGGCCAAGTTATGAACAAAAGCAAAGAAAAATATCAATTCATTACATTAAATACATATTCATTGAACAATAATAAAATTCATTTGAGTTGATGAACCAGTTGATATACAGTATATACACATCATAAGAGGTAGAAATTGTGCATGCATAAAAACACTGTATAAACAATGATGCCACATTGCAGAGATACCCAAACATTATGGAAAAATGACACAGATGCATCGATGGTGCCCTACGCGTTTCACGAGTCTTTTGCTCGCTCTTCAGGGGCAGATGCACCGTTAATATGTCTGAAACAAAAAATAATAAGAGTGGGTATATATTGAAAATTGAGTATATAAGCAGCGGGGGGAGGTTTTGGCAGGAGGGGTCAGAGGAAAAAGACCTCCTACTTACCAATCCACTGGGCTAGGTCACCAAACGCCAATGACAAGACTGCGGCAATAGGAATGTCCAGCTCGGGGGCTGAGGGGACGCAGCGAGTGAACCGCAGCAGGAAAAAAAACGGATGTCCAGCAACGACTGCATGCAGCATGCGTTCAGCGGTCTCAGATATGCCAAGTATGTGTCTAAAAAAATATATGTATATGTATATAAAATATATACAATGCCTTGCGAAAGTATTCGGCCCCCTTGAACTTTTCAACCTTTTGCCACATTTCAGGCTTCAAACATAAAGATATAACATTTTTATTTTTTGTGAAGAATCACCAACAAGTGGGACACAATTGTGAAGTGGAACGAAATCTATTGGATTGTTGAAACCTTTTTAACTAATAAAAAAATGAAAAGTGGGGCGTGCAAAATTATTCGGCCCCCTTGCGTTAATACTTTGTAGAGCCACCTTTTGCTGCGATTACAGCTGCAAGTCGCTTGGGATATGTCTCTATCAGTTTTGCACATCGAGAGACTGAAATTCTTGCCCATTCTTCCTTGCAAAACAGCTCGAGCTCAGTGAGGTTGAATGGAGAGCGTTTGTGAACAGCAGTTTTCAGCTCTTTCCACAGATTCTCGATTGGATTCAGGTCTGGACTTTGACTTGGCCATTCTAACACCTGGATACGTTTATTTGTGAACCATTCCTTTGTAGATTTTGCTGTATGTTTGGGATCATTGTCTTGTTGGAAGATAAATCTCCGTCCCACTTTCAGGTCTTTTGCAGACTCCAACAGGTTTTCATCCAGAATGGTCCTGTATTTGGCTGCATCCATCTTCCCCTCAATTTTAACCATTTTCCCTGTCCCTGCTGAAGAAAAGCAGGCCCAAACCATGATGCTGCCACCACCATGTTTGACAGTGGGGATGGTGTGTTGAGGGGGATGAGCTGTGTTGCTTTTACGCCAAACATATCGTTTTGCATTGTGGCCAAAAAGTTCGAGTTTGGTTTCATCGGACCAGAGCACCTTCTTCCACATGTTTGGTGCGTCTCCCAGGTGGCTTGTGGCAAACTTTAGATGAGACTTTTTATGGATATCTTTGAGAAATGGCTTTCTTCTTGCCACTCTTCCATAAATGCCAGATTTGTGCAGTGTACAACTGATTGTTGTCCTATGGACAGACTCTCCCACCTCAGCTGTAGTTCTCTGCAGTTCATCCAGAGTGATCATGGGCCTCTTGGCTGCATCTCTGATCAGTCTTCTCCTTGATTGAGCTGAAAGTTTAGAGGGACAGCCAGGTCTTGGTAGATTTGCAGTGGTCTGATACTCCTTCCATTTCAAAATGATCGCTTGCACAGTGCTCCTTGGGATGTTTAAAGCTTGGGAAATCTTTTTGTATCCAAATCCAGCTTTAAACTTCTCCACAACAGTATTACGGACCTGCCTGGTGTGTTCCTTGGTCTTCATGATGCTCTCTGCGCTTTCAACAGAACCCTGAGACTATCACAGAGCGGGTGCATTTATACAGAGACTTGATTACACACAGGTGGATTCTATTTATCACCATCAGTCATTTAGGACAACATTGGATCATTGAGAGATCCTCGCTGAACTTCTGGAGTGAGTTTGCTGCACTGAAAGTAAAGGGGCCGAATAATTTTGCACGCACCACTTTTCAGTTTTTTATTTGCTAAAAAAGTTTAAAATATCCAATAGATTTCGTTCCACTTCACAATTGTGTCCCACTTGTTGGTGATTCTTCACAAAAAATTTAAATTTTATATCTTTATGTTTGAAGCCTGAAATGTGGCAAAAGATTGAAAAGTTCTAGGGGGCCGAATACTTTCGCAAGGCACTGTATATATATAGAGCATATGTCTCAAAGGGCAAATTAGAAACATGGGGGAAACGTAAGATGGTACACTCCCATAGTTGGAATTAACATCCTTGTGAAAATTGATTAATAGAGCCCCATGTGCCCCATGTCTAAATGTATATATGATGTATAATGGACACTCTGGAGGATGATGGTATGTTGAGCTGGTCATTACAACAGTGGTATGGCCAAGGGGGCTTTGGGGGACTAGGTAAACAGACATTACAATATATGTGAATAAAAAATATTGGAATGTATCAGTAACTTATATTGTATAATGGAATGCATAAAGGAGAAGACAATTATGTATTACCTTGAGAAAGTTGAAACCCCAAGCGTGGAAAGTACATGCCTCAAACATCACCACTGAGCCAGACCAGACAGACTGCAAATGCAAGCTGCCGCAGCGACGGACATCCAGATGTAGCCACGGCGGATCCACAAGCTCCGCCCCCAGCGTCATGTACGGATGGTGACGGACTGACGTCAAAGACGCCAGCCGTCACAGGGGGTGTGATGTGCAATCACCTAACCTCCATCCAGGATGTTCCACACAGCCCAAAGCAAGGTGAGGTCAGAAGACCACACACTGTGGGCGTGGAAAACATGACGCCGAAGTGCAGGTGGCCACGCCCGTCCAAAAGGACAGGCGGGGACAGCAGGAGGCCAGAAACGCCTCCCTTGTGCACAACGCAGCCCCCGAGTCGGGCAGACAAAGCCACAACCAGGGCACAAAGCGAGAGGGGAACAAAACAGTCCAGGGTACACCCCATGGAAGCTAGCAGGGACCAAAACAAACTGGGCAAGACAAATGATGCATTGAATGCAATAGTGAACACTAACCAGCAGTTAAAACAGACCAGATTGTGGGCTAATTGGGTGTCTACCACCCGGGTTATATATTTGTGGGAAAAAATTTTGTTTGGGAGCCATGTCGCACGACCGCGCAATTGTCAGTTAAAGCGATGCAGTGCCGAATCGCAAAAAAGGGGCCTGGTCCTTTGGCTGCAAATTGGTCCGGGGCTGAAGTGGTTAAGGAGAATTCACCCAAAAAAGGTTAATTAAATCCACGAAGGCTTTTTTTTTTACCACTACTATTCCTTTATATTAGCTTTTAAAATGTACAAATGCAGCCATTTAGAATTTGGATGAAAGGTTTATCACTGGGAAACACTTTTTGAAAGATAAAAAGTACATTTTATATACAACTATATAGATCAGAACAAAATGAGGGACAAATGAGGGGGAAAGAGGGACATTGCTCCAAATGAGGGACAGTCCCTCGAAATCAGGGAAAGTTGGGAGCTATGAAGGTGTTCTATCGGGTTGAGGTCAGGACTCTGTGCAGGCCAGTCAAGTTCCTCCACCTCAAACTCGCTCATCCATGTCTTTATGGACCTCGCTTTGTGCATTTGTCCAAATCATTTGGTGGAGGGGGGATTATGGTGTGGGGGTGTTTTTCAGGGGTTGGGCTTGGCCCCTTATTTCCGGTGAAGGGAACTCCTAAGGCTTCAGCATACCAAGACATTTGGGGGAATTTCATGCTCCCAACTTTGTGGGAACAGTTTGGGGATGGTCCCTTCCTGTTCCAACATGACTGTGCACCAGTGCACAAATCAAGGTTCATAAAGACATGGATGAGCGAGTTTGGGGTGGAGGAACTTGACTGGCCTGCACAGAGTCCTGACCTTAACCTGATAGAACACCTTTGGGATGAATTTGAGCAAAGACTGCGAGCCAGACTTTCTCGTCCACATCAGTGCCTGACCTCACAAATGCACTTCTGGAAGAATGGTCAAACATTCCGACACTCCTAAACCTTGTGGACAGCCTTCCCAGAAGACTTGTTATAGCTGCAAAGGGTGGGCCAACTCAATATTGAACCCTATGGACTAAGACTGGGATGTCATTGAAGTTCTTGTGCGTGTAAAGGCAGGCGTCCCAATACTTTTGGTAATATAGTGTATGTTTGATGTACAGTATATGTATATGTATAGGTCTTTGCTCAATTTACAATCAACTAATGAACAGCACAGTGGCTATATATGAGGTTAGCAATTCCACCTAGCAGCCCTAGTTGTTGGTTCGAATCCCAGCAACAACACTACCTCCCTGGGTTTACTCTGGTTTCCTCCCATACTCCAAAGACATGCTGGTAGGGTAATTGGATCCTTTCTAAATTATCTCTACTATATGTGTGACTTAGGGACCTTAGACTGTAGGCTCATTGAGGGCAGTGACTGATGTGAATGTACAATATGTATGTAAAGTGCTGTGTAAATTGACGGTGCTATATACCTGTACCTGTAATAAATAAATAAACTAATCGAGTATGGTAAGTACCTAAATCTGATGTTATTGGCCTCTTACAGTCCCTATACAGTTGTGCTCATTGAGAGAGAAAAATAAGCAGCACAAGGAATCAATCAGTTTGTGTGCTGACAAGGGGCATGCTGATAGGAGGAGACAGAAGAGTAACCAGTAGATTAGCATATCGCTGTGCTGCTTCTCCTTCATCGTCTCAGACTCAGGGCAAGTCCATGACAGCCTGGCTTTAGAGGAAGTGGGCTGGCTGTCACTCAGTCTAAAAGACTGAGGACATCTAGTGGTAGAAAAGAAGTACTGCAGGGGTTAGCTCAGGATTAATGGTTAGTATTGCAGAAAATACTGCCTTTTTCTTGTTTTAATGAGCAAATATTGTTTTCTTATCTTTTACTAGAGTTCTGCTTTAACTATTAACCAATTTTAACCTAGTTAGCCTCTACAGCTATCATAAGTCATATCATGTGAATACTCCTGCAGAGGCCACTGATGTTAACTGGTTCTTTCCCAAACAGTACAAGGGTCGCCAGTGACCCAAGCAACAGTCCATTCACTCTGGCTCCAATAAACTGCCTAGGGGTTGTCTTTTTGAAATGTATTGCTTGTAAAACTTGCAACAGGAGAGGGGTTGGGGCATTGGATACTCCAAAACACTCAGTAACATTGATCAGAGGACACGCTTCTCCTTTTGGATTTGGGGACAGTGTAAGGCCTTACGGCTAAAGACAATGAGGCAAGTCTCTTAGTCACCTGAGTACCCTGCTCAGCTGCACAGCTATAGGTAACCAGTGCAATTTTAGGGCACTGCACAGTCAAAAGGGGGTCAGTTAAGATCTTTATTCCCAAGTCCACAGGACAGCTGCCTCCTTCCAGCCTCCTCCAACACGGTCCTGTGAGTGAGAATCTACCTCTCCAGACATGATCCCCTGATAGAGAAATCCTGCACTCGGCTCCAGGTTATTCCCAAATCTCTAGCCCCTGCCACAGTTGAGAACATGCAGAACAGAAACTCAATCCATAGGATGCCTCAGGGGCAAGCAGCCCCCTGAGGCTCTCGGAACATGCCGTGACAGGGAAAAGAACAGTCCCCCCAGGGCTCCAGACTATTTACCTCCTCCCAGACCACCTTCTGTGCACACTTTCCCAGGGATTGGCCAGGGACAGTTAAATATTCAGACCAGTTATTTGAATTTCCCATCATAAGCTCTGGAACCTTCTTCCAGAGGCAGGGGAAAACAATCAAACTCCCAGCCTACACAACTCTAAACAGGCCAGAGCAAGTGATTACTACTCCCTTGATTACAGAAGGAGTCAAAAACTGGATTTACCTAGAATCCTACGCTAGGAGGGTGCTACGTCACCCTAATGCCCTGTACACACGATTGGAATTTCCGACCACAAATGTTTGATGTGAGCTAGTTGTTGGAAATTCCAACCGCGTGTAGGCTCCATCGGACGTTTGCTGTCGGAATTTCCGACAACAGATGTTTGAGAGATGGATCTCAAATTTTCCGACAACAAAATCCATTGTCGTAAATTCCGAGCGTGTGTACACAATTCCGACGTACAAAAATCCACGCATGCTCGGAATCAAGCAGAAGAGCCGCACTGGCTATTGAACTTCATTTTTCTCGGCTCATCGTACGTGTTGTACGTCATCGCGTTCTTGGCGATCTGAATTTCCGACAACATTTGTGTGACCGTGTGTATGCAAGACAAGTTTGAGCCAACATCCGTCGGAGAAAAAACCCACGGTTTGGTTGTCGGAATGTCCGATCGTCTGTACGCGGCATAATATTTTGGCTACATTGTTGCCTCAAACCAGCATTGCCCAAAGTTACATGCTTCCCTTTGCATGGCTGCAGGCAGGTTGAATCACACGCTGTCTTTCCATAGCTTACAGGGAGTGCAGTGGGTGATATTTCTCCTCAAACTTCCAGTTCGCACAAACTGTCATTGCATGGGAACCACTTCAATACCGCACATAGTCAAATGACGTCCTTGACTTTGTGCGGGGATATCTGATGTTTGTATGTCTGCAGCTACAAGCATTATTCAGATATCATTCTTTCCAGCCGGCGATTCTGAGCACGATAAGAATGATCATAGCAGCAGTTCCGCTGCTTGATCATTCTTATAGGCGACGGGAGGGGACGTCCCCCCTCCCGCCGCCATCCGGTGCTTCTCCAGGCTCTCCCGTGCCATCGGGGGCCAGGAGAAAAAATCGGCCGGCGCCAGATGACGACGATAGAGATTTCCGGTGACCAGATGATCACCAGTCATCTCTATGACCGTCGGAGGCCCGGGCACGATGTTATGACGTCAAGCCCGGGTTCCCGGATGTAAACAAAGCCGCGATCACGGCTGTCAGCATGAGATCGGTGAATTTGTTTTCTCGATCTCATACTTTCCAGCCTGGAGGAGAGATGTGGGGTCTTATTGACCCCGCATCTCTCCAAAAAGAGGACCTGTCACAATAGATTTCTATTACAAGGGATGTTTACATTCCTTGTAATATGAATAAAAGTGATAAAAAAAGTAAAAGTGAAGGAAAGTAAAAAAAATGTTTAAAAATAAAAAAAATTAAGTAAAAATAACTAAAATTTTTTTTAAAATGCCCCTGTTCCCGGTAGCTTACGCTCAGAAGCGAACGCACACGAAAGTCCCGCCTACATATGTAAACTCCGTTCAAACAACACATGTGAGGTATCGCTGCATGCGTTAGAGCGTGTGCAACCATTCTAGCACTAGACCTCCTCTGTAACTCTAAACTGGTAACCTGTAAAAATGTTCAAAGCGTCGCCTATTGAGAGTTTTAAGTACCGAAGTTTGTCGCCATTCCATGAGTGTGCGCAATTTTAAAGTGTGACATGTTAGGTATCTATTTACTCGGCGTAACATCATCTTTCACATTATACAAAAAAATTGGCCTAACTTTACTGGTTGTTATTTTTTTAATTCATGAAACCGTTTTTTTTTTTTTTTTGAAAAAGGCGTTTGAAAAATTATTGCGCAAATACCGTGCGGGATAAAAAGTTGCAATGACCGCCATTTTATTCCCTAGGGTGTCTGCTAAAAAAACATATATATATAATGTTTTGGGGTTCTGAGTAATTTTCTAGCAAAAAAATTATGATTTTTACATGTAGGAGAGAAGTGTCAGAATAGGCCCGGTATGGAAGTGGCTTAGATGTAAAATAGAACCAATGGGAAATCCAGCAGCACGAAGAGGATTTTGCCAATGACGTATTCTAGTGATAAAAATAAGTGGATGATTAGGCCACAAACTGTCCATTTTATGTAACTATAGTTTAGCTGCTGCCACTTTGTCAAAAAAATAATGATTTTCGATGAGGAGTGGTTAAACCAAAGGCTCGTTTTTTTGATTTGTTTTTCTTGTCCTTATTGCAATATGTAAATGAATTTTACACTAAAAAATGCATAATATTGTGCAAATGGTAAGGCTTGGTAAGTGGATTTTTGGACAATTTATAATTAACTGAACCCTCTATAATGATATATGGTGTATACATTAGAGGACCCAGCAGCACATTCAATGTACACAACATTTTATCTCTGGATGTAAAACATTTTGGAGGATCCATCACATTGTCAGTGACCCGAGTAATCCCTTCTGAAAACAGAATTACCCGGGTGAGCGCTTTATCAGCCACAGCGCAGGGATGGGTTAAACAAGTTTACTGGGACTAATAAAGAGCACATTAATTCGGGAGGGCTCTCTAATTGCTGTAATGAGGCATCTTACAGGGGATGATGATCTCTCAGGTAACGCTTCATTAAACTGTGTCTTCTCCAGAATTTACAACTGTAGAATCTGAATGAGAGAAATATTCTGTCCATGTAAAGGGAAAGTAAAGTATATTTTCAGTAAGAACATATTTTAATATTGCAGTTATCAACCCTAACTGGATGACATTTACTTATTTAATGTGTATTATAACCTTTTTTTTTTTTTCCAGAAAAATAATTTTCACCTTTTTATCCTTTGTTGCATTTCATTGCTGTTGATCTCCTGCAGCCTCCTTGCAGCCACTCTGACAATCAGGTTTCCTGATGGGGACAACATTGGACCATGCTGGTGTAATAAATGTTGGAAACACCCACAGGAACAGAGCATTATCACCCTATAGGCTCGTACACACGATCAGACTTTAAACAAACTTTTCTGTGAATTTCTGTCCAAAGGGTGTTGGCCGTGAACTTGTATTGCATACACACGATCAGACTTTTTCAGCCAACTTTCACCAAATCACGTGGATTTTCTGCTCTTTACCACCACCCTTTGGTCAACTTCTGTATTGTTGTCTGATCTTTTGCATTGGTTCTGAGCATGCGCGTTTGTACTTTGGACTTAAGTCCGATGGTTTTCTGTACACACGATCGGACTTTGCTCCATCAGACTTTTGTTGCCGAAAAGTTTGTCTGTTTGCAGAGCGAACTTTTGTCCGATGAAAAACTAAAAAGTTTGTCCGATGGAGCGTACACACGGTCAGATGTTGCCTTAAAACACAGCAGCAAGACTAGTCACTGGAAAAAAAACCTGGGAATCCATCTCCCCAGCCCTAAGGACCCTTCATTGGCTAACCGTTAAGGATCGGATCACTTTCAAGACCCTCTGCCTCACCCACAAGTGCACACAAGGAAAGGCTCCTCAATACCTATGTAAGAAAATAAATCACCACACACCCATCCGCAGACTTCGATCAACTAGCCAAAACCTCCTCCTCATCCCTAAATCCCGCTACAAATCCAAGGGAGAACGAAGATTCGCAGTCTAAGGACCTCGGCTATGGAACGCTCTAAGAAAATCATCGGGCCTTCAGGAAAAAACTCAAGACCCACCTCTTCTAACAAGCAGGAAGCACAGGACGAATCAAGCGCCTCGAGGCGATTCAGTTCGCAGTTGCAGCGCTATACAAGTCTTTCATTCATTTATTCATTCATTCAATTTGCATGTTTGTTGTCAAAAAGTCCGATTGTGTGTATGGGCCTTATGACAGGAAGTGCCCGAAGAAGGATCTTCATGGCGGGATCACCAGCTATTATTTTAATGAAAGCAGTGATTTGAAAAGATTTAACATGACTTTTGAAGGTAAATTCATTTGTTAAAGTTTGAGTGAGATTTTAGTGGTTGAATTTCAATCAACTGTAAAGTAATTTTTGGTATGACTTCCATATTTTTCCATGTTTTTATCACTGTATTAAATGAAGAAATGTGTATATTGGACACTAGGTGGAGTAGCTACAGTCTTTACTCTGCATCTCCTAATGACTGTTGCAGTAATATATTAGCCGCTCATTGAGTATAGTTTTTATTTCAAAATTGTTGCTATTTTTTTGTTTATTGCGCAAAAAAGAAAGCTCTATTTGTGGGAAAAAAAGGACATCAATTTAATTTGGGTACAACGTTGCACGACAGAGCAATTGTCAGTTAAAGCAACGCAGTGCCATATCACAAAAAATGGCCTGGTCAGGAAGTGGGTAAATCCTTTCCGGGGCTGAAGTGGTTAATCATCAAGTATTTGGGGATCTGAAGTGGACCTTGCATTCTCATGGGAAGTCTGCTATAAGACATTGATGAAATCATTTACATCAAACTAATCTTTTTAATTTGTTTAATATATTAACAGCACACAATTCCTTTATAGAGCAATTCCAGGTATAAATATATTTCTTGTATAGTTACAAACACTGCTATTCCAGTGTTCTTCACTTGGTTCCAGGTCCTGCACCAAGTGACTGTCCTGCTGCATTCTCAGTGCAGAAGGTTGGCCACTTAGCATTTTCTGAATGCATGAATGAAAAGCAATTTGATTGGAAGAGGTTTAGAGGTGGGGTGGTGATATCGTGCTCTCCACTTCGTCCAATCAGAAATGGCTTGGCATTCATTCAGAAAATGCAAAGCATTCTCTGAATGGCGCCCATGTCCAGTGGCCAACCTCCTGTGTTCAGAATGAAGCGCAGTCTCTCAGCACGGGGTCCAGAGCAAGTGGAGATTACTGGAGTGGTGGTGTCTACTTGAGTCATTTCCAGCTTCCAGGGGCATCGGCCAGGTAAAAAATAGCATATAAATTGTCATTTATACAGCAATCAGTGCTATAAAAATGCACTGATTACTGTATAAATGACACTGGCAGGGAAGGGGTTAAACACTGGGGGGGCGATCAAGGGGTTAAGTTTGTCCTAGGGAGTGATTCTAACTGTGGGGAGTATGGGCTACCACTGACATGACAGCGATCCCTGCTCCCGATGACAGGAAGCAGTGGATACCTGTCATGTCACTAGGCAGAACAGGGAAATGCCCGTTCTGCTGCTCCGTGACACAATTGCCGGACACACGGCAGGCATCAAGTCCGCGGTTCCCGTGGGCACAGTCACGGGGCATGTGGCGCGTGCGTGCACACGCCCACAATGCCGTTTCTTAAAGGGGACGTACCTGTACACCATTGTGCCAATGTATATCATCGTGCACTGGTCGGCAAGCGGTTAAGCTTTAAGATTCTGGACATTGAGCGCAATATTCTGAAGACAGAGTTCAGATCAGAATAATAATAATAATAACAACAATCATAATACTCTATATATTATACATGAGCTCAGTGCAACACCTCAAAGCAGTTGGTCATTGCTGTGGAATATATAAATATATGTGTGTAATATATGAATTATTTTAGCTAAGGCTCCAAAGCCAGTATAATTTCTCCCTATGTATGATTTATTGATTGAAGAAACTATTTCACTTCCTCTTTGTATAACAATGTATTTCAAATGAGAATGATATTGATACACTTGTTTGCATATACTGTACACCACACCATGTAGAACAATCTTTGTTTTCAGGTCATTTGAGAGTTGTTTTGAGGCCCCCATGTTGCCACTCTTCAGAGGAGAGTCAAAGAGAACAAAAATTGCAATTGGCCACCTTAAATACCTTTTCTCATGATTGGATGCACCTGTCTATGAAGTTGTTCAAATCAACAAAATGACAAGGGCGCCCAAATTTATGCACCTGTCTAATTTCGTTTTGATGCATATTGCGCATTTTCTGTTAATCCAATAAACCTCATTTCACTACTGAAATATTACTGTGTCCTTCAGTTATTTGATAGATCAAAATGAAATTGCTGATCCAAACACCCAAATATTTAGAAATGACAATCATGGAAATTGTCATGGGTTCTTAAACTTTTGCATACAACTGTAAGACTGGACTTAGCTGCTTCCCACCCGGCCTATTGCAATATGACAGCTATCTAATCCTGGGTGAACATCATATGACGCCCTCCCAGGATTGTGTCTCCCACGCACCATGTGATTGCTGTGACCAATCACAGAAGATAATATATAAATTGTACACAATGGATGGCTTCCATTCATACTTTTCATTGTGTACTATTGTGTTGATCTCTGTGAATGGTCATAGTGATCATATGGTACAATCAAAGCTAATCACAATAGTACACACTATGAATGGATTTAATTTAGAAAAAGTGGTTGCTTATAACAGTGATTATTACTATTATAAGCAATCATGTGTAAAAAAAAGAAAATCCTGATCACCTCCCAGAGTAGTGCAGTTTTACTATGGTAGCATCTAGAAAGATAAGCTATGGGGGGTACCTCGTCCTACTGAATGTACAAAAAAAGGAACAAGAGGGGGTTTAGCCAACCTGACGGACTATCGCGGTACCTGAACAAAGTCGGATATTCAATACTGTATAATTTATATAAATAGATTTTTATTATAACAAAATAGAAAAGAAGTGTATATAAACATTAAAAAAGAAAACATTCATTGAATGTATAACATGCATACAGACACGGTAAGTTACATTGATCATTCAGATATGCTGGTTACAGGGTGGTTGACGCGTTTAGCCTATGGCTTCATCAGAACCAACGAACAGCAATTCTAGTATCTGTGTTATATTCTTTCAGGCTTGTATTCCTGATTAAGGATATCCACTCCAATGGTGGAGATGTAACTTAATGTTGTCACCTGGGAGTGAAATCCCTTATGGATGTAAAAGCCAAATTAGTTGCTGAAAAAGTTGAATCCAATGGAGATCGTAGCACTTAATCTGGTAAATTAGTGTGGTTATGGGATAAAATTATTATCTGTAGCACACCTCTGTAGAGCTGGTAAAGATGAGAGTAATGAACAGGTATTTCCCGCCTGATGGAGCCTTGAGAAGATTTCTTAATCAGAAATCAAACAGCCTAGACCCATGGTGAAAATATCCTTCAGAGGGAAGCACTTTTTGAAATTCCTAGAGTCTACCTGAGGGTGTATATCAGAAACTTCCCTGCCTGGGAAGGGCAGCCTGGAGACTGTGGGAGGGATCCCACTAGCTGGAGAATCCAGCGATTAATCTCAGCGTGGTGGAGTGATTAGGGCCAGCTTCCCAGCACTTAATTTTTTTACTTGATGCTACCAGTTAATGTCCCTGATCACCACCATACCATTCATATCATGATTCTGTACTGCACTGGTGACAGTATGTAAAAAAAAAGAATTGTGAAAAAAAATTATTTTGTTTAATTCCTTTCCAAAAAAGTGTGACAAAAAATGTTAACTTCAAAAAACTTGCTATGCCTCTTACTAAATACCTTGGGCTGTCTAATTTAAAACAAAAGGGTCATTTGTACTGTCCTGGCATTTTCAGGCCTCAAAAAATGAGGTAGGCCAACAGTGCATCAGGATTAGTCAATTTTCATATATATATATATATATACTGTATATACCATATCTGGACTCAACCCAGTGGTGAATAAATACTGCCAAAAGAAAGCTCTATTTGTGTGAAAAAAATTCAAAGAATGTGGGTACAGTGTCACATGACCGTGCAATTGTCATTCAAAATGTGACAGCGCTAAAAGCTGAAAATTTGCCTGGGCAGGAAGGGGGTAAAAGTGTCAGGTATTGAAGCAGTTAAAGTGACACTAAACTCCGTTTTAAAAAAATTATATTCAAGTATATATTCCTAATTCAGAAAAAGTCCCTCCTTTTTTTATTTTTTTTGGCATCTGTAATCCATCTTTCTGTTAGAGGGTGGCTACGTTGATTCCCCATTCCTACTGTATGTCGGAATGTAGCCACCCTCTCTTGCTCGCTCCTGATGTTGTCATACTGCCTGAGTGCTGCTGCCACTGCCTCATTCCAAGAGGGAGATCTAACACTGATAAAAATAATTCTGTTGGCTTGTAATTTTAACATAAAAATTTTATAATTTTCAACAAAAAAAAATAAATGTTACTTAATTTACTTTGATATTTTAAGTACCTTACTTAATTTTCATTAGTTCTTAAAACACACCTTTTACATTTACAACAATATGTATAATATTGAGTAATCTAGACAAGACTTTTAAGGTATGTGCATTTCCATATTCTAATTGAGTTACATTTACTTAAAAAAAATATTTTTTAAGTTGATTGAAATTGCGTGAAGCCGATGTTTGCCAAACATTTTAAAGAGTTTGACATTTTTTGGAACTTTGAAAACCTGCACAAGGAAGTTCCCATACATTTGAGGCCCATCAGGACAAAAGAGCGCCACCAGTGACAAGAATTTTTCCAAGTCACTACAAAACCATGCAATGCCATTGAAAGGTAAGAATGAACAGTGAACAATTTATCGTTCACATGCTTTAAATGTTGCTTAACCACTTAAGGACCGGAAGATTTTCCCCCTTAATGACCAGGCCATTTTTTGCGATACGGCACTGCGTCGCTTTAACTGACAATTGCGACTCTGTACCCAAACAAAATTGACGTTCTTTTTTTCCCAAAACAATTATACCAATTTGTTTGTGCTGATTTGTGCCACAAAAATGAATGTTTCAGCCGGTTCGGTTTTTGAGATATTGGAATTCAAATTCAGATTATGTAACATCAAGCCCCGCCCACTTTGCACCCAATTTTATTAAAATTTAATAAAAACAAAGATAGCATTCATTTTCACTGCATCTGTGCCAATTTGTACCACAACAAAAAAACATACTATTTGTTCGGTTTTTGAGATATTGGACATTCAGCGTTAGATTATGTAACCAAAAGCCCCACCCACTTTGCACTATGTTATTACATTTTAAAAACAAATATACCATAAGTTTGTGCTGTATTTGTTGGTATAGTGTATTTTTTCACATAATTTAGAGCTAGATGTGGGGAATCTATCTTAAAAAGTTCACACTTTAAAGTGCATATTACTTTCCTAAAAGGCTTAAAAATAAAGTTAATACATTCTGTGTTCTATGTTGTTTACAGATATACTGTATGTTACATTTGTGTGTTTCAGTTTGATTTGTTAGCTAAGAAAGAGGAATTAAAAAAAAAAGATGTTTACATTTACATTTTATGCTGTTTAATAACATTACATTTGTAACAATTTATAAATAATAAATGTTAATTTGTTTTGAAAGCCTTCAATTTCATGACTATTCCTTTAAAAAAAAAAAAAAAAACATATTATTTTATTATTATTATATAAAAACCCTCAAACATATATCAAATACATTTGGAACATAAGTTTTACCAACTTAAAAAAATTGAGTAAGTTACAAGAAAAAATAAGTTAATATCACTTAAAACTATGGTTCCAGACAAGTTAATATATGTATTCCCAACTTACACCAATGGTCTATAAACTGAAAAAATTGAGTAGGCTTTCCTTGAACCTATGGTATATAAACTGAAAATATTGAGTAAGCTTTACTTGAACCTATGGTATATAAACTGAAAATATTGAGTAGCCTTTACTTGAACCTATGGTATATAAACTGAAAATATTGAGTAGGCTTTACTTGAACCTATGGTATATAAACTGAAAATATTGAGTAGGCTTTACTTGAACCTATGGTATATAAACTGAAAATATTGAGTAGGCTTTACTTGAACCTATGGTATATAAACTGAAAATATTGAGTAGGCTTTACTTGAACCTATGGTATATAAACTGAAAATATTGAGTAGGCTTTACTTGAACCTATGGTATATAAACTGAAAATATTGAGTAGGCTTTACTTGAACCTATGGTATATAAACTGAAAATATTGAGTAGGCTTTACTTAAACCTATGGTATATAAACTGAAAATATTGAGTAGGCTTTACTTAAACCTATAGTCTAAAAACTGGAAAAATTGAGTTGGCTTTACTTAAAACAACAAAGTTGAAAATATGAAAAGTGTAATGAGTTAGACAAAAATAAGTTTAGTTGACAGTACTTAAAAAGCTGATGCAAATAGTTTCCTCAATTTTTTTGAGTAGACCCAGAACACAATTTTTTACAGTGAAGCAGCAACAATGTGTAGGCAGTGGTGGCACAGAATGACCCTATCATGCAGCCTTGCTGAATGAATGACTTTGTATATAGAAGGCACTTAACTCTGTACAGACATTTGTATGATTTGAGATGCACTACAGACTGCTTTTTTTTTTATGAAGAATCTTGCTACCAGCTTTCTGTCAGCATGATCCTGTGTAAATCCGTTCGCCGGTGTGTATGAGCCCTAAAGAGTAAATGTCACAATTAAAATATATTTTTAAATTATGCAAAAACTCATGAAATAACAATTCTGACCTTTTACATACACAGTGGGTAGAGAAAAGAATCGCTGCCTTTATAATATTCACTATTTGTTGCTTTGCAGCCTGAAATGACGATAAAAACACAGTTTTTGTTTTAACCACCTGTATTTACTAGTGCAACTTATAACATCCAAGTGAAAGAAGGAACAAAAAAAAATCAAAAACAGAATCACTGAGTTGGAAAAAGGATCACCCCCCTCCTGTCAGTATTTCGTTAGACCACATTTTGCTTTAATTACAGCCTTTAGTCCAGGGATATGCAATTAGAGGACCTCTAGCTGTTGGAGAACTACAAGTCCCATGAGGCATAGCAAGACTCTGACAGCCACAAGCATGACACCCAGAGGCATAGCGTGATGGGACTTGCAGTTGTGCAACAGCTGGAGGTCCGCTAATTGCATATCCCTGCTTTAGTCTGTTGAGATATGTCTCTACTAACTTTGGGGATCTAGACTTTGCAATATTTGCCCACTTTTCTTTGCAGAACTGTTCAGAAGACCTGCTCAGAAGAAGTTGTCTTATTTTTTAATAAAAAAAAGTGAATCCTAACTCCTCCTCCTCGAGCAGTTCCCCCAGAAAAAGACACTTGCCCTCAGAGCAAGTGTCTTCCTTCCCTGAAGGCACCGCTGCATGCTCACTTCTGAGCCGATGCGCTATGCGCCCATAAGACACATAGAGCTGCGGCCTTGGCCCGCCACTCACTTTTTCCTCAGTGGCTCACTGGCTGTGATTGACAGCAGTGGGAGCCAATAAGCTCCCACTGCTGTCTCAGCCACTGAGGAGGGAGAGTCCCCATACAGCCAAGGCTAACTTGAACATCGCTGGGTCCGGGGGGGCTCAGGTAAAGATTAGGGATGCTGGGGGGAGCAGCTGCATACAGAAGTTTTTTTTATAACTTCATGCATAGAATGTTTGAAGGTAAAAAACCTTCAGCTTTTAGAACCACTTTAAGTTCTCACTAACCCATTTTCTGAAAATCAATCTGCGGTAGAACGCTTTTTAATGTGCGTCGATGCAGCCACTGTCAGGTGTTTAGGAGGCAATCCTGCCTCCTTCTGAATGGTTGTTTTGATTTTTTTTTTTTTCTGAACAATGGCATATATTTTTTTTGCTGAACAAGCGTTTGGCTTACAGTTGCGGCACAGCCCGTTTGACTTGAATGGAGCTGTCGCCTGTGAAATTCACATGCCATGTTAAATGTTCTATAGCATGTGAACATCCCACTCCAGCTGTCTTGTGGACTTTAGGTGGACTTTAGCTGTAAGGCCTCTAATGCGGCGTACACACGGCTGGACTTTCGTCAGAAAAAGTCTGATGGGGCATACACACGGTCGGAATGTCCGATGAAAAGCTCCCATCTGACTTTTTCTGACGGAAAGTCCAGCCGTGTGTATACCGCATTAGAGGCCTTACAGCTAAAGTCCACCTAAAGTCTTTTTCTGCCGGCATTTCCGACGGACTTAGATATAGAACATGTTCTATGTCTTTCCATCGGAAATGCCGACGGAGTTTAGTCCATCGGCAAGCCCGGCCATGTGTACGCGGCATTACACAATTGCCAGCAGTAAGAGGCCTTACAGCTTTTGTTTGCAATGGTACACTTCTTGTCAGGTCAACGTCTTTTGGCAGAAGCTTCCTAACCGGAACGGAAGAAGTGTTTAACTGCTGGATGATTAAGCAGTCTGAGCGCTATCATGCTTGTTTATATCCCACCAGACAATCTCCGTCATAAATGGATGAATTCTTCCCAAGAGAAACTGGAACAGGTTACAACATTCTGCGCATACATTTCATGCAGGCTTATCCAATCAGACAATGACAAGAGCAGTGATGATGTGCAAAGTACACTACACCACAGCAACCAGCAAAGAATGTCTTCTGCTAAGCAAAGTTTGTATTGGAAAACGGTCACATAATATAACAAAATTATAATTTTTAGATAAACTATGACCCTTTCAGCGAAGGAAAGATACTTATCATGGTGCCCTATGTCTGTAATAGACAAGAAATGCCAAGAACTTGATTTTTTTTTTTCACGTGTGGCTACTAATCCCCTCAGTGTTCACAGCTGAGTACATCTGAACCATGAAATACACTTAGTTCCCATGATACAATAAAAGCTGTCAGTGCCTTGAGGTCTGTACGTCGTGCTTTAAGTCTAAATGATGCAATAAATAGAGCCAGCAGAAACACACTAAAGCTGGCCATGCACAGCTCATATTTCGGCCTGGTTCCTGACGGCACGTCTAGCTCAACAAACTTTGAAAAAAGTAAAAAGTTGTCAGTTGAACAGCGACCGCGTCCAACCAAATGCAGTTACTGTTCAGGCATTCATAACCTGAAGCTGTCTTAATACAACAGGCAGCAGGGGAAATTCTTCCCTCCATGTGGTTTAGGCCTCGTTCACACTTAGCGATTTGAAAATCCAAATCACAGCAAAAAGCGTGACGCGCGTTTTGTTACCATTCATCCTTAATGGCACCTCAAAGGTTTTGCAATTTTGACACAATTGTGTGAAAAAACACACGATAATCGCAGCAAAATGTGGGTGTAAAAACACACCTGACACATGTGGAACTGCGTGTGGATCACTCAAAAAAAAATCATGAGCGGAAAAACCAGGGGCGGATCCAGAGCCTAGTCTCGGGCAGGGCACTGCCAGAAATTTTTGTGGGCAATTTGTCGGGGCAATGGCTGGTGTTGGCGCTGCAATCATCACAGCGCCATGGTTGCTATGGTGTCAGGATGATTGAAGTGCATTATTTCTATTATTACATTGTAATCTAAAATTAAATAGTTCAACTCACCATAATGCAGAATCAGTGGGAGCCCTGAGCTTGTGACTTGCCACGTCGCCTGCCACAAGATGCAGCGTGTCACTTGCCACCGTTGGCTACCACCAAATGCAGATTGTCACTTGCCATGTCACTTGCCACATCCCCTGCCACTAGATATGGATTGTCACTTGCCAATGTCACCTGCCACAATATGCGGATTGTCATAAAGTGATGTTGCATTGCGGCCATCTTGGTACACCCCCACTTGTCTGCAGTAAGGCTAGAGTTAGAAGTCGGCAAGCGGACATCTTTATACACCCATCGGAGTCTTGCTTTTCACAGTTATTTTTAACAGTAAACTCAGCTTATTTAGTAAAATATAAGTTGAGTTTACTTTTAAAAATACCTGGGAAAAGCAAGACTCCGGTGGGTGTATAACGATATCCGCTTGCCGATTTATAACACTAGGTTTACTGTGGACGAGTGCAGGAGTACCAAGATGGCCGTGATGCAACGTCCCTTCAGTCACATATTCAGATGGGTAGCGACTTCCTGACAACACCTGCTTACTTGCTCAGTCACACGCCAGCCTGCCGGCATGATTGCCCGTCCGCTCCCTCACCCGCCGGCCTGTTTAGTCACCCACCGGCATACCCACTCATTATTTTCTCAGCGGGAGCAATTGCCTCGTTGCCCCCCCTTGGATCTGCCCCTGGCGGGAACACTTGTGAGTGCGAATGGGTCCTTAGGGCTGAACATGTGGCTGAAAAATATACATTTGAAGATCTATGGTTAGCCTAAGGCCTATGTCACACTAGTGATCTGTCGCTATTGTTAAAGTGGTTGTTAAGCCACTCTAACATCTTTATACTATCCGCTCCTAATGCTGTGTACTCCCATGTGTATGATTTAAAAAAAATAAAAATCAGCTATATACCTGACTTCACGTGACTGTATTAGTGTCACTGGTTCACACAAAGTGTCATAAGTGTCAGTGTTGGATTGTTTGCTGCAATATTGCAGTCCCGCTATAAGTTGCTGATCTCCGCCATTACTAGTATAAAAAAAAAAAAAATAAGTAAAAACTCCAGTATACTGTATATACCAGGGGTCTCAAACTAGCTGTTACAAAACTACAAGTCCCAAGAGGTATTGCAAGGCTGACACTTACAAGCATGACTCTCACAGGTACAGGCATGATGGGACTTGTAGTTTTGGAGGGCCGCCAGTTTGAGACTCCTGGTATATACCATAGTTTGTAGACACTATAACAATCGATATATGCTTATTGGGATTTTTTTTTTACAAAACTATGTAGCAGAATACATATTGCTCTAAATTAATAAAGAAATTTGAATTTTACATTTTTTTTTATTGGATATGTTTTATAGCGGAATGTAAAAAAATATGTTTTTTTTTTTTTTTTTTCAAAATTGTCAGTCTTTTTTTGTTTATAGCGCATAAAATAAAAAACCACAGTGGTGATCAAATACCACCAAAAATTTGTGGGGAAAAAAAAGACATACATTTAATATTATGTACAGCGTTGCATGACTGCGCAATTGTCAGTTAAAGTAACGCAGTGCCGCTTGGCAAAAAATGGCCTGGTCATGAAGTAGGATAAACCTTCCGAAGGTCAAGCGGTTAACTAGGATCAAGGTACCTTCACTTTGCAAAGTCAACAATCTCTACCCTTTTAAGCCGGTCATAGATGGATCGAAATTTGGACAGTACAACAGGGACCAGCTGAATTTCGATTCATGTAAGGAGGTTGGACTTGTGTCTTTTTTCAACCTTGCCTACTATGTAACTATGTAACTATGTAAGGGCAGGGTGATGCCGCGTACACACGGCCGGACTTTGCATTGGGCAAAAAATTTAAAACAGGCTCTATATCTAAGTTTGTCGGAAATGCAGACAGAAAAAGTCTGATGGGGCATACACACGGTCGGAATATCCGATGAAAAGCTCCCATTGGACTTTTTCTGTCGGAAAGTCCGACCATGTGTACATGGCATAATTGTACAGAAGTCGATCTACCAACCAACTTCTGTACAACAGCCCTGTAGGTTTTTTGCAGCTGGATCAGCACCGCTGGCTATAGCTGGCAACGCTGATCAGTGTATTCTCCGGACGGGGAAGTCTCTCCAATGTCAGAATGCAATAGCTCAGCACGGAGGATTAACCCATGCTCACATTTGAGGTGAGTCAATTCTTTTTTTTTTCTCTTTAACCCACTGGTTGAATGAAAATAAAATGACTCATCTATGACCAGTCTGAGTAAATCAAGCCCTATGTGTATGATAATGAAACCTCCCATTGTCACGCTGCTGTATATGACTATATAAGCCATACAAACCGTCTGACTGACAATTAACGAACAATCGTGCAACCCCCCATGTATGGATATATTTACTTTGCCTTCTTCACAATGCCTCTTTATTATGCTTGGTTTACATAAGATCCTTTGTGGCTCATTTGCACCTTTGCAAACAGCATTTATTTTGTCTTGTATGTGTGTATTTTCCTTTTATTAATAGATTAGCATTAATGTGAGCAGTCTGTGTGTGAAGGAGCTGTGCGCTTGTGTATTTTCACTGCCATTCAATCTGTTATTCTGCTGCGGATTGCCAAAACTGTGCATTCTTTGTGTGCGGGAGCAGCGACGTTCCCTGCGCTCCTCTCCTCCATTTAGAAGGTGTTATTCATCCTGCCCCTTTCTGTGTGGAGGGGCACTGAGTTCCCATTAGCCTCCCTCAGCAGCTTGTCACCCAGCACTGAGTCACAGGTCACTGGCGCTCTGCATGCTGCCCGCACACAGGTGCTTTATTTGGGACACTTTTGTTTGTGCTGCACAAAGATCAGGAAGTGTGTCAGTCAGGGAAAGTGTCAGAAATAACACGGCCTACTTGTGTTTTCAAGCAAACTATAAATCAAACCAAAGTTATTTCCAGGACTGTCTGGTCACAGGAGGAGGAGGAGGAGGAACACCATCCATTATCTATTGCTGGGTTTCACACACAATTCCTTTAACTGTTATTTATTAAGTCCACTCTTACTATTATAACTTCCAGGCTTAGGCAAGCCCATATAGGCCTCTTTCACCCTGGCAATGACATACATGTACACATAGGACATTTCTGAACACATACAGGCCCCTTGCACATGGGTGCAAAATATGCGGCATTCGGATCTGTAATGCGTACTTTTTGTAGGCCCATGCAAACAGTTATGTAAACATAGCTCCCAACTGTCCTGATTTGGAACGAAGTCCCTCTGTCCATCTTTCCTCCTCATTTGTCCCTCATTTTGGTATAATTGATGTAGTTGTATATAAAATGCACTACTGTATATACTCAAGTATAAGCCGACCCGAATATAAGCCGAGGCACCTAATTTTACCACAAAAAACTGGGAAAACATATTGACTCGAGTATAAACCTAGGGTGAGAAATGCACAGCTACTGTAAGTGGAAAAGAGGGTCAATTTGCATGCCTCACTGTGCCCATTTGCAGCCATAGGTCCCCCAAACTTCAAACTTGGTAGTTAAGGGTTCCTAGATGCCCCCCCTAGCTGCAGCCAAAGGGTCCCGAAATGACATTGCTGCAGATGGACACAGTTGACCGACTTTGGGGCCCCGTATCTTGGGGCCACTTGGTGCTAGGAACCAAATTTGGTGTGCAAACCCAGTGGAACTAGCACTACAAGGTATCCAAAGGCGTTCCTATAACCAAGTAGCCCTGAGATACGGGAGCCCCAAAGTCGGTTCGGAAAATGTCAAGCACTTTTCTGCAGCAGCGAATGACATTTTCCAAACCAAATTTGGGGCCCCGTATCTCAGGGCCACTTGGTGCTAGGAACCCCAAATTTGGTGTGCAACCCCAGTGGACAGTACAATTATTTTGCATGGAAATTTGGCATTTTATATTGTAGGCCTGTAATTCTTAGGAATAAATCTGTCCAAACAAGGGTCTAGTAGATATCCCGGGTATGATAAAGTTTGAAAAACAAAATCATAAATTATAATATAATAAAATAACTATAAATAATTATAAAAAATAATAATATAATATTCGGTGTGCAAACCCAGTGGAACTAGCACTACAACACATCCAAAGGCGTTCCTATCACCAAGTAGCCCCGAGATACGGGGCCCCAAAGTCAGTTCTGAAAATGTCAAGCACTTTTCTGCAGCAGAGAATGACATTTTCCAAACCGAATTTGGGGCCCCGTATCTCGGGGCCACTTGGTGCTAGGAACCCCAAATTTGGTGTGCAAACCCAGTGGACGGTACAATTATTTTGCATGGAAATTTGGCATTTTATATTTGTAGGCCTGTAATTCTTAGGAATAAATTTGTCCAAACAAGGGTCTAGTAGACATCCCGGGTATGATAAAGTTTGAAAAACAAAATCATAAATTATAATATAATAAATAACTATAAATAATTATAACAAATAATAATATAATATAAATATAATATAAAAATGATTCAATAATGTAATCAAATCAAAAACACTGACATTTTCTCAGTTGCAGAATTGTCGCTGTCATTACTTTCAGTATCTGATGTCGAATTTCCCCACAAATCACTATGGCTCAATTCTGCAAGTGATTTTAATTTATTATCGCTGTTTTTTAGCTGGTCTAAAACTGCTTATGATGTAAATGGACACTTTTTGGTTGCTATGGACAATCTCCAGTTTCCAGGCAGAAAGAAACGTATATATAATATAAAACTGCATGCAGGGCACTGGACAAACCATTAGGGACAAAAGGGATGTGAAATAAATTGATACAGTAATAAAATCTGTAAGATTAAAGTGTACTGTATATGTATTGTGTTTTTTACTTTTTGAATTTGGCGAGGTTCACCGCCCCCGTGCATCACAACGCTCGCAGGGAACGGAGCTCAGCTCTGTTATAGATCGAGTGCAAGACGGCTCGCACACAGAGCGGGGAGACATCGCAGGATCCTGAGGACAAGGTACGTTTGCTGTACATGGAGCCTGCGATGCAATTCCGAGTGTGGCTCGGGGTTACCGCTTTTGGTGCTGAAAATCCACCCCGAGCCACACTCGGAATACCGTCAGGGAGGTTAAAGGGGCGTTGCAATGGGTGTGTTCTATGCCAACATACTTTTGCTAATAGGTGTCCCACGTTCCCATCTCAAAAAGTTGGGAGGTATGTGTAAAGCTCCATAATCTGGAGCAGCACTCAACTGCAAAAGAAAAAAACGGGTCTCCACAGTCCTGCATATGAACCGTATTTAGCACTGTGACGGACCTCGTACCCAAGATGTCCGCCGTAACTGCTTCCTCTGTCCGGTACCACACAATCCAAGACCCCCTTAGCTTACCCAGTCACCAGACAACACCAGTGTAGGGTACATCAGGAATGAATCTTTATTTGACATGTCACACTTATATACAGCCAGATGACAAGCCTAACCTAATTAGCATGAGCTAATTATCTCAATCAACACTGGGCTCCATCATTCAATTGCAGGGTTAATTAGCACACACAACAATAGGTGACACACTCTTACAAGCCAGACTATAATCAAGAGTCATGACATTAGCGTCTCTTGCTAATATGCCAAATACACATACAGATTCTATGTGTATTGGGGGGCCAGCATGGACCTGAACCCAAGTAACACCAGCTCAGGGGTCCCAGGCTTGCAGCTCAAAGAGCACTGTTCCCCCAAATGCCATGGACCATAATCGTAAGGCAACAGGCTCGCACTCAGTCCCCTCCAACAGCCCATGTCCCGGCTAGGTCCGTCACATTTCTCCCCTTTCGGCAGGAGACTAACACAGGAGGAGACCCCAGACGGGTTGACTCCGAAGTTAGTCAGTGGTTCCAGTCCTCTAATGCCTGTACACACACAGTACCCCAAACAAATTGTTCCAAACAGAGCACGACTCACCCAGCCAACTTCTGCCTCTCTCATAGAACATATCCGCCGCTGGGGAGAGGCCTGGACTGGCCCTTCTCCCTGGAGTCTTTTCAGCCGCTGGAGAGAAGACAGGGTGACTGGGCTCACTCCATCATGCTGTTGGGGATCTGGGCCGACAGCCCAGCATCCCTGGGGTATACAGGTGGGGACTGCAGTCCCATCCCCCTTTACAGGAAATCTGCCCTCTGTTAGTTGTGGGCAGAGGCCAGCAGCACTTTGTTCCGTTGCCAGCAGTTCAGGTGGGTGTAGGAGCTTCCCTACATCATCTCCTCCAGCTAACTGTTGGGGAGAGAGGCCGACTGCCCCAGCTCCCTGGAACTCCACAGTTGTTGCTGGTGCTGGACAGAGGTGGGTAGCACTCTGCCCTGTTGCCAGCACTTCTGCTGGGGACTCCACATCCTCCGCTCTGGCAAACCATTGGGGCAGGAGGCTGGCTTCCTTTTCCATTCCCTCATCTGGCTGCTGGGACAACATGTCTCTGGTACTGTCTCCCAGGTGCACAAATCTTTGCTGGGGAGGAAAGATCGCTTTCTCCACCCTGGCCAACTGTTGGGGAGGGACGACAAACACCTCCTCTCCCTTCTCCCCCTGTATCTGCTGCTGGGAAGTGATTGCCACCTTCTCTCCCTGAGCCTGCATAACTGCCACCGGTGTGGGGCAGAGGTCTTGGACCCTCTGTCCGGTGACCTGCGCTTCAGCTGGAGAAGTTCCTTGTAACTCCACGGATACTGCCGTTGGTGCTGGGCAGAGCTCAGTGAAGTTTGGCCCTAATACCAGCTCTTCTGATGGAGGCTCATGAGGTTGTTTTTCCTCAGCAGAAAAGTCTATTAAATCCCCTGTCTCTACAACTGATGTCTGGGGATAGAGGTTCACCACCTGTCCGTGGAACCTAGAAGATGCCATCGGTGCTGGGCAGAGGTTAGCAGAGCTCTGCCCTGTTGTCAGCACTTCCTGCATCCGCCATAAGACCTCCGCGTCCATAGCTGCGGGGGCAGGTGGGCAAAGCACTCTGTTACTATGCCACTTTGCCGACTCTTCAGCCAGGATTTCAGAGCTGTCTGCTGGTATTTCCTGATAGTCCCAGGCAAAGGGAGCCCCACCCTGCTGCTGAGCAGAGTCTAGCAGCTGTATGTAGGCAATCTCCAGCTCCCATTCCTGAGCGGCCAGGAACTCCAAATCTTCCTGTGCCCAGAGCACTTCCGAGACGTTCAATCTTTGCTCTCTGTGCTCCATTATTTCCTCCAAACGCCACTCCAGATCACTCCCAAAGTCGGGGTCCTCGGACAGCCTCCAGTACAACAATCCCAGGCCATTATAATCAAAGCCTTCCGTGGGCCTGTCATCCGCTGTCCACGGGCACACTTGGGCTACATACCACCGGAGGGCTCTGTAGCTCTCGTCCAAACGCATTTCTGCCCGGATCAGCCTGATCAGCCTGCTTAACTCAGCTGTCCACTCCTGCTTCGGTTGTTCCCCCAATAACAGCAATCGTACTTCATACTGCGACCAGTACCTTACATGGATGGAGGGGAGAACTTTTCCCTGGTGTCGCTGCTCACAGGCTAGCGCTTCTTTCCAGAGTTGTAGGCGAACAGAATCATACCATCCCAGCAGGACCTGCACCGATACTGGTCCTCTGTGCTGTATCCGCATCTCTCGCAACCTCCTTCCGAATTCCTCTTCCATGATGACGTATCTGTACCTCTGCTATCCGGGCCTTGGATCCAGGTGATGGTTTGGATGTGTTCACGACAAGGAAGCACGATCCCACCGCTGCCAGCCAATTGTGACGGACCTCGTACCCAAGATGTCCGCCGTAACTGCTTCCTCTGTCCGGTACCACACAATCCAAGACCCCCTTAGCTCACCCAGTCACCAGACAACACCAGTGTAGGCTACATCAGGAATGAATCTTTATTTGACATGTCACACTTATATACAGCCAGATGACAAGCCTAACCTAATTAGCATGAGCTAATTATCTCAATCAACACTGGGCTCCATCATTCAATTGCAGGGTTAATTAGCACACACAACAATAGGTGACACACTCTTACAAGCCAGACTATAATCAAGAGTCATGACATTAGCGTCTCTTGCTAATATGCCAAATACACATACAGATTCTATGTGTATTGGGGGGCCAGCATGGACCTGAACCCAAGTAACACCAGCTCAGGGGTCCCAGGCTTGCAGCTCAAAGAGCACTGTTCCCCCAAATGCCATGGACCATAATCGTAAGGCAACAGGCTCGCACTCAGTCCCCTCCAACAGCCCATGTCCCGGCTAGGTCCGTCACAAGCACAATGGAAACGTTTGTACCAGGGACGTGCAGTGAGGTTGATGGCTGGTGAAGCACTGGCTAGTATCAGAGCCAGATACACACAGGTTACATACGTCGCGATCATTAGAGCATGAGCAATAATTCTAGCACTAGACCTCCTCTGTAACTCTAAACATGTAACCTCTAAAAAAAATTAAAGCGTTGTCTTTGGAGATTCTTAAGTACTGAAGTTTGGTGCCATTCCACAAGTGTGCGCAATTTTAAAGTGTGACATGTTAGGTATCTATTTACTCAGCGTAACATCATCTTTCACAAAAAATCGTGCTTACTTCAGTGTTTTTTTTAATTTGTATTCATGAAAAAGGTTCTTTTCAAAAAAAAAAAAACACTTTTGAAAAATTGCTGCGCAAATACAGCGTAGCATAAAAAGTTGCAACGACCACCATTTTATTCCCTGGGGTGTCTGCTAAAACAATATATATAATGTTTGAGGGTTCTGAGTAATTTTCTAGCAAAAAAAAATATGATTTTTACATGTAGGAGAGAAGTGTCAGAATTGGCTTGGGTGCCAAAGGGGTTAATTACCATAAGTAAGTAATATACAAATAATTATTATATATTATTTTTAAGGTTAAATTATTATATTTTCAAAAACCATACTCAAGCAGATGGCTTAGTGGACAAATTACTGAAGTTTGAAGTTATAACTTCCAACCAGTCATTTCACAGCAAATAGATAAATAATAAATTATTATCTTATATCATATAGTTCGGTCAAGTCATTGGTGAGAGGGCAATAGCCCATCTTCTACAACCTTTCACTGGTTACTTTATTGGGACACTGTGTACAGACACCTTTACCTTGGGATCACTTTACTGCACTGCCATTTGAACACTGTACATAGACACCTCTACTTACAACCAGTTCAAGGAATACCATTAGGTATTCCTGACAGGCTGTTTAAGCCAGTCAGTCTGTAAATACAACACTGTACCTTATTGGATATAATCTAATGAGCTCCAACTTCCGGTGAAGACTATCAAGCCTGCACAATGGACATTGCTGTTGTTACTATTTAAAGGGCCCTAAACTATCCTTTTTCTTTATAGGCCGGCCTGGGGTTCCCCTTTAGAGTGTAACTACCTGCATTAAACACTTAACCCTTTATTGTCATAACCTACAGGTCATGCTTCAGGTGGTATCTCACTGTACATATATTTATATATTTATATATTGTATCATACTGTTAAACTGTTCTTAAGCTGTCTTTGGGGAATTCCTCTACTGAGTCTGGGCTGTTATTCAGAACTTGGTTGATCTATTGCCCTCCTTTGTAAATCAATACTACTTTGCTACTTGTCAGGGCTGGGCTCATCTCTTCCTTCTCTGAGCTGGCTGCTCAGCTGTAGGCTAATTGCCAGCTCCTATCTCTCCACAGTTACTCAGCTGTTGATGATATCCTGATCGTCAGTCCTGCCTACTTAAGCCATCCAGCCCAGAGGATCTCTGCCTTCGGCTTAGTCAACATCACAGAGACGCTCTCCTGCATTCCTGTTAAAAGACTTGCTTGGCTGACATCCCTTCTGGCTCCAGATCCTGCTTGCTGTTTTACTACGCTCATCTTCGTCTCCTTGACGTTTGGCTTATCTGACTATCCGTTCCGGTTCCTGGACTCTGACTATGATTTGACTATGTTTGTTCCAGTTACTTTTATTATTAAACAAGTGTGATTTAACTGTACTTCTGTCTTGGTCTGTTTTTATGGTTTCTGACACTACTCCAGTAAACCTGAGTTAATATGAACATATTGATCTGTGTGACGTGCCATTTAAAGGTGCTAGTGGAAAGATGTCTGAACCCAGAGTGTCAGGTGGGTTGGAAGGTTTACAGGGTAATGGTGATGCAGATGAGCAGGTAAACCCAAGCAGTCCTCAAGGGGATCGTGCTACACAGGTTAGGCAGGATAAGGAGGAGGAGGGGGAGGGAACATTTTTTAAGACTAGTTAGATTTTTATTCCACTCTAACTTCAGTGATACATACTCTTTCCATGATCAACCCCCCAAATGAAACCTTTCTTTAATGCCACCCATTGATGTCCTTGCCTTGACAATACACAATGGTGAAACGCATTGATGAAATGCTTATCTCTTAATAACTATCATGATCTGTCGTCTGCACTCATCGTGAAAATGGAATGTGATGCTAATGAAAATGTTTTGGAATCTACTACAGATTTATTAATGAAAAATATTTCAGCTGCCTTGAGAAGAACAGGGCTTTCTAACACTTTGGTAAGATGAAGACTCGGAAACATTTGTATTTTTTTTTAAATGTTTGGATGTTCACGAATCTGTACACTGAGAGTTTCATTCTCCAATTTAAACTATTCAGAATGTTAACTTTAAAGATGAATTCCCGGGATAAACAGATAATATATAATTACAAGAGGCATGTGCATTCTTCTTTGAATCTTGGTGTGTATTTCTTCCAGATCTGAGCAGTAAACCAGTGTGAAACTTTACCTCTGTGCAGGAGCTTCCTGTAATAAAGACCGGTCACTGCTGCTCTCTCTCCTTATGCAGGGTGATCGGTCTTGTCTCCGCCCCCTCCTGTAGTTTTTTGCAGGGAGTCTGTAGTGGGTGGAGCCCGGTTGGGTTCCTCCTACAGCTCTGTTCTCTGTACAGGCTATAGTAGCACAGTGATGATTTCACAGATACTTTTACAAGGTAATATTTGGATTTGCAAAGGAATTTGGTGCACACAATGTGGATTTATATAATTTATGGAATATATTTCAATGAATTTTTTTTTTTTTTTATGTCCGGAGTTCAGCTTTTAACAGTTAAATACAAAAACAAAATTCATATGAGGGGGCTGTCTTACCTACCAAAGGGTTTGTTTTACTGTCTATCCAGTCTTGAGAGCTTCCACCACTCTGCCACAGGGAAAGGGAACTGATCTTTATTTCTGCAGCTTTGCTTTCACATTTGGGTCTCCTCCCCAACTTGATGCTGTGGCAGGAAAGTGAACCGAAATACAACACAACAATGAGCTTGTTTTTCTGTCACTCCGCTGTCTCCTTCTATTACATGCTCCTTGCACTGCAGTGCTGGGACAAATTCATCCAGAGCCCAGGGCAAACATGCCAAAGTGCCCCCCCCCCCTAGATGTATGAGTATTATGTGTCAGCAAAAATCCCCCCCACGAAAACACTGAGCACTGATCTCTGCAATGCAAACTTACTCCCGAAGCAAAAAATTACGCCTCCACCTAATTCAAATGCACCCCAGTGCCGAAATTCTCCCTCTCAGCACAAATCTTTGCCCCCCCCATCCCCCTAATGTCCCCCCCAAAAAAAATCACCATTCTTAGCACTCCCCTCCACCCCTCAAATTTCCCCACCTAAAATAATGCTTACCCCCTGCCTCCCCTAAATCCCCCCTTCCAACACAATTCCACTCCCCCAATCTCCTTGCAGAGCCCTCCCTCCTCACATGATACCATGGTGCCCAGGGCAGCTGCCCCACCTCCTGCCCACCTCTTGGCCTGGCCCTGACTGCAACGCATCTAATTGGGTCCTTGTGCTGCTCCTCCTTCCTCCAGTCTGAAGACTGCTGTAAGAGACTGCAAGAGGTTAATACCAAGTCAAATTCAAGTGCTTACATAGCTTGCATTTAACATAAATATATTTAAAGCACATCTATGGTCAAAATGTAAAATCATATACTCATTTCCACATTGTACTTCAATTAATCCTAGCCTACTCCTATTCATCTGAATGATCGTGAAGTTTGTGACAATCCCCGCACAATTACGTCCTTCAATTCTGGGACAGGTATTCACTATACCCTGTGGGTGGGCACTGCTGTGTAACACATTTCACAGAGCCTGCTTTCTGAACTACAGAGGTGCTGAGAGGAGTCGTTTCAGGAGGCGGAGTCAGTACAGTAATCACTGCTTGCAGGCAGCAAGGTACCATGGGATATGTAGTCCTTAGACATTGAATGTAAACAGCAGAGGAGAAACTGCAAAGCATGCAGGGAATCCAGGAAATTGTGGAAAGAGATGATCAGCAGACAGACAGAACTCACAACATGAAAGGAAATTGTTCAACTAAGGTTATATTGGAATGACAGAAATAACTATTGTTTGTATTGTTATTACAATGCTGATGTTATAACATTAAAGTGTATGCTGTGACCATAGATTTCCTTTAATGATTTACTAGGCTATATTTACACTTGAAAGTTTCTATCTTCTGTTGTTTTTGTATGTCTTACGGGGCCCCAAAGAAGCTCCCGTACATTTTCTGTGCATTGAGCTCAGATTTGAACAAGCACAACAGGAAAAAATATGAGGGTTAAGCGTAGAGGCGTTTCTAGAAACATGCTTTTGATCCTTCAGGTGTGAATGGGGGCTAATTGAATACAATGATGCATTAGTGTCTTTTATATCTGCCCGGAGATCAGACAGGGGCTGACGTATTAAAAGGAAATAAACAAAAGCAGAGAGAAACCACCCTGGTACGCTTGCACTGTGTGGCTGCATTTGCGTATCAAAGTACGCATTCATTGTGAACATGATTCCCAGGTCTGGCAAATCGCACCTTGGTGCTCAGTATATACGGAGCAGACACTGGGGTTGATTTACTAAAACTAGAGCGTGCAAAATCTGGTGCAGCTCTGCATAGAAACCAATCAGCTTCCAGTTTTCTTTTTCAAAGCTTAACCACTTAAAGTGGAGTTCCACCCACTTTTACAACTCTTCAGCATCCCTCACTAAACTGTGCACTGTAAACAAATTGGATATTTTTTTTATTTTTTTTTCAGCACAGACTGTATATCTGCTGTATTAATTTTTCACTTCCTCCTCTCTGGCCGCGGCCCATCGCATCATTTCCTGTTTGCAATGCCTCCTGGGAAGGGGCAGCAACTTCCTCTCAAACTGCCGTTGCTATGGAAACCTGACCTGAAACCTATTACACTGCTTATGCTGCACTGAGCATGTACGAGATCTGCAAGGATGAGATCCAGGAAGAAATACAGTCTGGCTTCAGATGCCCACACTTAAGATGGCCACGGCCTGCTGTAAGTTTATAAAATAACAAACTACTGCTAAAAACTAACAAAACAGACCTTAGTTTACAGACTAACTTTACTAGAATACATTAAGCTTGTGTATTATAGGGGTATTTTTATTTAAAAAGTATAATTTCGGCCGGAACACCGCTTTAAGGACCGAGCCGCTTTCTGAGATTTGTTGTTTACAATAAAAACTTTTTTTTTTTTCTAACAAACCTTTTTTTTTTCTAACACCCTAGAGAATAAAATGGCCATCGTTGCAATACTTTCTGTCACACCGTATTTGCGCAGCGGTCTTACAAGTGCACTTTTTTATGAAAAAATACACTTTTTTAAATTAAAAAATAAGACAACAGTAAAGTGAGCCCAGTTTTTTTTTATATTGTGAAAGATAATGTTACGCTGAGAAAATTGATACCCAACATATCATGCTTCAAAATTGCGCCCGCTTGTGGTATGGCGACAAACTTTTACCCTTGAAAATCTCCATAGGCGACGTTTAAAAAATACTACAGGTTGCATGTTTTGAGTTACAGTGGAGGTCTAGGACTAGAATTATTGCTCTCGTCCTACCGATCGCGGCGATACCTCACATGTGTGGTTTGAACACTGTTTTCATATGCGGGCGCTACTCACATATGCGTTAGCTTCCACTCGTCGCGACGGGGTGCGTTTAAAAAAATCTTAGTTTTTTCTTATTTATTTTATCTTTTATATTTTTTTTTTTTACACTGTTTTAAAAAAAAAAAAAAATGGTGTCACTTTTATTCCTATTACAAGGAATGTAAACATCCCGTGTAATGCAATAAAAAAAAAAAAAAAAATGTCATTTAAAAAAAAAATGCTGTGGGCTGAAGTGACGTTTTGAAGTGGCATCCGCCCAGCAATTGTATGGAGACGGGTGGGGGCCATCTTCCCCTCACTCGTCTCCATACCCAGCTAGTGACCGGACCCGATCGCCTCCGCCACTGCCGACGGCTCCGGTAAGCGGCGGAGGGCACCGGATAGGGTTGCCACCTTTTCTTCAAGCCAAACCCGAACACTTTAGAGGCGCACGGCATGGCACCCCAACCGCGGTGCTATTTTGCAGCGATTGTCACCCGACAAATCGCGGGAAAATCACGTAAACAGAATTGTGGGATGCCTGTGGGATGCCTTTGTGATTGGGGTGCCATTATCCCCATTCTCTCCTATTACAAATCTCATTTCCCTACCAGCACAAATCCTCCTCCTTCCAATACCCCCATGGCAGCCGACAGGGGGTATCACGGGGCCCCAGTACACAGGGGGATCCAGACAGCAGAGGGTTCGGAGTGGGGGACAACTACAGAGGAGGGGGGACAATTACAGAGATTGATGGGGGAAATTACAGAGGAGGGGTGCAAATACAGAGGAGGGGTTAATTACAGAGCTAGGGGGCAAATACAGAGATAGGGAACAATTACAGAGGAAGAGGAGTGCAAATACAGGAGGAGGAGGGGGTGACAAATACAGAGGAGGGGAGACAATTACAGAGGAGGGGAGACAATTACAGAGGAGGGGAGACAATTACAGAGGAGGGGAGACAATTACAGAGGAGGGGAGACAATTACAGAGGAGGGGGGGTGCAAATACAGAGGAAGAGGATGCAAATACAGGAGGAGGGGGTGGCAAATTACAAAGAAGGGGGGGCAATTACAGAGAAGGGGAGACAATTACAGAGGAGGGGAGACAATTACAGAGGAGGGGAGACAATTACAGAGGAGGGGGGGGTGCAAATACAGAGGAAGAGGATGCAAATAAAGGAGGAGGGGGTGGCAAATACAGTGGAGGGGGTGGCAAATACAGTGGAGGGGGTGGCATATACAGAGGAAGAGGAGACAATTACAGAGGAGGGGGTGCAAATACAGACAAGGGGGGGGGGAAATTACAGAGAAGGGGAACAATTACAGAGGAGGGGTGACAAATACAGGAGGAGGGGGTGGCAATTACAGAGAAGGGGAGACAATTACAGAGAAGGGGAGACAATTACAGAGGAGGGGAGACAATTACAGAGGAGGGGGGGTGCAAATACAGAGGAAGAGGATGGCAAATTACAAAGAAGGGGGGGGGGCAATTACAGAGGAGGGGAGACAATTACAGAGGAGGGGGGGTGCAAATACAGAGGAAGAGGATGCAAATACAGGAGGAGGGGGTGGCAAATACAGTGGAGGGGGTGGCATATACAGAGGAAGAGGAGACAATTACAGAGGAGGGGGTGCAAATACAGACAAGGGGGGGGGGGAATTACAGAGAAGGGGAACAATTACAGGAGGAAGAGGATGCAATTACAGAGGAGGGAGGACAATTACAGAGGAGGGGGGACAAATACAGACAAGGGGGTGCAAATACAGACAAGGGGGGGAAATTACAGAGAAGGGGAACAATTACAGAGGAGGGGTGACAAATACAGGAGGAGGGGGTGACAAATACAGGAGGAGGAGGGGGTGGCAATTACAGAGGAGGGGAGACAATTACAGAGGAGGGGAGACAATTACAGGGGAGGGGAGACAATTACAGAGGAGGGGAGACAATTACAGAGGAGGGGGGGGTGCAAATACAGAGGAAGAGGATGCAAATACAGGAGGAGGGGGTGACAAATACAGGAGGAGGGGGTGGCAAATACAGTGGAGGGGGTGGCATATACAGAGGAAGAGGAGACAATTACAGAGGAGGGGGTGCAAATACAGACAAGGGGGGAAATTACAGAGGAGGGGGTGACAAATACAGGAGGAGGAGGATGCAATTACAGAGGAGGGGGGACAATTGCAGAGGAGGGGGGACAATTGCAGAGGAGGGGGGGCAATTACAGAGGAGGGGGTGCAAATACAGACAAGGGGGGAAATTACAGAGAAGGGGAACAATTACAGAGGAGGGGTGACAAATACAGGAGGAGGGGGTGACAAATACAGGAGGAGGGGGTGACAAATACAGGAGGAGGAGGGGGTGGCAAATACAGGAGGAGGAGGGGGTGGCAAATACAGGAGGAGGGGGAAAACACAGAGGAGTCAAAACATAAGAGAGAGAGGCGACAGGCAGCTGCTGGTGCAGAAGTTTTTAATAAAATAAATGCTTAAAAACAATCCACTCACTCTCCATGTCAGAGCTGTATATGTCAGTCTGTGAAGTCGGCTGTCCCATCCTCCCCTCCAATCAACGCTGCTGTTATCACTGGAGGAAACAGAGAGCCACGGGAAACTCATGTGAACTGTCAGCCTCTGATGATGGAGGCGTGGTTAAGCCTCCGGAACGCTCTGATTGGTCACAGCATCCCAGGCTGACAGCTCACTGCAGTCTCCCCGCAGCTCTGTGTTATTGGCTTTCTCAAGCGATTCAGTAATAACAGCATTGTGGATTGGAGGGGAGGATGGGACAGCCGACTAAGTTCACAGACTGACAGTGAGTGGATTGTTTTTAAGCATTTACTTTATTAAAAACTTCTGCACCAGCAGCTGCCTGTCGCCTCTCTCTCTGTTTTCATTGCTCTGTATTTGCTCCCTCTGCCCGCCGCTACAATCCCCCTGCTGTCCGGGTCCCCCTGTGTGCTGGGGCTTGTAAAAGGCGGCCCCATGGTAACCCCTTTGAGCTGGAAATGTGGTGTCCGGGTGTGAGGCAGAGGGAAACCCGGGCACAGCCTCCTAAACCCGTACTGTCCGGGTCAAAACCGGACAGGTGGCAACCCTAGCACCGGATCGCGGCGGGAGGGGGGTGCCCCTCTCCCGCTGCTGATAAAAGTGATCTTGCTGTGAATCCGCCACATAGACCACTTTTATCTTGTAGCAGACCGCCCACTGAAGAAGGGGATACCGGGGTTTTGGCAGCTAGCTGCTGCCATAACAACGATATCCTCCTTCAAACAGCCGACGTAAAACTGTGGCGGGCGGTCCGTAAGTGGTTAATTGAACAAGCTGAAGTTAGAAGCTGATTGGCTACCATGCACAGCTACACAGATTTTGCACTCTCCAGTTTTATTGAATCAAATCCATAATATGCAATGTGAGATGAACTTCCAAATAATTCTTCTTTTGCATTCTGTTCCTAGATGCACTAAACAATGCATTTGACAACCTTTTACCTGAAAATTGAAAAATAATGCGACCGTCACTGGCATCAGTATAGACAAGAAAAGCACTATGTCAACCCATACACCCTGCTGTTAGGGCAAAAAAGGCAGCACATGCGCTGGTACTCCCCACCGGAACCTCCAACCTGAATAGCAGCATCTGAAACTGTGTTTGTGACCACAAGCAGGAAATGTGCGGATGTGCACTGATATTCCCAGCACTTTACGCACTATGGCTTTTTCTCTTTCAGGTATACTACACAATCACCAAAAAACATAAAAGAGCGACCCCTATAAGGTACACACAATGGGGATGATATAACTTTGCCCTGGAATATACCTCTATCTCATTTTTTCTTGTCTGTCAAATAACTGTGTTGTTATGTACAAAGATTTTTGATTTACTGTATTGCTCCTTTCTACTATACTCCGTGACGCATTAGCCACCTGTTATCTACAATGCCATCGCATGTCACCGACCTTAAACAAAACCTTGGCGATCTTTGTATTGTATGTACCATTTTTCTTGCTTCCAATAAAAATGTTTGTGGAAAAAACATGTTATACTTACCTGCTCTGTGTAGTGGATTTGCACAGAGCAGCCCCGATCCTCCTCTTCCTGGGTCCCTCTTCTGTGATCCTGGCCCCTCTCTCCTGTTCAGTGCCCCCACAGCAAGCAGCTTGCTATGGGGGCACCCGAGCCGAGTCACAGCTCCCTGTGTCCATAGAGACAGAGAGCCTTGACCTGGCCCCGCCCCTCTCTCCCCCGATTGGCTAGCTGACTTTGATTGACAGCAGTGACAGCCAACGGCGCCGCTGTTGTGTCTCAGCCAAACAGGAGGGAGAATCTCGGATGGATGAGACACTTCTGGACATCGCTGGACAGAGAGGGACCTCGGGTAAGTGTTAGGGGGGGGGAGGGCTGCTACACACAGAAGGCTTTTTATCATAACCCCTTTAACGGCTTCCCGACGGCCTCCTGTAGATATACTTCCACAGAATGGCACGGCTAGGCAAAAGCACGTATATATACGTCCCCTTTAATTGCCTAGCCTTGGGGTCGCGGGCCGCCGGCGGCGCGCACGCGACACGGTCGGGAGCTCCGTGACCACGGCCGCGGGACCAGCGGACTTGATCGCCGCTGGTGTCCCTCGATCGTGTCACAGAGCTGAAGAGCGGGGAAAGGTCTGTGTAAACAAACCTCTCCCCGCGCTTCCTACACTGCCTGTCATTGATCAGCTGTTCCCTGTCATCGGGAAAGCCGATCAATGACGTCAGACGTACAGCCCCGCCCCCTAATGTAAAAAAAAACACACACGTCACAGACCATAACCCCTCCCCGCCCCCTAGTGGTTAACTCTTTCACTGCCATTTTTATTTATACAGGAATCAATGCATTTAAATAGCATTGATTGCTGTATAAATAACAATGGTGTCAAAAATGTCCGATGTGTCCGCCATAATGTCGCAGTCACAATAAAAATCGCTGATCGCGTAGTAAAAAAAAAAATATTAATAAAAATGCTATAAAACTATCCCCTATTTTGTAAACGCTATAACTTTTGCGCAAACCAATCAATAATCGCTAATTGCGATTTTTTTTTACCAAAAATATGCAGAAGAATACGTATCGGCCTCAACTGAGGAAAAAAAATGTTTTTTTATATATTTTTTGGGGATATTTATTATAGCAAAAAGTAAAAAATATTGATTTTTTTTCAAAATTGTCGCTCTATTTTTGTTTACAGCGCAAAAAATAAAAACCGCAGGGGCGATCAAATACCACCAAAAGAAAGCTCTATTTGTGGGATAAAAAGGACGCCAATTTTGTTTGGGAGCCACGTGGCACGACCGCGCAATTGTCAGTTAAAGCGACGCAGTGCCAAATCGCAAAAAGGGGCCTGGTCCTTTGGCTGCAAATTGGTCCGGGTCTGAAGTGGTTAAACATCCCCAACCCCCTGTCCACAGACCACCATAACTACCAGGCCAGGGTTGTGGGGAAGAGGCTCTTTGCTTAGGGGATGTGGCCTGGTATGGTTCAGGCAGCGCGCCCGTCTCTCCCTTTCCTGGCCAGTCTGACTACATGCTTGAATCAGGATCTGATTTAAATTTTGGAGGGGAGCCCACATTTTTTTCTTGTTTTTTGTGTAGGGTTCCCCTCAAAATCCATACTAAATCTGAATGAGTTTTTTTTTTATGTGGGCTCCCCGTTAAAGTGCAACTTTAGTCAGAAAATTAAGTCCTGCTAGATCACTTCATGCTGGCACCTTCTGCAGGTATAGCTATGTAAAACATTAAAAATAAGTACCTAAACAGTACTGTTTAAAATCCTGTAATGCACTCTCACCCTGCTCTGCACATCGGCATTGTGACAAACATCAGAGCCACTAGAGGCCGATCTGCTGACATCCTAAAGATTGATTGCTGCTCAGGGACTCTGGGCTTCAGCAAAATGGCAGCTTCTGGCAAGAAGGAACAGGAGCAATGGTTGAAGCAATTTACAGCACACGCTAATTTTGGTAGCAGAGTTATTAACTTCTGGCTTGCGTACATTTACTGCGGCACAATGGCACCGCTGCACAAAATACACTTAAAAATGTGCATGTACTATTTTTTGTAACACAGCGCACCACAACACACAGTGCTATGGTGTTTTGAAGTGCAAGGCTGTTGGCAAGTTGTGCTGTGGTGCCATTGGCATGTGGCACAGCAGGGCACCAGTGCGCAAAACACGCGTTTTCACACGTTGCAATAATGTATGCTAATACATGCGTTACTGCAGCGCAACAATGTAAACTGAGCCTAATATAAAGTTTTCTCTGTTTTCCAATTAATCGCTTGCCGACCACCGCACACAGATGTACGTCGGCAGAATGGCACATGCAGGCAAATGGGCATACCTGTATGTCCCTTTAAATTTGCTGCCTATTGGGAAAACCTCACTTAACACTTAACTCCTTGATCGCCCCCTCGTGTTTAACCCCTTCCCTGCCAGTGTCATTTACACAGTAATCAGTGCATTTTTATAGCACTGATCGCTGAATAAATGACAATGGTCCCAAAATAGTGTCAAAATTGTCCGATGTGTCCGCCATAATGTCGCAGTCACGATAAAAAGCGCAGATCGCCACCATTACTAATAAAAAAAAAAATTTATAATAAAAATGCCATAAAACTATCCCCTATTTTGTAGAAGCTATAACTTTTGCGCAAACCAATCACTATACGCTTATTGCAATTTTTCTTACCAAAAATATGTAGAAGAATTCATATCGGCCTAAACTGAGAAAGAAATTAGTTTTTTTATATATTTTTTGGGGATATTTACAATAGTAGTGCTCTTTTTTTGTTTATAGAGCAAAAAATAAAAACCGCAGAGGTGATCAAATACCACCACAAGAAAGCTCTATTTGTGGGGAAAAAAAGACATCAATTTTGTTTGGGTGCAACGTCGCACAACCGCGCAATTGTCAGCTAAATTGACACAGTGCCGAATCGCAAAAAATGCTCTGTCAGGAAGGGGGTAAAATCTTCTGGGGCTGAAGTGGTTAATTATATCTCAAAAATGGATAGAACTTCCTAACATGTATACAGTAAAGCCGTATTATTGATGGAGTCCTGCCATATGTAAGCTGGCTGCGATAGTGCAACTCCCCCATTCACCTGCTGTGTAGATTACAAGCTCTGTAATGGAAATGCTGTTCATTCTAATCACTATCTACTCAGACATGTAGACAAAACAGAACTTTCTCCATCAGTATTACTCCAAGCCTCTGATTTCTCTGCTCATACCTGCCTGCAATCTATCACATTCTGATTTTTTTTCTGCTGACCATTAAAGAAGTAGGGCCAAAGCTCTTCTGGCCATACTTCTCCTGTGGGTCACAGGAGTGTAGAATTCCGAAACAGATTCAGCTGACAGCGGGCTAAAGTCCTCTGTCAGCTGATGTCACAAAACCAGTTCAGGCTCTGCAGGGGCTTTGCTAGAATTATTTAAAAAAAACAAGCACCTTTGGGCATCCAGAGGAAAAAACTGTGTTAGGTGTGGGCAAATTGCACTGTGGTAGGGTCTTAAAGGGTTATGGTTAAATGAAACCTGAGCCTACTCACTTTATTCGCTGTATACATTGCACACATATCCCACAGTCCTACAAAATATGCTTTAAAGTGATTGTAAGGCTTATTTTTTTTTTTTAAATAACAAACATGTCATACTTACCTCCACTGTGCAGTTGGTTTTGCATAGAGTGGCCCCGATCCTCGACTTCTGGTAGCTGGTAGCTCCTCCCCACATCGTATAACCCCCTAGGAGAATCACTCTCCAGGGGGATACCTTGCGGGCATGCTCCCGAGTCCAGCATTTGTGTCTATAGACACAAATGCCGTACTCGGCCCCGCCCCTGGCACGCATCATTGGATTTGATTGCCAATGGCTGCGCTGCTATCAATCTATCCAACAAGAGCTGAGACAACAGGCAGAGGGAAAGAGCATGTCTCCGGCGGGGGAATACAGGAATGAGGTGAGTAAAATGGGGGGGTGGGGGGCCGGTCAGTGACAGAGGTTTTAGCATTCATTAAGGTGAAAAAAAAACATGAGGGTTTACAACCCCTTTAATCACTGTGCCACAAGTGAGAATCTAACAGACACATACAAACCATTGCACAATCATACAACAGAAAAAAACTCTTCCATTACATATTCTTTATTGTACACAGTCTACCATAAAGTGGTTGTAAACCCTCACATATACCCAGTAAAGTGACTATGCTACGGTGATACACAGAGATGAAGCAAATTCTCCTACATAAGTTGTACCTGTTTATTTGCAATATTCTCTTTTCTACAGAAGTGGCAAATTTATATAGCTTATGTGAGCTATCACAAAAAAAGGGGGCAGAGAGCTAAAGTTACACTCTGCAGAGCTCAGTGAGGAGAGCTCTGATAGCTGATTGGAGGGAAGAGACACACCCCACTTCACACAGCTCACAGGAACAGAGGAGAGGCTGTCAATCAGCTGGAGGTCCCTCCCCTGTCACCTTTTTTCTCTTATGCCGCGTACACACGATCGGACTTTCCGACGAGAAATGTTCCATGTGAGCTTGTTGTTGGAAAGTCCGACCGTGTGTATGCTCCATCGAACATTTGCTGTCGGAATTTACGCTCACAAATGTTTTAGAGCGGGTTCTCAAATTTTCAGCCAACTTAACTTTGTTGTCGGAAAGTCCGAGCGTGTGTACACAAGTCCGTTGCACAAAAGTTCACGCATGCCTGGAATCAAGCAGAAGGAGCTGGCTATTGAACTTCCTTTTTCTCGGCTCGTCGTACGCCTTGTATGTCACCGCGTTCTCACGTTCGGAATTTTGGGCCAACATTTGTGTGACCGTGTGTATGCAAGACAAGTTTAAGCCAACATCCTTCGGAAAAAAATCCACGGTTTTGTTGGCGGAAAGTCCAATCGTGTGTACGCGCCATAAGTAGCAAGAAAACTTGTCAGAAGTGATTCATTCTGATAGCACAAGAACAGAGCAACAGACAGAAATGACACTTAGTGCTCTTAACTGGGACAAGTACACACTATAGAGCAGTGATGGCGAACCTATGGCACGCGTGCCACAGCTGGCACGCAGAGCCATCTCTGTGGGCACACGAGAGGGTCAAGGACAGAGTTGGAGGTCTCTCTCTCCTCTCAGCCCCCCTCCCTCTCTTTCAGCCCCCCTCTTTTTCCGCTCCCCCTCTTTGTGTCCCCCTCTCTCTGTTCCCCCTCTCTCTCAGCTCACCCCTCTCTCAGCATCTTTCTTGCACCCCTCTCTCTCTGTCCCTCTTCTCTCTCTCTGTCCCCCTTTTCTCTCTCTGTTCCCCCTCTCTCACACCCTCTCTCTCTGTCCCCCATCTCTCTCTCTCTCTCTCTGCCCCCCCTCCCTCTCTCTGTTCCCCCTCTCTCTCAGCTCACCCCTCTCTCAGCATCTCTCTTGCACCCCTCTCTCTCTGTCCCCTCTTCTCTCTCTCTGTCCCCCTTCTCTTTCTCAGTTCCCCCTCTCTCACACCCTCTCTCTCTGTCCCCCATCTCTCTCTCTCTCTCTGTCCCCCATCTCTCTCTCTGTCCCCCCTCCCTCTCTCTTTTCCTCCTCTCTCTCAGCTCACCTCTCTCATCATTTCTCTCACACCCCTCTCTCTCAGCCCCTCTCCCTCTCTCTGTTGCCCCTCTCTCTCAGCATCTCTCTCACAGCATCTCTCTCACACCCCTCTCTCTCTGTCCCCTCTCTCTAAGCCCCTCTCCCTCTCAGCCCCCCTCCCTCTCTCTCAGCCCCCCCTCCCTCTCTCTGTTCCCCCTCTCGCTCTCTGTTCCCCCTCTCTCTCAGCATATCTCTCACACCCCTCTCTCTCTCTCTCTCTCTGCCCCCTCCCTCTCTCTCAGCCCCTCTCCCTCTCTCTGTTCCCTCTCTCTCTCTCTCAGCATTTCTCTCACACCCCTCTCTCTCTCTCTGCCCCCTCCCTCTCTCTCAGCCCCTCTCCCTCTCTCTGCCCCCTCCCTCTCTCTCAGCCCCCCTCCCTCTCTCTGTTCCCTCTCTCTCTCTCAGCATTTCTCTCACACCCCCTCTCTCTCTGCCTCCCCTCTCTCTCAGCCCCCCTCTCTCTCAGCATCTCTCTCACACCCCTCACTCTCGCTGTCCCCTCTCTCTCTCACACACCCCTCTCTCTATCTCTCTCACACCCCCTCTCTCTCTCACACCACCCTCTCTCTCACACAACCCCTCTCTTTCGGTCAGGCCCCCCCTCTCTCGCGAATTGCCGCGTTGGCACTTTGCAACACAAAACCAATGTATTTATTTCAGTTTGGGCACTCAGGCTCAAAAAGGTTCGCCATCACTGCTATAGAGGGACATGCTTTGTTCATGTCTAAGGTTTACAACCACTTTAAAGAAAAACCTTAATAAAATAGTCAGTAGCTTTTTAACAACCAGCATATCTTTAAATAGTAACTACATTGGTCAGAAGTATAATATACTTTGGTAAGTATATAATGTGCTTAGAGCAGGGCTCAAGTCCTGCGGGAACGCATGGGAACGGAGTTCCTGTACTTTTTCCACAACAGGATCTCAGTTCCCGTTAGCAGCCCTGTCCTGCAAGACTTTGAAGTATGCGAGCTGTGTGGCAGGTGCTACACCAGCAGCTGCCGACACAGCTCACAATAGTAAGTGCTTCACACCTGACCATTCAGGCATTGCCAATAGGGGGCCCCATGACAGCTTCCTCTTCGATCTACCTGTCAATCACAGCTAGCTGACGGGTAGATCAGGTCCCTGCTGCTAAGAGATTGTGTTTAGTCAGACCTCTCGTGATGCGATCCTCCCCGCCGGCCCCTCCTGATTTTCTGTCTCCTTATCTCACCCCCATTCTCCTGCATACTTGCTCTGTGTGTCCCGCTGAACCCCCCCCCCCCCCCCCTCCCTCCTCTATCTTCAGTGCCATATGATGAGAGAACCCAGAGGAGGAGCACAGCTATTCTGCTCACAGGACACACAGGGAGAGAGGTGAGCTGAGGGAGGAACATCAGTTTGGGGTGGTAAGCTGAGCACAATACCTGGCAAAGTTTAATGCCAGGAGGCAAGTTTATGTGGAAATATGTGAAGGGTTGGAATAGCAGCGAGTGTGTGTTGGAGCCCTGCAGAGTTTGCAGCCCCCCAAGCTAACATACATCTCCTAAGCAGGAACACATCACTATCTCCCTAAGCTTTCTGTCCAGATAATGTGCAGTTAATTTATGACCTTTCCGTTTAACCCTGTGTTATCCAAACTCTGTTCAATTAAAAGTGTAAACTCACCACATAAACACTCTATATACAAAATAAAATTCCCCAATAAAGATCAGAACATGATGTTCACATTTGCATGGAAAATTGGATGAAAAATACCACTTTTGAAGCGTTCGTGCATATGAACGTATCATTTATTTATTTATTTTGGTGGGGGAGTGGATCTTGGGTGGGAGTTCCCACACTTTTTTCCCCAGGACTTGACCCCTGGCTTAGAGTGCAGTGGTCAAAAAGAAATACACGATATGCAGTAGAGTACATTATTAAGTAACACAAAGTGCAGGGTTTGGGATTTAGTAAAGCACAGGGCACAAGGGTTGGATGTGCATAACACACAGAGTGCAGGGGTTAGCAGTACATAAGACACAGAGCAGGGCCACCAATAAGACAGTACAGCTGTCCCTCCTGTACTGGGCTTGAGCCCCTTCAGTTCAACAGGGGGGGCCTGGGCACTTGACAAGCAGGAGGGCCGGCTGTACTGCCTTCCCTAAAACCGATCCTCCTGTGGACTTATAGGTCCACAGGACTGTAGGCTAGAAATAACTCAAATACAATGTGGAAATGAGTACTTAAATTGGTTGTAAATGCAGAAGGTTTTTTCATTGTAATGCATTTTATGCATTAAGATAAAAAAAATTTTGTGTGCAGCAGCCCCCCCCCCCCATACTTACCTGAGCTCCATCTATATCCAGCGATGTTGCAGGAGTGTCTCAGCTGTCTGGGACTTCCCTCCTCATTGGCTGAGACAGCAGCGCAGCGCCATTGGCTCCCGCTACTGTCAATCAAAGTCAGTAAGAAAATGAGGAGAGAAAGGCGACGGGGCTGGGCCACGGCTCTGTGTCTGAATGGACACACAGAGCAGCGGCTTGGCTCGGGTGCCCCCATAGCAAGCTACTTGCTGTGGGGGCACTTATCAGGATGGAGGGGCCAGAAGCACCAAAGAGGGACCTGAGAAGAGGAGGATCTGGGCTGCTCTGTGCAAAACCACTGCACAGAGCAGGTGAGTATAATGTGTTTGTTATTTTTAACTAAATAAAAACAAGACTTTAGTATTACTAAAATTTTTCATTTTGACTATAGATACCCTTTAAATAAAAAGGTCAGGCGGGTATGGTGCCAGAACTTGGGGCATCGCCGAAGAGATGGGGGGAACATGCCCTGGGTGCCCAGCACTAGTGAAGCCCATGTCGATGGCCTAGTATACAGTGGAGTTGACTTACTAAAAGAATAGAACATGCTATGTTCACTTCAGTCATTCCACTTTTTTTCCCTTGCACATTATTGGGTGTTCAAGGTGAACACAGCTTCACCTATTTTTTACTCAGCTAAGAGAACATTCACTTTACAAAGTGAATATTCAATTTGCTAAGTGAACAGACACTACCTTGAGGTATCACAATTAACTTTCATTCTTTGAATATAGTGTATAAAAGTAAGAAACTGAGGAATTGGCATGCCCCTGTACAAGTGTGTCTATATGGAACCTCCTCTACAGCAGCCCTAGTTAGACATTGATGTCTGGTGGGAGGGGGAGCATTGACAGCACACCGCTGGAGGGCTTCATTTTACAGCGGAACAAAACCCATTGATTTACAGTTTAAAAAAACAGTTACATTGCCAGCACATGCCAGGAATGTAACTGTCACATTGTATGTGCTCTCAACAAACTGTCAAACCTTCAAATGGCTGGTGTCATAGCTGATCACATGTGCAGTTTCATTGCAATTGAAGATCAAAGGGAGGCCAAAATGGCAGCTTCCTTGGCTGAAAATGATAGGAGGGTTTAGTTCTGCTTTAACCACTTCCCGCCCAGCCTATAGCAGAATGACGGCCCAGTGGGGGTTTCATTGTTCTGACTAGACATCATATGACGTCCTTCAGAACAAGCCACTTGTGCGCGCCCCCGGCGGGCACTCGTCGCGGCAATCGTGGTGTGTCCCTCGGACACACCATATCTCTGATCACAGTAAAGAGTCTATGACGTAGGCTCTTTACCATGTGATCAGCTGTGTCCAATCACAGCTGATTGCAGTGTAATGCCCCGTATACACGGTCAGAAATTCCGGCCACAAAATCCGTCAGAATTTTTCTGACGGATTTTGTCCGACACTGGTGTTGCATACACACGGTCGGACAAAGTTGTCGGAAATTCCGATCATTCTGAACGTGGTGACATTCGTTGCGTACGTCGGAACTACGTAGAGGCTAGTAGCTTTGGTCTCGTAATTTGATCTGAGCATGCGTGGCACTTTGTCCGTCGGAATTCTCTACACACGATCGGAAAAAGTCAGATCGGATTTTGTTGTTGGAAAATTTGAGAGCAGGATCTCAAATTTTTTCCGGCGGAAATTCCGACGGAAAAAGTCAGATGGAGCCCACACACGGCCGGATTTTCCGACAACATGGTCCGATCAGACATTCTCCATCGGAATTTCCGACCGTGTGTACGGGGCATAAATAGAAAGTGCCTATTTAAGAGAGGAGAGCTGATAAGCGGCTTTCCTCACAGAGGAGATCTGCACTGATAATCAGTGAAATGATTATCAATGTAGCCCCACCAGTGATGCCAATCAGGGCCCACCAGTAATGCCAATCAGTGCTGCCTTTCAGTGCCCATCAGTGCCCTACGTTGCTGCCTATCAGTGGCCATAAATCCTGCCCATCAGTGCTGCACATCAGTGCCGCCTATCAGTGCCCATCAGTGCTGCATATCAGTAACGCCTATCAGTGCCCACCAGTAGAGCATATTAATGCCTATTCGTTCTCATCAGTGGCCATCAGTGTCACCTCATCAGTGCCCGTCAGTGCAGCCTCATCAGCGCACATCAATGAGTGAGAAAAATTACTTATTTACAAAAGTTTATTACAGAAACTAAGAAAGACTTTTCGGTCTTTTTTTTGTTTGTTTAGCAAAAAATTAAAAACCCAGTGGTAATTAAATACAATCAAAACAAAGCTCTATGGGGGTTATTTACTAAAGGAAAATCCACTTTGTGCTGCAAGTGCACTTGGAAGTAAGGACGCTGTAGATCCGAGGGGGACATGCAAGGAAAATAAAAAACAACATTTTAGCTTCCACATGATTGGATGATAAAATCAGCAGAGCTTCCACTCATTTCAGATCTACCCCTTAGATTTAGAGTGACTGCACTTCCAAGTGCACTTTCAGTGCAAAGTGGATTTGCCTTTCGTAAATAACCCTATGTGTCTTAAAAAATTATAACAATTTTGTTTGGGTACAGAATTGCATGACTGCGCAATTGTCATTCAAAGTGCGACAGGGCTAAAAGCTGGCCTGGGCAGGAAGGGGGTGAAAGTGTCCTGTATTGAAATGGTAAAGAAAGTCATTCTTATGGTGCTAGTATGTGATGCATACTAACACATTATGTCCTTAACTTGCAGGGGGGAATTTTTTTTTTTTTTTTTTCAGACCTTACTACCGCATTAAAAATCTATACCAAATCCCTATCCACGTAGGATAAGGGTCTGGTTTGACTTTTCAATTTTTGCATGAGGTCCTCCCCAAAATCCATACCCTTTTGAGCATGTAGCCTGTAGCATGAGCCGCCCACCCCCCCCCCCCCACCCCCCCCCCCCCCCACACACACACACACATACCAGGCCACATGCCATTAATAGTGGGAGAGTACCTTGCCAGGGTGTGTATCTGTGAGGGGACATAGCAGAATCTTAAAGCCCCATTTGGAGGGCCTAAAAAATCCATCCCTTTATAAGGGGTATATAGTACCCCTTGCTACTCAATTACAAAAAAAAAGGACAAAGTAAACAAACAAGTAAAACAAACAAAGTTCCTTATGAAATAAAATTAATAATGAAAAAATAAACATTGTCCCCTGATGTGAATCCAATGTAAATCATGTTGCCCAGCGATGTAGATCTATCACAAGGGAAAGATCCCTGATGACTCGTGCCGTGATGATAAAAGTGTCTCTTTATGATCTCCGCACACTGAGAATCCTCATTGACTGACACAGAAACAGCCAGTTTATGAAGCTGCGATCTCATCGCTTCACTGGCGATCTGAGTCAGAATTCACCCTCCCCGATTCACCAGCTCAGAGGAGGAGAATCGGGGAGTGAAGAGAGAATCCCGTGGGATCTGAGGGGGAAGATTATTAACTTCCTTATACCTCGTACTGACCCCCCAAGACAGTAACCATGCCCCCTGTCATATTTATGTTTATACATTAGGGCTGTTACTGATTAAAATTTTCGTGTTCGATTGATCGTTTTTTTTTAAATCGATTAATCAACTAATTTCGATTAATAATAACGCACATACAGATCCAACTACTTTTAGCTGATCTCCTTGCATTGCAACCCTGCATTAGTCAGTGGTAAATGTGGTATACACTATATACAATCACCCGACAATAGTTAGTTTCTACAATCTGTGACTTAACTTCACAGTTCACAAATACGTTTTAAATTCAAACTGTAGCACTGACGTAAGTAATTTTTTTTTCCACAGTAGCGTGACAATCCCTCCACCTCCGGTCTAACAAATCACTCTCACTTTATGGCATGGACCCCTGTGCAAACAGGTGGTCATGCAAGCGGGTTTTAAAAGGGTTAACATGGACCATAAACTTCTCTCACATCTCCTTAGATCTCAGCAATGACACCAGGTCATGGGTAGAAAGAAAAGATCTAAGTGCTCACCGCTTAAGTATAAGATTTAATTTTTGTGTTCAAACACAAACTACTCACATTAAGATGATAAAAACACAACATGTAAAGCCGACAATCGTGCTAGTTCCGTAGGGTAGCAGCGGGTGATGTCATGCGTAGCTCCTCCCCCGTAAGCGGTACGTTCAATCAGAACTTCGACGTCACTGGACTCCTCCCCCTTCCCTTCGTTAGCAGACAGAGGCACTTGGGGAAGGGGGAGGAGTCCGGTGATGTCGATGTCCATGACGTCACCGGATCTCCGACGGAATTCCCTGAAGACCCAGAAGCCAACGGAGAGGTGAGTACTGATCAAAAGAATTTTGATCGATCAAAAAAATTAACGATTTATCAAGGAATTAATCTTTAATTTTCAAAGTGGGGGGACTGCTTATTTTATTAGCATTAACCACGCCATCTGTCCGTGTACTGAGTAGTGATAATTTATCGCTGTTTTATAAACTGACATCTCTGTGTTTCGGTGAATTTCTGGTACTGTAATCTTCTCACGAGATTCCAGTATCAGGGGCCGTTCTCCACTATTTGAAGCATTTGTAGATCACTTCACTTCTCAAAAGGAAAAGCGATCTACACCTCTTCATAAACTGGCATCCAGAGGAGAACGAACTCCTCTGAGAATGCTGGAGAATGAAGCAGTGAAATTTTTTAACTGCTTCATAAACAGACACCATAGCCTCCTCTTGCTAAATGACTACTAAATGTCAACAATTAGTATGGCTGACATCATTGACCACATATGGTCATGACTATATGTAGTCAATGACATCACTTGGAATACTTGCTGGTTTGTTTACAGTTTGAAACATGCCGGCAACCAGTGAGAAGCTGTTATTTAGTTGCTCTAGAAATATTCCCACTAAATGAATGACTTCCAGCTGCAGCAGCTATAGATTCAGGTAGGCAGGCGAACCTGCCAGTTTATAATTGAGCCCTCTCCAGATGATAACTCCAGTTTATAAGTGAGCCCTTTTAATAGGATAATGACACAAGTGAAAAAAATTTGCCCTTTCCAGCTGATGACGACCCCAGTATATAAGTGAGTCCTGGATAATGACCTAGATATATAAGCAAGCCCTGCCCAGGTGATGACTCCAGTAAATTAGTGAGCCTTGCCCAATGATGACCTTCAGTATGTACTGTAAGTGAGCTCTCTCGAGTGAAGACCACAGTATATAATTTATCCCTCTCCACATTTTTTTTTGCCCTTCGCAGAGGAGATAGTTTTTGCTTTGAAATAAGTTGTATGTACTAATGAATACCTATACTTATACAGTATATATTTTCTACTGGATAACTGTTATAAGTGATTATGGCAATCTGAAGAAGCAGTATTTAACCGTGAAAGGCGTTATTGGACCTTTACACTTTACAGTAACTCCTTATACTTGACATATGTATTTATGTATTAAGATCTGTATAAGATCTTCCGGAACCATGCTGCAACGTATAGACCGGAGCTGGCGTCAAGGGGGTGGTAATGTGTTTTGGAGCAGCGCAATTCGCTCCTTCGTCAGACCTCTGACGAAGGAGCGAATTGAGCATGCTCCAAAATGCGCAACCACCCCCTTGAGCTTGGTTCCGGAAGTCCATCGGCCATCTTGCTTCCTCGCTTAACCCTCTCATGTGACAGCTGCGGGCCAGCTCTCCCTCCCCCTAGAGGCAAAGGACTATAGAGGATGCCTCCCCCAGTCTCTCTTCCTTCCCCTAACCCTGATGTTGAAGCTGATGTTGATGTGATAATAATCTAGTACAGTTCACTGGAGGACATTTCCTGACAGGAGCGCCCTATTCCTCTTCCTTTTGCATAATATTTGACTCCCACTGCTGTTTAGACAATTTAGCCTCACAATAGCATTAGCTCACATTAGCCTCACAATATTTATGTGTATGTTTACTGTCTGGGTGATAACCCAGTATATAAGTGGTGCCCTGTCTGCATGATGACTCTGAGTATATAAGTGAGCCCACTCCAAGTGAGAACCTTACAATATAAGTGAGCCCTCATCAGGTGATGACCTCACCATATAGGTGATCTCTCGTTTGGGTGATGACCTCACTATATAAGACAGCCCTCTCCAAGTGAGAACCTCACAATATAAGTGAGCCCTCATCAGGTGATGACCTCACCATATAGATGAGCCCTCGTCTGCGTGATGACTCCAAGTATATAAGGGAGTCCTCTCTGGGTGATACCCCCCAGTATATACTGTAAGTGAGCCCTCGCAATGTGATGACCTCATTATATAAGTGAGCCCTGTCTGGGTGATAACTCCAGTATATAAGTGAGTCCTCTCCAGGTGAGAACCTTTGCATATACAGTAAGTGAGCCCTTGCCAGGCGATGACCTCATTATATAAATGAGCACTCTCTGGGTGAAGACCCCAGTATATAAGTGGGTGAGAACCTTAGTATATAAGTGGGTGAGAACCTTAGTATATAAGTGAGCTCTATCCAGGCAATGACCTCAGTATATAAGTGAGCCCACTCTGAGTGAGGACCCCAGTATATAAGTGATCCCTCTCTGAGTGAGGACCCCAGTATATGAGTGAGCCCTCTCTGAGTGAGGACCCCAGAATATCAGTGAGTTATTTCCAGGCAATGACCTCAGTATATAAGTGAGCCCTCTCTAGGTAAAGACCCCAGTATAAGTGAGCTATTTTGTGGTGAAGACTCCAGTATATAACCTGTCCAGGTAAGGAGCCCAGTATATAAGTGAACCCTATTTGTGTGATGACCCCAGTAAGCCCTCCAGGTGGTGACCTCAGTATATAAGTGAGCCCTCTCTCCTGTGATGACTCCAGTATATAGGTGAACCCTATCTATGTGAGGGCCCTAGTATATAAGTGAGTGCTATCCAGGGGATGACTCTAGTACAGTGGTCCTCAACCTAATTAAGATTTGCCAGGGGTCACCGAATCCTGGCCTGTTCCTGAAGCCAGCACCGCTCTCCCAGCCTTTTCGGAACCGCTCAGCAGGGCTGTCCCTTGAGCCTGTGGCCGCCTAGCTGGGCTGTTCCTGGTGCCTGCGGCCGCCTCCTCGGCCTCTTCGCAGCCGCCCATTCAGTTCACGGCATGGGTGGGGGGGAGAGACTAGAGGTCAGCTGACTGGTGAGGAATGTGAAGTGGGAGGGGCTGGATTTCGGCATAGGTGTCACTGCTACGAGACATCACAAAGTCAAAGACACAGAGGTTTATTTACTAAAGCTGGAGAGTGCAAAATCAGGCTCACTTCTGCATAGAAACCAATCAGCTTCCAGGTTTTATTGCCAAAACTTAATTGAACAAGGTGAGGTTAGAAGCTGATTGACTAACATGCACAGTTGCACCAGATTCTGAGTGCTCCAGTTTTAGTAAAATCTACCCCACAGTGAGTAACACTCAGTGGCGGCTGGTGCTCAAAATTTTTGGGGGGGCGCAAACAAACAGCCTCACTGTGCCATCAAACGCTGCCACTGTGCCCATTAAACGCTGCCACTGTGCCCATCAAACGCTGCCACTGTGCCCATCAAACGCTGCCACTGTGCCCATCAAACGCTGCCACTGTGCCCCAAGTTCTGCCACTGTGCCCCAAGTTCTGCCACTGTGCCCCAAGTTCTGCCACTGTGCCCCTTAAGTGCTGCCATTGTGCCCCAAGTTCTGCCATTGTGCCCCTTAAGTGCTGCCATTGTGCCCCTTAAGTGCTGCCATTGTGCCCCTTAAGTGCTGCCACTGTGCCCCTTAAGTGCTGCCATTGTGCCCCAAGTTCTGCCATTGTGCCCCTTAAGTGCTGCCATTGTGCCCCTTAAGTGCTGCCATTGTGCCCCTTAAGTGCTGCCATTGTGCCCCTTAAGTGCTGCCATTGTGCCCCAAGTTCTGCCACAAGTTCTGCCATTGTGCCCCAAGTTCTGCCATTGTGCCCCTTAAGTGCTGCCATTGTGCCCCTTAAGTGCTGCCATTGTGCCCCTTAAGTTCTGCCACTGTGCCCCTTAAGTGCTGCCATTGTGCCCCTTAAGTGCTGCTATTGTGCCCCTTAAGTGCTGCCATTGTGCCCCTTAAGTGCTTCCATTGTGCCCCAAGTTCTGCCACTGTGCCCCTTAAGTGCTGCCACTGTGCCCCCTGCCTGCCCTCTGCACTTACCTTGTCCCGGTGTGCAGCTGGTGACGGCGTCAGGCGACGAGCGGTGTCTCCGTCGGATGTCTTCTCCCGCGCTCCTCCTGTCTTCTTCTGCTGTGATTGGACGCTAGGTGATTGGACGCCTAGCGTCCAATCACAGCGCCTGTGACTTCAGCCAATCAGGTGACAGGTAACAGACCTGGCAACCTGATTGGCTGAGAGGCGGGTCTGTGTTAGGGAAGCGATGTATTCGCTTCTCTAACACAATACTGTGTAATCAGCGAACGCACGGCCGTGCGCCCGCTGTTTACACTTAGGGAAGCCTATTAGAGCACACCGCTCTAATAGGGTCCCCTATTAGAGCTTACAGCTCTAATAGGGGCGCTTCCAGCAACACCCCCCCCACTGTAATTCAGATGCCCGGCGCCCGATCAGGGGCCGGACACCTGAATAGGGGGCGGCAGAGGTGACCAATAGATAGATTCATGCAATGCATGAATCTATCTATTGGTGATAGAGCGGTGCATACTGCACTGTGCGCCCTTAAAGGGACATGGCGCCCTTAAAGGGACATGTTTAAATACATTTTTTTTTTTTTTTGAACTTTTTTTTTTATTTATTTATTTTTTTTTTTAACTGCAAGGAGGGGGGGGGGGCGGCGCCCGGGCGCCCCCTATGGACGGGCCGCCACTGGTAACACTACCTGTGATTATAGTTGCTATTAAAAGTTCCCACTATAGTTCTCAGATCAGCAGATGACCTTGATCAAGCGCACCTAAGTTGGCTGATCAGACCTCCCCACCAGCAATGCCACTCACCCAACTCCCCGCTAGCACTGCCACTGATCCCATTACCCCCACCAAGGAGTAAGAGAAGGAATAAAAATAGAAAATGCATGGAAAGGAGAGGAAAGGAGTGGGAGAAACAAAGAAAAAGAAGAGACAGAATAAGAAAGAACAATAAAGACTGCTAGAGAAAGGGATGGGGGGGGGGGAGAAATTAGGAAAGAGATAAAAGGGAAAGAAAGGAGAACAAAGAGAAAAAGTGGTACATCCTAAAATTCACCATAAGGGGTTTTAATACTGTACGAGTGGAAGGGACTCAGGGAGTGCTAAATATCCGTGGGTTAGGGGCGCAAATTACTTGTCTTGCCTTGGGTGCTGACAACCCACGCTATGAAAATAATTTTACTGTTGGGGGTCCCCACAACTTGGGAAATTTTATCAAGGGAGTCACGGCACTAGGGGGTTGAGAACCACTGCTCTAACATATAGGTGAGCCTTTTCTGGATGATGACTCCAGTATATAAGTGATCCCCATCCAGGTGAGGACCCCAGTATGTAAGTGAACCCTATCAGGGTGATGACACCAGTGAGCCCTTTCCAGGTTATGACCACAGTATACAAGTGAGCCCTCTCTCCTGTGATGACTCCAGTATATAAGTGAACCCTAACCAAGTGAGGGCCCTACTATATAAGTGAGCCCTCTCTCCTGTGATGACTCCAGTATATAAGTGAACTCTAACCAAGTGAGGGCCCTACTATATAAGTGAGCCCTCTCTCCTGTGATGACTCCAGTAAATACGTGAACCCTACCCAGGTGAGGGCCCTACTATAGAAGTGAGCCCTCTCCAGGTGATGACTCCAGTATATAAGTGAGCCCTACCCACGTGAGGACCCCAGTATGTAAATTAACCCTATCCAGGTGAGGGCCCTAGTTTATAAGTGAGCCCACTCCAGGTGATGACTCTAGCATATGTGTGAGCCATGTTTGGGTGATTATTCTAGCATATAAAAAAATAACTATTCTGGTGAGAACCCTAGTATATAAGTGAGCCCTATCTGGGTGATGGCTCCGGTATTTAAGTGAGCCTTCTCAAGTGATGAGTCCCCCTGGGCTCAGGAAGTGATTGCGGTGAGAAGTGCAGTGTGGCTGTGCGGGGATCTGGGCTCTTATGTACACAGCCTGGACTCTGCACAGCTCTGGCCCACGCACATTCCTGAACATTGAATGAGGCCAATTCGTTTCCTGCCTATTAAATGATTATTTTTTTGACCCTGAGGAAACTTGTAGGAGAAATCTCATGTATTAGTCTTTACACTTTCGAAATAAAACAAAATTGTGACTTTCCAGACTTGTAAGTATTGAAAAAATAGAAACAAAGTGTGAATCTGCAGGAGGAGGATCAGTGCCAATATCACCAAAGTGCAGCCTGTACTTTCAGAGACTGACACCAAACACACCGAACCACTTCTCTCATTGTTCCAAGTAGTATTAATAAGAATAATAAGATTATTATTATTACTATATAATTTGTTTAGTTCGGGTAGTCCTATAATAATAACTGTGACTCTAGTAATAGGAATAGCATCATTATGAAGCCAATAAAAATGACTGTTATCCTAGGTCAGTGATCTTCGTTTATCAAAAATACTACTATTAGAAACAGTTTACTACTATCAGTAACAATTTACTACTATCAGTAACAATTCTAGGAATAATTGAGGCCATAATGCTGTTAATGGGCTCTGATGGGTTGATTTACTAAAACTAAAGAGTGCAAAATCTGGTACAAAATCTGAAACCAATCAGCTTCCAGGTTTTATTGGCAAAGCTTAATTGAACAAGCTGAAGTTAGAAGCTGATTGGCTACCATGCACAGCGGTACTAGAGTTTGCATTTTCAAGTCTTAGTAAATAAACCCCACAGACATGTGCGTGCGCAGGGGGTATGCCGGATGTGCCTGGGCACATTCTAATCACCCAGTGTGGTGCAGATTCCCCCTGCTGATATTTCACCAAAACTCCTAAAAAAAAATTGTAAAAAATCATAAAAATAAAAAATAAAATTTTTAAAAATAATAGAAAAATAAAATAATAAAAATGAAAAACTACTGACAGCACTCACTGCCCTATTGACACCGTCCACTACATTTTAACATGTTTAAAAAAAAATTTAGAATGCGTATATATATATATATATATATATATATATATATATATACACGCATGTGTGCGCACACATATGCCCACTGATTACAATAATAGTACAGTAGCACTTCAACTTACAGGCGAGAAGTACTATTCTTAGAAATAGTAATATACAAAGGGCATCCAAACTAACAAAAAAAATGATAGCGAGCTGTACACCTAGCAGTTTGTGCTAGTATTAGGATTACAACCAAGTCTGTGGCAGAGACTTTGCTCTATTTGAATAAACTATCAGGTGCTAGGCCTGGTGAGAGAAGGCTTATCCGATGGCTTTGAAAATCCAGTTGTGAATGGCTATTGTCTGGATTTTATAGTGAGAGACTTTCAGTTTTAATCAGTTCCAAGAGTACCTGAACTTTCTACCTGAACCCTCTATCCCTATTGAGAGACTGTGTTTGTCTACCATTTTTGCAAATAAAAATCCCAAAGTGGATCCAGTGTCAGTTTCTGCAATTCTTTGGACCATCTACCTCATGAAACCCCTAGACATCTACGAGGTCAAGAAGGTAACGGTAAGCCCAAATCAAACCAGCAGCTCTTTCGGGGGTTAGTGCTACATTTAGAATTTTTAAACTTTGTCTATGGAAATTTTTAAAGGTAAAAGTTTGTCGCCATTCCACGAGCGGGTGCAAATTTGAAGCATGACATATTGGGTATCAATTTACTCGGCGTAACATTATCTTTCACAATATGAAAACAAATTGGGCCAATTTTACTGTTGTCTTAAGTTTTAATTAAAAAAAAATTATTTTTTTTCAAAAAAAGTGCGCTTGTAAGACCGCTGCGCAAATACGGTGTGACAGAAAGTATTGCAAAGACCGCCATTTTATTCTCTAGGGTGTTAGAAAAAAATATATAATGTTTGGGGGTTCTAAGTAATTTTCGAGCAAAAAAAAAACCTTTTTTTAACTTGTAAACACCAAATCGCAGAAAGAGGCTCGTTCCTTAAGTGGTTAACACGGAAATTTTATCTAGTATGATAAAGCAGAATAGGCTATTGATTTGTACCATTGGTTCCAGCTCCTGTTGAGTAAACCTATGCTTGTTTGTATACCTTTGTCTATTTGGATTACAGAGTCATGTTTACACTAGGGTTAACGAACAATGATGGTAGGTTATAATGGGTGGAGCTCAAAGTGCACAGGACACTCGCTGTTTTGCCAGGGAAGGGCTAGGCTGTAATCTTTTACAACAGCTTTTATTTGTATTACTCAGAGCACAGAAGATTGCAAAGTGGAATTACTTTTTAATAAGAATCAAAGAAAAGATTTTCTCTTTTCCGAGAAAATTATTTGTATGCTTTGTAGTTATCATGCCAGATATTTGTTAGCTTTGCAAAGTTAAACTTAAATTGATTTAAACAAATTAGAAAGAAAGAAAAACCTTATCAATTCCATAGTCTAGGTAAACATTGGGATGGTTTTTCGGCTAGAAGGGAAGCCTTTGTTTCCTGTTGATATAAATGATAATCTGTACTGTCAAGGAGATGAAGGGTGGAGAGAACCATTTAATCAAGAAATAGATAATAAGTGAAACTTTGAAGTCCAGCAGACTGCTGAAAATAAAGGGGCAATAACTCAATAAACCATTAAATCCTGACTCATATAAAAGCAGAACTCTTTAGCCAGAAATAGGTATTCTGTAGATTTAGAAAAAGAGAGATTTTCCACACTCTTTTTGTCATAGCACCATTTACTGGCACATGTAGAGAGGGTAAGTCACCAACAACTGGGGCACAGATGGCAGCTTTAGGTTGGGTCACACTATTGCGAATTGGGTGTGGATTCTCCGCATCCAATTCGCAAAAGCAGGAGTTTTTGACCGGCTCTCGATGAACCTGGTTCACATATCTCCGCTGCGGCTCCGCTGAAAATTTGCACTGGGGTCCTGTGCGTCTTTTGGTCCATTTCAGGTCCGAATTCAGCCAAACATTCGTGCTGAAATCGGACCTGAAATGGTGAACCAGGACGCACCAGACCCCTGCTGGGAGCCGCGTGCAGCGATGATGTGAACCCAGCCTTAAAGTGAATTTTGACTTTTCCAGTCAAATTGGGATAACACTTATGTATGGGAACTTATGTTTGTTACACGTTACCATTACCATGGAATAATTAAAAGAATAACTCTTTTCCTCAGGATGCGCACAGTACCCTTTGTCTTCTGTAATGACCTGAAAGTAGATAAAGCCTAGTACACACGGGCAAAATGTCGGCCGACATTTGGCCTGTGTGCATGGCAGCCAGTCCTACCAAATGGCCAGCTTCTGTCGAAGGCTCATGACCGAAAAAGCTCTGCTGACAGGCTCCCAGTCAGCGCTCTCGGCCAATGGCTGAGAACACTGACTGGAGAGTTTTGGCAGGGGGGCGATCCCCCTGTCAGAACCCAATAGAACAGCAGGGGAGATCACTGTACTAACATAGGATTGTTAGTACAGCGGCTCAGACCTGAGCTGGCAGTTTTTTTCATTCAACCCAGCGGTAGGGATGGGCCCGGTGCTCGATGCGAACCCATGTTCGCATCGAGCACCGGGTGTTCGCTCGCTCGGCGAGCCCAGAACTATTTTGGCCGCTCGCATCACGTTGGTGTGAGGCGAGCGGCCCCGCAATGCATTGCGGCCGGCGCGGCCGGCGCAGTGCATTGCTGGCTGATGATTGGCCAAGCATGCACTGTGACCCCCGCATGCTTGGCCAATCACAGCGCCGGAAACTCAAAGAGCCATAATTGGCTACAGGCAGGATGCCTGTAGCCAATTACAGCTCAGGGGCTTTAGTACACGCCCCCTCTTATAAAAGGCCGCCACGCCATCGGCGCCGGTCACATGCTGTTCCGGCGTAGAGAGAGCAGGATCGTTCTGTGTCACTCTGCTAGATTTAGTTAGAGAGATTTAGTTAGAGAGATTTAATTAGATAGATTCATTTAGAAAGATTCATTTAGAAAGAGGGGCTTGTAGTGTGTTCGTGGCAGGCAGGCACTGGCAGGCAGTGGCAGCAAACAGAGCTCCTATATTTTGTTCCCAGAGGCACCTATAGGACTTGTAGTGTGTTCGTGGCAGGCAGGCACTGGCAGCAAACAGAGCTCCTATATTTTGTTCCCAGAAGCACCTATAGGACTTGAAGTGTGTTAGTCCCATCACACAGAGCTATATTTTCTTCCCAGAAGCACCTATAGGACTTGAAGTGTGTTAGTCCCATCACACAGAGATCATATATTTTGTTCCCAGAAGCACCTATAGGACTTGAAGTGTGTTAGTCCCATCACACAGAGCTATATTTTCTTCCCAGAAGCACCTATAGGACTTGAAGTGTGTTAGTCCCATCACACAGAGATCATATATTTTCTTCCCAGAAGCACCTATAGGACTTGAAGTGTGTTAGTCCCATCACACAGAGCTATATTTTCTTCCCAGAAGCACCTATAGGACTTGAAGTGTGTTAGTCCCATCACACAGAGATCATATATTTTGTTCCCAGAAGCACCTATAGGACTTGTAGTGTGTTAGTCCCATCACACAGAGATCATATATTTTGTTCCCAGAAGCACCTATAGGACTTGTAGTGTGTTAGTCCCATCACACAGAGCTATATTTTGTTCCCAGGAGCACCTATAGGACTTGAAGTGTGTTAGTCCCATCACACAGAGCTATATTTTCTTCCCAGAAGCACCTATAGGACTTGTAGTGTGTTAGTCCCATCACACAGAGATCATATATTTTGTTCCCAGAAGCACCTATAGGACTTGAAGTGTGTTAGTCCCATCACACAGAGCTATATTTTCTTCCCAGAAGCACCTATAGGACTTGAAGTGTGTTAGTCCCATCACACAGAGATCTATATTTTGTTCCCAGAAGCACCTATAGGACTTGAAGTGTGTTAGTCCCATCACACAGAGCTATATTTTGTTCCCAGAAGCACCTATAGGACTTGAAGTGTGTTAGTCCCATCACACAGAGCTATATTTTGTTCCCAGAAGCACCTATAGGACTTGAAGTGTGTTAGTCTCATCACACAGAGATCATATATTTTGTTCCCAGAAGCACCTATAGGACTTGAAGTGTGTTAGTCCCATCACACAGAGCTATATTTTCTTCCAGAAGCACCCATAGGACTTGTAGTGTGTTAGTCCCATCACACAGAGATCATATATTTTGTTTCCAGAAGCACCTATAGGACTTGAAGTGTGTTAGTCCCATCACACAGAGCTATATTTTGTTCCCAGAAGCACCTATAGGACTTGAAGTGTGTTAGTCCCATCACACAGAGCTATATTTCTTCCCAGAAGCACCTATAGGACTTGAAGTGTGTTAGTCCCATCACACAGAGATCCTATATTTTGTTCCCAGAAGCACCTATAGGACTTGAAGTGTGTTAGTCCCATCACACAGAGCTATATTTTGTTCCCAGAAGCACCTATAGGACTTGAAGTGTGTTAGTCCCATCACACAGAGATCATATATTTTGTTCCCAGAAGCACCTATAGGACTTGAAGTGTGTTAGTCCCATCACACAGAGCTATATTTTCTTCCCAGAAGCACCCATAGGACTTGAAGTGTGTTAGTCCCATCACACAGAGATCATATATTTTGTTCCCAGAAGCACCTATAGGACTTGAAGTGTGTTAGTCCCATCACACAGAGCTATATTTTCTTCCCAGAAGCACCTATAGGACTTGAAGTGTGTTAGTCCCATCACACAGAGCTATATTTTGTTCCCAGAAGCACCTATAGGACTTGAAGTGTGTTAGTCCCATCACACAGAGATCCTATATTTTGTTCCCAGAAGCACCTATAGGACTTGACGTGTGTTAGTCCCATCACACAGAGCTATATTTTCTTCCCAGAAGCACCTATAGGACTTGAAGTGTGTTAGTCCCATCACACAGAGATCCTATATTTTGTTCCCAGAAGCACCTATAGGACTTGAAGTGTGTTAGTCCCATCACACAGAGCTATATTTTCTTCCCAGAAGCACCTATAGGACTTGAAGTGTGTTAGTCCCATCACACAGAGCTATATTTTCTTCCCAGAAGCACCTATAGGACTTGAAGTGTGTTAGTCCCATCACACAGAGATCCTATATTTTGTTCCCAGAAGCACCTATAGGACTTGAAGTGTGTTAGTCCCATCACACAGAGCTATATTTTGTTCCCAGAAGCACCTATAGGACTTGAAGTGTGTTAGTCCCATCACACAGAGATCCTATATTTTGTTCCCAGAAGCACCTATAGGACTTGAAGTGTGTTAGTCCCATCACACAGAGCTATATTTTGTTCCCAGAAGCACCTATAGGACTTGAAGTGTGTTAGTCCCATCACACAGAGCTATATTTTGTTCCCAGAAGCACCTATAGGACTTGAAGTGTGTTAGTCCCATCACACAGAGATACTATATTTTGTTCCCAGAAGCACCTATAGGACTTGAAGTGTGTTAGTCCCATCACACAGAGCTATATTTTGTTCCCAGAAGCACCTATAGGACTTGAAGTGTGTTAGTCCCATCACACAGAGATCCTCTATTTTCTTTGCAGAAGCACCCATAGGACTTCTAGTGTGTTAGTGGCATCACACAGAGCTCCTATATTTTCTTCTCAGCAGCACCCACAGGACTTCTAGTGTGTTAGTGGCATCACACAGAGCTCCTATATTTTCTTTGCAGAAGCACCCATAGGACTTCTAGTGTGTTAGTGGCATCACACACAGCTCCTATATATTCTTCTCGGCAGCACCCACAGGACTACCGACTACAATGGCTGGAAGACCGCCAAGGGGAGGCAGAGCGTGCAGAGCCAAGAACACAGGGCAGGCAGGCTCTGTTTCTAGTGGACGTGGCCGTGGACGTGGTCGTGCATCGTCATCAGCACGTGGCCATGGGACACGCGCGTCTTTGTTTTCGGCAGCTGGACATGTGGAGCCGCATCATGCTGAAGGCTTGGTAGAATGGATGACCAAGCCCTCCTCATCCTCCTCATCCTCTCTCACCCAGGCTCAGGGTACTGGCAGAGCAGCTGCCAACGCGTACTCAATGGCATCATCAGCCACCCCTTCCCTAGACCCACCATGTCCTCCTGAGGAGTCCCCCGAACTCTTTGAGCACAGTGTTGGGTACATGCTCCAGGAGGATGCCCAACGATTCGAAGGCTCGGATGATGATACCCAGCTTGAGGAATCTGGCAGTACTGTTCCACCAGCTGCAGCTTACTGCCAGGTTTGCTCTAGTGGTGAAGAGGGAGGGGATGATGAGGTCACTGACTCCACGTGGGTGCCTGAAGGGAGAGAGGATGAGGAGGAGGACGAGGAGGAGGAGGATGCGGCGTCACATGTCCAACGAGGCAGGATGCCCCCTGGAGGCCAGGTAGAGGCCAGCACAGCAACTGTACAACACCGCAGAGCTCCGCCTGTGCAGGGCGCTGCCTCTGCACGTTATCAGAAAAGTTCTTTGGTGTGGGCCTTTTTTGAGACGAGTGCATCAGATCGCACCACTGCTATTTGCAATATTTGTCTCAAGCGTATCTCGCGTGGCCAAAACATCAGCCGCTTGGGCACCACAAGCATGACCAGACATATGTCGACCTGCCATGCAGCTCGTTGGCAGGCACACATAAAAGACCCACACCAAAGAACTAAGCGGACCTCTCCTTGCTCCTCATCAGCTGGGATCTCCATCCCCACTACACCTTCAGTGCTCTCTGAAAGCTGCTCTGAGAGGACTGAAGGTGTAGAATTAGGTGTGTCACAACCAAGTACTTGCAGTACACCGACGTCCGATTGCAGCAGGCAAATTTCCCTGCCCCAGCTGCTGGACCGTAGAAAGAAGTACACTCCCAGCCATCCACATGCCCAGCGGTTGAATGCTAGCTTGGCTAAATTGCTAGCACTTCAACTGCTGCCTTTTCAGTTGGTAGACTCGGCCCCCTTCCGTGAGTTTGTTCAATGTGCGGTTCCTCAGTGGCAGGTTCCCAAACGCCACTTTTTCTCACGGAAGGCGATTCCGTCTCTCTACCGGCATGTGGAAGGCAATGTCCATGCCTCGCTGGACAGGGCGGTCAGCGGTAAGGTGCATATTACCGCTGACTCATGGTTCAGCAGGCATGGACAGGGACGGTACCTTTCTTTCACGGCCCATTGGGTCACTCTATTGGCAGCTGGGAGGGATGCAGGACAAGGTGCAGTAGTGTTGGAGGTTGTTCCGCCACCACGCCTCCAAAACGCTACTACTGCTACTGGTTGTGACACACCTCTCTCCTCCACCCCCTCCTCTTCTTCTTCCTCCAGTGCTCTGTCCTTGGAACCAGCGGTGCTCCGTAGGCGTACAAGGGGCTACGCAAGTACGCAGGCAAAAAGATGCCATGCCGTGCTTGCGCTGGTGTGTTTTGGGGGACAGGAGCCACACTGGGCCAGAGGTTCTGGCAGCTCTGCAGGGGCAGGCCGAGAGGTGGTTGACGCCACGTCAGCTTAAGACAGGAATGGTCGTTTCTGACAATGGCACCAACCTCCTCTCCGCCCTGCGACAGGGGCAGCTCACCCATGTGCCCTGCATGGCTCACGTCCTCAACCTGGTGGTGCAGCGGTTCTTGGGCAGGTTCCCAGGCTTACAGGATGTCCTGAGGCAGGCCAGGAAAGTCTGTGTGCATTTCCGCCGATCTTATAATGCCAGTGCTCAGCTGACTGAGCTGCAAAAGGAGCTGAACCTGCCCAAGAACCGCCTAATATGTGACATGCCCACCAGGTGGAACTCAACGTTGGCCATGCTGCAGCGACTGCACACGCAGCAGAGGGCCATCAATGAGTACCTTTGCGACTACGGCACCAGGACAGGGTCAGGGGAGCTTGTTTTTTTTTCCCCACGTCAGTGGAGCATGATCAGGGATGCATGCACTGTCCTCTCACCATTTGAGGAGGCCACGAGGATGGTGAGCAGTGACAGTGCATGCATCAGTGACACTGTCCCTCTTGTCCACCTGTTGGAGCATACGCTGCGTGGGATAATGGACAGGGCACTTGAGGCAGAACAGAGGCAGGAAGAGGAGGACTTCCTTGCCTCTCAAGGCCCCCTTTATCCGGACAGTGTTCCTTCTGTCCCACCCATCACACAGGAAGAGGATGAGGAGGAGGAGGAGGAGGAGGATTGTGTGAGCATGGAGGTGGAGCCTGGCACTCAGCATCAGCAGCAGCAGTCTTTTAGGGATGATGTACAGTCCCAACAAACCAGTGGACTTGTACGTGGCTGGGAGGAGGTGACTGGCGATCATGTCATCCTCAGTGACCCAGAAGACTCCGGACCGAATGCCTCAGCTAACCTACGCTGCATGGCCTCCCTGATCCTGCAAAGCCTGCTGAAGGATCCTCGTGTTCTTCGGATCAAGGAGAGGGACCATTACTGGCTGGCCACTCTCCTTGATCCGCGGTACAAGGGTAAGGTTGCGGACCTTATCTTGCCGTCGCAGAGGGAGCAGAGGATGAGACATCTCAGGGAGGCCTTGCAGAAAGGTCTGTGCAACGCGTTCCAGAAACTGGGAGGTTACAAACTCCTGGTCCTGGGCGACGAGTTGCTGAGGCTTCGGTCAGTAGCAGAAGGAGCGGTGGGGAAGGTGGACGTCTGACCGATGCGTTCAGACAATTTTTTAGTCCGCAGCCCCAAGGTATGATCGGTTCCAGCAACCATCGCCAGCGTCTGATATACATGGTGCAGGAATACCTTGGGGCAAGGTCAGACTTGGACACCTTTCCCACCGAAAATCCTCTGGCTTACTGGGTCCTGAGGATGGATCACTGGCCAGAGCTTGCACAGTATGCAATTGAGCTACTGGCCTGTCCTGCCTCCAGCGTTCTTTCCGAACGCACATTCAGTGCTGCTGGAGGATTTGTCACCGATCATAGGGTGCGCCTGTCCACCGCCTCGGTTGATCGACTGACCTTCATCAAAATGAATCAGTCTTGGATCACCACCAGCTACCAGGCACCTGAAGCGGATATAACCGAATAATTTATAATGTCACATCCCTTCAAGACTGCCTATGCTGATGCTGAGTGACTGTCCTCTTATGTTCACTGACTATCCTCTTCCTCCTCCTCAATGATCCATGCCACCACACCAGTGCCTAAGGCACAATTTTTCAGCCCCTGTTTAACAGGGGCGTGTACATACAACTTTTATAAAAAAATGCTTCGCAACACGTGTGACTGCTGTGCTCCAAGTACAGTATCTGTGAGGGGTTGCAGTGTTGTGGCACCAGCAATTACAAATCTTGATCTAATAGTTCACAGCAGGGCCCATTCCTGCGCCCACCAAGAGTAACTATGAGGGCCTACAGTCTTGTGGCAACACCGTCCACCACCACCGCCAAAGGCACAATTTTTCAGCCCCTGTTTAACAGGGGCGTGTACATACAATTTTTATAAAAAAAAGCTTCGCAACACGTGTGACTGCTGTGCTCCAAGTACAGTATCTGTGAGGGGTTGCAGTGTTGTGGCACCAGCACCAGTGCCTAAGGCACAATTTTTCAGCCCCTGTTTAACAGGGGCGTGTACATACAATTTTTTATAAAAAAAGCTTTGCAACACGTGTGACTGCTGTGCTCCAAGTACAGTATCTGTGAGGGGTTGCAGTGTTGTGGCACCAGCACCAGTGCCTAAGGCACAATTTTTCAGCCCCTGTTTAACAGGGGCGTGTACATACAATTTTTATAAAAAAAAGCTTCGCAACACGTGTGACTGCTGTGCTCCAAGTACAGTATCTGTGAGGGGTTGCAGTGTTGTGGCACCAGCACCAGTGCCTAAGGCACAATTTTTCAGCCCCTGTTTAACAGGGGCGGGTAATTACAAATCTTGATCTAATAGTTCACAGCAGGGCCCATTCCTGCGCCCACCAAGAGTAACTATGAGGGCCTACAGTCTTGTGGCAACACCGTCCACCACCACCGCCAAAGGCCCAATTTTTCTGCCCTGTTCATCAGGTGCTTGCAATTACAAATCTTGATCTAATAACTCACAGCAGGGCCCATTCCTGCGCCCACCAAGAGTAACTGTGAGAGCTTACAGTCTTGTGGCAACACCGTCCACCACCACCGCCAAAGGCCCAATTTTTCTGCACTGTTCATCAGGTGCTTGCAATTACAAATCTTGATCTAATAACTCACAGCAGGGCCCATTCCTGCGCCCACCAAGAGTAACTGTGAGAGCTTACAGTCTTGTGGCAACACCGTCCACCACCACCGCCAAAGGCCCAATTTTTCTGCCCTGTTCATCAGGTGCTTGCAATTACAAATCTTGATATAATAACTCACAGCAGGGCCTATTCCTGCGCCCACCAAGAGTAACTGTGAGAGCTTACAGTCTTGTGGCAACACCGTCCACCACCACCGCCAAAGGCCCAATTTTTCTGCCCTGTTCATCAGGTGCTTGCAATTACAAATCTTGATCTAATAACTCACAGCAGGGCCCATTCCTGCGCCCACCAAGAGTAACTGTGAGAGCTTACAGTCTTGTGGCAACACCGTCCACCACCACCACCACCCCCAATTTTTCTGCCCTGTTCAACAGGTGCATGCAATTACAAATCTTGATCTATTAACTCACAGCAGGGCCCATTCCTGTGCCCACCAGTCTTGTGGCTACACCAACATCTAATAGGGCAAATTTCTGCAGAGTATATACGCCAGGCCCCTACTTTCAAACATCCAACTTACAAACGACTCCTACTTGCAAATGGAAAGAGAAAACAGGAAGTGAGAGGAAATCTACCCCTAGGAAGGGAAATTCTATCCTGTTAGATTTAATTTGGGAAAAAGGTATCTCCTCTCTACTGATACTTTATCACCAATCCTTGTTTCAATTAAAACCCCACTTTTCCAAAAACATTTTTCATTGGGACGGAAAGTGAGGTGACATGTTCTGAACAGATGTGCAAAGACAGCAAATGTTACAGGGGTGATAACTCCTCCCTATGTTCTCCAAAAAGCTTAAAGCTTTTGGGATGGAGCTACACTTCATAATGTACCTGTTCAGATTCTACTTAAGAACAAACCTAAAGCCGCAAGTGTTTTTAAATGGCTTCTTTTTTTCCTTTACAAATGTCATTTTGTGCAAGGACAGTTCTAAACACGGGAAACACATGCCACTTCACAGGCATACTTTTGACACCCCCCAGGTACCATATTTAAAGGAAAATTTCACTTTTATTTTTTCACTTTATGCATCATTAAAATGACTGCTCCCGAAAAAAACGTTAGTTTTTAAAAGTTCTTTTTGCATTGATATATGTCCCCTGGGGCAGGACCCGGGTCCCCAAACCTGTTTTATGACATTAACATGCATATTGGCCGTTGTAATTAGCACTTTTGATTTCGAACGTTCGCGTCCATTATAACGTATAGGGTTCGAAAATTTGCGCGAACTTTCGGTCCGTTCGAAGGTTCTGGTGCGAACCGAACCCGGGGGTGTTCGGCTCATCTCTACCCAGCGGTAATAAACTAGTGGTGTGTATTAGCTTTAGTTCCCTATATGGGCCACTTATGTATTTATATATGGTGATCAGATTCCTCCTTAATCACCTGTTCTCAAGAGAGAGAGAAGCTGCTACCCTGGAAGGAGGGGTGAGACATACTACCTCTGATCTCTGCACAAGGTATTGTCTGACTCACCCATAATTGGATGTCATTGGTTCCATCTGACCTTGATTCATACCTAATTAGTTTCATGAGAGAGGTCCCACTAGGACACTGATTCATTTGTTCCTCTCTTATACGTGAGGCCTGATGAGCTCTTCAATTTTAAAATACCCACTTCAATCAACTTGGGCTCCACCCCTAACCAGAGACAACACTTTATTTACATCAGACTAGATTTTGGCTTGCTCTGGTCTATGTTTATGTGCTTGAGGTTTGTCTTACCATGAGCTGGCAGCCTATCTCTGAGACCCCCAATTTCTCCATCCATAAAGCATTGAGCACACTATATTGCATCCATCCTGGATTTGTCTTTAACTGTCTGTGATTTACTTGTTTTCAATACACCCAATTCTGTTGGTCCTGATGAAGTGGATGATCCGCGAAACACGTTGACCTTCTCAGAAGATTGAATGCGATTATCTCTGTAATGTATTTCACATACAACAATATGTGTTTTTATGTTGTATGTAATAAAAAAATTTTTTTATACAAACTGTATGATATAAGATAATTTTTATTTTTTGCATGGTAAGTGTGCACACTGGAGTATATTTAAAATCCCAAAATACTCTGTCCTTTTGCTGTTAACAGTTTTGTTGCCTTTCTCTGCACTTTTTCCAATTCTCTGTTATCCTTTTTTATAAACTGGTGCCCAAAACTGAACTGCATATTCCAGATGAGGTCTTACTAATGATTTGTACAGGGAAAAAAAATGATGTCCCTCCCTCTAGAGTCTATACCTATTTTAATACAAGAAAGTATTTTGCTAGCTTTAGAAACTGCAACTTGGAATTGCATGCAGATATTAAAGTGGTTGTAAAGGCAGAAGGTTTCTTTCTTTTTTCTTAATGCATTCTATATATGCATTCTGTAAGCAGCAGTCCCCCTAGTCTCCCTAATACTTACCTGAGCCCCATCTCTATCCACGAGTGCCTTGGCCGTCTGGGACTCTGATGTCAATCAGGAGAGAGAGAGGGTGGGGCCGAACAGCGTCTCTATGTCTGAATGTACACACGGAGCTGCAGCTCAGCTCAGGTGCCCCCATAGCAAGCTGTTTGCTGTGAGGGCACTCAACAGGCGAGAGGGACCAGGAGCTCCAGCCAGGGACCAGAGAAGAGGAGGGTCTGGGCTGCCCTGTGCATAACCACTGCACAGAGCAGGTAAGTATAACAAGTTTGTTATTTTAAACCCCACAGCTCTGGACCCCCTGCATGTTAAACATACACACACACCCCCAGCTCTGCCCCTAGCTCTGTCCCTTCCTACCTTAATCATGCAGAGGGAAAGACATAGCAGCGCTGAACAGAGGGCGGGAACTGCAGGAGTTCATTTTTCATATTAGCAAGCTAATGACTGGTTGCCAGGACCACCTAGCAAACAATCACCTGCTGGTTTACTTAAAAAGTAAACTCCAGCAGTTCCTCTATTGAGCACTGCTCACTGTCTCTCTCTCTCTCCCCTGTGGTACATTTTTTTACCCTGCACCACTCTGTCAATAGGCAGCCGGCTCTGGGTGTCACCTGGCAAGGTAGTGGTACGGTCCACACCCGGCCCGGGCACCCCCATACCCTGTCACAGCTCGCCTTTTCAAGCTATCCCTGACCAGTCACAGCACTGCACTGCCTGAGCCTTTTCCGCTGTCATCGCTTCACTCGTGCAGGGGGGTTGTCTACCGGCCTGACACCCCCCCCCCCTAGTGTGTGGCCCCCCCGGGTGAACTGCCCCCAGTTGGTATGCCACTGAACATAGCTATAAGACCTGGGATCAACTGAGTACTGGTAGGCATGCTTTTTTATGGAAAAGGTAAATGCTATAGGTGAAGAACACAGAGACAGCTATAGAGGTAGGCGTGATACCCCACTTACCATGAGAAAAATCAAAGGAATGTACTAAAAACAAAATTATTCAAACACAATTTTACTAGTGTATATGACCAATTTGATAGAGATCCTCTCTCCATTCCAGTCTTTTCAATATAGGTGGGGCAGGAAGTTATCATTTATAAATGTGTACTTGAAGATTTGTATTTTTTCCATTTTTTGGCATTAAAGAATATATCTGCTAAGCACTATATTCATCCAAACTCCCCATATAACAAGCCTAGTACAATTTCAGAAACAAAAATCTTTCGGAGAAGAAGATTAAACCCTCTGGATCCTGTTCCCTCACAAATGCTACGTTCACCCTCTGGCTCTATGCTACACTCTCTAACCCACATCTTTAATCTCTCCCTCTCTTCTGGCATCTTCCCCAACTCTCTAAAACATGCATTTGTCAGACCCATACTTAAAAAGCCCTCACTGGACCCATCCAATCTTAACAACCTACATCCCATTTTCTGGCTCCCCTTCTTATCAACCAACTGAGTGTCCACCTCACTGATAATAGCCTTCTTGACAGTGGTGGGTCAAAAAAAAAAAATTATAAAAAAAAAAGTTTTAAAATTGGCCCTTTAAAAAAATAAATAAAAAAAAAAGGTCCTTAAGTGCACTGTGTTCGGACACAGTGCACTATGGGAAGCGCCACGTCTATGCAATCACGAGATTGCAGATGTGGCGCTTCATTTGCGGGCTTTTGTACCGCCTTGCGGTGCATCCCGAAGTGCCAAGTAGCTCTCACCCGGTGCCCGTAGTATCTATTACTACGGCCGGGTGGTTTGATTGACATCCGAGTTAGATGTCACTTCCGGTTTTCTCTCTCCCATTGCGCCTGAGAGATAAAACCAGAAGTATGAGGAGCGGACTCCTCCACCGCCGCTGCCAGTGCCCACTGAAGGAGACACAGCAGGAGAGGAAACCACAGCAAGGTAAGTGCCGGGGGGGGGGGGGGGGGGGCTGCATTTGATGGGACACTGGCTGCATTTGATGGGACACAGGCTGCATTTAATGGGACAGTGAGGCTGCATTTGATGGGACAGTGAGACTACATTTGATGGGACACAGGCTGCATTTGATGGGACAGTGAGGCTGCATTTGATGGGACAGTGAGGCTGCATTTGATGGCACAGTGGCAGCGTTTGCTATGGCACAGTGGCAGCTTTTGCTATGGCACAGTGGCAGCTTTTGCTATGGCACAGTGGCTGCGTTTGATATGGCACAGTGGCTGCGTTTGATATGGCACAGTGGCTGCGTTTTATAGGGCACAGTGGCTGCGTTTTATAGGGCACCGTGGCTGCGTTTGATGGGCACAGTGGCTGCATTTGATGGGAACAGTGGCTGTGATTGTTGTTTTTTTTTTTCAGAACTTGTTTGCGCCCCCCCCCCCAAAAATGTTGAGCACCAGCCGCCACTGCTTCTTGATCCCCTTCATTCTGGATTTTGTCCTCAAAACTCCACAGAAACTGCTCTCCTATAAAAAAAAACCTACTAACGGCCAAAATCAATCAACACTATTCTGTACTCCTACTCCTGGACCTCTCTGCTGCCTTTGATACGGTTGACCACCCCCTCCTCCCCAAAAAAACGATACCTTTGGTCTCCGTGACTGTACTCTTCTCTGGTTCTCTTCTTACTTATCCAACAGCACCTTTAGCATTTCTTTTGTTTCAATATTTTTATTGAATTAAAACAAAAATATAGATAAGCAGTACAGAATAAGAAAGGTCATGCCATGAGTAAAATAACGGTACAACATCAGAGTGATAATCAGTAGGATTAACCAAAAATAGAGATTTTGAATGGGGTAAAATACATTGAAGGCGTCGTGAGAACAATATATCCAACATTCCAGCATTTCAAGAGTCTCCAGAGGGATCACCATAGAGAGGAAGTTGTAAGTGAGACTACTTATTGCCGCCAAAGGTATACCGAATGGTAAAGTAAGCCCCAAATAGATTAAATCATAAAACCTCCAAATTATTGTTCGTAGCCCGAGGGCTGGTGATAAAGAACAAACTTAAATGGGGATTGTGACCCTATTGCCCAATATCCAATATAGCTGCGCGCTTCGGGCCCGATGAAATGAGACCTGCTCCCTTGGGAAAAATTGAATATTGTAATGGGGTCACAAACCTCCAATATAAGAGACAACCTGCTAATTGGTCATAGAATCCGGTAAAGGAACCTGAACTTCCGAGGTAGTCAGTATGAAGTTGGTAAAAGAACTTGTTGAAGGATAGGAAGAGAAGCAAAGGAAAGTGAAGATGGAATATTGGAGAACAGTAGAGCGGGGAGATACCTGTATGGGAGATGGCTTGCAACAACAACAAAAATAAATAAATAAAAAAAATAAAAGGGGAAATTAGAAAGAATATATGCTGGATTAAAGGGCAACTTTCATATAGGTAGCCCAGGGTTCCCAGGTCAGTTAAAATTTCTCAACAGAATTCTGTAGGATACTTGTAATGTTTTCTTGTGACATTATCCAAGATTTTTTCTGCTTAGCCATACAAAATGATATAGCAGGACTTTTCCATGCTCGGGCTATTGTAATTTTAGCTCCAATGAAGATAAACCTGATCAGGTTTTGAGTAGGTTTAGAAGTCTTAGCTGTTCTTAGATTGAGGAGAGCTGTCTTGGGGTCCTGGGGCACCAAAACTCCATTTATTTTGTGGATTCAATGAAAAATTTGGTTCCAGAACCTTCTGATTCTGGGGCACTGCCAGAAGATGTGCAGCATTGAACCAGAATGCCCACATTCTCTAAAGCATAAGGGGGAAGCTGCAGGATATATTTTTGCAAGGCGAGTGGGAACCATGTACCAGCGAATAATGACTTTTAAGTTAGCTTCTATTAGAGATATATTTTGGATACCCTGAAAGGTATGCATGAAACAGTGATGCCATGTATTTATGCCCCAGTCAAAATCAAGATCTCGTTCCCATCCTAGCATATAAGATGTTTTATCCGTGGTCTCCCATAAGGCTGAATAGATCAAAGAAATGCCTCCTCTCATCTCCAAGACTTTAGAGCACCACTGTTCATAAGGTGTCACTGTTAAAGGTCTGGGTTTCGTAACCCAAATTGAATTTAGAAAGTGAGAAATCTGATTGAAACAAAACCTCTCCGAGAGTGGCATCTATAATTTGCTAACACAGTAGCTAAAAGAAAGTGGACCTGAAGAGTTAATGAAGTGCCCAAGCTTATATAAACATTTGTCTGTCCACCATTGAAATGCTCGTATGTCAATCCCTGGGGGAAAGTGCGGGTTGTGGAAAATATTAGCTAGCGGGTGCCATGTTGATGCAATTTTAGGTAGTTTATGTATGGAATCACATAATGTTATTGAGTGAGACAGAGTTGGGGAGAGTATCGGGGGTCGGGATTTCGGGTGACTCCATATTAAATAGTGTATAGTGAAGTTAGGGATTGATTGTCTTTCCATAGAAACCCAATCAGGTTTATCACCTCTGGAATAGACAATGGAGATTTGAGCCAAATGAGCTGCCTGATAAAATCACCAGAGATTAGGGAGTCCCAATCCTCCCTGCTTTTTAGATCTGTAAAGTACATGTTTAGAGTGTCCTTTTTTCCCCCCACACAAATCTGACTATGTATGATTGCAGTTTGGAGATCTGGGCCTTGATAACTGGGATGGAAAGGGAACGGAATAAGTAAAGTATACAGGGTAAAAATTTAATTTTTTTAACATTGATTTTGCCCAGCCAGGAAAGTCCTAGGGATGACCAGTGTGACAGATCAGAAGTGAGTTTCTTGATAAGAGGTAGGTAATTAATGCTATATAGTTGGTCTATAGGCCAAGTTAATACCTAGGTAGGGGACTGACTTATTGTTCCAGGTGAAATAGAAATGGTCCCTGCAAAAAGTGAAATTAAGATAAAATAACATAACATAAAAGTTCATATCCACCAGAGACGGGTAGATGTGATAAGTAAAAACGCATGGACCCATTCAGGGCCTGAGATTTGGACATATTGACTTTAAGGCCAGATACTTGGCAAAAATCATGGAGCAATTTAAAAAATTTAAAAATGTTAGGAGTTGAGATGAGCGCAAAGATATACACTGAAGCGCAATGAAAATAAACAAAAAAGGTTTGCCAAAAACAAACAAAAAACTTTGTAGTATAAATACACAGAATAATAGTATATCGTCCGCGAAAAGGGCACATTTATGTGTAAGCGGTCTGCAGCGGACGCCGTGGATATCAGGATGATTTCTGATCGCTATGGCCAAGTTTTCTATCACTATAGCGAATATTAGAGGGGATAGGGGACATCCTTGTCTAGTCCCTCTAGCTATAGAAAAGGGTTTAAAGTAAATGCCTTGCATTCTGACTTGGGTGGAAGGGTGAGAGTAGAAAGCTTCCAACACTCCAGGAAGGTCCAGGAAACCGTGTCAAAGGCCTTCTGAAGGTCTAAAGACAATAAGTATCCCTCCTGGGGAGGGCCCCCATCCCAACCTGACTTCATTAGAGAAATCACATCCATCGCTCTCCTTATCTGGTCCAGACCTTGCCTACCAGGTATAACACCTACCTGGTCTTTATGTATATAATTACCTATGAAAGAGGCTAAACGGTTGGATAAGAGTTTTGATAATATTTTCAAGTCATTATTGACCAAAGATATAGGTCTGTAGTTTTCCACTGCACTATGATCCTTACCCGGTTTTGGTATAACAGAGATAAATGCCAGGTTGGTGGCTGGGTCTAAAAGTTTACCTTTCCTCAGGGCATTAAAATAACGTACCATATAAGGAGATCGGGCGTTTGCAAAGGCTTTGTAGTAACATTTAGAGAATCTGTCAGGTCCGGGTGCGGACCCATTATGGAGTCCCTTTATAACCTCTACACACAATCGGACTTTTCGACGGACTAGGTCCGGCAGTATTTCCGACGGACTTTGCAGCGGAGGTCCGCCGGAAATTTCAAATGAACGGACTTGCCCACACACGATCACACCAAAAGTCTGACGGATTAGAACGTGATGACGTACGACCATATTAGAATAAGGAAGTTCATAGCCAGTAGCCAATAGCTGCCCTAGCGTCAGTTTTCGTCCGTCGGACGAGCACACAGACGACCGGATTTTTCGACCAGACTCGAGTCCGTCTGAAAGATTTGAAACATGTTTTTTTCTACGTCCGTCAGACTTTTGGGAAAGAAAAGTCCGCCGGAGCCCACACACGATCGAATTCTGGTCCGCCGGACCAAGTCCGTTGAAAAGTCCGATCGTGTGTACGCGGCATAAGAGTTTGGATTCTGAAACAGGAGATTCAAGAAGGGAACGATGGTCACCCGAGAGAGTGGGAAGGGGGATCTCCTCCAGGAAGGCTTCGATGCTTCTAGGGTCCTCCACTTTGCACTATAAAGTTTGGAATAAAAAGAGTGGAAAGTTTCCATAATGCGGCTAGTATTTTGAGTAATATCGCCCTTCTGAGCCCTAATTTTAGGAATGGAGATCGCACGATATTTGAGGGTCAGTTTATTAGCTAATTTCGAGCATATTTTATCCTTTTGCGTATAGGAACAAACTTTTTTCCGCAGCCAAGGTAGGGGCTAAGTTTAAAGCTAGTTTTGCTGTGTCAAGATTTGCTAACATGGCTGCAGTGGGGTTACGTTTGTGGGTTTTTATGAGTGATTTGAACTCCTCATCGAGCTTGTCTATGTCTACCTGACGCTCCCATTTTAACTGAGAGGCTAACTGAATAAGTTTACCACAGATCACCGCCTTATGAGCTCCCCATAAAGCTCCCGGTGATATGCCCTCCACATCATTCAGAAGGAAAAACTCCTGCATCTCCTTTTCTAACATGGATCGCTCAGAAGGGATTCGTTGAGTCTCCACGGGTGTGGACCCGAAGGAGAAGGAGCCTTACTAAGTTTCAGAAGAATTAGGGAATGGTCTGACCAAGCTACGTCTCGAATGATGGCCTGTAATGCCGTACGAATGTCTAAGGTGGGGATAAATATATGATCTATTCTCCCATATGTCTTATGTGGGGCTGGGTAGTGTGTGAAGTCCCGTGAAGAGGGATTCATCTCTCTTTAGATATCCACCAGTCCTAGGGTGTGGAGAAGCCGGGCTATGCAAAGGCTATATTTAGGGGGCCTTTTGGGCTGGGGTGCCCCAGTGCTCCTTTTGTCCAAAAGCAGGTCAAATGCAACATTAGAATCACCTCCCATTACTAACCTTCCCTCAAAGTGAGGGGAGAGGGTTTTTTAGCATTTCTAAGAAGAATTTAGCCTGACCCTTGTTTGGGCATAATAGGAGATGAATGTATATAGACAGCCATCAACATGTCCTTTGACTAGAATATATCGACCTTCCTGGTCCTTGATCGTGTGGGAATGAGTAAAAGAGACTTTTTTGGAAAAAAGGATGGCCACTCCTCTTTTTTTTCCCTCTGCATTTGCTAAGAAGTGAGTGGAATATTTATGGCGCAAGAATACTGGATTAAACTGCTCTTGTAAGTGAGTCTCCTGAAGCAGGAGTACATCAATCCCTTGTGAATGGTAATGCTGAAATGCCTTGCGTCTCTTTATCTGGGAATTAAGGCCCTGGGTGTTGTGAGATGCCACTCTAAGAGTACTATTACCCTGCTGAACCAAATTAGCCATGGAGAGGGGAGGAGAAGTACTCTGTCAATATGTACATACAAACCCATACAGCCGGCCGGGAAACCACGGAGGAACCTTTCAAAATTGATATGCATCCATGTCGCATCATAAGATGCCAAGGTCCCCGCACAGGAATCTGGAAAAAGAGATAAAGCTAAAGAAAAACAGGAAGAGAAAAAGAAGAGGAGGAGGATAGAACCCAGAACTGGGTATATTCTGTGTTCTCCGAGCACAAGATCGGCATTGCCTGATCCTGATAACCTATCAAATGAGAAAGAAATAAAATAAAGTTTTTGGGCGTCCTGAAATATTCAGGGAGCTATCCTGTTGTTGCCAAGGAGATCTAGAACCCTTGAATTTCAACAGGGGGAGGAGCATTAATACTGCTTCAGCCTATACGCCTTGATTAAACAGCACAGTATATGATATAAAAATTGATCCGAATTATATAATGGATCTTGGGGCCAAAGGCCGGCCCTCACAAAATTGAAATTATCTAACACTTAGTAAATTAGACATATCCAAGTAAAATAACCAGTAAACCACAAGTTGTTGGAGCAAAAAACAATAAGGGGAGGTAAACCCTAGGGAATTTAAGTATGGAGCAGGCGTTCCCCCATAAATGCCCATAGGGAACATTATCATTAGTAGAGCTTGCTTCCCATCAGTGGCTTGCCCTATATGGTCAACTAAAAAATGAGGAGAGCAAGATCATAATTAAACTTTTTGAACTATAGCTATAGCTATATCTCCAACTCAAACCTAAGGAAGAGAACAATCATTCAAAGAAATTTTAAAGAAACATTAAAGCCACAGTGTCCCCAAATTAGTAGAAGTATGTGGGGTCACAGTTAGGAACTTGTAACCTGGGAAGATGTACATCCAACCAAAAATGGACCAAGCTTGGTCAGAGGAAAATCTGGGGAGAAAGTTCTTCATCAGGGAGGGTTGGAGTTCCAATGCCTTCTTTGTTTCTGCTTCTGCCAGGTGGGGGTCAGGGGACTGACCGGAAGAGGCCGCTTGGAAGAACTCTGGCGGTTCACAGAAGATGAGGATGAAGCAGATTCTTGGGAGAGTATGCCCAGTTGTAGCAGTAGATTTCACCCTCTTGAAAGGAAGCAAAGCCATAAGTTTTATTCTGAAATCGAAACTGTAGGCAGAAGGGGAACGACCACCAATTTTTTACCGATTTTTGTGATAATTCCCCCAAGAGGGGTTTGAGAGACCTCCTGCGTTGAATAGTTGTAGGGGATAAATCTGCAAAAATTTGAACCGTGTTCCCCTGTATAGATAGCTTGTCAGAGTCCCTAGCCTTCCTTCATGACTTCATCCTTTACCGAATAGAAATGTGGTTTCACCACTATATCTCTAGGGAGACCATCCTGGTGAGGAGGTTGGAGAGCTCTGTGAGCTCTATCCAGCTCCAACCTGTGATCTGGAATATCCAGAATGAGGACTTTAATGAGGGACTTAACTGACCCTTGGGCATCCAATATTGATTCTGGAAGACCCCGGATGCGAAAAATTATATTGCTTGCTTCTGTTCTCTAGGTTGTCAATTTTAGATAATGCTGAGTCCAGTTGTTCCTGTAGCGTTTGAATACAAGCTGTGTTCTGGTTCGTCCATAACACTGTCTGGTCTACAGTCTTCTCAATGGCTTCCATTCATGTGCCTAGGCTCTGTAGATCAACTTTAATAGTGTTAGTTATTTGTGCTGCGGTTTGGGCTAAACCGTTCGCCAGCATTTCAGAGAATTTAATGAGGATTTGGTTCATGTCAGGTAGCGGGCCTGGGGTGAAGGGAGAAGCCTGTTGCAGAGTGGATAAGTCTGCAGGGCTATGTAATGGAGTATTCAGGAGCTCATGAAAGGATCTTCCCAGGAGTGAGTCTGTGGAAGTGGGGGAGGCTGTTGGGAGGAGAAGGGCACTTACTGGTGTAGCTGGGGGCCCGTAAGGATCCTGAGGTTCAGGGATAGGGTCCCTTTAGCATTTCTAACAACTCTGCTTCCTCCTCTCCTCTTCCTTTCTCGGTTGGAGTCCTCCAAGGTTCTGTTCTTGGACCTCTCCTATTTTCAATCTACACCTCCTCTCTGGGTCAATACCACCTCTACGCTGAGGACACCCAAATCTATTTCTCTACCCCTCAGCTCACTCCCTCTGTCTCCTTACGTATTACTAATTTACTATCAGATATATCAGTCTGGATGTCGCACCATTTCCTCAAACTCAATCTATCCAAAACCGAACTTATCATTTTCCCTCCCCCATATGCCCATTCCCCTGATCTCTCTGTCAAAAATCGATGGCACAACTATAAGTCCATCCCCACATGCCAAGGTTCTAGGTGTAGTCCTGGACTCTGAACTCTCCTTTAAGCACCATGTCCAATCACTGTCCAAATCCTGCTGCCTCTACCTCGGCAACATCTCTAAAATGTGCCCCTTTCTAACTAATGACACAACAAAGCTCTTAATTCACTCGTTGGTCATCTCTCGCCTCGACTACTGCAATTCCCTTCTCATTGCCTTAACTTTACATAGTCTATCACCTCTTCAATCCATCATGAATGCTGCTGCCAGACTCATCCACCTTACCAATCACTCTGTGTCTGCTACCCCTCTCTGTCAATCCCTCCACTGGCTTCCGCTCAGCCAAAGAATTAAATTCAAAATACTAACAACTACTTACAAAGCCATCCACAATTTAGCCCCCAGCTACATCACAAGCCTAGTCTCTAAATACCAACCTACTCATTCTCTTCGTTCCTCTCAAGACCTCCTGCTCTCTAGCTCCCTCATCACCTCCTCCCATGCTCGCCTCCAGGACTTTTCCAAAGCCTCTCCAATCCTATGGAATGCCTTACCCCAATCTGTCTGCTTATCTCCTACTCTATTAGCTTTTAGACGATCCCTGAAAACCTTCCTCTTCAGAGAAGCCTACCCTACCCACACCTAACAACTGTATTTTCATTTTCTCCATCAACTCACCCCTCACAGTTTTTACCTTTTGTTTCCACTTGACCCTCCTTTCTAGATTGTAAGCTCTAATGATCTAATAATCCCTCCTGTATTGATTTGTATTGTAAGTGTACTGTCTGCCCTCATGTTGTAAAGCGCTGTGCATACTGTTGGCGCAATATAAATCCTGTATAATAACAATAATAATTAAAGACTCAAGTTATGTAGTCTCTATGGCTCTGTGTAAAAATATAGAGTATGTTAAAATTAAAAAGGACAGCGACTTGTGTGTGGTCACTCCCGAGTTTGTTGAAGCCAAGCTGTCTAAATCAGGACCATAAAAAAGTTATCTTCCTATGAACCAGTTCAAGCTTTCTGCTTGTCCTTCATGTACAGGTATGATGATGTATTAATGGGGATGGGAATAAACATAGCATGACCCTCATCAATTTAAAAGCAGGGAGAAAAACAGCTAATTGCATATTAGCATCAGAAAAATAATATACTGTATAGTGTGTGTGAATGATGCAAGTCTTGCCATTAGAAACCATAGAAACAACAACTTTTGTTTAGAACAAAGTTCTATTTGTACACTTCTAAGTGCATTATCTCTCTATAACTTGTAAAAATGTCATTAAAAATTGATTCATAAAGATATAAAATAATCAATGTGACCAGTCAAACTAATCCCATTGCTTGTAAAAGGAAGGTATACGGCTTAATTCACAAATGATAAGGATCCTTATTTTAAAAGATGTGAATTATTTTCAGATGGGTCCAATGAGTTTGAAAAAAAGTATCCTTATGTTTGGGATAAGACCATGTTAATTAATGCAGGAATAAACCCCACACCACTGATACTTAGATGTTGTGACTCCATTGTCATCTCTGAATCAAAGATGACTCCGATACTTAGATGTTGTGACTCCATTAGTTTTTTTTTAGATTTTTTATTTTTTTTATTTTATTTTCATATACTTTCAAATATTCTCTTGTATTTATTTTATACTCTCCCGAGACTTATAATGCTGCTGCCCAAAGGTCTCTCTGTTGCTCTGCTATCCAAAGTGAAGACACTCTATGACAGAAAGTGTGTTACTGGCTGGATCACCAAGTGAAAATAAAGGGAAAAAAAGCCTAATAATGAAAATGAATGCAGCCAACAACATTTAGGAATTGGTAAGCTGTAATATATTATATATTTTTTGGTTTAAAGCAGAACTTCGGGATCAGCGAAAAATCCCCCATTAGTACACCCCCCACACAAAACATTAAACTTGAATTTTCAGGAAGTGCTCTCTGTAGTTCAAAAAATGCATCATGTATTCTGCCAAGGAGGGGCTGTTAGAACAGTGATTGCATCATATCCTCTCCCCTCTCTTTACACTATCATCAAACTACAATTACCTTCATGTTTTGCAAATTGCAATGAATGTGGGAGGGTACACTAGGCCTGTACATGTAAATGTGAACACGCCCATTTCAACATAAATCACGCCACTCATTCTGCAGCCAGCCATGCTGCTCAGTAGCACACAGCAGGCTAGATAGGTTACAGCCTTATAAATGCAAAGCATTTGCATAAATTGGGATCAAATCTTAGGAACAAAGAACATGGAGGAGAGATAGGTTTGCTTTAAGAGCATATTAAATAAGGGCATTCACCAATGCATCCTATTGTGTAATAAATTTAAAAGAGCAAACAAAAGTCCTGGATCGCTTAACTCCAATGTAAAAAATGCATATAAAAGCAAAGGAGAAGGCCTTCAAAAAATACAAGTGTAGCGGGGTCGTTCCCCTTTTAGGGGAGAAGACTACAGTCCCCATAATTCCCCAGGCTCCCGGGAGGATGGTTGTTTCCGCCCGAGAGGCTGCTGGGGGATGTGATAAAAGGAAAGAGGAGAGACCGCCTCTTCCTCTTCTGACTTGGCTGGTGACGCAGACACTTCTGAGTGAGGAGACACCTGTGCGGACCGGGACTGCTGAAGGCCTGAAGCCTGGGCCTTGCAGCAGACGGAGAGAGACTCTCACCCCTCAATGTCAGCAGCAGCAGAGCGGAGACTTTTGCCTACACACGGTCGGACGGAGAGAGGACCGGAGCGCAGGGGCTGTGACGGAGGAGGCCGGACGCCGCCAGTGGAGGTCCCGGAGCTGAGGACGGTACCCTGGAGTGGTGAGCAAGCTGAAAGGCTCATCATACATTGTCACTTTCACTCTATGCCTATTGAACTGCCAAGGCACAATTACCTCAGAGCAGCAGATTGTTTCTTTCTGTGGATTACAAACACACCATTTAAAGCTACATGTGCACCACCTCTACAGTTCTCTTGCCGGTGAAGAATACTGTATTTTCTCAAGGACTGAGCTCTATTGCTAGGGATCAGGCCTGATCCATTAGATAGTCGCAGTTAGATTTGTTGCACCTCAGAGGTGCATAGTAGACGGTCGCACACGTGGCGCTCCGTTCCCCATTGCTATTTTGATACATATATGTGTACATGTTAAAGTGCATATTGCAGGGACCTGCTAATGTGTTGTAAGTCAAATGTTTGATGCATGTTACTATTTCTTTTCTTACTGCCAAAGTAAAGCCAGTTATTCTTATCTCAGCAGTCTGCTTGTGAGTTTGAGTCCATTACACTTAGAGTATAAGTGATATTTATATGTGCATAGATACATACCCCCTGATTAACTGTGCCAGAGCGGGTAGAGCAAATTGCCGGGGGGTTGGTGGAGCTGTACTCAGGGACCCAAAACAAACTTGCGGCCCTCTTAACTGGGGGTATCGCTACACGTGGGGGCTCATCCGGGATCCTGAGACAGCGGGAAAAGCCGCCAGAAGGTACCGGCATGGACCCGATAGAAGTGGGACGGTGGTACACACTATGGGGCACTGATCCAGCCGCAGCAGCAGTCATTGAACTGCCAGGGATATGGCAGGAAGAGGCAGTCAAGCAGCTCATAATGTCATTATCCCCAGGCCACAAGTCACGGATAATGGATATGAGAAATGATGCCGGGTATACATACGCCCTAGTAGAATGGAGAAGTGAGACTCCAGAGCAGTTCAGGAGCCAAAGCATACGAGCATTGGATGGTCAGACCTATCAATTGCTGCATGCGCTGCCGCGCAAGGGAGACTGTTCTCCAGTGAAAACTATGCTATCCCCAAAGAAGGAAGAGCAGAAGGGCGCGGAAAGTCCCGCACCCGCACAGACCAGTGCAGAACTGTGTGCGGTCCTAGGGGAGATTGTGACTCAGTGCAGAAGAGACCCCGGGGACTACCCGATGTCGGGATGCAGAAAACTCCGGATGTTCTCTGGGAGGAAACCTGTACCTTCGGGAGAAGAGGGATTTGAAGAGTGGTTAGATGGTGCCACGCAGGCCTTAGAAGAATGGGAGGTCCCAGAAGGTAGAAAGAAGCAAAGGATTGTTGAGAGCCTAAAAGGGCCTGCCTTAGAGGCCATACGCAATCTGAAGACAAGCAAGAAGGATTGCACTGCCCAGGACTACCTAGACATCCTGGAAAGTGTGTTTGGTGGGACAGAACAAGTGACAGAGCTTACCTATCAACTGGAACACTGTTACCAGAAGACAGGGGAGAAGTTATCGGAGTACATGGAACGTATAGACAAGATCCTGCATAGGATTATCCTGAAGAAGGGGGTAGATCCAGGGAAGGTAGATGAAGCCCGTGCCCAGCAGGTGGTCAGGGGAGCCCAACCCCTAGACCCTGTCGCACTAATACTACGCACCCGGCAGGATGGGAAGAGCCTGGACTACCCCGATCTCATTCGAATGGTCAGAGAAGAAGAGGCCATGTTGGAAGAGAAACGGGAAAAGCAAGTGATGGGGGTCTACAAAACTTCCAGTGGCCACGGTCAGGTCGGCCTTAACCCCTGAAAGAGAGACAGAAGTAGATGCCCTGAAGTTGCAGATGTCCCAGATGATGGAGATACTGACGTCTCTGGTGGCAAAAGAGACGCCTAGTCCCAAGAAAGAACCAAGCAGGAGGGAATTATTTCCAACTGTTTCAGCATCAGCATCCCCACCTGACTACGGGGAGATGATCTATTTTAACTGCGGGGGAGTGGGCCATATTGCAGCTGTATGTTCCAGTCCCAAGAGGAAGAAAACAGATAGCTGCCAGCCGGCGGGAAACGCCAAAGGGCCCCGGTGAAGGAGTCAACCGGGTGCCCATCGCCTTCAGTGAGCTCCAAGAAGTATAACGGGAAAAGAAAGCGAGGAGATCAAACCCCTCAAAAGGGACCCAGGGTTCCTCAACCAAGGTACACCCCAGAGAAAGGGGGCAAGACCCCTCCGAAGAGACACAGCACTCCCAAGCGAGAACCCTTAAAAGTGAGAGATAACAATGTCCCTCAACGGGTTCACACTCCCATAAAGAGGGAGAAAATTAATGCATACCAGGCTCAGGAAAGAATCAAGCGCAAATCCAGTGCTGGAAAATAAAAGAGTCCAAAGAAGAGGACAGCACCAACTCGGCCCTACCCGGAAGAGCTGGTTGGTCCATCTCCTACTGTACCCATCCAAGTGGAAGGAGTGTACACACAGGCCCTCCTAGACACTGGAGCACAAGTGACCCTATTGTACAGGGACTTCTATGACAGATACCTGAGTCATCTGCCCATACAGAAGATAGAAGAGTTAGAGATAAGGGGATTGGGAACTCAGAGTTTCCCCTACGACGGCTACCTACCCATACGATTGACCTTTGACCCATCTGTGGCTGGAAAGGCTGAAGTGTTTGACACCCTAGCAGTGGTGTGCCCTCGCCCGCCTGGAACCAGCAAGACTTCCCTGATCATAGGGACGAACACGGATCTAGTCAGAAGGCTCCTGACCCCCCTTGTACAGAAGCAGAATCATTCAGCTCCCAAGATCCATCCCATGCTGAAGGCAGCCTACCAGCGGTTAGTCCTAGAGCAGAAGACCCCAAGTGAGGGGATAGGAAGGGTATGGAGGCTTGGAAAAGAAGGAGCGGTGTTACAGCCTGGAGAGGTAACCTGCCTGAGAGCCACGGTGAAACTTAATTGGGAGCAGCCTGGCCCCTTTGTAATGTTAGAACCCGACCCAATGGAGGGTCACTCAGGTCTGGAAGTGATACCAGAAGTGATCTCATTGTAGGACCTGAAGAAGGCCAGAGGAAGAGTCCCTGTCAGTGTGAGGAACCCGACGGAGCGGCCCGTGGAGATCCCTGCCAGGATGCTTCTGGGACAGGTGAGTCCTGCTGTCCCCGTTGGCTGGTCAGAAGTGAAGGGGACGGGTGAAGGAGAAGATGTTTGGAAGAAACTCTCCATGGAAAACCCAAACCTACCTGGAGCTTGGAAAGAGAGAGCCAAGGCCCAGGTGACCAGATGGGAGAAGATTTTCTCTAAGGATGAGTTTGATGTGGGGTGTGCGAGGAGTGCCACCCATCGAATCCGCATGCAAGAGGACAAGCCATTCAGAGAGAGAGTGAGGCGAGTCCCGCTAGCAGATCTGGAGGATCTGAGGGAGCAGCTTGCGGAACTGAAGAAGACGGGAGTGATTAGGGAGTCCAGAAGCCCCTATGCTTCCCCAATAGTGGTGGTCAGGAAGAAGAATGGGTCATTGAGGCTCTGCATTGACTACAGAACTCTCAACAGGAGGACCATTCCTGACCAGTACACCACGCCAAGGATAGAGGATGCCTTACAGAGTTTATCTGGAGCTAAGTGGTTCAGTGTGATGGACCTCAAGAGTGGGTACTATCAAATCCCCATGCATCCAGAAGATAGAGAAAAGACTGCCTTCATAACCCCAGTAGGGTTCTTTGAGTTCAACAGGATGCCTCAGGGCCTATCTGGAGCTCCTGCTACATTTTAACGCCTCATGGAAAGGACTGTTGGAGACATGAACCTCATAGAAGTCCTTGTGTACCTGGATGATGTCATTGTCTTTGGAAAGACTTTGGAAGAACATGAAGCCAGATTGGAGAAAGTACTGAAAAGACTCAGTGAAGAGGGACTCAAACTTTCCCCCGAGAAGTGTCGGTTCTATCAGTCTTCTGTGAACTATTTGGGTCACATAGTGTCTGAGAAAGGAGTGGCCACAGACCCTGAGAAGTTGGAGGCAGTTACTTCGTGGCCAAGACCCACAACAGTTACAGAACTTCGATCTTTCTTGGGGTTCTGCTCCTACTACCGCAGGTTTGTGGATGGGTTTGCCCGCATTGCAAAACCCCTAAACGAACTGCTTAAGACAGAAGGAGAGGAAGATGGCTTGGGGCCTAGGAAGCCCGGGGAGTCGGTTCAAGACCAATGGAACTCAAGGTGTGAAGAGGCTTTCAGAACCTTGAAGAGGAGTCTCACCACAGCCCCAGTTTTGGCCTATGCTGACCCCACTAGACCATATGAGCTACATGTTGATGCCAGCCATGAGGGCCTAGGTGGAGTACTCTACCAGGAGTATGAAGACCAGCTACGACCAGTGGCCTATGTGAGCCGGAGCCTGACCCCCTCCGAGAAGAACTACCCCACCCACAAGTTGGAGTTCTTAGCCCTCAAATGGGCAGTAGTTGACAAACTGAAAGACTATCTTTATGGGGCAGAGTTTACTGTAAAGACAGATAACAACCCCTTGACCTATCTATTCACCACCGCCAAGCTGGATGCAACTGGTCACAGATGGTTGGCGGCGTTGTCTGGATTCAATTTCAGCCTCAAGTACAGACCAGGGGCTGGAAATAGAGATGCAGATGCCCTGTCCCGAAGATCCCATGTCATGGTCGATGACTGGGAAGACTGGACCCAAGTGGCACCAGAAGGAGTGCGAGCCCTTTGTCAGGGGGACTCCTGCCAGAGGAGGATCCAGAGCGGAAGAGATAGGAGTTACCACAGTGGGAGTCCCAAGATGCTACTGTGGAGTAACTCAACTAGAAGAAGAGTGCCTACCGAAGCTGTCCAAGAAAGAGTTAAGGTTTGACCAATTGGAAGACCCCATGGGGAAATTGGTCCTGGAGGCACTGGAAGACAAGAGTCCAGAGGGACTCCGACTTCACCCTTCCAAAGAAGCTCGCTTACTAAGGAGGGAGTTGGACAAGTTACAGGTGCATCAGGGAGTGGTCTACCGAAGGGGCACCTCTGATAGCCCAGAAGATAAGTGGCAGCTGTTTCTCCCCGAAAAGCATCGAGAGACAATGCTGATTGCCCTACATGACCAGCATGGTCACTTGGGAGCAGAGAGAACCTTCCAACTTGTCAGAGACCGGTTTTATTGGGCCTGCATGAGGACCGAAGTGGAGGAGTATTGCCATTCCTGTGCAAGATGCATTCAGAGAAAGACTTTACCCCATCAAGCTGCCCCAATGGGCCATCTACAGAGTCAAGGCCCAATGGATCTGGTATGCATTGATTTTCTCTGCCTCGAACCCGATTTGAGTGGATTGGGAAATGTTCTGGTGGTAACCGACCATTTCACCCGTTATGCCCAGGCTTACCCAACCCGGGACCAGAAGGCCTCTACAGTAGCCAAGGTACTTTTGGAGAAGTACTTTGTTCATTATGGACTACCACAGAGAATCCATTCAGATCAAGGAAGGGACTTTGAGAGTTGCCTGATCAGGAAGCTACTAGATTCTCTGGGAGTGGAGAAGACTAGAACTACCCCATATCACCCTCAAGGTGATTCCCAGCCTGAAAGGTTCAATAGGACCCTATTGAACATGTTGGGAACTTTAGAGACAGAGAAGAAGCAACATTGGAGCCAACACATTTCAGCTCTGGTGCATGCTTACAACTGTACAACCAGTGATGTGACGGGTTTCTCCCCTTACCGACTTATGTTTGGGAGAGAAGCAAGATTGCCAGTGGACTTGGCCTTTGGCATTTCCTTAGACCATGCCTCTGCTGCCTCCCACAAAGGATATGTGGACAGACTGAGGCACAGTTTGAAGATAGCTTATGAAAAAGCTCAGGCGGCCTCTGACCAGAGGGGGGCCCGAAACAAGAGGAACTTTGATTTGAAGGTTCGAGTACAGGACCTACAGCCTGGGAACCGTGTACTGTTACGCAATCTAGGGATCCCTGGAAAACACAAGATTGCTGATAGATGGAGATCAGAGCCATATATCATATGTAGAAAGCTACCAGGATTGCCTGTCTACAAGTTGAAGCCAGAAGAAAGAGTGGGGCCTTTGAAGACCTGGCATAGGAATCACTTGCTTCCACTCACTGAAGCAGTCAGAATACCTCCAGCAAGAGACGTACCTGAATCTGTTTCCATTCTGGATACCCCCAGGTCTAATACTCAGTCCCAGACATCCCGAGTTAGGGGTGGACAGGAACCCCAATCAGCAGAAGAAGAAAGAGGAGAACTTGAATGGCTATGGCCTTCCTCAACTCCAGGAAATTCCGCCATAGATCTTCCACTTACTGAGGATGTGGAAGATAAAACATTAAACCCAGAAGCTACAGAGTTTGTTCCATTCAGTGTTGTGCCTGAGTGCTGGGAAGATATCCCTGGTCTCTACTCAGAAGAAGAAGAAGTAGATGTTCCAGAACCAGTGATGTTGCCAGAATGTGTTCCTGAAGAAGTCCCAAGAGAACAGAGATCTCGCAGAGTTGTGAGGCCTCCCAAGAGGTTGACTTACCCCCAAATGGGAAAAAGTTCAGAGGACTCTGTTACCACAGCAAGGAGAAGTGCTGAACGCCCTGACCCATCCACTGTTCATTTGGTGGAGGGCAACCCCAGCTCACTCTCTGGCACAGTTAAACAGGTCGCCCACACTGAAGTGACCTGTAGACAGGACAGCTCCCCATCCTATGCTAATTGGTGGGAGGCTCCTCTGTCTGAATTATGTGAACGTGTTGTTTCAAAGAAAGCTTGTAGATTGAACAATGTCTTTGGGGACCAAAGATTCAAAGTGGGGGGAGTGTGTAGCGGGGTCGTTCCCCTTTTAGGGGAGAAGACTACAGTCCCCATAATTCCCCAGGCTCCCGGGAGGATGGTTGTTTCCGCCCGAGAGGCTGCTGGGGGATGTGATAAAAGGAAAGAGGAGAGACCGCCTCTTCCTCTTCTGACTGGGCTGGTGACGCAGACACTTCTGAGTGAGGAGACACCTGTGCGGACCGGGACTGCTGAAGGCCTGAAGCCTGGGCCTTGCAGCAGACGGAGAGAGACTCTCACCCCTCACTGTCAGCAGCAGCAGAGCGGAGACTTTTGCCTACACACGGTCGGACGGAGAGAGGACCGGAGCGCAGGGGCTGTGACGGAGGAGGCCGGACGCCGCCAGTGGAGGTCCCGGAGCTGAGGACGGTACCCTGGAGTGGTGAGCGAGCTGAAAGGCTCATCATACATTGTCACTTTCACTCTATGCCTATTGAACTGCCAAGGCACAATTACCTCAGAGCAGCAGATTGTTTCTTTCTGTGGATTACAAACACACCATTTAAAGCTACATGTGCACCACCTCTACAGTTCTCTTGCCGGTGAAGAATACTGTATTTTCTCAAGGACTGAGCTCTATTGCTAGGGATCAGGCCTGATCCATTAGATAGTCGCAGTTAGATTTGTTGCACCTCAGAGGTGCATAGTAGACGGTCGCACACGTGGCGCTCTGTTCCCCATTGCTATTTTGATACATATATGTGTACATGTTAAAGTGCATATTGCAGGGACCTGCTAATGTGTTGTAAGTCAAATGTTTGATGCATGTTACTATTTCTTTTCTTACTGCCAAAGTAAAGCCAGTTATTCTTATCTCAGCAGTCTGCTTGTGAGTTTGAGTCCATTACACTTAGAGTATAAGTGATATTTATATGTGCATAGATACATACCCCTTGATTAACTGTGCCAGAGCGGGTAGAGCAAATTGCCGGGGGGTTGGTGGAGCTGTACTCAGGGACCAAAAACAAACTTGCGGCCCTCTTAACTGGGGGTATCGCTACACAAGGTTGAGGGATCATAATCAGCATTGAGGCTTTATAAAGAATGCAACAAGAAATGTAGGTAGGGGAGGCGGGACGTTATGGCAATCGGCATCTCACATACAAGACCTGTCAGCCCGAGATCTCTGTTCTGTCATGTGGCTGATCTCTGGTAACTATCCCTGCTCTGCACTGGAGAGAGGGGCTGAGTGGGGGCGGTGCTGGCTGGGAGGAGGAGGAGGAGGAGGGAGCAGAGGATGAGGACACCACCTCTATGGGCATCACAGACCGGGGGGCTGTGAGACCCCCTCCGTCCACTACAGCGAGCAGGGCGGAAATAGAAATCCCTGCTCAGCTTGAGAGAACTACTGGTGGGCAGTGAGAAGAACACTGGCTGAGGGTACAGAAGGAATAGCAGCCAGTGGTCTTACAAACAGGAAATCACTGGGTAATAACGTTTTTTCAGCAAGATCAGCAGAATACTGCAGAGGAACTACAGAGCTCAGAAGAAGATGGCTGGCATAGCCGGTGAAGGTAAGAGATCAGCAACAAGGACTGAGTTCTGCTTTAAGCCTGTAGTGTATAACAAACATAACAAAAATCCATAATTATGACTAGTGTCACCTAGAGATGAAAAATTTCGGGAAAATTTAAAGCCATTGGAACAAAAATATTTTTTTATGGAACAAATTAAAATTTTGGAAAAATAGAAAAACTAATTCAGTATGGAGTACTGCAGCACTCCACGGAAACTGCCTTACTAAAACTCACTAACGATTTACTAACTGCTAAATCCGACAGCCAGTACTCCATACTGCTACTACTTGACCTCTCTGCAGCCTTTGATACTGTTGACCACCCGCTCCTTCTCAATAAACTACATGCCCTTGGCCTCAAAGATTCTGCTCTATCCTGGTTCTCTGCCTATCTATCACAGCGCTCCTTCAGTGTTACCTCAACTCTGTCTCCTCCTCTCCGTTGCCCCTTTCTGTGGGGGTCCCCCAAGGCTCTGTTCTTGGACCCCTTCTCTTTTCCATCTACACCTCCTCCCTTGGTCACTTGATAACCACCCACGGCTTCCAATACCACTTATACGCTGATGACACCCAAATCTATCTGTCTACTCACCTCACTCCTTCAGTCTCCTCTCGCATTACTAACTTACTAACTGACATCTCAGCATGGATGTCGCACCACTTTTTAAATTAAATCTCTCTAAAAGTGAGCTATTAATATTCCCCCTGCCCGTGCCCCCCTCCCTGACTTTTCCGTCAAAATCAACAATGCAACCATCAGTCCCTCCCCTCACGCCAGGGTACTCGGTGTAATCCTAGACTCGGACTTGTCATTTCAGCCTCAAGTCCAATCGCTGTCAAAAGTTTGTAGACTTCACCTCCGTAACATCTCTAAAATTCGCCCCTTTTTAACAAATGACACCACCAAGCTCCTCATTCACTCCCTTGTTATCTCTCGCCTTGACTACTGCAACTCCCTTCTCATTGGCCTGCCTCTCCATAGGCTATCCCCTCTTCAGTCTGTCATGAATGCTGCTGCCAGACTTGTCCACCTTACCAACCGTACCAGTGTCTGCCAACCCTCTCCTCCAATCCCTACACTGGCTCCCAATCGCCCAGCAAATTAAATTCAAAATACTAACCACAACTTACAAAGCCATCCACAGCTCTGCCCCGAGCTACATCACCAATCTTGTCTCCAAACATATCCCAAACCGTCCTCTCCGCTCTTCTCAAGATCTCCTCCTGTCAAGCTCTCTTGTTTCCTCCTCCCATGCTCGTCTCCAGGATTTCTCCAGAGCCTCTCCTATCTCTGGAACTCGCTACCTCAACCTGTCCGGCTATCCCCTACTCTAGCTATCTTCAGGCGATCCCTGAAAACTCATCTCTCAGGGAAGCCTATCATGTCTCCAACTAATCTTCTACCACTTCCATCAGCTCATTCCCCACAGTTACAACCTTTTGTATTGCCTCCCCCACCCTATTAGATTGTAAGCTCTTCTGAGCAGGGCCCCCTTAATCCTCTTGTATTTATTGTATTATAACTGTATTGTCTCCCTTTTATATTGTAAAGCGCTGCGTAAACTGTTGGCGCTATATAAATCCTGTAATAAATAAAATAAATAAAAATATGGAGTAGTTAAAATAAAAATCAAATTGAAATAAAATCAAAGGAAATTGAAATAAAATCAAAGGGTCCAAAGTTTCATCCGCCCACACCGATAAATGTTAAATGCTAACGCTTCACTTAGATAAATAAATAATAAATTACAGTATAAACTGCTAATGTGGATAGTGGTGCTGTAAATGAATAACTAAATAACATTGAATCATAAAAGAATCACCCAGTGACAAGAGATAAGGAAATAAACAAAAACAAAAGTCCATTGACTGAATAAGTCCATAACCACTTGCTTACTGGGCACTTAAAGCGGAAGTAAACCCATCAATTTAACAGTTTAAAAAAAAAGGCATGCCTGGAATGCTAACTGCACATTGGCTGTGCTCTCAACCAAACAGTCAAACCATCCAATGGCTGGTGTCATAACGGATCACATGTGCAGCACTGTGGCAGTTGAAGATTAAACAGAGGCAAAGATGGCAGCTTCCTTGGCTGAAAACGATAGGGGGGTTTACTTCCACTTTAAACACCCTTCCTGCCCAGACCAATTTTCAGCTTTCGGTGCTCTCACACTTTGAATGACAATTACTCAGTCATGCAACACTGTACCCAAATACATTTTTTGTCCTTTTTTCCCACACAAATAGAGCTTTCTTTTGGTGGTATTTGATCACCTCTGGGTTTTTTTTATTTTTTGCGCTATAAATGAAAAAAAAAAAGATTTTTTTTTTGTTTCTGTGATAAAATTTAGCAAATTATTAATTTTTCTTCATAAATTTTGGCCACAATTTATACTGCTACATATCTTTGGTAAAAATAACCCAAATTAGTGGATATTATTTGGTCTTTGTGAAAGTTAGAGACTCTAACAAAATGTGGTGCGAATCATACAAAATTGATCACACCTGATGTACTGGTGACCTATCTCATTTCTTGTGACCCAAACAAGCCAGGAAAGTACAAATACCCCCCAAATGACCCCTTTTTTGAAAGTAGACATTCCAAGGTATTTAGTAAGAGGCATGGTGAGCTTTTTGATGTTGTCATTTTTTTTTCCCACAATTCTTTGCAAAATGAATTCTTTTTTTATTTTTAATTTTTTTCCACAAAATTGTCATTGTAATAGGTTATTTCTCTCACATGGCATGTGTATACCACAAATGACACCCCAAAATAAATTCTGCTACTCCTCCTGAGTATTACGATACTACATGTGTGGGACTTTTTCACAGCCTGACGTGGCACTGATGACAGGTGGCACTGATGACACGTGACACTGATGTGGCACTAATGACAGATGGCACTAATGACAGATGGCACTAATGACACGTGACACTGACAGATGGCACTAATATGTGGCACTGGTGACAGATGGCACTTATACGTGGCACTGATATCATGTGGCACTAATACATGGCACTGATGAGAGATGGCACTAATACGTGGCACTGATAACAGATGGCACGATACGTGGCACTGATGACACATGCCACTGATGACAGATGGCACTGATACGTGGCATTGATGACACGTGCCACTGATAACAGATGGCACGTGACACTGACAGGTGGCACTGATGACAGATGGCATTTATACGTGGCACTGATGACAGATGGCACTAATATGTGACACTGATGACACGTGGCACTGACATGGCACTGATGAAAGATGGCACTGACGTGGCACTGATGACAGATGGCACTGACGTGGCACTGATGACATGTGGCACTGACATGGCACTGATGACAGATGGCAGATGGCACTGGGGACAAATGGCACTGGGGACAGGTGGCACTGGCAGATGGCACTGGGGACAGGTGGCACTGGCAGATGGCACTGGGGACAGGTGGTACTGGCAGATGGCACTGGGGATAGGTGGTACCGGCAGATGACACTGGGGATAGGTGGTACTGGGGACAGGTGGTACTGGGGACAGGTGGCAGCGGGGACAGATGGCAGTGGGACAGATGGCAGCATGGCAGCGGGGACAGATCACTTTATTTTTCTTTTTTTTTTTTTTTTTAACTTACGGCACCGCTGCAGCCGTTCTACTCTCCCTCCTTACACGCTGTCTGTGTGAGGAGGCAGAGTGGCGCTGAGAGATGATCTCATATGTTTGCATATGAGATCATCTCTCATTGGACACGCCAATCTCGCTGTAAACGGCCGCTGTGATTGGCCGTTTACAGCGATCTGTGACCGGCCGCGTCCGTCGGACACGGCCATCACAGAACTTCCCCGATGCGCGCTCTCAGGAGCGCGCATTAGGGAAGTAAACAACAGGACGTCCAGGGACGTCCTCCCAGCAGAGAGCGTCCGCGCTGCAGCCGTCTTTCGGCTACAGCGCGGGCGCGAAGAGGTTAAATGTGACGGTGATGAATCAATAAAGATTCACAATACATTGACCGCAATCAATATGGTTCATCCACCACACCACGTGCAAATGGTGATTGCACTCCCCTCTGAGTGTCCACTCACCAAATGAAGTTGCCTTACACTCTCATGCTCGGCAAATAAGCATCAACCCATACAGGGTTAAATCATCCATTGATCTCCCATCCATGTGATTGATCCTATGGAAAGATCCACATATAAGAAAACAAATGTGCTCCAATAGTGCAGCAATGTTTGATCAAAAATTTATAAAAAAAAAGGTTTCAAACATTGCACTCACACAGCTTAAATTAAAATTATGCATGTGATACATCCACTGCAGCCGCGTAAGACTGACAAAGCATGGTCACAGCAAACTCGGCGTGTAGTAGTATCTCACCCACTCCGGAAACGTCACCATAGGAACACCACTTCCGGTATTGCGTCTGATATCACTAATGGTTGCCGTATAGCCACGGGATGGGGAAGGGCGGGGGAAGCCATCACTGCCGGGAGAAGAAAGTGACTATTGCTAGCAGCTATAACAGCTGCTAGCGATAATCACAGGTAAAAACCTAGCACGTTGGTTGTACCCAAGTTGATCAATCCTGCTGAACCGGCCGAGATTCGAACTGTGTATGGCCTGCATTACTAACCAGACTATAGGTAAACACTATGCGGTGATGGTGGAGAACATTAATGGGAATCATTTAAAGGTTATAAAGATAACCTAATTTGTCAGAAAAATTTACCCTCTTACCTGTCAATTAAGGCCTGGGAGGACAAACTATCATCTACTGTATCCCAACAATCACCCAGCTGTAGGAGGTACAAGATGGAACCCACAAGCAAACAAAACTGGAGCATTTCCCCTGCAGTGCCCCCTAATGGCAGAAATGCATATTTAGCTTCTTTGACAAATTCATTAAGAAGTAAAATGTTAATTGAATTGTATTCCAGGATTTGCTTGTCTTCAGCCGAGAGAACTTGCAATAATTTAAGACTTTACATAAAGTCTCTGAAATCTTTCATTAAGGTATTCATGTTATATAGTTTGAATGCCATGTTATAGATATATTATTTATCATTGTAAAAGGACATATTCCACACTTCTTTTCCTACTTTTGTAATTTGTGCAGAATTTTTTTTTTAAAACGTCTGTTGCGGTCTCCCTGACTTCCAAGGGCCGGATGGCGACCCCCAGAGCCAAGGAGAACTGACATTCCTCCTCGATGTGCAGGTTACTAGGCATAGTGGGTGTGGTGCAAGGTGAAAAGATTGGACGCCAGTCACTTTTCGTAAAAATTAACAAAGAGAGAGTTTTATTTCTCTTAATGGGAATTGTTAGGCGAGAGGGTTTAGGGCATAGGACACCCTTAGGCAAATGCAATAGCAATTAAGGCAAACTCCACAAACAAAAATTGAACTAGGCAAACAGCAATACAGAACGAGGGCCTTTAGGCTAGGTTTCCACTAGTGCGACTTTTCATGCGATTTGGGACTGAAAAGTCGCATGACAAGTCGTACCCCATGATTTCCAATGAGTACTGTTCATATATGTGCAACTTCAAGACGCAGCAACTTCAAAGTAGTCCCTGCACTACTTTGGTCCCACTTTGATGCGACTTGAGGTCCATAGACCTCAAGAATACACAGGCATTGCTTCAAGTGGCGAAAAAATCATAGTAAAATCGCAGCAAAAAATTGCGGCAAAACCGTGCGACTATGGGGACGCAATAATGGAAACATAGCCTTAAGCTGAATCCAGCAATCTGTATCTTGTAGAAACCGCTATCTCCTATGGCAGCAAATTATCTCACAATATCCCACTGTAGATCTTCCAGCTTAACTCACAGTATCCCACTGTAGATCCTTAAGCTCAGCTTGCCATCTTTCACTAGACTTCTTGGACTCTCAGCTATCTGCTGGATTCTCGAGCTTCACCCACAGCTATCTGCTGGATTCTCGAGCTTCACCCACAGCTAACTGCTGTACTTTATATTCAAGCTTTACCCACTTACCCACCGTACTCCTTCAAGCTTTACTCACAGCTACCAGCTGCCCTCCTGGATGAGTCTCTACTAAAGCTTTCCCACTACTTCACTGTCCCCGGCTAGTGAAACGTCTGCTCTGGTACTCCTTCAGAACTTAATCCCTTCCAAACTTAACAGGAGTGGTCATCCCTTTGTGGCAACTATTTCTCCTTTACCTCCGACAACAAACAGTCTCCCTTCAGGCCGAGCCTCTAACACATGCGGTTCCGCCCCAGGCTTCGGGCTTAACCTTGGCTGCTCCTCCTTTGTGGAACCCTGAACTGCTGGATAGGCCTTAAGTGGACCTAGCAACCTCAGGCTTCAGGCCTAGCAACCAGGAGCTTCTCAACATACACCCACCCAGGCTGCAGTCCGGGCAGGCAGAACCCAGGATCACATGATTCCTCCCAAATAAATAGCTTATCCCAGCATACACAGCAGTTAAATAAACTCCTGCCGATTGGCTGAGACAGCCTAGTTACCCATTACCTGAATTTTGTTGTAATCCATCATTCTAATGCCAAAAGCAACAGTGCCACCTATTGACAGAAGAGAGAGAGAGACTACCCCAAACTCAGACCTAGGACAGGAATCAGTGTATCAACCTACCAATTAGCCAGGCTAGTTACCACCTAGCACAACTAGATTTATTAGCAGCCCTGTATAGGACCAGGGTGATACAATCTCCCCCTACCAAGAAAACTGTGTCCTGAAGTTTGCAACAAAAAAAAAAAAACAAGTACTCTGAATCCTGAGAGTGGATGTCCTGGCAAAAAGTGGATAGGGAGGGGAAGTAACAGGGAAGGATGAACAATAGTAACAAATACATGTGGCTTACCACATGCAAATAAATGAACATCACTTATGTACAAAGACAAGTGGCATTTCACACAATGATAGATAAAGATGTAGCACTTACCCCGAAGGAGCTGCTGGTATTTGATTGGGCTTACCGTTCCTTTACTGTTCCATTGTATCCGTCATAGGGGTCCCATTAATGATGTCTTTTATGAATTTCAGCTCTGACACACAGTCTCTTTTTCCAATGCTTTATTTAAGAAAATACATTCTAATAGAGGGATGGAGGGTTTAGGGGAATTCAGGTACCTTTTATAATTGCAAGTCAGGGATACTTCCTTTGATCCAGAAGACAACAGCTCCACAACTGGATTCAGCAACCACAGGATAGGCCTCTCTCACTGACCTAGCAGCCGATGTGATACTCGGTCATAGTCTCGGCCACAGACTTTAAGATTCATTAGAACTGTTACACAATCCTCTGCCACAGGATTGGGTAATTAGCGACTTTATGCAATGTCAAGGCTTAATCACATAGTACCAGTTTCCTTTCTTCGAACCAGCGTTACTGTGTGATAGGTGACCCGGGATGAATCCTTCAACTGAGTCTCCAGGCTCATCTCAAGGCACCGGCCTTGTTTCTCTGTCCTTTCCTGAAAAGTCCTCCCCTGGATCCTCCAGTTGCTTGGCTTTTTCCCGCAAGCAAGACAGCACAGGACCACCCCTGGATCGGTAAGCCCCAAGACTTTTGGGCCTTCCTCTTCAGTAGCAACGCCTCGGGCCAGCCGGCCCCGAGACAACTTAGCCGTCAGCAATACACCTTAGGCCAGGAGGGCCACCAGGTCGGAACCACACCCGATCAAGGGGTCTGTCCCTTAAGTACCCCCTCCCAGAATTCACAGCGGGCAGACCACACCCACTGACTGTTTCTGGGTAAAAAGGCACTCAATACACCCAGCTTGTTGCAATTTCCAACCTTGGCCGAATAATAGGGCGCCATCCCTAGGCCAAGGGGAAAATCACACAACCAGCCAAGCTGAAACAGAACCAGAATTTACAACAATATTAGTCTGAGCTATACTACAGCTACAGACAAACTAAATTTATATTTATAGCAACTGTATTAAAAATACCAGCGCTACAAATATAATATATAAATATAAGTGAGTACACCCCTCACATTTTTGTAAATATTTTATTATATCTTTTCATGGGACAACACTGAAGAAATTACACTTTGCTACAATGTAAAGTAGTGAGTGTACAGCTTGTATAACAGTGTAAATTTGCTGTATCCTCAAAAAAACTAAACACACAGCCATTATTGTCTAAACCACTGGCAACAAAAATGAGTACACCCTTAAGTGAAAATGTCCAAATTGGGCCCAATTAGCCATTTTCCCTCCCCGGTGTCATGTGACTCGTAATGCCCTGTACACACGGTCGGACTTTCCGACGGAAAATGTGCGATCAGATCGTGTTGTCGGAAAATCCGATCGTGTGTGGGCTCCATCTGACTTTTTCCGTCGGAATTTCCGACACACAAAGTTTGAGAGCTGGACAACAAAATCTGATTGTTTAAATTCCTATCGTGTGTAGACAATTCCGACGAACAAAGTGCCACCATGCTCAGAATAAATTAAGAGACGAATGCTATTGGCTACTGACCCGTTTATAGTCCCAACGTATGTGTTTGACGTCACCTCGTTAAGAACGATCAGAATTTCAGACAACTTTGTGCGACCGTGTGTATGCAAGACAAGTTTGGCCCAAAATCTGTCAGAAAAAAATCAGACGGATTTGCGTGTACAGGGCATTAGTGTTACAAGGTCTCAGGTGTAAATGGGGAGCAGGTTTGTGAAATTTGGTGTTATCCCTCTCACTGTCTCATACTGGTCACTGGAAGCTCAACATGGCACCTCATGGTAAAGAACTCTCTGAGGATTTAAAAAAAAAAATAGTTGCTCTACATAAAAATCTAGACCTAGGCTATATGAAGATTGCCAAGACCCTGAAACTGAACAGCAGTACGGTGGCCAAGACCATACAGTGGTTTAACAGGACAGGTTCCACTCAGAACAAGCCTCGCCACGATCGACCAAAGAAGTTGAGTGCACGTGCTCAGCATCATATCCAGAGGTTGTCTTTGGGAATTAGACATATGAGTGCTGCCAGCATTGCTGCAGAGATCAAAGGGGGGTCTGTTAGTGTATGGTAGCGTATGGTCTGTTATGGTCAAATTGTTCTGCATGTCTGTCGTTCCAGAAGCAAGTCTCTTCTAAAGATGATGCACAAGAAAGCCCGCAAACAGTTTACTGAAGACAAGCAGACTAAGGACTTGGAGACCAAGATAAACTTATTTGGTTCAGATGGTGTCAAGCATGTGTGGCGACAACAAGTTGAGGAGTACAAAGCAAAGACAAGTGTGTCTTCCCTACAGTCCTGCTTGGTGGTGGGAGTGTCATGGTCTGGGGCTCCATAAGTGCTGTGGAGGGACAGAAGGGATGTCTACATGCTGTCTTCGATCCACAATAATACCTTTGTGGAGATCACCAGGAGGAATGACCCAATCCAAAAGTCAACATGTATCCACGAATACAATATGTTCATGGGGGGTGTCGACTTCAACGACCAAATGCTCGAAACCCTACCTTGCCACAAGACGAACATACCAGTGGTATAAAAAAGTATCAATTCATTTGTTTCATTTGGCCTAATAATATAATCTATCACAACTCCACTGAAAGCCCCAAATTCTTCCTTGGCTACCAGGAGGAAATCACCACTGCCCTTATATTCCCGAACTGCCCACCTGAAAACATTCGATCCGATATGATTAGCAGACTCTCCGAATGCCACTTTCCCGATAAAATCCCTCCCAGACCAACAGGCCAAAAATGTCAGAAAAAATGCCGGGTATACTCCAGAGGAGGAGTTAGAAGAGATACTACTTATTATTGTCCCCAATGTCCTTCCCAACCAGGCCTCTACATAATCATATTTGAATGTTTCCGCCGTTACCATACTTCAGTAACTTATTAGTGAAGTATGGTAAACATAACCCTTCACCCATTTACCTTCACACCCATTAGGCCTCTGCTTGCTGACCCTGGCTTGTTATTTGACCACACTTCTGCCTACTGATTCTGTACACACCTCTGCCTGATCTGGAACTGACCTAGGCTTGTGATTCGACCACGCTTCTGCCTACCGATTCTGTACATACCTCTGGCTGATCTGGAACTGACCCTGGACTGTTAGACCATGCTTTTTGCCTGCCTCTTGGACTGATCTTGTATCCTGCTACTGGACTAGTGGGATTCATAACACAGGGGTCTCACATATATGAGGGGCTCCAGAATTGTTTTTCTGGATGAAGAAAACATTTTTTTGTTTTCTCATTCCTAGATTAGGGTCTGGAGACTCGGAGGCTTCAAAGAGATTTGGGTGGGAGAAGCCTCTACCCCTGTCCCCGGTCTGTCCTGAAAGAGGCCCTACTTCTGCCTGTTGCCTGTAGGACTTCTGCCATCATGCCTCTGCCTGTCGCATGAACTGACCACACCACATGGACCATGCTCCTGCCTACTACCAGGACCAATATTTTGTCACTGCTAACAATCTCTGCCTGTACTTACCCTGGACTGTATATGGACAGTATCCCTGCCTGCAGCCTGTACTCACTATGAACAGTATTCCTGCCTGTTGCCTGGACAATTGCGTTTGCTTTTGCTGACCAAGTCCCTGCCGGCTGCCTGGACCAGTGCTATCCTCCTGTGGACAACTGGGCTAATAAAACCACAGGTAATCTTTTGTTTACCCTTTGCTCAGCAGAATGTAATTTGGGGTGTAATTCTTGGTATGTGCATGCTATGTGTCCCTAGAACACCTGACGGTGTTCCTTGCATGTTGGGCCTCTGTATGTGGCCAGGCTGTGTGAAAGTCTCACACATGTGGTATTGCCATACATATCACCAATGAATTGTTAAAAAGACTAAATATGCCTCATAGATTATACGTTGGGGTGTTATCTTACTAAAATGGGGTCATTTTGTGGGTGTTTCCATTGTCCTGGTGCTCCAGGGCCTTCAAAAATGTAATAGGTGGTTGAGAAATGAGATGTGTAATTTATGCTCCTAAAATGCCTGAAGGTGCAATTTCAATGTTGGGCCTCTGTATGTGGCCAGGCTGTGTAAAAGTCTCACACATGTGGTATCGCCATACTCAGGAGGAGTAGCAGAATGTATTTTGGGGTGTCATTTTTGCTATGTACATGCTATGTGTTGGAAATATCTTATAAATGGACAACTTTGTGTAAAAAAAGTGTTTTCATTTTTTTCCCCACATCTTCAAAAACTTCTAGAAATAAATGACCATTCAAAAGACTCATTATGCCTCATAGATTATACGCTGGGGTGTTAGCTTTCCACATTTCCAAAAACTTCTGGAAAAAAATGAACCGTTCAAAAGACTCATTATGCCTCATAGATTATACGTTGGCGTGTTCGCATTCCAAAATGGGGTCATTTTGTGGGCGTTTCCATTGTCCTGGTGCTCCAGGGCTTTCAACATGTAATAGGTAGTCAACAAGTTAGATGTGTAATTTATGTTCCCAGAACACCTCTCTATGTGGGTAGGCTGTGAAAAAGTCCCACACATGTGGTATCGCCATACTCAGGAGGAGTAACAGAATGTATTTTGGGGTGTCATTTGTGGTATACACATGCCATGGGAGAGAAATAACCTATTACAATAAAAATTTTGTGGAAAAAAATAATTCTTCATTTTGCAAAGAATTGTGGGAAAAAATTACAACATCAAAAACCTCACTATGCATCTTATTAAATACCTTGGAATGTCTACTTTCAAAAAAGGGGTAATTTGGGGGGTATTTGTACTTTCCTGGCTTGTTCAGGTCGCAAGAAATGAGATAGGCCACAAGTACATCAGTGCATCAATTTTTTATGATTTGCACCATAGCTTGTAGAATCTCTAACTTTCACACAGACCAAATAATATCCACTAATTTGGGTTATTTTTACCAAAGATATGTAGCAGTATAAATTGTGGCCAACATTTATGAATACAAATTTATAATTTGCAAAATGTTATCACAGAAACAAAGAAATTTTTTTTTTTTTTCAAAATGTTCTGTCTTTTTTCCTTTATAGCGAAAATAATAAAAAACACAGAGGTGATCAAATACCACCAAAAGAAAGCTATATTTGAATGAAAAAAAGGACATTTCATTTGGGTATAGTATTACATGACTGAGAAATTGTCATTCAAACTGTGAGAGCGCTGAAAGCTGAAAATTGGTCTGGACAGGAAGGGGGTGTAAGTGCACTGTATTTAGGTGGTTAACAGGAACAGTGGGAATAGAGGGTTTAGGGCACAGGATACCCTTAGGTAAATGCAATAGCAATTAAGGCAAACTCTTCAGACAAAAATAGAACTAGGCAAACAGCAATACAGAACGAGGGCCTTTAAGCTGAATGCAGCAATCTGTATCTTGTGGCAACCGCTGTCTCCTATGGCAACAAATTCTCTCACAGTTTCCCACTGTAGATCTTCCAGCTTAATTTACAGTATTCCACTGTAGATCCTTAACGACTTCCCATCCAGGCCAATTCTGGCACTTCGTTCCTACATGTAAAAATCAATAGGCTGAAATGCATCAACTGACTTAATCTGCGTTTGTTTACTATGGCTATTCAATAAAATGAAGACATTTTAGGAGCAACAACTGGAGTGCAGATCATTTTTTCTACAAGGTATTAGCGCAGCAATTTTTATAAAACGCTTTTTTTTGGGGGAAAAAAATTGTTTCATGAATTAAAAAGAAACAAAACACTAGTTAGCCCAATTTTCTTGTATAATGTGAAAGATGATGTTATGCCAAGTAAATATAAACCTAACATGTCACACTTGAAAATTGTGCACGCTCGAGGTATGGCAGCAAAAGTTTGTACTCAAAATTCTCCATAGGCAACACTTTTTTTATAGGTTACCTGTTTAGAGTTACAGAGAAGTTCTTGATATAGAATTATTGCTCTCGCTCTAACGTTTGCGTCGATAATTCACATGTGTGGTTTGCATGCTGTGTACATATGTGGGTGCGATGTACGTTTCTGCGTGCGAGCTCGCCGGGACTGGGGTGCCTTAAAAAAAAATTTGTTTCTTTTATATTCATTTTTTGATTTTTACACTTTCCCATTAAAAATCTTTTTTTTTTGATCATTTTTATTCTTATTACAAGGAATGTCAACATTTCTTGTAATAGGAATAGTGCATGACAGGCGATCTTTATGGAGTACATGGCAGTATTTACAACTGATTCAAAGGCTTCCTTCTCCGGCTCGCTAATCACATGGGCAAGCCGGTAAAAGCACTTGAGGGCTGCAAGAGGGGGGATGTCCCCTCTCGCCGCCTGTAAGAACAATCAAGCAGCTGAACTGCCACTATTATTGTTCTTACGGTGCAGGGAATTGCCGGCTGAAGAGAACAGTACCGGGTTGATGGCTGTAGGTGCAGGCATCATCCCGGTATAACCACTGAAACGGGAGGACGTGCATGTATGCCCTCCTGGCGGGAAGTGGTTAAGCTCAGCTCGCCGCCTTTCACTAGACTTTTTGGACTCTCAGCTACCTGCTGGATTCCTAAGGTTCACCCACAGCTAATCGCTGTACTTTATCTTCAAGCTTTACTTACAGCTACCCACCGTACTCCTTCAAGCTTTACTCACATCTACCAGCTGCCTTCCTGAATGAGTCTCTACTGAAGCTTCCCCACTACTTCACTGTCCCTGGCTAGTGAAGTATTTGCTCTGGTATTCCTTCAGAACTTCATCCCTTCCAAACTTGCCTCCGGTAACAGGAAAGGTCGTCCCTTTGTGGCAACTGCTTATCCTTTACCTCTGACAATGAACAGGCTTCCTTCAGGCCCAGCCTCTAACACGTGATTCCACCCCAGGCTTCGGGCTTAATCTTGGCTGTTTCTCCTTTGCAGAACCCTGAACTTCTGGATAGGCCTTAGGTGGACCTAGCAGCCAGCATGCTTCCTGGATAAGCTTCAGGCCTAGCAACCAGGAGCTTCTCAACACACACACCCACCCAGGCTGCAGCCTCGGGCAGGAAGAACCCTGATCACCTGACTTCTCCCAAATAAATAGCCTATCCCAGCATACGTGTGTTTAGTGTTTATTCATTTCAATTGGCCAGATTTAATTACTATTCTGGCCAATGAAATGAATGAAAGCCCAAACCCTTGACACACCTGAACACATCTAAACGTGCCTAAAGGTGTTTGAAAAACCTGGCTTTAGGCAAGTTTTTTCTCCTATCAGAAGAAAATCATTCAGAAGAGCATAGTGTGCTTGAGGCCTTACCCTCACTTTTGAAAGAATGTTAAGTTCCCCTGGGGGGGGGGGGGGGGGGGGGTTAATGCAGCAAGGTAGATCAGTCAGAGTATGAAAATTATATAAAAAAGGGTCTTTGTTGGAAAAATTACAAATGCATGTTAGTGTTAAAATATAGCGCTTAACAAACATGTGTCCATATAAGTGAAAACAAATAAACAAAAAATATAATATGTAACAAAAGTCCATGTGAACCGTGAAAATAATAAACAACTAAATAGGTGCTTCACATCCAAAGTGTAAAGTTGCAGGGGATATTTCACATCTAATAATCAAAGATGCAAGGCAGAAAATCGCAGACAAGTTCAGGTGTGACAAAACACCCCCACATGTGTCCCCACTCACCGGATCACGATGACACCCAGTTTTGCAGTCTGGGAGTCAGATTAGACTTGTAACAATATCCACCGGGAATTGCTGGATGGCAGGAATGGCTGATGAAAACTAGGAAACAAACGAAACAAACGATCCTTCCACATTAATTCTCAATCATGAGAGAAACAGGCATAGACTTTTCACTTTACTTTCCAATCATTCTAATACTTTACTTTCACCATACTTTGCTCTCACTAACTTAACCTACCTTCACACTCATTAGCATCTCATTATCCTATCCTTTACCAAGTTTAGGACACAACTATAAATTGTATCACACAATGAGTTCCCAATCTATTTTATATCTTATGTTTTGTCCTTAGCACACATGGTTACTTTTGACCATCCCTGCTTTTGGAATTTTTCTTTCTTGGAAATCATCTCTGCTCAGCCCTGGTCTGCCTTCACCACCTCAGTTCCCTTCAGTGATACCCCTAATGGGGTTAATCTGACCCATGTTGGCTCATTGCTGTTACTGCATAAAGATAGATTATGTAAGTATTTTTGAGAGTGGTTTCAGGGGGTTTATCCTAGGCATCATTATCTATAATTACCCTATTCTAAACCTCCTTTCCGTGACAGGGTCAGACCTTACAGATATCGCTACTACATTACAGCATTCAGTTTTCCACGTGCATGCTCCTGAAGTGTGGATGAATCCACGAAATGCATAGAGCTATTATATGCCATGTCTTATGCCAACTACTGTGATTTGTATTATTGTGGTCAATTGTCATTGCTGTATATTTATCCATTGAATGGAAAACATTGCTTTCCTTGGTGTACTCATGATTACCCTCATGCAACTTACCATTGATTTTTTAATAAATCTAAATGTTTTTACACCTGCCTGCTTCATTTAAAGTCCCAACCCCCCAGTCGCCCAATTGCATTCATTAGATAGGGATGGAGGCAACCGACCTTACCAGGTCACAGCCTCATATAAAGTCCCAACGTTTTCTCGTTAAAACGTTTTCTCGTTTTAACGTTCTCTTTCATACAGCATAACATGAGTGGTTGAACTGCATGAAAGTCCAGACGTTTCGACCTATTTTGTTGCGGTCTTCTTCTGGGGAATGGTTGACTCTTAAATAAATATATTTGAACATCTCAGTTATAAGAAGGTGATGTCACGAGCACAATGCTGTTATATTTACCGCTGAAGAGTGAAATGAAAGCCCTCGCAACCAGAAAATGTAAAATCAGTTGAAAGATCCAGTGGACTCCATGGCTGTCCTGGCCTCTCCAGGAAAGGAAAAACGTCCGAAGGGGCTTACAAGAAACCACACTGTGAGACACCCCCCAGGAGAAGGAAGGAGAAAAGCGACACCTGTAGCAAATTAAGTATCAAGAAGAAATCAGAAATGATTAGACTCCTGACACTAATAGATGTCTAATTGGTATTCATATCACAATGTAAATCCACTATAGATATTCTTATCAATGTGCAAGCTTGTTGCAAGGGAACTGGTGTCCTATAAAGAGTAGAGTTAATATAGGGATAGTTATATGATGAATGGAAGGGGTGGTATTATATGACAACAATAGTGCTGGGTGAGCGAGATGTGCAAAATTAAACAGTGTGAATAAAAAACATTTATAAATGGAGTGGTGGTGATGGTGAGATATCATTATGTGTCAATCAACACTTGTGAGGAAATAAAAACAACCAAACAAATAGTTATAAAAATTGTATGTTGTGTGTGTCTGTAAAATATCAGTACAGTCATAATAAAATGAGGGTTAAATAAGGTGAAGAGTGAATAAGTAAGTATTTATTACCCTGAGTGTGGGTGAAAGTAAACGTCGGTTTGTCAATAACAATAAGGTATATGACCTAACTGCAATTGTACATGATAGGTAAAGGTTCTATAAGCAGAGAAAAGTGTTGAGTATGAATGTTTTTTTTATTATTAATTTTTAATTGCAATGTGCTTATTGGTTACAGCCTAAATCGACTTAAAGTGGATGTAAACCCACTCTCATCCTTTCTAAACTACTGCAATATTGGTTATCTAGAAGGATATACATGACTCCTGCATGTATACTTATCTGTCAAATGTCTTCCCTCTGCCTGCTATGAGACCTGAAAAACTGCAGATTTTGTGGGTGGGTCTGTTTTCCAGGGCTCAGTGGGTGGAGTCGTGATGTCAGTAGACTCCCCTTATCAACATGCATTTTCTCCTGTGTATTTCTTACACTGAACTTCTGCTATGATCACTAACATCCAGTCAAAACCCATAAAAGTCCCCACATGACTTCAGCATGCCAAATCATGCTGAGGTGTGGAACAGCCAATCCTTGCAGAGCAGCAGAAGAAAGGAGTGGGAGGGAATTTAAAAATAATGCATGTCTCTTAGGTTAGTGCACGAGATATGTAAATCACCTGTCACTCACAGCAAGGGGGAGGATTTGACAAAGTTTTTCTGTGTTTGTCAAGATTTATCTCACTGAACAATAAAAGAGGATTGCTCAGAGCTGGATTAACTCTTTGTGGCAAGACTGGGCTCAAATGATAGGAAATCTTATACTCTACACTATAACATCTGGTTTACATCCACTTTAAAGTCTATTATGACAAGAAAGCCGGTTGTCCTATGTGAAAGATGCTGTACTTACATTGAGCCGAGTCTGTTATGGGAAACATCCATCCAGGTTATGCCAGGGATCGTGTATTGATCCCTATGCAGCCTGGTATGAACTCTACTCTTTATAGGACACCAGTTCCCTTGCAACGAGCTTGCACATTCATAAGAATATCTATAGTGGATTTACATTGTGATATGAATACCAATTAGACATCTATTAGTGTCAGGAGTCTAATCATTTTTGATTTCCTCTTGATACTTAATTTGCTACAGGTGCCGCTTTTCTCCTTCCTTCCTCTGAGAGGTGTCTCACAGTGGGGTTTCTTGTAAGCCCCTTCGGCCGCTTCCTGGAGAGGCCAGGACAGCCATCGAGTCCACTGGATCTTTCAATGGATTTTACATTTTCTGGTTGCGGGTTCTTTCATTTCACTCTTCAGCGGTAAATATAACAGCATTGTGCTTGTGACAAATGGTGCATAATGTATAATACCTTCTTATAACTGAGATGTTCAAATATATTTATTTAGGAGTCAACCATTCCCCAGAAGAAGACCGTGACAAAATAGGTCGAAACGTCGGGACTTTTATGCAGTTCAACCACACATGTTATGCTGTAGGTATATATGGTTGTATGGCTGTATTATGAAATGATTATTGTATTCTTCCAACCAGAGTTTATATTTTAACACTAACATGCATTTGTAATTTATCCAACAAAGACCCTTTTTTATATCATTTTCATACTCTGACTGATCTACCTTGCTGCGTTAAAACCCCCCCAGGGGAACTTGGGGTGCGCAGCCCGAACTCTCCTTTATGTGTGTTTCTCCCCTTATTGTTACCCTCACTTTTTTCCTGTTTGCTTTTATTACAGAAAGAAAATCCCAAATTTTGGGTTGTCACAAGAATGAGAATAGAGGGAAACGTTTCCAGTAGGGGCACTAGTACAGTTGACCCTGGTGACAACCAGGGGTTCCCTCACTTCTAAGCATTTCTTCTCACTTCCTGTTTTGGATATAGGACAGAAAATAAAGGAACATCTCCCCAATGGGACACAGATATCAAAACACCTTCCTCTACTCATCCAGATGGAAAAAAAATAAGTTTTGCCTTTAGTGTTACTTTAAAACTTGTTATTCTTCAGGATTGTGTGTCTTTTTTTAAACTTATTTAGTTCAGAGAAATTTTAAGTACTTCTGTTTACATTGCATTTTCTTGATATCATTTGATTTCAGTTTCAAATAACTTTTTTTAAGACTTTATTCTCACATTGTTTACTCATTTGATTTAGCAGAACGCTGCCAATCATTTCCTGACATTACATGGCTGAGATCTAGAAAATGTCAAGGAGATTAAATATCTTTCCATTTCAAGGAAGTGTTTATAGACATCATATTACACTTTTCTGTCACTTGTCTCTATTCTCAGGGCTCAGATTGAATAATACAGTTTTGAAAATCTCCCAAATCTTGCTTTTCCCTCGGTGAAATAGAAGGCAGTTACTTTTCACTGTCATATTGATGCAACTCTTTGTGTGCTTTTTCCCCATTGTCCAGATACTGTTTAGAGGAGACCTGTCACGAAAAGTAACAAGATTGCTAAAAGGTATAGTATTAAACGAAATAACTGAACAATTGTTTCTGACTCTGGTTTCATAAGATTACCTGTTTCTACCATTGGTACCCCAGTATACAGTGGGTATAGAAAAGAATCGCCCCCTTTAAAATAATACATTTTTTTTGCATTGCAGCCTGAAATGAAGACAGTCGCAGCTATTGCACATAGTGGACCACAACACTCTTCTCAGCCGCCTCAAGGAAGTGGCAGGAATCACAGTAGATCTTCCATTGTTCGCTTCCTTCTTAGGAAACCGGTCGCAGACAGTGAAACTAGGAGCCTTCACTTCGGAAACCCAGGCAATTTCTTATGGAGTCCCTCAAGGATCACCATTGTCACCAGTACTCTTCAACATTTACATCCGGCCACTCTTCAAAATTATTAGCAAATTGGATCTGTACTACCACTCATATGCGGACGACACTCAACTGTACTTGCGTATCACCGGACAAAAAGACCAATACCAGGAACTAGTAAAATGTCCCACATTAATAGATGACTGGATGACCACTAGCTCCCTCCAACTTAATGGATCGAAAACTGAATTACTGCTCCTCGACGCAAACCAAAGGAAAAAAACGAAGACCCCATGGACACCACCAACCATCCTTGGCCAGACCATCAACCCAAGCACCAAAGCCAAAAGCCTCGGAGTCATCTTTGATTCAGAGATGACCATGGAGGCACAAATAGGATCAGTAATCAGTGGATCCTATCATCTCCTCCGCATGCTTCGCAGACTCATCCCCTATATTCCGGAAAAAGGAGAAAGCAGTAGTAGTAGGAACCATCATCAATTTGCGACTCGACTACGCAAACTCCCTCTACATAGGATTACCGGATTACCTGATTGCACGCCTTCAAGTCGTCCAAAACACAGCAGCAAGAGTAGTCACCGGAAAGAAACCCTGGGAATCCATCTCCCCATCCCTAAGGACCCTCCATTGGCTGACGGTAAAAGATAGAATCACATTCAAGACCCTCTGCCTCACCCACAAATGTACACAAGGAAATGCTCCTCAATACCTTTGTGAGAAAATAGAAAAATACATATCAAATCGCAGCCTTCGATCGACAAACCAGAACCGCCTTCTCATCCCCAAAGCTTGATACAAATCGAAGGGAGAACGAAGATTCACAGTACAGGGACCTCGGCTATGGAATGCTCTACCAAACAACATCCGCTTGGAAGAAAACCATCAGGCCTTCTGGAAAAAACTCAAGACCCACCTCTTCTAATATCGCAGGAAAACAAGAGCAGACAAGCGCCTTGAGGCGATTCAGTTTGCATTTGCAGCGCTATACAAATCATTAAGTTAAAAAAAAGAATTACTGAGTTGGAAAAAGCATCACCCCCCCCCCCCTTATGTCAGTGATACTAATTTGTTGAACCACCTTTTGCTTTCATTCCAGCCTTTAGTGTGTTGGTATTTGTCTCTTCTAACTTTGCACATATAGACTTTTTAATGTTTGCCCACTCTTTGCAGAACTGCTTAAGTTCCGTTAAATTTGATGGTGACCATTCCACAGATTTTGAATGGGGTTTAACCACTTCAATACCAGGCACTTATACACCTTCCTGCCCAAACCAATTTTCAGCTTTCAGTGCTCTCACACTTTGAATGACAATTACTCAGTCATGCTACACTGTATTCAAACAACATTTTTATCATTTTTTTCACACAAATAGAGTTTTCTTTTGGTAGTATTTAATAACTGCTGGGTTTTTTATTTTTTCGATATAAGCAAAAAAATTGCAAAATATTTTGAAAAAAAAAAACACTTTTTTTTTAGTTTCTATTGTAAAATTTTGCAAATAAGTAATTTTTCTTCATAAATTTGGGCCAAAATTCATACTGCTACATATCTTTGGTAAAAAAATAACCCAAATTAGTGGATATTATTTAGTCTGTGTGGAAGTTATACAGTCTACAAGCTATGGTGCCAATCACTGAAAATTGATCAAACCTGGTGTACTGACGGCCTATCCCATTTCCTGAGACACTAACAAGCCAGGAAAGTACAAATACCCCCCAAATGACCCCTTTTTGTAAAGTAGACAGTCCAAGGTATTTTAGTAAGAGGCATGGTGAGTTTTCTTGAAGCTGTCATTTTTTCCCACAATTCTTAGGAAAATTAAGATTTTTTTTTATTTTTTACACAAACTTGTCATATTAACAGGTTATTTCTCACACACAGCATATGCATACTTGCAATTACACCTCAACATACATTCTGCTACTCCTCCTGAGTATGGCGGTACCACATGTGTGAGACTTTTACACAGCTTGGCCACATACAGAGGCCCAACATTGAAGTAGCACCTTTAGGCGTTCTACGAGCATAAATTACATCTAATTTCTCAACCACCTAATTGAAGGCCCTGGGGCACCAGGACAATGGAATTGTCGACAAAATTACCCCATTTTGGAAAGCAAACATCGTAACAGATGATGTTATGCTGAGTAAATAGATACCCAACTTGTCACACTTTAAAATTGCACACACTTGTGGAATGGCGCAAAACTTCAGTACTTATAGATCTCCATAGGTGACGCTTTACATTTTTTTACAGGTTACATGTTTAGAGTTACAGAAGAGGTCTAGTGCTAGAATTATAGCGCTCGCACTAACGATCGCAGCGTATGTAACCTGTGTGTATCTGGCTCTGATACTAGCCAGTGCCTCACCAGCCACTGACCTCACTGCACGTCCCTGCTGTGTACTAAAGTAGAAGGGCAAAAGATCAGTTCAAGAGGCAGGCAAAAACATGGTTGATTAACAGGCCGAAGTCGGTGCACGTGGAAGTTTGAAACAGCAGGCAAAGACATTGTCGGTAAACAGGCCAGGGTCAGTTAACGCGGAAGGTCAAAACATGGTAGCAGGCAAATGATCCACACAGGTATTTGAAATAGGGAAATTGTAGTCTGTTATAAATAAATGGATTCTTTGGGTTGGCTGTGTAATTCCAGTACTGGTACTGGGCTCCTCTTCCTGGGGTCTGGCGCTGCTGGTGGTAGGCCGGTCTTCTGATCTTGATCCTTATTATTTTAGGAGGGACGGTTTCCTCCGCAGACTTGGACTCTGAACCACTACCCTCTACTGGCTCGTATTCCGAACCAGAATCGGATAATGGGAGCTCCCCGCTGCTCTCATAATCCAACATGGTAAGCATGGTATATTCCTCCTCAGGTGTGTAAACTCTTTGGCCACGAGGACTGTATTGATGGTGAGCCTGTGTGATGGTACTGATGGCAGTACTGATGACGGACCTGTGTGACAGTACTGCTGGCGGTACTGACAGGTCACTGATGGTGGGCCTGGGTGACGGAACTGAAGGCAGTACTGATGGCGGGCCTGTGTGGCGGTACTGATAGCAGTGCTGGTGGTGGGCCTGTGTGACAAATCCAGATGGACTGTGACAGATCCAGATGGGCTTTGTGACAGTACTCTGGTGACAGGTTCTCTTTGTTGGGGGGCGTGTTGTGCACAGTAAGGTGTACAATACAGTATTTAGACAGACAATAATCACTCACTGATCCCTGCTCTCTCCTCACATGATCGGTGTGTGAGGTGAAGAAGCAGAGATCTCCTAGTGACAGCTCTTTGTTTACACTTTTGACCGGCTGTAATTGGACACAGCCGATCACATGGTAAACAGCCAATTTCCATTGGCTGTTTACAGTGATCGGGGATAGGCTATATCTGAGGAACACGCTCCGTCCCCGATCGCCACGCTGTGCGCCCCCGTGCATGGTGACAGGTTCTCTTTATTGGGGGGCGTGTTGTGCACAGTAAGGTGTACAATACAGTAATCAGACAGACAATAATCACTCACTGATCCCTGCTCTCTCCTCATACGATCGGTGTGTGAGGAGAAGAAGCAGGGATCTCCTAGTGACAGCTCTTTGTTTACACTTTTGACCGGCTGTGATTGGACACAGCCGATCACGTGGTAAACAGCCAAAAGCTAGTGGCTTATCCTGCAGGACGTCATATGATAATGCAACCACTTCCTGGATGTCATTTTGCTATATGGCAGGTGAAAAGTGGTTAAACTGATTGACTGATCTCGTTTTTTTTAAATTAAAAATAACAAACATGTTATACTTACCTGTTCTGTGCAGTGGATTTGCCCAGAGCAGCCCAAATCCTCCTCTTCTCAGGTCCCTCTTCTGTGCTCCTGGCCTCTGCCTCCTGTTGAGTGCCCCCACAGCATTTAAATTAGAAGGATTTGTGCTAAGAAGGGAGTGGGATTGGTGCTGAAAGGGGGGATTGGAGATTGGGGGAGGGATTTGTATTGAAGGGGGGCAAAGATGTGTGCTGGGAGGGGGGATTTCAACAGGGGGTATTTGTACTGGATGGAAGGGAAATTTCTGTTTGGTGAGAATTTTTACTTGCAAAAGAAAGGGGGAGGAAGATTTGTTCTAGGAGGGGAAATTTGTGGGAAAGAGACGATTTGTATGGTGTATGTGTGTCAGGAGAGGGAATTTGTGTGTGGGGGGGGGGTGGATTTATGATAGGGGTTTGTGCTAGTGGGGGTGATTTGAGGGAAATTGTGCTAGGAGGCAAGATTTGGGGAGACTTGTGTATAGAGAGGGAATTTTGGAGAGGGGAGATGATTTGTGCTCACGGTGGAAATTTTAAGAGGTAGAGGATTTGTGCTTGGAGGGGTCATTTTGGAGGTGGGGGAAGGGGTATGTGTTCTAGGAGGAGGGATTTGGAAAGGAAAGGATTCGATCTGAGAGGGGTAAACATTTTTGTTTAGGGGCATATAGGGGGGTATTTTTGTTGACACATGATGCTCACAGAATTGAGCAATCACCAGACCTCCGGTCACTCAGTTCTCTGCCCCTCCAGCACTCACTAGAGCACCTAACATATTATGTATGGTGACTGCTTTTTTTGGATTACTATTGGAGAGTAGGGATGAGCCGAACACCCCCCCCGTTCGGCTCGCACCAGAACCCGCAAACGGACCTAAAGTCCGTGCGAGCTTTAGAACCCTATTAGTTATAATGGATGCGAATGTTCGAAATTAAAAGTGCTAATTTTAAAGGCTAATATGCATGTTAATGTCATAAAAAGTGTTTGGGGACCTGGGTCCTGCCCCAGGGGACATGTATCAATGCAAATTTTTTTTTTTTTTAAAACGGACGTTTTAAATCCCCCCTTTCAGCACCAATCCCACTCCCTTCTTAGCACAAATCCTTCTAATTTAAATGCTGTGGGGGCACTCAACAGGAGGCAGAGGCCAGGAGCACAGAAGAGGGACCTGAGAAGAGGAGGATTTGGGCTGCTCTGGGCAAATCCACTGCACAGAACAGGTAAGTATAACATGTTTGTTATTTTTAATTAAAAAAAAACGAGATCAGTCAATCAGTTTAACCACTTTTCACCTGCCATATAGCAAAATGACATCCAGGAAGTGGTTGCATTATCATATGACGTCCTGCAGGATAAGGGCCTCTTCCCCACAACCCTGGTCATTGGTTGTGGGGGTCTGCGGGGGGGGGCTTATCGGAATCTGGAAGCCCCCTTTAACAAGGGGACCCCCAGATCCCGGCCCCCTCCCTGTGTGAAATGGTAAGGGGGTACAAAAGTACCCCTACCATTTCACCAAAAAAGTGGCAAAAATGGTAAAAATGACAGGAGACAGTCTTTGACAATTCCTTTATTAAAATCTTCTTTCTTCTTTCTTCATCCTTAAGCCCCCCCGCCCGCAGACCCCCACAACCACCGGGCACGTTTGTGGGGAAGAGGCCCTTGTCCTCATCAACATGGGGACAAGGTGCTTTGGGGGTCTTAGACCCCCAAAGCATCCTCCCAATGTTGAGGGCATGTGGCCTGGTGCGGTTCAGGCGGGAGAGGGGGCCGCTCTCGTCCTCCCCTCTTTTCCTGCGGCCTGCCAGGTTGCGTGCTCGGATAAGGGTCTGGTATGGATTTTGAGGGGGACCCCACGCCATTTTTTTTGGCTAGGGTTCCCCTTAAAATCCATACCAGACCTCAAGGGTCTGGTATATATTTTGAGGGGGACCCTATGCCATTTTTTTTTTTGGCTGGGGTTCCCCTTAATATCCATCCCAGACCTGAAGGGCCTGGTTATTGAATTTGGGGGGACCCCCACGCTTTTTTTTTTTTGTTTTTTATTAATGAATGACAGTTCTCTGTGTTACGGGAGTCATCAATTCATTAGCCGCGAGTGCTTTTAAATAGCTTTTTTCCTGCAAAAATTACACTTTTTTGCAGGGAAAGTTCTAAGCACAGGAAACCTGCCCCCCTTCACAGGCCACCTATAGACACCCCCAGATGTGATACTGCAATGCTGTTCTAACAGCACGCACACACATATCCCCAGAAATAGAGCACATATTGTCAGCAGCACACTGACACGCTGACACTGACTGAAACAGAATATGCGAGGCCGCCGGCACGGCAGCCTCTTATACCGTGGGGCGTGTACTAAAGCCCCTGAGCTATAATTGGCTACAGGCATCCTGCCTGTAGCCAATTGTGGCTCTCCTCGCTGCCGGCGCTGTGATTGGCCAAGCATGCGGGGTCACAGTGCATGCTTGGCCAATCATCAGCCAGCATTGCACTGCGCGGGCCCCAATAGTTCTGGGCTCGCCGAGCGAGCGAACGCCCGGTGCTCGATTCGAACATGGGTTTGAATCGAACACCGGGCCCATCCCTATTGGAGAGCAGAGTCCGGATCAACAGTGGAATGTCACCCAAGACTTGACAGTAAGTCAGAAGAATTTAAGGTCAGTTTTGAACTAAAGAGGTCTGAAGAAGAAACAGGAAGTTTCGAAACACGTTACCACCCACAGCATCATGCTCCACGCTGACGTCAGTTCTGGTATTGGCGCCATTTGCATTCCACCGCGGCCAGCTGTTTCCTTCAGCTCCGCTCCAGGCCATCTCACCACCTCGCCATAGAACACCATCCTGGGGATACCCTTGATCCTAGAAGTGTATTCATCTACATGCTTGTCTACATTTAACTAAATGTGAGTTGCCAATTTGTGTCTCAATAAATCCCATACTTTTTAACTGCTGCACTTAGTCTGGCACACCTTCTGTCTTCCATTGGTTTTGCAGGGTCTGCTTCACTCCTAAGGGTGCTACCGCGGGTGCTCCGTGTTTTTCACCCACATGTCAATTGCTTGTCATATTCTACATAGATTTTTATGAACTTTAATGAACTTTTATGGACATTTTCCTAGTGATCTTTGGCTCATTAGTCTTCCAGCGCCAGGTTCTGTTGTGTTTTTATGATCATTTATGACACCAGCCATTTGATGGCTTCACCTTTTGGTTGAGAGCACAAGCACCTGTGACAGTTATTAACAACATGCCTTGAATGTAACATTCAGAAAAAAGTTAAAGTGGTTGTAAACCTCAGACATAAAATATGAACAAAGCATATCTTTCTATAGTGTGTACTTGTCTCAGTTTAGAGCACTAAAGGGTTGATTTACTAAAACTGGAGAGTGCAAAATCTGGTGCAGCTCTGCATTGAAACCAATCAGCTTTCAGTTTTGTTTTTTTGTCAAAGCTTAATTGAACAAGCTGAAGTTAGAAGTTGATCCGCTACCATGCTCAGCTGCACCAAATTCAACATTCTCCATTTGCCCTGGATCACATTGATGCATTTACGGCGCCGCACTGATTCCCAAAAGTAGTTTCTGTACTACTTTTGGCGATTTGGGGGTGCGATTTCCATTGATATCTGCGCAGAAACCCACACACATATGTCTCTAAAATCGCCCCCAAAATCAGGACTGACGCACAATTTCATTCCCGCAGTCAGTGTGAACCTAGGTTAAGTGTAATTTCTGTCTTTCACTTTGATCCTCTATCAGCATGAGTCACTTCTAAGGCTGCGTACACACGAGCGGACTTTCCCGCGGGATTGTCCGCCGGACTGGATTTCGCCGGACAATCCGCCCGTGTGTGGGCGCCGGCGGACTTTTTCCTGCCAAAAGTCCGGCGGACTAAGTTTTAAGTTCAGACTTAAAATTGTCCGCTGGACTCGTGAGTCCGGCGGACAATCCCGCGGTCTGTGTGCTAGTCCGCGGGACTTTTGGAAATGAACGGACTTGCCGACACAAGATCGGAAAGTCCGTTCATTTAGAACGTGACTGCAGGTAGACGGGACTAGCGAAGGCAGTGAATGCCGCCACGCTAGCCCCGTCACCTGGCATGGATTTAAAGGGGAATCCCTACGCCAAAAAAACGGCGTGGGGTTCCCCCCCAAATCCATCTCAGACCCTTATCCGAGCACGCAGGTCAGGAAAGGGGTGGGGACGAGCGAGCGCCCCCCCTCCTGAGCCGTAGCAGGCCGCGTGCCCTCAACATGGGGGTTCCCTGGGGAAAGGGGGGCCTTGCGGCCCCCCTACCCCAAAGCACCTTGTCCCCATGTTGATGAGGACAAGGGCCTCTTCCCGACAACCCTGGCCGTTGGTTGTCGGGGTCTGCGGGCGGGGGGCTTATCGGAATCCGGGAGCCCCCTTTAAATATGCTCTTTTACCTAGCTCTTTCACGAGCGGAGAAACCCGGCTTTCTTCTTCGTCGTTGCTGCCGTCGTCTGGGGGTCTCGTTCCGCCTTCGGGGGTCTTCAGGGGTCTTCCAGGGTCTCTTCTGTTCTTGCCGCTGTCGCTGCCTTCTGCGCCGTCTTCTTCCTCTTCTTCTTCTTCTTCTTCTTCTTCCGATGTTGACTCGTCGGAGGATGCTGGGACTGTGACATCATATGGGGGCGGGGTCACCATGTGACATGAGCATGTGAACCCGCCCCTTGTCCCTATATAAGTCACAACACCGCGTGTCTCTGCCATTCTGGCCAGAGAGAGCGACAAATCAACATCGGAAGAAGAAGAAGAAGAAGAGGAAGAAGAAGAAGAAGACTGCGCAGAAGGCGGCAACAGCGGCAAGAACAGAAGAGACCCCGGAAGACCCCCGAAGGCGGAACGAGACCCCCAGACGACGGCGGCGAAACGATGAAGAAAGCCGGGCTCCTCCGCTCATGAAAGAGCTAGGTAAAAGAGCAGAAGAGAGCGGAGGAGTCCGGCGAGAAGACCCCCCAAGACGGAAGAAGACCCCCGGAGCAGTGCAATAAAATATATTAAAAAAATTGTGTGTGTTTTTTTATTTACACTTTTACACCTTAGGTGAATGGGTAGGGGTAGATCATACCCCATACTCATTCACATAGGGTCGGGGGCCGGTATCTGGGGGCCCCCTTATTAAAGGGGGCTCCCAGATTCCAATAAGCCCCCCCTGCAGACCCCGACAACCAACGGCCAGGGTTGTCGGGAAGAGGCCCTTGTCCTCATCAACATGGGGACAGGGTGCTTTGGGGTGGGGGGCGCACGGCACCCCTTTCCCCAGGGCACCCCCCATGTTGAGGGCACATGGCCTGGTACGCCTCAGGAGGGGGGCGCTCGCTCCTCCCCACCCCTTGCCTGGCCGGCCGGGCTGCATGCTCGGCTAAGGGTCTGAGATGGATTTGGGGGGACCCCCACGCCGTTTTTTCGGCGTAGGGATTCCCCTTTAAATCCATGCCAGGTGACGGGGCTAGCGCGGCGGCATTCACTGCCTTCGCTAGTCCCGTCTACCTGCAGTCACGTTCTAAATGAACAGACTTTCCAATCTTGTGTCGGCAAGTCCGTTCATTTCCAAAAGTCCCGCGGACTAGCACACAGACCGCAGGATTGTCCGCCGGACTAGCGAGTCCAGCGGACAATTTTAAGTCTGGACTTAAAACTTAGTCCGCCGGACTTTTGGTAGGAAAAAGTCCGCCGGCGCCCACACACGGGCGGATTGTCTGGCGGACAATCCCGAGGGAAAGTCCGCTCGTGTGTACGCGGCCTAAGGAATGACTATGGACTTTATTATGGCTTAACCATTTATTTGTGAAATTTGTATATAAGTTTGGATTGGTGTTAGCGCCATATCCCCTTTATTTCTTTATATGACGTTTTTTTAGAATGCAACGTGAATGTGCACAAATGTGTGTGAACACACTGAAACGTGACTCATTAAAAGAAAAAAAAAAGAGATGTTTTGAAGTTTGTCTGCTATGAGGATCCATAGCTTGTACTTCCTGTATCGTGGAAAGTGTGCACAGGAGCAAAACGCATGCAAAGGCAGGTAAACATGCAGGCACTTTCTGTGCATTTTAATGCATTCTGGTGTGAGCAGGTCTTTAATGAAAACAGAGCTGTGTTAATTTTGTTTCTTTTATTATTTTTGCCCCTTTAAGACCGTGTTTGTCAGAGTGCCATTTGTGTTTCCCTAGGGTGCCACGAACATGAGACCCAGTTTGGCATAGATCAGAAATGGATGAGAGGACCTTTTGATGGGGGTCTCTGTGGCGACAGGGAGACTCTGATGTGATGTGAAGGACTTTAAATCTGTGATGGGGAGGCCTCTGATGTAAAGGGGGCTCTAATGTATTGGGGGTACCTCTAATGTGAAGGGGGGCTTCTAAAGTGAAGTTCATTTCATGAAAGTGTGCATTGCTCCATGCTCAGATTTCTCTTTGCTAAGTAACATCTATGTTTATTACATTTTGACTGGGGTGTCTCCAAATTCTACATACTTTAAAAAGGTGCTCTAATTAATCACTGGAGCCACACACTCTGTCCTAACTACTAAAATGGAAAATTGAAGATTGATCTTTGGATATACAGGTTATTGCTGAACATAATTCTTTGATTTTTTTTTTACTGTACTGTTGTTGGTTTTCTTTAGTTTATTTTCTGATGTGCTCCAAATTCCATGAGGCATAAACAAATGTAATGGCCACGTTTAGATGTGCTGCATATTAATTCATGATTGTTCCAGGGTCTTTTCATTGGCAGGAACACATAAATTATGCTGAATTTATGTGCAGGATATAGACTATTGTTTGCGTTCGTTGCGAGCTACCATTACCATTTCACATCCTAGTGGCAGGCAAAGACAAGATAGACGACTTCTGATTTATCTTTTACTTTAAATTACCATGGAAACAAATTCTACTTTATTTATCTGCCGCATTGTAACAGGTTATGAAGGAATGATTGCATTCACCAAAAACAATTCGAGCTCGATGTAGAACTAGGCTAGGACCATCTGCAAATAAACAATTTTCCCGGAGTCTGTTCGGTAATAGGAACAAGGCTATGCCGATTCCTTAAGGTGCTGTTGTGATAGATCTGTCCTCCTAATCTGGGATGGATCTATAGTTATGAAATAGGTTACTGCTTTGCTGAGATGCCATTTGTTTCTTTGGCCTTCAGAGCTCATGTGTCTTCTTCCAGACTTCCATTACATACAAAAGGCAATATCTGTAATGGGACAAGGCGATTACTGGTTTAGTGTGAATATTGGACAAAGGAATAAATTGTACTTTAGACAAAGGGGGACGTGGAGAAGAATATTGAACAGTATTACTATCAAAGTAACACTACTGATTCACATGTAGTGCTACCCTTGCAGGCTCCACTTGGTAGATTGGGTTCTCTGTTTTTCTGCCTCGACAGTACACTTACAGTACAAATCAATACAGGAGGGATCAGAGGGCCCTGCTCGTTAGAGCTTACAATCTAGAAGATGAACCCAATATATTATCACAGGTTGCAGTAAATAGCAGTATGCACCTAAATTTATAAATGATGGTTTAGGTCAATTACAGTTCACAAGACAGTTTGCTCATTAGGCTATAGCTGCACAGAATGGAGTTCTATGCCACTAAAATAGAGTGTAGCGGTGACACCTTTTCTAGGTGTCCGCTATTGTAAATTTAGTTATTTTTGTTTCTCAGAACAGTAAAAGTGTTCTGAGAGCTAATTGGATAGGGAAGCTTTGGCATCAGTTTGGCTGGGCTGTGTTAGGGTTCTGCCTGATCATGTGTGCGGTTAAGTGCACATGACAGGCTCAGAACCAGGCCTGGTTGGGCGGTTTGGGTACCGGCATTCCCCGGAGCCAATCAGCGGGTGCGTTTGGCCCCACTGAGGAGTCTGGGGAAGGGTACTTAAGATGCTGGAGTCACGTGTTTGGGGTTTGTTAGTTCAGAGCTGCCTGTTCCTGAATCCAGACCGTGGTAGCTCCGCGAGAGGTCCCGGTCAGGGGAGTGTGTGCCTCCCAGCAACATGTTTGATTTGGTAGGCCCCACAGACCCGCTTGGTCTGGGGCAAGGATCCATCTGTTCCCGAGTCTCGGAACCGGCCAGTCCTAGGCACTGTAACTGAGGGAGGATTCAAGGGGGTGCTCTCAGCTTGGAGGGGCACCGCAGATCGTGTAAGCAACCGGTGGAGGACTCTTCAGAGGAGGGCCAACAAGCTGGCATCCTGACACTAAAGAATCCACGCTTCCCCAATACTGCCAAGGAGACGGATAATGTTCCAGGTACAGAGGAAAGGTTCCTGTTCTGTTTCTAAGTACCACTTTGAGTCAAGGTTAGAGACTGTGCAAATTTCATTTATTCAAGTGTTGACTGCCATAATCTCTGGCTAGAGATTTGTTCAGCTTGGAAGTGCCCAGCTGCGAGTGGCTACTCTCTGGGTTGGCAAATAGAGACTTTTGAATACTTAGCAGTTCAAGGTGCCTGAGTTTTCTTCATCCTTGCCCTCTGTTCCCTTATGTGATTGTGTCTGTTGGATGTTACCACTGCAGATAAAAACCTTTCAAAAGGACTTTTATGGTGTCAGCGTGCAAAGTCGTTGGGTATCAACTCTGGGAACCCCTAGACCTGGAGGTAAAAAAAGTCAAATACTCAATACTGCGACAAATCCTCTGTAAACAGTAGGCTATAACCTCTTTAAAATGCACTCTTTATATGAATGTCAGTACTGAAATGTAAAACTCCCTAAAGAGGTACCATCATCTTACTATGGACAGTTCTTGTGAAGCAGCTACTTGAATGAGTAGTATTTAGCCCTAGTTCTTCAGCTGGCTAGCTTTGGGGCCCAGTCTTTACAGTAGTACGTTACTAGGGGTGCAACGGATCATCACCGATCCGTGATCCGAACAGGTCAACCTGTTCGGATCGGCACACAATGCCATCCGCGGATCGCTCCAGTGCCTTGGCTATAGAAAAGGCTGCGGTTTCGGCCTAGCTCCGGAGCGGTGGCCATCTTGGCACACCCGGTAGCAGCCGCTGTCTCGTCAGCAAGTGACGTTTCATCACCGCCATCTTGCTACACCCCACACTCCTGCACAGTAATGATAGAGTGAGAAGGGGGCAAGCGGACATATTGTTACACCCACCGGAGTTTTAGATTTCACAGTTATTTTCAACACAAAATAGAGCTTATATGCTTAAATACAGTATTTGTAAATCCAACGGACTGTTTAGATGTTAAATTTTAAAAGCAGCAGCAAACCTGCTGACCTTACATGGTTGCATTTTCACATTTTCACATTTAACATTTAGTTAAATGTGAAAATCAGAGGTGTTCTGTCACATTAGCAACCGTGTAAGGTCAGCAGGTTTGCTGCTGCTTTTAACATATAAACAGTCCGTCGGATTTAGAAATATTGTATTTAAGCATATAAGCTCTGTTTTGTGTTGAAAATAGCTGTGAAATCTAAAACTCCGGTGGGTGTAACAAGATTTGTCTTTTTTTGCTGATCCGAAAAATGATCCGATCCGTGACTCTGATCTGAGGAACGATCCGATCCGTGAGTTTTTTGATCCGTTGCACCCCTATACGTTACCAGTAAAAGCTGCATGCTGTAGATAATCCTGCTAGATATTTGGCCAGTCCCTATATGCTCACTCTCTACTCGCAACAACAGGTTAATGGCAGCAGTCTCCTCCCACCAGTCCCAATGATACAGCAACAGGGGACCCACTTTTCAGATGTCAGCTTACTTTCAGATCTGACTGGAGTGACTCTGCACACAGTCACAGGCTTGTAGCAGATTGATGTGCACACAGATGCAGCAATGTGTACACCTCGGTCCCCTCTCAGCAATGAGGACAATTCTTTTCCTTTCAACCTGTGAAAATACATCTCTCTCTCTCTCCCTCTCTATTTATACCAGGCTGGCCTTGGGAATTGTAGTCCAAAAGACCATTACCATAGTAAAATGTATTTCCTGAACTTCATCTCCCATGATTCAGTGCAGCCAACTATCAAGTCTATTAAACTCATTCTGCTTGTCAGTTCCCCCTTGTGGATAGAGGTGAGCTAGTGTTAACCCATTCAGCTGGAGTCCATTGAAAGCACAGAGAGCAATGCAGCACAGTGTCCAAAATAGCTCTCTGTCTCTAGCCAAGCACCTGGCCACACATATACTATATTACCAAAAGTATTGGGATGCCTGCCTTTACACGCACATGAACTTTAATGGTATCCCAGTCTTAGTTCGTAGGGTTCAATATTGAGTTGACCCACCCTTTGCAGCTATAACAACTTCAGTGAGGTCAAGCACTGATGTAGACAAGAAGCCTGGCTCGCAGTCTCCGCTCTAATTCATCCCAAAGGTGTTCTGTCAGGTTGAGGTCAGGACTCTGTGCAGGCCAGTCAAGTTCCCCCACCCCAAACTCGCTCATTCATGTCTTTATGGACCTTGCTTTGTGCTCTGGTCCAAATCATTTAGTGGAGGAGGATTATGGTGCTGGGTTGTCTTTCAGGGGTTGGGCTTGGCACCTTATTTCCAAGGAAGGGAACTCTTAAGGCGTCAGCATAACAAGACATTTTGGACAACTTCATGCTCCCAACTTTGTGGGAACAGTTTGGGGATGGCCCCTTCCTGTTCCAACATGACTGTGCACCAGTGCACCAAACGAGGTCCATAAAGACACGGATGAGCGAGTTTGGGGTGAAGGAACTTGACTGCCCAACCTCACAAATGCACTTCTGGAAGAATGGTCAAACATTCCCATAGACACACTTCTAAACCTTGTGGACAGCCTTCCCAGAAGAATTGAAGCTGTTATAGCTGCAAAGGGTGGGCCAACTCAATATTGAACTCTACAGACTAAAGCCCCGTACACACAGTCGGAAATTCCGACCACAAAATCCGTCAGATTTTTTCCGACGGATTTGTCCGACACTGGTGTTGCATACACACAGTCGGACAAAGTTGTCGGAAAATCCAATCATTCTGAACGTGGTGACGTTCCTTGCGTACGACGGAACTACGTAGAAGCTAGTAGCCAATAGCTTTGGTCTCGTAATTTGATCTGAGCATGCGTGGCACTTTGTCCATCGGAAACAAAGACCCTCCATATAATTGTGTAATATTGTGTAAATACAATTGTAAAATGGAAGAGCTTTCTCATCTTTATAAAAAAAAACATATCAAACTTGTGCTAAAATAGTTTACTGGAACACTTGCGCTACACTTACAAACCCCCCCCCCCCCCCCCCCCCCAATAAATGAATAAACAATAAACCTTTGTTTTCTAGCACCTGCTGTTCTAGAAATGTGCACCCCTTGTGTACTGCACTGACAATATATGTAAAAAGCAAGTGGATACTATATGCAATAAAGAAATATTAAGTATCAAAGATATGCAAAAAAACTCACATTGTAAAACGTATACTAATATAAAGTGCAATTGTGCCATCCCTCATAGGGACTTGCTTCCTGGTTGTGAAGCCTCTGCTGTTTGGAATGCACGCTAGACATGTGCAATTCGTTTCAATTTGTTTTCCGTTAAAATTCGTTATATTCGTTCATTCGTTATCGTATAACGTTATCGTATTCCGAAATAACCAAATTAGAAACAACAAAACTACGAAAGAAGAAAATCCGAAAAACGAAAACAGGAACAACGAAAATCAAAATGAACGAAAAAATTTGTACATTCGTAACTTTTATTTTTTTGTTGAATTGGTAATTTTCCGTGTCCCTTACAATGGCGCTGCTTAACGTGCTTCGAATGGATTGAACGAAAAAATTCGTACATTCGTAACTTTTTTTTTTTGCGATTCGTAATTTTCCGTGTCTCTTACAATGGCGCTGCTTAACGTGCTTCGAAGGGATTGAACGAAAAAATTCGTACATTCGTAACTTTTTTTTTTTCGATTCGTAATTTTCCGTGTCTCTTAAGCCCCATACACACGGTCAGACAATCCGCGGACCAGGTCGGTCGGATTTTGTCCGTCGTACTTTGTCCGATGTTGGTGTTGCGTACACACGGTCGGACTACGTTGTCGGAATATCCGGTCCGGAAGAACGTCGTGACGTAAGTCGTCGTCCACGAAATTACAAAAGGGAAGTTCAGCACCACGTCAGGCACCCGTTGGGCTCCTTCTGCTGATCCCGTGTTTATCGAGAGTTAGTCGAAGTTTGGTGACTTAAGATTCGCGCTTCTCAGTTTTTCTGCTTGTCGTGCGTATCTGTTTATTAGTGCGTGTAGTCAGTTCGCATTTGTTGGTCATTGCGGCCTATATCTTGATATAGGACGCTTTGATTTTCACTGCTTATTGTCTGCTCGTTGCTGGTATTCATTTCGTTCTTTCAGGCCTTGCTGTTTATTGGTGCTTTCTGTTTGTCCGTTCTGACCAGCCGACCTTTTGTGACCTTGTGAGCGATGTTTCCCGTGCGTACTCGTCGCCGAGTTCGTGCTGTACGCGGAATTGGTGTCGGGCTTTTAGCTTTGACCCAAGACCCGTCCATGAACAGAGTGACGAGGAGTATGTGGACCAAGAATTGGTTGCTTCAGCGTGACCAATTCTCGCACATGCCTTTGCTTCGTGAGATCCAGGAGAATAATCCTGATGATTTCAGGAACTTTCTCAGGATGACGGACCCCGATTTTCACCGTCTTTTGGCTTTGCTGACCCCCTTTATCAGCCGGCAGGATACCTGCATGAGACAAGCCATTACTCCGGAGCAGAGGCTTGTTGCCACGTTGAGGTACTTGGCGACAGGGAGAAGTCTTCAGGATTTGAAGTTCTCTTCAGGTATCTCTCCCCAGGCCCTGGGAATCATTATTCCAGAGACCTGTTCTGCCATCATTCAGGTCCTGCAGGAGGACTATATTAAGGTAACATTTCTACTTGACTATTCCCTTCTATGTATGCTCTGTTTGCTAATGTCTTCTATTTTTGACCTCCTTCCCTAATTACCATGATTGCAATATGTTCTAATATGCTGTGCCCCTTTTCTCCTTCATGCATTTTTCCCTTCACTTACCTCCCCAGCATTCTCTTCTGCCCCAATAGACACCTATGGCCTAGTCACTTAATCAATGTCTTTTGTCTGCTGCATAGTATTGTTTGCCCCCAAACACCCCCTAAAATATGCACAAATGTTTGCTGTGTGGTTTACTTCATGTAGAGCCCCTTTAGAATTTTTTTGTTTTGGTGGGGGGGGGGGGGTGGCAAACTCATTAGGAACCCCCTCCCCCAACTGCTCTGTCAGATGGTACCAATCCTTTATCTGCTGGCTTTCCCAAGGTCCATACACACTATATACCTACCTCTTTATAGTGGGCATCTTTAGGGATGAATTCAGCAAAGCATGTAGTGCAAGGGGCTGCCTCCATACATTCCATTTCCTAATTTTTTGTCTTCTTTCCCTCCTATTAGCTTGCTTGGTAATTTCAGAATGTCACAATGTGCCTGCCTTTTTGGGGGGGGGGGGGGGGGGGGGGGGGGTTGAAATGTTATTTTATCTTTCCTGGGGGCTGCCAATAGTGTTAAGTACAGAGGGTCTGCCCAAACTAGCACACATTATTGAGCCATTTGCCAATCAATGAAGTGCAGAGGGTTACCTGTGTCCCCCCCCCCCAAAACCCTAGTTATTGCCAATGGCCCATCAGAAGTGTGGGGATTGATGGGGGTGAGTCATCTGTGAAGGGGAGCCTCTACTTTTCTGTGCAAATACTTTCCAGCCTCCAATTTTATACAATGCTCTTGTTCCAAGATGTTGATTGTCTAATCTGCTTGCAATGTTTAAGTGCAAAGTGACTATTTTTTTTTTCTTGTTTCACTCCACAGTTCCCTTCCACGCCACAGGAATGGCAGACTGTGGCCTCCCACTTTGCCAGCCGTTGGGACTTTCCTAACTGCGGAGGGGCAATTGATGGGAAACACGTCCGCATCGTCCCACCGCCCAACTCGGGGTCCTACTATTATAATTATAAAGGGTTTAATAGTGTAGTGATGTTGGCGGTGGTGTCGGCAACATACGAGTTTATGTATGTGGACGTGGGGATGAACGGCCGGATCTCGGATGGTGGTGCCATTACGCACACGGAGTTCTACTGGCGTCTCCAAAGTGGCAGTCTGTGCTTGCCACCTCCAGAGGAGAATGCCGAAGGACTCCCCTTCGTCTTTGTCGCAGATGAAGCGTTTGCGTTGACTCCCCATGTGATGAGGCCGTTCCCGATGAGGACCCTCACCCCGGACCAGAGGGTCTTCAACTACAGGCTGTCCAGAGCCAGAAGAGTGGTGGAGAACACTTTTGGCATCCTGGCCAGCCGCTTCCGCCTGTTCCTGACGGCATTTAACTTGGCGGAATACAAACTGAACCACATAGTTCTTGCCTGTTGCATATTGCACAACTTCCTCAAAAGACATAACAGGAACTATGTGGTGCCCGTTGGCCCAGATGTGGAGGGCCCTCCAAATGCGGACCTCACAGCCCTTCAAGTGGCACGTCCAGGCTTGCCCCCTCTAAATGCCCGCGTGGTCCGCGAGCAATATATGGAGTACTTTGTGGGTAGGGGGGCCATTGCTCTGCCTGACGATGTGTGAGAGGCATTTTTTAATAAATCTGATATTTTAACCAACCTATGATTTCTTGTCATTTCAGTCTTCTTTTTAGCTTATTTTACCTTGACATTTTTTCCCTTTGCCTTCGACAGTGGGAATGCACTTTCTGGGCAAAAGGAGGTAACAGTCTCTTCTTCCCAAAAAGATTATTCTCATGTTGTGTGTTTGCTTCCTAATCTTTGGTCTAGAGAAGGTTTGTACTGCATAACTGACACCCAAAATACTCCTTTTCATCACCAGGTCTGACATGTGTGTATTCTCAAAAATGCTGTGCTCCGTGTTTTCGTACAAAGCACTGTGGGTGTCATTTACATAAGTCAAATCCGCTATGCTCTACAAGTGCATTGAAAAAGTTCCCTGGGCAAGACAATTGCAGTGCAAAGTGGATTTGCCTTTAGTAAATAACACCCATTGCCCCCATATCCTTTCCATTTGACATACATAATGCATTGTGTTTTTGAAATAAGGAAGCCACACATTTAGAAAAATAAAAAAGTTTACTTTGAAAACATTCACAAGTGCGTTTACAATCTTCACGCCCAAACTGACAACATCTTGGTTATTTACAGCATTGTTTAGAAACATTACGCAATTGGTAAAACCAGGCATGGAGCAAAACAGAACCTAGGAACTTGGAAAGTTCAACTTTGTAAAGTGAAGACAAGATCAGACATGACTATATGTTCAAAGTGTGTTTGATCTTGCCTTCATCACATGGGGGGGTCACCCCCGGAAAGTGGAAATTTAGAACATGCACACAATTTGGGTCTGAAAATGGTCATTAGATGGTAAAACACATGCCTAGAAGCTTCAAAAGTGCCATTTTCCATCATGGGGATGAATGGACGTTTTTTGGGGGTGCAACCCCTTCACCACAACCACTTTCGTAGTTCGTAAAGTGTTTGCACCCCCAAAAAAACGTTGCCATTCATCCACCATGATGGGAGCTAGCACATGTGGACACAATGTGTGCATGTTCCAAATTTCACACAGTTTTTAAGTTGCAAATGTGTTCAGAAGCTGGCACAAATGTGTGTTAATTACTTGGTGCGTTTTCATATTTTTCCTAAAACATCAATGATGTTCTTCAATTTTTGTTGAACATCATTGATGTTTTGCTTTATGTAATCTAGATCTCTATTGCAGACCATTATCTCCCCGATGAGTACGTGGGCACTCTCTGTGGTAAAGTGCGATTTTTCTTCCTCAACATCCACGTCACCTAAAAACAACAAACAAACAAAAATGGGGTGTTGGAAATGAGGCAGCCATACATGGATTAGCTTACCAGTAGCTGGGTTCTCCCACACTCACCTGTTGTGGTGACAATTTCTCCAAGTTCGATGATCTCTCCTTCCTCCTCCTCCTCCTCCTCCTCCTCTGCTTCTGCTCTTTCCCCTTTTTTGGGAGGTGTTGGTTTGGGGGTTTCCGCAGACGGCCCAAGTTTTCGCTCCCCTATGAGAATGTACAAAAGGAAGATTTAGCAAGACTATCTATTGAGGGCAGAAATATGAAATGACAAACATTGCTTGAAAGTGACGGACACTATTTTAGTTTGGCCAGTTACAAATGCCAACAACATGAATGTAGTCACTTTGTAAAGGTGCTAAACTGACTAGCTTTTTGGTAGAAGTTTGTGTGATGGAGACACCCCTCTAGTATCCACTGGAGCACATGTGTGGAAAAGCCTAATAAAAAGGGGGTTTGGGTGTCCCAGCACTAGTGCTCTAGAGTCCAGATGGGTAAACAGCTACTGGGTGACCTCTCCTTTACATTGAATAAATTGGCTTTACATTCTTGATGACATTTCTAGTGAGAACAAACTTCCTTTCCCCCAAAAAAACACCAAACATCGTATTATAAGTGGCCGAACGATCGAGGTTGCTGCGTACGATCGAATGGACACACACACAACCATGACAGTGGCAGAAAGATCGAGGCTGAGTACGATCGAATGCACAGACGAACCTGAAAGTGGCCATTTTGGAATGTACAACTTTGTAAAAATCAAACCACAATGGAGCAGTATGCAAGCAAGAAATCAAACACAAAACCCAACTACTTACTTTTTTGAAGAATTCGCTTGATCTTTCTGTACTGATCGGCCTCCCTCAGTTTCAGGTCTGACCAGCGTTTCCTCAGTTGCTCCTTGGATCGTTGTACCCCAAATTGATTGTACAGCCTTCTCACAACTTTAGACATGATCTTGGCCTTGCGGACATTGGGGTTGAGGTAAGGCCCATACTTCCCATCATAGTCGCTCCTCTTTAATATGTCCACCATCTCCAACATTTCTCCAAATGACATATTGGAGGCCTTGAATTTCAGGCTCCGGGATCGGGACGTTTCTGCCTCCGGACTTTCCTCGTCCTCCTCCTCGTTGGTGGGATATTTGGGGCGCACCTGCTGTGTCCACACCATGTGCTCTCCCCACTGCGCCGTAAAGAGAAGGGGTGGGGAATAGACGAGAAAGATCGTCAGGGGCGGGCGGAGTTTGACGCATGCGCACTGTATATAAAACGTCACACGCCTGTGTCGTAGCCAGGATCTGGGAGACGAGGGGAGAGAAAACTCACGCACGAGACGATCGATACAAACGAAGGTACAATTTGACGTTGGTACATAACTAGCCTAGACTGATTTGAACTTGAGGCTTCTTTATGGAGAAGATTAGGAGAGTTTAGCCTGACATAATTGAGAGGGTTTTGTGTCTTGCAGAGATTATGCAGGGATTCAACGACATGAGTTTTCTCCCCCTCTTCATTGCCAAATTCAGGGAATTTCCCGTTTTATGGCAGGGTAAACACCCACATTACACCAACAAACCAAAGAGGCACGCAGCCCTGGAGGAACTTGTGGAATTTGTCAAGCCAAGGTTCCCCACGGCAACTGTTGATGATCTAAGAAAGAAAATTGGCAGCCTGAGGAGTGCGTATATCAGGGAGCGGAAGAAGGTCGTGAAGTCTGAGGAAACTGCAACTTCAGCAGATGAGGTCTATGTGCCCAAGCTCTGGTACTATCAGAGTCTCCATTTTCTGAAAGACCAGACTGATGTCACGGAGCCAACCTCGACTCCTCCTTCCACGCTTCCTTGCGCGCAGCCCACCCCTGTTGAGGCTTCCGAGGAGCAACCTGGGCCTTCCAGTATGGAAGAGGTGGAGGAGCCCAGCTTGTTCCAGGTATAGTATTTTTGTTACCATTTCTGGGAATAATGAATGATGTTCACTTAATTCAGGATCCCCAATTGCTTAGTTCCTAACGTGTTTGACATATCAACAGACAGTGGTGTTGGAGACATTTAGGGCCAGAATCTAAACTGCTGGGCTGAGAATTGTATGGTTTTCTATTTGTAAACATTTTGCAACAGTCACTAGATGAGAATTGTGTGTGTTTGATCAACAAATAACTGAAACTATGTCCCTTTTTCATACACAGGAAGACCTCAGCCAGGAGGTGGCTGTGGAAGGTGGCAGTCAGGAGGAGGCAGGGGTTAGTGGCAGCCACCAGCTGGGTAGTGGCAGCCAAGAGGGGGCTAGGCCTCGGAGCCTGACTGACACCCAAACCCCTCCCCTCCGCCTTCCGTACAAAAGGGCGAGAAGGGGGGGTTATGCGGCACAGTCAGCGCTCCGCATGATAAGAGAGGCTTCAGACTCCCTACATGCCACACCCGCCGACGAGGAGACCTTTGGCTCGGTGGTTGTCACAAAAATGATGGGTATGGAGGTGAGGCAACGCAACATGTGTGAGGGGCTCATCCTCCATGTCCTAAATAAGGGTAGGGCTGGGGAGATGAGCCCAGTCACACATGTTTGCCATAGCTACCATGCTCCGCCTCCTCCTCCTTCTGCCACCCCACCAGCACGACAGCCACAGCGTGCAAGGAAGCGTGGAAGGAAGACCTGAGAGTGACGACCTGGAATCAGTCTGGTCTGAGAGAAGATGGAGCCTCTTGTAGTACCAGAGCCTGGGGACCTAGATGGCATCTGCTGCAGTTCCGGATACTTTGGACTTCACGACCAGATTGCACTCCCCTTAATATACGTACTCCTCAGGCCCCCAATTTTCTACGCTTGAACAATGATGGTTGCCGTGGGGGGCCAAGACTTTGCAAATTCCCCAAGTTTCACCATGGCTGCGTTCCTCTTTGGTTTGTTGGTGTGACCTAAATAAAGGTTTTTTTTGATTTGAAATAATCATTGACTATTGTGTTTTACTTTTCTACAATGACAGTTTTTCTTTGAGTAGGCAGGTACATTTCACTAATCCTAAAGTAGAATTAACAAGGGGCACCAACAACCCACAAACTCCTAGTAAATTTAAGCAAGAAATACAAATGTTAATAATGTGTTTTTGGTAAGTTGAGACACACAACCCCCCTCCAAAAAAAAAACAAAAAAAAATTCAAATATGTATTCCCCAAAAAAAATAAAAAAAATACAAATCATGGTAAAAAAATAACAAAGATTCTTTTACGTTCAGAGTCAAAATAAACATGTAGTGTATAAATGCTGCAAAGTAATAAAGAAGTAAGTTTGTGAGAAGTGCGGGTGAATAGGAGCAGCTAAAACATGTCATTCTTGTTGCATTGTAAAGAAAAAGAGAATGCGCTGCATTAAAGACATTTTAACATTGCAGCGTGACGAATGTGCTGTGTCGATTAGGAAAGGTAGTTTTACCTGACCGAGCGCTTCCGTCACAGAATTTCTTCTGAGCATGTGTAGCACTTTGTCCGTCGGACAACCGTACACACGATCGGATTTGGTGTGATCGGACCGTGTTGACGGCAAAGATTTCCAGCAGGAGATAAGACTTTGTCCGTCGGACAAACCGACGAACACTGTCCGATGGTGCATACACACGGTCTGATTTTTCAACAACCTTGTCCGATCGGACAGAATCCATGAAAAAGTCCGACCGTGTGTATGGGGCTTTACAATGTAATAATAGCATACACATTACATAAAATTATGAATTATGCTCCGATTACGAATCTACGAAAACAATGTTACGAAAGTACGAATAAATCAATCTTATGAAAGTACGAATGTAACTAAATCTACGAAAATACGAATGCGTCCGAATTTCGAATAAACGAAAATAAAACTAACGGAAAAACGAATCAACGAAAAAAATAACTCTTACGAAAATACGAATTGTTACGAATACGAACACCGACGACTTACGAATTTACGAATCGTTACGAATACGAACACCGACGGCTTACGAAATTACGAATCGTTACGAATCAACGGAAACGAACAGGAACGAAACGAAAATAAACAAATTTTTCTATTGTGCACATGTCTAATGCACGCTGGTCTTTTTATCTCACAAATAGAGCATTCTTTTGGTGGTATTTGATCACCTCTGCAGTTTTTATTTTTTGCACTTTAAACAAAAAAAGAGCAACAATTTTGAAAAAAACACAATATGTTGTAGTTTTGCTATAATAAATATCCCAAATTTATTTATTTTTCCTCAGTTTAGGCTGATATGTATTCGTCTACATATTTTTGGTAAAAAAATCGAAAAAAGCCTATATTGATTGGTTTGCACAAAAGTTATAGCGTCTACAAAATAGGGGATAGATTTATGTAATTTTTTTATTATTATTATTTTTTTCTTTCTAGTAATGGCGCCGATCTGCGATTTTTATTAGAACCGCGAAATTGCGACAGACAGATCAGATATTTTTGACACTATTTTGGGACCATTGACATTTATACAGCGATCAGAGCTAAAAGTAGCCATTGATTACTGTATAAATATCACTGGCAGGGAAGGGGTTAACACTAGGGGGCAATCAAGGGCTAACTGTGTTCCCTAGGAGTGTTCTAACTGTAGGGGGGCTGGGACTGACTAGGGGAGGAGACCGAGATTAGCACTGCCCACACTAAGGATGGCCACCAAGATCATCTAGGTCAGGAGTGTCCAATCAGGCAACTGTTCTCCTTATGACACCTATGAAGGCCCCAGAGGAACAAGAGTTCCTTCTGTCCTCTGCCCTCTCGGCATGGGGGATGCTGTCATAGCGCCACCTGTGCAGGGAGGCCATTTGCCTACAAAATCTCATTCAGTCTATGCTTGGTTACTCTATAAGATATGTAAAGCAAAGTCAAAAAGTCAAACTCTCTAGCAATACACACCAAACTAAGCATATGCAGAGTGCCCCCCAAGACTCTGTACCATCAGGAGATGGATTGGGGGCAGTAAAACAAGGGGAGGACCAGATAAGAAGAATCAAACAGCCTTTTTACACAATGCGGATGATTAACCCCTTAGGTTCCACTGTATATACAGACTAATTTTACTGTTGTGGGTTTAGTAACACTTTAACCCATAGGTATACAATGACCCAGATAAATGAGAACCTTTGTTCTTTTTACAGTTACCCCAACAAGACTGTTAAGACTTATGCCACGTACACACGAGCGGAATTTTCGTCGGAAAAATCTTGGATGGGTTTTCTGACGGAATTCTGCTCAAGCTTGGCTTGCATACACACGGTCACACAAAAGTTTGCTGAAATTTCGACCGTCAAGAACGCGGTGACTTACAACACTACGACGAGCCGAGAAAATTAAGTTCAATGCTTCCGAGCATGCGTCGAATTGTTTCGGAGCATGCGTAGGAATTTTGCGCGTCGGAATTGGCACAGACGATCGGAAAATTGAGAACATGCTCTCAATCATTTGCTGACTGGAATTATGCCAGCAAAAGTCCGATGGAGCATACACACAGTTGCATTTTCGGACCAAAAGCTCTCATCAGACTTTTGCTGGCGGAATTTCCGCTTGTGTGTACGGGGCATTATGTTTAACTTTAGATTTGCCTATAGGTTTTTTTAAAGAGCAAGAAAAGATGTCGTGCAATGCTAATGCTTCTATGCTAAATATAACAATTCTACTAAATTTATCTTAGTTCAAGGTATATAGTTTCCTATTCCTAGAGGGAGCATGACGTGATTTGGTATTTCTGCCTCTGAAAGTTTTAGTATTTATAATATAAGATGTTTTTTATACAGATTCTCTTAATAGTTAACAGATACTGCATGTTCACTTTTAACAAAATGGTAAAGTGAATATACTTTAGAAGGCTTTTCATTCAATTTAAAATTTGAACCCCCTACTAAAACAGAAAAGTTTACAAGCACAAAGAATTAAACTGACATAAACAGCAATTGCTTACATCGTAACATGTGCAATTCGACCACAAAACTGAAAGGCATGAAGGCAAGCTATCATTTCTGTTCCATGACTTTTAGTTTTTGTGACTCATTATTGTTTCATCTACTGCAGGCACTTATAGTGATAAGTTTTCAGACAATTTCCTAGGATATCCTGTGGATTTCTACTGTAGAAATGTTAAAAGTATACCTGCTGTCTTCTTATACAAATAAATCGTGTTTGGAAACACATCAGAAAATATAAAAGCTTGTTATGTAATTCACAGAACTCCCTAAGAGATTTTGCAATGCACATACTTTCTTAAATCCTGGTTTTTAATAATAAAGTACATTTCCACGGTTTTCAAATGCTAGTACTGGTGCCCACGCTAGAGTTTTTGGCTTGGGTAAAAATGTGTTGGTGTCAGGAATTAGGAAGCATTAGGTGCCATATATACATTATATGTATAGTATCTCACAAAAGTGAGTACACCCTTCACATTTTTGTAAATGTTTTATTATATCTTTTCATGTGACAACACTGAAGAAATTACACGTTGCTACAATGTAAAGTAGTGAGTGTACAGCTTGTATAACAGTGTAACTTTGCTGTCTCCTCAAAATAACTCAACACACCATTAATGTCTAAACCGCTGGCAACAAAAGTGAGAAAATGTCCAAATTGTCAATATTTTGTTTGGCCACCATTATTTTCCAGCACTGCCTTAACCCTCTTGGGCATGAAGTTCACCAGAGCTTCACAGGTTGCCACTGAATTCCTCTTCCACTCCTCCATGATGACATCACGGGTCTGGTGGATGTTAGAGACCTTGCGCTCCTCCACCATCCATTTTTGGATGCCCCACAGATGCTCAATAGGGTTTAGGTCTGGACACATGCTTGGCCAGTCCATCACCTTTACCGTCAGCTCCTTTAGCAAGGCAGTAGTCGTCTGGGAGGTGTGTTTGGGGTCATTATCATGTTGGAATACTGCCCTGTCGCCCATAGAAGGGCTGGGATCATGCTCTGCTTCAGTACATCACAGTAAATGTTGACATTCATGGTTCCCTCAATGAACTGTGCCGGAAGCACTCATGCAGCCCAAGACACTCCCACCATCATAATTGACTGTAGGCAAGACACACTTGTCTTTGTACTCCTGACCTAATTGCAGCCACACACGCTTGACACCATCTGAACCAAATAAGTTTATCTTGGTCTCATCAGACCACAGGAAATGGTTCCAATAATCCATGTCCTGGTCTGCTTGTCTTCAGCAAACAGTTTGGGGGCTTTCTTGTATCATCTTTAGAAGAGGATTCCTTCTGGGTCGACAGCCATGCAGACCAATTTAATACAGTGTGCCGGCATATGGTCTGAGCACTGACAGGCTAACCCCCACCCCTTCAACCTCTGCAGCAATGCTGGCAGCACTCATACGTCTATTTCCCAAAGACAACCTCTGGATATGACACTGAGCACGTGCACTCAACTTCTTTGGTCGACCATGGCAAGGCATGTTCTGAGTGGAACCTGTCCTGTTAAACTGCTGTATGGTCTTGCTGTCTTGGCCACCATACTGCAGCTCACTTTCAGGGTCTTGGTAATCTTCTTATAGCTTTTTTTTCAGATCCTCAGAGATTTCTTTGCTATGAGGTGCCATGTTGAACTTCCAGTGACCAGTATGAGAGAATGAGAGCGATAACAACAAATTTAACACACCTGTTTCCCATTCACACCTGAGACCTTGTAACACTAACGAGTCACATGAGACCGGGGAGGGAAAATGGCTAATTGGGCTCAATTGTGACATTTTCACTTAGGGGTGTACTTACTTTTGTTGCCAGCGGTTAAGACATGAATGGCTGTGTGTTGAGTTATTTTGAGGGGACAGCAAATTTACACTGTTATACAAGCTGTACACTCACTACTTTACATTGTAGCAAAGTGTAATTTCTTCAGTGTTGTCACATAAAAAGATATAACAAAATATTTACAAAAATGTGAGGGGTGTACTCACTTTTGTGAGATACTGTATATACGAGGGGCGTTCAAGTCAAAGTGGAACTTTTGAGTTTATATAATAAAAGAACAAATTACAAGAAGTGGAAACTGCATTTATTTTTTTACATACTCCCTTCTACATTTATACATTTATCTCAGCGTTTAACTAATGCCCGGAAGGCTTCGGCATAGAAAGAGTTGTCAGTACGCCTGAACCATCCTAGGACAGCCTGCTTCACTTTGTCCTCAGTGCACCTGCTTCACTTTGTCCTCAGTGAACCACAGAAAGATTAGTCTCTTGTGCAATTTCATGACAGGTTATGCATTGTTTATCCAGGATCAGGCGTTCCACACACTGAATGTTCACAGGAATGACTGCTGTGGACTGGGAACCACCACAGGTGGGATCGTCACTGATGAACGTACAGCCATCTTTGAAATGTTTACACCACTCAAATGTCATACTGCAGATGAGCATCTCATTGTACTGTGCTTGACGTCTTCTGTAGGTATACATGAGTTTTATGCCTTCGTTCACTAGAAACTTTATCATCACACGCTGTTCCATGCATGCGCTAACACTGTTGTCTGCCATCTTGATCAACGGTCTCTGGACTGGCCCATGATAATAGGACACACTTGCCACTTACTACTGCATGTAGTACCACCGTGCTAGTATCCCCTTTTATACCTTTAAAATTAAAAGTCCTGGTTTGACTTGAATGCCCTTTTATTTATATTGCAATGGGGAAAGGCTCAACTAGTAGTGGCAGTCGTGACCATGCTTAAGACAGGGTCACCAAGGAACAGGTTTTCTCTGCCCTTTTATTCCGCAATGCAACAAACACACAAAGTTAAATGCAGGAGGGCATTGTACAGTAACTTGTGTACATATGACTGGAGGTCTTATCCTGCTGTACAAAGCCTCCAAGGTTCAGGACCAAGACCAGAACTTATTATGATCTGATAAAAATCTATCTGTCTACTCCTCACCTCACTCCTTCAGTCTCCTCTCGCATTACTAACTTACTAACTGACATCGCACCACTTCCTTAAATTAAATCTCTCTTAAACGGAGCTATTAATATTCCCCCCCGCACGTGCCCCCCTCCATGACTTTTCCATCAAAATCAACAATTCAACCATCAGCCCCCCCCCCCCTCACGCCAGGGTACTCGGTGTAATCCTAGACTCGGACTTGTCATTTCAGCCTCAAGTCCAATCGCTGTCAAAAGTTTGTAGACTTCACCTCCGAAACATCTCTAAAATTTGCCCCTTTTTAACAAATGAAACCACCAAGCTCCTCATTTACTTCCTTGTTATCTCTCACCTTGACTATTGCAACTCCCTTCTCATTGGCCTGCCTCTCCATAGGCTATCCCCTCTTCAGTCTATCATGAATGCTGCTGCCAGACTTATCCACCTTACCAACCGTTCAGTGTCTGCCAAACCTCTCCTCCAATCCCTACACTGGCTCCCAGTCACCCAGCGAATTAAATTCAAAATACTAACCACAACTTACAAAGCCATTCACAACTCTGCCCCAAGCTACACCACCAACCTTGTTTCCAAATATATCCCAAACCGTCCTCTCCGCTCTTCTCAAGACCTCCTACTGTCAAGCTCTCTTGTTTCCTCCTCCCATGCTCGTCTTCAGGACTTCTCCAGAGCCTCTCCCATCCTCTGGAACGCGCTACTTCAACCTGTCCGGCTATCCCCTACTCTAGCTACCTTCAGGCGATCCCTGAAAACTCATCTCTTCAGGGAAGCCTATCACATCTCCAACTAATCTTTTACCACTTCCATCAGCTCATTCCCCACAGTTACAACCTTTTGTACCACCTCCCCCACCCTATTAGATTGTAAGCTCTTCTGAGCAGGGCCCTCTTAATCATCTTGTATTTTATTGTATTATAACTGTATTGTCTCCCTTTTTATATTGTAAAGCGCTGCGTAAACTGTTGGCGCTATATAAATCCTGTAATAAATAAATAAAACACAACGTTTGTTTTCTCTGTAACAGATACAAATTCTGGAGCCTCTTACCATGTGTAAGTGAGAAAGCTAGGTGACATGATACATACAGTGTACACTGTTCATACAACCCTGCCAGCCAGTGCCCCACAAATATATTTTTATTATACAGGGTTTATATAGTGCCAACAGTTTGTGCAGTGCTTTACAACATGAGGGCAGACAGTACAGTTACAATACAATTCAGTGCAAGAGGAATCAGAGGGCTCTGCTCGTTGTAGCTTACAATCTAAAAGGGAGGGTCAAGTGATACAAAAGGTAATAACTGTGGGGGGTGAGCTGATGGAGAAAGTGGAAGTACAGTTGTTAGGTGGAGGAGGGATTGGCTTCTCTGAAGAGAAGGGTTTACAGGGATTGCCTAAAAGTGGACAGAGTAGGAGTTGGACAGATTAGGGGTAGGGAGTTCCATAGGATGGCAGAGGCTCTGGAAAAGTCTTGAAAGCGAGCAAAGGAGGAGGTGACAAAGGGCAAGAGAGCAGGAGGTCTTGGAGGAATGATTTGGTTGGTATTTTGAGACTAGGTTAGTGATATAGCTGGGGGCCAAGTTGTGGATGGCTTTGTAAGTTGTTGTTAGTGTAGCGTACCCCCGCAGAAGCCGCTTAAGTATGTTTGTTGCATACTCTGCCACTCAACCCCAATAACAGTCTCCACCCCTCTTCGCACACCTGGTAATAGTGTAAGTGCAATAACCAATGAGAAACACAAACATTTTAATAAAACATAGAAACTGTCTTTACTGCAGTATTTCTGTGGAAAAGTAACAGGCAGTAACAGTATACATATTCAAGTAATCAACTGGAAAGCAATAACTGAGATTAAGAGCAATCTAGCTCAATACTATATTCAGGCTGCTTTCAGAGGATTCCAAACCTGAGAATAACTCCAAGAGCAGAGGCACACTTAAATGGCAAATAAATCACAATATGACGCTTTATATCGGATTGGTTACCCCTACTCAAATGTGGCTCTATGAGTCCAGGCAGGAGGAGAGCAGAAGACTGACCCTCTTTATGTCAGACCTCTCCTGACACCACAGGCCCAACTACAATAACTGTATTCAAATCAACATTCAATGGATTAGCTTCCCAGATAAACTGTCCCGTACACACATACTCAGGGCTCTGTATATGCAGTGGGTGTGCTGATCTGCTCTCCACTGCATATACAGAGCCCTAAGTATGTGTGTGCGGTCCCATATGGCACTAGTAGCTTCAGTCCCTTTGAAGAAAGATGAGGCTTTGTATCTTCAGCTAGCCACTCTCGTTGGTGCACTTAAATTCCTTAAACAATGTTGGTGCACTTAAACAACACAACTGGCCCAGATTATCAAGTAAAGACTGCAGGATCTTCCTCAGCAAGGTGAAAGGAAAATGGCGTCTGAATGTCCCTGTATCTGAATGGCCTTGTGTCCTGCGGCACTACAGGTGTCAGCAAGGTGACTAAGAGCAATGATGTCTGTATACAGTGTGCATACAACTTTATCTGTGTGCTTGTTTTCTGCTAATGGGCAAAAACCCTCTCACCCAATCCTGCGGTCAAGGCCCAAACAAACGTCCTGGAACAGGCAGGCTCCGCTCCAGGCACCGCTCCAGTGTGAAAGCCCGCTGGCTTTCACACTGGAGTGAATGGGGCCGGTTTTTTCAGGCGGTGTACAGGTGCTATTTTTAGCGCTGTACCGCCTGAAAACCGCCCCAGTGTGAAAGGGGCCTAACGGGGGATCATGGGCTTCTGGTAAGAAGTAATTCTGGAAGTCTGTAGACAAATTACGGACAACCTCCAGAGCACACCAAGCAGGACCGCTACTTTTCAGATCACCTCATTGAATTCAAGCCCATGAATGGATATGCGTGGCATGTGAAAACAAAAAATGCTCCAATAGTGTAAAACCTTTTAAATTTATTTAAAACATTTGAAACCAAGTGTCACACTTACAATATTTTTTTTTTCAATATCTTTATTTTTCAAATTTTTCTTACATCATTTTTACATCACTTTACATACAAATCCCATTTTGGGTTCTTAATATTTACATTACTTTGTTTTACAATGTGATATTATAATATTTCTATAAAATTATACCCATAGAATCTCTTTAGTATTCTTTATTTTACTAATGCTTCTATTTCATTCTCACCTTCCTTGCATTCCATTCACACCTCAAGATTCGTCTCTACATTTATCTAAACACCCCTAAAAAAAAAAAAAAAGGGGGGGAAGGGGGAAAAAGAAGGGTGGGAAAGGAAAAATATATATTTCTCCTCTCTCCTTCCCGCATCTTTATCCTCTCATATCCTCTATTATAATCGTTCTCTCCATCTGGGTTGTAAGACATTAAATTCAATCCAGGTCTGCCACGCAGTCCTTGTCTCTTCTATTGGTTCTTTCTCAATTTCAGATCTTCTTTCCAGTGCACACATTTCGCTCATTTCCCTCTCCCATTCCTTTATATCAGGACTTTCGCTATTTTTCCATTTTCTAGCTATTAGGGTACGTGCGGCGGTGAGTAGATGTTTCATGATACCTTTCCTAACCCTTTTTGCTGATCCCATATTCATTGATAGTACGGACATTAAAATATTGGGTTGGATCTCTATTCCTGTTATTAAAGTATGTATTTTGTATATTTGCTCCCAGAAGCTATAAACTCCGGGGCAGTAGAACCAAATATGTGACATTGTTCCAAGTTCTTTTTGGCATCTCCAGCATGTATCTTTATTTTCTGGATTTATTCTATTCATATCTATTGGGCATTTATACCATCTTGTTAGAAGTTTATAACTCCTTTATTGATGTTTGCTGGATTTTGATAATTTATATATTATTTTAAATGCATTACTCCATTTTTGTTTAGGGATATTTATTCCTAGTTCTTCTTCCCACTTTTTTATATATATTATTTCCTGTCTGCTATTACTTTTCAATAAATAATAAATAATAAATAGTGTAAAACCTTTTAAATTTATTTAAAAAATTTGAAACCAAGTATCACACTTACAATATTGCATCAATAAAAACGCCTGTATTCTGGTGGGCTGGCTGGCTCACACTCAGACAGACCCGTCCTCTGGGTACTTAAACAACGGCACAAGGTGACTTCAGCCTGTATCTACGTCCTACGCGTTTCGTAAGAGAATTACGTCATCCAGGGGCAGGTTTGTGGTTCATATTAACTTCCAACGCACAGGTTTAGCGCGATTCTATTTTTTCTTTTTATTCTTTCACTGTGCCGATGCTATACAGGAGAATTGCTGCTTCCATATTTCATATAGGAATTTCTTTATTGGTTTAGGTGCATCTTTTTAGGTACACCTATATATCATAGCACAGTTTCTTTTTCATCCAGACTGATATGTCGGTCAGTAAATTAGTGATGGATGAGGAGACTGATGTTGTAAGCAAAGGGGTAGATAGATTTGGGTGTCACCAGCGTAGAAATAATATTGAAAGCCACGGGAGACTATTAGCTGACCCAGGGAGGAGGTGTAGATCAAGAATAGGAGAGGTCCATGAACATAACCTTGGGGACTCCAACAGAGAAAAGAAGGGGTGAGGAGGATGTGTAATTGTAAGTGACACTGAAGGTGCAGTGGGATAGGTAGGATAAGAACCAATGAAGAGCAAAAGTCACTGAGACCAAAGGAGAAGTTTTTTGAGGAGGAGGGGGTGGTCAACCATATCAAAGGCAGCCAAAAGGTCCAGAAGTAGGAGTATAGAATAGTGTCCATTGGTTTTAGCTGTCAGTAAATTGTTTGAGAGTTTTAGAAGAGCAGTGTCTGTGGAGTGTTGAGGGCAAAATCCAGACTCAGGGGGATCAAGAAAGGTTATTCTTAATGAGGTAGTCACTTAGTTGTTTGTAGACCAGGCGTTCAAGGAATTTGGAGGAAAAGGGGAGCAAGGAGATGGGGCATAGGTTGTTAAGATTGGTGGGGTCCAAGGAAGGGTTTTTTTACCACTTGCCAACCATTGGATGCCCATTGGCCACAAGGTTTTTGTCACTTACGGTTTTGGCTCTTTGTTTACCTGGCAGTTACTGGCCAGGTAAGCAGCCGATCAGACGAATCTGTGCCTGATCAGCTGCACTGGAGGCCAGAGGAGAGATTTGGGGTCTACTAGTTCCCAGATCTCTGCATAAAGTGGACCTCTCATGGCCCATGCTTTCACAAGGGATGGTGTAAAATTAAAGATGTGAGTTAGAAAGTGTAGAATAGAACCAGGGGGTGACGCAGTATTTGAGAGGGAACAGGGTCCAGGGGCAAGGGGTTAGGTGGGCGTTAGAAAAAAGCTTAGCAACCTCGTCTATGGTAGCAGGGTTGAATGATTGTGCCTGTGGACATAGAGTGTTATGTGGGGGAGGTATCTCTACAGAGGAAATAATAGAAAAGTAGAAATGTGGCGCTTGCTAATAGGTTTAATCAGGATACCACTCCTAAGGTATACTTCAAACCAGGATGGCTCCAAAAAAGCGTCTGAAGATTAATATTTAAACTATCAGCATATAGCAACAGATATTCAAGTGATGCTATACCAATCAATATTGATCCATAAAAAAGCCACTTAAAATAAAATCACCACATAATCATGTAAAACATCAATTAAAACGAAGAATTGCAATAAAAGCAAATAATAATAAAATATAACAATATGGAACCAGTGCAAGAAATTCATATGTGTGTAAACGATAATAAGTGCAATAAATAATCTGTGCAAATTAACAGATAAATACAGCCAAGCCTATAATGTGGGTAAATGAATAAATATAAAGTGCAAAGTATATGTGCAACAGATGCTGTATGCAAATGATAAGCCTGTGCAAATAAGCTGAATAAAGTGCAAAAAGCAATAAGAATAAAATGACGTGACAGTCCAAAATATCTGTGCTCAAAAAAATGTCCTGTGAATTTCAAATTTCTAGGGCCAATAACCAGCTCCCATACACAGTGCAATCACTATGTGGCAAGATTTCTCTGTGTAGCAATTTCTCCAGGTAAAGCAGTACAGTCTTCAAGCGGTTAAAGGTGATCCCATCCATGCATTTTTTCAGTGTGACAATCCCAGATGTTTTCCCCAGCCTCTTACCTCTAGGTAAGGAATAAAAAGCCTTACACTGAGAAACACAGATCTCCTCCACATACTGCTCCTCTAAGGTACCGTCCTGACCAGCGTCTCACTCACTCCTCCAGGCAGCCAATAAACATGGGGCAGAAAGAGGGAAGGACTCCATAGTGCAGTATTAAAAGCGATTTATTGTAAAAAAAGTAAAACTTACAGTATAGTAGTATCAAACCAGCGGTAATGAGAGTGTGCGATCCCAGCTGAGATCGCACACACGGCGTCACCCGACTCTATTCTCCTGATGCGTTGCGTCACGCACACGTGACTTTATCAAAGGAATTCCTTTGATAAAGTCACGTGTGCGTGACGCAACGCGTCAGAAGAATAGAGAATAGAGTCAGGTGACACCATGTGTGCGATCTCGGCCGGGATCGCACACTCTCATTACCGCTGGTTTGATACTACTATACTGTAAATCAAAAATTACACTTTGTGCAGGGACAGTTCTAAGCACGGGAAACATGCGTCCCTTCACAGGCATACTATAGACACCCCCCAGGTACGAAATTTAAAGGAATATTACACTTTTATTGTTTCACTTTAAGCATTATTAAAATCACTGCTCCTGAAAAAACGGCCGTTTTTAAAAAAAAAATTAGCATTGATACATGTCCCCTGGGGCAGGACCCAGGCCCCCAAACACTTTTTATGACAATAACATGCATATTAGCCTTTAAAATTAGCACTTTTGATTTCAAACGTTCGCGTCCATTGTAATTAATAGGGTTCTTAAGTTCGCACAGATTTTAGGTCCGTTCGCGGGTTCTGGTGCGAACCGAACCCGGGGGTGTTCGGCTCATCCCTACTTCTATTAAACACTTCCACATGAGATGGGGAACCTTCATGTTTACAACTTGTCATACAAGTCTTTCCATGATACTTTCACCTACTTCCAAGGATTAGGTCAACTCTATGACGCAGTTGATACCTCTTAGTCAGTCCTCCTTCCTGGACTCTAGGGACAAAACCTCACCTAATTTTGTATCTGATCACTCACTCAAGTATTATCCCTATATCCCATTGATTACTACCACCCACTTTGGGTTCATGTGTCTCGTTTGAGCTCTTTATTGAGCAGTGTTACCCCCTTTTCCGCCACCTTTTCTTCTCCTCACCTACCCCCAGCCATCTTACCTCCCCGCCAATATCCAGCTATGATCCATCCAGTTCCCTCATGGTTTTTCTTTTGTAATCCCTCCCTCCATTTGAACATGAGGTATTCTCTCTTCCTAGATTTCTCTCATATCCAGTTATAGTTTATAGCTCTTATGTATTCACTGTTACTATGTTGATGTAACCTCTCTTATGAACATTATCGCTAGGTCGAAAAGGAAAATGTAAGATGAATGTTATGGCTCCCCCATCACATTATTGTCTTTGTACTTGACACATCTTTCAATAAATTCTATTAAAAAAAAAAATACTAAAATAGGTCTTATGCATACTTAAAAGAGAACTATGGGCAAAATATTGATTGATTGATTCAGTCTGTCAATAGTAGTGTTTGTTTTGATGAGGCCTTATAGCATAGTGGGTTGGATTACCTGTTGATCTGGCCAGTGAATCTTTTATTTTTCAACTTCCTTTATTAGACCAAGCAGTTTAGCAATAGTGGCAATTAGAAGGTTGAGATAAACCATTAAACAGTGACAGGGGTGCTTACATTGATCAGCTTTTATATATTTATGTAAAACTTTTATCCCAAAAGAAAAATAGATGCGGTGACTGCTTAAAAAGTGTTAGTTGGAGTTAGATTTGTTAGTCGTCTATGTAAAGTTGATCTAAATTTACCAGTCCATCTAACACTACCCTCTCTGTGCGTTAACAATGCCGCTGCCAAAGAGTGGCTATGTTGCTCTTCCATATATATATTGGATGAGTGAGTGTAGCCACCATAAGACAGAAGGTATGTTAACACCAGATCTCCAGGTGCAAATACAGAACAGACAGAAAACAAATGCAGTAAACATGTTTTAGTACTGGTAAGCTGCAATATATTACATTTTTGTCCTTTGATTTAGGAATATTTTAAAGAAGAATTGCAGGTATGGATATTCTTTCATAGTTCCAGCTTGAACCAACTAACTATGCATTAATCATACATGTGGTATTCATCTAGAACCTGGAAATCACTGTAGTAGACACCGCTACTCCAGGGATTGCTACTAGCTTCCAGTTCCTGTGCTGAGTAGCTGCCCTGCTGCATTGTGAACACAGGAGATCACCTGCTTGGTACAGTGGGGCAGTGACATCAAGCTCTGCTCCTCATCCAATCCAATTCATTTAAATAACGCAAACTATTCTATACTGCCCACGCCAAGTGGACAACCTCCTGTCTTAACAATGCAGCAAGGCAGCTGCGTGCAGGACCCAGAGTAAGTGGAGATAACCGCATCAGTGGTATCTACTGCAGTGATTTTCTACTTCTAGAGGGATTTGCAAGGTATGGTATATGAATAGTTGCATTGGTACAAGCCGGATCAATGTAACTATGTATAAAATATTCATACTTGGAATTCTTCTGTGAAAATCTATATGGTAAAGTAAGTGGTTAAAAAGTCATTGTTGAGAAAACCAGTGTATATAAACTTCAGAATGGGATCTGATCAAGAAGAGTTTGATCACCCTTGACCTGAAAAAGTTAAAGAGATACTGTTGCCTTGCCAATGCAAGGCAAAGTGGCAAAGAGTCTCTAACAACTAGCACCCCCAGACCCCCTTATACTCAACTTCCAACACTTCCTTCTCTGTAGCCATCCACAATACCCCACTTGTCTGGGAATAAGAGGCATCTAACTCCCTATCCCAGGCCCGGGAGTTGTTACCGGACATTTGGAATGATGTCACTGCACCACTAAGTCGTGGATACCAGTTCTTTCAGTGCTGACAGCAGAATAGGAAGGAGCAGAGAGGGATTCCTGGTAAGTAAGGGGGTGCCCTATGTGAAGAGACAGACACTGTATTGTGCATGGGCAAAGAGACAGTGGGGTTGATTTACTAAAAGTTGAAAGTTCAAAATCTGGTGCAGCTGTGCATGATAACCAATCAGCTTTTAACTTCAGCTAGTTCAATTAAGCTTTGACAAAAAAAACCTGGAAGCTGTTTCTATGCAGAGCTGCGCCAGATTTTGCACGCTCAACTTTTAGTTAATCAGCTCCAAGGCCTTAACTGAAAAAAATAAATAATATATTAATGTGAAAAACATTCAAATTTCCCCTTAAGATATTGATCTGTTTAATATCATGATATCTGACCAGACAGGAAGTACTGCTGGTGTTTGTACAATATGGACTGTTTTGTTTTGCAGTGCAACAGGGCTAATTTGGCCTTTAGTTCATATCTGAATGTAAATACCTGCTATTTGTTTCTTTTAAAAAGACTATTATAATGAAGTCAATATTGACTCTGAAGCCAAACCCAGTTGTATTGAATTTGAGGGTTAAACTGAATATAATGAATCATGGATATTTGGATGTAAAGTATCATGTTCAGAAAGAAGTACACAAAGCTTTATTTTACAGCTTATGCTTTTCCATCTCTTTACAATGTTCCAGAAACTAATCTTCCTTTTATGTTTTGCTCTTGATTTGTCATGCTCCATTTGGACTGTACATAGATTAATTTTCAGCCAAACTCGCCTCTCAGATTACTCGACTTTATGTCTCTTTTATTTCTTCATTAATGTTTAAGGCAACATGAAAGGGCACCAACATTATTTTGAAATTGGAAAATAAATGCCTGGCTTGCTTTAATGATTTCATCAATCATGTTTTCGAAAATTTTATCTGAAAAATAGCAAAGGTGCCACCTGCCTGGAATGTGTTGTTTTTGGTTCATACACTCAACGCATAATGACTTATCCAGATAGCAATCTGAAGACACCTAATACGCTTCCAAACAATATCTGTGAAGCAGAAACAAACATGTTCAATATTTGAACTTTGTTTGTTATGGACGTGCTGTCTGGACATTCTTTTAAATGCATTTATTAGTAGCAAACTTTCCTTCACTTCTTTGTATGTGTGGTCAACTTTATACTTACTTCAATTGCACTGTGACTGTGGAGCAGGGATGAGTTCAGGTGTGTTCAGATTTTAGTCCAAACCCTCTTGAGCTAGCTCTCCAGGAAGCTGTCACTGTGCACCACCAATCATAAGTTGCCAAGGCATATCTCATCCCGCAGCCACATGAATACATGCCCTTTCCCAGTGCCAGTCTCCTGAAGAGATAGCTCAGATGGGTTAGGACAAGCAACTGAACATGCCTGAGCTCATACCTACTGCAATGTGAGGGCCCATTCACACCAATGTTGTGCCATGGCACGCACTACAGCAACACCCAGTACTGTGTTTTATGTTGGTTTGATGGCATTCTGAATGGCACCCCGATGCATCTTCTCAGCATATTAATGTGTGTTAAGGTCTGCTGTGCTATCAAAAATGCTGCATGCATGATTTTTATTTTCCTTTGGTTATTTGGATAGCCTATTGAAATCAATGGGCTGTGTTAGTGCAAGGCAATTAAATGTGCAACACTCACCTGTTCCATGCTCCAGTGCCAGATTTTCTTCCCTGTCCAAGGCCACTGGCACTTAGTCAATTAGCGGCTCAGAACCTCAGACCAACCATGGCCAGAATGTGTCTGAAAGGGCTGGTGTGCATGTTGCTTGGTGTTTGAGCAAGGAATGCACACACTGTCAGCCAGACTCCCTGTATTTCCTTTTCATGTGTTACCTGTGCCTCCTAGTGTTGTTTCCATGACCTCTACTGTTCCCAGCATCTGTCATGTCTGTACCCAACCCCTGTATGCTTCAGTGATCCCCAGTGTTTCCCAGTTTCCTCAGCGATTCCCAGTGTTCCCAATTTGTCCCATCCTTTATCCAGCCATGTGATCTCATCCCAGTGTTCCCCAATCTGTATCCTGCTCCAGTCACCCTGTGCACTCCTGCCAGCATCCAGTCTTCCTTCACCACAATGTCTTCCTCTGACCTTCAGCCAGTTTCTTGTTTCTCTGCACCAGTTTTCCTGTGAGTTCCAGCCAGCATCTCATTATCAGCACCTATGCACTCTCAGCCTGTCTTTCTCATTGGTACCTCTGTGTGTTCCCATGCCCTCCTGGTGAATCCTGGTGAATCCTGGTGAAGGACCGCAACCTGGGTACCGCTTGCAGAATAACATCTCCACCTCTAGGACCTCCGGTGAAGGCAAAGCCTTACCTTAGACTCTCTGGGGCTGTCATAATCACTAACCAAGCTGCCACATCAAGCTCTTTGTAACTACCACCAACAGCGTCCATTGATAGCCAACTTCACCTCTGCTCCAGCAAGGTATACTCAGCCATTCATGTTTACTTGCCTAGAATACACTCTGGGTAAGCCCTGGTGTCAGATTGTGGGTGTACTGAGCTGGGCTGAGAGAAAGCACACAGATCTCACCTCCTTAGGTCAACTGTACTCTTTTTCCTGTTGAAATTGCCAGTAAAGAACTACAAAATGTTTTGATAGTGTGTTTTAATGTCTTCTTCAATTTGCATACATTGCAAAGACATTGTTTGGGCACTTTTTTTATTATTGGAAACAAAGTATAACAAGGGCCCCCCGTTAAGAGAATAGAGTTAATGCAGTCATTTTTAGGTAATACGCTGCTTAAACATTAGTCTCCTGTTCAGTCTTTACACCCATACAAATAATATTCTCCTCCTGCCTTTTTAAAATATCTCCTGTTGAGCTGCCCTTTGACGAACATGCGTTTTTACAGGAAAACAGATTGCAATTTTTAAAACCTCATTTTTCAGATCTGTGCTTCTCTACAACACCCAACTGTGTCATGTAGAAACTAGGCATCTGCAGGGCCCACAGAGAGGTGCTTAAAAATCGGACTGTAACTGAAGCAATAATTTGTAACTCAATCAACCATAAAACGAGTGAAATAGATTTATGACGAGGTTGCCTGAGAGATATGAAGGTCAGTTTTCAGAACGGAGACAGTGCAGTTGGTTGCACAGATATGGGATGATGTTATTTATAATTCACTGTCATTTTGGGGAAAAGATACACACATTAAAGTGGAATTGAATGGCTCATAATTTACTTCTCTTTTATGTATTTATACATCAAAGCAGTACATCAAATCTACTGGTTTAACAGGCAAAAAATAAAATATTGGCTTGAAGTTGCATGGTATGTTCATTCTTATTGTATGAAGCAGTAACTGACACATGTTCATTGCCAGTGTTAGCTATTTAACAAATTCACTGAGTTTAAAAGTAGAAATCCGTCAAGACCTAACTAACCCTAAACCTACTTCCACCCCCATTCCGAGCCCTAGGCTAACTACCATGTAAAGCAGGGGTCTTAAACTGGTGGCTCTCCAACTGTTGCAAAAATGCAATTCCCATCATGCCTCTGCCTGTGGGAGTCATGCATGTAACTGTCAACCCTGCAATGTCTCATGGAAGTTGTAGTTTTGCAACAGCTGGAGGGCCACCAGTTTGAGACCCCTGATGTAAATGAAAGATTATATATATATATATATATATATATATATATATAATCTATATATCTAGATAGATGGGGGAGATCACGTCACCAGACCAGAGCACCCTTAGTTTAGGTAAGTATATACATATTTCCTAAGCCCTATGCTAACTACCCTGTAGGCAGATGCAAGGGTGGAACTGTCCAGGGGCCGATGTGCAGAGAGGGCGGAGGACAAGGGGGATGCTGCTGCCCTGATTGTCCTGGCAGCCATCTTTGAAGTTGGCAATTCTTAGAAAAAGCAATGTCCACTCTAGGTTGGCACACTCTCCGAGTAGTGAGTAGAATAGGGACAGATCTCCTAATGGCTAGGGAGAGTCAGATTAGCATTGGGTCAGGTTCCTGTACAGTGGGGACAGAGCAGGGACTGTTGCTGTGTATCAAGCAGTAGCCCTCCTGTGAGGGTCTCAGTTTCAGATCTGCCTTCCAGCCTCTGTCCCTGCCGGTTGCTGTCAGGTGTTTGCACAGTTGTGCACCTTTACTCCCTGCCTGGTTCATTATAAGTGTTACAGTCCAGTGTGGCCGTGTCTGCAGAGTTTGCTGTTCTCTCTCAACATTACTAAGTTAATATACTTTGCTGCATCAACAGTTCTGTTCCCAGTTCTCAGTGAGCCCAGTCCACGCCTACAGCCCTGTAAAGGAAACTGTAAAAAGAAAGTGGAACTGAATTTAAAAAATTAAGATTTACTTTGTTATAGTAAACATCTAAAGGTGGTAATTAAAAAAAAAAAAAAAGTTACCCTTCATCTTGAATTCCTCCTGTGAAATAGTAGTGCCCTTCATAGTATATACCATATATACATTTATATATATATATATATATATATCCATGTCTTTATGGACCTTGCTTTGTGCACTGGTGTGCAGTCATGTTGGAACAGGAAGGGGCCATCCCCAAACTGTTCCCACAATGTTGGGAGCATGAAATTATCCAAAATGTCTTGGTATGCTGATGCCTTAAGAGTTCCCTTCACTGGAACTTAGGGGCCAAGCCCAACCCCTATAAAACAACACACCATAATCCCTCCTCCACCAAACTTTACACTTGGCACAATGCAATCAGGCAAGTATCATTCTCCTGACAACTGCCAAACCCAGATGCATCCATCGGATTGCCAGACAGAGAAGCGTGATTCGTCAGTCCAGAGAACACATCTCCACTGCTCTAGAATCCAGTGGCAGTGTGCTTTACACCACTGCACCTGATGCTTTGCATTGCGCTTGGTGATGTAAGGCTTGGATGCAGCTGCTCGGCCATGGAAACCCATTCCATGAAGCTCTCTATGCACTGTTGTTGTGATAATCTAAAGGCCACATGAAATTTGGACGTCTGGAGCTATTGACTCTGCAGACAGTTGGTGACTTCTGCGTACTGTGAGCTTCAGTGTGCGCTGACCCCACTCTATCATTTTACGTGGCCTACCACTATGTGGCTGAGTTGCTGTGGTTCCCAGTTACTTCCACTTTGTTATAATACCACTAACAGTTGGCCATGAATTATTTAGTTATTTAGTAGCAAGGAAATTTCACGGATAAATGTATTGCACAGGTGGCAACCCATTGCGGTACCACCCTTCAATTCACTGAGCTCCTGAGAGCGACCCATTCTTTCAGGAATGTTTGTAGAAGCAGTCTGCATGCCTGGGTGCTTAATATAATACACCTGCGGCCATGGAGGTGATTGGAACACCTGATTTCAATGATTTGGAGGGGTGTCTGAATACTTTTGGCAATAGTGTGTGTGTGTATATAAATATTTGTATATCTGCAAAGTGAAATCTAAGGCACTATCGCCTCTGTCTACTGTGCTGTTCACTGTCCTCCTTGCTCTACTGTCCTGTCTGTCTCTACCAAGATCATCTTTCCACACAGAGAGACACATTGCTGTAAAAGGAATGTTAAGTCCATAATGGGAAAAAAATCAGCTTCAGGGAGCCTAAAGACAATAATGGTGACTATTCTTTGCCCTCTACTTGACATTTTTGGTTCTCAAGATTACCATTATCTAGGCTTATTGAAGATTTTCTCCCGAAAACAACCCATGATAAGCAATTAAACAACATAGTCATTTTACCAAGAAGCACAGCTACTGTTTAGATTATGCAATAGCTGGTAGACTTTATCTATTTGAAAGACGGGTGAGAAAAAATATTCCCGTGAATGGTATGTCATGTTTGGAATCACCTTGTAGCATCTCAATCATCGTGCTACTTGGTACAATACAGAATTTCTGCCTCTGCTACCAACCTATCATTCTGTCTAGGAAGTTCTGCTCTTAGCTCTAAGCTGACGCCAGGGTATGTGGGGGCATGTACTAAGATACTGAGTGAGTGGCCAATTACCAGGTCTGAACACTGTCAAGTAACGTAGAGAATAAGATAATCAGCTCTATATAAACTCTGACACCATACAACATTGAGTTTAAACAAGGCCTAACTCACTGTCTCGAACGGAGTGTTGGGGGAGTGCAGGGGTGATAGGCATGGAAGTGTGAAGGGTAGGCTCTCAAGAGATTCTGTTATTTTGTTCTAAATTGGCAGATTTACAGAATATTTATAATGTAGGAAATTTATGTGAGGAGACCGCATAAAAATATTTGAGTCCTCAGCATCCATAACTGTTGTATATTGTTCAGTAGCTGTGTTGATATGAAAAAAGTAGGTATATTATACTAGATTTGATTAATAACACATAGCTAAGATGAACTGTTATATATTCTGAATAAATCATGCATATATCTTTTACTTACATGCTAAGTATTGATAATGTATATGTGAGATAAATAACATGTCCTAAGATATATCATAGCTGTTGCTGATTTGTATCAGTTCTGCACAGATAAACTTTATGTGTGACATGTCCGTTATCAGATTTTTTGTCACCATAATTATTTTACAGAAATATTTTCGATAGAGTGGGTACTAAACCGATACTTCAGTTACTTTAAGTTGGAAATATATCCAATCACTAAAATCTCATTTAGGCTTTTACTTTTTTTTTTTTAAAGTTGTTTCTCAATCCTTTTAAGTTTACAACTTTCGTTAAGAGAATACCTGATTATTCTAGTATCTAAAGGTCCATGTTTATGCATTTCATGTTATTCTGCTTCTGCATTACTACCCTGTCACCCCCCCCCCCCCGGAAGAGACCACATAGTAATGTGCCAATACACGCTGCTCAGGCATAGGACAGCAGTCTTACTATCATGGAGCTGGTCTAGATCAATGACATGCAGCCAACATTGGAACCAGTGCATGTAGACAGGGAATGGTTTACCAAGGCTGGAAGAGATCAACAGCACTGAGACGAAGAAAAAGAAAGAACAAACAGGATTTTTTTGGGGGAAAAAAAAAGATCTAATATCTTTAATAATATGTCAGCTAGGTGAGCTAAGATCTAAGATATTAGAAATATATGAGCTAAGTGAGCTAAGATCAAAGATCCTAAAATTATGTGAGCTAGGTGAGCTAAGATTCTCAAAAATATGTGATCTGGTTGAGCTAAGATCTTAGAAATATGTGAGCTAGGTGAGCAAAGATATTAAAAATATGTGAGCTAAATGAGCTAAGATCTTACAAATATATGAGCTAGGAGAGTTAAGATCTTAGAAGAATGTGAGCTAGGTGAGCTAAGATCTAAGATCTTTGAAATATGGAAGCTAGGTCAGCTGAGATCTTCAAAATATTTGAGCTAGGTAAGCTAAGATCTTAGAAATAGGTGAGATAGGTGAGCTAAGATCTTACAATCATGTGAGTTGGTGAGCTTAAGATCTTAGAAATATGTGAGCTAGGTGAGCTAAGATCAAAGATCCTAAAAATATGTGAGCTAGGTGAGCTAAGATCCTAAAACATATGTTATCTGGTTGAGCTAAGATCTTAGAAATATGTGAGCTAGGTGAGCTAAGATCTAAGATATTAAAAATATGTGAGCTAAATGTGCTAAGATCTTACAAATATATGAGCTAGGAGAGTTAAGATCTTAGAAGTATGTGAGCTAGGTGAGCTAAGATCTAGGATATTTGCAATATGGAAGCTAGGTGAGCTGAGATCTTCAAAATATTTGAGCTAGGTAAGCTAAGATCTTAGAAATATGTGAGATAGGCGAACTACGATCTTACAATCATGTGAGTTGGTGAGCTTAAGATCTTAGAAATATGTGAGCTAGGTGAGCTAAGATCAAAGATCCTAAAAATATGTGAGCTAGGTGAGCTAAGATCCTAAAAAATATATGATCTGGTTGAGCTAAGATCTTAGAAATATGTGAGCTAGGTGAGCTAAGATCTAAGATATTAAAAATATGCAAGCTAAATGAGCTAAGATCTTACAAATATGTGAGCTATGAGAGCTAAGATCTTAGAAGTATGTGAGCTAGGTGAGCTAAGATCTAACATATTTGAAATATGGAAGCTAGGTGAGCTGAGATCTTAAAAATATTTGAGCTAGGTAAGCTAAGATCTTAGAAATATGTGAGATAGGTGAGCTAAGATCTTAGAAATATGTGACCTGGGTGAGCTAAGATCTAAGATCTTAGAAATATGTTAAATAGGTGAGCTAAGATCTTACAAATATGTGAACTGGGTGAGCTAAGATCTAAGATCATACAAATATGTGAGCTAGATGGGCTGAGATTTAAGATCTTACAAATATGTGAGCTAAGATCTAAAATCTTCCAAATGTGTGAGCTAGGCGAGCTAGGATATAAGATCATACAACTATGTGAGCTAGAAAAGCTCTTTTAATGGTATGCTCCAGTTAAATACAAACATGTACATTTAGATTGATACAAAGCAAATATCCTCTTGTCTTTTCTTCTGCACTTATCACATTGCAAGCAAAATCTCTGTGATTGCTGGTATGTTTGTTTCCTGAACGGTCATGAATAAACCTGTGAGATGGAAGCCAGTGTGTTCCATGGTTTAAGCTCCACCCTCTCTCTGAGCCTACTGCAACTTTTCCACACATATTGGAGTAAATGTGGATCACAGCACAGGACCATATAAAAACAGGCCACACTACCCCCAAAAGCCATGTGAAACAATTTCAAATTAGTATGCAAATCTGCACTATTAGCTAAGAAAAATTTCAATTAAGAATCAGAAGCAGCCAGCCATGAAAAATATGATTAATTTGTCTGCAGAGGATTAGAATGAAATTAGTATTATTTTCGGATTCTGGTGTTGTGTGGATAAAACGTTATTTGCCCAAAGCTACTGTGCACTGCTTTTTGAATGACTGCCAGCTACAGTCAAGTAAGTTTGTACTCTAAGCATTAGATGGCACACTGTGTGCACAGATCAACCATGGTAAGCATAAGGATATGGCAACATGGAGAGACATGAAGGAAAAGAGGGTAATTACATATACAGTAAGTGACAAAACAGAACAGGTAAAGCCTAAGTTTACCTGCAAAAAGTACAAAGTAAGCACAAGGGATGTGACTTACCTTCAGTGTGATGTGTCCCTTGTAATAACAAAGTAAAAAAGAAAAAGGAGAGGGAATAGAAGTACCGTATATGTAATTCCCCTCATTATACAATTATAAGTCCACCAGCTCACCACTGTGGGTGTGGTCCTTGTAACTGACCAAGCTATATGAAAAAAAAACACCTAGACTAGATAGGTCCAAAGGACAAGTTACCACCAGAGGACCAAGTGGTTTGATCTGATAAACATTTTTTTTATTGAATATTATACAAAAATATAAAAATAGTAACAAAGTTGAAAAACACCTCCACCATTTACAATTAAAAATGACAACATTGTTGTTAAAAAAAGTCCAGACAGAAACTGCCAAGCACACCTATAGGGCCAATAAGGCAAACATATGTATACAGAGATGGTCAACTTCCCTTACTCTGTTCGATCTAGACAATAGCTTCCATCCAAATTGCAGCAGTCCAGTTGGCATGGATGGAATAGTGGTGGCTGAGATACACTTCCGGGCGTGATAATGTCTACATGTTTCCCCAGCCAATCACCACAGGCTTCATCAGGACCTGAAAGTCCTGATGAAGTCTGTGGTGATTGGCAGCTTAGTCCACCCGTAGGGCTCCCCCAGTGGGATATAATTTGTGAACAGTCTAGTTCTTTCTGGCCTTTGTGGGACGGTGCTGGACCAGTTTAGCCTAATGGGTGGGAATGTGATGGAGTAGGTCTATGGCTTAATTTGATTAGAGGTATATCTCTGTATACATGTATTTGCTTAATTGACCATATAGGTGTGCTTGGCAGTTGCTGTTCAGACTTTTTAATGATAATGTTGTCATTTTTAATTGTTGAATGATAGAGGTGTTTTTCAACTTTGTCAGTATATTTATACTTTTATACAATACTTTTGTGTGACAATAGCGAATTAACATTAGCTATTGTCTTCCTGCTTCTCCTCCCAGCCAATCAGGAAGTGGGTCTTAAGACCCAATTGGCCAAGAGGAGAGTCAATACTATGGTTGGGAGCAGGGTGGAGGCACTGAGGCACTGAGGAGGATATGCACAGGGAAGCCACCGATCTGCCTGCGGCCTGGATGGGGTAAGTGCAGGGTTGATGGACGGACGGGAGGGTGAGCACCAGGGGGGTTGTGGATTAGTCCGCCATTCGCCTGAGCAATAGGATGGGGGTGGGGGTTTGACAAACGGAGGGGGGGTTGGGTAGTTTGTTTGCCACCCCTCCCACAAAAATAAATTAAGATAAACCCCTTCTGTTGTAAACAAAAGCCTATTGTCACAGATCTGCTTAAACCCCTCCTCACCAGCAACAAATCCATGGTACATGTGGGTACGGAGGAACATGTGACTCACTCTATGACAGCACTGGGCCAATCACCAAGCAGCACCTGTGCTGTGACATGGGGAGAGTCCAAGCTATGACTTGAGCTTCTTCTAACTTACACATAACAGCTTCTCCTGCACCCAACAGCTGAACAGAGCAGCAAGCAAGGAAGGAAAAGTGAATATGTGCTGCTGGGGGTGGGGGTATAATGTGATCCTCTTGTTTTCCCTGTATGGGGAAACCACAGGTTCTAATGTGGAATTGAGTTGTTGAAGGTCCCTTAGAAGCAATTACCATCATGTGCAAATACAGAAAACTCACACATTGTGGCAAACATCTCTGTTTGCCCTTCTCTAGTGATGCAAGTCTACATTTACCTTTGTCATTCATCTATTCTCATTACTGTTCTCCACTGCATCTTCTGGACCAGCTTCTTCTTTCTCTAGCCATTGGCAACCACTGATAGTGTGACTCCTGTCCTTACATGCTGGAGTTACATTGGGCTCCATTCACAGGATGAACTTGCATGAGATATTTAGGTGTCATGACAGATTCTAAAACTGTCAATTCACTAGACCGTTTGTGCGGTATTTACCAAAAAAACGCTGAAAACACTTGGTAAATACCCTCTGAACAAACTTTACAATCTATCCACAGATGGAAATAAATAATTAAATGCATGTGGAGATTAAGTAGTGGTCCAGGCATGCAGTATTTGTGGAATGTGTACCACTTGTTATGGAAAGGGCGCCTGCCGCATTCTTAACAACAGATGAGTCATCAGCTGTTAGCGAGGTTCCCAGATGGCAGCTGAATCTAAAAAAAAAGAATTGCCAGCAACAAAAACGGCATGGGGTTCCCCCAATGCATGAATTTTGAGGGGAACACCATGCCTAAAACCATACCAGACCATTATCCGAGCATGCAGTCCAGGAGGCTAAGAAAGGGAGAGGAAACGTGAGCGCCCCCCTCCCCGAACCATACCAGGCCATATGTCCTCAACATGGGGGGGTGCTTTGGGGCGCGGTCCGCTTTCTGATAATAGTGGTCCCTGTGGTGGATTTGCCGCAAGATCACTTTTATCGGTGGGGGGAGAGGGGCCCCCCTCCCACCGCGCACTGGTGCCCTCCGCCACTTACCGGAGCCGTCGGCAGCGGCAGAGGCGATCGGATCCTCTCTCATAGACATGTGCAAAAGGAAAAAATTTGTTTTGTTTCGTTTCGTTTTTATTCGTTAATTAATTAATTTCGTTTAGTTAGATTCGTTAAATTTGTTAAATTCGTTTTCGGATTTCGTTTAGTTTTCGACCGATTTTCGAATTCGAAAATATTTTGCGACCCGACTTTGGGTCCACGTATCTCGGGGTTACTTGGTGATAGAAACACCAAATTTGGATATGTTATAGTGCTATTTCTACTGTGTTTGCATACCAAATTGGGGGTTTCTAGCTACAAGTGGCCCCGAGATATGTGGCCCCAAAGTCGGGTCGAAAAATGTCATTCTCTGCTGCAGAAAAGTGCTTGACATTTTGCGACCCGAATTTGGGGCCACGTATCTCAGGGCCACTTATAGCTAGAAACCCCAAATTTGGTATGCAAACACAGTAGAACTAGCACTACAAACTCTCCAAATTTGGTGTTTCTATCACCAAGTAGCCCCGAGATACGTGGACCCAAAATCGGGTCACAAAATATTTTCGAATTCGGTTGAAATCATTTCAAATGCAGTTGAAAAAATGTCAAATGCAGTTGAAATCATTTCAAATCATGTTGATAATATTTCAAGCGGATTCGAAAATATTTTGCGACCCGCCTTTGAAAAAAAAAAAATGAAATTGATTCTAACAGTCTGCAGAAGATCTGCAAAAAAAAAAAGAAGTGAAATGGCTGTTAATAGTCTACAGGAGATCTGCTATTAAATTATATATGTTTTTTTATTCTGTTCTAATCTTTTCTATTTGAATTATAAATTTTGGAAGATGGTTATTTATTATACACATCTGTCACATAAAAAAAAAGATGTGAAATGGCTGTCACGGATGTCGATCGCAAGGCAAGTACATATGCTGTATGTCATTGTCCACTTGGCACAACACCTGCCACAAGCGCCAAGACACCTGCCATGAGTGCCACGTGACCGACCACAAGTGCCACGTGACCTGCCACGTGACCAAGTTGTGGATTGTCCACTTGCCATGTCACCTGCCACAAGTTATGGGGTTCCTAGCACCAAGTGACCCCCAGATATGGGGGATATGTCAAGTACTTTTCTACAGCAGAGAATTACATTTTGTGACCCGACTTTGGGGTCACGTATCTCGGGGCCACTTATAGCCAGAAACCCCAAATTTGGTATGCAAACACAGTAGAACTAGCACTACAATCTCTCCAAATTTGGTTTCTATCACCAAGTAACCCCGAGATACGTGGACCCAAAGTCGGGTCGCAAAATATAATCCGGTTGAAATAATTTCAAATGCAGTTGAAATAATTTCGAATCATGTTGATACTATTTCAAGCGGAGTCGAAAATATTTTGCCACCCGAATTTGCAAAAAAAAAAAAAAATGAAATTGATTCTAACAGTCTGCAGAAGATCTGCAAAAAAAAAGTGAAATGGCTGTTAATAGTCTACAGGAGATCTGCTAAAAAAAGAAATAGATGCTAATAGTCTGCAGGAGATCTGGTGAGAAAACGAAATAGATACTAATAGTCTGTAGTTGTAGTGCTAGTTCTACTGTGTTTGCATACCAAATTTGGGGTGTCTAGCTACAAGTGGCCCCGAGATACGTGGCCCCAAAGTTGGGTCACAAAATGTAATTCTCTGCTGCAGAAAAGTACTTGACATATAGCCCCTATCTTGGGGTCACTTGGTGCTAGGAACCCCACAACTTGTGGCAGGTGACGTGGCAAGTGGACAATCCACAACTTGGTCACGTGGCCGGTCATGTGGCACTCGTGGCCAGTCATGTGGCACGCGTGGCAGGTGTCTTGGCACTTGTGGCAGGTGTTGTGGCAAGTGGACAATGACATACAGCATATGTACTTGCCTTGCGATCGACATCCGTGACAGCCATTTCACATCTTTTTTTTTATGTGACAGATGTATATAAGTAAATAACCATCTTCCAAAATGTATAATTCAAATAGAAAAGATTAGAACAGAATAGAAAAAAATATATAATTTAATAGCAGATCTCCTGTAGACTATTAACAGCCATTTCACTTCTTTTTTTTTTTGCAGATCTTCTGCAGACTGTTAGAATCAATTTCATTTTTTTTTTCAAAGTCGGGTCCCAAAATATTTTCAAATCCGCTTGAAATATTATCAACATGATTTGAAATGTTTTCAACATGATTTGAAATGTTTTCAACTGCATTTGAAATTTTTTCAACTGCATTTGAAATTTTTTCAACTGCATTTGAAATTTTTTCAACTGCATTTGAAATTTTTTCAACTGCATTTGAAATTTTTTCAACTGCATTTGAAATTATTTCAACCGAATTCGAAAATATTTTGCGACCCGACTTTGGGTCCACGTATCTCAGGGTTACTTGGTGACTTTGGAGAGGTTGTAGTGCTAAGTCTACTGTGTTTGCATACCAAATTTGGGTTTCTAGCTATAAGTGGCCCCGAGATAGTTGGACCCAAAGTGGGGTCACAAAATATTTTCGAATCCGGTTGAAATTGTTGAAATTGTTTTGAATGCGGTTGAAATAATTTCAAATCATGTTGAAATAATTTCAGGTAGAAACATTTCAACCGAATTCGAAAATATTTTGCGACCCAACTTTGGGTCCACGTATCTCGGGGTTACTTGGTGATAGAAACCCCAAATTTGGAGAGGTTGTAGTGCTAGTTCTACTGTGTTTGCATACCAAATTAGCTATAAGTGGCCCCGAGATACGTGGCCCCAAAGTCGGGTCACAAAATGTAATTCTCTGCTGTAGAAAAGTACTTGACATATCCCCCATATCTGGGGGTCACTTGGTGCTAGGAACCCCATAACTTGTGGCAGGTGACATGGCAAGTGGACAATCCACAACTTGGTCACGTGGCACTTGTGGTCGGTCACGTGGCACTCGTGGCCGGTCATGTGGCAATCGTGGCAGGTGTCTTGGCACTTGTGGCAGGTGTTGTGGCAAGTGGACAATGACATACAGCATATGTACTTGCCTTGCGATCGACATCCGTGACAGCCATTTCACATCTTTTTTTTTATGTGACAGATGTATATAAGTAAATAACCATCTTCCAAAATGTATAATTCAAATAGAAAAGATTAGAACAGAATAGAAAAAAATATATAATTTAATAGCAGATCTCCTGTAGACTATTAACAGCCATTTCACTTCTTTTTTTTTTGCAGATCTTCCGCAGACTGTTAGAACCAATTTCATTTTTTTTTTCAAAGTCGGGTCCCAAAATATTTTCAAATCCGCTTGAAATATTATCAACATGATTTGAAATTTTTCAACATGATTTGAAATTTTTTCAACTGCATTTGAAATTTTTTCAACTGCATTTGAAATTTTTTCAACTGCATTTGAAATTTTTTCAACTGCATTTGAAATTTTTTCAACTGCATTTGAAATTTTTTCAACTGCATTTGAAATTTTTTCAACTGCATTTGAAATTATTTCAACCGAATTCGAAAATATTTTGCGACCCGACTTTGGGTCCACGTATCTCGGGGATACTGTGTTTGCATACCAAATTTGGGGTTTCTAGCTATAAGTGGTCCCGAGATACGTGGCCCCAAAGTCGGGTCACAAAATGTCAAGCACTTTTCTGCAGCAGAGAATGACATTTTTCGACCCGACTTTAGGTTTCTATCACTAAGTGACCCTGAGATATTTCGAATTTCGTCCGCGATTTTTCGATTCGAAAAAAATTCGGATTCGGTTAAATTCGTTAGTATTGTAATTCGGTAATTCGGATGCATCCGAATAATGAAAAATTTGTCCGAATTTCGGTTCGGAACATAACGAAATGCACATGTCTACTCTCTCATGCTGGGTATGGAGACGAGTGAGGGGAAGATGGCCCTCACCCTTATCCATACCACTGCAGGACGGAAGCGACGTCAAAACATCACTTCCGCCCATAGCTCTTAAAGAGCCATTTTTTTTCTTTTTTTTTTTAAATGACAAAATTTTTCTTTTTTTTTTTTTATTGAATTTTAGTGCAAGTATGAGATCTGAGGTCTTTTTGACCCCAGATATCATATTTAAGAGGTCCTGTCATGCTTTTTTCTATTACAAGGGATTTACATTCCTTGTAATAGGAATAAATGTGACACAATTTTTTTTTAAAAGAACAGTGTAAAAATAAAAATTTAAAGTTAAAATAAATAAGAAAAAATATATTTTTAAACGCTCCCGTCCCGCCGAGCTCGCGTGCAGAAGTGAACACATACGTGAGTAGTGCCCCGCATATGAAAACGGTGTTCAAACCACACATGTGAGGTATCGCCGTGATCGATAGAGTGAGAGCAATAATTCTAGCCATAGACCTCCTCTGTACCTTAAAACATGCAACTTCTAGAATTTTTTAAACATTGCCATGGAGCTTTTTAAGGGTAAAAGTTTGTCGCCATTCCATGAGCGAGCACAATTTTGAAGTGTGACATGTTGGGTATCAGTTTACTCAGCGTAAAAAATTATCTTTCACAATATAAAAAATATAAAAAATTATTTGGGCTAACTTTACTGTTGTCCTATTTTTTTTATTTAAAAAAGTGTATTTTTTCCAAAAAAGTGCGCTTGTAAGACCGCTGCGCAAATACGGTGTGATAGAAAGTATTGCAACGATGGCCATTTTATTCTCTAGGGTGTTAGAAATAAATGTATAATGTTTGGGGTTCTAAGTAATTTTCTAGCAAAAAAAAAAAAATTTTTAACTTGTGAACAACAAATTTAAAAAAGAGGCTCTGTCTTTAAGTGGTTAAGGTGGCCACCCACTCCTTAACAACGCTGATTTATTAATGTTACTAAATACACCGACTAGTGCCAGGCATTAAACAAGGGCATATTTTCACAACTAAAATACAGCAAGACTTCATAAAAGAACTATTTTAGTAGCGTTTTTTTTTTTTTAAACGATGAGCAGTATTTTACCTAATTTTTTAAGGGGAACAATACTGCTTTGTGATAGGTTGTGCTCAGTTGAACCACATGTAGTGCACAAGGAACACAATTTTTGGCAGGCAGGACACATCTAGCAAAAAACTGGAAGCAAATTTTGGCTTGAGACTTTGGTTCCGCTTTGACTCTGCTATGTTTGATGTATATTGTTGCATTAAGCTGCTAATATTCACTGAGAATGTTTGGCAGCTTTCTCACAGAAGTTGGACAAATTATTACTTTGTATATTTTGTTGCAGCTAAAGAAACATGCAGCAGTTCTAGTTAACAATACAGTGTTTCTTTAGTCAGATGGTGTATCAGCTTAAAGGAGAAGTCCAGCCTGAGCTTTCTAGGCTGGGCTTCTCCTAAGGGTCACATGAGTGCAATTAGTTTTGCACTCCTGTGACCCATTTTCAGCAGAGAGTGGTCTGAAATCTGCTCTCCACTGATATCACTGCAATCAGTCCAGGCACTGCGTCATCCCAACTTCCGAAGTCTGGATCCGCCAGCTGCCTGGACTGATGGCAGTCTCAGCCTCTCAGTGAGCCTCTGAGACAGCCGCTCCTCCACACTCCAATGAGTGTGGAGGAGCAGATCAGGAGAGATGCTGACTAACAGTCAGCAGCTCTCCTCTCGGGGAGGAGAGAGAACCAAGCCATCATCAGTGTTCGGTGGCTTGGTTCTAAATGCAGAGACGCCAGGCGACAGATGCAGCATCGGTCTAATGCTGCATCCACCAAGGTAAGTATGAATATCCCCCCCAAAAAAAAAAAAACATACTTCTCTTTTAATACCTTACCTAATTAGTCATCAAATTAGCATTTCCAAAAAGTGGACTCCCTATGTGCCATGATCCAGCACCAGCATAAAAAGAGAGGAGGCAGAGAGAGAACCCACTGCTGGGCCCAAGGCCACAATGGGAGGGCAGCTGTGGCCCAATTCCTAGTACTGCAGCAATAAAAGCTTCAGTAAATCAGTTTTTTTGTTTTGTTAGGAAGTATGTCCATATTATTTTGCATGTTAAATTATGTGATGAATTTCTGCATATATAGTTCTATCATTAAAAGAAAAATGTTTTTTTTTTTTAAATACTATGCACAGGCATCTGCCTGGGTTCAGTTTGCAAACACTTTTTTGAAGTTTGCAAGCTTTGAAGTAAAACCCATTGAAGTGAAACACAAAATGTGTTTTTCCTAGTGCAGCCAGCGCGAGATGTACAGTGCCCTGTCGCCGAGAAACATTCTCGCGGGCAGGTGCTGTAGCTGCCCTTCTGTCGTATTTTGGTCCGTCGGACCAGCATACAGGCGAACGGTTTTCCCACTAGGAACTGACTCTAAAGTCCGTCGGATTTTTGCCATGCAAAGGTCTGATGGAGCCCACACACGATCGGAATGTCCGACGGATTCGTTCCGTCTAACTTTTGCTGTCAAAATGTCCGGTCATGTATAAGGGGCATAAGTATGCAGGCATCTGGGGTAAAGCTGTCCACATCCTCCGCAACGCCGGCTCTCACCGCTGTCAGTCTGCAATCGTGACCGGGAAGTCTACCCTGCAGTAGAGCGATCTGAAAGCGAGGCTTGAACCGATTGTGGAGTGCAGCATGTAAGGGATGATGTCGATGGCGGTACGGAGGATGGTCTATGTGGACAGCTTTACCCCGGATGCCTGCATACTTAGATGTGCTTCTTTTAATCATCAACCATGTGAGTTGCTAAATGTTGTACCTTCATTAAATGTGAACGGGGACTAAAACCTGGAAGCTGATTGGCTACCATGCACAGATGCACCAGATTTTGTACTATCCAATTTTTAGTAAATCAACCCCTCTGTGAAACCTTGCAATTCACGATTAATCAATGGTAGCAACAAATCTGAATCTCTCATCTTTAACTATACACAAAAAAGTCACTCTTTCTTACCAAGAAGAAACACACCAATCCATCCAGCACTTTGATCAAAGATGACATGGTGTGTGGCTACCAGGTTAACTGAGGGTGTTTTTCATAATTAGCAAGGATGAATAAAATTTAGAGTTAACGTTTTCCTGAAAATTTTCCGAAAATTTAAAGAATTTGGTAACTTTTCAACACTTTGGCTAAATTCATTAGTCAGTGTGAAAGGATATTAAGGTGATTTTGGATGAATGTTAAGCGTGCAACAGGTTTTAAATGGGTCATGAGGGTTATGAAATATCCTTTCAACTACCTGTTCATTTACCTGTTCATGGACCTGTTCATTTACCAAAATGTACCTCTTTTTAAAAAAAGTCAAATAAATAAGTAATGTGACGTTACACAAGTAATAATCAAATATTGTTAACAAACAGCCCAATGTCTAAATCAGGAACTATAGCTGGTTGGTGTTTCATCTGACTTTAGCTGCCTCCATTCTCTTACAACAGCAATGGACAATATTCAGCAATTTAGCTCTCTGTTTCTGCATTTGGAGGTTTGCAAACTTGGCATATAAATGTACACTTTAAATTTCAGCACTATTTAATCACTTGTCGCCAGACTCCCATCACATCTAGAATGTCAACAATAGCAAGGCTAATAAAAGCTTAATCTGATGATTTTCTTAGAAAAAAATAAAAAGGTGAACAAACACCTTACTAACTAACACCCTGTCTAATCCCCTAATCCCCACTGTACTTAACTCTGTGGGTGATGAATGATGAGCTGTCAGTGCCTGCACAGCCCATGTAGTGGACCAGGGATTTGAAATCCTTGTTCTTTTCTCTCTTATTTCTGCTTATTTTGGGCTTCTGGATCAGATCAGAGCATTTCTGATTGGACACAGAGCATTGCTCTTAGATGTCTCTGAAGTGCTGCAGAAAGATGGGGGAGAAGAGGGAGATCTAAATTCCCCAGACTGCTTGCTACACTAGCTGCATGGGCATTGACAGCTCATTACCTATGGAGTTAAGTACAGTGAGGACCGGGGGTGTGAGGAGGGTGTATGGTGTTTGTTTTATGGGCGGGGCCTACTCACCCTGCACATGAGGTTACCTTCCTCATGCCCATGCTTACCAATGCATGGTCATGTGAAGATTAACATTAAGGCGGACCCCAAATTAGAAGTGAGCCATACACCTTGGACAGATGTGCAACAGCATATAGATTCCTTCTGTGAAACACTCCGTCCCATGTCGCTGCACTCCTTGTCCTCTGAATGTAGCATTTAGAGGGGGATACCACTGAGATTGTGTCCTGCTCCACCAGTCCAGCTTTCTTCTGCCACCTCCCTCCCAGTGACAGAATTGGGTCCCACCATGCAGTAAGCGTGGACCTCATACATCCTTCAGCTCGCCCTTACCTGCAGCTAGGTTCCTGAGGTCTCCACCACACAGGTTTGGTCCCAGATGCTAAGGCAATGACCGCTGGGGAGAAAAACAGTGAAACAATCCCCTCGCTTTACAGAGAACCTGTTACCCATGCCTGGTACCACTCTTCACTATCTGGCTGCTATTACATTCTCACCAGTTCATGGTTACCCATAGCAACTACTAACTTCCCATCAGCTCCTTTCACCCTTTATGATGGTCTTCTATTCCTTCCTCTTCACCCTCATATGTGCTTTACAGGCCTTGTTCTTTAGATATGCCATATACCTCCATGCACCCTTTTGAATAACTTCAGACCAGGCATGAAAAAGTTTTAAGACTTTAATGAACATACTGGCATTACAGTATAATACACATTTTGCAAGATCTCTTCCTAACTACCTAACAATAGGCTGCCCAGTGCATACTTTCCCAAGGTAAGAGTTCTTAAAGTCTGTAATTTGGCAGAGTCTTAATGCAGGTGTTCTCCCTAGAGGGGCTTGTGAGTTGCTGTGGGTTCTCCTTGTCCATACCTTTAACCTCCCTGGCGGTAAGATTATGTCAGATTTTTGATGCTCAAAGCAGTACAATGTTTTGCATGGAAATTTGGCGTTTTATATTGTAGGCCTGTAATTCTTAGGAATAACACTTAAATCTATCCAAACAAGAGTCTAGTAGACCTCCCGGGTATGATAAAGTTTGAAACACGAAATCATAAATTATAATATAATAAAGAACTATAAATAATTATAACAAATAATAATAATAATAATAATAAAAAATATTCAATAATGTAATCAAAGCAAAAACACTGAAATTTGCTCAGTTGCAGAATTGTCGCTGTCATTACTTTCAGTATTTGATGACGAATTTCCCCACAAAAGACTATCGCTCAATTCTGCAAGTGATTCTAATTTATTATCGCTGTTTTCTAGCTGGTCTAGCTTTTGATGTAAAGGGAGACTTTTTGGTTGCTATGGACAATCTCCAGTTTCCAGGCAGAAAGAACAGTATATATAATATAAAACTGCACGCAGGGCACTGGACAAAGCACTAGGGACAAAATGGATGTGAAATAATTTGATACAGTACACTGTAATCTTACAGATTACATAAATGTATGTGTAATGTGTTTTCAACTTTTTGAATTTGGCGCTGTGCTCAGTCCCCGTGCATCGCAACGCTCGCAGGGAACGGAGCCCGGCACTGTGATAAATCGAGTGGAGACACGGCTCGCACACAGAGCGGGGAGACATTGCAGGATCCTGGGGACAAGGTAAGTAACTTTGCCTGGATCCTGCATTGCGATCCCGAGTCTGGCTTGGGGGTTACCGCCTTTGGTACTGAAAATTCACCCCAAGCCACACTTGGGGGGGGGGAAAGAGAAGAGAGAAGAGAGGAGAGAGGAGAGAGGAGAGAGGAGAGAGAATATTGCCCTTGTACAAATCATTAGTAAGACTTCATCTGGAATATGCAGTTCAGTTTTGGGCACCAGTTCACAAAAAGGATATCAGGGAACTGGAGAAAGTGCAGAGAAGGGCAACCAAACTGATACAAGGCATGGAGGAGCTCAGCTATGAGGAAAGATTAGAGGAACTGAATTTATTCTCTCTTGAGAAGAGGAGATTAAGGGGGGATATGATCAACATGTACAAATACATAAGTGGTCCATATAGTGAACTTGGTGTTGAGTTATTCACTTTAAGGTCTCATCACAGAGGACAAGGGGGCACTCTTTACACCTAGAGGAAAAGAGATTTCATCTCCAAATATGGAAAGGTTTCTTCACAGTAAGAGCTGTGAGAATGTGGAATAGACTCCCTCCAGAAGTGGTTCTGTCCAACTCCGTAGATATTTTAAGAAAGGCCTGGATTATTTCCTAAATGTACATAATATAACTGGGTACTAACATTTATAGGTAAAGTTGGAATATCTGATTGCCTCCTGGAGAACCAGGAATATTTTTTTTCCCCTGCTGTAGCAAATTGGATCATGCTTTGCTGGGGTTTGTCACCTTCCTCTGGATCAGGGGTCTCCAAACTATGGCCCTCCAGCTGTTGTGGAACTACATGACATGAGGCATTGTAAAACTCATGACTCAAAAGACATGACTACGCATGATGGGAATTGTAGTTCTTGAACAACTGGAGTGCCATAGTTTTGAGACCCCTGCTCTGGATTAACCGTGGGCATAGGATTGTGTATTTGGAATTGTATGACTTTTTTTTTTTATTGGTTGAACTAGATGGTCTTTTTTCAACCTGACTAACTATGTAACTATGTAACTATATGTCTCTTGTCTTGCTTCCTGTCCAGGCAATCCATGACAAAAAGAGCCACCTGAGCAGTGCCTTCCCCCCTTTTTAATGACAGTACAGGGTAAAGTGCAGAGCCAAGAAATGGCTGGGAAAATGCAGAGACTAGTTTAACCCCTTCCTACCTGAGCAGCTTGGACAACTGAACAAACTCAGAAACAACACTTGTAAGCACCTGCTTACAAGTTCACCTTTTCATTTTTTCTACAAAAAATAAGTAAAAATACGTAAATGCAAACATATAGACTATGAAAAAACAGTATTCTTCGCCTTCACATTTTTAGAAATGGCAGAACCATGCTAAGATGATGAAAATCGAAACTTTGTATACAGTACATGTCAGTTCTCAAAAGTTACAAAGCTTCTTTTCCACAAGGAACAGTGTTTTATAAGCACTATATTCATTACAGATCTACATTCTGAACAATACACTAAACAAGCTGAGATAGAGCATTCAATTTACCAAACAATTTCACTTTACACCGATCTGAATTCTGTGCTCTGTTGCATGCAGCCTCCACAAGTTCTAAGAGCGTAAATCATTCTAGCTTGAGCGTGTATAGCAGCCATAATGAAATTACAAAGAGCTTTTATAAGTTTGAAATTTGATGATAAACATTATTTTGTGTGCCATTATGGTGACTGTCTCTTAGTTCATAAAGTAAAAGTGTAGGCAGACACAAAATGGCTCCATTTAACCTAGACCCTTTTTTTTTTTTACTTTTCCTCCTGATCCCGCAGTGTGATGTGTAAAAACAAAAAAGTGCACGTGAGCAAACACAAAAAGAGTGAACTTGTCATATGGTATGTTCCTGGAGAAGTAGGACACGGGGGGGGGGGGGGGGGTCGACCACTCCTGAGGGGGCAAGGCATGGCGGACCCCTCTACTCGTGGTCAGCAAATGCTGACCGAGTACTAGGTGAGGAGGAGATCTCCTGAACAGAGATACCCCCCCCCCCCAGAGATGGGCAACAAAACTGAGGCACGGAGGAGCTCAGCTATGAGGAAAGATTAGAGGAACTGAATCTATTCCCTCTTGGGAAGAGGAGATTAAGGGGGAAATGATCAACATGTACAAATACATAAGTGGTCTTGAACTTGGTCTTGAGTTATTCACTTTAAGGTCATCACAGAGGACAAGCGGTCACCCTTTATGTCTAGAGGAAAAAAGATTTCATCTCTAAATACGGAAAGGTTTCTATGGTGGTTCTGGCACGCTGTCGATTATTTAAAAAAAGGCCTGGCTTTTTTCCTAAATGTACACAATATAACTGGGTACTAACATGTATAGGTAAAGTTGATTCGGGGAAAATCTGATTGCCTTTCGGGGATCAGGAAGGAATTTTTCCCCCTGCTGTAGCAAATTGGAGCATGCTTTGCTGGGGTTTTTTGCCTTCCTCTGGATCAACTGTGGGTGTAGGTTTGTGTATATGGGATTGTATTTTTTATTTTATTTGGTTGAACTTGATAGACTTGTGTCTTTTTTTCCACCTGACTAACTAGGTAACTATGTAAGGTAGGGGTGGATGGAACCTAAGGGCCACACAACCTACCCCTAGACTTCAGGGTAGGTGTAAATACCCACACCCTACAACTCTGAGTAAAAACACACATATGTAATGCATTGTACACACAATGAGATTATTGGATGAATTATTGTCGGTTTTTTTGCAAGCTAGACTCAGATCGAACGTGAAGAGTTTACGAAAGTATGACAGAAGAAAAATTCGGAAGTGATGTAAGGTGTTGTAATGTATTTGTATTGCATTTTCGAACGACAACTGTACTGATTAAATGAAAATCGTCCGATCTGGCATCGTATGAAAAAAAAATTTGTGCATGTCCAATTGGATAATATAAGATGAACTGTCATGATTGGCTCTCGAAAGCTGTGTACTAATGATCCAATTATCGTACGGTCGATTTGAAAGCATTATTTTTAGTGTGATTTTCTGATCGTGTGTACGGCGCTTAAGTGCAAGTGACAAATTTAAACAACATTACCACAACACCATTATCCCGTAGTTTTTAAGATCAAAGATACAACTATGTTTGTGTCCCTTGTTACTTTTACCTTGTATTTTTTTTAACCCCTTCATTACCCGCCCATAGTCATATGACGCCCACAAGGTGGATCTCCCATCCTGGGTGGGCGTCATATGATGTCCTACCATTCCCGGCCGCATAGGGGGCGCGCGCGCGCCCGCGGCGTAGCTCGGGGCCCGGTGCGCGTGCCCCGGCGGCCGCGATGTCCGCCGGGGACCCGCGATTGCCCGTGAAAACAGCGGGACCGTGCGGACCGTGGATCTGTGTGTGTAAACACACAGCTCCACGTCCTGTCAGTGGAGAGAAGACCGATCATGTGTTCCCAGTACGGAGGAACACCGATCGGTCTCCCCCCTTGTGAGTCCCCTCCCCCCACAGTTAGAATCACTACCTTAGGGAACATATTAACCCCTGCAGCACCCCTTGTGTTAACCCCTTCCTGCCAGTCACATTTACACAGTAATCACTGCAATTTTATTTTAATTCGCTGTGTAAATGTGAATGGTCCCAAAAATGCGTCAAAAGTGTCCGAAGTGTCCGCCATAATGTCGCAGTCACGAAAAAAAAATAGCTGATCGCCGCCATTACTAGTAAAAAAAAAAAAAAAAATGCAATAAAATCTATCCCCTATTTTGTAGACGCTATAACTTTTGCGCAAACCGATCTATATACGCTTATTGCGATTTTTTTTTACCAAAAATATGTAGAAGTATACGTATCGGCCTAAACTGAGTAAAACAATTGTTTTTTTTTTTAAAATGGGATATTTATTATAGCAAAAATTAAAAAATATTGTGTTTTTTTTTCAAAATTGTCGCTCTTCTTTTGTTTATAGCGCAAAAAATAAAAACCGCAGAGGTGATCAAATACCACCAAAAGAAAGCTCTATTTGTGGGAAAAAAAGGAGGTCAATTTTGTTTGGGTGTAACGTCGCACGACCGCGCAATTGTTAGTTAAAGCAACGCAGTGCCGAATCGCAAAAAGTGCTCTGGTAAGGAAGGGGGTAAAATCGCCCGGTGCTGAAGCGGTTAAATGTAACTGCCTACTCCCAAACTGTCATTTGAAGTAAAACACATAGCCAAGTATTATTCTATACAATTTTTTTTTTTATTGTGCATTAAAAAAAGAAAAAAAATGTAATTAGAGATGCTATCTGCCATTCAAATATAAAGAACTTAACCATAAAGTGCATTCTATGCATACAAAAATATAGAAAATATAACAAATAAAATCATTATTCCAAAACAACAAAAAAAAGGAAATTAGTAATTGGCGAAGGACTGAAAATCCCCAGTCCAGCTGCCTTGTTGGGGGGGTCTTGTGGCTGGTATTGCCACTGTCCACCATGCTGCTGTGGTGGGTGGGGTTAGGGTTGCCACATCATCCCTTTAATCCAGGACACACATTAATTACAGAGGTTCTGTGGCTGATTAAGATGGTAATTAAACTCACTTGGTACCTTATCTGTATTAAATCAGCCTCAGAACCTCTGTAATTCATATGTGTCCTGCATTAAAGGGATGATGTTCCAACCCTAGGTGGGGTGGCTGTGGAGGTGGGGCCTCAAAAGGGGGTGTTTTTTCAGAAATCCCCCCCCCCCCTCTGTTGAGGAGCTGCAGGATGAGTTCCTCACACCTTCTCCTTTGCTAAACATCCATCTCCCTTAATATGTTTGCCGTCAGACCCCCAAATGCCTCAGACGCATCTGAGTTAGATCCTGGCAATGCTGTTTGAGAGAGGTGCCTGAATTCACAAACTGCATTCATTAATTAATTAATTTAAAGATGGTTATCACTTATCTGAAGGTGTACAAGTGGTCTGCTTATTTCTCACCTCAGCTCTATTTTTATATTGTCCTTTGTTGATCGAGGCACGGAGCTCCAATAGAGCACATCTGCATGTGGCCGGGACAAGCAGAATACACAGAGTCCAGGCAATCACTAGCACTAGTATCGGTACTGTTAAAGCAGTTGTGGCTGCAGGTATAGGAATAGTTGTGGTATCAGGCTCAGTATCACTTCAGAAATAGGCTCGGTAACACTTGCAGTAACCAGTATGGTTGCTGCTCCACACAGGCACAAAGCAGTTCCCAGTTGGGTGCTGCTTTGGTCCTCAATGCACAGGACTCAGGAGTGAAGAAGCAATATAAACAAGCCAGCTAGTATTTGGAGGTTGCAGCCCTTATTAATATACCTTCAGCACAAAAAAGGCCCCACACCAGCAAGGCCTACATAACTGATACATCTGCTGGAGGTATAGTTGACTGACAGCAGGCCCGGGACAAGGGGTGGATAGGAGCGGCCGGCTGCCCTGGGCACTGTGGTATAATGTGAGGTGGGGGGGGGCACAACAAAGAGGTTGGGGGGGAGGAGACTTGTATTAGGAGGGGGGATTTGGGAGGGGGGAGGGGATAAGAATTGTTCTAGGAGCGGAAATTTGGGGAGGTGTGCTAGGAATGTTGATTTGAGGGGATTCGTGTTGGAAGGTGGAATGGGGGATGAAGATTTGTACTAGGAGGGGGTATTTTGAGAGGTTTGTGCTAGAAAAGGTAATCTGGTAAGGGGGAGGGGATTTGTGCTAGGACAGGAATTTGTTTGGGGGGGGGGGGGATTGAGGGGATTTGTGCTAGGAGGGGAAATGTGGGGGGATTTGTGCTAGGATGAGGGATTGTGGAGAATTTGTGCTGGGAGTGGGGATTTGCAGTGGGAGAGGGGGAGAGGGGTAGAGGATCTGAACTAGGAGGGGGGATTTTTTAGGGGTGTAGAATTTTCCTGGGGGCATATGGGAAATGAGAAGATGGGCTGGGGGGGATATTTGCGCAACAACTCCGGAGACCAGTGATATTAGAGGCACACAGCAGTGTCCCTATTCTTAACCTACTCACTCTGTAACATTTTCCTAATGCTAATTCACTGTCCCTGTCCAGCAGGGTTCCCCTAAATATTCGGACTACTTTTACATTATTCAGAGATACGGATATATCCGAATCCCTGATTTACAGTACAAGAAAATTCTCAGAATAACAAAATGAATTTCCAAAATTCGAGTTGAAATTCGACTCAAATTTTACATCGAATTCCATTTCAATTCGAACTGTAAACATATTGTTGAAATCAAAGACCGTGTGTTATTATTGTCGAAATAATGCTGTTTTTGTTAAGCCAAAGATGATTTAAAGAATCATTGTAATCATTTGATGAAGATTTTTTTTTTGTTCGTTCACTTTGCAAGTGTAAAATTGATAAAAAGAAAACAGTAAAATATAAAAATGTAAAAGCATTTGTACTTGACATCATTTTTTCTCAGCTGGCTAAAACTTCTGCACAGTATTGTACGTAGTAAAATGTTGAAAGAGAGATGCTATTTTTATTAATTAGAACACTTTGCATATTTTGAATAAACGTATTATTAATACAAACAAGATCAATGTGTATAAATAACAATCAGATGTTTGGTTACTCGGCTGCCACAATCGAATAAAAAAAAAAATGGAAATTTTCAATTTGACCGATTCTAAATTTATTGATTGGAACGCATCAAATTGAGAGAAAAATCGATAAATTCTAAGAAAATTAAAAAAATACATAGAACGAATTTCGAATATGAATCCTGAATACGAATTAAATGAATAAACTGAAACTAAATAACTAGATTAACGAATCTAAATGAAACAAAACACATTTTTTCATCATGCACATGTCTAGTTCCCCTTCGTACACTAGCCAAAGATAAATGCATGCCAAACTCAGCAGGGCACTGCTACCTGTCAGTATAGCTCCCAACTGTCCCTGATTTCGAGGGACTGTTCCTGATTTGAAACAAAGTCCCACAGTCCCTCTTCCCTCCTCATTTTGGTCTGATCTATATAGTTGTATATAAAATGTGCTATTTACCTTTCAATAATTGTTTCTCAGTGCTAAACCTTTCATCCAATTTCTAAATTGCTGCATTTGTAAATGTCAAAAGTCAATAGAAAAAAAATAAAAAGCACTTGGGTTTAACTAATCTTTTTGTATAATTCTCCTTTACTGGGGCATGGCAGGGGGGGGGGTGTCCTATTCCTACATACACTGAGCAAAATTATAAACGCAACACTTTTGTGTTGGCTCCTACTTATTATGAGCTGAACTCAAAGATCTGTGACTTTTTCTATGTACACAAAAGGCCTATTTTTCTCAAATATTGTTCACAAAAATGTCTAAATCGGTGTTAGTGAGCACTTCTCCTTTGCCGATATATGGTGTGGCATATCAAGATACTGATTAGACAGCATGATTATTGCACAGGTGTGCCTTAGGCTGGCCACTCTAAAATGTGCAGTTTTACTGTATTGGGGAGGTCGGGGGTCCAAAAACCAGTCAGTATCTGGTGTGATCACCATTTGCCTCACGCAGTGTAGCACATCTCCTTTGCATAGAGTTGATCAGGTTGTTGATTGTGGCCTGTGGAATCAATAAAATGCACCTGTGTTCATTGTCCATAGCATACGCCTGCCCATACCATAACCCCACCGCCACTCAATCCACAACGTTGACATCAGCAAACCGCTCACCCATACGACGCCAGACGCCATCGAATGTGAGATTTTGCCCACTCAAGTCATTTACTACGATGAACTGCAGTCGGTTCAAGTCTCCGATGAGGACGACAAACATGCAGATAAGCTTCCCTGAGTCGGTTTCTGACAGTTTCTGCAGAAATTCTTTGGTTATGCCAACCAATTGTTGCAGCAGCTGTCCGGGTGGAATCTTGGAGGTGAAGATGCTGGATGTGGAGGTCCTGGGCTGGTGTGGTTACACCTGGTCTGCGGTTGTGAGGCTGGTTGGATGTACTGTCAAATTCTCTGAAATTCCTTTGGAGATGACTTATGGTAGAGAAATGAAAATTCAATTCAAGACATCAGCTCTGGTGGACATTTCTGCAGCCAGCATGCCAATTGCACGCTCCCTCAAAACTCGCAATATATGTGGCATTGTGCTGTGTGATAAAACTGCACATTTTAGAGTGGCCTTTTATTGTGGCCAACCTAAGGCACACCTGTGCAATAATCATGCTGTCTAATCAGCATCTTTTTATGCCACACCTGTGAGGTCGATAGATTATCTTGGCAAAGAAGAAGTGCTCACTAACACAGATTTGTGAACAATATTTGAAAGAAATAGGCCTTTTGTGTACATAGAAAAAGTCATAGATCTTTAAGTTCAGCTCATGATGAATAGGGGCAAACACAAAAGTGTTTATCATTTTGCTCAGTGTACTTTTGCTAAAAGGTTTCCCTTGTTCCCATCTTAAAAAGTTGGGAGGTATGTATTAGCACTGCCCCTATCAAGATGGCCTCAGAAGGTCACTAAGGCGTTGCAGTGTCCAATTGGACAGCTGCTCCCCAGGTGACACCTATGGAGGCTGCAGGGGAAGATCCTCTGTCTAGGCCTCCATTCCATCCCCAAGGTTATAAAGTGCGCTGTATACTATATGTATGTAAACATTAGCATAACGTTTTAAATATGTACAACATAAAAGACGCCTAAAAACTTGACTCCTAGCGCAGGATGTTGGAATTTCTTACAAATCTGAACTATAGAAAGTGTCTCTTAAAGCGGTTCTACACTCATTTCATTTAGTAAATCTCTTTGCCTTCCAAATCAGGCAAAGAGTACTAAATGAAATGTTTTTTTTTTTTTTTTTTTTTTACTTACCTTGTAATTGAAGACTTCCGGTCTTCTCCCTCTGCGGCGGCGGGCGGGGTCTTGCGTCGATCGTCGTCACGCCGCACTGTCTCCTGGGATCTGGTGTCATTGATCCCAGGAGCCAGTGCGGGCATCTTCCGAAATCTCGCGAGATTTCGGCCACATCTTCCGAAATCTCCCGAGATTTCGGCCGCATCTGCCGAAATCTCGTGAGATCTCGGCAGATGAGCCGTTACTGCGCACGCGCGAGTAACGGCAGTGCATGCTGGGCCATCTAAAGTCCCTGTGGGTGTTTCACATGCCCACAGGCAAGATGGCCCCCAGCACTAAAGAAGAAGACGAGGAACTTCATCGGACGAAAACCGGCGGCGATCGAGATGGAAGATGGAACAGGTGAGTCCCCTAATAAAGGTAAGCACACTTTATATTACATCCTAAAAAAAAAAATTTTTTTTCAGAGTGCAGAACCGCTTTAAAGCTGCCACATATTGTACAGTGCCTTGAAAAAGTATTCATACCCCTTGAAATTTTCCACATTTTGTCATGTTACAACCAAATACGTAAATGTATTTTATTGGGATTTTATGTGATAGACCAACACAAAGTGGCACATACATGTGAAGTGGAGGAAAAATGATAAATGGTTTTCAATTTTTTTTACAAATAAATATCTGAAAAGTGTGGCGTGCATTTGTATTCAGCCGACTTTACTCTAAGACCTCTAACTAAAATCTAGTGGAACAAAATGCCTTCAGAAGTTTTCAGAAGTCTACTTCTACCAACAAATCCCTTTAGAAGTCTATCTAATTAGTAAATAGAGTCCATCTTGTGTATCCCTGCATCCACAATGTGCCTGCACCGCAGCCAACCAGCAGCTTATACTACTGCTGCCATCTGCTTCTCCTGCTAAACAGAGAACATTGCAGTCACTCCTACCTCACTGTGCCCTCGTGGCTGCTGTTGCAACCTCAGTGGTCCTTGAACTGGGGCTGTATGAGAGGCCTTCCTCTGCTCGTCAGGCTCTACCCGAAGGTACGTGACACTGACACTGCACATCACCCTGAACACACCATCCCCACTGTGAAACATGGTGGTAGCAGCATCAAGTTGTGGGGATGCTTTTCTTCAGCAGGGACAGTGAAGCTGGTCAGAGTTGATGGGAAGATGGATGGCCAAATTCAGGGCAATCTTAGAAGAAAATCTTAGAGTCTGCAAAAGACTTGAGACTGGGACGGAGGTTCACCTTCCAGTAGGACAACGACCCTAAACATACAGCCAGAGCTACAATGGAATGGTTTAGATCAAAGCATATTCTTGTATTCTTAGAATGGTCATACCTAAATCTAATTGAGAATCTGTGGCAAGACTTGGAAATTGCTGTTCACAGACGCTCTCCATCCAATCTGACAGAGATTGAGCTATTTTGAAAAGAAGAATGGGCAAAAAGTTCACTCTCTAGATGTGCAAAGCTGGTAGAGACATCCCCAAAAAGACTTGCAGCTGTAATTGCAGCGAAAGGTGGTTCTACAAAGAATTGACACAAGGGGGCTGAATACAAATGCACGCCACACTTTTCACATATTCATTTGTAAAAAAAAATGAAAACCATTTATCATTTTCCTTCCACTTCATAATTATGTGCCACTTTGTGTTGGTCTATCACATAAAATGCCAATAAAATAAATGTATTTTTGGTTGTAACATGACAAAATGTGGAAAATTTAAGAGATATGAATACTTTTTCAAGACACTGTACGTGGACCCATTGGCTATGAGTTGGCTAAAGCTAATGGAGCTGCATTCAGATGCCAAATGGGTGTAAATTGCAAAAATGAGGCCTAAAATTTATTTGAAAAAGTTTGAATTTACTTAGCTAATGATGTAGTTGGAGATATTTCCATATATTTTTCTGCTTCTAACACCTGTTATCTCCTGACCTGAACTATTTACAACATATGCAAAACATTTTCCAGCTGAAAAAAAATAGTTAATTTCGAAAAGTTCATTTGGAAAACTTAATAATAAAAGGATTTTGTTACAATGCTTCCATGGCAATCACAGCACACTCACCGCCAAGGATACTAAGATTAACAACTTGCATAAACAGCCACTGATAATTGTTTTTATAAGGTTAACCTATTATAAGAAATGTCCCAGGCTGGTACCTTGATTCTAATATGTGCAGCTCCCAAAAATAGGTTTTAGAGTGTGCCATGCTGATACAGCTGTGATTATTATTTCCAGCATTGTACACAGAAATAAATGCAGAGGGATTCTGGAAACACAGACAATTTCACAATTTGGAATTTAAAGGGGCTTTCATTTTTTCAGCATATAGCAAATGGATTTGAATTTATAGTAAACTGTGGTTCCTATTAACCTTTTGCCACCCACGTAATGCATATGTGTCAAAGAGGGTGTAACGCCCACACACTGCAAATATGTGTGCTCTCAAAAACAGCTCCCATTTACTAGTAATGATCACCAGCCACAGGTAGGGTTGCCACCTGTCTGGGATTCACCTGGACAGTCCGGGTTTTGAATCATGTGTCTGGGTTTCAGTCCGCCTTAAACACGGACACATTATTCAGACAGGAATGTGGCTCGGAACAGGGCCGAGCAGGAGGGTGAGGGGGCACTATGTGCACTCATTGCTATTCTCTTTGGAGCGCCCAAAGGTGTCCCAGGTCTGTTACAATCCTATAGTGTATACTGAAAAAAAATGTGTGCGTTGCTCCGCTAAAATGTTTGGGTTTGGCTTGAAGAAAAAGTGGCAACCCTAGCCACAGGTCTAACTCTTAGTCACGTGACCGCTGTGACATCTATTCACAGTGGTCACGTGATCAACCGCCACTGCAGTCCGAATTCGGACTGCATTGCCGGTTTGAAATCGTGCGAGTTCAGCTGAACTCGCAAAATTTCAAGCCTGCCCTCAATGTGAACCTGGGCTAAAGCCAGTACAGCTGCCCTACACCGCTTGCTTGGGGATTCTAAGGAGAAGCCTGGTGCCTTGGCATATTTTCCACAGAAGTAAAGCACCTGCATTTAGTGTTTTGAACTCTTTTCTTTACCAGTTGAGCTGATCCATCTATGGGAGGACAGCCGTGTGATTTTTTTGGTAGCAGAGACAGTTTCAAGTCCTCAAGTTACATACAACTACTGTTCTGGGCACCCCATATCTTCCCAATCCCATTCAAGTTTATTTGCCAATAACCAGTTCACCTCCAGAGCATTTTTTCTTTATTTTTCGCATACATGTAAAAATCTTAATTTTTGTCAATAAAATTAAATTAAATCTCCAGAACATTATATATTTCCTGAAAACAGAGGCCCTGTAGAATAAAAACGTCATAGTTACAAATTTTTGTTCCACATGATATTTGCGCAACTGTTTATGGAGTGAAGCTTTAGACTCAATCAAAGCTGTTTGTCCTAAACTTTCAGATAGGCTGTCTCAAATCTATATCTTACATCGAGCATATCTTACCCCGCTGAAAGTAGCTAGATTTCTGAGGGGGCAGTCTACCAACTGCCTGTTGTACCATCAGGAAGTGGGTACGTTCTTTCATCTAATTTGGGCATGCCCGTTGTTACAAGTATTTTGGAAGCAGATTGTATATTTTCTACATGACACTATGGGATCCCCAATCACATGAAACGCTATTCTCGGCCAGGAAAATCATTGCTAGACAATGGATGAGAACACAACCTCCTAGTTTTACTGAGTGGAAAGTAGATGTGAATAATACACTTCCCTTCAAAAATGTATTGTGTATAAACAGTGGGGTGCCCAACCAAGTACAATAAAATCTGGGATCGTTGGCTAAAAGATTCAGAAACATGTACATAAACACCATGTTGGTCCCCCCAAAGAGTTCCTCATTGACTGTAGTTTAACCATGTCTTCATTGCCATGCGGAAATCACCATCTGTGCCTTGATAGAGGTATCTCTGTTTGTAGTGCGGTTCAACCTGGACTTTACTATGTATCTGAGATATAACTTTATTTTGCACATGTGATAGATGTATTGCCTTGAAAACATGCATGAATCTATTGTATATGTCAAATGTTTAACCACTTGCTGACCGGCTGACGCTGATATACATTGGCAGAATGGCTCTGCTGGGCGAAACCCAGTATGGGTATGTTGTCCCCTTTAAGAGCTGCCAGGGGGCTGCACAGCGGGGGACCCAATATGTGTGTGTCGGCAGGCGCAATCGCAGGCACGAGAGACAGCATGGGAATTTGTGTGTGTAAGCACACAAATTCCTGTTCTGCCAAAGGAGAGGAGGCATATCGTTTGTTCCTACTAAGTAGGAACAGTGATATGTCTCCTCCCCCAGTCAGTCCTATCTCCATACAGTTAGAAAGACTAACTAGGGAACACAGTTAACCCCTTGATCGCCCCCTAGTGTTAACCCATTCCCTGCCAGTGACATTTACACAGTATACAGTGTATTTTTATAGCTCTGATCGCTGTATAAATGTCAATAGTCCCAAAAATGTGTCAAAGATGTTCGATCTGTCTGCCGCAATGTCGCAGTACCGCTAAAAATTGCAGCTCACTGCCATTACTAGTAAAAAAAATAATAATAATAAAAATGCCATAAATCTTGTAGAAGCTATAACTTTTGCGCGGACCAATCAATATACGCTTATATTTTTTTTTGACCAAAAAAATGTAGAAGAATATGTATTGGCCTAAACTGATGAAGAAATTCATTTTTTAAAAACATTTTCTGGGATATTTATTATCGAAAAAGTAAAAAATATTGCTTTTTTTTTTTTTCAAAACTGTTGCTCTTTTTTTGTTTTATAGCTCAAAAAATAAAAACCTCAGTGGTAATCAAAAACCACCAAAAGAAAGCTCTATTTGTGAGGAAAAAAAAGGATGCAAATCTCGTTTTGAGTATAGCATTGCATGGCTGCGCAATTTTCACTTTAAACGGCGCAGTGCCAAATTGTAAAAAGTGCTCTGGTCAGGAAGGGGGTTAAATCTTCCGGGGCTGAAGCAGTTAATAAAAGCCTTTTGTTAACCAGAAAAAAAAAAAATATATATATATATATATATATATATAAATATATATAAAAACATGAGGTTGCATAGAGTAAATAAATTCCAAAGTTCCATATCTTAAAATTTCGTGCACCCGCCATATCCCCAAAAACGCTCAAAAATCCCCATAGGTGACGCTTTAAAAGCCTTTACAGCTCATAATTTTTAACTTTTTTCTTTTATTTTTATATTTATTTGTACTTGATTGCTATCACAAGGGGTTAATAAACCCTCTTTTCCCTGTTGAAAAGAGGAGATTAAGGGGGGATATAACAACTCTGTAGGGGTCTATTTAGAAATAAATCACAAACATTCCCCCACCAGTAACAATTTTTTTTCTATATTTTGTCCAATCGGTTTATTTCCTATATTTGTTGGCTCCTCAATTAGCTACCTCATTTAGGACAACACTGAATTATGGCCACTAGATGGAGCTGACAATCATAAGAAATAAACCTATTAGACAAAATACAGGGAAAACTGGGTACAGCTGGGCAAATGCTTGTCATATTCATCCAACAATTTTTTTTATAAATTGACCTCTAAAATTGCATAAATTAAACACACCGTGGCTAAGACAATTTTGTTCTGTTACACTTTTGCAGTGACATGTACTAAAAATGGCCCTGTGGTCCATCTGCTCAGATATTGCAGATGTCTGGAATGTTCTGACAAAGATCATGCCACCGATGTGTTCCTGACAGTCACAAATGCTATAAATAAAATGCATCTTTACACTTGCATTATCTAAAGTTTTGTACTAAAGGATTTCAGCGATGAAACAAAAGGAAAGTGTGAATTGCTTTGTTCCAAAGGGAAGAGATTCAGCAGATGCTTTGGGGACAATTAATGGCATGTGTTGATTATCACTGATGTCACATGAAATGCTAGACTTGCACTTTAATGGTTGTAATATTTCCCACAGACTTCTTCCTCCAGAACACCTGTGTGAAACTCCCTGTTGTCAAGGTGTCAGCTTAGATATAGAGGCATGAAGCTTCTGCTAGACCTGCTGAAAGTCATTAGCCCCCTGCTGGTAGTAATGAGCAACGAGGATGAATCCAACACTTCTGAAATAAACTCTATTAGATTGTCAGACAAAAGTTTCAAGTATACATTATATATTATTAAGGCATAAGTAATAGAGTATGCCAACATTAGTCTGTTATGTCGACATAAAGAATGTGTTGACATGTGACTCATTTTCAATATAATTTGCAGCCTGAAACACAGTTATGAAAAAGCCATTCCTCAGTATGGACAAGGTACAGAAAATACTGGTTGATCTTGCCAGAAATTCAGTGTTCTTTTCACTTCCAGTGGGATGAAACGGAAGCAAATAATGATATCTTTCTTGATTTGTATGGAATCAGGCAGGCCCTTGCACTACATGGTATTGGTAAATATGAAGACAAAAATCTGAAGATCTTCTAATAGTATGTATGGAGTCTTAGAAGTATCTTACCCCGAGTGGTAAAGGGTGCTATGAAACCCATAGGATAGTAGATGTTGTTGATACTTGAAATGTGAATGTGTCTTTGTTAACATCCCAAAGCAATCCGAAGCTACGTTTGGTAAGGGAAAGATCCGTTCTCAGCTTGAATCAGTGGTGGAACAATCAGGGTCACAAAGGTCGCACTTGCTACTGGGCCCTGGTGTTCTGCCACTGTGGAGGGCCCCAAGAGCCTGGACTGTGCCTCCACGGCAGCATTGCTGGCTACAGTTGTAAGCAGAGAGTGTCTGTTACACTCTTTCACACTGATAGCCCACCTACCTCGAACAGACATGAGAGGAGAGAGAGAGAGACCTAGATCTGCTCCTCCTCCTCCCACCCCTCTCCTCCATTGTGTGCCCAAGGCCCCACCCACACTCCAATCCCTGACAGCGCTGTGCTCAGAAAGGGAAAGCTCAGCAGCTGGCAACTTCTGTACAACGTGGAGGAAATAAGAAGACTACTGAGCCTCCTTCCTGGGGTGAGTGAGTGCCCCCCTCCCAACCTTCTCTCTCCTGCCACTGAGTACACTACTGTAAGGTGGACTCAGATATAAGGGGTGCTCTGTGCAGGGCTGGATTAAGAACATCATGGGCCTGGTGCTGAAGATTTTGGTTGGGCTTTTTATAAAAAATTATTAAATAAAAATGCAAACAAAATGAGAGAGAGAGAGAGAGAGAGAGAGAGAGAGCGAGAGAGAGCGAGAGAGAGAGAGAGAGAGAATGAGAGAGAGAGAGAGAGCGAGAGAGAGAGAGAGAGAATGAGAAGAGAGAGAGAGAGAGAGAGAGAGAGAGAGAGAGAGAGAGAATGAGAGAGAGAGAGAGAGAATGAGAGAGAGAGAGAGGATGCACATGATCATGCATGGGAGTGACATCAGCGCAGCCCGGCCAAAGCAAGTGACCACTGGCACAGAACCCGGAAGGAAGACCGGGTGAAGATGGAAGCACCTGGGACCCTCCTTATTTATCACAGCGCATCGCTGGAGGGCTCAGTCTGACACGTAAGTGTACCCTAATGTGCTAATATGCTGTACATACGTGTACATTATGGCATAACCTACCTCAGGGCCTCTAAAAAGTAGTAATGTTAGCAAAGTTTACTACCGATTTAATATCACAGGATCCCAGGAGCCTCTCATGGGGCCCCCTACTGACCTGATGGCCCTTAGTTGGCAACATTTCAAAAATATTTTCAGGGACACTTTTTCTACCAGTGTTATATTTAGAGTAGCTGACATCCCCTATGTTCCTCTATACATCACAATAGTAATAACAAAATTAAATGAGTACTAATAATGGGCATAACAAATATGGGGACTGAGAAGATTTTCTTTAATTGAACTAAAGTGTGTCCATTCTAGAGCTGGTAACGTTGAGGATATTCAATATAATTTTAAAGAACTGTTTTTGTGGGTAAGGGGCATAGGGGAGGAGTATGGATGGTATAAAAGTGGGAAGTATGTACAGGTGAGGGAGAGGAATGTGGAGGGTATAGCAGTGGGCTCTATGTAAAGGAGAGGGGTGTGGAGGGTATGGCAGTGGGCACTATGTACAGGAGATGAGTGTGCAGGGTATGACAGTGGGCAGTATTCACAGCAGAGGAGTGTTGAAGGTTGACAGTGGGTACTATGTACAGGAAAGGAGTGTGGAGGGTATGCTAGTGGGCAGTATGTATAAGAGAGAAGTGTGGAGGGGATTATAGTAGGCAGTATGCACAGAAGAGGAGTGTGGAGGGGATGACAGTGGGCAGTGTGTACAGGAGAAGGGTGTGGAGGGTATGACAGTGGGCAATATGTACAAGAGAGAAGTGTGACGGGTATGACAGTGGGCGGTATCTACAGGAGAGGAGTGTGGTGGGTATGAGTGCGCAGTATTTACAGTAGAGGAGAGTGGAGGATATTACAGTGAGCGGTATGTACAGGAGAGGAGTATGGTGGGTATGACAGTGGGCAGTATGTACAGGAGAGGAGTGTGGAGGGTATGACAGCCGGCACTATGTACAGGAGAGGAGTTTATGAAAGCGGGAAGTATGTACAGCAGAGCAGTGTGAAGGGTATGACAGCAGGCAATATGTACAGGAGAGGAGTGTGGAGGGTATGACAGTGGGCAGTATGCACAGGAGAGGAATGTGGGGGGTATGACAGTGGGCACTATGTACAGGAGAGAAGTTTGACAGTGAGAAGTATGTACAGGAGAGGATTGTAGGGGTATGACAGAGGGCACTATGTACAGGAGAAAAATGTATGACAGTGAGAAGTATGTACAGGAGAGGATTGTAGGGGTATGACAGAGGGCACTATGTACAGGAGAGAAGTGTATAACAGCAGGCACTATTTATAGGAGAGAAGTGAGGAGGGTATGACAGTGAGCAGTATGTACAGGAGAGGAGTGTGAATGTAAAGGTTTGTGGAAGGATGTTTAGCTGGTGGGCTAGCTGGTTGTACAAAAGTCAATCTATTAATCGACTTGAGCACAACCAGCCTGTCAGGTTTTTCCCAAAACAATCAGTGCTGCCAGTTATAGTTAGCAACACTGATCATTGTATTGTGTGGGTAGGGAAGGCTCCTCACTGGCAGAACACAATAACACTGTGGGAGTGATTCCCCCATCCACAGGTCAGCAGGTGAGAGGGTGTTTGGGGACAGGCTGGGGAGAGAGGTCTGTCAGCAGGGGGCTGTGAGGTGGTCATGGAGGGATATCAATCAGCGGGTGGGGGGTGTAACTGGGAGTGATATCTTTTGTAGTAGGGTCTGTCATTTGCAGGTTGTGAAATGGTCACCTGTGATAAAAGTTGAAGGGAGGGAAGGGTGGCTAACATGGAAAGTGGCTGGGGAGTGACCTGGTTGGTGGTGAGTGTGAAATGGATGATGTGTTTCAAGTTTCTTTCACATCTGTGGTAATGCTTAGAGGACGGTTGAATGTAATATCCATAATAAACATAAAATGAAAGACACATAAAACCTTCCTCTATAATACCAGAATATGATCTGTACATTGGAACATCATCCTATGTTTTTCTACGTTACAGTGCTGTGTTGACATCAGTTATTTTGAGATCTTGTTGTTGGTCATCTCCTCTATGCATTGAAAATTGTGCTTAATTATATTATAGTGACATTTACCTTTTATTTATATAACTTCTGTCATGCTGATGCAAGGAGAGATTATTGTGTTATAAGTGAGACCATCCTTTGGAGTTAATATGAGTTAAAACACAATTCTTCTAAAAGTCTTTAAGGATATAGGATTTCTTAAAGCGGACCTTGAGTTATTTTTTCAACTTTCTATCTATTAAAACTTCTGCCCTTGTTGTTTTAACTTTGAATAGTAAAACATTTTTTTCTACCAGTATTTACCTCATACAGCCCACTTCCTGTTTCTTGTCTGGTCATTAGCCTAGGCTTAGGACATCATGCACAGCTCTCTCTCTCACTCTTGTGAGCGTTTGCCAGGAAGGGAAGGGGGATGAGTCATAAGAGGGCCAATGAAAGCTGCAGGGCTGCAGAGCTGGAGGTGTGCCTCTGTGTATCTGTGTTTCAGGAAGTGAACAGGCAGCAGCTGCCCACAGTTGAAATGGTTGCAGCCAGACTTAGTGGAGGGAGATTTCTGAAGCATATTTGGCAAGTACAGAATCATAGTATTTATAAAATAATATTCAGTGGTTGGAGGGAAACTTTGGAATGGCAAAGATGTTTTTATTACAAATTACGCGAACAGACTGCAGTTCCTCTTTAAGGAGGCTGATGTCTATTTTAAATATTTTCTTAAATGTTTTTTTTTAAGGAGCATTAAACTCTCTGCATTATTTGCTTAACACATTGGGCATAATAATACAACGTTCAATGCTTCTGGCTCCTGCTCTCTCAGTGCTGCTCCCCCGAACTTCTGGTCATGGAAGAGTTAACTGTGGACAGTGCAGTTTCCAGTCAGTCTGTTAGCTTGGAGAAGGGCATAATGTAACATTTTCATGAGGTAAATGCCAATAATATGACCCTTTGGCACAGGCCATGGGTTTGCAAAGGAGACCTAAGCCCAAGGGCTTAGGAACATATTGTGGGGGAATCAAAACAAACATAAAAGCAAGGGGGGGGGGTGTAATGTATGGGGAAGGGAAAAGGGAGGGGGGAGGAATGTATGAGGGGAAACGGAGAAGGAAGAAAAGATCAAGAGGAGATAGCGGGAGGGGGAAGAGAATGGGGAGGGGGAAAGATGAAGTTCCAGCAGGCTTGGGTTAGGTGAAAACAATTATAAAGTGCCCAAGCTGGTCAGATGCAGGGTGGGTAGAGCATAGGACCACCAAGGTGTCCAAACTTTAAGGCATTTTCTGTATGAGAGTCATCTAAAATACTAGACATTTTTTCGTGAACCATATGGTCAGTCAAAATGCTCTTCACCACTGCAATCGACACAGAGGGCTTCTTCCAGGCTCTGGCAATTGCGCATTTGGCAACAATAAATAAATATGTTGCCAGCAATTGTTTGTAAGAAAACAGGCCCTGTATCGGGCAATGTAGCAAGGGCAGTTTGGCATCTTTGCAGATGGGCATATGAAACAAAGTATGAAGAAGCACAAAAACTCTGGACCAGAACCCCATTAAACGGGGGCAGGACCATGAGATCCACTTTGTCTTCAACTTAAATACATGCATAATATAAATTAGGAACTCAGAACCAAAAGCCTGCATCTGGGTTCTGACTTCCATTATCGGCTCCTCTGTAAACTCTGGACCAGAACCCCATTAAACGGGGGCAGGACCATGAAATCCACTTTGTCTTCAACTTAAATACATGCATAATATAAATTAGGAACTCAGAACCAAAAGCCTGCATCTGGGTTCTGGCTTCCATTATCGGCTCCTCTGTAGACCAGTGACAGCAATTTCCTTCCACCATAGCACACTTCATCTCCATGCTGGTGGCCAAGGCTGGGGTTTTTGGCTCTCCTGGTATACTTGATTCAGATGCTTCTTGCGCAGCATGTGACATTAATTTTGTGAGTGCACTTTTATAATTCAATACATTTTCCTTTATTTTACATGCTACACTATGGGGTTTGTGCATTTTCTTTTTACCCTTGTCTCTACACAATTATGAAGCGAGCACTCACTCAGACTCTAAAGCACCATCTCCATAGTTAGAGCAGTTGGCTTTTATTTAGCGCTCTGGTCTACCCGCACCTATTATCATTTTAATCTTATATATCTATCTTGAATAATGTATTTTCATTTTAAGCAGTGATTGCCCATATTGTTAGTTACAAATTTTTACTTTTACATTTTATTCTTTCAGTAATATGACCATCACAATCATAACTTGGAAAAGTTGAGGACAGGTGTGTGTCCCCCATCTCCTTTTGAACTATACCAAGTGCTCTCAACATAGGGGGAGCCTTGCTTCCTTAGCAACCATTGACAGCAGGAAGCTGTCATATATGAAAGTGGTAGAAATACCATTGAATAGGGGGCCAAGTTCCGGCATATGTCTGAATGGACCGAACTGTTGGTTCGTCCCTAAAAAGATGATAGGATGTTGATGATTTTAACAATCTGGTAAAGGGGGTATGTGGACATACTGGGCAATCCAATGAGGGCATACCTTTATAAAAAAAAGTTGAGAATCCTTTTTCTACATCATTATGTATTTATTTTATATATTATATCTGCTTTCAAATTACATATTTTACACTATAGGGGAAATTTACACCAGATATACCGTGCTATGGCCTGCAATGTATGGTTCATTTAAACAATGCAGACCATGGTTTAGAGCCTGCGGTATGCCAAGTCCTCTCTGCTCATTGCAGCAGATGGAACTCCATGACTGGGGCGAGGCCCTAACATGACTTTGACATATCAAATTACTTGACTCTTTGAAGCTCTTTTTTCTACATACACTCCAAAGTCTAAAAGCCAATGGAGCACAAGCACATCTATGTGCATTTTTTTAAAGAAGCGCTAAGGCTATATCGAAGCTTTATTATAATTACAGTTGTATGGTGCATGAACCCTTAGCAACTACTATTCACAGTGCACTTTACAGCTACCGTGTTTCCCCGAAAGTAAGACAGTGTCTTACTTTCTTTTTATCCCTAAAAGCCCCACTATGTCTTACTTTCGGGGTATATCTTATATTGGGAAAAAATTGTCGAAGGTTACAGCCCCATACAGTATCCCACACAGCGTGTTTTGTATGTTGTCCATGGTCCTGATGGACCACGGAAAACATTATTGCTGCTCCCGCGGCCTCCACATCCCTCCGCTCATCCCGCTCTAACCGTCCGCATCCCGCAGTTAAAGGGGCACTGACAGCTAAAAAACTGTGTAAAATGTGTTTTTTTAGTGTATATGCTTTTTATGCGCTACAGAAGAGGACTACAAGTCCCAGCAAGCAAGGCTGCACTGCATTACAGAGGACTACAAGTCCAAGCATACAAAGCTGCTATGCTCAGCAGAGGAGAACTGTAAGCCCACACAGGCCGGTATGTTGGGACTTGTAGTCCTCCTCAGCTGCATCTTGCGGTTACATAATACCGTAAGAGCTGCAGAGAATCTCTTCACACCCCCCTCCCCCTCCTTGGTCTCTTTCTGTATGACCAGCACTGACCTTTTTCCGGGAGGACACAGAGCCAGTGACACCTGTCGGCAGTGATCCGGGACCTGGCACAATAATCCCCTTCTCTGTGATTGCGTCGCGCGTTCTGATCAGTCTCGGGCAGCGGCTGTCACTCTGCTCGGCCGAGACTGATCAAAACGGCGCTGTCTCTTCAGTCGGAGGGGGAGGGCACTGGCCTGGCACCCCCCCCCCCAGGGTGCGGCCCGCACCCCCAGCCCCACTCTTTGTACCGTACGTCACAGGAGGCAAATCCCCCGTGTTTCCCCGAAAGTAAGACATATGTCTTACTTTCGGGGTATGGCTTATATTAGCTGACCCCTCTGAAACTCCCGATACGTCTTACAATCGGGGGTGTTTTACTATCGGGGAAACACGGTAGTACACGTTAGATTATGACTGGCTGATATGGCTACTGCACTCTTTACTTCCTCTTTATTCTTTTATTGTTTTACTAAATGAACTGATTGATTCTGTTTATTTTTGAGCCATGTTGTTGACTTTAGTGAATCCTGGAAATTGCGAACCTACAATGTTGGAATTTTCAGCAAATTCCCCTTTTTGTATTTTATTTCTGCTGTAAGGTGTGTTGTATTTTTATACTTTGCACTTTATTTTTTATATTGTTTTACTGAATGATTCCGTTTATTTCCGAGGAAACATTTAGCACTACACAGACCGGTTTATTTTAGATCACTTGATATCAATAGATAAAACATATAGTATTCTTCATAAAATTGTAATAAAGTATATTTGTTTTGTGGCGGAAGTTAATGTTATTTTACATAGACAAACATTGTTTTGCCTCATATTGAACCTTATCAGTCTGCATAGAAAAGTTCAGTGACATCTGCCATCCCACCCACATGCAGAGGGATAACAGTAAGAACAAGATTTCCAATCGCTACAACTTTCATTAGTAATTACGTTTAGCGAATTCTGGAAGTTGCAAACCTTCAGTGCTGTAATTTTCATAAAATCACCCCCTCTGTATTTTATTTCTGCTGAAAGGTTCTTTGTATAACCCAATTAGAAATTGGGTTATTCTGTGTGGCCAGTTTAAATGTGGGATCCATAGTGGAGAAGGATCTAGTGGTTTTGGTAGATCATAAGCTCAATAATAACATGCAATGCCAAGCTGCGGTTTCCAAAGCAAGCAAAGTCTTTTCTTGTATTAAGAGAGGTATGGACTCCAAAGAGAGAGAAATATCATTTTGCCCTGTTCAAATCATTAGTAAGACCTCATCTGGAATATGCAGTTCAGTTTTGGGCACCAGTTCTCAAAAAGGATATTGGGGAACTGGAGAAAGTGCAGAGAAGGGCAACCAAACTGATAAGAGGCATGGAGGAGCTCAGCTATGAGGAAAAATTAGAGGAACTGAATTTATTCACCCTTGATAAGAGGAGAATAAGGGGGGATATGATCAACATGTACAAATATATAAGGGATCCATATAGTGAACTTGGTGTTGAGTTATTCACTTTACAGCCAACAAAGAGGACAAGGGGGCACTCTTTACGTCTAGAGGAAAAGAGATTTCATCTCCAAATACGGAAAGGTTTCTTCACAGTAAGAGCTGTGAAATTGTGGAATAGACTCCCTCAAGAGCTGGTTCTGGCCAGCTCAGTAGATTGCTTTAAGAAAGGCCTGGATACTTTCCTAAATGTAGATAATATAACTGGGTACCAACATTTATAGGTAAAGTTGATCCGGGGAAAATCTGATTGCCTCTCGGGGGATCAGGAAGGATTTTTTTCCCCTGCTTAAGCAAATTGGATCATGCTCTGCTGGGGTTTTTCACCTTCCTCTGGATCAACTGTGGGTATAGAATGGGGTATATGGGATTGTATGTAATTTTTTTTGTGGTTGAACTGGGTGGACTTGTGTCTTTTTTCAACCTGACTAACTATGTAACTATGTAAAAATGTAAATGATGATTTTGCAGAAAGTGGAGCTTGGAGTGTAATGCCCTGTACACACGATAGGATTTTCCGACAACAAAATCCATGGGATTTTTTCCGACGGATGTTGGCTCAAACTTGTCTTGCATACACACGGTCACACAAAGTTGGTCGGAAATTCCGAACATCAAGAACGCAGTGACGTACAACACGTACGACGAGTTGAGAAAAATTAAGTTCAATAGCCAGTGATACTCTTCTGCTTGATTCCAAGCATGCGTGGCACTTTGTGCGTCAGAATTGTGTACACAACGGATTTTGTTGTTGGAAAATTTGAGAACCAGATCTCAAATTTTGTGTGATGGAAATTCCGATGGAAAATGTGTGATGGAGCCTACACACGGTTGGAATTTCTGACAACAAGGTCCTATCACACATTTTCTATCAGATAATCCTATCGTGTGTACGGGGCAGAAGAGTGTGATGATCATTACATTGACGCCAAGTTAAAAAGAAACGCTCTGCTTGTAGGAATCTTGGAACAAGGACATGGAGCCTCAATGGGAAGAACTAGAATGAATGAGCTACTTTAGGCTCAAAAGCCTATGAATATTCATATGTCCTTAATGTGACATGGTTTACACCATTCAAATGATACTTCCCGATTATTTCTAAGGAAATGGTTATCCCCTCAGAGATCATTGTTATCTTTAGCAATATCATTAGATCAAGTATATTTCTTAGCAAATAAATCAAAAAATCTATTTTTTTTTATTACCTGTAGACAGTGAATTGCCTAACTTGAAATATTTTAATAGATTTTTATGGATTTCTGTGACATCTGTAATTACACGCATATGAAGAGTAGTTCAAATCAAAGCCAATTTGAAAGCTTTTGCACAAAATAAAAAAAGCCACGGGTAGCTAGGCACAGCCGTAGAAGACATGTGTCAATGAAAAATACATTTTTAACAACATCAGCTTCAGAGGGTTTTACCCCCTTCCTGACCAGGCCATTTTTTGCAATACGGCACTGCGTTGCTTAACCACTTCACATCCGGCCGTAGCCAAATGACGGCCACAGCGCGGATGTGAAATCCCGGGAGGCCGTCATATGACGGCCTCCCCTTTCCTCGTTCCCTGTGCGCGCTCACGAGCGCGCAGCAGGGAAATTCTGTGTTGGCCGTGTCCCTCGGACACGGCCAATCACAGATCGCTGTAAACGGCCAATCACAGCGGCCGTTTACAGCGCAATCGCCCTGGCCAATGAGAGATGATCTCATATGTAAACATATGAGATCATCTGTCAGCGCCGCTCCCCCTCCTCACACAGAGACAGCGTGTGAGGAGGGGGAGATGAACGGCTGCAGCGCCGTAAGTTTAAAAAAAAATAAAAATAAAAATGAGATGCCATCTGTGCCCACTGCCACCACTGCAATCTGTCCCCAATGCCATCTGTGCCCAGTGACATCGCCATTGCCATCTGCCAGTGCCATCCCCAGTGCCATCTGCCAGTGCCATCCCCAGTGCCATCCCCAGTGCCATCTTCCAGTGCCATCCCCAGTGCCATCCCCAGTGCCATCTGTAATCAGTGCCATCTGCCAGTGCTATCTGTAGTCAGTGCTATCTGCCAGTGCCATCTGTAGTCAGTGCCATCTGTAGTCAGTGCCACCTGTAGTCAGTGCCACCTGTCATCAGTGCCACCTGTCTTTAGTGCCATCTGTCATCAGTGCCACATAGTGCCATCTGTCATCAGTGCCACATATTAGTGCCATCTGTCATCAGTGTCACGTATTAGTGCCATCTGTCATCAGTGCCACCTGTCAGTGTCACGTGCCATCTGTTATCAGTGTCACCTGTCAGCAATGCCACGTATCAGTGCCATCTGTCATCAGTGTCATCAGTGTCATGTGTCATCAGTGCCACGTATTAGTGCCCTCTGTCATCAGTGCCACGTATTAGTGCCATCTCTCATCAGTGCCACATATTAGTGCCACGTGATATCAGTGCCATGTATGAGTGCCATCTCTTATCAGTGCCACATATTAGTGCCATCTGTCATCAGTGTCACGTGTCATCAGTGCCCCGTATTAGTACCATCTGTCATCAGTGCCACGTCAGTGTCACGTGTCATCAGTGCCACGTCAGTGTCATGTGTCATCAGTGCCACGTCAGTGTCACGTGTCATTGTCCTGGTGCTCCAGGGCCTTCAAAAGTGTAATAGGTAGTCAACAATTTAGATGTGTAATTTATGCTCCCAGAACACGTGATGGCGCTCCCTGCATGTTGGGCCTCTCTATGTGGCCAGGCTGTGTAAAAGTCCCACATATGTGGTATCGTAATAATCAGGAGGAGTATCAGAATTTATTTTGGTGTGTCATTTGTGGTATACACATGCCATGTGAGAGAAATAACCTATTACAATGACAATTTTGTAGAAAAAAAATAAAAAATAAAAAAATAATTCATTTTGCAAAGAATTGTGGGAAAAAATGACAACATCAAAAAGCTCACCATGCCTCTTACTAAATACCTTGGAATGTCTACTTTCAAAAAAGGGGTCATTTGGGGGGTATTTGCACTTTTCTGGCTTGTTCGGGTCGCAAGAAATGAGATCGGTCACCAGTGCATCAGATGTGATCAATTTTGTATAATTCGCACCACAGATTGTAGAGTCTGTAACTTTCACAAAGACCAAATAATTTCCACTAATTTGGGTTATTTTTACCAAAGATATGTGGCAGTATAAATTGTGGCCAAAATTTATGAAAAAAATTAATAATTTCCTAAATTGTATCACAGAAACAAAGAAAAATGTGTTTTTTTTTCAAAATTTTCGGTCTTTTTTCAATTATAGCGCAAAAAATAAAAAACCCAGAGGTGATAAAATTCCCCAAAAAGAAAGCTCTATTTGTCGGAAAAAAAGGACAAAAAATTAATTTGGGTACAGTGTTGCATGACTGAGTAATTTTCAGTCAAAGCGTGAGAGCACCGAAAGCTGAAAATTGGTCTGGATGGGAGGGGGGTTTAAGTGCCTGGTAGGCAAGTGGTTAAACTGACAATTGTGCGTCGCTGTACCCAAATAAAATTTATGTCCTTTTTTCCCACAAATAGACATTTCTTTTGGTGGTATTTGATCACCTCTGCGTTTTCTATTTTTTGCGCTATAAACAAAAAAGACTGACGATTTTGTAAAAAAACTATATTTTTTTACTTTCTGCTATAAAACATTCTCAATAAAAAAATAAAAACAACAACTACATCAATTTAGGCCAATTTGTATTCTGCTTCATATTTTTGGTAAAAAAAAAGCATACATTGATTGGTTTGCGCAAAAGTTATAGCGTCTACAATTTATGGGATAGATTTATGGACTTTTAATTTTTTTACTGTTTTTACTAGTAATGGCGAAGATCAGCGATTTTTTGCGGCGGACAAATCTGACAGTAAGTAACACTTTTTGGGGACTAGTGACAATACAGTGATCAGGACTAAAAAAATGCACTGACACTGTATAAATGACACTGACAGGGAATCAAAGGGGTGACTGTGTTCCCTGGGAGTGTTTGCTTACTGTGTGGGGGATGGACTGACTCGATGAAGAGAGACATCTGTGTTTCTGATAAGCAGGAATCACAGACATCTCTCTTCCTGTCTGACAGAATGACGGTCTGCCTTGTTTACAGACCGCCATTCTATCTCTCCAGCGAACAATCGCGGGTGGCCAGAGGCCATCACGGCCGCCAGACCTGTTGATTGTCTCCCGCTGTGTCAAATCACAGAGTACGTACAGGTACGTGATTTTCCGCTTAAGGGCCGCCCTGCCGCAGGAAATGTACATAGAGCGGTCCTTAAGTGATTAAAAATACTTAGAGAGATGGTCAAAGGGCAACATTAAAAATATACAGTTCCTTTAAATAACATGCTTGGGGGGTGCCTTGAACTTGCAAATGAAGTGGTGTACCTGTACAGTGTTCTACAGCAAGACTATAGCTGTAAAGCAGCTGAGGGATTCCCTCAACATCAGGCCATCAGGCCTTCTGACACCAGTGGCAGAACTATCATGGTCGTAAAGGCTGCACTTACGATTGCCCTGGGGTTCCTCCACCATGGGGAGGGACAGATTATGGTTTATTGCACCATAGCCCTGAAGGTTCTAGTTATGCCTCTGAGCTAGATTAAAGGGGTTGTAAAGGCTGTACTCACAATCACTGCCAGCCCCTCTGTTAGGATAACATGTACTATACAGTGTATGTCGTTTTTTTAAATTCTTCTTCGAAATACCTTATTTCTCCTCACTGATCAGCGGTAACGCGACCATCCGGCGCTCTCTTCCTCTGATGTTTGTACTACAGAGGGAGGGGCTGAGGTCTCCCTCTGACGTCTGCTGGGCGGTCATGTGCGATTAACGAAGAGAAATAAGGTGTTTAGAAGAAGAATTTTTTAAATCGCCATACAATGTATAGTACATTTTATCCTAACAGAAAGGCTGGCAGTGATTGTGAAAAGTTCGGAAATTTTTAACTGTTCAGAGCAATGCTAAAAGGGGAGGGGCGGATCACACACACAGAGCTGACAGGGAGAGAGGAAGGTGGAGAGGCGGAGAGAGCAGAGCTGCGGATGATGGAGGCACGTAAACTGACCACGGTGTCAGGGCGCAGCAGCCATGATTACCTTGGTCAGGACACACAGGGGGACACAGGAACAGGCAGGATCAGCCAGGTTTTTCTTACAGTTTAGAAAGGGAATAATGGCATATACAGTTGCTATGCTGTAAAGGAACGGGATCATTTTTTTTTTTTTTTTTTAGGGTAACAAACACTTTAAGCTTGTGGATAAATCCAAGATCAGAAACAGGTTAAGCAGCAGTACATAGTAGATTCCAAAATCATATTAGGTAAAAGCAGTCAGTAACAAGAAGCATGTGCCGAGCACAGGTAAGGAAACAAGGAACAAGCTGAAGACTAGTCATCACTAACACTGGGTCAACAAAGTTTACATAAAATACAGTAGTAAATTGTATCAAAAAATATGATGCACAGTAAAAGTAGGGGGTACACATTACCACATTGTATTTTTACACAAAGTGATTTTTATCTACATATGAAGAATACATGGACATATCCCACACGTTTTGGAGTCACTTGGCCCCTTCCTCAGGGATAGTTCTACAGTAAATGTAGATATAGTCTACAAGATGAAAATAATGTAATATTACAACACATGTGTGTATGTATATATATATATATATATATATATATATATATATATATATGTACAGCCTATTATATAGTAAGAGTGGCTTCATTTAAGGGTACTTACAAAGTGTTTCCAAAATTTTTGAACTGCAATTTTGGGGACACTTTGTAAGTAACTCAAATGAAGCCACTCTTACTATATAAGAGGCCTGTACATATATATACATGTGTTGTAATATGACATGATTTCCATCTTGTAGACTATATCTACATTTACTGGAGAACTATCCCTGAGGAAGGAGCCAAGTGACTCTGAAACGTGTCAGTAATGTCCATGTGTTCTTTATATGTAGATACCAATCCCTCTTCGTGTAAAATTACAATATGGTAATGTGTACCCCCTACTTCTACTGTGCATCATATTTTTTGATACAATTTACTACTGTATTTTATGTGAACTTTGTTGAAAAAAAAAATACTGTTTTTAAGTACATATATGTTTACTCTCTGAGCCTTTAAAGTCCCATCATACAAAGGGAAACCTATTTTTTCAATTCCTGCATGCAGGTGCACACCTAGTGCCAGGTCATGAGTAAAGTAATGTGCAAGTCTAAGTGCCTGAGCTGGTTAATAGGAATTCCCTGATAACTTCACCGGCAGGATCAACAGGTATGTATGGGGCTTTGCAATTGGACCAAGGGAAAACTGTAAATGCAACTACAGCACGTCATCTTTTGTCTTTTATGGTCTGGAAAGGGTTAAAACTCCACCTCGCGGAGGAGACATCCACCGTAGACCCTTAGAAAGAGAAGTCTGGTGGATTTTTAACCTCCAGACCAGAATACCGTCTGGCATGAACTTTCAGTATAATGTGGATCTTTTTCTCCGTTGAATTTTACTTTATTATGTTGTTTCATATGCTTTGGTTCGTGATGTGCTCCTGTACATTCTAAATTACATTTATATTTTTTTCTGTTTAGATCCATGTTACTTATCCACTGATTTTAAGTATCATCGTGATATGTTTTGAAAGGTATCACCCCCTAGAGATTTTACACCTGCAACGTTTTTTCTCGTTTACTTCAATTGAATGACATCACTTAATGAATGGGAGTGGACTTCATTATCCTTTGCATATATATATATATATATATATATATAAGGAATGAATAAGGATTATGATATGTACCTGTTTCTATGATGCATGATGTGGGATTGGTTTTGTGAGATATATATTTTTGATATTAATTTGAGACATTTTTGGTGATCATGATACTATGAAATTTTAATATTAACAAACGTTTTTCCTGCAGGAATTGGTGGGAGCAGTATCAGTATATGTTCCATTTGGAATCTGGTGAAGACGATGTATTGTAAAATATGAGGCAATTGCTATTTTTCTACATGGTATCATGATGATTACCGAATTGGAACGATCTTATAGTATATGGTGATCTTAAATGATTGGATATGTTCTATACTGATGGGGTTAATTCTGAAGTTTCTAATTATGCTGATTGGTGATTTGTGACATACACCTATGTGGTACACCCTTGAGTCTGGTATATATATGTTTACTTTGAAATAGTGTGTCACACAAGCCAGAGATAGCCTGATAAGAAGCGTAAGCTCGCAACTGTACAGTGGCTGTTGCTGTTTATAGCATGTGATGTTTCTATAACGAAGTAAAAGAAATTTGCATTGAAGTACGTGTCCCGTTTTGATTTCTGCCTAAATTTTGGTGGAGTATTGGAAGTACCACTTTGATGCTACTTTAACAACCAATGATTGAACGAAGAGTAACCTGCCCAAATTTAATTATATATATATATATATATATATATATATATATATATATATATATATATGTGTATGTGTGTGTGTGTGTGTGTGTGTGTGTTTAGTTTTTATTTTAATTGTGCTGTAAACAAGGCTTGCTGCTGAAACGCGTTAGCTTTTGCTTTTAACATGGTCATGTTATAATAAAGTCTCCAGATGGAATTCCAGAGTTAAATCAGAAAGTTGCAAGAGGCACCAACACAGGATGGAACTGTGGGGGCCTAAATATTGAGTCAAAATAAAAAGGAAGTAGAAAAAATGGACTTTCCAGGCACCAATCATAGAAAAATAAACAATAATATTTTATTAAAGGTTAATACATTACAATAAAAGACATTTAAAAAATCGCGAACTAATTGCAATGATGGCTAAATCTCTCCAATATGAAATATATATATATCAAATAATCATGTCCACAAGACATAATGATAATATACACTATAAGCTCATAGGCTCTACATGTTTCGAAAAGTTTTGCTTCTTCAGGAGATTAATAAGCATTCTAAGGAGAGAAACAGTTGTATAATCTTTATTAAATATATAGAAGAAGGGGCTCGACAATATATATAGGATTGCAGGAGAGCATCGAACGACAGCCAGCGTGGACATGCATAGTGCGCAGCAGACAACATGTGGGGATGTGCCAGATAAAAAAATAGTACCCAAATATTTGATTGGTGCCTGGAAAGTCCATTTTGTCTACTTTCTTGTTATTTTGGAATTCCAGAGTTGTTTTCTTCTGTTTGTTTGTGCAGCTACAGAACATATACTGTATTGCAACAGCTCTGCATAACAACTAAGAGTTATGTGCTAAGACATAGAACAACACATGTTTACCAAATCATTAGCAACCATCTTTTGTTTTCCCAGCTGTGCAAAACTAATAATGTGAAATCTGATTACTGTAATGTGCCTTAATGAAACTGTTTCCAATTATAAATGATTTCCAGGAATAATACTAGATTTTGTAGATGTTTGTTTGGAAATTTTTCTAATTTCCATCAACTTTAAAATGAATCCAGAGTGCATCAGAATGTTACATTTCATTCTTGGCATTCGTTTGTATTATCTTCTTTTCTATCTGTTTTGTCTTCTTGGTCTTTTATGGCAATAATACAAAAGACAACTGTGGTTACATATGATCTGTTTAGTGTATAATTATGAGGTTGTAATGTGCTGTGGCCCTCCAAGAAAATAACTAGTTTTGTTAAAGTATATGTTATTAACCACTTAAGGACTGGAAGGATTTACCCTCTTAATGACAAGGCCATTTTTTGCGATACAGCCCTGGGTTGTTTTAACTGACAATTGCGTGGTCGTGCGACACTGTACCCAAACAGAAATGTTTTTCTTTTTTTCCCCCACAAATAGAGCTTTCTTTTGGTGGTATTTGATCACCTCTGCTGTGTTTATTTTTTGCGCTATAACCAAAAAAAGAGTGACAATTTTGAAATAAAATTTTTTTTTTTTACTTTCTGCTATAATACATATTCCAAAAAATATAAAATAAAAATGTATTCATCAGTTTAGGACAATATGTATTCTTCTACATATTTTTGGTAAAAAAATAGCAAAAGGCGTATTTTGATTGGTTTGTGCAAAAGTTATTGTGTCTACAAATTATGGGATAGATTTAGGGACTTTTATTTTATTTTTATAGTTTTTACTGGTAAACGGCGATCTGCGAATTTTAGCGGGACTATGACATTGCGGTGGACAAATCAGACCCCAAATTACACTTTTTGGGGACCAGTGACATTATTACATTGATCAGTGCTATAAAAATGCACTGAACAATGTAAAAATGACACTGGCAGGGAAGGGGTTAACACTAGGGGCCAATCAAGGGGTTAAATGTGTTCCCTCAGCGTGTTCTAACTGTAGGGGGATGGGCTGCCTGGGACATGACAGGTATGTCGGTTCGCCCAGGAGAGCCAACCTGCTGCAGTATAAGTACAGCAGCTGGTCGGCAAGTGGTAATAATTTTAAATAGCGTAGGGAATAATGAAATCCCTTGTCAGCCACTAGGTTGAATTTCCCTTCATTTCCTGTCTCGGAGATCCAAAAAGTAAGACAAAGTAAGAGAAAATCTCTCCAAAGTTAGGAGAGAAAATCACTTAAACAGATGTCTCCACTAGAATATTTCCTCTCAACTCCTGTCCCAGTGACAGTCATAAACTTTGGGATTTCCTATCAGTTTCTGACCCCAGGAGCTCCGAAACCATCTCTCTGTACTGCAAAAGCTCCATTCACAAAGCGGTATCCTATCACATCTGAGTATGCGGTAAGATACCACACAGCATTTTTCAAAATGGGGACAAGGGCCTCTTCCTCACAACCCTGGTCGGTGGTTGTGGGGTCCACGGGTGGGGAGCTTATTGGAATTGGCTTATCAGAATCTTTAAGCCTCCTTTACCAAGTGGGCCCCCAGATCCCGCCCCGTATGTGAATGAGTATACATAGCACCCCTACTCATTTTGTTTGCTTGGTTTTTTAAACTAGTCTCTATTTAATTACGATCAATGATTTTAAATGTCTTTGTTCAAGTATGATGTTTCTGTTCAGGTTAATTATATTGATGGGTATCAGCTGATTGTGGGAGTATTTTTGTTTAGCTGCACCCTTAAATAGCAGATGCCTGGACAATATCATTGTTATAAGTAAGCTTGAGTGACTCGAATGAAACGTGTCAGTGTATCTTGTGTATATGTTTGGCTGGATGATCAATAAACATCTTCAAAGAATGTTGACTACATCTATGGTGTGCCACCATTTCTTGTTTTTCCTATACCCCTACTCATTTACCAAGAAAAAAAATGTGTAGTGTAAAAAAAAAAAACATTAGACAGTTTTTGATAAGTCCTTTATTTGAGTGCTCTCTGCATAGCACTGACGAGAATGTTCCATAAATGGTGAAGAAACCTGTAAAAGTCATGTGTCTTGTCTCTTCCTTCTGGCTTTTTACTTATCTATTCAAAGGTGTTTTTAAGCACCCATATGGCCACAGTAAGGCCATACTGTTGCTTTATAACTGGGCACCTAAGATTATAATCACTATAGGTTTGTTTTAAATATTTACCTGTAAGTATATAAGTGCTGCCCAAAAATGCAAGCAGGTGTCAATGAATCAGTCACTAATTTTGCCTGAATGTTCCTTGTAGCTATACATTCCCACTACTGATTTACTATGCCTAGTTTTCATAATACATCTAGGTGGGGGCAACCATCTGTGGAGCTTTACTTCGGCGTGTTAGAACTGCCATAATGTCTATTGATCTGATGACTAGTGGGGACTGATCAAAAGCAGTCGGACAGGTAACAAAGATCCACAGAATGAATGAGGCAGTAATATGAAGATCCTTGCACTGCAGATTTTCAAGTACAGCTTTCTCTCCAGCAAGGAAAACAGTGACCATCACAGTAATTATAACACCAAATCATACTCTAATTCTCATGAGACTAGCAGTCAGAAGAAACAGTGCTTTAGATGGTTTTGCACAGCAGATGTACAGCTATACTGTAGCAGAACAGTCACAAGTGAGGATGTACATTGCTATTTTTGAGCAGGAATTCAAGATAAAAAGTAGATTTTTGAAAGTACTTCTTGGGCATGATTAACATTTTTAGACATTCCCTTGAAGACAACAAAACTTTACTATTTGAGTTAAGGTCCACTCTAAAGGCTGGCACCATTAGAAGCAAGTAAATTTGCAGCACAATTATTCTCAGGTGCCCTGGAGTTTGACTTTTAGAGATTAGACTTAGGCCCATGTAATCTAATGTAAAGGTATGAACCCAGCCTTAAGCCCCATACACACGGTCAGATTTTCGCATGGATTCTGTCCGATCGGACAATGTTGTTGAAAAATCCGACCGTGTGTATGCACCATCGGACAGTGTACGTCGGATTGTCCGACGGACAAAGTCCTATCTCCTGCTGGATAGATTTTTTGACAACACGGTCCGATCACACCAAATCCGATCGTGTGTAGCGTTGTCCGACGGACAAAGTGCTACGCATGCTCAGATCACATTACAAGACCAAAGCTATTGGCTACTAGCCTCTACGTAGTCCCGTCGTAGGCAACAAACGTCACCACGTTCAGAATGATCGGATTTTCCGACAACTTTGTCCGACCGTGTGTACGCAAAACCAACATCGGACAAAGTATGACGGACATGATCCGACGGACCTGGTCCTCGGATAATCCGAGCGTGTGTATGGGGCTTAACAGATCAAGCCCCATGACCTTCTATACTTTTTGGGCGTTAAATAACTAAAGGTATGTGAAAGATGCAGATGCAGGCCCCTTTAACTCCATTTACCAGAACTCCCTGGGTTCCTGGACATGCATAGTTACATAGTTAAATAGTTGAAAATTGAAAAAATACACAATCCGTCAAGTCCAACCTGTGTGTGTGCTTTTATGTCAGTATTACATTGTATATCCCATGCTCACTGCTGAAACCGCTGCCTGTGGAAGAGATTTCCACATCCTTACCGCTCTTGCAGTAAATAACCCTCTATGCAGTTTAAGGTTAAAACGCTTCTCTTCTAATTTTAGTAAATGGCTGCCTGTCTTTTTAAATTCCCTTTCGCTGAAAAGTTTTATCCCTATTGTGGGGTCACCGGTATGGTCTTTGTACATTAAAATCATATCCCCTCTCAAGCGTCTCTTCTCCAGAGAGAATAGGTTCCGTGCTCGTAACCTTTCCTCATAACTAAGGTCCTCCAGTACCTTTATTAGCTTTGATGCCCTTTTCAGGACTCTCTCCAGTTCCAGCACATCCTTCCTGAGGACTGGCGCCCAGAACTGGACGGAATACTCCAGGTGCGGCTGGACCAGAGTATTGTAGAGTGGGAGAATTATTGTTTTATCTCTGGAGTTAATCCCCTTTTTAATGCATGCCAATATTCTGTTTGCTTTGCTTGCAGCAGCTTGGCATTGCATGCCATTGCTGAGCCTATCATCTATTAGGACCCCCAAGTCCTTTTCCATCCTAGATTCCCCCAGAGGTTCTCCACCTAGTGAGTAGATTGCATTCATATTTTTGCCACCCAAATGCATTATTTTACATTTTTCTACATTAAACCTCATTTTCCATGTAGTTGCCCACCACATAAATTTTTTCAGATCTTCTTGCAAGGTTTCCACATCCTGCGGAGAAATGATTGCCCTGCTTAGCTTAGTACCATCCACAAATACTGAGATTGAGCTGTTTATCCCATCCTCCAAGTCGTTTATGAATATGTTAAATAGGATTGGTCCCAGGAAAGAACCCTGGGGGACCCCACTTTCCCCACCGGACCATTCCGAGTACTCCCCATTTATCACCACCCTCTGAACTCACCCCTGTAGCCAGTTTTCAATGTTCTCACCCTATGGTCCATGCCAACGGACTGTCACGTACCTGGTGGTGCGAGCCCGAGATTGCAGGGAGAGGCCTCCCTTGCGTCTCCCACTCCTGATCCCCTGGTGTGGGAACAGGAGAGCCAGGAGTGAGGAGGAGCACGGGTGCCTGGCAGGATCAACAGACCGGTGGGAAGGAAACAGGTTAGCTGAGCAGGCGGGATCTCTGGGAAGCAGGCTCACAGGTAAACTGGATAGCAGAGCTGGCAGGATCACAGGAAGCAGGCTCACAGGTAAACCGGATAGCAGAGCTGGCAGGATCACAGGAAGCAGGCTCACAGGTAAACCGGATAGCAGAGCTGGCAGGATCACAGGAATCAGGCTCACAGGTAAACTGGATAGCAGAGCTGGCAGGATCACGGGAAGCAGGCTCACAGGTAAACTGGATAGCAGAGCTGGCAGGATCACAGGAAGCAGGCTCACAGGTAAACTGGATAGCAGAGCTGGCAGGATCACAGGAAGCAGGCTCACAGGTAAACTGGATAGCAGAGCTGGCAGGATCACAGGAAGCAGGCTCACAGGTAAACCGGATAGCAGAGCTGGCAGGATCACAGGAAGCAGGCTCACAGGTAAACCGGATAGCAGAGCTGGCAGGATCACAGGAAGCAGGCTCACAGGTAAACTGGATAGCAGAGCTGGCAGGATCACAGGAATCAGGCTCACAGGTAAACCGGATAGCAGAGCTGGCAGGATCACAGGAATCAGGCTCACAGGTAAACTGGATAGCAGAGCTGGCAGGATCACAGGAAGCAGGCTCACAGGTAAAACTGGATAGCAGAGCTGACAGGAACTGGACAACGGCTTGGCAAGCAGGTTCACAGGTAAGCTTGGATAGCAGAGCTGACAGGAACTGGACAACGGCTTGGCAAGCAGGTTCACAGGTAAGCTTGGATAGCAGAGCTGACAGGAACTGGACAACGGCTTGGCAAGTAAGTTCACAGGTACACTGGATAGCAGAGCTGACAGGAACTGGACAACGGCTTGGCAAGTAAGTTCACAGGTACACTTGGATAGCAGAGTTGACAGGAACTGAACACAGGAAACGGAACCACAGACTGGACTGGAACCAACAGGTGAACAGGCTCGTTACAGAGGGTCAGACTGCAGACTGGATAAAGGCTAAACAAGGAAACAAAGTTCATCAAGAAGTCAGGTAATGAATCTGAACTAGGGCAAGGTACAATGGATCAGGCAGGAGGATGGTCACTGGAAGCCGGGGTCGGGTACAGGCAGAAAGCAGGATAGTCTTTATGGCAAGCCGGGTCAAAGGAACAGGTATAACAGGATCAGGTTTCTTTTACTACACCACAACGCTGTAGAGCAGACAGCAAGACCGTCTGCTCAAGTCAGGCTTAAATAGGCCGGCTGGTGCTAACTAGGGCGCGCGCCCGTCTCCCTGTGCGCGGTTGTGCACGTGCCCGCGCCCGGGCGCGCATGCGCATGCGCAATGGAATCTGAGGGCCAGGACGGCCCGGGTTTAGATTTCTGGCAGGATCTTCATGACACGGACCTTCGTTTTTACAGTAAACTTTTATGCTGAACTGTATCAAATGCCTTTGCAAAATCCAGATACACCGCGTGTATGGGCCTTCCTTTATCTAGATTGCAGCTCAACTCCTCATAGAAGGTTAATATGTTGGTTTGGCAAGAACGATTCTTCATTAATCCATGCTGATTACTGCTTATGTACCGTTTTCATTACTAAAATCTTGTATATAGTCCCTTATCATCCCCTCCAAGAGCTTGCATACTATTGATGTTAGGCTAACTGGTCTGTAATTCCTAGGGATGTATCTTGGCCCTAAAAATTAGGAACAATGGTCTGGTATTTACTTGACTGAGTTTGTTAAGGACCGTCGGGTGCAAGCCATCTGGTCACGGTCACTTATTATTGTTAAGTTTTTCAAGTCTATTTCTAATTCTATCCTCTGTTAGCCATGAGGGTGCTTCCTGTGACATGTCATGAGGATAAACATTGCAGTTTTGGTTACTGAAGCCCCCATTTCCTTTGTGAAGACTGAAGAGAAGAATAAATTCAATACCTACTCTCCATCCTTAGTAACCAGATTCCCTTCATCATTATTTATGGGACCAATAAGATCTGACCTCCCTTTCTTACTATTTATATACTTAAAGAATTTCTTGGGATTTTTTTTTACTCCTCTGCTATGTGTCTTTCGTGTTCTATCTTAGCTGCCCTGATTGCACCCTTACATTTCTTGTTGCATTCTTTGTAAAGTTGGAATGTTGATGATTATCCCTCAGCCTTCTCCTTGGCTTTTATATGCATTTTTACGTTGGAGTTAAGCCACCCAGGACTTTTATTAGCTCTTTTAAATGTATTTCCCATGGGGATGCACTGGCTAATACTTTAATATGCTCTTAAAGCATACACATTTTTCCTCCGTATTCTTTTTACCTAAGATTTTATCCCATTTAGTATCTTCTAGCAAGGATCGTAGTTTAGGGAAGTTGGCTCTTTTGAAATTAAGTGTCTTTGTATTCCCTTTATGTTTCCCATTTGTGTGATTTATACTGAATTTAATTGACCTGTGATCGCTGTTTCCTAAATTGCCCTGTATTTCCACATCCGTAATCAGGTCTTTCAGATTTAGGAAATGGCGAGCTTTAGATTAATGCATGGTTCCTTCTGCCCAGTCTATGTCTGGATAATTAAAATCCCCCATTATAATGACACTTCCCATCCCTGCCGCTATGAATGCACAGGAACTATAAATACCTTAGCTTCCCTCCTTCAGCAGCTTGGGGCCTGATGGGGCAAAGGTAGCTGGGCAGGTGATCTACACCCAGGGGAGAGTCCCTCCTCACATAGAGGAGCTCTGCATATAGCTAGGCCACAACCCAATAGCACACAACATTTCTAAAGTACCCAGCTACTGTGGGGATCCCCTCCACAATTGCTACCAGACTACTCCAATTAAAGTGGGTAGCGCTTTGTACTTGGATCAATATAACTGTTAATATCTGTTACCAGAGCTACCATGGACTTCACTGTAAGGGATGCTGTTTATGAGGATAATGGCAAATAGCTGTGTTCTGGAGTGTTTTACTGAAGTGGTGCTTCTCAGCTTGACTCTCTGTTAATATAGTGTCTCTCAGCAACTCGTTATTGTTATAGATTCTTATAGATACTATGCTATGCAGTTGCATGCTACCCTGATTGAGCCACAGAGATATTGCTGTGAGGAAGCCATGTTTTTGCACAGCTTTCATAAGGCTTACAGGCTCTGCAGTGTATGCATGGTGTTTGCCATTATCAACCTGTTTTTCATTGTTCTGCAGTGTATGCATATTTTTGCCATCTTAAACCCATTTTGCATTATTGCTTCTAACTTTGCACTTGTTTAGTAAACTGAAAGTTACAGTTATAGTGTCACTAAACCCAGATCATAAGAAACAATCAATAAATAGTGTATTACATGCTGTTCATACTCACTCAGTCACTTCGAGATATGTTTTCTGTATTCTACAAAAAACCTGATTGCTCCTGCCACTCTCTATTTCCACCTTCTGTTCACATCTTGAGTTCAGCTAGGGATTTTGCAGCTGTGGTGGCAACTTTGCTCAGTTTTTTATGCTGTGAATTTCCTCCCTCTTACATCTGAGCAGTCCATGTGTCTATAGATTTACATATGTGGGTGTATACACAGTGGTAAATGACAGCCCACTCCCTCCCTCCTCCTCCATGCCCACTAACCAGCTTAACACAATAAGGGTGGAATATTACATGTAGACTAATGTTGGCCTCACCTCTTTTTTTTATTCTAAGACACTGGCTGGAGGGGTGTGACACAGCCTGTGACTGGCAGAAATCTGCCCACGTCATGTTATTTCCAAAAAATAATAAAGATTTATTTTAAATTATTTATTTGTATGCCAATTTAAAACAGTTTATTGATATTATTTATCTATTAATACTCTGTATTACAAAGGCTGTTTTTTTTTTTCATTTTGAACATGTGACCAGCAGCAGAGGACTAGAAGCTCCTCCTGCTTATGTTTCCCTGCAGACAGGCTGGGAAAGAGCTGGGTCATGTGACAGCTGTATATCGATTAGGAAAAAGGTACTTAAAATGTTTTTCTTTTCTTCATTTTTTTTTTAATATTTACAGTGTCATCATCCATATACAGAAATAGAAGGGACAATGTAAATTAAACAGTGTGTGTTTAGTATCACTTTAAGCAAGCCATGCACTTTTCAAATTCCATTGTATTCAGCAGGCTAGCCTACCTCAAGGTACGTACCTGCATTTAAATCCCTCTGTCAGTTTGGAAACTTTAATGTTAAGGGAGCACTTTAATGGTAATGCTGAGACTACCCAACAATCAGTTATGGCTTCTGATGAATATGTGATTTTCATTTAATATTTTTCATTAAGTTAATAACTAAAAAAAAATTCAATATGTAATAGAATTATTGATGGTGGTATAGTATAATGACTAGGTTTTTTTTTTCCTCTTTGAAACTTTTAGTTTGATAAGTACTCATTTCTCCTTGTGCTATTACATTCAGATCATTGTCATCAAAATATATGATTAATTACTTATACTGTAGCTCAGTGGAGCAGAGGAAGCGACTATATTAAACTTAACCTTTGTCTGGTCATTAAAAATAAACGTATGAGAGTAACTAAAAATCACAGCAGTTAAAAATGATGTGATCTACAATGCTAGCAGTATATCATGGTGAGATGAGCTAGATAAAAATGTCACATGCCTGTCTCATAACCCGTATAAATTAACTACAGCCTGTTCCAAGGAGACATTTGCTGGAAGATGAAACCATATTCCAAAAAAATAAATAAAGCAACAATATATAGCACAATATTAATCATATGTGCAGTGTTTATACCCCTTTATACCTTATAGTGTAGCCCTTTTAGAAATACTGAAACTCTTTCCTTTAAACCATCATTATTTGTCATTTATACAGATATATTACTATAGCTGTCTTTTGATCCCATTTAGATCTAAAAAGGACACCCAATGATAATTTATTGTACTGAGATATCAGTGGCCTTTAGCTATTAAAGTATATTGAGCTTGATGGAAAGTGTAGGAAAAGGCGTACTAAGGTTATGAGAATATCCTTTGTTTACTTCATATTTCAACTGTATTTTTTGAGTGACAAATCTAATCAAAGCCAATATAGTAGAAAGCAGAGTGGGCTTATAGTATGGCTTTATGTCAGCTGTGAAGATTTTTGCACACTTTATTAAAGAGTCTTACCTGTTTCTGTTTTATAGTTATTGCTCGCGAGTGACCTTGCAATTACCTTCTGAGATTGACTTCTAAGTGGGACTGTCTGCTTTCAATTTAAAGTGCTAATTTGTTCATTTTGATAAAATCTAATTGTGATTCAAGGGGCTTCCTACAAAAGAAGATAGTAAATAACTCTGCACCCACTTTATCAATGATATTGTCACCTGAAGACTCACTGGAAACCAACACTTTGAAGAACATCAATATCCTGGTCTTGTGCTGCACTAAGTGGTGTTGCCAACGCCTATGTACTACAGGAGACATTACTAAGGTAGAACAGATGTCTCCAACCACTTACCAATAACCTACTAAGCCATACCAGCCGATTTTTATAAAATACGTGCCAATAATCGGTCCATACAATGTTTGGAAGTGAAATGGCCATAGCAACCTTTTATTAACATATAACAAGATAATCACAACATTCCTATAAAACAAAAACATATTAAAGGTTGCAGATCTTTGAAGGCACTTGTAGTCTGGTTAAAGCATGCAAGCCAGCAGCCGGCCCAGGCTGGGGAAAGTGTTAATTGTTTCCAAGCTTTTGGTTTTACCCAACCCACCTGTTCTTGAAAAAAGGGGGTTTGCAGTGGGTCCAGGAGTTCCAGCAGCGGGGAAAGGACATTGTTCGTGTAGTGCCACCCCCTGAAGGAGCCGCTTGGTGATTTTGGGTTCTCTGATCTCTGCCTCAATTCCAAGAATGAACTCAGCCCCTCTGGCACACCTGGTTAGCTAAAATCTCGGCAAACACTTTTTAAGGACACAAGTACAGAATACTATCAGCCTGGTTGTGGATTGTTACCAGAAACAAACAGATACACCAGTAGTGATAAACACGTTGAATATGTTATCACGGTTAAAATGATGTGGATACTTACAACACTGTTAACCTTACTGCAGAGTATTAATACAATAGAAGTGACAACGTTCAATATTTAGCAACTGTAAGTATATATAAAAAACAGTAATCTATATACCCATAACATGAGTGCTGAGAGGGAGGAGAGAAGGTTTGTCAACTTCTCAGCTCCTTCTGGGCTGTGAACACTGTTAAAATGTAAACAACAAAAATGGATTAAACAGGTACGGTGAACCGAGTTCTGTAGCGTGACAGGACCTGGGTTGAAGAGTACTAGGGTCTTCTGCTAGCAAATGTTGGGACCCGTTGTAAAGAAGGTATGTTCAATCAAGCAAAATTGAGACAGCAATCATCTAGGATATTCTGTTGGGTAGTGGTTTGTAAGAACAGACTGGCTAAAGGTGGCAGCTCCAAACAAGCATGCTCTGAAACTAGAAAGGAGAATAGGTGTCTGCATGCAGTGTCTGTACTGTGTTAAGAAGGATGTTTGGGTTTTCACCCGCTCACCAATCCTCTGTGCGATAACACAATGGAGATTCCAAATACTGGTTCAGGCTCCTGGCAATGTTGTAAGACACCAGATCACCTCCTCTGGTGATCCGGTTGTAAGGCACCGATCAGGATGGCTGGTAGCTAAATTGGCAAAGTGAATGGACAGCGGCCGACTGGACACCTGGATGGGTATTGCCATCCCTGAAGTGGTGTGGGTCGTCTCCGCTGGGCTAGGCGGGGCTGAGTTGCTGAGCAGGGTCTCTGGGCCGAACGGTGGTGTACCGTGTGGGTGTCACTGTTCCTGGCTCCTTTTTCCTCAGTCTCTTGGCAAAAGTCTTCGGCAAAATGTGTGTGTCTCTCTCTCTCTCAGGTGGAGTTCCACCACATGCTCCCTTGTGTCAGTGTGGCTCTCTCTCTCTCTCAGGTGGAGTTCAAACTGTCACACCACCCAGGGGCTATTGTGGCCTGGTCTCTATCTCTCCTCAGCCACCGCAGTCTCTACTCCCCATCTCTGCACTGTCCTGTCAGAGCCTTTTCTTTTCCTGGGATCCTAGACTCTCTCTCTCTCTCTCTCTTTCCCTCTCAAATCACCTTTGCCTCCCAGCTCTTCCTGAAACTCCACTTTTTCACAGTGTGCTCTGTGTCTCTGAGTTTTCTGGAAGGACAAGTCAGCATGTCCTTATCTTCATCTTGTGGCCAAAAGGAGAAATTGCATTACCACATGCCTGCTGCATTCATATTGAACTATTATGCCGCGTCTTTACAGTAAAGTTACATTAACCATTCTAGCCTGGTCTGAAGTTATTCAAAGCAGCGCATGTGGGTTCTGACATATTCCAAAAGAACCAGGGTCTATAATTGCACTGTGGGGTATGAAGCAACGCCGTTACAAAAAGGTTAACTTAACAAGACACATAGAAGAGGAGTGTAGTTGCTAAGGGTAACCAAGTAAAGAAACACGCTACAAGCAAAAAGGTCATTAGGTGTGGTACCTGATAAGGTAAGGTAACAGGTTCTCCGGTAGCAAAGAGGTTGATGTTCTGGCTCCCTCTCTAGCAGACAGTTTCCAGTAGCAACTGGAACCAAATCCGCTTTATGGAAATCCATGGCCTGGTCACATAGGTACGAGAAGTGAAGGAGTTAACATGAGTATGCAAGAGGTCCGTGTAACAGAGGTATCCGGGACTGGTGGAGTGGGCGCAGGCTCAGCCCGTCCCTCCGAATGCAACATACATCATATACTGTACCCAGTGTAGTGACATGGGACAGCACTTGTCAGAAGAATTGTACTTTATTTACTGCACACAGTAAAGGCTCATCTCCAAGTTTGTAAACTGCCTTAATGATAGATTTTTGACACGACTGCAGCCTCCGCCTGGTCCTGGGCATTGATGAGCACGCAAAAGATATCCCTACGTGCAAGGGTGCAGAGGACCCCACCCACACACTAAACACACATCCTGTTTTACACCACTAATATTTTAATAGGTCCCCAGTCACAACACAGCAGCTCAGTGACAATATCTCAACTACCTACAGAGACCTCTAAGTCCCAAATTCCCAGTTAACCAACCATTAACCAGATTACACCAGAGGATGCCATATCAAAGATGGGTCCTAGCATATACTAGCATTGATATTTTTAACACCTCCAAAGACCCCAACCACTAGGCTACTGTGACTTTCAAAATATGAACTGTTTAGAACAAAAGGGCTGGTGGGTGGGAAGTTTCTTCGTTAGTCACCCACCAACTGATTTTCCAGCTCTCCATCCCCTTGTGTCCTCTTTAAAGCCCCTCCTTTACCGACACTTTCATAAATCAGGTAAGTGGATTCTAATCCAAAGCCCTGAACTTAATCCCTTCAAATGTGCCTCTCCTCTTGACCTAGTCATGCATGCACTCTGCCTATTTTTTACTGGGCCTATTTGTACTCTTGTGGAATCTGCTGGAGGAACCAAATCACTAAGTGCAGTGGGGGACCAGGAAATAGTTTCTGAAGAGTTGACAGGTAGCAATTTCTCTTCAGTATAGCAGGGATCAGCAGTGCAGAGAGCGCAACAGATGTCTGCTATCTTCTAGGCAGTGAGCCGTTTAAGTTACAATTTGATTTAAGTGGCAACGTCACTTTAATCACCTGATCAGTCTCAGTGTGGCAATAAAAGCTGCAGGTCCTGCATCTCTGTTGAGATAGACTAATTGTATCTCCCAGTGATGTCATTTGACCTCAAGCTCTTTATAGATGATATATGTGTACCTGTTAAGGACCGATTAGTCAGCACAAGCACAACACAGCAAACAGAGGCACCCTCTCATGGAAAAGTGTATTTTAAATACATTTTCCTATACAGTGCACATTATAATTATTTTCTTGCTCATAGTAAAGAAATGAAATTAGTTCTAAAGGCTAGATTTTTTTTTTTTAATAATAAACACATCATACTTACCTGCTCTGTGCAATGGTTTTGCACAGAGCAGCCCCAATCCTCCTCTTCTCAGGTCCCCCGCTGGCACTTCTGGCCCTTCCCCCTTGCCGAGTGCCCCCATAACAAGCTGCTTGCTCTGGGGGAACTTGTGTCTATAGGACACACAGAGCGTTGCTCATTCCCGCCCCCTGCTCCCTCGTTACTAGCCTATGATTGACAGTCCCCGCTTCTGTGTCTCAGTCAATAAGGAGGGAGAGACCCAGGAGAGCTGCTGCTCCCATGCACATCAGTGGATCAAGATCAGGCTCAGGTAGGTATTAAGAGGGGCTGGGGGGAATGCATGAAGGTAAAAACACCTTCAGTCAGAACCACTTTAAAGCTACTAAATATAAAAACTTGATTTATTGCTATAGTCTGCGCTTATATAGGTATGATATTTGCTAAGTGAAGATGTGTTATTCAAACAGACAGAATTTTTTAAATGCTGCAGTTGTTTTAGTCTTCTATGGAAAACCAGTGAATCCCTGCTGTGTATTTGTTGCCCTCATATTCTCCCACAGTCTTGTGCCAGTAATAATAATGTGTCTATTTAGGACACAGACCCACACAAAACTGTTGCTGAAGTCCACCATCAGATATATTTTTATACACACAATGCAACAGAAAATTGTCCATGATCACAAACACTAGTTGCTATGTTTAAAAATCTGCATTTTAATTGGAAATCTAATGTTGATAAAAAATGGATCCCAGATGGATTTTTGCATGTTTTTGAGATCTTTGCATATTATATTGCTTTTGCCTTTTTTTTCTGTTTGCTTTCTTTGAGATATGCTTAACATTGAATTACTCTTGTGTAGGGGTGCAACGGATCGTCACTGATCCGTGATCCGAACAGGTCGCCCTGTTCGGATCGGCACACCCTGCGATCCGTGGAGCGCTCCACTGCCTCGGGCTTAGGAAAGGCCGCGGCTTCGGCCTAGCTCCGGAGCAATGGCCATCTTGGTACACCCGGCGGCCGTTTACAATGTGATCGCTCCGTCAAATGACGGAGCGATCACTTGTAAACAAACTTCTCTCTCCTCTGTGTACTGATCTGTACAGTGAAGGGGAGAGATCGGATGGCAGCAGTGCTGTGGGCTGGATCTGTACTGCCCACAGCGCTGCTCTGTGGCAATTGCAGTCACATCCATCCATGCTCAGCCATCCCTCCATACTCTGCCAATACCCTGCCAATACTCTTCCATACCCTGCCAATACTCTGCCATACCCTGCCAATACTCTGCCATACTCTGCCAATACTCTGCCATACCCAGCCATACTCTGCCATACCCAGCCATACTCTGTAATACTCGGTGATACCCAGCCATACCCAGCTGTACCCAGCCATACTCAGCCAATATTACAGTGGGGGAGATGTCCATTACAGTGGGGGAGATGACGTGGATATTACAGAGGGGGAGATGACGTGGATATTACAGTGGGGGAGATGTCCATTACAGTGGGGGAGATGACGTGGATATTACAGTGGGGACTATATGGTGGTGGAATTTTCACAGGTTTTTGCAAATTCAATTATTATTTGCTGATCTGAAAAATTATCTGATCCGTGACTCTGATCCGTTGCACCCCTACTCTTGTGCCAGAGTGTGATATGATATTAGTTTTTTTAAATTGTATTTCTTTATGACACCTGGGGGGGGGGGGGGGCACAGGAAGTTGGACATCATGCAGCTTGAAGTCTACAAGAAAACGGTCATTGAATGAGTTCCTGTCTACACAGGATCTCTGTGTAGAGAAGATGGACCAAAAATGGTCCAAAGTGGAGGAAGGATACCATACCTCACGGAAGGTAAGAAAAAAAATACAGTTGTGCTTTAATGTCTGATGAAGAAACCCATAAAAAAAGTAAATCACATGAAAAGAAAAATATTAGCACATTCTGCGTATAAAGTATTTCTGTTATGCTTTAGGTACCCACATATTCAGTTCAGGACAGTAAAATTTCAATATGTACACAAATCTGTTCCATACTACTGTAAATCAGTAGAATGTATCATGTTGCAAGGAGTTCAAAGAAGTTTGAAGTTTTACCACCTTGAAACAATTTTTAACAAAATATCTTTTCAATTGCGATTTCAAATCAGAGACTTAACCAACAGCTGCATAAACATTGATGTGCTGGCACCACCCTACTTAGAGCAATACCCTTTACATTAACAATAACAGTATCAGTTCTATTTAATAAAATAAGGTGCAACTGCAAATTCCCTCATTAAACTGTTGTCAATCATCCTTCAAAACTCATTCTGGCTACATACTGTGGTTTCTCAAGTCGATTGTATTTGGACACATTCTGTGCTCTGTATGTCTTTTTAACCTTTTCTGGACCACACCATAACAGATATACTGTCATAGGCCCTCCTGTGCAGAATTCTGTATATACTGTATGTGATTTTGCACTTACGCCTAGGGGGCGCTCTTGGCTCTCTTGGCTCAAGGTGTACACAATAATTTACCAAAAAATGTATGCAGTAATCATAAATGGATGAATTCTCACCTATGCATAGTCTTATGTAAGCTCTTTATTGCTACCTCTTTCATGTCACCACTCTCTAGCAATCCTTAGATAGCAACTGTGAAAATTCTGTGTAAATAAAGTTTACATTAGCTTTAGAAATCAAATGTCAATAACTGGAGAGTGAAGTCTGCCCAGATAAAAATAAAGTCATTCCTTCTTTTCCAGTTGTCTGAAATTAATTGTTCTATTGGTTGACGGCACAGTGCTTCTGCGTTCACTAGATAGGAGCTGTGAAAACTTTGTGTAAAAATGTACTTTACCTTCAGAAGTCTTATGTACATAGCTAGGGAAGGAAGTTTTCCTGGATAAAAATACATCATTCCACCTTCCCCGTTGGTTGGAATAATTTATTTTCTACTGGGTTGATCAGAGAAGGACCATCTCCACCCCTCTCTCCTAGCAGAAGAGGGACCATCTTAATTAGCTCCACAAGTATCTAGAGGTGTGTGTTAGAGAACTCACTGTACTTTGCAAACTAAAAGCCTTAGAGGCATTTCATTCATTGTTCATTAAATAAGGACATTATCTAATCTAAAGCATAATACATTAAGTTTATGAAAGCTTAAAGTGTCACTAAATCCACATCATAAACAAACTACAGGCATACCCCACTTTTAAGTACACAATGGGGTTTATTTATTAAAGCTGGAAAGGGCAAAATCAGGCTCACTTCTGCATAGAAACCAATCAGCTTCCAGATTTTGTTACCAAAGCTTAATTGAACAAGCTGGGGTTGGAAGCTCATTGGTTTATATGCAGCATTGAGCCTGATTTTTCACTTTTCATCTTTAGTAAATAAACCCCATTGCGTACTTAAAAGCGGGGTATGCCTGTATCAATACATGATGTTCATATTCACTCAGTCACTATGAGATTTGTTTTCTGTATTCTGCAAAAAACCTGGATGATCCTGCTGTTCTCTATGTCCCCTTTCTGTCCCCAATTCAGCGTGGGCATTTAGCAGAGCAGTGTTGGCAGCTCTGCACATGCTCAGTTTTCAGTGATTTCCTATGCTGAGCATTTACTCCCCATCAAATCTAAAGGGCCTTTGTGGCTATAGAGTCAGACATGTTGGCATATACACAGTGGTAAATAACAGCCCACTCCCTCCCTTCTCCTCCATGCCCACTAACCAGCTACAATAGGGTGGGATATTACATGTAGACGTAGGGAGTCTTAACCTCCCTCTTATTCTAAGACACAGTCTGAAGGGGCGTACCTAAGCATGTGACTGGCATAAATCCACCCACATCATGTTATTGCCAAAAATAATAACGATTTGATTTCATATATCAAGGAGATGCTCCTCAATACTTATGTGAAAAAATACAACACTACACTCCCAATCGCAACCTCCGATCTAACAACCAAAACCTCCTCCTCATCCCCAAGTCCCGGTACAAATCAAGGGGAGAACGAAGATTTGCAGTCCAAGGACCACGACTTTGGAACGGTCTACCTACGAACATCCGCTTGGAAAAAGACCATCGGGCCTTCAGGAAAAAACTCAAGACCCACCTCTTCTAAGAAGGAATCAACGCAGATCGGATCAATCGCCTCGAGGCGATTCAGTTCGCATTTGCAGCGCTATACAAATCATTCATTCATATATGTATTTGTATGTTAATTTAAAACAGTTTATTGCAAATTTTTGTTACTCTGTATTCCAAAGACTGTTTTTTTTTATTTTGAACATGTGAACAGCAGCAGAGGACTAGGAGCTCCTCCTGCCACTGTTTCCTTGCAGACAGACTGGGAAAGAGCTGGGTCATGTGACAGCTGTATATTGATTAGGAAAAAGGTACGTAGATTTTTTTTTTAAAGTCAAATAATTACAGCGCCATCATCCATATACAGAAATAGAAAAGACAATGTAAATTAAACAGCGTGTGTTTAGTATCACTTTAAAATAACAAACCAAAACCTTTTGTTTGAGTTTTGGATTGCATTTTAGCATATGAATATTTATAGAATGATCATTATAAAAAAACTATAGTGATCAGATTTTCCCACCTCCATTTCATGTGTGGCCATCTTTATTACATCTGCTTCCCTTTCGCTAGCAATTGCCAAATTTTTGGAGCCAAGTGTTTCTTTCTCAATCCCGTTCTTCCTTTGTTCCGCGGCTTTCATTCTGGACTTAAAAGGAAAAATACACTCTGAAATAAACCCAACACATGCACATGGCCTGAGAAGAATGATGTTTAGATCATCTCTGTTAGAAAGGACTGTTAATGTGGGAATTCTAGAAAAAACTGACAAAATTTGGTTAGAGGTTTGAGCCTGTAGTAGGTGACAAAGCTTCTGTGAAAAATGTCTGCCTTCTGGAAAGTATTATTTAAGAACAATATACTTTACTCCAACACTGAATGCTTCTAAATCTCTGTTGATAGTTTATATTGAGGAATTGTGTCAATACATCAAAAGCTTATAATATGTTATTATGCAAGTTTACCTGTGATTTATATTGTAATTGGAGGTATTTTTTTTTTTTTAATAAGCCTGGCATCACGTAAAGTGATTGTAAAGGCAGATAGTTCTATGCATTAAGATAAAAAACTTTCTGTGTGCAGCATTGGGGGGGGGCCCAATACTTAACTGAGCCCCTTCTAGATCCAGCGATGTTGTCGGAATGTCTCGACTGCCCGGAGCTCGCCTCCTCATTGGCTAGCAGCGTGGTACCACCTGCTCCTGCTGCTATCAATCAAAGTCAGTCAGCCAATGAGAAGATAAAGAGGCGGGGTCGGGGCAGGCCACGGCCCTGTAACTGAATGGACCCACGGAGCTGTGATTCGGCTCAGGTGCCCCCATAGCAAGCTGCTTGCTGTGGGGGCACTCAACAGGAGGGAGGGGCCAGGAGCACAGAAGAGGGACCCAAGAAAAGGAGGATCCAGACTGCTCTGTGCAAAACCAACTGCACAGAGAAAGTATGACATGTTTTTTTATCTTTAACTAAAAAAAAATAGAAATTTCAGATAAAGGGAAATCAAAATGTACTGTAACTATACATGATCTTGGGACAATTTTATTTTCTGTTTTTACTTAACCTCTTTGCACCTAAGGGTAAAACAAATCTTAATGCCTAAGCATTAGTGTGCATTTTTCTTTTTTTTATTCTACCTAAAACACACAGACACTGATACTAACTGTCAGCTAGTGAATGCTGATCTCTGCTCCAATCACAGGGAGCAGAGATCGGCGTCACTAGTTGCTAGGCAGAACGGGGAAATGCTGTTTATTTCCGCATCTCCCCGTTCAGCCTTCCCGTGAGACGATCGCGGGTGTCCCCGCGGCGATCGAGTCCGCGGGACCCGCGACCGGCCTTACGGGGGTCCTGACCGGCGGAATTTAAAAAGGGACTTATATATACGCCCTTATGCCTGTCCGTGCCATTCTGCCGACGTACATTGGCGTGCGCCGGTCGGGAAGAAATGGTCCGGTCTGAAAGTGGTTAATAAAATGGTAAAAATGGTACAACTGGTAAACGTATTCAAAACATAGCCAGGGTTCAGTAGCCAAATCGGGTAGTCAGAACAAGCCAGGAAATCATGCTTTTTCTACAAATGTTCTTTAGCGCAGTATTTTTCTATCTTTCTACAGGAAATCAGGAAGCCAGAGATCAGCGGAGTCAGAGGCAGCAGACAGGATCAGGAACCAGAAGGGACGTCAGCCAGGTAAGTCTTCAACAGGAACACAGCAGAGAGTCCCTAGATATCTTGACTAAGGGCTCTTTCACACGGACGGACATACAGGTATCCCTATGGGATAGCGGGTGTCAGCGGATGAGCATCCGCTGACACCTGCTCTCGTCCGTGCCCGCTATGCTCCGTTTCTGCAGACGGAGGAAAACCCCATTTTTTCATCCATCTGCAGAGCGGATCGGATGACGATGGACTCTACGGTCCGTCGTCACCCGATCTCCCATAGGGGAGAGCGGCGCTCTGACAGGTCCGTCCCTGCGCTATGTGCAGAGACGGACCTGTCATCTTCCTGCTCAGCGGAGATCGCTCCGGCGATCCCCGCTGAGCAAGCGGCTATCCACGGGGCGGATCTGCACTGATCCGCCCCGTGTGAAAGAGCCCTAAGGCGAAGGCATTGAAGAAATGAACCAGGCAGTTTAAATAGCCAGAAGGACCTGGCTGTGAGCTTGCCTGACGAGCAGGAGATGGTCAACAGGTGAGCCACTGTGGAATGATGAGTACTGGCAATTAACTGACAGCTGAGCAACCTGAGCACAGAGAAGGAAGGGCTGAGAGCCCAGCCCTGACACTAACTTAAGCTGGCCATACACTATACAAAAAAACGGCCGAAAAATCGGTCAAAGAACGTTCTTTCGATTTTTCGGCCAGTTAATGGACACAAAATCGATAAACTTTTGGACGTTTTTGACCCGAAAGGACAAGGACAAGGTTGGAATTTTTCTGCCGAACGAACAATAAATTGAAAGGTTAATGTGTTTCCCGTCCGACCTGTCTGCACTAAGTATATGTAAAAAAACGAACATAATTTTTTTTTTTTATGTTCACTGAACGATTTATCGGCCATTATATGATGGCACCATCGTTTGCGCTCGCGGCCCGAAAGTTTGTTTTTCGAAAATGGGTTCGGCCGATTTTTTGTATAGTGTATGGCCAGCATTACTCTTGTTCCAGAGTGTGATAAGATATTACGTTTTTTTAATTGTATTTGTTTATGACACCTGGAGGGGTGGGACCGGAAATTGGACATCATGCAGCCCTGAAGTCTGCAAAAAAAACGATCATTAAATGAAGATTTGTAAGGATCTCTGCATAGAGAAGATGGACCGAGGATGTTCCAAAGTTGAGGAAGGATACCATACACCCCTGAAGGTAAGTAAAAAACAAAAGAAGTTCTGCTGTCTGATGAAGACACCCATAAAAAAAGTAAATCACATTAAAATAAATGTTTTTCTTGCTCTCACGCACAAACACCAGGGCATAGAAATTTCAGATAAAGGGAAATTAAAATATACCTATACAGTACATAGTCTTGGGACAATTTTATTTTAGTTGTTTTTAACCGCTTGCCGACCAGCCACCGTCATTATACTGCTGCAGGTCGGCACGATCCCACGAGCCGTCACAGCTATACATCGGCTCATGGGATCGGGATAGCAGGCGCGCGTGCCCCGCTGCACTGCGGGGGTGCCGATGCTCGTGGCCGACGGTCGCGATGACGGCCGGCCACAAGTGATCGCAGGCACGAGAGCCAGAACAGGGACGTGTGTGTGTAAACACACAAATCCCTGTTCTGTGAGGAGTGACAGATCGTGAGTTCCTAATAGCTAGGAACCACGATCTGTCATTTCCTCTAGGTCAGTTCCCTCCCCCTACAGTTAGAAACACACACAGGGAACACACTTAACCCCTTGATCGCCCCCTAGTGTTAACCCCTTTCCTGCCAGTGACATTTTTACAGTAATCAGTGCATTTTATACCCCCTTTTTTATTTTTAAGCACCTGATTAGAGGTGCTTCAAAATAGGTTTCAAAATAGGTGAACTGTGAGCGCAAAGCAGTGCAGTTTGCAAGGGAATTTTCCGCAGAGCTTGGCACATGTGTTGAAAAAAAAACCTTGCTTACACATAATTGGATAATGGAAGTCATCAGAGTTTCACCTCATTTACTAAGCTTTTTGTTTCATTACGAATTTGTTTAACGAAACTCAACAAATTTGTTAATATACAAATTAACAAAAACACAAGCTACATATGATGGGCACACAATCTACATATGATGAGCACACAGGCTACATATGATGGGTACAGAGGCTGCATATGATGGGCACAGATGCTACATATAATGGCCACAGGCTGCATATAATGTGCACAGAGGCTGCATATGATGGGGCACAGTGGCTGCATTTGATGGGCACAGTGGCTACATTTTATGGGGCACAGTGGCTGCATTTGATAGGCACAATGGCTGCATTTGATGGGCACAGTGGCTGCAATTGATGGGCACAGTGGCTTAATTTTATGGGGCACAGTGGCTGCATTTGATGGGCACAGTGGCTGCATTTGATGGGCACAGTGGTTGCAATTGATGGCACAGTGGCTGAATTTGATGGCACAGTGGATGCATTTGATAGGCACAGTGACTGCATTTGATGGCACAGTGGCTGCATTTGATGGGCACAGTGAGGCTGCAATTGATGGCACAGTGAGGCTGCAACTGATGTTTTTTCAGAACTTTTCAGTTTTCCAGAAAAAATTTGAGCACCAGCCGCCATTGCTTATAGTCCTTGCCTTTTAATGTATCCAGGAGTGCTCTGCTTTATCTGTAGATTGTGTTTTCACCTTCAACTCTTTACAGTGGATTATTTCACGGGTCAGTTATTTTTAAACTAAACGATTCATTTTTATGTGATAAGCAGAGACTAGTCAAACTTAAATTCTTCCTTTAAAGTTTTTAGAATATCTAATGCAAGGAATATCTGTATGGCTGTAACAAAATGATTCCAAAGGAATGTTTATCTTGCAGGACTTCCTTTGTATTCTCAGTACTATTCCATATGAACCGGCTGTTTATATAAGTCTGTTTTCTAAAATATTGAAGAGAAGTAAAGAAAGAAAATGCTTAGGGGAAAAATACTTTCAGAATTTATGTTCTGTCTGAAAGCATTTTAAGTATGCCACATTGCATACCAGCGTATATGAGGCTTAGAATTGCAGTTGTGATTCCTCATGTGTTGCTTCATATATACTAGAGACTTCACCACAACACTTTTAGAAACCATTATTCACCAAGTCCTTTACCATTATTAAAATGGTTTTCTTTTTTTTTTTGCTTTTTTTGTAAATTCTTTATTTAATAAAACACACAAATAGCACAATATACGCAAATAAAAACCTAAGCATAGGCAAAGTAAATAAATGGTACAATACGAGTGCAAGCCAATGAGTGCAATAAAGAATGCACAGCTGTGTTTTCAACTGATTCATTGAGGTTGATTTACTAAAGGTAAATCGACTGTTTACTTTGCCAAGGGAATTGCACTGTGCAAGGGAATCTTTGCAAAAGCTTAGTAGACATGTGCACTGCCGAAAAAATAAATAGTTTTTGTCTCATTCGTTTTTCGCAATTCATAAATTTGAATATTTCTAAATTCGTAATTTAAAAATCCGAAAATATGAATGAAAATCCCAAAATTCGAAAGAATAACTAACTAATAATAACTAACTATTAAATTATAGGTATTGTAATTTCCTTTCAAATTTGGCTGTTAGTGAACATAACGAAAACAAATTTATCTGAAGTTAGGAATTATCCAAAATAACGAATGCCACATCTAAACAAATGGAACTTAATAATTAATTGAACTTAATTGAAATGAATAATAAATAATAATAATACGTTTTAATTATTATTATTTATTATTATTATTATTAATTTGTTACGTTCCATTCGTTTAGATATGGCATTCGTTATTTTGGATTATTTGTAACTTCGGATAAATTCGTATTCGTTATGTTTACTAACAGCCAAATTTGAAAGGAAATTCCAATACCTATAATTTAATAGTTAGTAATAGTTAAGTTATTATTAATTATTTATTATTTCAGATTTTCAAATTTTTGGATTTTAGAATTGCGAATTTCCGAATGTACGAATTTACGAATATTCAAATTTACAAATATTAGAATTTATAAATATTCAAAAAAATTTGTTAAATGGGTTTTCCTTAATTTGGATATTTCCAAATTAACTAATTTGTCGAATTTCGTTAAACTAATTCGTAACGAAACAAATTGCACATGTCTAAAGCTTAGCAAATGACGTGAAACTCTGTTGACTTCCATTATCCAATTATGTGTAAGCAAGGTTTTTTTTTTTTTCCCCCTTGCATGTGATTGTTTTTTTTTTTTTTCAAAATGAAACTTCACCACATGTGCCAAGTGCTTTTATTAAGTCAACTCCCTTAAGCCAAAATGGTATCAAGGGAGACAGCATGGCATTCACAGAAGGTGTAAAGGGAATGTGCCCAAGAATAATTATTAACTCAACAGGGAGGGGTGACAGCTGCCGAAAGTGGGTGAGATTAACACTTTACAAGCAAGCCTGAAGCATCCTATTCCTTCTAATGTTTTTATTAATAAGAGGGCTAGATTGAAATGTCTGTTAGACAGTGGGACAAATTAGTGGGTATCCAGATTGAGGACAAAGGCTATGCTGGACAGTAGTCAGTAGATAGCATGGGTAGAAATGAAAAGAAGGAAGAAAGAAAGAAGGGGAAAAAATGGTAGGAGGGACTATGTTATGGGAATGAAAAGAGTTGGCACTAGAACCAAATGGGCCAGATGAGGTAGAGGGGAAGGGTAAAAGGCAAGCATGATGGTTTAGTGAGGCCTCAACTTATATTTCTACTGTTGGTTCTGCCATCAATTTATTATAGTTTGTGTAGCTTAATCCAGCAATATCATGTCTTCTGAAATTTTGTGAAAAATACCTTTGAAGTTACTGCAGAAGTTAGATCTTCAATAATTTTTTATTGTTTTGTTTTTTGTTTTATTTATCCTGAAACCCCACATCAATATCTTGAGTGGTGGTTTCCACATTGCATGGATGCAAGTACAAGCTGCCTTAATAAGGTGTTTAAGGACAGAGTATGTATACAATTTTTTTGGAAATATGCTATCATGCAATAGAAAAGGTTCATCTGATATGTGATATCATATCAGATGTGTTTATTCCATTTTACCAGGAAAGGGACACCTTCTTCTTCTTGCCCAAAAGTCACCTGAAAATGCTTGTACCCTGCTACAAAACATTTTTGTGGCAGCTGAGACGATGTTACCAGATTTGCAATGTAATGCTACTTCAAAATAGAATGCTCTCTAACAATCCAGGGAAGACCACAGTAATGCCCCGTACACACAGTCGGATATTCCGATGGAAAAAGTCAGATCGGATAATGTTGTTGGAAAATCCGATCGTGTGTGGGCTCTAGCGGACTTTTTCCGTCGGAATTTCCAATGGAAAAAATTTGAGAGCAGGATCTCAAATTTCCCGACAACAAAATCTGATCGGACTTTTTCCGATCGTGTGTAGGGAATTCCGACGCATGCTCAGATCAAATTACGAGACCAAAGCTATTGGCTACTAGCCTCTATGTAGTTCCGTAGTATGCATCGAACGTCACCACGTTCGGAACGATCGGATTTTCCGACAACTTTGTCCGACTGTGTGTATGCAACACCAGTTTCGGACAAAATCCGTCGAAAAAATCAGATGGATTTTGTGGTCGGAATTTCCAACCGTGTGTATGGGGGCTAAGACTTAAAGTGATTGTAAAGGCTGAAGATTTTTTACCTTAGTGCATTCTCTGCATTACGGTAAAACACTTTCTATTGGCAGCTCCTCCCCCAGATACCTTAGACATTGGCTCTTTCTGCTGTTAATCAAATCCCTTGACAAGGGAGTAGGGGGCAAGGCCGAGACACAAAAGTTTTGAGAATGATACAAATATCCATTTTCACAAAGTCTGCTGCTTCAGTGTTTTTATATCTTTTTGTCAGATGTTACAAGCATTTTTATGAGTGTCAATTGCTTTTATTGACAACTACATTAAGTTTATGCAGAGTCAATATTTGCAGTGTTGACCCTTCTTTTTCAACTTCTGGGCAACATCCTGACTAATGGCAGCCCATTCGTGCATAATCAATGCTTGGAGTTTGTCAGAATTAATGGGGTTTTTGTGTTCACCCGCCTCTTGTGGATTGGCCACAAGTTTTCAATGGGATTAAAGTGACACTAAAGGTTTGAATATATTTTTTTAAAATAACAAACACGTCATACTTACCTCCACTGTGCAGCTCGTTTTGCACAGAGTGGCCCCGGTCCTCCTCTTCTGGGGTCCCTCGGCAGCTTTCTTGGCTCCTCCCCGCTTCTGATAACCCCCTCTGGGTAGCGCTCTCCCAAGGGGATTACCTTGCGGGCACGCTGCAAGACTCGGCCCCGACCCTTGTGTCATTGGAGTTGATTGACAGCCGCACAAGCCAATGTCTGTGCTGCTATCAATCTATCCAATGAAGAGCCGAGAAGACCGAGCAAAGGAAGAGCACGTTCGTGATGTGGAACATTCCAGGGCTAAGGTAAGTAAAATGGGGGGGCTGGGGGACCAGTCATCGTAAGATGTTTTTTCACCTTAATGCATAGGATGCATTAAGGTGAAAAGACATGAACCTTTACAACCCCTTTAACCACTTCAGCCCCGGACCAATTTGCAGCCAAAGGACCAGGCCCCTTTTTGTGATTCGGCACTGCGTCGCTTTAACTGACAATTGCGCGGTCGTGCGACATGACTCCCAAACAAAATTGGCGTCCTTTTTTTCCCACAAATAGAGCTTTCTTTTGGTGGTATTTGATCACCCCTGCGGTTTTTATTTTTTGCGCTATAAACAAAAATAGAGCGACAATTTTTAAAAAAATGCAATATTTTTTACTTTTTGCTATAATAAATATCCCCAAAAATATATATAAAAAAACTTTTTTTCCTCAGTTTAGGCCGATACTTGTTCTTCTACATATTTTTGGTAAAAAAAAATGCAATTAGCGATTATTGATTGGTTTGCGCAAAAGTTATAGCGTTTACAAAATAGGGGATAGTTTTATAGCATTTTTATTAATATTTCTTTTTTTACTAGTAATGGCGGCGATCAGCGATTTTTATTGTGACTGCGACATTATGGCGGACACATCGGACATTTTTGACACATTTTTGGGACCATTGTCATTTATACAGCAATCAATGCTATTTAAATGCATTGATTTCTGTATAAATGACACTGGCAGTGAAAGAGTTAACCACTAGGGGGCGGGGAGCGGTTATGGTGTGACGTTTGTGTTTTTTTTTACATTAGTGTGCGTGGCTGACGTCTGACGTCACTGATCGGCTTTCCCGATGACAGGGAACAGCCGATTAGTGACAGGCAGTGTAGGAAGCGCGGGGAGAGATTTGTTTACACAGACCTCTCCCCATTCTTCAGCTATGTGACCCGATCGCGGTCGTTGTCACGCAGCTCCCGCGACCCCACGGCTAGGCAATCAAAGGGGACGTACCTGTACCATTCTGCCAACGTATATGTGCAGGAGGCAGTCGGGAAGTGGTTAAGGTCTGTGGAGTTTCCTGGACATGGACCCAAAATTTTGATGTTTTGTTCGCCAAGCCACTTAGTTATCAATTTTGCCTTACGGCAAGGTGCTCCATCTTGCTGGAATAGGCATTGTTCGTCACCAAACTGTTCTTGGATGGTTGGAAGAAGTTGCTCTCGGAGGATGTTTTTGTACCACTTTTTATTCATGGCTGTGTTCTTAGGCAAAATTGTGAGTGAGCCCTCTCCCTTGGCAGAGAAGCAACCCCACACATGAATGCTTTACTGTTGGCAATACACAGGACTGATGGTAGCGCTCACCTTTTCTTCTCTGGACAAGGTTTTTCCCGGATGCCCCAAGCAATCAGAAAGGGGATTCATCAGAGGAAATTACTTTACCCCAGTCCTCAGCAGTCCAATCCCTGTACCTTATGCAGAATATCAGTCTGTTCCTGATGTTTTTCCTGGAGAGAAGTGGCTTTTTTGCTGTCCTTCTTGACACCAGGCCATCCTCCAAAAGTCTTCTCCTCACTGTGCATGCAGATGCTCACACCTGCCTGCTGCCATTCCTGGACAAGTTCAGTATTGGTGGTGCCCCGATCCTGCAGCTGAATCAACTGTAGGAGACGGTCCAGGCATTTGCTGGACTTGGGCACACTAAAGCCTTCTTTACAAATGCAGTGGAAATATTTTTTATGGGATTAAGTTCATTTTAATGGCAAGAGGGGCTTTGCAATTCATTGCAATTCATCTGATCACTCGTCATAACATTCTGGAGTATATGCAATTTGGCATCATAAAAACTGAGGCAGTAGACTTTGTGAAAATGTATATTTGTGCCATTCGCAAAACTTTTGGCCACGGCTGTATAGACACACACAGCCCATCTCAGGATCAAGCCCACATGCGTGACATCTATGGTGGGACATGGAGAAGAGGAGGAGCCAGGAGCACAGCGGGGGACCCGAGAAGAGGAGGATCGGGTCTGCTCTGTGCAAAACCATTGCACAAAGCAGGTAAGAATGGCATGTTTGTTATAAAAAAAATAATAACTTTACAATTACTTTAATGTTGAAAAGGATTGTATAAAATATCCAAATACATGGTCTTACAAAGATTAGAGGTTCATTGAAAAATGCAATATATTATCAACTAGTTTTAAGTGGTAAAACACTTGCCACTCCATACTTCAGAGTTTATGGCCATCCACAAAAGCCAATCAGTATAACATCAGTAAACCCCCTGAAAATTGTGAAAGACCTGTTCATATATTTACCGGCTGAGTGGTACTCAGTAGGAATAATATATGAATGCTTATGAAATGTTGTTCCATAGCTATGCCTCTTTTTTAAACGCCATGTACAATGGTTCATATTTTTTGTACCAATTACACCCGATAATACACCCGATAATGTGCATTGACTCATAGCAATCTCATTTTATCTGTAAACCTCGTTCGGCCGGCAGAGGTCGGCAGAGGATTGTACACTACACCCCCTGGTCTTGGTTTATTTTGGGGGAGAACAAAAAAGATCAGAGCAAAATATTTAACAAGGAACCATTTACCAAATGAAAACTGGGGGTGTCTGGTGCAGTCTGCTGGTGCCCAAAAGCATGAGAAATATGTATCTTTAACCTCTTTGCGCCAGGGCTATAGCCGCAAGACGGCTACAGTGCGGGCGTTCCCTGCCGGGAGGACGTCCCTAGACGTCCTCCTGTTTACTTCCGCAATGCTCGCTCCCAAGAGCGAGCATCGGGGAAGTTCTGTGCTGGCCATGTCCCTCGGACACAGCCAGTCACAGATCGCTGTAAACGCCCAATCACAGCGGCCGTTTACATCGCGATCGGCGCATCCAATGAGAGATGATCTCATATGTAAACATATGAGATCATCTCTCAGCGCCGCTCTCCCTCCTCACACAGAGACAGCGTGTGAGGAGGGAGAGATGAACGGCTGCAGCAGCACTGTGAGTACAAAAAAAACGAAAAAAAAATGTCCCCACTGCCACCTGTCCCCACTGCCACCTGTCCCCACTGCCATCTGTCAGTGCCACCTGTCCCCAGTGCCATCTGTCAGTGCCACTTGTCCCCAGTGCCATTTTTCCCCAGTGCCATGTATAAGTGCCATCTGTCATCAGTGCCACGTGTCATCAGTGCCACATAGTGCCATCTGTCATCAGTGCCATATAAGTGTCATGTGTCATCAGTGCCACATATTCGTGCCATCTGTCATCAGTGCCACATATTAGTGCCATCTGTCATCAGTGCCACATATTAGTGCCATCTGTCATCAGTGCCACCTGTCAGTGTCACGCGCCATCTGTTATCAGTGTCACGTGTCATCAATGCCACGTATCAGTGCCATCTGTCATCAGTGTCACGTGTCATCAGTGCCACGTATTAGTGCCAGCTGTCATCAGTGCCACGTATTAGTGCCATCTCTCATCAGTGCCACGTATTAGTGCCACATGATATCAGTGCCACGTATAAGTGCCATCTGTCATCAGTGCCACATATTAGTGCCATCTGTCATCAGTGCCCCGTATTAGTGGCATCTGTCATCAGTGCCACATCAGTGTCACGTGTCATCAGTGCCATGTATCAGTGCCACGTCAGTGTCACGTGTCATTGCCCTGGTGCTCCAGGGCCTTCAAAAGTGTACTAGGTAGTCAACAAGTTAGATGTGTAATTTATGTTCATAGAACATGTGATGGCGCTCCCTGCATGTTGGGCCTCTCTAAGTGGCCAGGCTGTGGAAAAGTCCCACACATGTGGTATCATAATACTCAGGAGGAGTAGCAGAATTTATTTTGGGGTGTCATTTGTGGTATACACATGCCATGTGAGAGAAATAACCTATTACAATGACAATTTTGTAGGGGGGGGGGGGGGAATTCATTTTGCAAAGAATTGTGGGAAAAAATTACAACATCACAAACCTCACCATGCCTCTTACTAAATACCTTGGAATGTCTACTTTCAAAAAAGGGGTCATTTTGGGGGTATTTGTACTTTTCTGGCTTGTTCAGGTCACAAGAAATGAGATCCCCATGCCACCAGTACATCAGGTGTGATCAATTTTGTATGATTTGCACCACAGCTTGTAGACTCTCTAACTTTCACAAAGACCAAATAATATCCACTAATTTGGGTTATTTTTACCAAATATATGTAGCAGTATAAATTGTGGCCATAATTTATGAAGAACAAATAATAATTTGCAAAATTTTATCACAAAAACAAAGAAAAGTGCATTTTTTTTCCAAAATTTTCAATCTTTTTTCATTTATAGCTAGAGTTGAGCGGACACCTGGATGTTCGGGTTCGGCAGGTTCGGCCGAACTTCAGAAAAAAGTTCGGGTTCGGGACCGAACTTGACCCGAACTTGAACCAGAACACCGAACCCCATTGAAGTCAATGGGGACCCGAACGGCTATAATAAAGTGTCGGCTCCCATCCCCCTTAATACAGAGAACAGTCATTGAAGTCATTTATTTTTAAAAAGTTAGTCATAAAAAGTGTTTGGGGACCTGGGTCCTGCCCCAGGGGACATGTATCAATGCAAAAAAAAACTTTTAAAAACGGCCGTTTTTTTTTCGGGAGCAGTGATTTTATTAATGATTCCTTTAAATTTCGTACCTGGGGGGGTGTCTATAGTATGCATGTAAAGGGGCGCATGTTTCCAGTGCTTAGAACTGTCCCTGCAAAAAGTGTCATTTTTGCAGAAAAGAAAGCTATTTAAAATCACTCGCGGCTATATTAATTGTCGGCTCCCGTAATACAGAGAACAGTCATTCATTGAAAGTCATTCATAAAAAAAAAGTAATTGATAAAAAATTAAAAAAAAAAAAAAAAAAAGCGTAGGGGTCCCCCCAAATTCAATAACCAGGCCCTTCAGGTCTGGGATGGATATTAAGGGGGACCCCAGCCAAAAAAAAAAAAAAATGGCGTAGGGTCCCCCTCAAAATCCATACCAGACCCTTGAGGTCTGGGATGGATTTTAAGGGGAAACCCAGCCAAAAAAAATGGCGTGAGGTCCCCCTCAAAATCCATACCAGACCCTTATCCGAGCACGCAACCTGGCAGGCCGCAGGAAAAGAGGGGGGGACGAGAGCGCCCCCCCTCCCGCCTGAACCGTACCAGGCCACATGCCCTCAACATTGGGAGGATGCTTTGGGGTCCCCCCCAAAGCACCTTGTCCCCATGTTGATGAGGACAAGGGCCTCATCCACACAACCGTGCCCGGTGGTTGTGGGGGTCTGCGGGCGGGGGGCTTATCGGAATCTGGAAGCCCCCTTTAACAAGGGGACCCCCAGATCCCCGCCCCCCCGTGTGAAATGGTAAGGGGGTTAAAAAGTACCCCTACCATTTCACCAAAAAAGTGTCAAAAATGGTAAAAATTACAGGAGACGGTCTTTGACAATTCCTTTATTAAAATCTTCTTTCTTCTTTCTTCTGGTCTTCCTTTCTTCATCTTCTCCTTCCGGCATCTTCTTCTTCCTCCGATCCGCTTCTTCTTGGCCTTCTCGTCCAGCATCGGTGTCTCTTCTGGGCCGCTCCGCGCAATGGGAGGCTCCCGCTGGGTGAGGCTTCTCTTCGGTATCTTCTTCCACGGCGTCGGTCTCTTCTTGGGCCACTCCTCGCAATGGGAGGCTCCCGGTGTGTGAGGCTTCGCTTGGGCTGACAGTTCTTTTATAAAGGAGGGCGGGGCCATCTGGTAACCCCGCCCCCCTCTGACGCATGGGAACGTCATGGGGACTTCCCTACGGCTTAAAATCTTCTTTCTTCTTTCTTCTGGTCTTCCTTTCTTCATCCTTCGGTTTCTTCATCTTCTCCTTCCGGCATCTTCTTCCATTTTCTTCCATCTTCTTCTTCCTCCGATCCGCTTCTTCTTGCGTCTCTTATGGACCGCTCCGCGCAATGGGAGGCTCCCAGTGGTGGGGGCTTCGCTCTGGCTGACAGGTCTTTTATAACGGAGGGCACCTGGTGACCCCGCCCCCCCTCTGAAGTCATGGGGAAAGCCATAGGGAAGTCCCCATGACGTGCATATGCGTCAGAGGGGGCGGGGTTACCAGGTGCCCTCCGTTATAAAAGACCTGTCAGCCGGAGCGAAGCCTCACACAGCAGGAGCCTCCCATTGCGCGGAGCGGCCCAGAAGAGACGCCGATGCCGGACGAGAAGACCGGAGCAAGAAGAAGCGGATCGGAGGAAGAAGAAGATGGAAGAAGTTGGAAGAAGATGCCGGAAGGAGAAGATGAAGAAACCGAAGGATGAAGAAAGGAAGACCAGAAGAAAGAAGAAAGAAGATTTTATTAAAGGAATTGTCAAAGACCGTCTCCTGTCATTTTTTCCATTTTTGACACTTTTTTGGTGAAATGGTAGGGGTACTTTTGTACCCCCTTACCATTTCACACAGGGGGGGGGGGGGGGCGGGATCTGGGGGTCCCCTTGTTAAAGGGGGCTTCCAGATTCTGATAAGCCCCCTGCCCGCAGACCCCCACAACCACCGGCCAGGGTTGTGGGGACAAGGCCCTTGTCCTCATCAACATGGGACAAGGTGCTTTGGGGGTCTCAGACCCCCAAAGCATCCTCCCAATGTTGAGGGTATGTGGCCTGGTACGGTTCAGGCGGGAGGGGGGCCGCTCTCGTCCCCCCTCTTTTCTTGCGGCCTGCCAGGTTGCGTGCTCGGATAAAGGGTCTGGTATGGATTTTGAGGGGGACCCCACGCCATTTTTTTTTTTTGGCCGGGGTTCCCCTTAAAATCCATCCCAGACCTGAAGGATCTGGTATGGAGATTTAGGGGGGACCCCACGCCATTTTTTTTTTTTTGGCTGGGGTCCCCCTTAATATCCATACCAGACCTGAAGGGCCTGGTTATTGAATTTGGGGGGACCCCTACGCTTTTTTTTTTTTTTATCGATGAATGACTGTTCTCTGTGTTACGGAGCCGACAGTTCATTTGCCGGCAATAGCCGCGAGTGATTTTAAATAGCTTTTTTTTCTGCAAAAATTACACTTTGTCATTCGAATCATTCGAATTCATTTGAATTAATTCATTATATCTGCTATAATAATTTCTTTCGAATTAGTTAAAAAATTCGATATTGGTAGTTGGATTCGAATAATTTGGAGCTGAAATTCGTAAACTGAATTTTTCCTGCAAAAATGACACTTTGTCATTCGAATTCATTCGAATCCATTCAAATTCATTCGAATCATTCGTTATATCCGCTATAATAATTTCTTTCATTTAAGTTGAAATTCGATATTTGGTAGTTGGATTCGAATAAATTCGGCGACGAAATTCGTAAACGGAATTTCGTATTCCGTACGGAATTCGTATTCGAAAAAAATTCGTACTATGGATTCGTAAATTCGTACGAATTTTGAAAAATTTGTACGAATTACGAATTTGTACGAAACTAATCGCACATGTCTAGGCCACAATAGGGCCCAGAGCCTGCTGTGACGACATCACATAACCACAAGTCCGCGGGAAGACATTTTCTTACCGGCTGGAATTTATATTTTTAAAGTGCAATTGCGACATTATTAATGCGAGTGTCATACTGTTTTAAAATAGAGGATGGTTAAACTGTTTTACACTATGTTGGGCTTTTTGCTTCTATTCACTGTATGAGTTACATTGATGGACGTTATTAAACAAGATCCAAGCTCTGGATTATTGATGGCGATTGTAGTGAATTTAAGATTGAGGATTACACAAGAGTAGATTTTCGTGGAACCTTTGTGTTGATGTGCATCTGGACCCCATTTGGTTAGAAGGTCACAGCTATCTGGAAAGCCTGCATTTGTGTTTTCTGGTAAAGGCTCTTCCAGCTATCTTCAGGATACTTGAATTCTGAGACTCTTATGTTGGTGGATGGGGTCACAATTTCTTCACTTTTCTACTTTGGAAACTTATATTTTTCACATTTGGACTTTAATTTTCAAACATTTTATAAGTAAAATATGCATCTCTGTAAGGGCTGGTTCACACCACAAAAACTCACTGCAGATCTGTTCCAGATGCATTTCTGCATGAGCGTTTTTAACGGATTCCGGTACGTTTTTGATGCATTTCCAGATGCTTTTTTTTCACCGTACTGGGGTCCAGTGTGTTTTTGATGGATTTTCATGCATTCTGATGAGTTGTTGATGCATTTACCCTGTTCCAGTACAGGAAAAATGCTGCATTTTCTATTGTTTTTCTGGCATGCACCTGGAAATGATAACACTGGTGTGAACTATGCCATTGGAAACCACATAACCTACTTTCCATGTGTTTTTGTTGCAAATAAATGCACTGGATTATGTATGGTGTGAACTGGCCCCAAGATCAATCTCCTCTTAAATAAGTCAAATATTGGAATGAGCCATATAATATGAGGTCAAACCTAAAACATTTTCAATTTGTATGCAATTAGGCAGACTCTTGCACTACATAGTTAAAGGTAAATCTAAAGGAAATCAAACAAAAGTTGTATACATTGAGGGCAAAAAATATTTGATCCCCTGCTGATTTTGTACGTTTAGCCAGTCAATAATTTTAATGGTAGGTTTATTTTAACAGCGAGATGCAGAACAAACATATCCATAAAAACACATTTCAAAAAAGTTATAAATTGATTTGCATTTTAATAAATGAAATAAGTATTTGACCTTTTCGCAAAACATGACTTAGTACTTTGTAGCAAAATCACAGAGGTCAGACATTTCTTGTAGTTGGCCACCAGGTTTGCACACATCTGTGGAGGGATTTTGTCCCATTTCTCTTTGCAGATCCTCTCCAAGTCATTAAGGTTTTGAGGCTGACGTTTGGTAACTCGAACCTTCAGCTCCCTCCACATTTTCTATGGGATTAAGGTCTGGAGACTGGCTAGGCTACTCCAGGACCCTAATGTGCTTCTTTTTGAGCCTCTCCTTAGTTGTCTTGGCCATGTGTTTTGGGTCATTGTCATGCTGGAATACCCATCCATGACACATTTTTAATGCCCTGGCTGAGGGAAGATTTGACGGTACATGGTCCCGTCCATTGTCCACTTGCTGCGTTGAAGTTGTCCTGTCCCCTTAGCAGAAACACCCCCAAAGTATAATGTTTCCACCTCCATGTTTGACAGTGGGGATGGTGTTCTTGGAGTCATAGGCAGCATTTCTCCTCCAAACACGGTGAGTTGATGCCAAAGAGCTTGATTTTGGTCTCATCTGACCACAAGACTTTCACCCAGTTCACCTCTGAATCATTGATGTTCATTAGCAAACTTTGACGGGCCTATACATGTGCTTTCTTGAGCAGGGGGACCTTGCAGGCGCTGCAGGATTTCAGTCCTTCACAGCATAGTGTGTTATCAATTGTTTCCTTGAGGACTATGGTCCCAGCTGCCTTCAGATCATTGACAAGATTCTCACGTGTAGTTCTGGGCTGATTCCTCTCTGTTCTCATGATCATTAAAACTCCACGATATGAGATCTTGCATGGAGCCCCAGATGGGGTTGCCACCTCATCCCTTTAAACCCGAACACATATGAATTACACATGTTCTGAGGCTAATTTAATGCAGATAAGGCACCAAGTGAGTTTAATTATCACCTTAATCAGCCACAGAACCCGTGTAATCAATATGTGTTCGGGTTTAAAGGGATGAGGTGGCAACCCTAGCCCCAGACCAAGGGAGAATGAGTTATTTTGTGTTTCTTCCATTTGCGAATAATCGCACCAACTGTTGTCACCCTCTCACCAAGCTGCTTGGCAATGGTCTTGTATACCATTCCAGTCTTGTGTAGGTCTACAATCTGGTCCCCGACATCCTTGGACAGCGCTTTGGTCTTGGGCATGGTGGAGAGATTGGAATCTGATTGATTGCTTCTGTAGACAGGAGTCTTTTATACAGGTAACAAGCTGAGATTAGAAGCACTCCCTTTAAGGGAGTGCTTCTAATCACAGCTTGTTACCTGTATAGAAAACACCTCGGAACCATAAATCTTGTTGATTGATAGGGGAAACTTATTTCACTCATTAAAATGCAAATCAATCAATTTATAACTTTTTTAAATGCGTTTTTCTGGATATTTTTGTTGCTATTCTGTCTCACTGTTAAAATAAACCCACCATTAAAATTAGACTGATCATTTTTTTGTCAGTGGCAAACTAACAAAATCAGCAGGGGAGAAAATACTTTTTTCCCCTCACTGTAGTGTGTATCCAGCTTAAGTAATAGTAAAACAGAAATTTCATTCTATCTTGCCCTGGAGAAAAAATATAAAGTGAGGAGTTTGCATTGAAAGTCCTTTAAAACATCACTATTTGTTTGTTTCCAGTTTTGGATAGAATGTGGAAGGGTTAGAACCTCCATGCCTCTCATCTTTAGAAATTTAGAAAGAGTGACACCTTGGGGTGGGTCTAGATAACATCACAATCACCTACGCAAGGTTTAAGGAAGTGCAAGTGGATACGCATCAAAAAAAAGTACTCTGTGTAATAAAAACGTATTCCACCCACTTTTGAGAGGTGGTCTTAAATGAAAGACGACCTCTTCTCCCCTCATTTTTGGTTATTAAAAATATTTTCTCTTCCAACGTACTTTTTTATGAAGTACATCCGATCCATCTGGTCCACGGCACAGGACAGCAAATATTTTGTGCGGCGAGCCCCCCCCCCCCCCCCCCGCTGTCTTCTGGGACCTGTGTGTGACACTGGTACAGCTGGCCATTCACAAAGAGCCGTACGACTCAAGCATGCACTGTAGGAAACAGGCAGTGAAGCCGCAAGGCTCCACTGCCAGTTTCCCTTAGTTAGAATGGCAGCGCCTGCACTTGATCCGATGGACAGATCATGTGGAACAGCGCTTTAAGTTTCTAAGGAAAAGAGATCACATTATCTTAGACAGAAGACTTGGAATCAGGGCCATCAATCTCTTCTTTTCACGACTTAGTGTTTTATTCAAAATCAAAAGCTCTGTCTGTTTATATTTTCATATATTTAAAATCGGCAGTCAGTCCCACAGAGTGACATAAACACCATATTACAATTTGCTCTAGAAAGGTTTCACTTTCCTGTTTAATTACAATGGACAATACTGTTTAATGGATGGAAACTTTCAGTCAAAATAGTTATTTATGTACAGAAGGTTTAGCATTTCAAGTCACATTTTATTGCAGTTGCGATATACTACTGGGGAGATTTTCCCTTATTTCCTGTATCAATTACCATGCACAGTGGAAACAGACAGCAATAACCTGAATAGGCCATAATCTTTCCTCCGCTCCTTCCCAAAAGAGCTTTGACTAGAGTTATTTTTTTATTTATTTTATGTTGGTCTTTACATCTAAAGCAACATGAATTTGTAAATTTTTCATGAAATTGCCACTTGATCATTTTTTTTATTTTATTTATTTTTTTATTTTTTTAAGGCCAAGTAAATAAAAAAATTGCCATAGAGCTTTTTATTATTTAGTGGTCACAAACTCATAATTGTGTATAAAAATATATTAAAACACAGCAAAAACAAAATGTGTACTATATTGCAAAACAAATATAATTTATTATCCATGAAAATCCATACAAATTATAGTCACACTTAATCAGTATAAAAATAAAACTAGCGTTTTTCTCTTTCTTTTCTAGTTCTGGCAAGAATATTAAATTTACAAATAAGTTATAGCTTAAATATCCTTCGTAAATAGACAGTCTTTGTCAATTGGTTTATTTTACAACCAGTCAAATGTCCTTCCAACAAGTTGAAAGAATTTTTTGTTGGGCTCATGGAAGTATTCACGTAATTTGTCCAGCAGGAAAGAGTTTATACGTGGGTGGGCCCTCCCTTTGGACTCATGTAAGCAACGTTCCCGACCACTGCCACGTAAACAGTAAAACCCTTTTGTCCTATTGAAGTAAAAGTTTGATGCATTTATTTGGGGAGAAAGATTCAGAAACGTCTCTACTTTTTGTATTTCCGGAAAGGGATTTCTAATTAGATAATCTCCATCAACGATGTGAATATTGTGAAGTGGGAAGTACGTTAACCAGTTTTCCATGAAATTATAATACAGGCTCCGATTTATTGCTTTGTAGTCCGTGTTGAGCTCACTATTCCTCAAAAGAAGGTCTTCCACCGGTGGATAGGATTTATTTTTCTGCAGGTGGTTGTAAAAAACTTGAGTGTAGTCTGATAAAACCCTTTCGATAGGGTCTCTTAGGATAAGAAGAAGTTTTATTGTGCGGTTCATGTTGTAAATGCGTTCTGGGACTTTAAGTGATGTAAAGTATGCAGGGGTTTTCTCCACTGTGAGCTGATGGGGGTAAGAAAATGGCATTTGGCCAACATACCATTTTAAACCTTTTTTATATTGATCTTCCCAGTCAAAAAAATGGATTTCGCTCTCAGCTGACGAAATATCAGGATGAAGGCTAAGCATTTCTAGCAAGGCCCTTGTTCCACCTTTACGTACTCCAATAATAATAGTATGTGGTAGATACTGCTGGGTACCATTAGGGTGAATGGCTATCCTCTGTTCATTTATGGGAGATGGTGATGCATAGGCCTTTTCATTTGAAGTTGGGTAAGAAGTAACCAGCTTAGGCTGGCTGAAGATGAGGCACATTCCAAGCAATATTGACGCCATGACATCCAAAACTTGATTCATTTACCAGGATAGTGCTCCATAGGTCAGTTCTTCCAGAACTGGTGTCCAAAGTCTTGTGTCAATTCTTTATATATGCTCCTGAAAATAAAATTTATATTTTTATTAGATACCATAAGAGTATTTTTAAAACAACATTAAAATGCCCATGTAGTGTAAATAAACAGGTTGGGTTTAGGCCCCTCCTCTGCCTCCCCCAGGCAGCTTATAGACTTCTTAAATTCCATTCATTCCAAAATGATTTTGCAATATATCAAGCCGTTTTAAAGGACAAAATTAAGTCAACTAACCAGTTTGTCTGTTGCACAGCATGCATTTAGCTGTTGTAGCCAATGTTACATTACAAGTGTTGTCAGAATCATTATGCAAAATCTTAGGACTATTAGAAAGATATTTCAATTTACTTTAGTTACACGCCATTTACTGACATATCCCTATGTAGTAGGTCATTGTGTAGCCCCCTATTGTTTTCATTAAGTTAAGCATGTGCTAACATAATTCTGGGGTTGGTGCTCTGTAATTTATTCTCTAAGCAGCTGTTTCCTAGATTTGCCAAAGTAGTATGTTAAGGTGGAAAATGTATTGGGCAATCAAACCTTTCCCTCCTGTTTAAGAATGAGTCTGACTTCTAAAAACCCAGGACCATAAAATAGTGTGATACATTAGAATCTACACATCCATCTGAATTATTGCTTGTCTACTACTTTATTATTTAGCCTGGGGTAGGGACGACAGACATAAGTCAGTGGTAGAACAAGCAAGCATTATCTCAAAAAATAAAATCCTATATGCATACACAATTGTATTCCAAAAATGCCTATATTTACATAGATGTGCCCTGCTGTTGGCCTAATCTCGGTGCAGCATCTGCAGGAGGTGCCTCTAGATAAAATGATGTTACCTGATACTGGAATCAAGCAACGATCAACTAATGCATTAAACATTCCAGTCAAGATAATGACCAAATCATCTACCTTAGTCCATATTTTAACCTCCCTATGCGTCTAAAGTGTTTTGGTGGCCCCAAGATACCAAGAATGACTGGATCTTAGATTGAACACCTTGCAATGTACTTACCATTAGCTATTTTTTGTCTAAAGCACAGGTTGGAAAGTTTACAGAACACCACATTAAAACTCAATTGGTAACGATGTTCAGTTTTACATTTTGAATCATGTGTTTTACCAAGCTGTGTTCTAATTAGCAGCCTGTAAGTCAATAGCTAGTCTCAGTGTCCTGTCCTCATAATTTTGACGGTAAACTGTAGTAAATCTGGGCTATGTCAGGTATCCTGTATTTTTTTTACTCCACTAACTCTTGATCAGGGTCTATTGACGGGAAATGTGCTTTTGGCAAAATACTTGGAATTCCTTCAAGGCTCAAGACATTGGAAAAGGATTTACAGAACATCTAGTTTGACCTGCCAGATAACAGACAAGAGGCCCACCAATACTTTTCAACAGGAAAATTGTTTTCATAGGAATGGTTTAACCACTTCACCACTCTAACTCAGCAACTTTGAGCCTGCTTGATTGGTAATAATGTTGTCATTACACAGCAATTTTACATATATAATTTTTTAGGACGAAAAAAAAATGTAATTTACCATGGTGATCTCATCTTGCAAAATGCTTTTTTTTATGCAATCAACAGACAAAAAAAATGTAACAAACTTTAAAAAGAAAGACGTTTTACTTTGATCAATGTTAGTTTAAAAGAAAGCATTGCAAAGTGGTTTACAAATCAAATTTTTTCTGTTTTGTGCTTTTTTAATGCAGCACAAAAAACTAAATTAACAAACAAAACTCACAAAAATAAAAGAAAAAAAAGTTTAACGGTTAAACAAAAATAAAACAAAAACAAAGTAGTAAAATACTAGCTTAGAGGAGAAGAGGAAGAAGGAGTTAAAGTGATTGTAAAGCTTTAAATTTCTTTTTCATTAAAATAATGAACATGTCATACTTACCTGCTCTGCGCAATGGTTTTGCACAGAGCAGACCCTTATGGGATCCTCGACAGTGCTCCTGGCTCCTCCTCCTCCCCCCACCGAGTGCCCTTTAGGAATCTGCTTTCTGTGTGTCAATATATTAAAAGGATAGAAAGGGAACATTTCCCCAACAGTAGGACAGAGTGCCAAAGATTCTATGGTGGTTTGAACAGTATTTTTTTCTAAAAACAAGGCTTGCTTAGATGGGGCAACTGTTATGGTTGGTAAAGTTAATAAATAAGTTTTCAGTTATAATATATTTACACACACACACACACACACACACACACACACACACACACTCTTTATTCTATAAACATGTAATACATTCTTGACTAAGGATCTCCAGGAGCAGTATAGGTTAGTTAAAAAAGAAAGACATATTCAGCTGAAGCTATGCTGGACAACAGGCTTTTCACAACAGTGTGCATTAGGGAAACTGTACAACTTCTGAAAAGGAGCCTAGAGCTCCGCCTGCTGACTGAATAACAGTCCATATGCAATATTTCATATTTTATTGGATTATGTTTTTTAAATGTTTAGTTCTGACTATGATGAATATGGTGAAAACCATAATACATTATTTTTAAACTCTTTTTGGAAAACCGTTTAAGGCTTCAATCTTGTGTTCACTTTAAGGAAAGCCAAGCATTTTAAACTGCAATTTTTTGGAACATTGACTGACTCCTGAAATTTTCCTGTACATTGTTTTGAAATCAGTCAATAAACAATGTTAGGCCTAGTTTGTTGACCGTTATTTAAAGCAGAACTAAACCCATCAATTTAATGGTTTAAAAAATGCTAACCACCACATTTGTTTGTGCTTCCAACCAAACTATTAACTATCTAGAGGCTGGAGTCATAACTGATCATATGTGCAGCACCATGCCAGTTGCAGATCAAACAGAGGCCAAGATGGCAGCCTCCTTGGCTGAAAGGGATAGGAGGGCTTAGTTCCACTTTAAAGCAGAACAAAATCCACTGATTTAACAGTTTCAAGAAACAGTTACATTCCCGGCACATAGCGGGAAAGTAACTGTCTCATTGGTTGTGCTTTCAACCAAACTGTCAAACCATCAAAAAGCTGGTGTCATAGCTGATCACATGTTCAGCATCATGACAGTTGCAGATCAAACAGAGGCTAAGATGACAGCTCCCTTGGCTGAAAATGCTAAGAGAGTCTAGATCCACTTTAGGTTTTCAATTTTTTTTATCTTCCTGAATGCTATATTTGGTGCTGCAAAAAAGGAGATATCCCAATTGCTTATATATAAAACCAATACAGTATCATATGCAATATGCATTAACATTTGCCTGTTTTCATGCTGGAAAACTGCATAAAAAAATTTAAATATTAGCGATCACTTCTAGGTTCTTAGTCCAGATATTGTTCACACATTCCCAGGCAGTAGGTTATTAGCCAAGAGCTCAGCTACACCCACGTGTTCAGTTTGCCCTGCATTGGCTGCCTGTAGCTATAGGTGCCAAAGGTTTACAAAATAGCACCTTCATAGGCCAGCGTTAGTTAAAACAAACACAAACTGCACACATAAAAAATACCTGCTGTCATCATAAAATTGAAATAAGTAATTTTGATGCAGGTCCAATTTTCTTGGCAATTTAAGCTTGGAGAGTTCAATATAACCTAATATTTTACAAAAGTAGTGATAATGGAACTTCAACCAAATCTCTTTCTACTGATAGATATTGTGGGGGAAGCATTAGAAGTCCTGGTAGTTTTTTTTTTTTTTTTTTTTTTTTTTTTTTTTTTATCTGTTTCTGTGCTATTGGGGAGACTGGGGAAAATAAATGCTTTTCAAGGTTCCACTCATTATCCTGAAATGAGGAATAATCCTCTTATTTTGGGAATTTGTGATGGAATGGACACATGAATGGCTCCCACTGCAGTCTCAGCCAATGAGGAAAGGGAGTCCCGGGACAGCCAAGGCTCTCGTGGCCATTGCTGGCTCGATTGGGGGCTCAGGTGAATAGAAAACATGAAGGTAAAAAAAACCTTCAGCCTTTACAACCACTTTAATTGATGACCTGTGTTGGACACATAGAACCAAAAAAGGTTGGCACATTTCTTCTACATTTTTATTTTATTATAATTTTTTTTTTTATTGAATAGAATACATGCCTTTACAACCAAAAAAGGTTGGCACATTTCTTCTACATTAATCTTCACAGTCACGCACACATGAAGGTGCTAGACAGATTTAAATATTCAGTGTGTTAAAGTTGTGATCATATGACTAATAAACGGTTTAGGACCTGCCAAAATTTCCCAGCATGCATTATACACATTTAACAGGATCTGCCTCAGAACTATTGAGTTTTTTTGTTTTTTCCCAGCCATGACAGGTTGTCAGTTTAAGTTCAGATTTTGACCATGATATGCATTATCAAACATATCAAATAATCTTTTATACCAAAAAATAACCTAGTTATAGCATAATATAGTAAGCTTTATGGGTGGCACATAAATATTTTACACAGTGCCTTTTAACTCTGTAGCCACATAATGCTTCTTGAGCCAAACATACAACACTGTCCTACTCCTACAACATCCTTTTGTAATCTTAAATTTCCTTTCATGTCTAGACAATCAATGCTGAAGAAGTGGTTCTGCAACTTTACTGGATTGAATGTCAAAATTGATTGAATAATGAGTGAGCTGCCAATCTATCATACCTAAAACAAGTTTTCTTGGTGGGGGGGTATGGACATTATTCAACACCAGTATATGACGATGATACAGTCTCTGCTAGAGATTGCTTTCATTGATACCCTTTAAACCCAGGAAATCAAAAACGAAGGAAGGCTTTTCTTAAGAAAATGTATTGTGAAATAAGTCAAGGGCGTAGAGAAAGAAAGTGCGGAGTAGGATCGGAGCTGTATTGAACCCTATATGACGCAGACAGAGGCAATACATGTTTTGTCAGATTTTCTAGTATATGTTTTTGGACATGGTACCCATCCATGCTCTTCCCCCTCCCCCACATATTCTCCCTTCCTTGCCCAATCCTTTTTATTTTAAAATGTATTCATTTATATTTGGGAAAAGACATTTAGGCTTCATTCACTAAAAAGAAAACGTATTCAGCCATCACATCGAATGTTAAGCTGCAATATAATAATCAGGTTTGCTTTTTGTTTAATACGGCATTAACCGCTGCACTAGGAGCCAATCAGATATGCTGCATACACATGGAATGTCAAGAAATGAGATAGAGATAGAGAACAGAGGGATGACTATCAGTGTGCAGTTCTCTGCTGTGTCTGCTCACTGATTGTCCAATCACAAGCTGGAGACAGACAGATGGCCAGGGTTTACTGCTTTCTGCAGCAGAGAATATTTTAGTCAACAACCAAACTTTACTGTCTGTCAGGGCAGTGTAACCCTTAGAACCGTTTATAGACTGCTCTGTTAGTACAGTTTTAGGTGTTTGGGTGGATATAGAAAAACTGACAGATTCCCTGTAAATGTCCATTCAAGCTGTCACATTTGAAAGCCATGGGTAAAGAAAAAATAAATAAAAATCTGCATTTTTCAAGCTGGATTTGAAACATGTTCAGGAGTCCTCAACCTCCCTTCAAACCAAACCCACCAACCTCTTCCCTGCACACTTACAGAATCTGGGAGTTCTTCTCCCTGCTGGCTCCTGCAATTACTTGACTTTAGCGTGGCTATGTATGGCTTTGCCTGCACAGCCACGGCCACGTCATTCATTCAGAGATCTGTGAATGAGGAAACTAAAACCCCCATCTGCCACCACTGCAAAGAGACTTGTAGTTCTCAATGGAGCACAAGTGTCGCTGCACTTGTAGTCCATTGATACTTGGTCCAGTAACCTAGATGGAGATCTGTGCCTCAGTATGGACCGCGTTCTTGACGGGCCAAAGTTCAGGGAACTTGTGTGACCGTGTGTATGCAAGCCAAGCTTGAGCAGAATTCCGTCGGAAAAAACATCCAAGTTTTTTCTGACGGAAAATCCGCTCGTGTGTACGGGGCATTAGTGTTCATAAAAGGAATCCCTCCTGCAGGGCTGTTGTGTTTGGCGGTTCCTGCTGGCAGAACACAATGGCCATTGCTGGTGGCCAAAAAGCTGGTTGTACTGAAGTTGATCGATGGATTGACTTCGGTACAACCAGCCTGCCCAAAGACAGATCAAATCTAGGCTGGTCCCTGCTGAAACAGCCGAGATTCAATCAATCAATGACCGGCTTGTGGGGGTTACACAGATTTAATTCTTCAACACTATAGACATTTGAATACTACTGTCTTTCTTGCTTTTCTAATAGTCTCCATCTGGCATTATGTAGTGGTACACAATTTAATACAAAATACCTTTTATTCCCTTGTAAGAAAATATTCATAGACTTTTTCCATGAAGGCCTCAATTCAGTATTAAAGGTCATGTCTGGCAGGCTGAGTCTGATTGCAGACTTGCACTATTATCTGTGGCTTGTCAGTAACACAGAGAAGACACTTAAGAGTAAAGCACCATACAAAAGAAAATCAGTAATATTACAAAGAATACAAGCCAGCTATACAAGTTTTACAAAAGCCAGCATGTCAGAATATAAATGCATGCTATAATATAAACCGGAGAACACGAATCTCCCACACTGTGGAACTCAAGGTCATCCTTTACTGCTGAACTAATAAGCACCAAGAATTCCACAAAACATGTCTCAGGCCAACAATGACACCTAGCAAGCGAAAAATCTATACTAATATTACTTTCTCTATAAACCATATAAGAGAATAGAATGGAATGTCAGGACCACAAAAACAAATATTTAAGCTTTCTGTGAATATTAGCTAGGAGAATTTCATAAAGGTGAACTCCAAGCAAATGGCTGAATAGTTGAAATGCATACATGTTGTCTGTTTCACCTGCCAAATGAATAATGATGCTGTGCACATCCCGGGCAGAAATAAGAGCCATCAAAGAGACTTATCCAAGCGTTATGAGTTAACAAGATACACTACTTCAATGAGCTCAATGGCTCCAGCAAAGCTGCTCACATAGAAGGATCCCAATCGATAAGTACCAAAGGAGTGACTCAAAGCACATGGAATACACCAGAAGCACGAAGCCAAAAGATAAAGTATCCAAAAAAAAAAAATGTAGTTTTGTAGTCACAGCACAAACTCAACACATTTTTGGGACCACAAGCTTCCCCTTCATCAGGGTTAAAAGGTGTGAAAAGCTTAAATGGACTCAATGACCAGCTTTAACCTCTATAAACAATCAGATTAACAATCAATTAAGCCTGGTACACACCGAGTTATGTTATTTTTTTTGTTCAACCCAGTGGGTTGAACGAACAAACCTGTCAGCTCCGGTTGGAGCCAATGTACTAACGATCCAACAGCTGAGCTGTTGTGTTCTGACAGGGGGATGGCCCCCCAGCCAGAACACTCTGATCATCGCTCTCAGCCATTGGCTGATCAGGAGTCGGTTGGCTGTTGGTTTTCCAGCATGCTCGTCTGACTATTTGGCCAGCTTCTCTCGGACTGGCTCCCATATACATGGGCCGATGTTGGCCCATGTGTACAGGGCTTTAGTAGCAGTATGTGAAAAAAATAAAAATAAAATAAAATAAAAGGGAAAACACCTCCTAAGACCGCGCAACCTGGACCAACAATATGCTAAATGAATACAAAGTTAAATAAAGTGAATACAAAATACAAATGTGTAAATGGAAGCTGCTTGTAGTGAGACCAAAGGTCTATGAATAAAAAGAAAAATATAAACTATATTTCATACCGTGCTCCAAATATAAATAAGTTAATTAATGACAGAGTCCATAAACTGCCACCAAAAAGTCTCCACTCATTTGACTACCTGTAAAACGGTGTCATGTCCATGTGGCGTGTAGGATGTTTGCTCACATTACGGTGGAAGACGGCACTCTGTTATTGATCAATTTAATTATTTATATTTGGAGCATGGTATGAAATATAGATTTGGGAGGGGATGGCATGTGTTTTTTTCTGTGTACGAGGTCCCCCTTAAAATCCATATCAGACCATCAAGGATAAGAGTGTGGTAGAGCTGCACGATTAATCATTAAGAATCAAAATCGTGATTCTACACCCCTCCCTATCTCAAAACGGCATTTCCCGATTCTATGTAACAAGTGCAGAAAGTTCTTTGCTCACTCTGACAGCTGACAAAAAATAAATAAAAAAAGCCAGGCGGCCTGCCAAGTTTATCTCAACATTGCCTAGAACTATAAACAAACATTTCATTCTTAGATCAAAGGGATGAACTTCAGTCTGTAAATTAGGTCAGTTAAACACTTAAGGACTAAACCTTTTTCTGACACTTCCTGCTTAAAAATCAGTATTTTTTGCTAGAAAATTACGTAGAACCCCCAAATATTTATATGTGTATACATACATACATACATACATATATATATATATATATATATATATAAACACACACACACACACACACACACACACACACACATTTTTATTTTATTTGTCAGAACCCCCAGAGAACAAAATGGTGGTTGTTGCAATATATTATGTCACACTGTATTTGCGCTGCGGTCTTTCAAACACAATTTTGGAAAAAATACACTTTAATGAATAAAAAAAAACTAAAAAACAGTAAAGTTAACTCATTTTTTTTTGTATAATGTGAAAGATGTTACGCCAAGAATCGTGGTCTTTATTTTTAGCAAAACAATTGTGATTCTCATTGTAGCCAGAATCGTGCAGCTCTAGGGTGTGGTATGTACTGTTAGAGGGTAACCCCCATGAAGTTAACTTTTTTTGCAAAAGAGCAACCAGGGAAGGCAAAATATAAGCAGATTAAAATGTCAAAAGGTAAAAACTTTTCTTAAATTAGATAATGTAAGGAAGGGTATAATTCATGTCAGGTTTTTTTATTTTTTTTAATTTTCATTCTGTGTCCCATTGCAGAGATTTCCCTTCACTTCCTGTCCCGCAGCCAAAACAAGGGGCGAGAGGAAATCCCCCAAAGTGAGGGCGTCACCAGAATGACTGTCCCCATTGCAGAGATTTCCCCTCTATTCCTTTTCTGGTGACATTCCAAAATTTGGGATTTTCTTTTACCTTCACTTCCGAGAGGCTGAATCTCTCTAACAGGGGCACAGACAGAAATAAAAATCAGACAAGGAGGTCTAATCCTCTTCACTCTATACAAAACGTAAGAAAAAAAAAAAAGTTTTTGCGTTTAGTGACACTGCAAACTTCAGCTTTAAGTATATATTTGCAGAAGTAAGTCTACCATTTAAAGTGATTGTAAAGTTATTTTTTTTTTTTTTAAATAAACACATACTTACCTCCTCTGTGCAGTTGGATTTCCACAGAGCAGCCCAAATCCTCCTCTTCCCAGGTCTCTCTTCTGCTTTCCTGGTCCCTCCCTCTGGTTAGTGCCCCCTCAGCCAGCAGCTTGTTACAGGGTCACCCAAGCCGAGTCAGAGCTCTGTGTATCCATTCAGACACGGAGCCCCGGTCTCGCCCCTTCTCTCCCCAGATTGGCTGACTGATTTTGAGTGACAGCCGCAGGAGTCAATGGCGCCGCTGCTGTGTCTCAGCCAATAAGGAGGAGTGTCTGGGACAGCCAAGACACTTGTAGACATCACTGCAAAGAGAGAAGGAGCTCAGGTAGGTAATTAGGGGGGTGCTGGGGAGGCTGCTACACATAGAATGCATTAAGATAGTTCACATTGCCTTTATCTGTATGAGATGTTCATGGATGATCTACAAATTACCATGTGATGTATTTCAATTATAAAGTAAAAAAAAAATAAAAATATTGGTGCCAAAAACAAGTTTTTTTAATCTTTAATATTTTATTACCTGTAGAATCATTGCAGCATCTGGTAGCTAGGGGCAACAGAGTTCTAGATTTATAAAGTTGGTTTAAGTGATTTGTTGTTCCATTTTGATACTGATCTCTGCAAGTGTTAGTAAAATGTTTTGCTTGAAGTTAACTGTCTTCAAGGTCAAAAAATGAATCGATTTTTTAATTCAATGCTCTTCGTATGTTTTAAGTACTATAATTCTTTATTTAGCAAAAGTTATGAACAAATCACAATGACATTACTGCATTCTCTCATGTGCTAGTACCCTGCATTTATTTTTAAACCTCAGTTTGTGTCATATGGTAAAAAAAACACATTTGTTGCACTATGCATATGGTTAGACAGAAGTGTGACAATATGCTGTTATCATGGAATTTATTCGCTCTCTCTACATACATCACACACCTACACAAAGATCAGCTATAGTGAAATACAATAATGTTGTCTCCTCGCTACCCAACAGTGCAAAATCTGACTGCAGCCAGCACCGACATGCTATTTAGTATCAACAATGATAATGCTCCTAAAAGAATGCAGCGAAATTATGACTTTATGATCGCCCACCTTATATTGAATAGGTCCCCCTTTTCCTACCAAAACAGTCCTGACCCATCCAGGCATGGGCGCCACTAAACCTCTGAAGGTATGCTGTGGTGTCTAGCACCAAGCCGTCAGTAGCAAATCTGAAAAATTGCGAGATTGGGTCTCCATGGATCGGACTTGTTTGTCCAGCACTACTCACAGATGCTCAATTGGATTGAGATCAGGAGAATTGAGGACAAGTCAACACCTCAAACTCGTTGCAGTGTTCCTCAAACCATAATTGAACAATTTTTGCAGTGTGGCAGGGTGCGTTATTCTTCTGAAAGCCACCACCTTCAGGAAATACCATTTCCATAAAGGGGTATAATTGGTCAGTAACCATGTTTAGGTAGGTAGTATGAATCAAATAACACCCACATGAATGACAGGACCCAAGATGTCCAGGTAGAACCTTGCCCAAAGCATCACATTGCCTCCACTGGCTTGACTTCTTCCTATATTGCATCCTGGTGCCATCTTTTCCCCAAATAAGGGATGCACAAACACTCAGCCATCCACATAATGTAAAAGAAAATGTGATTCATCAGACCAGGCCACCTTCTTCCATTGCTCCGTGGTCCAGTTCTGATGCTCCCGTCCCCATTGAAGGTATTTTTGGTGGTGTCCACGGGCCAGCATGGGCACCCTGATTGGTCTGCGGCTACACAGTCCCATATTGAACAAACCGATTCTCATTTTTTCCCTTTCAGCACATCAGCTTCCACTATATTCCACTGACTTTCAAATGCTATTGTAACAAGATAATCAATGTTATTCACCAACCAGTTCGTGGTCCTAACGGCACAGAGCAGTCAGTCCATGAACTGAACATTGTTGTAAGGAAAGCTGACAAACTGCATAGGTAAAACATGTGCTTTGTCTCTAGTAAATTTTGGCCTAACTTTGCTGTTTAAAATGGTCTTGCTGCTGGCCAATTTTACACTGTATTTTACTTGTGTCATCTGCAGTCTCCTAATTTATTCTGTCATTCAAAGCTGGCCTATTACCATTTAATGAAAAAGCACTGCTGCTCAAGCATCCTATACAAAAGTTTTTTTTTTAAAACTCAAATCAATCAGATTGGGGTTCCACTGCTGTAGATGTAGATTAAACTAATTGTAAAAGCAAACAAAAAATGGATTCTGCAACCAAATATGTCAATGTATGCTGTCGCTGAGACTCTCTGTAGAAGAAACATACTGTTCCCTAAAATTGTTCCTATATTGTTGCCTACAAAGCCCCACAAAAAGATCCTCTTCCTGCTGCAAAGTGTTTTTATTGTAGTTCTTTTCTTCATTAATACATGTCCCCCTCGATTGAGCGCAGCTTCCCAATTCCTTTTTTACAGTAGTGTAGTGCAACCCTTTACTAGGGCCTCTAATTTAAAGTACCAGGTTCTATTACCGCTAGTGCAGCAGCCAGGCAAACAGCAACTTCATACCTCTGAGTCCAGGAAACACAGTCTAGAAGGGTTGCCTTTTTAAATTGTATTACAGCAATAACTTGGATAGGGAGCTGTGGGATAATCCACATTACTAAAAGGAACTTGAGGACACTTCCTCATAGTAACTCTGCAGAACAGTCCCTTAAGCAGTGGGACATTAAGAGCACAGCACCGGGGCACCAATATGACCCAGGCCATCCAAGACTTTTAGCTAGTGCAACAGGGGTAACAGATGCAATAGTCACTGAAATCCATCCCCTTTGGTCCAGGAATCTGTGGCTTGGAATGTGTCTGACTCCAGCAGGCAGGTCCTTATGTGAACTTCCAAGGCAGACCTTGAGTGGCACCCTAATAGGTGGTAGCCTCTTAGGTCACTAATAGGGTTTATGGCTGAGCAGACTCTCTCACCATGGCTGGGATCCTGATAAGCAGGTTCTTCAGCAAGACAGCCCTCCTGGCTGGGGACCTCTCCTCCAGGGAAAGAAAAACACTGCTCTCTTGTGTTCCAGAATATTTATACACTTCCCATCCACCATCTGGACACACCTCTCCAGGAATTGGTTGAGGCTGCTTAAATAATCAGGCTGCCTATTTGACTCTCCCACCCACTATATTCTGTAAATCTCCAGAAAATTGGAGCGTGCAGAAACCGAGAGCAACTAAAAGCAATCACAAACTCTGCTTTGCTGATTACAGGAGAGCCAAAAACTAGATTTGCCTAGTCAAAACCTAGCAGCCTAATGGAGTGCTATTGTAGTTTGCCTGTTAGCCCTAAAAATGCCCAGAATTTGACAATATTTTGGCCCTATAGACTTCAGTAGGATTTGCCTCAAAGCTGGGATTGCCAAATTTTAAACACGATTCAACAAACCCTTGGTGAATGAAACCTAGGTAGATTTGTCCATCACTATCGGTCAAAAAATACAGTCCAATAGAAATGTCTGCCTGAGCTTTGTTATCCTGTTTGTAGTATACACTATTAAAGCTCCCACAAAGGCTGCTACAGGAAAACCCAGTGCTGTCATTTCGTTTCTGTAAAGCTGCAAAGCAAAGTTATAAATGCTTCACTCTATTGGGGTCATGAGTGAAGGTCACAAGAGAGGAATAGGGACAAAAGGTCTTGCATTACATGAGAACAACAATAGTCGTAACCTCTAAAATACAGCTATTGATTTTTTTCCTCTAGTCTATTACTGAATTTCTTTTCTGTTTCTGCCAATATGAAGCATCTCAACATCCTCTGACTATGGCAGTACAAAGCTTTAGTACAGATTGTTAGAACCGTACTTTAGAAAGAAAAGTAACTAGCATTTGTACCTGTAGTGTCATCTATTTTTTCTCATCTCCCCATTATGGAATGTTTACACATAATAGAACACAATGGATAATGTATACACTAAGTAAAGCTTTGTTAAAAAAAAAAAAAAAAAAAAAAAAATAATATATATATATATATAATTACTTAAGTAATTAAAAAAAATATATATATATATATATATATATATATATATATATATATATATATATATATATATATATATATATATATATATATATATATATATATATATATTTATTATATACACACACACACACACACACACACACACACACATATATATATATATATATACATACACACACACACACACACACACACACACACACAATAAGAATTCCAGTTCTAGATATTTTTACATAGTTGCATTGGTCCAGCTTGGATCAATGTAACCATACGTTTGAGATTTATCTAGAAGCTGGAAATCACTGTATTGGGTGCTGCTGGTACAGTGCTCACCACTTGCTTCCAGTTCCCATGCCAAGCATCTGCCCTGCTGCATTATGAACACAAAAGTTTGGCCACTCGGTATGGGCACCATTCAGAGCTCACTTTTCATTTTTTTTAGTGAATGAAAAGTGTTCACTGATTGGAAGAGGTGAAAAAGCAGGGTGGTGACATCATACTCTCCACATTGTCCAATCAGAGAAAATTTAGCATTCATTGATAAAACTCAAAGCATTCTATGAATGGACCCTGTGCCCAGCAACCGCCGTCCTGTATTCACAATGGATCAGGGCAGTTGGTCAGCACAGGATGCAGAAGCAAAAGGAGATAACTATATTGGGGGTGCCTACTACAGGGATTTCCAGCTTCAAGACGGAACTCACAGGCATGGGATATACATAGTTACATTGGCCCAAGCTGCAACTATGTAAATATATTTGTACCTGGAATTCTTTAGAAGTTGATTATCTCACTGCCTTGCCCTTTTTCAGATGAAAAATGTTTTCAGATGAAAAATTTACAGGGACTCTCTAAAAGGTGAAGAGTCCCTGTAAAAGTTGATGATTCAGACTGTATGAACAAAAACGTAACAGTTGCCCGAGGCATACACTGTACATACCACATTTACCCTGAGCCCATGCAGAAGGAGGAGGTGATTGTTCACTGGGGTATTCATCAATGAATCAACCGTGAGGCCATCTATACTGGTCTGACCCGTTCGAAAAAATGCTACATTCGAGATTTACTGATTGGGAAGAAATGACATGAATTTATAAACCATAGCATACAAAGATACACTGGATTCTTCAATAGATCTGTGCAAAGGCTAATAATGATGTACAAAGTGCAGTAAACCAGCCAGATTTGAGGTGTTTACAGTGTTCCGTTTACAGCCTTTTCCAACTGGAGAAAACAGTGTGTCCTTATGCACAATGGCCATTTAGCCCAGAGCATGGTATTCTGGCATCTGTGTGGGTGGAAGGCACTGGTACACCATTCAGCAGATAGCCTGTAAAGCTTTATGAGAGGCTGGAACAGTGGCAGCTGGTCCATAAGGGGCTCAGGAGCACCGCCCCCTAATCTCCATGTGGGGTGCCAGACACAGATTTGATTTTTTTTTTTTCATTTTTTGAAGCAGATGATTATAGCCTGCGGCTCTAATTTGCTTCAAAAAAGGTCGGGCTGGGGGCACAGAGCAGCACGCCCTGAGCCTACCCACTTGTGACATTAGCAAATCAACATTCAGTATTGTCTTCCTGCTTCTTCTCAAGGCCAATAAGGACAGGAAGTGGGTCTTAGGACTGTATTGGCCGGGAGGAGAAGCCACCCACGACCCGGATGAAGTGTGGACCTGGCGGGGGGGGGGGGTTATTTGCATCCCCCCCTCCAAAAAAAAAAATGGAGCACCAGCCGCCACTTGGCTGGAAGCTGCTGCAGATGACTGGAGCTGGATGGTGCACCAAATGGTATTAATGTTTTGGGGCAGCCTAGCAATATACACTTTAGTAAAATGTGCCCCCTGTATTATTAGAACAGAGAATTAGGGAACATTTTTGCAACAGACAACACAGGCAAAAAGAAAAATGTGAGTGTGATTCTAACCCTTCCCAATACATCGGACTGTAGATAAATAAATGGGTAGAATTAAAGCGGAGTAGGAGGCACATTCAAGCTGAGGTCCACCCACCCCTGCAAGTGGGGACAGGGTACCTGCCAAAGACCGGTATCTGCTCCCCCTCCCCCGAAAGGTGCGAAATGTGGCTGCCAGGAAGCGCATGCCAATATCTAAGATGGCAGCCATAGAAGATCCCCTGCGTTACATGTCCCACTAAGAAGAGCTGTGCGGCCACGCTTTTGTGGACCAATGCACATGCGCAAATGCAGAAGGGCGTGTGCGTGTGTATGAGCCTTAAAGGCCCATACACACGATCTGACTTTTTGACAACAAACATGCAAATTAGCTGTTTTAAGGCAACATCCGACCGTGTGTACGATCCATCAGATAAACTTTTTCCGTTTTCATCAGACTTTTATTGGCTGTGCGAACGACAAACTTTCCGGCAACAAAAGTCAGATGGAGCAAAGTCCGATTGTGTGTACAGAAAACCATCGGACTCAAATCCAAAGTACAAACACGCATGCTCAGAACCAATGCAAAAGATCAGACAGCAATACAGAAGTTGACCAAAGGGTGGCGGTAAAGAGCAGAAAAAAACATGATTTGGTGAAAGTTGGCTGAAAAAGTCCTGCCGTAGGTATGCAATACAAGTTCACGGCCGACGCCCTTTGTACAAAAATCCACGGGAAACTTTGTACAAAGTCTGATCGTGTGTATGGGCCTTAAGCATTACAGGCCTACAATATAAATTGCCAAATTTCCATGCAAAATAATGTACCGCTTTCAGCATCAAAAAATCTGACATAATCATGCCACGGGAGGTTAAAGTATCATAGATTAAAAAAAAAGGAACTACAGAAGAGAGGCTATGATTGTACAAATTACTAACAATATATACAAAAATAAAAAAAAATTGATCATAATTCTATTAAAATTAAATCCATCACGTACACAAACTTGTTTTGGTATGACGTAAAATTAGTTAATAGTTGTCAAACCAGGAATTCAGAAACCACTGAAAATTCATCTTACCTTACTCATCTCAACATTCAGCTACACATAATGGAGACCTGATGAGATAATTAGCCAAGCTGCTCCTATTAATGAATAGGGCTTAAAACACCAGTCCTCAGACCGGCGAGTTCTTGCAAGAAATTAACTTTTAATTTAGCAATAATAGTAATATAATCACTCCTTCCAACAGATGTCTGATATGGGGGGGGACAATATCATATGGTGAGGCGGTTTAAACACAGCACCTGCTGATTGAATGTTTCTGGATACGGATCGCTCCCTTCCATGGTCTTTCAGCAGGTGCTAGTGATCCCAATTTTTTCTTTTGCAGACCATATGAGTTTAGGCCCATACACATGATTTAGAAAACCGCTCGTAGGATAATCTGATCATTCGTACAGAGTTTACGAGAGCCAATCACAACAGTTCATCCGATATCCACTAGGACAAGCACAACAATTTCTCATACAATACCAGATCGTATGATTTCCATTCAATCAGTACAGTTGTCATTCGAAAATATAATACAAATACACTACAACACATTTTTTTTATTCTGTTGTACGAGAATTTTCCTAACTTTAGTAAAACTTTTCAGTTTCTATAGTAGCACTCAAAAAAAAACAAAAACAAAAAAAAAACAGGGCGATCGTTGGTACGATAATCTCATCGTGTGTACCAGGCATTAGGCTTAAAGCGGGATTCCACCCTAAAGTGGAACTCCCGCTTTTCGGAACCCTCCCCCCCTCTGGTGTCACATTTGGCACCTTTCAGGGGGGAGGGGGGGTGCAGATACCTGTCTAAGACAGGTATCTGCACCCACTTCCGGCATAAACTCCCGTGGGAGTTTACGCAAGTTCCTGTCCCGGCGCGCTGTCTGCTGGGACACACACGTCTCCCGGCAGACAGCGCTGAAGATTCTCATTGCGCCGCGCAACTCGTGCATGCGCAGTAGGGAATCGGGAAGTGAAGCCACTTCCTGATTCCCTCACCGAGAATGGCGCCGGCTACAGCAGAGAGCCGAGCGAGTAATCGGCCTCTGCTGCCGACACCGCTGGAACCAGGGACAGGTAAGTGTCCATTTTTTAAAAGTCAGCAGCTGCAGTATTTGTAGCTGCTGGCTTTTAAATTTTTTTTTTTCAGTACAGTCCCGCTTTAAGCCTCATACACACGATCGGGCCGTGGACCAACTTTCCCGTGGATTTTTGTCCAAAGGGCGTTGGCCCCAAGTTGGTCTTGCATACATCGGACTTTTTAGGCAACCAACACGAACGTACTGACGTTTCAACGTACTGACGACACTTCAAAAGAGGACGTTCGAATACTCCAGCGCCACCTTTGGTCAACTTCTATATTGTTGTCTGATCTTTTGCATTGGTTCTGAGCATGCGTTTTTGTACTGTGGACAAAAGTCCGATGGTTTTCTGTACACACGGTCGGACTTTGGTCCATCGGACTTTTGTAGGCAGAAAGTTGGTCCGTTCACACAGCCAACAAAAGTCCGATGAAACCTGGAAAAAGTTGGTCCGATGGAGCGTACACACGGTCGGATTTTGGTCCAAACCAGCTAATTTGCATGTTGGTTGTCAAAAAGTCTGATCGTGTGTACGGGCCTTTTGAGTGTACATTTGTGGTTTGGGGGTGCCAGGCGGTAACACCTGCGGTTGAGCCACGTGTCTACCTCTCCCCCAAGCTGCAAAGCCAGCCATTCGAGGGTATGCATGCTGTTGCTGCGATGCTTTTCCACTATTGCTTTTGGAAGGCAGCACCATCTACCTACTCAAGTGAATGGGGATCCGGTACAATCACATGCAATGCACGCAGACACAGAGTGGCAATGTTGGCTTTTAAGGGGTAAAAACAGGCAGTGAGGAGGCAACATAACACGCTTTGAAAAGCAACACTAGTGCAGCCAAGGGGTGGGAAATCAGGCAGTTGAGCACGGTTTTGCTACCACAATGCTTTTCTTTGCAGCCGCAGCAAAAATTACAGCCTGCCATCGCATTTGGTAGACAGTACTGTCGCCAAACTGGACCCATTAACATTAACAAGGCCATGCCACAATGCCGCAACCACGTGCACAAAATATTGCCTCCCAGCCAGCCGCCCTCTAAAACGTGATCACTTTTCAGAGGGGTGGAAAGGGCTGCTGCATTTGAGAACAAGCCCTTAGAAATGATATTAGAGGACCATTTACCAAACGGAGTGAACCAATTCAGATTTAAAGACAAGATATTCTATTGATCAGGATTGTCTTTTGAAAAAAAACAGACTCACCTCACTTTAAACTGACCCCGCCAGCACAGTGAAGAAAGATGAAACACCCTGGAAAAATTGTTTAACTTGAGTACCATACCGCTTCATTACCAGGTGGTGCGATTGGTCACATAATTGTACACAAGTGATGGCTTCCATTCATTGTGTACTATTGTGATTGGTCACAGGGATCACATGGTAAAGACAGGTCCAATCACAGCCCATCTGTACCATGTGAATATGTGTGGCCAATCGCAGCTAATCACAATCGTAAACACTGAATGAATACTATTCATTCAGGAAAAAATGGTTGCTTAGAACAGTGAAATTCATATATATATATATATATATAAAAAAAAAAAAAAATCCTCCCCAGACTACTATTACTATTATTAGTGTAACTATGATAACACTGCATTGCTCTGGTCACAGTTTATTATAGCGAATTATAGCGTCCCTGATCACCGCCACATCAGATGACATATGATGACATTGACAGTGACAGTATGTTAGAAAAAAAAAAAAGATATATTTTTTTAATCTCTTAATTTTTTTTTTAAAAAAATGACAAAAAAATACAATTTAAAAAAAACTCGTTGTGCAAATTGTAGCCTCTCAGTTTCTTAGCTGACAGGATTGGCACCCGGTGTGATCTTCTGCTGCTGTTGCCCATCTGATTCAAGGTTCGTGTGTGTGTGTGGTGCATTCAGAGATGGTTTTCTGTATACCTTGGTTGTAACGAGTAGTTATTTGAGTTCCTGTTGCCTTTCTATCATCTCAAAACCAGTCTGCCAATTTTCCTCTGACATCAACAAGGCATATTTCTTCACACAACAGCCGCTCACTGGATATTTTCTCTTTTTCTAACTATTCTCTGTAAATCCTAGAGATGGTTGTGCGTGAAAATCCCAGTAGATCAGCAGTTTTTAAAATACTCAAACCAGCCCATCTGGCACCAACAACCATGCCACTTTCAAAGTCACTTAAATCCCCTTTATTCCCCATTCTGATGCTCGGTTTGAATTTCAGCAAGTCCTCTTCACCATGTCTAGATGCCTAAATACATTGAGTTGCTGCCATGTGATTTGCTGATTAGTAATTTGCGTTACCAAGCAGTTGAACAGGTGTACCTAATAAAGTGGTGTACCTTTATTATATATACTATAGATAGACACACACTTTTTTTTTTATTTATTATATATACTATAGATACACATATACACTGTATAGATAATTAATATCTGCCTGAAGTTTAGCTTTATCCACCTGTTCATCTTTGATTTTAATGTGACTGCTGACAAAAGGTTAAATTACATAGCAGCAGGAGATTAGACTGCACGTGTAATTTGTCCCTTACTTTACATAGTAATTATTTGCATGATCTCAGTTTACTAACCGATTTAGACAGTTGCAGGTGGCTGGTGATTGATGTCAGAGGGCCACTTATTTCCTTGCCTAAAAAAAAGTCATTAAAAACTTTCTAAAACGGTTATACTAGGGTGAGCATTGTGCTACTGCCTCATCCAAAAGGGCCCCTTCTTTGCCATTAAAAGATGATCATTGTGAAAATCACAAACATCTGAGAAATTTATTTACAACCAGTCTTTTCTCTTATTTGATTATTTTTTTTTTAAACAAAAGCAAAACACCTTGTAGATATCTAATACATTTTTTTTGCTATGCTTGCCAGCAACCTCTAGTGACCATAATTTTTCTGAAATACCTGAAATCAGGAAATACCACATTATGTCCACTAGATGGAGCTGACGAGCATTGAAAATAAACATTAGACACAATACAATACAGTTTTTATAAATAGACCCCTATAAGGAGTGACAGACCCTACCAAGAGAATAGGGGACGTTTGCCTGTCTACTCATCTCACTAATGTTTAGAATGCCTTATATCCACACCCATTAAACTATTAGTTCATGAGCCCATAAAATGGAGTCTAGAAGATTATATGTACAGTATGTACCTAAGACATACAAGAAGTCACTGGATATCTGGTAGTTACAGTATCAGCAAAACATACAAAGAATTGATCAGCAACTGGCTAGTTGTCCAATGCCCAGTAGGTGGCCATTTGGTTTATAAATGCTCATCTTGTTCAGTTTAAGGAAGCCTGTGCGAGTTCAGTTAAACTCACAAATTTCACTCCCACATGTCAGTCCCGATTTTGGCCACAATTTCAGAGACATATGTGCAGGTTTCTGCACAGATGTGAAAATCAAATCGCAGCCCGAAATGGCAAAAATCAGTACAGAAACTACTTTTTGCGATTTCGGGCTGCGATTTACATTGTACAGAAACTACTTTTTGCGATTTCGGGCTGCGATTTACATTGTACAGAAACTACTTTTTGAAATCGGTGCAGCGCCGCAAATGCGGCTTGGCACCGATTAGGACGGTGCCATTGACGCCAATTGCCACCGATTTGACATATCAAATCGCATGTCAAAACGCTCCAGTGTGAACCCGGGCTAACAGGCATTAATGCCTTGTACACACGGTCGGAATTTCTGATGGAAACAGTCCGATGGGAGCTTTTCAATGGATTTTCCGACCGTGTGTATGCCCATCGGTCTTTTTCTGTCGGAATTTCCGACGGACTTTGGATTGAGAACCTGTTCTCAATTTTTCAGACGGAAAACCTTTCTATCGGATTTTCCGATCGTGTGTATGCAATTCCGACACGCAAAATTTCCGGCGCATGCTCGGAAACAATTCGAAGCATGCTCGGAAGCATTAAACTTCCCTTTTATAGTGCTGTCGAACGTGTTTTATGCCGCTGTGTTACTGACCGTCGGAATTTGGTGTGATCGTGTGTAGGTAACACAGCTTGGGCGAAATTCCGTCGGAGTTCCGACGGGAAAACCATCAGAGCTTTTTCCGACGAGAATTCCGACCATGTGTACGCGGCATAAGAAGCCTTCTTAAACTGATGTATGTATCTTTCAGCCCCTAGTTAGGATTACTGAATACAAGTCTTAATGGGAGTGCTTGATGTAGCATTTAAAGCAGAACTTGGGGGAAAAGCAAATGTATAAATACAAGTCATGTGTATTCTTCCTTGAATCTTGGTGTGCTTTGTGTATTTTCTCCAAATCTGTGCAGTAATCCAGTGAAACTTTACCTCTGTAAAGGAGCTTCCTGTAATAAAGACTGGTCATTGCATGTCTCTCCTTGTGCAGGGTGACTGGTCTGGTCTCCGCCCCCTTCTGTACTTTTCTGCAGACAGGCTGTGGTGGGTGGAGCCTGATGGTCCCTCCCACAGCTCTGCTCAGACTATGTACAGTGGAACCTTGGATTACGAGCATAATCCGTTCCAGGAGAATGCACGTAATCCAAAGTACTCGCATATCAAAGCGAGTTTCCCCATTGAAGTCAATGGAAACTAAAATAATTTGTTCCGCATTGACCTCAAATGGCATGCAATACCAAGAGCCTCGGAAACGGCCGGAAAGGCCCGAGGACACCTCGACTGACCTCGGCAAACCTCGGGAAGACTCCATTCCCTATCGGCGCCCCCCCCCGCAACTCAGGCCAAACGTGGTACTGCACACGCTTTGGCATGAATTGTGCTAGTTTTGCGAGACAACACTTGCAAACCGAGTTAAGATTTTAAAAAATACAGTGCTCGTATTGCGAAACACTCGTTAACCGCGTTACTCGCAATCCGAGGTTCCACTGTACTGCGCAGCGATGACATTGCTATTTTTACAACGTAATAACTGAATTTGCAAAGGCATTTGGAGCACGTAAAGTGGATTTATATCATTTGTGGCCATTGAGGAATGTATTTAAATAAAATTTTTTTACCCAGAGTCCAACTTTAAGCATGGCTTTGACCTAGGTCTGACGTGTTTCAACATGACTTAGGCTCCATTCACATCTGGGCATCCTGGAATCACGGCAAGACGCATTTGCAATGCCATTGGTTAGCCTTAGGGCTTGTTCACATTGCTCTTCAGGGAGTATCTGATAAGCAGACAATACAACGCCTACCCGTTGCCTATCAGATACTCCCTGAGGAGCAATGCAAACCAATACTAATGTGAACGAGCCCTAAGGCTGACCATACATGCATGTTACAGTCTGACTGAGGAGGAGGTTTGCCTTTAGATTGCGGAAAGGGTTCTTTACCATTAGAGCAGTAAAAATGTGGAACTCCCTTCCCCGGGAAGTGGTACTAGCCGAGAGTGGGCATAGTGCCTGCCAAACGTGGCCATTCAAGTGAATGAGGCGGCTCTGCAAGTGCCCCGCAACCATGTACAGTGTGGGGTGCTAGTGCAGCGATCGAGGGGTTAAAGCAGGTGGTAAGCAGCCAATAAAAAGCCTACTCGTTGCCTACCACCTGCTTTAACCCCTTGATCCCTGCACTAGCACCCCACACATGGTTGCGGGACACGTGCAGAGGGGTCCCATTCACTTGAATGGGTCATGTTTGGCAATAACTACACCCACCGAAAGCAACAGGGTATAATTCCTGCATGTCTGCAACCCTGGCCACAGTCTCTGCAGCTAAAGTTGGTAGCAGAGTGGGGGGGTGGGGTGTGGCTCAATGGCAGCTGCTAGTGTGAACAAAGTAGCCCGTAAGGCTCAATGCACACTGAAGCTCATAAACAGCAGTTTTTGGGAGTTTGGGCTTTTTTTTTTTTTTAAACAGCCCATAAACTCCCCTCTATGTTATTCTCACATGGAATAACATGGAAGTTTTTGGACATTTATCAGCAGTGGAGTTTATGGGCTGTTGTCTGAACGCCTTAAAATCACATTCAGGAGCTGTTTTTCTGACCACAAAATGCTTAAAAACTATTAACGCTGATAAACGTCGATAAACATTTAAAAACGTGGCTCAGCAGCGTTTAACGTTTTTGTTCTATTAAAAAAAAAAAAGATTTTAAACAAAAACACTAAAAACCCTATTAAACGCTATTGCAAAAAAAACATTAAAAAACATTGAAAGACTCACTGCAAAGCTACTGCCGTTTTTTTTATAACATGATTTTAATGTCCAGTGTGCATGGAGCCTAAACGTTTTTTTCTTTTAAAGCTGCCTGATACCAGGGCCGTCTTTTCGCATGGGCACGCTGGGAAGTTGCCCGGGGGCCCCACCTGCCCAGCGACCTCAGCCAGGGCCGGACAGGCCTACCGGGATACGGGAAAATTTCCCGGTAGGTCGTCTGCCCTTGGGCCACTTTGAGTTGCGGCTGCAGTGCTCCGTTCTTTCCCTCTCTCCTCCTCCTGTGTATCACGGAGCTGGCTGGGTCTGTGTTTGGTGGCCGCGCTGTAACAAGGTCCCGCCCCCCTAGACCGGCTCATGTAATAGTAGATTGAATCAGTGTTCCGCCTGTCACATGAGCCGGTCTAGGGGGGCGGGACCTTGTTACAGCGTGGCCGCCGAACACAGACCCAGCCAGCTCCGTGATACACAGGAGGAGATGCCCACTGTGTGTGTGTTAAGAGGCGATGGCGAGTCTGTATTAATGGCCACAGTGAGGCTGCAGTGGTAGGCACAGTGAGGGATGAATTAGAGTGGAGACTGCAAGCCAGGCCTTCTTGTCCAACATCAGTGCCTGACCTCACAAATGCGCTTCTGGAAAAATGGTCAAACATTCCCATAGACACTCCTAAACCTTGTGGACAGCCTTCCAGAAGAGTTGAAGCCGTTATAGCTGCAAAGGGTGTGCCAACTCAATATTGAACCCTACGGACTAAAGCCTCGTACACATGATCCGATTGTTGGCAGACAAAGCATCAGACTTTTGTCCGAAGGGTGTGTGCAGGAACTTTTCTTGAATACAAACGGTACACAATTGTCGGCCAACAAACACGAGCACAGTGACGTACTACAAGGAATTTCAGCCCTTGAGCGCCACCCTTTGGGCACCTTCTGCTAATGTCGTGTTTGGTGAGCATTGATTCCGAGCATGCGTGTTTGTACTTTCAACTTGTGTGACGGACTTGTGTACACACGATAGGAAAAATCTGACCATTGTCTGCCGAAAAAGTACTAGTTTGTCAGCCAACATTTGTTGGCGGAAAGTTGGCCAACATTTGTCTGATGGAGTGTACTAACGGTCGGATTTTAGGCCGGTCTGTTATCACACAATTCCCTGCCGAAAATCAGATCGCGTGTACGAGGCTTAAGACTGGGATGCCATTAAAGTTCACGTGCGTGCCAAGGAAGGTGTCCCAATACTTTTGCTAATATATTGTATACTGTGAATGTTTACAAGCTAAGCCAAGAAAAAAAAAAAATGATTGCTTTCAGTATATCATCTGCTCCAAATTAACTATCCCTCTCAATGTATATCCAAATTCCAACTCTGCGACATACTAAAAATCATCCAAGTTATTCTTCCAAGCCCCTAAAGCTGCCTTATTATCCTACAATCCCCAGCCCAGGAATTTAACATTAGAATATTGTTCTGTGTGTTACCATCTCACCCCCGTGGTGCCTACAACAAAAATGCAATAAACTCAGAGGAACCCTGCAGGAATGCCGTCAGTACGGTAATGTCACATACATTCCACATCTCATACCGACAAACAAGCCTGTAGCTTTTCCTTTCATTGGAAACATTTGTACGTAATGTAAAGCACACGTCCGAACCCTACTGACAGCTTTACACGCTCTCCGATGGGCATTATTGGATTATGTAAGCCGTCATAGACAGCAGATATAATGATCGCTTCATTTGAAGAGGAGAAAGACGGGGGGGGAAGTACAAACCCTTCATCAAAAACCGCAGAACTAAACCATATGGTAACGCTTGGCAATAAACCACAGAAGCGATAAAAAGTAATCTATAAAGCTGAGTGGTGCAGGAACAATAAGACGCCTTTTACAGCCAGGTTGGAGAAGAAAGTAATTAGGAAATATTCCAGGAAAAGTGCACTAAATGAATTGGACTCCGGTTATCCCCGACCCAAATCAATGGCATCTTTTTACAGTTACAAAGCAGGACTGTGGCAGATATATAGGAACATTATCCTTAGTGACAGGACTGATTCAGGCGCCAACTACAAAGAACTATATAGCGTGCGAGTCAACAAAGGGGTTATTGGTGCGACAGAAATCTGCGGCTGCCGGACTTCAGATCTGTACAAGCTTCTCTGTACCATCCATGTATTGGAATAACAGTCCGTAGAAGACGAATTCAAGCTGAGGATTGAGCACTAAATGGACATCTGATGGATCTTGTCCAGCAACCAGCTACAAATGGACGAAGGACAGTTAGTAACATACCGCCCAGCTTTTTGGAATGGAGATCGGGGACAACATTTAGCACAAAGTATGTAGGAAAAGGACACTCAGTAACGCCAATCACAATTTGTTATACCTTGTGGTGTGTTAATGCACATTATAATAGAGTTCTAGACTGCATTCCATACATTGTTGAGATCAAGGCAAGTGGATGGTGGTGGTGACAATAATTAGTGGTGCCATGCAATACCCCAGAGCACTGGGCTCCAACTGATCTGGCCCTTGGTGCAATATTTTGTCCTCTGACACCAACAAAGGGGCACAATTTCCCCCCCCCCCCCACACACACTAAGGGGGCACAATTCCTCCACCCCCCCCACACACACACCAACAAGGGGCACAATCCCCCCACACACACACACCAACATAGGGGCACAATCCCCACACCCCCCAACATAGGGGCACAATCCCCACACCCCCCAACATAGGGGGACAATTCCTCCCCCCCACACACACACCAACAAAGGGGGACAATTCCCCCCCCCACCACACACACACCAACAAAGGGGGACAATTCCTCCCCCCCCCCACGCACACCAACAAAGGGGGACAATTCCCTCCCCCCCCCACACACACACCAACAAAGGGGTACGATTCCCCCCCCCCCACACACCAACAAAGGGGCACAATTCCTCCCACTGACGCCATCGATATACAGACTCTCCTTAACAACTTCCAACCAGCTCTTGCTTTTACTTTATGGGGACTGTACATCTTTGTTTTGAACAGTACAGGATTTTTGTTGTTTATATTTTTGTGTTCTGTACTTATGCATTTTAAAACAAGTTATTGAGTTGGAGTTGTGTTTAGTCTTTTTTTTCCATCATACAGGACAGTAGTTAAGAATGCTTAAAATATTGATTACATGTGGCTCCTCGTTTAACGACCTGGTCGCTGGAACGGAACCTGGCCATTGAGGAGAGCCTGTAGTGGATAATTGTAAGAAGGTGCCATCATCCCAACAACTTGTATTGGGTAAAAATGCTTAATTGTGGGACTATATAAGCATAGGCGGAGAAAGTTTATTTACTTTATTTATTTTTTTAAATACAAGTATTGCGTTACTTTAACTGACAATTGCGTGGTTGTGCAACACTATACCCAAGTACAATTAATATCCTCTTTTTCCCCCACAAATAGAGCATTTTTTTGGTGGTATTTGATCACCTCTGTGTTTTTTATTTTCTACAAAGAACAACCGACAATTAAAAAAAATATATATATATTTTTTAACTTTCTGCTCTAAAACATCCAATAAAAAAAATAGTTTAGGCCAATATGTATTCTGCTACATATATATGGTAAGAAAATCCCAATAAGCGTATATGGATTGGTCTGTGCAAAAGTTATAGCGTCTACAAACTATGGGATATTTTTATTTATTTTTTACTAGTAATGGCATCGATCAGCGACTTATGGGACTGCGATATTGCAGTGGACAAATCAGACATATAACTGACACTTTTTTGGGAACCAGTGACACCAATACAGTAATCAGTGCTAAAAATATGCACGGTCACTGTACTAATGACACTGGCTAGGAAGGGGTTAATATCAGGGCGATCAAAGGGTTAACTGTGTGCCTAGCTAATGTTTCAGTGTAGTGGGAGAGGAGCTTTCACTAGTGGAAGGCATGGATTGGTGTTTCTGCTTTACAGGAACACAGGATCCATGTCTTCTGTACTGACAGAACGGCAATCTGCCTTATGACTGACGTTCTGCCTGTGTGCCCCACAATCAGCGTCACTGGAAGACATCGGGTCAGTGTGACTTGCTGATCAGCTCCAGCAGTTTAAAATCTCAGCGGGAGCAATCCGCCGGCAGAGCACACCCGCGCCTGATACCCAGAAGTGCAGGATCACATACATATATTTGATCCTGCGCAGCCTTTCTGTAGCAGTAAATATGCTATGGGGTGGTCAGAAAGTGGGTAAAAAGACCTTTATACAAAAATACTAAAAAAATAATACATGTACATCAAAAGCAGCTTTGCATTTAATAGTACAACGATGTGAAACAAATGAGGGTTTGGTATACAAAAACAGATGAAGAGGCCTCTGACGTGTTTTGAGGATTATATCTCTTCTTCAGAAGTGCCTAAATCTGAATGCGAACAACCCATCTATGGGAGGTATATAGGAGAGGAAAGCCACAATGTTAAAAACCAAGAAACTCTACTGTCGCCATCTCAATATTTCCTTCAACTTAAAACTAGGGGTCTAAAAAGCCACTGCAGCACAACTGCTGGGGTCAGAGTGGACAGAGAGAAGCATCTCCTAGGTTTGTTCAAAAAAATATTATTAAAATTACTCAAGGGAGTACAAAGGGCCGCTAATATTAGACCATTGGACTCTAGGTGCGAGGCCTGATCAGACCAAGACATAGCCAGCACATATAACCAGACTCGATGTGCAGCTGGTGTCAGTCAGCATCGCATGCAGCGGCAGCATGGCACAGCAACCCATTTTCGATGTACATGTATTCTTTTAAAATATTTTTGTATAAATAAAAGTCTTATTACTCTTTAAAAAAAAAAAACAACAAAAACTATGCCAACTCTATGCCTATATAGTCCCACAATACAAAGCGTTTTCCAAATACTGACACCAACGATGGGGCACAGTTCCTTCAAGTGACAACAATGGGGAATAATTCCCCCCCCCCCCCCCATTAAACCAACGATGGGGCACAATTCCTCTCACTGACCACCAAAAATCAGGCATTGTTTATGCCCACTGATGCCGGGACATTTTCTACTTGCAATGGCCACAATCCGGTCCCCCTAAAGTCTAAACTGGCTCTTTAGAAAGTTTGGAGACCCCTGCCCCAGAGGATACCAGCGCACAACTGAAGATCAAAAATGAATGTGGGTTTATTCACATTGCGTCACAGTGCGGAGGGGCCCCACTACAAGGATATTTTTGGGTTGTGCCCAAAGTTGGGCTTTAGGAAAAAAAAAACAGGAGTCACCAACACTCAACTGAAGATCAAGAATCAATGTGGGTTAAATCACATTGTGTCATCTGTCACATACAGTTTTGGGGCCTTGAGTGGGCCCTTCCTCAAGACAACACAGTGACCACTATATCGCCTTGAAGAGGGAACCTTGCAAGGCTCCAAAACGTTGGCTGCATCTAACAGGTATGACGTAATGTGATGCGAATTAACCGACATTGACTCTTGATCTTCAGTTGAGTGTTGGCGACTCTTCTTTTTCCTTAAATCCAAACTTTGAGCCCAACCGAAAAAAATACCCTTGTAGTGGTGCCCCAGCACTTCAATGAGAGGCTGTAATACATACATGTCTTCCTCCAGCTGACTCTAGTGCTGCTCTATTAACCCTGCACTGAACGTGGTGGAGACAGGAGTGCAACCATGGCTGGAAGCAGCTTACACAAGAGGCAGTGGCGGACCAGTCACAAAGATTGAGGGAGCCTGCTGGATCGAGGAGAAGGTGAACTACAGCTTATTTTGCCACCTTTAACTTGCAGAGGGTAATTTTTTTATTTTTTTTTTTAACTCGATTCCTTTCAAATGATAAGATCCCATTATTTAAATAACATTTTTATAGAGGTTTATGTCTCAGACCAACAACTGAAGAGAAAACAGGGGTAGAGTAATTTGTCTCCAAATTGAGAATGTCGGGAGCCTTGGTGTAACTGATCATCGGCACAAAGTGACCAAAGTTTTCTTTTGTCAAAGTCATGTAGACTCGCACTGTCAAAGCACAGCTGCATCAGATCGGGGCATCACTTACAATCAGACAACATAGGAAGACAAGTACTGGAACTGTTGCTTATTTTATGCTAATGTTTTAAAATTTTGGGAAATCTCCATGTTACTCACCACTTTTTTTTTTTTTTTTTTAATTTTTTTTTTTTTTTTTTTTTAAGAAAATAAATTTTTCTCCTAGATTGTAAGCTCTAACAAGCAGGTTCCTCTGATTCCGCCTGTATTGTAATTGTACTGTCTGCCCCGAAGTTGTAAAGCGCTGGGCAAACTGTTGGCGCTATATAAATCCTGTATTATTATTATTATTATTATTATTATTATAATAATTTAATAGCATAGAAACCCAACTGGCGAGATTGAAATTACCCCAGAAGCTTGCTCGCCAATGCCTCATAAATATTACAGCTTGCGCCTAACTTAATTTTTTTACTACGATCTATGGCTCCTTAAGGGTACTTTCACACTGGGGCAGGAGTCCGTTAGCAGTAAAGCACAGCTAGTTAGTTTTAGCAGCGCTTTTCGGCCGCTAGGAGGGCATTTCTAACCCCCACTAGTGGCCGAACAAACAGTTAAATGTGCCCGTGTTGCAGCGCTTCCAAATCGGTTTACAGGTGCTTCGGAAGCAATGCCCATTCATTTAAATGGGCAGGGGCGGTGTAGAAATGGTGTATACACTGCTCCTACACCACCCCAAAGATGCTGCTTGTAGGACTTTTTTCCTATCCTGCAAGCGCACTGCTCCAGTGTGAAAGCACATGGGGAGGCGTGCATGGCACTTTTCAGGCGCTAAAACGCCTAAAAAGCACCTCAGTGTGAAAGGGGTCTAAAAGTTATAGGTCTCTCCAATACACACGGACTGGCTCTGAGATTCTGGATTTGCATGCCCTTCTCTCAGCAGCCAGTGCATGCTGAAACTTTTAGTTCCTCAGCAGTTCTAGCACTATTCATAGCAGGAGTGTAGAGCAAGGATTCAGTTCAAAGTTCAATACACATGCAAGAATCATTTTATTTTACAACTCCTTGTATTTTAGCTGACGTGTGTTTGTATAAGTGATAGGAGTGGCAGGCAGAGATAGTACAGAGAACAGGGGAACGTCACCCAGCCTCTGAATGTGTGTAATCTATGTGTGTGCATTTTAATTACATTAAGGCCCCATTCACATCTTTGCACATGTTTTACACCCAAGCCTACGCACAACGCTCAGCAGTAGGAATCCAATTTGTTTCAATACAGGCTGTTGACATCTCCACGCAAAGTCACATGAAGCTTTAAAAAGGTATAGAAATTTTTTTGGAGCAGTGTTTTTTTTTTTTGACCTCAGACTTCAATGGACAAATCTGTAAACTTGCGACAAACTTTTTTGTGCGTTTTTGCCCTGAACAACTGTTCTGCTCTGTGCTCCTCCCAGGTGCACCCCAGAAGCCTGCATACATGTGCACAAATGCTTGCAAAACAAAAAAACAAAAAAACATGCATATGCACAAGAAAAAAAAAAAAAAAACGTGCCTACTAAGTGTGAATGGGTATTACAGGTATTTATAAAGTGCCAACAGTTTACGCAGTGCTTTACAAACTATGGGGGAGATGTATAAAAACGAAACAAAAAACGAAATACGAACCAATCAGCTTTCAGGTTTTATTGTGAAAGCTTAATTGAACAAGCTGAAGTTAGAAGCCGATTGGCTACCATGCGCAGCTACAGCAGATTCTGAGTGTTCCAATTTTAGTAAATCCCCCCCATATTCACAATCTAAACTCCCTATCTCACATACATACACATACTAGACCCAATTTAGACAGAAGCCAAACAACCTACCAGTGTTAAAACCCATGCAATTACAGGGAGAACATGCAAACTCCATGTAGATACTGCCCTTGTCCAAACCAGTAACCCCAATGCCACAAGGTTATTGTGACATACCCCGCTGAGCATGACCAAAGCCAGTGATGAGTTTTAATACATTATTCATTTTTTTTCCAGTGTGATCTCTTACTGCTCTGTGCCCTGTTGCCATTCTAGAGACAGGGTGGGCAGAGACTCCAGAGATCTGAGCCCATCTACTTTGATCAACAGTGACACCAATCTGGGAACAGACACAGAAAGTACCCAACATACAGAAAGGCTGGCAAATCAAGCGAAAGCAGAAGTGGCACTGTTGCAGAACATCTTTCATCCACTGTAGTTAGAGCTTCTGCAACAAATCTTTTGCAGGTTCACTTTAGGCTGGGATACAGATCTAGAAAAAAAACAGAAGTGGCACTGCTGCAGAACCTCTTTGCTCCTTCTGACCAGCGTAACCCACTATTGTTAGAGCTTCTGCAGCCAATGTTACAGGTTCACTTTGGGTTATATGTTCAGCTAAAGTGACACTGCTGCAGAAGCTCTTTGCTCCCTTTTCCCCTGTGTCATCTTCTGCAGCCAATCTTTTACAGGTTCAAGTTAGGCTGGATTACAGAACCAAAGACAAGTGGCACTGCTGCAGAACCTTTGTTTTCTCTTCCCAGTGTCACCCACTGTAGTTAGAGCTTCTGCAGACAATTTTTTTCACAGGTTCACTTTACAGATCTAGCAAAAACAGAAGTGACACAGCTGCAGAACCTCCTTGTCCCTCAATGTCAGCGAAGAACCCCTTTGCTCCCTCCTCCCTGTGCCATCCACTAGCAAGAGCTTCTGCAGCCAATCTTTTACAGGTTCTCTTTAGGATGGGTTACAGATGCAGATCTAACAGAAGTGTCACTGCTGCAGAACCTCTTTGCTCCCTCTGACCAGTGTAACCCACTATTGTTCGAGCTTCTACAGCCAATCTTACAGGTTCAATTTGGGTTACATGTTACCTAAATCAGAAGTGACACTGCTGAAGAACCCCTTTGCTGCCTCCTCCCTGTGCCATCCACTAGCAAGAGCTTCTGCAGCCAATCTTTTACAGGTTCTCTTTAGGCTATGTTAAAGATCTAGCAAAGACAGAAGTGGCACTGCTGCAGAACTTCTTTGCTTCCTCTTAACAGTGTCAGGCATTAGTAAGCGCTTCTACAAACCATCATTTACAGGTTCTCTTTTGGCTGGGTTACAGACGTAGCTATAAAGTTTCACTGCTGCAGAACCTCTTTGCTCCTTCTGGCCAGTGTAACCCATACCTGCCTGGAGTTTGCATGTTCTCCCTGTGCCTGTGTGGGTTTCATCCGGGTACTTTGGTTTCCTTCCACTCTCCAAAGACATGCTGGTTAATTGGCATCTGTCTAAATTGGCCCTAGTATATGCATGTGAGTTAGGGACCTTAGATTGTAAGCTCCTTGAGGGTAGGGACTGATGTGAATGTACAATGTATATGTAAAGCGCTGTGTAAATTGACGGCACTATACAAGTACCTTAAATAATAATAATAATAATAATAATAATAATAATAATAATAATAATAATAATAACAACAACCTTAATATTATTAATAATAAATAATATTGTTAGAGCTTTTACAGCCAATCTTACAGGTTCACTTTGGGTTACGTTACCTAAATCAGAAGTGACACTGCTACAGAACCCCTTTGCTCCCTCCTTGTGTCACCCACTAGTAAGAGCTTCTGCAGCCAATCTTTTACGGGTTCACTTTGAGCTGGGATCTTGCAAAGACAGAAGTGGCACTGCTGCAGAACCTCTTGCCAATGCCATACACTATTATATAAGCTTCTGCTTATATAACCATTATATAGACCATCTTTTACAGGTTCTATTTGGACAGGGTTACAGATCTAGCAAAGACAGACATGGCACTGCTGCAGAACCTCTTTGCTCCTTGCCAGTGTGTGTAACCCACTATTGTTAGAGCTCCTGCAGCCAATCTTTTTACAGGTTCTCTTTGGACAGGGTTACAGATCTAGTAAAGACAGAAGTGGCACTGCTGTAGAACCTCTTGCCAATGCCATACACTATTATAGAAGCTTCTGCTTATATAACCATTATATAGATCATCTTCTTACAGGTTCTCTTTGGACAGGATTATAGATCTCTAGTAAAGACAGAAGTGGCACTGCTGCAGAACCTCTTCCCAATGCCATACACTATTATAGAAGCTTATGCAGCCAACCCTGAATTTTCGGGACATTTCAGAGCTCCGGTTATTTTTGGTATTTCTCACCCCCGTTAATAGAATCTCTCTCTTGTCTTTTACTTCCCTCTAATAATATAAAGTTACAATGTATCACTGATCGCACACACCTTCCTATGGAATAGGAGAACTACGCTGGCCACTCTCTATGTCATCCCAGGACTGCGATCCGGCCGGTTATTGAATTACCTGCATGTCGGGAAGCGCTGTCTCCGCTCTGTGCTGTCGGTGCGGTGTCCGGGTGCTGTCAGTGGGGTGTCCGGGTGCTGTCAGTGCGGTGCCCAGGCTCCTGTGTCGCCCATGGCTCGGTCCCGTCCTCTATGTAGCCGGCTCTCAGCTGACTGCTCTTTTCTTTGGGCTCTTTTAAAGCTTCCCCCTGTGATGTCACACTCAGGTTTCCTCCCTCTGTAGGTTCTTCAGTGCGGATACCTGAAGGCAGCCCAGTTCCTGCCCAGCCCTCCTCTGTGTCAGGAGGATCGCATTTCTTCATAGCAGTCATGTGAATAAACGCCACCCTTGGCATCCCTTCAGTTATGTACAGTCCTGGTTAGTCACTGCAGGGATTACCTGTCCAGGTAACTTCACACTGGAGCCTGGTTAGTGAAATCTATAATGCCAAATAATGGAAAAATATCTCATACAGATCTTTAATCCACTTGACCTCCTGAAGATCTACCCCCCTTAATGACCAGGCCATTTTTTTGCGATACAGCACTGCGCTAATTTAACCACTTGCTTACTGGGCACTCAAACCCTCCCTCCTGCCCAGATAAAGCTTTTAGTGCTGTCACACTTTTAGCGGGTACACACGATCAGAAATCCGGCCAGCAAAAGTCCGATGAGAGCATTAGTCAGAAAAAGCGACCGTGTGTATGCTCCATCGGACTTTTGCTGGGCAAATTCCCACCAGCAAAATATTGAGAGCAGGTTCTCAATTTTTCGGTCGGAAAAAGTTCTGATCGGAAATTCCAATCGTCTATAGCAATTCCGACGCGCAAAATTCCTACGCATGCTCGGAAACAATTTGACGCATGCTCGGAAGCATTGAACTTCATTTTCTCGGCTCGTCGTAGTGTTGAACGTCACCGTGTTCTTGACGGTCGAAAGTTCCGCGAACTTTTGTGTGACCGTGTGTATGCAAGCCAAGCTTGAGCGGAATTCCATCGGAAAAACCATCCAAGATTTTTCTGATGGAAAATCCGCTTGTTTGTACGCGGCATTTGAATGACAATTACGTGGTCGGGCAACACTGTACCCAAATGACATTTTTTAATAATTTTTTTTTCACACAAATAGAGCTTTCTTTTGGTGGTATTTAATCACCACTGGGGTTTTTATTTTTTACTAAACAAACAAAAAAAAGACGGAAAATTTTGAAGAAACAAAAAAATCATGTTTCATAGTTTGTTATAAAATTTTGCAAACAGGTAATTTTTCTCCTTCATTGATATGCGCTGCTGAGGTGGCACTGATGGGCGCTGATAGGCTGCACTGGTGGGCACTGATAGGCCCAGATAAGGCGGTACTAATAGATGGCACTGGTAGGTGACACTGATGGGCACTGGTAGGTAACACTGATGGGCAGCACTGTTGATGAGGCACTGATTGTTGATATTGATAGGTGGCACTGTAGGCACTGATAGGTGGAGCTGGTGGGCACTGGTAGGCAGCACTGTTATGTGGCACAGATGACTCTCCTTGATCGGGACTGATGTCCCTCTGACAGCCGCCGGTGATCAGCTTTTTTTTCTTCTCCTCACGCTATCAGCGTAAGGAGAAAAAATATCCGATTACCGGCTCTGTTTACATCACATGATCAGCTGTCATCGGCTGACAACTGATCACGTGGTAAAGGTCAGTATCGACCCCTTAAACCCCATACACACTATCAGATTATCTACAGACTTTTGTCTTCAGATTTACCAAAACCATGTAGTGCAAGGGCCTGCCTAACTGCATACAAATTGAAAATCTTAAGGTTTGACCACATATTATATGGTTTTGGTAAATCTGAAGACAAAAGTCTGCAGATAATCTAATAGTGTGTATGGGGTCTTACTCCGATCTGTGATACAGCCAGTCTCATAGACGCGCTGATCACAGAGCATGCCGTGTGCTTTTTTCTTACTAGTAATGGCAGCGATCAGCGACTTATAGCAGGACTGCGATATTGCGGTGGACAAATTGGACACTAACTGACACTTTTGACATAGTGTGGATTAGTGAGATGAATGCCTCCAACATTGATTGACAGTAGAAAGAATGCTCCTAACATTGGTGGTCAGAAGAGGTCAATGGGAAGAATGGACTTTACTTTGGTGGTAATTTTGATGAATACATTGGTGGTGTATGGGAAGAATGCCCCTTACACTGGTGATGACTGTGAAGAATGCTCCTTACATTGGTGGCTAGTAAGAAGAATTCCCTTTAAATTTGGGGTTAGTAGGACAAATGCGTCTTACGTTGGTGATCAGTGGGAAGATTACTCTTTACATTTGTGGTCAGTGGTATGAATTCTCCTCATATTGGCAGTTAGTGAGAAGAATTGGTGGTCAGTGCAACAAATGCTCCTTACATTGGTGGTTAGTGAGAAGATTTCCCCCTTACGTAATCAAAAGTGAAGAGGGTCCTCACCATCAGAAAATTTTCTGATGACAGAATTCAATGTAAGGTGTTGAATTATTTTGTATGTGTTCTTTCATTTATGAGCATGCCTAGTCTTGCTCTTCAGATTTTTTTTTGGTCAAAAAAACGTACTAATGTAAAGAAAATCGGATGTTGTGGTCACATCAGACAAAAATTCGTAAGCCTGAAAATTCGTAATTGACTGTCAAAAGCAGCATACTAACTAACGAAAATTGGCAGATCGTTCATCGGACAAAGTTTATCTTCTGATTTTCTGACAGTGTGTACGGCCCTTTAGGCTGACTGAGTGTTATCCCCCTTGTCCAGGACTCTCTTTAATATTGATTGGACCCTGGGCAAACATTTTCCTGGGGGCACCCTGGCCCAACACCAGCACCCCCATGGCCCCCCGCTATGCAATTTCTCTCTCCACCTGCTCTGAGGCATACAATAAATAGGTAGACTGCAGTAGTTTACTTCAGCAGATCAGACAGCATTTGGTTGGTTGTCAGAGGTTACAGAATATCATACCACTTACTGACTGGTTGCTAGAGGTTACAGCACACATTACGGCTCACTGATTAGTTGCTAGATGTTACAGCACATAATTTCTACTTGCTTATTGGTTGCTAGAGGTTACTGCACATCATAATCACTCATCCATTGGTTGCTAGAGCTTATTGCACATCATTACCACTCACTGATTGGTTGCTAGAAGTTACTGCACATTATTACTGCTCAATGATTAGTTGCTAGAGCTTACTTCACATCATTACCACTCAATGATTGGTGTTTAGAGTTTACTGCACATCATTACCACTCACCCATTGGTTGCTAGAGGTTACAACACATTATTGCTCACTGATTGGTTGCTAGAGGTTACAGCACATTATTACTGCTCACTGATTGGTCACTAGAGGTTACTGCACATCCTTGCTGCACATTGATTGGTTGCTAGAGGTTACTGCACATCATTACCGCTCACTGATTGGTTGATAGAGGTTGCTGCACATTATTACTGCTCACTGATTGGTTGCTAGAGCTTACTGCACATCATTACCACTTTGTGATTGCTTGCTAGAGGTTACTGCACATTATTACTGCTCACCTATCGGTTGCTAGAACTTACTGCACATCATTACCGCTCATGCATTGATTACTAGAGGTTAGTGCACATTATTACTGCTCAATGATTGGTTGCTAGAGCTTACTGTACATCATTACCACTCACTGATTGGTTGCTAGAGGTTACAGCACATTATTATTGCTCATTGATTGGTTACTAGAGGTTACTGCACATCATTACCACTCACTGATTGGTTGCTAGAGGTTACTTCACAACTCTACTGACAATTAATTGGTTGCTAGAGGTTACGGCACATCCTTGCTGCGCACTAATTGGTTGCTACAGGTTACTGCACAGTATTACCGCTCACTAATTGGTTGCTAGCGGTTACTGCACATTACCGCTCACACATTGGTTGCTAGAACTTACTGCACATCATTACCACTCACCCATTGATTGCTAGAGGTTACTGCACATTATTACTGCTCACTGATTGGTTGCTAGAGTTTACTGCAAATCATTACCACTCACCCATTGGTTGCTAGAGGTTACAGCACATTTGGGCAGAAAAGATGGAGTTAATGAAGCCGACCAGGATTACATTCAAAAACGATACTGTCATTGATCCTAACAAGCAGAGTTTAGCGGCTGAAGAAGTTAAAGTTCAACTCAGCAGGGCAAATGAGCTAATTCAGCTTGTAAATCACACAACATACCAGCTGCCCGCTCATCCATGCCGACCAGTGTTCCATACAGGCAATGCTGGTAATGTTGTTAAAAAGCAGAGGTAAAGAAGAGCAATAGATTTATGTCTCAAACAGCCTTGCACATTTTCTCATTCAGATCGTAACTCTCACCGCCCACTGGCTTTCCTCATCCATGCTGCCTTAGGACTGTTATTGCCTCCTCTCTGCGATCCTCTCTCACTCTTCTGACCGCTGACCCTGCTCATTAGTGTGTTTCGCCAATTCTGCTGTCAGGCAGGGACACCTGCGACAGAGAGTGATTGTGAGGGTGTTGGGCCTCTCAACAATGACAGTGTCCTGGGCAGGTGCCCCGTTTGCCCCACCTTAAAGACAGCCCTGCCCGTGTCTAAGCACAGCACTCAGAAATCTGGGCTTAAGGCAAATGTATTTCCTTTCTCTGCTAATTTTTGTGCTCCTGACCAAATTATGGCTCACTAGACAGTGATGGGTGTGTAGCCAGGTGATGGGCTAAAACACCATGGAGAAGGAGACATTGCTTTTATTTGCCTCTCTCCCTCTACTGAGATACTGATGTTATGCTGCACCATCCTTCTCTGGCCAGCAGAAGGAAAACTGAAGCCAAGCAAGCTCATAGACTTCTATGCAGAGTGCTGAGAATCCAGGAGTAGTAGTTTGAGATGGCAGCCATATAATGGTTACACTATACAGTAAAACTTTGGTTTGCGAGTATAATTTGTTTAGGAAACATGCTTGTAATCCAAAGCACTTGTATATCAAAGCCAATTTCCCCATAAGAAATAATGGAAACTCAGATGATTCTTCCAGAACCATTTATTCATAGGTCTTTCCGTTTATAGTCCATATAAATAAAAAGATTATAGCAATGTGATAGGTTGTGTAACCATAAAATGTCCATTCACAAATGTCAGCCTCCACAAGGGGATTAGATGCAAAATCCAGCAGGAGCTACAGAGTATAAAAGAGAAGAGAGGCGCCTCTAAGTGTAGCAATATGGTTACATTTAATGAAGGTCCAACATTGAGCAACTTACATGGTTGATGATTAAAAGAGGCACATCTAAGTATACAGACATCCGGGGTAAAGTTGTCCACATAGACCGTCCTCCGCACTGCCGGATCTCACCGCTGTCAGTCTACAATCGTGACCGGGAAGACTACCCTGCAGAAGAGTGATCTAAAAGCGAGGGTTGAAGCGCTTGTGGAGCGCAGAGTGGAGGGGATGTGGGGGATGGTCTATGGGGACAGTTTTACCCCGGATGCCTGCATACTTAGATGTGCCTGTTTTAATCATCAACCATGTGAGTTGCTAAATGTTGTACCTTCATTAAATGTAACTATATTGCTACACTTAGAGGCGCCTCTCTTCTCTTTTATACTCAGTTGTGATGTGACGCTACTTGTATATCAAGATATCGCTTGATTATCAAGTCAAAATGTATTAAAAAATGTTGCTTGTCTTGCAAAACGCTCTCAAACTAAGGTTTTACTGTAATGGTTACACTACAGACTCCAATATGCACTGTACAGTAGGAAGAGTGGAGAGAGAATTTTTATTAACCACTTGCCGACCGCCCCCTGTATATATACGTCGGCAGAATGGCACGTACAGGCAGAACCACGTACCTGTACGTGCCATTCTTCCGGCGGGTGGGGTGTCCGATCGGAACCCCCTCCGCCGGCGGGGACGGTCGGCATCGCTTCAGGAGCGATCCGGGACGAGGGGACGGCCAGTGGTTTCTGGCCACCCCCTCGCGATCGCTCCTGGCGAATGAGAAGCTTCCCCTTCCTGTCTATTGTATAGACAGGAAGGCGGAAGTGATGTCACGCTCGGTGCGCCGGTCTATGTGACCGGAACGCAGAGCAGAGAACATGTAAAGGTTAGTGCACAAACAGTACACTGACACCAGTACACATAGGCACACAATCCACCCCCTGTCACCCCCAGATCACCCCCCAGATCACCCCCTCCCCCCCCAGTCACAGTGTCACTAATTGCAGTGATCATTTATTTACTGATCACTGCATTTAGTGTCAGTGTGACTGTAATAACTGTCAGGGCAGTTAGTTTTAGGTCCTAGGTAGCCCCCTACCCCCCCTAATAAAGGTTTAACCCCTTGATTGCCCCTAGTTAACCCCTTCACCCCCTTTTGCCAGTGTCACTAAGCGATCGTTTTTCTGATCGCTGCATTGTGTCGCTAGGTAACCATTTTTTTTTTATTTTAACCGCCATGTTTTATATAGGTTCATAAATAGTTTTATAGGTCAGGTACCCCCATATTACAACCTAAATAAAGGTTTTAACCCCCTGATTGCCCCTAGAGTTAACCCTTTCACCAGTAATCACCGTATAACTGTCACTGGTGACGCTGGTTAGCCAGTTAGTTATTTCGTTATTTAGGTTCCCCGTCAGGTTTTTATATAGCGCCAGGTACCCCCATATATTACCTAATAAAGGTTTAACCCCCTGATTGCCCCTAGTTAACCCTTTCACCCCCTTTTGCCAGTGTCACTAAGCGATCGTTTTTCTGATCGCTGCATTAGTGTCGCTAGGTAACCAGTTTTTTTTTAGGTTAACCGCCATGTTTATATAGGTTCATAAATAGGTTTATAGGTCAGGTACCCCCATATTACAACCTAAATAAAGGTTTTAACCCCCTGATTGCCCCTAGAGTTAACCCTTTAACCAGTGATCACCGTATAAAATGTCACTGGTGACGCTGGTTAGCCAGTTAGTTATTTCGTTATTTAGGTTCCCCGTCAGGTTTTTATATAGCGTCAGGTACCCCCATATATTACCTAATAAAGGTTTAACCCCCTGATTGCCCCTAGTTAACCCTTTCACCCCCTTTTGCCAGTGTCACTAAGCGATTGTTTTTCTGATCGCTGCATTAGTGTCACTGGTGCCGCTAGGTAGCCAGTTTTTTTTTTTTTTTGTATTACTGTTACGGGTGACGCTGGTTAGTTAGCTTGTTTTTTATACTGTCAGGGCACCCGCCATTTATTACCCAATAATGGTTTAACCCCCTGATCGCCCGGCGGGTGATATCAATTAGGTTTTAGGGTCAAATAAGGTCTGCGTCGCCCCAGGTTAGTGCCAGTACCGCAAACACCCACGCGCAAAGCATACACCTCCCTTAGTGGCACAGTATCTGAACAGATCAATATCTGATCTGATCAGATCTATACTAGCGTCCCAGCAGTTTAGGGTTCCAAAAAAACGCATTGTTAGCGGGATCAGCCCAGATACCTGCTAGCACCTGCGTTTTCCCCCTCCGCCCAGCCCAGCCCAGCCCACCCAAGTGCAGTATCGATCGATCACTGTCACTTACAAAACACTAAGCACACATAACTGCAGTGTTCGCAGAGTCAGGCCTGATCCCTGCGATCGCTAACATTTTTTTTTGTGGTAGCGTTTTGATTCAGTCGCTAACAGTCAGGAGCTTTTTTACCTGTGAATCTCAAAAAAATAAAAAAAACAAAAATAGTTGTCGTTTTATTGTTCTCTCTCTCACTCTATTCTCTCTCTATTGTTGCTCTTTTTTTACTCCATTCTATTCTGCAATGTTTTATTATGTTTTATCATGCTTGCTTTTCAGGTATGTAATTTTGTTTACTGTGTTTTAGTGTTAAGCATTTTTTTGTTTTCAGGTGCGCCATTCAGTTGCAGCGCGGATTTATTTATCTTGACAGCAACAGCGTTTGCTCCCACGATACATAAAGCCGCGACTCCAACGCTGTAGGAGGTGATTTCACCACCACAGTTAAAAAAAAGAGCATATGTGCCGAAGCATGGGGGCAGCAGGGGGGGCGGAGGAGCGATTGGCTCCTAATGCCACGTACATACGGTCGAAATTCCGACCGTGTGTACACGGCATAACTTTTGCGGGAGGATGCCCCCATGCATCGGCATATATAAATGGTGCATGTATGCCCATCATTAGAAGTGGGTGGATGAAGGGAGGTATTCTAATGGTGGGCATACCCACCAATCAATCTCTTTTTTTCGTTCAGCCAAGAGGCTGCATGAAAAAAAAAAAGATTACAATATATGTCCAGTATGTTGCTGGACTTTGAATGGTTATACCAGAATGATGCCTGCAGGTTTAGGTATCATCTTGGTATCATTCTTTTCAGCCAGTGATCGGCGTTCATGTAAAAGCAATTCTAGCGGGTAATTAGCCTCTAGACTGCTTTTACAAGCAGTGGGAGGGAATGTCCCCCCTCCCGGATATAAACCGCGCCATTGGGAAATTGGGAAAGCATTTTATCACACCAATCTTGGTGTGGTCAGATGCTTTGAGGGCAGAGGAAAGATCTAGGGTCTAATAGACCCCAATTTTTTCAAAAAAAGAGTACCTGTCACTGCCTATTGCTATCATAGGGGATATTTACATTCCCTGAGATAACAATAAAAATCATAACAAAGAAAAAAAATGGAAGGAACAGTTTAAAAATAGAATAAAAAAGCTAAATAAATAAAAAAAAAAAAAACTAAAAAAAAAAAAAAAAAGCACCCCTGCCCCCCCTTCTCTTGCGCAAAGGCGTACACAAGCGTTGGTCTGGCGTCATATGTAAACAGCAATTGCACCATGCATGTGAGGTATCACCGCGAAGGTCAGATCGAGGGCAGTAATTTTAGCAGTAGACCTCCTCCGTGAATCTAATGTGGTATCATGTAAAGGCTTTTAAAGGCTTTTAAAAATGTATGTAGTTTGTCGCCACTGCGTGTTTGTGCGCAATTTTAAAGCATGTCGTGTTTGGTATCCATGTACTCGGCCTAAGATCATATTTTTTATTTCATCAAAAATTTGAGCAATATAGTGTGTTTTAGTGCATTAAAATAAAAAAAAGTGTATTTTTTCCACAAAAAATGCGTTTGAAAAATCGCTGCGCAAATACTGTGTGGAAAAAAAAAAAATGCAACACCCACCATTTTAATCTGTAGGGCCTTTGCTTTAACAATATATATAGTGTTTGGGGGTTCAACGTAATTTTCTTGCAAAAAAAAAAAATATGTTTTCATGTAAACAAAAAGTGTCAGAAAGGGCTTTATCTTCAAGTGGTTAGAAGAGTGGGTGACGTGTGACATAGGCTTCTAAATGTTGTGCATAAAATGCCAGGACAGTTCAAACCCCCCCAAATGACCCCATTTTGGAAAGTAGACACCCCAAGCTATTTGCTGAGAGCAATGTTGAGCCCGTTAAATATTTTTTTTTTTTGTCCCAAGAGATTGAATAATGAAAAAAAAAAAATATATATATATTTTTTTTACAAAAAGTTGTCACTAAATGATATATTGCTCAAACATGTCATGGGCATATGTGGAAATACACCCCAAAATACATTCTGTTGCTTCTCCTGAGTACGGGGATACCACATGTGTGGGACTTTTTGGGAGCCTAGCTGCGTACGGAACCCCAAAAACCAAGCACCGCCTTCAGGCTTTCTAAGGGAGTAATTTTTTTATTTCACTTCTCACTGCCAATCACAGTTTCGGAGGCCATGGAATGCCCAGATGGCATAAAACCCCCCAAAATGACCCCATTTTGGAAAGTAGACACCCCAAGCTATTTGCTGAGAGGTATTGTGAGTATTTTGCAGATGTCGCTTTTTGTCACAAAGTTTTGAAAATTGAAAAAAAAAAAAAAAAATTTTTTTTTCTTTACTTTCTTCATTTTCAAAAACAAATGAGAGCTGTAAAATACTCACCATGCCTCTCAACAAATAGCTTGGGGTGTCTACTTTCCAAAATGGGGTCATTTGGGGGGGTTTTGTGCTATTTTGGCATTTTATGGCCTTCGAAACTGTGATAGGTAGTGAGGAGTGAAATCAAAAATTTGCACCCTTAGAAATCCTGAAGGCGGTGCTTGGGTTTCGGGGCCCCGTACGCGGCTAGGCTCCCAAAAAGTCCCACACATGTGGTATCCCCATACTCAGGAGAAGCAGCAAAATGTATTTTGGGGTGCAATTCCACATATAACTATGGCATGTGTGAGCAATATATCATTTAGTGACAACTTTTTGAAAAAAAAAAAAAAATTCTTTTTTATTTTTGTCTTTATTCAATCACTTGGGACTAAAAAAAAAAAATATTCAATGGGCTCAACATGCCTCTCAGCAAATAGCTTGGGGTGTCTACTTTCCAAAATGGGGTCATTTGGGGGGGGTTTGTACTTCTCTGCCATTTTAGCACCTCAAGAAATGAAATAGGCAGTCATAAATTAAAAGCGGTGTAAATTCCAGAAAATGTACTCTAGTTTGTAGACGCTATAACTTTTGCGCAAACCAATAAATATACGCTTATTGGCATTTTTTTTACTAAAGACATGTGGCTGAATACATTTTGGCCCAAATGTTTGACTAAAATTGAGTTTATTAGATTTTTCTTATAACAAAAAGTAGAAAATCTCATTTTTTTTCAAAATTTTCGCTCTTTTTCCGTTTATATCGCAAAAAATAAAAATCACAGAGGCAATCAAATACCATCAAAAGAAAGCTCTATTTGTGGGAAGAAAAGGACGCAAATTTCGTTTCGTTACAAAATTGCATGACCGCGCAATTACCAGTTAAAGTAGTGCAGTGCGAAATTGAAAAAAGACCTCTGGTCCTTAAGCTGACAATTGGTCCGGGGCTGAAGTGGTTAAACTGCTCAGGAAAGTTTTTCCTCTTAGCACTGACGGAGTTAGAGGGAGAGCACCTCTGTCTGGATATTTGCATACCAGCAATGGCTATACCAGTGGAGATCTGAGACTGAGAGTGAGGACACTGCAGAGAGCAGCGCAGCACCACCCACCAGTGCCGGTGCTACCAATAGGCAAACTAGGCAGCCGCCTAGGGCGCACTGATGCCTAGGGCGCCTGGTCACTGGTGTTCCTACTCTCTTCTCTCTGCAGCAAGCAACAAAGTCTCAGCATCAGCAGGCACATAGTGTCAGAGTCGCAGCGGCAGCAGAGGACTGTGTCTGTGTCCCGACTCCTGAATGAATGGAAGCAAGCAAACATTCATTGATGGGTGCTGGTGAGGCTGCATTTGATGGGCGCTGGTGGGGCTGCATTTGATGGGCACTGGTGAGGCTGCATTTGATGGGCGCTGGTAGGCTGCATTGATGGGCGCTGGTGAGGCTGCATTTGATGGGCACTGGTGAGGCTGCATTTGATGGGCACTGGTGAGGCTGCATTTGATGGGCACTGGTGAGGCTGCATTTGATGGGCACTGGTGAGGCTGCATTTGATGGGCGCTGGTGAGGCTGCATTGATGGGAGCTGGTGAGGCTGCATTTGATGGGCGCTGATGAGGCTGCATTTGATGGGCGCTGATGAGGCTGCATTTGATGGGTGCTGGTGAGGCTGCATTGATGGGTGCTGGTGAGGCTACATTTAATGGGCGCTGGTGAGGCTGCATTGATGGGTGCTGGTGAGACTGCATTTGATGGACGCTGGTGAGGCTGCATTGATGGGCGCTGGTGAGGCTGCATTTGATGGGTGCTGGTGGATTGCATTTGATGGGCACTTCATTAAAAAGGTGGGGTACACATGGCCAGGGCAAAAGGGGTGGAGTCAGGGGTGGAGCCAGGGGGCGGTAAAATTAGGTTTTGCCTAGGGTGTCAAAAATCCTTGCACCAGCCCTGCCACCCACATCGCAGTACCTGAACCGCTGCAGCAGGGAGACTGCCGTGTCCACTCACCCTCCACTTCCCATTGCTGTTCACCGAAGGCTTTTAGGGAGAGTGTAAATGGAAAAAGGGGTAATTGCGGTAAACTCGTTGCAAAAAACACAAATAAAGTGCTAAAATAATATAGCTGCTACACTAGAATGTGACAACGATTCAAAATGTGATGGGAGTGAGAGTGTAGCGCTGTGATCAAAATGTAAATAAGTGTACTTATAAAACCAAATAAATAATAATGCACAAAGGTGACTCTATATGATGCGCTAATCATAAAAAGTCCAATGTGATAAACCAAGTGGTGTAAACACAATCACGAATGAGAAAGTCCCAAAAAACAGCCAATAGTGATAACAAGACACTGATATCTTGAAGGATCTTCTCATGAACACTTTCTGGGATATAGTAGTAACAAATATGCGCTTACCAGATCCAATGGACCCCCTGTCAGCGACAAAGGGATCAAACGGGCATGGGAAGGCTCAAACAGTCAACAGCCTAGGCGTTCACTGGACTTTTGAGGACAAGCTGGTGGAATCAGCCGGTCTTGTCTGAGGTCTCCCAAGGCGATGAGGACAATCAAATCCAGGTCAGCCAAAGTAGGATGCAAACCACAACTCGGCAGCTTGAACCACAAATCCAGAAGGAGGGATCCACAGCAGAACAGGAGACTGTAATGGCGTTCTATTGCCACATCAAATGTAGATAAAAACTTGCACCGGATACTCCCCCGGTATTAATCAACCAAAAAGGAGAAAAGAAAAAACAAGGGGCTCCAATGGTACAGGTCAAAATGGGAGGGTTTTAATGATAAAAAAAAAACATCAAGGTAACAAATAAAAGTGATCACGATTAAAAAAGAGCAATGTGGGAATAGGTATAACCTGGCCCGACGCGTTTCGTGTAATAAACACTTCAACTGGGGCATCTACCTTAAAAAGGTGGGGTATACATGGCCAGGGCAAAAGGGGTGGAGTCAGGGGTGGAGCCAGGGGGGCGGTAAAATAAGGTTTAGCCTAGGGTGTCAAAAATCCTTGCACCAGCCCTGCCACCCACATCGCAGTACCTGAACCGCTGCAGCAGGGAGACTGCCGTGTCCACTCACCCTCCACTTCCCATTGCTGTTCACCGGAGGCTTTTAGGGAGAGACCAAGGGGCTCCCCACAACATCCCGGGGATTGGTACAAGGGCTATTCACCCAATGCTGATACTGCTAGCATGGACTGAGCCACTGAGAGCAGGACACCAAGTGTACCCAATCTATACCGCACCCATACTGCACTCTATACTGTACTTATTCCAGACCTAGACTGTACCTATATCAACTCTATACCACATTATACCGAACCTTTAAGGCATCTGAACCACATCTACCTTGCACCTGTGCCAAGACTATACCATACCTATAATGTACCTATACTGCAAGCTTAACTGGTGCTGTCATTAAGAGCAAAGATGCTCTTAAAGGGTCCCAACGATAGCCAGTAGAAGAACATCTCAAATGACTGCCGCTCCCATAATAATTTTTCTTTAAGGCCCCGTTGTTACCCGACCCTCTACACTACCATCCTCCTTTTCTTTTGGACAGTGCATACTCAGTCAGTCTGAGACTAGCATCTCTGCCATAAGTGCGCTCTGGCAGTACATTTCTAGAACTTGTCAGATTAAGCTTTACTACTGCTCACTGCTGCACTTGACCTGGCCTGTCATCTAATGCTTAGTCCTTACTGTTAATCACTTTGTATGCTAAATTGTGTTATTACTATTGTTTATAAATTGTGTGCTTGCCTAGTTACCAACCATATTGGGTGACAATAAATAAAGTTTGCCTTTTTCTACCTGGTTTGGTGCCTGTTTTCTTTGATAATACACTACTATCAAGTATTAAGTATTACTTTCAGTGAATTCCTGTGATATTGTAACACTCAACCTTTTGTGTCAGAGGAGATGAGGTCCTTGAGAAGGTTGAGGCACAGAACAGAGGATCCATCCTATCCAATGGCTCCTACTGGGATAGCGCTACAGATGAATGAGAATGACTGACCCCCAAAAGTCACCCATGGCATGTTCAACATGTGTAACCTGACAGGTTCTATCTAAGTGCTATGGTGTCAATAGGTGACAGGGATGGTTGGGGAAAAGGATATACTGTAGGTGCTTAGTACTGAAATACCCTTTTATTTTCATCCCTAAGAACCTTGCACTCAGATATACTGGGCTTCTGGCACCTCAATTAGCGCACCAATTGTTATTTGACACCCATGTGATAAAGGTGTTCAGTATATTGTACCCTTGAGAGAAATTCTAAAAAGACTCATGGGGTTCTGTCATGAATCTGCAGTAATACTTTCATGCCCTGTCTGTCTCTTACCTGGTCTGTGTATCAGCCGTAGGGCCTGCGCTCTCACACCTGCATGGTTAAGTAATCTTCCCTCAGCGTGGCTCCACCTTAGCCTCAACAGGAACCATTATTTAACACTGTGTTCTCCAAGCCTGTCTTTCCGAGCAATATTGTGTGTTTGGTTTCCTGTCTCCTGCTTGCTGTGTGCTCTACGTCTGTTTCTGTTACTGATCTTGGCTTGTTCTTTGACTATCCCTGCCTGCTTGTTACCCTGACCTTTGGTCGTGTTCTCTGTCTATCCTTGTCTGCTAGTTGCTCCAACCTTTGGCTTATCTCCTGACTTTCCCTTGTTGTCCTGGGCTGCTGCTTCCTCTCTATCCTCCTGTAGCCTACCATGAGCGAGAGCTGGGAGACCCTGGGGGCCACAACCTGGAGCCAGTTGCCACGCAGTCCATCCTCACCACTAAAAGCTCTGGTGAACACCTGCTGGCTCTTAGTCTCCACGCCCTGGGGAATCTTATGCTCTAGCTCCCAGCGGGATCCGTGTTGATGCTCCAGTGGACCTGCCTTCCTGACCCACCCAGAGTTTCATCCGCAGCAGTCAGCCGTAGGGTCCACTACCTTAGCGGTGAACTCCTGACTCCAACGGTGTGTATCTGTCACCTGGACTCAGGTGACCTGACAGGTTCTCTTTCCTCTCAGGATAAATACAGTATACCAGTTTCAAAGCATACTAAATAACAACAATTTAGATTGTTTATTTTTGGATATATTAAAATCTTACAAAGATCCTGTTCCTTTAAAGCATGTTAAACCGCATAGTGCTTGTGCAGTGTCATTTGTCCCTTTCTGTGTTGTAATATATCTGCTTGATCCTGCCTGTTCCTGTGTCCCCCTGCTGCTAATCCATGATACTGTGATCAGTTTACGTGCCTCTGTCATCCCGCTGCTCTCCCTCTCTCCCTGTCACTTAATAATGTGTGTGCTGATAAAATAAACCGCCCCTCCCCTCCTGCCGCTATTCCATGCAGCAGTAAAGTTAGTGATCCCAATCCCTGCCAGCCCCTCTGTAATAATACGATATACTACACAGTGTTTTCTAAAAATTTGTCAGCTAAATACCTTCTTTCACGTCTCTGATGTGCGGTCACCTGACCGCCCGGCTGACGTCAGAGGGAAATCTCAGCCCCTCCCGCTGTACTCCTTAAATCGTGACAGGAGACCTGCGAGCGGTCATGTGAAAAAATGTATTTAAATGCCGAATTTTCAAAAAACACACACATTGTGTAGTATATCTTATTATTGCAGAGGGACTGGCATGAATTGGGATTACTGGCTTTACAACCACTTTAAATAATAAGCTTGAGAAACACTGATATGAGTAATAACACCATAATCAGTGACAATCCTTCTCATGACCTCTGTCATTTTCTTATGACTAATGACTTACAATTGTCATACTTGGCCTCTTGTAATTGGGTTGTACATAGTTGGTGCCTTGGCATGTCTAATCCATTGAGCTGTCTTGTAACTGGTACATCTGTGTACAAACAATGTAGAGCAATCAGATATCCACTAGGGGGAGATGTGAGAGCTGTCATTCCTACAGACAGTGGATGGGAACAGCAATTCCTATTCTTGTCTCCTATGTACAGTATGTCATATTGGTGCAAAGTTTTGTATCAACTTGAGCAATGCAGCAAGAGTAAAGCAGGGTTTTGCAGAAAGTATGTATGTAATGTCGTCTGCCGTTTCCAGTTTGCCAAGTAGACACGCAGCTCTATGACAGCAGGAGAACTGATAACTTTTGGACTGGAAGGCAAACGCAACCAACTGGCCCTTTTATGCCACAGACAATAGTTTCCCGTGGGCCAAAAAAAGTGTTTATTTTTTTTTGTCAAAGCTTAATTGAACAAGCTGAAGTTAGAAACTGATTAGCTACCATTAAGGATGAGCTCCGGCGTGTTCGCATGGTCCACGTGCAGAGCCCGCCAGGAAGTCGGCGCAGTGCTGCGCTAATCACAGGCAGTGAGACATTGCCCGATATCTGCAGCCGCGCATCGGACAATGTCTCACTGCCTGTGATTAGCGCAGCGCTGTGCCGACTTCCTGGCGGGCACTGCACGTGGACCATGCGAACACGCCGGAGCTCATCCCTAGCTAACATGTACAGCTGCACCAGATTTTGCACTTTCCAGTTTTAGTAAATCAAACCCAAAGCGTGCAGTGCTAACACAGTGATTGATTAGTAGCTATGGTAAAGGTGATTGGTGCCTTAAAGGCAAAAATGTCATTTTTTACACTGTATATAGCTGGTTGCTAAGCAACCACCGTGTAAAAAAAAAAACGCGTCCAAAAATGTGAATCGAGCCTTAAAGTCTATTGAACCAAAAAAAGCAACGTTTTGCATTGAAAAAAGTCCTTGACCCTTTCCAAATACGCAGCGGCTGAAAAAATCATAGATGTGAACGTGTCTCATAGGAAACCATGTAAATGAACTTTATTACGTTTCTGCAAAAAGCACCAAAAAACGCATAGGGCGGGCGTTGGCGGTAAAGTGGCGCTATTTTTAGCGCCGCTTTACTAATGTTTTAGTGGCACTATTCGGCCGCTAGCGGGCAGTTTTAACCCCTGCACTTGGCTGAAAAAGGGTTAAAACCGCCCGCAAAGTGGCGGGTTGGTCGGCGCGGCCCCATAGTTTTCAATGGGCAGGGGTGCTTTAGGAGCGGTGTATACACCGCTCCTACAGCGCTGAAAAGATGCGGCTTGCAGGACTTTTTTTACCGTCCTGCAAGCGCGCCACTCTATGTGAAAGCCTTCGGGCTTTAACACTGGAGAGACAGGAGAGGCTCTTTATGTATGTAGCGCCTGTAAAGTGCCTCAGTTTAAAAGTAGCCTTAGACGTTTGGTAGCAGCAGCATGCTTTTTTTTGTATCACCTGTCATCATGGGGTTAAAAAAAAAAAAACTAAAATTAGCCCTATATAGTACAAAAAGAGTAGATAATTGCTACTGTAGCCATGGTGTTGCAGCTAGTAACAAACAATCCACCAAATCACCCCAATGCCAGACTTCATACATCATTTCCAGAGACAATGAAAAGTCTTTTGCGAGTTTTGTTTTTGTTGTTTTATTGGGGGGTACAACTTGGATAATGATAGGAATATGGGATGCCCATAGGATAAGTCATTGCCATCATATTTTAGGATTTAGTACATTAGCGGAATACATTATGGCCTACATTTTTTTACGAAATTTGATTTTATTGGATTTCTTTTAAAACAGAAAGTAGAAAATATTGTTGTTTTTCAAAAGTGATTAACCACTTCAGCCCCAGAAGGATTGGGAAGGAAGGTGGTGGATGGGAAGACCTGAGAGTGGACGACTGAATCAGTCTGGACTGAGAGAAGCATGGAGAATCTTTGTACCAGAGCCTGGGGAACTAGTTTGGCATCTGCTTGCAGTTCCGGATTACTTTGGACTTTCTCGACCAGATTGCACTCCCCCTTAATATACGTACTCCTCAGGCCCCCAATTTTCTACGCGTGAACAATGATGGTTTGCCGTGGGGAGGCAAAAAGACTTTGCAAATTCCCCAGGGTTTCACCATGGCTGCGTTCTTCCCTTTGGTTTTGTTGGTTGTGACCATAAATAAAGTTTTTTTTGGATTTGAAATTAATCATTTGACTATTGTGTTTTAATTTGCTACAATGACAGTTTTTTTCTTTGAGTTAGCAGGTACATTTCACTAATCCTAAATGTAGAATTAACAAGGAGCTACGATGACAGCCATCAACAAACAACATCTCTTGTAATTTTAAGACAGAGAAATTACAAAATGTTATTAATAATGGGTTTTTGGTAATTTGAGACACCACAACCCCCTCCAAAAAAAAAACACAAAAACATTTCCAAAATATGTAATTACCCAAAAAAAAACAAAAAAAAAAAAGACAAATCATGGTAAAAAAATAACAAAGAGATTCTTTTCCGTTCAGAGTAAAAATAAAAACATGTTAGTCAGGGGCGTACCTAGTGCATTTGGCAACCCGGGGCGGATCCTATACTGGCACCCCCCCCCCACCTTAAAATGTATAAAAAAACCACCCCACTGTGCTCCCTTCATACCGATGCATCCTTAAAATATCTCTCTTTGTCACTAATGTGTACATTACACAGCACCCTGCACCCCCTGTTATCAATACACCAGCACACTGCACTCTTGGAACCCCTTTACATTAACACAGCACTATGGAACCCCTTTCTTTACATACACACGCACCTGTTTTACACCTTCTGGACCCCTTTACATTACCACAGGCACTCTGGACCCCTTTTCATTACAGCACTCTGGACCCCTTTACATTACACAGACCCTGGGGACCCCTTTACATTACACAGCACCCTGCACCTCTAGACCCCTTTACATTACACAGAACCCTCCCCCCCCCTAACAGCTCTGGACCCCTGCATGCATACACAGACCGCGCCTTACAATACAGGACCCACCACTGCAATACTGACTTCCCTACAGTGCAAGATTCCCCCCCTTCAGTATGATTCCCCCCTACAGTGGTGGACCCCTCCTACAATGCAGAGGCACCCCCTACCTGTACAGACCCCCCCTTCCAGTACAGGACCCCCCTTCAGTACAGACCCCCCCTACAGTGGATACCCCCCTACCAATGCAGACCCCCACTACCTTAAAGTACAGACCCCCCCTTTACTACAGTAAAGACCCCCCTCTACTACAGACCCCCCCCCCCCTACGGACCCGGCCCCCCCCCTGGACGACCCTCTTAATGTTACCTCCATGGGTCAGGTAGGATTCCCCGCTTCCATCGCGGAGGGGGGCGCGGCCTGACACCCCCCCAGTGTGTGGCACCCGGTGCGGCCCGCCCCCCAGAAGGATTTACCCCCTTCCTGACCAGAGCATTTTTTGCGATACAGCACTGTGTCGCTTTAACTGACAATTGCGCGGTTCTGTGACATTGCACCCAAACAAAATTAACGTCCTTTTTTTCCTCACAAATAGAGCTTTCTTTTGGTGGTATTTGATCACCTCTGCGTTTTTTATTTTTTGTGATATAAACCAAAAAAGCGTCAATTTTGAAAAAAAAAAAGCAATATTTTTTACAATAAATATCCCAAAAAAAATATATAAAAAAAACAAATTTCTTCCTCAGTTTAGGCCAATACGTATTCTTCTACATATTTTTGGTTAAAAAAATAAATAAAATCGCAATAAGCTTATATTGATTGGTTTGTGCAAAAGTTATAGTGTCTACAAAATAGGGAATAGGTTTATGGGATTTTTATTAGAATTTGAATTTTTACTAGTAATGACGGCGATCAGCGATTTTAATCGAGGCTGTAACATTGCGGCGGTCAGATCGGACACTTTTGACACTATTTTGGGACCAGTGACATTTATACAGCGATCAGTGCTTAAAAATGCACTGATTACTGTGTAAATGACACTGGCAGTGAAGGGGTTAAACACTAGGGGATGATCAAGGAGTTAACTGTGTTCTCTCAGCGTGTTCCAACTGTAGGGGGGGATGGGCTCACTAGAACATGACAGAGATCACTGCTCCCGATGACAGGGAGCAGTAGATCCCTGTCATGTTGCTAGGCAGAACAGGGAAATGCCTTGTTTGGCATCTCCCCATTCTGCCTCTCCGTGTTGCGATCGCAGGCCACCAGTGGACATAGAGTCCGCGTGACCCGCGGGCACGCTCACGCGGCGGTGGCGCGTGTGCCTACTAGCCCGTGATTTAAAGGGGATGTACAGGTACGCCAATTTGCGCAGCCGTGCCATTGTGCCGACGTAGATCGTTGTGCGCTGGATGGCAAGCAGTTAAATACCACCAAAACAAAGCTCTATTTGTGTGAACAAAATTATAAAAATTTTATTTGGGTACTGTGTAGCATGACCGAGCAATTGTCATTGAAAGTGCGAGGGCACTGAATGCTGAAAATTGGTCTGGGAAGGAAGGGGGTGAAAGTGGCCAGTATACAGTTTATTTTAACATGTTTTTGCGTGCTAAAAAAGGCTGTAACGAATGATTTGTAAAAAAAAAAAAAAGTACAGTAAGTATTTTATAAGCTAAACAAATAATTTCTGCTTTTTGAAACTGATATGGACTCCAAAATGATGGTAGATGGCATCAATCGGCAAGACTTATCTGCAGAATGTGGTTTTGTGGCGGTATATGCTTTTGAGATTCCGCAGTGAAGTCTGTCTTGGTGATTGATTCCATCTATCATCATTTAAGAGTTGACAAATATATTTAAAGTGCGCAAGTGAACTCAGTGGGGTTCTTGCATATCATGGTGGTGGAAGTCACAGGATGTGAAATTCAGTGAATATCGGCAGAAACTATTTATCAATTTGATTTGCTTTCACCAAGTTATAGTATGTTTGGACTTTGTTGCTTAATCATGTTTAATGCTTAATGAATTTTGCATGTTGATTATATAAATACACCAATCAGCCATAGCTTTATGACTGCCACTGAGAGGTTAAAGGGTAACTCTACTTAGAAAAAATAATATAGCGCATATAATTGCGACACTAATCATATTGTAATTGAATGTTATTAAAAATTACCTTTCCTTTTCAATCTGAATGTCTGTAATTTTCTATAAATGCAAAGCAATATGGCTGCTTTCACACTGGGGCGGTGGGTCCGTTAGCGGTAAAGCACCACTAGTTTTAGCAGCGCTTTTCAGACGCTAGCGAGGTGCTTTTAACCCCCAAGAAGGGGCTAAAAGCACCCATGTTGCGGCGCTTCCCAAGCGCCTGAAAGAAAGCACTGCCTAGTCATTTCATTGGGCAGGGGCAGTGTAGGAGTGCTGTATACACCGCTCCCACATCGCCCCAAAGATGCTGCTTGCAGGACTTTTTTTCCCGTCCCACAAGCGCACCGCCCTAATGTGAAAGCACTCTGGCTTTCACACTGGGGAGGCATGAGAGGCAGTTTTCAGGCGCTTTACATGCGCTATTTTTAGCGCTAAAATGCCTGAAAACTGCCTCAGTGTGAAAGAAGCCTTATGCCCCGTACACACGATCGGAAATTCCGCCAGCAAAAGTCCGATGTGAGCTTTTGATTGGAAATTCCGACCGTGTGTATGCTCCATCTGACTTTTGCTGGCGGAATTCCCGCCAGCAAAAGATTGAGAGCAGGTTCTCAATTTTTCAGTCGGAAAAAGTTCCGATCAGAAATTCCGATCGACTGTACCAATTCCGACACGCAAAATTCCTATGCATGCTCGGAAACAATTTGACGCATGCTCTCAAGCATTGAACTTAATTTTCCCGGCTCGTCGTAGTGTTGTACGTCACCGCGATCTTGGATTACCGTTGGAAAAACCATCCAAGTTTTTTCCGATGGAAAATCCGCTTGTGTGTACGTGGCATTACAGTTAGCAAAGTGTATGTTCGCTGAGATTGGTAAAAAATGGGGAAGCGTCATTTACTTCAATCCACCAATCATGTGCTACCAAAAATCCAGATTTTTTTTTTTTTTTATATTTTCTTGCACATGATTGGGTATTCAAAGTGTACACGGGTTACCTTATTACTAACATTCACCTTGACAACTGACTGTAGAAAGCTTCTACTACCTTAGGTTGGCCATAGATGTGTTTTTGATCAAGACTCAATTTCCCCATTCACACACTCAAGGTGGATGGAGAATACTCCCTGCTGAGCCTTTGTATTCTGACAGTGGGGAGGCTTTCCTGCTGTCACATTACACTGATTAGCGCTGCAGGCTTTGGTACAACCAAGCTGCCCATACATGGATTGACAGTTGTCTGCAGAACCAGCTGAATTTCAATGCATCTTTGACTGCTTTCACACTGAAAGCACCGGCTGTTAGCGCTTAAGTGCTGCTCGTTTTAGTGGCGCTTTAAGGCTGCTAATGAGGCGCTTATGCAAATTTTTTTGGCTGTTAGCAGGCGCTTTTAACCCCAAAAAAGGGTTTCCAGGCACTTTCAAAGCGCTGCCCATTCATTCCAATGGGCAGGGCGATTTGGGAGGGCTAAATACAGTGCTCTCAACCCACCCCAAAGATGCTGCTCAGAACGTCCTGCAAGCACACCGCCCCAGTGTGAAATGTCACACTGGAATCAATGGGAGGCAGTTTTAAGGCACTTAGCAGAGGCTATTTCCAGCGATAAAGCGCCTGAAAACTACCCCAGTGTGAAAGGGGTCTTAGTAATTAAAGCTAAACTCCAGGAAACTTCAGGAATATTTTCATAGCATACCTACAGCTTGGTATAATGTAGGAATGCATATTTCATGCTTAACCACTTGCTTACTGCTTAAACCCCCCTCCTGCCCAGACCAATTTTCAGCTTTCAGCGCTGACGCACTTTGAATGACAATTGCCCGGTCACTGTACCAAAATGCAATTTTTATAATTTTTTTTCCCACAAATAGAGCCTTCTTTTGGAGGTATTTACCGTAATTACAGCTGAGATTTTAATTTTTTGCTAAGCAAACAAAAAAAGATGCAAAATTTGGAAAAAAATAAAAATCATGTTTAATAAAATTTTGCAAACAGGTCATTTTTCACACAGAATTAACAAGTGTTTTTTCTCAAAAAGAACATTGTTATCATAAAAAGAAGAGGATGTGTTTTCTCTGAATAAGAGTCCAGCTAATGTTACAGTGTATTATGAAATTAACTAGGTGCAGCCATATTCTTTGGTGGTGTTGAGGTGCAGATTAGTGCTCCATGCAACCTTCCTCAATTGACAGATCATTCCAGTGCTACAATAAAACACAGCAATTAATTACTAATGCAATTATGTACTGTAGAAGATTTATTGCAATGTAATCTGCCAACATGCTGTCACTGGTGAACTGAGACGAATTGCTCACTGAAAAAAAAAAAAAAAAAAACAATATTGAATACCTTACCAAAATTCAATTTTGTATGGTACATGTCAGTAGAGACCTCCGCAATCCTATGACACTGGCTGAAAAAGAGCCCATTCCTTTCATGTGGCAGGAAAACTGAAAAAATTCCTATCAAATACTTACCGTAATTTTCCTTTCCTGATGGACTCCATGGCAGTCTATGTGTGGGTTAACCATGTAAGTATTTGATAGGAAATTTTCAGTTTTCCTGACAGACTCCATGGCAGTCTATGTGTGGGAAATAACTAGCCAAACCACACGGGCAGGTATGCTGATCAAAAATATGTTTAATTTGCCCCGTCAACCGACAGGATTCTTAAACCAAAGTTTACAGATGATAGAGAAGCAGGTTCTATGCAATAATGTGACATGCAGTGCCTTGCAAATGTATTCACCCCCCTTGGCTTTTTACCTATTTTGTTACATTTCAGCCTTTAGTTCAATGTTTTTTTAATCTGAATTATATGTGATGGATCAGAACACAATAGCCTAAGTTGGTCAAGTAAAATTAGAAAAGTATATACATAAAACAATGGATAAGGAGGGCATTAATCAGAGAGGCAGCACAGAGACCTAAGGTAACCCTGGAGGAGCTGCAGAGGTCCACAGCAGAGACTGGAGTATGTGTACATAGGACGACAATAAGCCGTACGCTCAATAGAGTTGGGCTTTATGGGAGAATGGCCAGAGGAAAGCCATTACTTTCAGCAAAAAACAAAGTGGCACGTTTTGAGTTTGTGAAAAAAGGCATGTGGGAGACTCCCAAAATGTATGGAGGAAGGTGCTGTGGTCTGATGAGACAAAAATGTAACTTTTTGGCCATCAAAGAAAATGCTATGTCTGGTGCAAACCCAACACATCACATCACCCAAAGAACACCATCCCCACAGTGAAACATGGTGGTGGCAGCATCATGCTGTGGGGATGTTTTTCAGCAGTCGGGACTGGGAAACTGGTCAGAGTTGAGGGAAAGATCGATGGTTCTAAATACAGGGATATTCTTGAGCAAAACCTGTACCACACTGTGTGTGATTTGAGGCTAAGATGGAGGTTCACCTTTCAGCAGGACAATGACCCCAAACTTGAGTGGTTTATGGGGAAACATGTAAATGTGTTGGAATGGCCTAGTCAAAGCCCAGACCTCAATCCAATAGAAAATCTGTGGTCAGACTTAAAGATTGCTGTTCACAAGCGCAAACTATCCAACTTGAAGGAGCTGGAGCAGTTTTGCAAGGAGGGATGGGGAAAAATCCCAGTGGTAAGATGTGGCAAGCTCATAGAGACTTATCCAAAGTGACTTGGAGCTGTGATAGCCGCAAAAGGTGGCTCTAAAAAGTATTGACTTTAGGGGGGTGAATAGTTATGCACATTGACTTTTTCTGTTATTTTGTCCTATTTGTTGTTTGCTTCACTATAAAAAAAAAATCTTCAAAGTTGTGGGCATGTTCTGTAAATTAAATGATGCAAATCCTCAAACAATCCATGTTAATTTGAGGTTGTGAGGCAACAAAACACGAAAAATGCCAAGGGGGGTGAATACTTTTGCAAGGCACTGTAAAGATAATAATGGAGGCCCACGAAGCTGCTTTGCAGATAACATCTGGAGCCACATACCGGGCTGCTGCCCAGGAAGCCACCATACCCCTGGTGGAATGTGCCATCAACGCCTCCGGAGGAGCCAAGCCCTTAGCCCTATAAGCCTGCTGGATGGACTGGGCAATCCATGCCGCAATCGTTCTGGTCAAAGCTCGCTTCCTTTTGTTATTCACGGAGTGTAGGATAAAAAGGTAGTCAGAACGTCTAAAGTAGGAAGTAACTTGCAGGTATTCCTTCAGTACTTCCCCTACATCCAGAGAGTGAGCTTAAGTGGACCCGGGGCCCAGAACGTAGGTAGGATGAATTCTTGGTTCTCGTGGAACACTGAAGTAACTTTTCGGGTTTGAGCCGAGCATAGGGATAAGGACCACCCGGTCCGGGAAGAAAGTCAGAAATGGTTCCTTATGACCTAAGGATTGATCTCAGAGACCCTTTTGGCCAAAGTGATGGCTACTAGAAAGGCGACTTTGCAGAAAGGTCTTTGGTGGAAACCGGAGCGGAACCCGCGGTACTGAGTTTAGACAGTGAGTCGAAAACAAGGGGAAGGTCCCACTAGGGGAATCTCTGCCTTCTTTGGGGCCTGAGTCTGCCGCCCCTCGGAAGAACTGCCGTCTTAGAGGGTCAACAGCCCATGATGTTCCTGAGAAGGCCGACAGGGCTGAGACTTGAACGCTGAGGGAGCTGATGGTAAGAGACAGATCTAGGCCAGATTGTAGGAACTCCAGGATGTCTTGGATTCCCGGATCTCTGAATTGTCTTCCCATAGGGGATGAGATTTCAACAAACTTGGCCCATATTCTCCCGTTTATTTGTGCTTGCCTTTTTCAAGCTCATGAGGGTGGAAATCACTCTTGACACCCATCCGAGAGCTTCCAGTCTCTCCCTCTCAGGAACTAGACCATAAGTCTCAGTAACGCCGGGCAAGGGTGCAGGACTGCCCCTTGAGAAAGAAGGTCCAGCCTGAAGGGAAGAGGGACCGCCTCCTGGAAGCTGAGCTGGGTCAGGAGGGGAAACCATGGCCTGTAAGGTGCTATCACTACCATTTTGACCCATTCCGCTTGGGATTTCTGCAAAAAAACTTGAGGGTGATTGGGAACGGGGGAAATACATATGCCCTGCTGAAGCTCCACTGACCTGTCATGGCATCTATTCCGAAGGCCTGGCTGCAACAGCCCATGAGTGTAATACTTCCTGATCTTTGAAGTTGCAGGGGGATGCGAATAGGTCCACTTTGGGATTGACTCCCAAGGACAGGATCCACTCAAACGTCTCTGCATGAAAGGACCATTCGTTGTTTTATAACTGAACATGGGACAGGAAGTCCACCTGGACGTTCTGGACACCGGGGACAAAGACTGCTGATATATTGGCCAGGTTCCTCTGGGCCCATGACATGATAGGCTCGACTTCTTGGAGCAAGGTGGAGCTCCGAGTGCCTCCTTGTATCTTCACATAGGAGACTGCTGTGGTGTTGTCCATTCACAATAAATCTGATTGCCCTTTCAGGAGATGACTGAAAGTTTGAAGGGCACACCAGGCTGCCTGTAGTTCCAGGACATTTGAGCCCAGGTTGTGGAGACCATTGTGCTAATAATTTTTGGGCACTGTGGAGGCCCTCAGGTGTGAGGAGATCAGAGCCTGTGATATTCACCTGGGATCCTCTCTACTGGCATAGAGATGGTACTTTCCACAGTGTCGAACTGGGCCCCTAGGTATACCAGGCGCTGAACTGGTTCCAGATGGCTTTTCTCTAAGTTTAGGAGCCAACCAAACTCAAGTAGTGTGTTGATAACATGCTCTCTGTGGATCAACAGCTGCTACTTGTCTTGGGATAGTAGCATGAGGTCACCGAGATAGTGGTACAAGCGTATCCCTTTTGTTGTTATGAGGGCCACCACGGCCAGAAGATATTTCGAAAAGTTGTCAACCCGAAAGGGAGTCAGGTGAACTGTAGATGTTCTTGCCCGACCATGAACCGGAGGTATTTGCGGAATTATTCTGCTATAGGCACGTGGAAATAGGCATCCTTAAGTCGATTGAGATTAGCCAATTGCCTGGCTGCAAGGCTTGTTGGATGGTAGATAGAGTCTCCATTTTGAATCTTTTGTGTTTTATAAACTTGTTTAGGTAGGTTAGGTCAATCACAGGACGCCATAAACCATTTTTCTTTAGCACTAGGAAGAGATGGGAGCACACCCCTTGGAATTATTCACACTCCAGGACAGGCACCATGGCTCCCTGTACCGTCAGCAAATCCACATAGGACAGTAACACCTGCTTATTCTTCTGACTGTGGTAGCAGGGTAGAAATAAACTTGGGGGGGGGGGGGGGACTGGTGAAGGACCATGTGTGGTCTGAAAAGACCGTCTTGCTGGTCCGAGATTGAGGCCATCCAGATGTGCCGGAAGAGAAGCAAACGTGCCCCCACCCAACCCGCCTGGGCGGGCCCAATCTCAAAACGACTTAGGCGACTCATGTTCGCTGGATGCCTGGCTCTTAGCGGGCTTTCGGAAGGATGTCTGACTTCTGCTCCAATTTCCTCTGAAGTGTAAGAGCGTGCTTCCCTTGAACGCTCAGTACTGCGTCTTCTCTGGGGCCTCTTCTGGCCGAGCAGACGCCTATCCTGAGGCAAGAAGCCTGACTCTTGCCATCCCTTTGATATGTATATGTAATGTATTCATGAGGTCAACAGTATGTGTGTGTATACATATTAAACCTTTTCTACTATGTGCATCATTGTTATGTATTGTCAGACTCAATATACCAATTAAATATACTTTCTAATTATCTCACCCCCACAAATCAATAGCCTCATTCAAAGTCCCACCTTCCTTATTCTCATACCTGAACCAGGGATGGAGGCATACACACTGTGTGCTTCATTTAAAGTCCCATACTCCCCCCTATTATTTCAAAAATGCAGCTAACAGCGCGTTTTTAATGCTGTTTTTCCTGCAGAAGCAATGGTGTTTTTATTTTTATTTTTTTTATTTGTTTTTTTTTATTGCTGTAATCCCAAAAAGTTAAAAAGTTACATCTATTGTCTCTCCAAACGAGAGACAATAGATGGGTCAATCCATCAATAACATTTTCGTTGGCATCAGAAAAAAAAATACCTCTTAGTCATTGTTTAACAGGTATATAAACCATACTGGCATAGGAGAAATCCTCCTACCTAATTGCCCACTTATGGCCTGTACACACGATCCGAAAGATCGTCCATTTTTTAAATTTATTTTTTGCATGCTAGCCGCATATCAAAAATGGAGAGGTTACTAAAGTGACGAAAATTCTCGTACAACAGAATACAAAATCGGAAGTGATGTGTCAAGTGTTGTGGTGTATTTCTATTGTATTTTCTGATGACAACTGTACTGATTAAACGAAAATCGCACTAACTGGTATCATACGAGAAAATTTACAGAATTAACAAGCGCTGGTGTTTTTTAAACGCCCTGTGTGCATGCGGCCCTATTCTAGGGGACTGTTGTCTGTGACTGGTGCAGATTGTACTGTTCAGCATGAAAGTCATTAAAGGAGAAGTACAGCCAAAGCTTATTTGGCTGTACTTCTCCTGTGGATCACAGAAGTGCAGTTCGAGTGAAGCCTGCTGTCGGCTGACGTCACAGAGCCGGTCCAGACTTAGGCAACGAGGCAACGAGGTCCGCCCACATGCCTGGACCGGCCGCTCCGGGGGGCAGGGCAGAGTAGAGAGCGGGGACTGACAGTCAGCAGCTCTCTGTACGGGGAGCTGTGAGAACTGAGTGATTGGCAGTGTTTGATCGCTCGGTTCGCAGTATTAAGGCTGAAGCGGGACAGATGCAGCATCCACCTAGGTAAGTATGATTCTTAAAAAATAAAAATAAAAAAAAATCATGCATCTCTTTTAACCATCATGCCTTTGTCTGACCACAATGCATAAAGAACACTTCTTTTCTTTTTTACGTCATTCTCAATATAGGGATATTGTAAATTATGTGACAGTCCAATCACAGAACATTAAAAATAAATGGCTTTCGACAGCTTCTGCAAGTTTTGTAAACACAGCACAAATCTCATCGATTTTAGCCATTGGATTTAAGATTTCCAGAAGAGAGCTGTTACAGGCAGTTATGACTTCCTATGGAAACCGCTGTGAAGATGGAATTTACAGCACACAATTGTACTGGATTCTTCAGCTTGTTTGACTTTTCCGAATATAGCCCAAAGAGAGAGACCAAATGACACCTTGGCTTAAAATAAGGATTGTCCACGACCCAATATTCCTTTAGGGGAAATGGTCAGGGCGTCATAAAACACTTTCCTAGCAAAACATGTGGCTGCATTGTCTACTGTCATTGTCAGATTTGGGAAATGACTGGAGAAAAAAAAAATGTTTAAGTTGATTTTTACTTAAAGATATTGGAAGAAAGTTTAACCCTATTAAAGCCACCCATGCCAACAATTTAGCATTTTAGGTGAGAACAACGTTTGCGCATGATTAACCCCAGTTCAGATGTGGCATCTGTGGACGTTAGCAATTTTTACATTTTAGCTATGTGCTTATTGATTTGGCAGTAACTTTGTCATTAAACTAAGATAAGAAGGAAATACATACTGTACATAGTGTTGTGTTTTTTGAAGGGAGCCAGGCTTTTTTTTTTTTTTGGCAACATTACCTTGCAAAAATGATTTTATTGTGTATGCAATCTATAAAAAAAAAAAAAAAAGATGTAAAAAAATAGATAAGCTTCTTTCTAAAATGACCAATGTTCCTTTTAAAACAACTAGTGCTAATGTAGATAAGAAGGTCACATTTATTCTGCAATTTATTCCAACAATAATGTCCCTAAAATTATGTCTTTGGTACACAAAGTACAAAGTTATTAACTAATAAATAAAGGCTATTTTTAATGCATCTTTAAAAAAGCTAAATAAATAAATAAATAAAAAGTAAAAAGCTTGAATATAAATAGAAAAAAAATAACACATTTTAAATTTAAAAAGGGCTAAAAAATAGTAGATTCAGATTAAGGATTAAAATCAAGGGTTAATAGGGGTAATTTTATCTTCTAAATACATTTTTTTTTCACTTGCCAGATGTGTGCAGAGCAATAGGACAGTCTTTAATCTGTGCATCAAGGAACTAAAACAAATGTAACATAATAATATTGGTACAATTTTAAGTAAGCACTCCTAAAATGGTGCCTATAGGCACATGTCTAGCGTGGTAAATCCAGCCCTGATTCTGATAATTCTATGCAGTTAATACCTGTAAAGAAAATAATCATTAAATAATTGCTTTTATAATTTTCTGAAGCCATTATTGATAACTTGGTATGCATGTAGAGAAAAATGTATCTAGCAAAAGTGACAGCGTTTGGGACAGATTTGACACTGCACTGCTAAAGGGTTCCAATGATTACCATACCTTTAATTCACATAGTTAATTGTTGTCTATAACAACTGACCAAATTTCTTTATTTTTTACACATTTCCATAAATTGAATGGAATTTGTAGTTGGCATCTGTGGTGGGACAGTTTGCTTGATCATACAAGGAGAAAAGTAGAAAATAAATTCTACCCTTTATTGGGAGATTTTGAAGAAAGGCATTTTAGTCAATCATTTATTTATTTTTTTAAGGGTGAAATGGGTTTTAAATGGCTCTTGATGGCTATGGGTGCTCCTTTCAACTACCCTGAACCTATTCTTGTGTCAAAAGAACCCTAATTGGCTTCTTTTTTTTCATTTTTTGTTACAGAGAGCAAAAACTGAGAAAAAACATAAATTAAAATAAATAAACTGACAGAACACAAATAATCAAATGCACATAATAATAAGAAAAACACAAATACAGCACTAAATAAAATAAACAAAACTACGGTAAACAATCCCTCTAAATAAGACCCCTTTCACACTGTGCCGCCACCAGCGTCAGCGGTAAAGCAGCGCTATTTTTAGCGCCGCTTTACACCCCTTTCACACTGGGGCATTTTGCAGGCGCTATAGCGTTAAAAAATAGCGCCTGCAAACCGCCCTAAAATAGCTGCTCCATTCACTCCAGTGTGAAAGCCCGAGGGCTTTCACACTGGTGCGGTGCCCTGGCAGGGCATCAACAAATGTCCTGCCAGCAGCTTCTTTGGAGCGGTGAAGGAGCGGTGAACTCACTGCTCCTCCACCACTCCTCCCCATTGAAATCAATGGGGCAGCGCTGCTATACCGCCGGGAAAAACGCAGGTGCGGCAGCACTTTGCGGCGGATTTAACCCCTTTTCGGACGCTAGCAGGGGGTTAAAAACCACCCCGCTAGCGGCTGAATAGCACCGCTAAAACGATGGTAAAGTGGCGCTAAGAATAGTGGCGCTTTACTGCTGATGCCCTAGGCGGCACAGTGGAAAAGGGGTCTTACCGTCTCGGGCTTTCACACTGGAGTGAATAGAGCAGCTGTTTTAGGGCGGTTTTCTGGTGCTATTTTTAACGCTATAGCGCCTGCAAAATGCTCCAGTGTGAAAGGGGTCTTAAAAAGAGTAGATGTTGGCTGTGTTTAGTGGCAATTATACACTAATGACAAAAAGAGCAATATTTTAATATAGCCGTAAGTCTGCCCAACATCTAACTAAGAAGCCCTATTTCTGGAATGCCAAGCAGGTAACCCAGTCTAAGATCACCACTCCAGAATATCCTCTATTATCCAATCCTTGATATGTATATATTTTTTATAGTCTGCTTTCTTTCTTTCTTTTTTTTTTTTATACGTAAATGCCCATGAATTATAGAACCTAAATGTGTTCTCTTTTCTATCTCTGATATGTAACGAAACATCAGAGATCATGTAATTGTGCTTTCTATGAAATGTGTGATATGGTACAGGATATAATGAATAAATTGTATAGGGTGTAGTGTAAAATTGGCTGTGTATGATAACTCGAAGACTCATTCACTAATCACACATCCAACTCTTTTCTCACATTGTTCATGAGTGAAACCTGCAGCTAGATTGCAACATTTTCCCACGTACCATGTACATTAATGTAATATAGCTTTATAAGCAAGTATTGGCTTGTTCAATGTGCACACTGATGCCCTGCAGACAATGTAACAGGTGTATCTGAATCTGATTCATGAACTTTGTAACTTTCTCTTCCTGATAAAAACGGAAAACACATTAAGCAATAACTTGTCTAACTGGAATGTATTTACCAGAGGCGTAGCTAAATGTTTTTGGGCTCAATTCAAAATGTAAACTAAAACTCTATGATGCCTTCCAACTATTGATAAGATCTGTCAAGCACATAAATACCTCCTGCAATATAGCACATGCAAAATAATCCATTCATCCATGCAATGAAGAGAGACATGAATTCTAGATGGTAGCCAGAATCCTTGGCCTAGTCTTACCTTTCCTGCTACTTTGTGGCTACTGCCCTGGTATTTACTGTATTGCCCCTTTCACACCAGCCGAACGATCGGGTCCACCTGTCCATTTTTCAGGCAGACCTGATCGGACCACCCATTGTTCTCTATGGGGTGGCGGATGTCATCCGCCTGCATCCGATCCAATCTGGATCAGACGAAAATCGGATGGAAACGGACAGGCGGACGCTGATGTTTCCTTGCGGAACGTGTGGGTCACTAATGCTGAGTCTTTAAGTCCTATAACCAGATCCAGGAAGGAGATCTTCTCATGACTATAGATAAAGGTTAACCTAATGTTGCGATCAGTGCAATTAAGGGTAGCTACAAATTTCTTGAGCGACTCCTCGTCTCCCTTCCAAAGGACTAGCACGTCATCGATGTACCTGAGCCAGGTGTGTACGTGGCTCAGGTACATCGGTGAGGTGTAGACCAAATCTTCCTCCCACATCCCCAGATGGAGGCACGCATACGCCGGTGCCCATGGGGCACCCATCGATGTCCCATTAGTTTGCTGGTAGTACTTTTCCAAAAATTGGAAAAAGTTATGATTGAGTGCAAATGTAAGAAGGTCCACCAGAAACTCATTTTGGGGACCACATCTGGAGAAGTTTTTATCCAGGAGTGTTTTGACCGCTTTAATGCCCTACTCGTGGGGAATCGACGTATACAAAGATTCTACGACGATCCCCACTAAGAGGAGACCATCCTGTAGCTGCAAATTGGCTATATGGCCCAGGACGTCACCTGTGTCCCTAACATATGATTTTAGGCCCAGGACCATTTCTTTAAGCATGTTGTCTAGGAATTTGCCTACCCGTTCCAGGGGTCCCTTGATGGCCGAGACAATTGGTCTCCCGGGGTTTTTTTTAAGGATTTGTGTACCTTGGGGATTATATAGAATGTCGGTGTGTTGAAAACTTAAACCTCAGGGTAATCAAATTCTTTTTTGCTCAGTAGTCCTGCTTCATGTGCCAATTTCAATTTTGCATTTAAGGATATTACAAGTTCAGGGAAAGGGTCCTTAGAAAGATTTTGATAAGTTTCAGTATCTCCCAGCAGTCTAAAGACTTCTCTTTCGTAGTCTTTCCCATTAAGTAAGACTACGTTCCCTCCTTTGTCACTTCTTTTAATAATCAAGTCTTGGGCTTCAGATAGCTCCTTAGCTGCCCTTCTTTCGCCAATAGTCAGGTTGTCTGGGAACTTGTGGTCCCAGTCAATCTTGGCAAGGTCCATCTGTATCATGTCAAGAAAAAGGCTCAACCACTTATGTTTGTTTAGTGGGGGCATCTTGCTTGACCTGATATTAAGGTCGACCTTTCTTTTCGTGGGTTCCAATGTAGTCTCATCAATTTAATTTCCTCCTTCCTCCCACAGGGATTCCAATATTTCCAACATTTCCTTCTCCGTATTTCCGGGGGCTTCTTTGCATCCCATCACTTCGGATTTATCAGTATGGAGAAAGCGGAAGAAGACCTTTCGAAGGAAGAGGGAAATATCTTTGAAGACTGTAAACTCGTCCATCTGGCTAGTTGGAGAGAAAGACATGCCTCTTTGTAAATGGTCTATATGTCTTTGTGACAAGTTAAAACTAGATAGGTTAATTACTTTCATGTCTTTGTCGTCTAGTCTTTTACCTAATAGTCCCGTTGGCTTCGCTGAATCCTTGTAGGGATTCCGGTCTTTGTCTTTTCTGGGTTGAGGTTTGGGGGCTGATGGTTTGTGTGTGCTTAATCTGTCCTCCTGTGAAGGCTCCCTGTCTTCGCTCACTAAACCCCTCTTTTTCTAAAAAAGTCACTGTCTTTGTTAGATCGTCATCCTCCTGATCGCTTTGCGATCTATTACCTCTCGACTGGGATCTCGGGGTTCCGTGTCATGCTCGACTACGGCTTCTACGCGGTGTGAGGTCAAAAATGTCCAACAGACAAAATCAATGGGCACTATTCTTTACTCCTACTCTTGGACCTTTCTGCTGCCTATGATACGGTAGACCACCCCCAAAAACTCTATGCCATTGGTCTCTGCGACTGTACTCTTTGCTGGTTCTCTTCCTACTTATCCAACCGCACCTTTAAGCCCCATACACACGGTCGGAAAATCCGACCACCAAATCCATAGGATTTGGTCCGACGGATTTAGTCCGACACTGGTGTTGCATACACACGGTCGGACAAAGTTGTCGGAAAATCCGATCATTCTGAACGTGGTGACGTTTGTTGCCTATGACGGGACTACGTAGAGGCTAGTAGCCAATAGCTTTGGTCTTGTAATGTGATCTGAGCATGCGTGGCACTTTGTCCGTCGGAATTCGCTACACACGATCGGAATTGTTGTGATCGGACTTTGTTGTCGAAAAATCTATCCAGCAGGAGATAGAACTTTGTCCGTCGGACAATCCGATGGAAACTGTCCGATGGTGCCTACACGCGGTCGGAATTTCCGACAACATTGTCCGATAGGACAGAATCCATCGGAAAATCTGACCGTGTGTATGGGGCTTTAGAGTTACTTAAAATTTTACTTTCTCATATCCACTTCCTTTCTTGTGGAACGTTTCGCCGAATGGTTCACGAAATATCAACGTTTTTGCAGTGAAATTTCTCCCATAGGAATGAATGGCGAAATGTTCAAAACTAAAGTGGGAGGTGACAAAAGCTGACAACCCCATGATCAGCCAAAACATTATGCCCCCCCCCCCATGATCAGCCAAAACATTATGACCACAACATGATCAGTCAAAACATTATGACCCCGCAATTAAAAAAAAAAAAATAAAAAAAAATAATCATTTTTCAAAAAAAAAAAAAAAAAAAAACATTTTTCAAAAAAATGTGCAGCCAAAACATTATGACCATTACAATGGGACCTTATCTTCTCTGAACTTCAACTGTAGTGTCATCATGGATGGTGGACATCATGTACACATTCCTGGTATCCTTCCACCTCAAGGCCAGCACTGCGTTGCATCTCAAATTTGCTCTCTTTCTCCCCTTCACAATTTCTTATTTACTAACACTTGTGGGAAGCCCTTCCTATTTCTGGAGGTTCCACAGGCCAGGGTTTCTGCAAGGTATAGGTGTTTGAAAAAGTGCAGGCTGGTGTAGAAGTTATCCAGGTATATGTGGTAACCTTTCTTCAGCAGTGGGTATGCCAGGTCCCATGCAATTTTACCAGTTGTGCCCATGTAGGCTGGGCACTCGGGGCTGGTGCTGGGAATCTCTTCCTTCGTATATGCGGAACGCATACAGATATCCCGTGACTCTCTCGCAAAGCTTATAAAATGTCACTCCGTATTTGGCCCTTTTGCTAGGAATGTATTATTTTATTCCTAGCCGGCCTGAAAAGGGTACCAGGGACTCATCTACACATATATGCTTTTCAGGGACATAGAGTTCTGCAAATCGTTGGGAAAAGAAATTAATGAGTGGGCGAATTTTATATAATTTGTCATAATTTGGATGATTGCGGGGAAGGCACTGGGTGTTGTCACTGAAATACAGAAAGCGCATTATCATCTCGTATCGGGACCTGGACATTACAGAAGAATAAATGGGCATGTGGTGGGTGGGGTTAGTAAACCAATAGGCATGTCCTTCATTTTTTTTTTTTGTAAGCCCCATGTTTTCTTGCTGATCCTGAGTCAGAAGGCAGCCATGTTGGATTGGCAAGACCATCTGGGAGGTATGTAGCGGCCCTGGCTCTTGGGGAACGTGGTGGTAGTTGGGGGATTTGAAGTTCCTGTGCTGCCATTTGATGCGGCAGTGCTGGTACTGGGCCTGGGCATTTCTTGTGCCCTTTCGCTGGTGGCAGTGCTAGTACTGGGCCTGGGGTATATTCCTGGTGGCTGCCTGGTTTCCAGAGCGCCATGCTCGTTTAGGAGGGATCCATTCTTCCTCTGATTCATTTGCCGATCCACTACTATCGATCGGTTCAAATCGGAATTGGCATTTGAATCTGATGAGAACTCCCCGCTGCTCTCATCAGTCATGGAGAGGCTCTGGAACGCCTCCTCACTTGTATAGAATCTTTTGGACATTTTTTCTGATGGGCTGTGCGACGGGTGAAAAATAATGGTTACTGATGGGCAACAGGTGATGGGTGACAGGTGACGGATGATGGCCACTGGTGGGTGACAGGTGATGTGTGACGGTCACTGGTGGGTGCCAGGTGGCTTGCGACGGTCACTGGTCGGTGCCAGGTGATGTGTGACGGTCACTGGTGAGTGACAGGTGACGAGTGACAGTCACTGATGGCAGTCTCTGATGGTGACTGATAGGTGACAGATGAGGGTCACGGATGAGTCACTGGGGATTCTCACTGATGGGTGACAGGTGCACCACTGATAGCAGTCTCTGACAGTGACAGGTGCACTTTGTGGGCACTGATAGGTGACAGATGAGGGTCACTGATGCCGGTCACTGGCGATGGTCACTGATGGGTGACAGGTGCACCGCTGATGGCAATCTTTGATGGGGACAGGTGCACTTTGTGGGCACTGATGGGTGACAGGTGCACTTTTATAAGCACTGATGTGGTGACTGATGGGTGACAGCTGTAATGGGGGGGGGGGGGGGGGGTGATGTGACCGGTTCTCTTTACTGTGGTGTTGGTGCAATACACTACAGACAGAGAATCGGTAACTCACTGCTCCTGGCTCTTCTCTCCTCACACTGGAAACTGTGTCTGAGGAGAGAAGAGCCGGTAGCAGCTAGTAACCGTTCTTTGTTGATCAGCTGTGAATGGATCACAGCCGATCATGTGGTAAACAGCTGCCAGCCATTGGCTGTTTACCCTTGTCCGTGATGAGCAGTGTTCCAGGGAACACGCCGCCACCAACATGACCGCGCTGCGTGCTCCCGATCACAGTCTAAAGCGGGGAATACCCATTGTGATCAGCCGCGATTACGTCGCCCAATGGCTGTTCACCCCTGTCAGTGACGCCATGTGTCTCCAGGACACATCTAGCAACAGAGCAGGGCTGCGTGCTCGCGATCATATGATGGCGGCCCAGAACAAGAGCCGCACCGCTCTGCCGTCATATGACAAAATGTTTTTTTTATTATTATTTTTTTTTTTCATGGGGGGTCATAATGTTTTGGCTAATCATGGGGTGGTCATGATATTTTCAGCCAAAACATCATGACATGATCAGCCAAAACATTATGACCACAACATGATCAGCCAAAATATTATGACCACCCTATGAAAAAAAAAAAAAAAAAATAATAATAATTTTTGAAAAAATGATCAGCCAAAACATTATGACCAGCCCATGATCAGCCAAAACATTATGACCACCACATGAAAAATAATTTTTGAAAAAAAGTAATTGTAGCCGTATTAGTGCAATTGTGACAGAGAAAATTGAGTACTGTCCGTGACACTTTTTTTATTTGCACTAACATATCATTTTTCATAGACCTTAGACCTTGAAGAAGGGGACACACCCCGAAAGCTCGTCCATGAAAAATGATATGTTAGTGCAAATAAAAAAAAAAAGTATCACGGACAGTACTCAATTTTCTCTGAAAAAAATAAAATGTAAAAAAAAAAAAATAATTTTTGAAAAAAAAAAAAAATTATTTGAAAGGATTATTTTTGAAAAAAAATAAAATTTAAGAATTTGTTTGAAAAAAGGGTTTTTGTTTGAAAAAAAAAACATTTTTTGAAAAATATGTTCATCTCTTTCAGCTAATGATGGAACTTCAACTTTTTTACCACTATTTATACATTTTTAAAATATGCTTTTTAACACTTTTCACAGTTACTCCAGCCACTCCAGTAGGTGGAGGCAAGAACACTTCACACAATTTCCCCAGAAATTGTAGCTTTCCTAGTAAATTTATCTATCTTATTTTTGTCAATTTAAATAATAATTATTTTGCTGACAATATCACCGCAAGAAGCTGTTACTTACCTAGAAAAGAATGATATCTGTATTAGATTGTTTATGTAAAAGCAGCAGGCTGGTAGCAGAAATGGAAACATTTTATCTCTGATCTGTTAGGAATTGTATGCATTTGGCAGAACCGAGCGCTGGAACCATAGCAACCGATCAGCCAATCAGAGATCTTCCTAGAAATTTCAAACTGATGCAGGAGAAATGTTGTGGCAGTTGCAGTTGCCTAGCAACATAACTGATGACCTCAGTGCAGGTCACATGGCCAATGACACTGCAGTTCAGCTGCACCTGAGTTAGCCAGTCAGTCTACGGATTGAAGGCAAGCCTGAAGGTTGTGTTCTATTGAGCTCCAAGAGAAATTCGATTTTTTTGGAGAATGAACCGTAACATTTTTTGGCCAGGTTGGGGCTCATGTCCGGCGTCTTTTCCGCCGTGGCAAAAAGAACAAAGCGGGTAGGGATCCAAAAAGTACATTTATGATCCATTATATTTAGAAGTATTGCATTGTATCTTCTTATTGGTAAACAATAGATTATATACCCCACCCCTAATTATATCCCCCCCTATTGGTGACCAGTGGCTTATATTCCACACCATCACTGTGTATCCAAAAAGGATATAAAATGTATTTGTGTGTAGTGCTGTATGATGGAGTAGTTATCAGACTATCACAGCACTGACACATGGGAATGAATGGGGATTACGTCTCATAGTCAACTGGTTGAAGTTTATCTATAGACACAGGTGCACTGTGAGGTCATCAGTTATGTTGCTAGGCAACTGCAACTGCCACAACATTTCTCCTGCATCAGTTTGAAATTTCTAGGAAGATCTGTGATTGGCTGATCGGTTGCTATGGCTCCAGCGCTCGGCTCTGCCAAATGCATACAATTCCTAAGGCCCCTTTCACACTGGGGCGTTTTTCAGGCGTTTTTCAGGCGCTTTAGCGTTAAAAAAAGCGCCTGTAAAGCGCTTGAAAGAAGCTTCATCTGCAATCCCAATGTGAAAGCCCAAGTGCTTTAAGAGCCCTTTCACACTGCCAGCGCCCAAAAACAGCTCGTAAAGCGCCGCTTAAACTAGCAGCGCTTTACCAGCGTTTTTCGAGCGCTAGTGGGGTGCTTTTAACCCCTGCTAGTGGCCAAATAAAGGGTTAAAAGAGCCCACAAAGCGCTGCTGCCAAAAGCGCTTTTCGGGCATTTTGCAGGCGCTTCCCATTGATTTCAATGGGAAGGGGCGCTTTAGGAGCGGTGTATTCACCGCTCCAAAAGCGCTGCAAAGAAGCTGCTTGCAGGACTTTTTTTGACGCCCTGCCAACGCAGCGCCTCAGTGTGAAAGCACTCAGGCTTTCACATTGGGATTGCAGTTGCGGCTTCTTTCAGGCGCTTTACAGGCGCTTTTTTTTTAAGCTAAAACGCCCCAGTGTGAAAGGGATCTCAGTGTGAAAGCACTCAGGCTTTCACATTGGGATTGCAGATGAGGCTTCTTTCAAGCGCTTTACAGGCGCTTTTTTTAACGCTAAAGCGCCTGAAAAACGCCTAAAAAACGCCCCAGTGTGAAAGGGGCCTAACAGATCAGAGATAAAAGGTTGAAGTTTTATAGACACAGGTGTCTGTTTATGAAGCAGTGATCACAGCCCATAAATAGTTTATGAACCAGAGATAATCAGGGGAGAAGTGTTTGAACTTGTTATCCCGCCGATTATCTCCACACACTGAGAATCCTCATAGAATGACACAGTAAGGCCCCTTTCACACGGGGCGTTTTTCATGCGGTACAGCGCTAAAAATAGCGCCTGTTCACCGCATGAAAAAATCCGGCCCCTTTAACTCCAGTGTGAAAGCCGGCAGGCTTTCACACTGGAGCGGTGCGCTAGCAGGACCGCAAAAAAAGTCCTGCTAGCAGCATCTTTGGAGCGGTATAGGAGCGGTGTGTTCACCGCTCCTATACCGCTCCTTCCCATTGATTAGAATGGGACACCGCGGTGAAACCGCGGCAATAGCGCTGCAAAGCACCGCTACGGCGGCGCTCTGCGGGGGGGTCTTTAACCCTTTTTCGGCCGTTCGCGGGGGGTAAAACCGCACCGCGAGCGGCCGAAAAACCGCGGTTAAAACAACGGTAAAGCAGCGCTAAATATAGCGCTGCTTTACCGTCACCGCGGCTCCCCGCCCCAGTGTGAAAGGGGCCTAACAACCAGTTTATGAAGCTGCAATCTGAGCGCTTCACTGGCGATCTGTGTCAGAATTCACAGTCCCCGATTCACCAGCTCAGAGGTGGAGAATCGGGGAGTGAAGAGGGAATGTGGGGGGGATCTGAGGAGGAAAGAGGAAGATAATTAACTTCCTTGTGCCTCGTTCAGACCCCCCCAACACTGTAACCATGTCCCCCTACAATACACAAAATCCAAATGAAAATGCTAGCCCACCTGGCTACTCTTCAACAGTACTGCTGATATAGGGTGAACCTCTCAAACAAGCTGTTTGGATGCACACAGTCTTAAGCCCCATACACACGGTCGGACTTTTTCATCAATTTGGTCCGATCGGACAAGGTTGTTGAAAAATCAGACCGTGTGTATGCACCATCGGACAGTGTTCGTCGGTTTGTCCGTCGGACAAAGTCTTATCTCCTGCTGGAAAGATTTGCCGTCAACCCGGTCCGATCACACCAAATCCGATCGTGTGTACGGTTGTCCGACCGGACAAAGTGCTACGCATGCTCAGATCACATTACAAGACCAAAGCTATTGGCTACTAGCCTCTACGTAGTCCCGTCGTAGGCAACAAACGTCACCACGTTCAGAATGATCGGATTTTCCGACAACTTTGTCCGACCGTGTGTACGCAAAACCAACATCGGACAAAGTATGACGGACATGGTCCGACGGACCTGGTCCGCGGATTGTCTGACCGTGTGTATGGGGCTTTAGGCTCCTTGGAAGTTGGCCGCACACAGCTTCAGGCCTTTCAATGCACACAGCTTTAGACTCCTTGGACGCACGCAGCTTTGAAGCCCTTAAACACACACAGCTTCTTGGACGCGCACAGCTTCAAGCCCTTCAATGCACACAGCTTCTATCCTCACACAGAGACACTGCTCCACCTTCCTTCCCCCTTCTGCTCTCACCAGCCCCTCGTTATATAGGCTGTGTGCACCTGGGCACACACCCTGCTGGCTGTCCACAAGACCCGGGCACAGGGTTGGAGATCCCGTCCCACCCAAGACTCTGAAGGATCTCCAAACTACAGAACCCCTTCCAGAAATAGCAAGATCCGGAGAAAACTGCCAGAGCAGTTTTCTCTGTTTTAAATGTATGTTCTGTAGCTCTGCAATCCGCTGATATGCAGACTCTGTGTCCACTTTAACCCCATTTTCATAGGGACAGAGCCTTGCTCTGCCACAATATATATACACATATATATATATATATATATATATATATATATATATATATATATATATATATAATGGGTTGTGTGTGTGTGTATATACATGTATATATAGTGTGTGTGTATATAAAATGTGTGTGTATATACACATGTATATATAATGCATGTGTGTGTGTATACATGTATATATAATGTGTGTGTATGTATACATGTATATATTATGTAGGGCAGGGGTGCCCAACCAGTGGCCCGGGGGCCACATGTGGCCCGCGGAGCCCTCTGATGTGGCCCTCGACCTCCTGCTCTAAGATGGCAGGTTGGCAAGCCCAGATCACGGGTTGTCAACCTGCCATCCCTGAGCAGCAGTTTTGTGAATGAAGCCGCTGATAGTGGAAGCAAGTGGCTGCAGAGCAGAACCACATAAGCCAATGCTTCCTGTTTAGCGCCCGCTCCTGTCACAGGCAGAGTGATACCAAATGCACTCCGCCTGGGACAGCAACAGCCAGCGATACCAGAATAGAAGATGGTTATTAAAGGTAAGTTTACTACTAAATTCACAGTATATATGGATATATCTGTTTTGCAGTGGTTACTGGGCTGCTTTCAAAATGATCCGCAGGTGCAGAGCAGCTGCGGGTTACCTGCATTGAGCCATAGACTTCTGTTATTACCTGCAGGTTTGTGGCGCCTTCAGAAAGTGCGCCACACCTGCAGGATATAATAGAAGTTTACGGCAAAGTGCAGCTAACCCACAGAAAATCCACAGGTTCACTGCGCTGCACCCGCGGTTCGGGCAAATCGCAGCGCATCAGTGTGAAAGCAGCCTTAGGCCCCTTTCACATGACTGGTCTGACCCAATCGGACTTACTATTCACCTCTATGGAGCAGCAGATGTAAACAAACTTGTGTCTGTTTACACACGCCTACCTAAAAAAAATAGAAAGGGATCTGCCCTTTCGTCTGGGCAAATCAGATTGGATCAGAGGGCCCATAGAGTAGAGTGGGCTGTGTCCGTGGACACGGACCTGTCATCTGATCTGCTCATTGTGGCCCGCGACCAGTTACCAATTTGCTTAAGTGGCCCTCGCTCTTCAAAAGGTTGGGCACCCCTGATGTAGGGGGACTCTTTATTTTATTAACATTAATCACACCGTCTGTCCGTGTATTGAGCGGTGATAATCTATCACTGCTTAATAAACTGACATCTCTGTGTTTCTGTGAATTTCTGGTGCTGTAATCTTGTAAAGTCTCACGAGATTCCCGTATCAGGGGCCGTTCTCCAGTGTTAGAAGCGTTTGTAGATCTCTTCACTCCTCCTAGTGTGTATACACTCCTCCTACTGCAGTATACAGGTGTACACTATTTGGTGTTTCTTTCTCTCCGCATACTCAGTGACTGAACATCTGAAGCCGCGGGGTATAGGAAGCCGGTCGGACTCTGGAATAAGAAATCAGCCAGCCTGGAGAGAGAGCGGAGAGGAGCCCACATAGATTCCATCTATATGCCTTTTGAAAGGTGCTTTAAGGTGAGAGTCCTGTGAGCACAGTTACGGATTAGACCTCCCCCACTCATCACTCCCCTCATTCTAGAAGATCGCAGATGTCACAGTCACTTCTTACAGGACAGAAGACAGAAGAGGACAGAAGAGAGAAGAGGACAGAAGAGGACAGAAGAAAGAAGAGGACAGAAGAAAGAAGAGGACAGAAGAGGACAGAAGAGAGAAGAGGACAGAAGAGGACAGAAGAGGACAGAAGAGAGAAGAGGAGAGAAAGAGAGACAGAAGAGAGAAGAGGACAGAAGAGGGCAGAAGAGGACAGAAGACAGAAGACAGAAGAGAGAAGAGGACAGAAGAGGACAGAAGACAGAAGAGGACAGAAGAGGACAGAAGAGAGAAGAGGACAGAAGAGAGAAGAGGACAGAAGAGGACAGAAGACAGAAGAGAGAGAAGAGGACAGAAGAGGACAGAAGAGAGAAGAGGACAGAAGAGTACAGAAGAGAGTAGACGGCAGAAGACAGAAGAGGACAGAAGAGAGAAGACGGCAGAAGAGAGAAGAGGACACAGGAGGACAGAAGAGGACAGAAGAGAGAAGAGGACAGAAGAGGACAGAGGAGAGAAGAGGACAGAAGAGAGAAGAGGACAGAAGAGGACAGAAGAGAGAAGAGGACAGAAGAGAGAAGAGGAGAGAAGAGAAAAGAGGACAGAAGAGGACAGAAGGCAGAAGAGGACAGAAGAGGACAGAAGAGAGAGGACAGAAGAGGACAGAAGAGAGAAGAGGACAGAAGAGAGAAGAGGACAGAAGAGGACAGAAGACAGAAGAGGACAGAAGACAGAAGAGGACAGAAGAGGACAGAAGACAGAAAGAGAGAGAGAGGACAGAAGAGAGAAGAGGACAGAAGAGAGAAGAGGACAGAAGACAGAAGAGAGAAGAGGACAGAAGAGGACAGAAGACAGAAGAGAGAAGAGGACAGAAGAGACAGAAGAAGAGAGAGAAGAGAGAAGAAGAAGAAGAGACAGAAGAGAAAGAAGAAGAGAGAAGACGGCAGAAGACAGAAGAGGACACAGGAGGACAGAAGAGGACAGAAGAGGACAGAAGAGGACAGAAGAGGACAGAAGAGAGAAGAGGACAGAAGAGGACAGAAGAGAGAAGAGGACAGAAGAGGACAGAAGAGAGAAGAGAGAGACAGAAGAGAGAAGAGAGAAGAGAGACAGAAGAGGACAGAAGAGGACAGAAGAGGACAGAAGACAGAAGAGAGAAGAGGACAGAAGAGAGAAGAGGACAGAAGAGAGAAGAGGACAGAAGAAGACAGAAGAGGAGAGAAGAGAGAAGAGGACAGAAGAGGACAGAAGAGAGAAGACGGCAGAAGACAGAAGAGGACAGAAGAGGACAGAAGACAGAAGAGGACAGAAGAGGACAGAAGACAGAAGAGGACAGAAGAGGACAGAAGATAGAAGAGGACAGAAGAGGACAGAAGAGAGAAGAGGACAGAAGAGGACAGGAGAGAGAAGAGGACAGAAGAGGACAGAAGAGGACAGAAGACAGAAGAGAGAAGAGAGAAGAGGACAGAAGAGGACAGAAGAGAGAAGAGGACAGAAGAGAGAAGAGGACAGAAGAGGACAGAAGAGGAAAGAAGAGAGAAGAGGACAGAAGAAGACAGAAGACAGAAGAGAGAAGAGGACAGAAGAGGACAGAAGACAGAAGAGAGAAGAGGACAGAAGAGAGTAGACGGAAGAAGACAGAAGAGGACAGAAGAGAGAAGACGACAGAAGACAGAAGAGGACACAGGAGGACAGAAGAGGACAGAAGAGGACAGAAGAGGGCAGAAGAGGACAGAAGAGAGAAGAGGACAGAAGAGGACAGAAGAAGAGGACAGAAGAGAGAAGAGGACAGAAGAGGACAGAAGAGGACAGAAGACAGAAGAGAGAAGAGGACAGAAGAGGACAGAAGAGGACAGAAGAGAGAAGAGGACAGAAGAGGACAGAAGAGAGAAGAGGACAGAAGAGGGCAGAAGAGGACAGAAGAGGAAAGAAGACAGAAGAGAGAAGAGGACAGAAGAGGACAGAAGAGGACAGAAGAGGACAGAAGAGAGAAGAGGACAGAATAGGACAGAAGAGGACAGAAGACAGAAGAGAGAAGAGGACAGAAGAGGACAGAAGACAGAAGAGGACAGAAGAGGACAGAAGAGAGAAGAGGACAGAAGAGAGAAGAGGACAGAAGAGGACAGAAGACAGAAGAAAGAAGAGGACAGAAGAGAGAAGAGGACAGAAGAGGACAGAAGAGAGTAGACGGCAGAAGACAGAAGAGGACAGAAGAGAGAAGAAGGCAGAAGACAGAAGAGGACACAGGAGGACAGAAGAGGACAGAAGAGAGAAGAGGACAGAAGAGGACAGAAGAGAGAAGAGGACAGAAGAGGACAGAAGAGGACAGAAGAGGACAGAAGGGAGAGAGAGAGGACAGAAGAGGACAGAAGAGGACAGAAGAGAGAAGAGGACAGAAGAGAGAAAGAGGACAGAAGAGGACAGAAGACAGAAGAGGACAGAAGAGAGAAGAGGACAGAAGAGAGAAGAGGACAGAAGAGGACAGAAGAGAGAAGAGGACAGAAGAGGGCAGAAGAGGACAGAAGACAGAAGAGAGAAGAGGACAGAAGAGGACAGAAGAGAGAAGAGGACAGAAGAGGACAGAAGAGAGAAGAGGACAGAAGAGGACAGAAGAGGACAGAAGACAGAAGAGGACAGAAGAGGACAGAAGACAGAAGAGAGAAGAGGACAGAAGAGAGAAGAGGACAGAAGAGAGTAGAGGACAGAAGACAGAAGAGAGAAGAGGACAGAAGATGACAGAAGACAGAAGAGAGAAGAGGACAGAAGAGGACAGAAGAGAGTAGACGGCAGAAGACAGAAGAGGACAGAAGAGGACACAGGAGGACAGAAGAGGACAGAAGAGGACAGAAGAGGACAGAAGAGAGAAGAAGACAGAAGAGGACAGAAGAGAGAAGAGGACAGAAGAGGACAGAAGACAGAAGAGGACAGAAGAGGACAGAAGAGAGAAGAGGACAGAAGAGGACAGAAAGAGAGAACAGAAGAGAGAGAAGAGGACAGAAGAGGGCAGAAGAAGACAGAAGAGGACAGAAGAGGACAGAAGAGAGAAGAGGACAGAAGAGAACAGAAGAGGACAGAAGAGAGAAAGAGAAAAAGACAGAAGAGAGAAGAGGACAGAAGAGAGAAGAGGACAGAAGAAGACAGAAGAGGACAGAAGAGAGAAGAGGAGAGAAGAGGAGAGAAGAGAGAAGAGGACAGAAGACAGAAGAGGACAGAAGAGGACAGAAGACAGAAGAGGACAGAATAGGACAGAAGACAGAAGAGGACAGAAGAGGACAGAAGATAGAAGAGGACAGAAGAGGAGAGAAGAGAGAAGAGAGAAGAGGACAGAAGAGGACAGGAGAGAGAAGAGGACAGAAGAGGACAGAAGAGGACAGAAGAGAGAAGAGAGAAGAGGACAGAAGACAGAAGAGGACAGAAGAGAGAAGAGGACAGAAGAGGACAGAAGAGAGAAGAAGACAGAAGAGAGAAGAGGACAGAAGAGGACAGAAGAGAGAAGAGGACAGAAGAGGACAGAAGAGGACAGAAGAGAACAGAAGAGAGAAGAGGACAGAAGAGAGTAGACGGCAGAAGACAGAAGAGGACAGAAGACAGAAGAGAGAAGAGGACAGAAGAGGACAGAAGACAGAAGAAGAAGAAGAGGACAGAAGAGAGTAGACGGCAGAAGACAGAAGAGGACAGAAGAGAGAAGACGGCAGAAGAGAGAAGAGGACAGAAGAGGACAGAAGAGGACAGAAGAGGACAGAAGAGAGAAGACAGAAGAGGGCAGAAGAGGACAGAAGAGAGAAGAGGACAGAAGAGGACAGAAGACAGAAGAGGACAGAAGAGAGAAGAGGACAGAAGAGGACAGAAGACAGAAGAGGACAGAAGAGGGCAGAAGAGGACAGAAGAGGACAGAAGACAGAAGAGGACAGAAGAGGAAAGAAGAGAGAAGAGGACAGAAGAGAGAGAAGAGGACAGAAGAGAGAAGAGGACAGAAGAGGACAGAAGAGAGAAGAGGGAAGAAGACAGAAGAGGAGAGAAGAGAGAAGAGGACAGAAGAGGGAAGAGGACAGAAGAGAGAAGAGGACAGAAGAGAGAAGAGGACAGAAGACAGAAGAGGACAGAAGACATAAGAGGACAGAAGAGGACAGAAGAGGACAGAAGAGACAGAAGACAGAAGAGAGACAGAAGAGGAAAGAAGAACAGAGAGAGAAAAAAGAGAAGAGGACAGAAGAGAGAAGAGGACAGAAGAGGACAGAAGAGAGAAGAGGACAGAAGACAGAAGAGGACAGAAGACAGAAGAGGACAGAAGAGGACAGAAGACAGAAGAGGGCAGAAGAGGACAGAAGAGAGAGAAAGACAGAGAGAGAAGAGGAAGAAGAGAGAAGAGGACAGAAGAGAGAAGAGGACAGAAGAGAGAGGAGGACAGAAAAGGACAGAAGAGGACAGAAGAGAGAAGAGGACAGAAGAGGACAGAAGAGAGAAGAGGACAGAAGAGGACAGAAGAGGACAGAAGACGACAGAAGAGAGAAGAGGACAGAAGAGGACAGAAGAGGACAGAATAGGACAGAAGAGGACAGAAGAGGACAGGTACGAGACTCCCGTATCAGGGGCCGTTCTCCAGTGTTAGAAGCGTTTGTAGATCTCTTCACTCCTCCAAGTGTGTATACACTCCTCCTACTGCAGTATACAGGTGTACACTATTTGGTGTTTCTTTCTCTCCACATACTCGGTGACTGAACATCTGAAGCCGCGGGGTATAGGAAGCCGGTTGGACACTGGAATAAGAAATCAGCCAGCCTGGAGAGAGAGCGGAGAGGAGCCCACATAGATTCCATCTATATGCTTTTTGAAAGGTGGTTTAAGGTGAGAGTCCTGTGAGCACAATTACGGATTAGACCTCCCCCACTCATCACTCCCCTCATTCTAGAAGATCGCAGATGTCACAGTCACTTCTTACAGGACAGAAGACAGAAGAGGAGAGAGACAGAAGAGAGAAGAGGACAGAAGAGGACAGAAGACAGAAGAGAGAAGAGGACAGAAGAGAGAAGAGTACAGAAGAGAGAAGAGGACAGAAGACAGAAGAGGACAGAAGAGGACAGAAGACAGAAGAGGACAGAAGAGGACAGAAGACAGAAGAGGACAGAAGAGAGAAGAGGACAGAAGAGGACAGAAGAGGACAGAAGAGAGAAGACAGAAGAGGACACAGGAGGACAGAAGAGAGAAGACGGCAGAAGACAGAAGAGGACACAGGAGGACAGAAGACAGAAGAGGACAGAAGACAGAAGAGGACAGAAGAGGACAGAAGAGAGAAGAGGACAGAAGAGAGAAGAGGACAGAAGAGGACAGAAGAGAGAAGAGGACAGAAGAGAGAAGAGGACAGAAGAGGACAGAAGAGAGAAGAGGACAGAAGAGGGCAGAAGAGGACAGAAGACAGAAGAGAGAAGAGGACAGAAGAGGACAGAAGACAGAAGAGGGCAGAAGAGAGAAGAGAGAAGAGGACAGAAGAGAGAAGAGGACAGAAGAGGACGGAAGACAGAAGAGAAAAGAGGACAGAAGAGGACAGAAGAGAGTAGACGGCAGAAGACAGAAGAGGACAGAAGAGAGAAGACGGCAGAAGACAAAAGAGGACAGAGGAGGACAGAGAGAGACAGAAGAGGACAGAAGAGAGAAGAGGACAGAAGAGGACAGAAGAGAGAAGAGGACAGAAGAGGACAGTAGAGAGAAGAGGACAGAAGAGGGCAGAAGAGGACAGAAGAGAGAAGAGGACAGAAGACAGAAGAGGACAGAAGAGGACAGAAGAGAGAAGAGGACAGAAGACAGAAGAGAGAGAAGAGGACAGAAGACAGAAGAGGACAAAAGACAGAAGACAGAAGAGGACAGAAGAGGACAGAAGACAGAAGAGAACAGAAGAGAGAAGAGGACAGAAGAGGACAGAAGAGGGCAGAAGAGGACAGAAGACAGAAGAGAGAAGAGGACAGAAGAGAGAAGAGGACAGAAGACAGAAGAGGACAGAAGAGGACAGAAGACACAAGAGGGAAGAAGAGGACAGAAGAGAGAAGAGGACAGAAGAGAGAAGAGGACAGAAGAGGACAGAAGAGGACAGAAGAGACAGAGACGACAGAAGACAGAAGAGGACAGAAGAGAGAAGAGGAGAGGAGAGGACAGAAGAGGACAGAAGACAGAAGAGGACAGAAGAGGACAGAAGACAGAAGAGGACAGAAGAGGACAGAAGAGAGAAGAGGACAGAAGAGAGAAGAGGACAGAAGAGAGAGGAGGACAGAAGAGAGAAGAGGACAGAAGAGGACAGAAGACAGAAGAGGACAGAAGAGGACAGAAGAGAGAAGAGGACAGAAGAGGACAGAAGAGAGAAGAGGACAGAAGAGAGAAGAGGACAGAAGAGGGCAGAAGAGGACAGAAGAGGACAGAAGACAGAAGAGAGAAGAGGACAGAAGAGAGAAGAGGACAGAAGAGAGAAGAGGACAGAATAGAGAAGAGGACAGAAGAGGACAGAAGAGAGAAGAGGACAGAAGAGAGAAGAAGACAGAAGAGGACAGAAGACAGAAGAGGACAGAAGACAGAAGAGGACAGAAGGGGACAGAAGACAGAAGAGGACAGAAGAGAGAAGAGGACAGAAGAGGACAGAAGACAGAAGAGGGCAGAAGAGAACAGAAGACAGAAGAGAGAAGAGGACAGAAGAGAGAAGAGGGCAGAAGAGGACAGAAGAGTACAGAAGAGAGAAGAGGACAGAAGACAGAAGAGGACAGAAGAGAGAGAGGAGGACAGAAGAGAGAAGAGGGCAGAAGAGGGCAGAAGAGGACAGAAGAGGACAGAAGACAGAAGAGAGAAGAGGACAGAAGAGGACAGAAGAGAGAAGAGGACAGAAGAGAGAAGAGGACAGAATAGAGAAGAGGACAGAAGAGGACAGAAGAGAGAAGAGGACAGAAGAGAGAAGAAGACAGAAGAGGACAGAAGAGAGAAGAGGACAGAAGAGGACAGAAGAGGACAGAAGACAGAAGAGGACAGAAGAGAGAAGAGGACAGAAGAGGACAGAAGACAGAAGAGGGCAGAAGAGGACAGAAGAGGACAGAAGAGAGAAGAGGACAGAAGAGAGAAGAGGACAGAAGAGGACAGAAGAGAGAAGAGGACAGAAGAGGACAGAAGAGAGAAGAGGACAGAAGAGGACAGAAGAGAGAAGAGGACAGAAGACAGAAGAGGAGAGAAGAGAGAAGAGGACAGAGGAGAGAAGAGGACAGAAGAGGACAGAAGACAGAAGAGGGCAGAAGAGGACAGAAGACAGAAGAGAGAAGAGAGAAGAGGACAGAAGAGAGAAGAGGACAGAAGAGGACAGAAGAGAGAAGAGGACAGAAGACAGAAGAGGACAGAAGACAGAAGAGGACAGAAGAGGACAGAAGACACAAGAGGGCAGAAGAGGACAGAAGAGGACAGAAGACAGAAGAGAGAAGAGGACAGAAGAGAGAAGAGGACAGAAGAGAGAAGAGGACAGAAGAGAGAGAAGAGGACAGAAAAGGACAGAAGAGGACAGAAGAGAGAAGAGGACAGAAGAGAGGACAGAAGAGAGAAGAGGACAGAAGAGGACAGAAGAGGACAGAAGACGACAGAAGAGAGAAGAGGACAGAAGAGGACAGAAGACGACAGAATAGGACAGAAGAGGACAGAAGAGGACAGGTACGAGATTCCCGTATCAGGGGCCGTTCTCCAGTGTTAGAAGCGTTTGTAGATCTCTTCACTCCTCCAAGTGTGTATACACTCCTCCTACTGCAGTATACAGGTGTACACTATTTGGTGTTTCTTTCTCTCCACATACTCGGTGACTGAACATCTGAAGCCGCGGGGTATAGGAAGCCGGTTGGACACTGGAATAAGAAATCAGCCAGCCTGGAGAGAGAGCGGAGAGGAGCCCACATAGATTCCATCTATATGCCTTTTGAAAGGTGGTTTAAGGTGAGAGTCCTGTGAGCACAATTACGGATTAGACCTCCCCCACTCATCACTCCCCTCATTCTAGAAGATCGCAGATGTCACAGTCACTTCTTACAGGACAGAAGACAGAAGAGGACAGAAGAGAGAAGAGGACAGAAGAGGACAGAAGACAGAAGAGAGAAGAGGACAGAAGAGAGAAGAGTACAGAAGAGAGAAGAGGACAGAAGACAGAAGAGGACAGAAGACAGAAGAGAGAAGAGGACAGAAGAGGACAGAAGACAGAAGAGGACAGAAGAGAGAAGAGGACAGAAGAGGACAGAAGAGGACAGAAGACAGAAGAGGACACAGGAGGACAGAAGAGAGAAGACGGCAGAAGACAGAAGAGGACACATGAGGACAGAAGACAGAAGATGACAGAAGACAGAAGAGGACAGAAGAGGACAGAAGAGAGAAGAGGACAGAAGAGAGAAGAGGACAGAAGAGGACAGAAGAGAGAAGAGGACAGAAGAGAGAAGAGGACAGAAGAGGACAGAAGAGAGCAGAGGAGAGAAGAGGGCAGAAGAGGACAGAAGACAGAAGAGAGAAGAGGACAGAAGAGGACAGAAGAGGACAGAAGAGGGCAGAAGAGAGAAGAGAGAAGAGGACAGAAGAGAGAAGAAGGAAGAAGAAGAGGAAAGAAGACAGAAGAGAAAAGAGGACAGAAGAGGACAGAAGAGAGAAGACGGCAGAAGAGGACAGAAGACAGAAGAGAAGAGAGAAGAAGGCAGAAGACAAAAGAGGACAGAGGACAGAGGACAGAAGAGGACAGAAGAGGACAGAAGAGAGAAGAGGACAGAAGAGAGAGGATGACAGAAGAGGACAGTAGAGAGAAGAGGGCAGAAGAGGGCAGAAGAGGACAGAAGAGAGAAGAGGACAGAAGAGAGAAGAGGACAGAAGAGAGAAGAGGACAGAAGAGAGAAGAGGACAGAAGACAGAAGAGAGAAGAGGACAGAAGACAGAAGAGGACAGAAGACAGAAGACAGAAGAGGACAGAAGAGGACAGAAGACAGAAGAGAACAGAAGAGAGAAGAGGACAGAAGAGGACAGAAGAGGGCAGAAGAGGACAGAAGACAGAAGAGAGAAGAGGACAGAAGACAGAAGAGGACAGAAGAGGACAGAAGACACAAGAGGGAAGAAGAGGACAGAAGAGAGAAGAGGACAGAAGAGAGAAGAGGACAGAAGAGGACAGAAGAGGACAGAAGAGAGAAGACGGCAGAAGACAGAAGAGGGCAGAAGAGAGAAGACGGCAGGAGAGGACACAGGAGGACAGAAGACAGAAGAGGACAGAAGAGGACAGAATACAGAAGAGGACAGAAGAGGACAGAAGAGAGAAGAGGACAGAAGAGAGAAGAGGACAGAAGAGAGAGGAGGACAGAAGAGAGAGGAGGACAGAAGAGGACAGAAGACAGAAGAGGACAGAAGAGGACAGAAGAGAGAAGAGGACAGAAGAGGACAGAAGACAGAAGAGGACAGAAGAGAGAAGAGGACAGAAGAGGGACAGAAGAGGACAGAAGAGGACAGAGGACAGAAGAGGACAGAAGAAGACAGAAGAGGACAGAAGAGAGAAGAGGACAGAAGAGAGAAGAGGACAGAATAGAGAAGAGGACAGAAGAGGACAGAAGAGAGAAGAGGACAGAAGACAGAAGAAGACAGAAGAGGACAGAAGACAGAAGAGGACAGAAGAGGACAGAAGACAGAAGAGGACAGAAGAGGACAGAAGAGAGAAGAGGGCAGAAGAGGACAGAAGAGGACAGAAGAGAGAAGAGGACAGAAGAGAGAAGAGGACAGAAGAGAGAAGAGGGCAGAAGAGGGCAGAAGAGGACAGAAGAGGACAGAAGACAGAAGACAGAAGAGGACAGAAGAGGACAGAAGAGAGAAGAGGACAGAAGAGAGAAGAGGACAAAATAGAGAAGAGGACAGAAGAGGACAGAAAAGAGAAGAGGACAGAAGAGAGAAGAAGAGAGAAGAGGACAGAAGAGGACAGAAGAGGACAGAAGAGGACAGAAGACAGAAGAGGACAGAAGAGAGAAGAGGACAGAAGAGGACAGAAGACAGAAGAGGGCAGAAGAGGACAGAAGAGACAGAAGAGAGAGAAGAGGACAGAAGAGAGAAGAGGACAGAAGAGGACAGAAGAGAGAAGAGGACAGAAGAGAGAAGAGGACAGAAGACAGAAGAGGACAGAAGAGGACAGAAGACAGAAGAGGACAGAAAAGAGAAGAGGACAGAAGAGGACAGAAGAGGACAGAAGAGAGAAGACGGCAGAAGACAGAAGAGGACAGAAGAGAGAAGAGGACAGAAGAGAGAAGAGGACAGAAGAGAGAAGAGGACAGAAGAGAGAGGAGGACAGAAGAGGACAGAAGAGGACAGAAGACAGAAGAGGACAGAAGAGAGAAGAGGACAGAAGAGAGAAGAGGACAGAAGAGGACAGAAGACTGAAGAGGACAGAAGAGAGAGGACAGAAGAGGACAGAAGAGAGAAGAGGACAGAAGAGGACAGAAGAGAGAAAAGGACAGAAGAGGACAGAAGAGAGAAGAGGACAGAAGAGAGAAGAGGACAGAAGACAGAAGAGGACAGACGACAGAAGAGGACAGAATAGGACAGAAGAGGACAGAAGAGAGAGGAGGACAGAAGAGGACAGAAGAGGACAGAAGACAGAGGACAGAAGAGGACAGGTACGAGATTCCCGTATCAGGGGCCGTTCTCCAGTTTTAGAAGCGTTTGTAGATCTCTTCACTCCTCCTAGTGTGTATACACTCCTCCTACTGCAGTATACAGGTGTACACTATTTGGTGTTTCTTTCTCTCCACATACTCGGTGACTGAACATCTGAAGCCGCGGGGTATAGGAAGCAGGTCGGACACTGGAATAAGAAATCAGCCAGCCTGGAGAGAGAGCGGAGAGGAGCCCACATAGATTCCATCTATATGCCTTTTGAAAGGTGCTTTAAGGTGAGAGTCCTTTGAGCACAGTTACGGATTAGACCTCCCCCACTCATCACTCCCCTCATTATAGAAGATCGCAGATGTCACAGTCACTTCTTACAGGACAGAAGACAGAAGAGGACAGAAGAGGACAGAGGACAGAAGAGAGAAGAGGACAGAAGAGAGAAGAGGACAGAAGAGGACAGAAGAGAGAAGAGGACAGAAGAGAGAAGAAGACAGAAGAGGACAGAAGAGGACAGAAGAGGACAGAAGAGAGAAGAGGACAGAAGAGAGAAGAGGACAGAAGAGGACAGAAGAGAGAAGAGGACAGAAGAGGACAGAAGAGAGAAGAGGACAGAAGAGGACAGAAGAGAGAATAGGACAGAAGAGGACAGAAGACAGAAGAGAGAAGAGGACAGAAGAGGACAGAAGAGAGAAGAGGACAGAAGACAGAAGAGGACAGAAGAGGACAGAAGACAGAAGAGGACAGAAGACAGAAGAGGACAGAAGACAGAAGACGACAGAAGACATATGCCTTTTGAAAGGTGCTTTAAGGTGAGAGTCCTATGAGCACAGTTACGGATTAGACCTCCCCCACTCATCACTCCCCTCATTCTAGAAGATTGCAGATGTCACAGTCACTTCTTACAGGACAGAAGACAGAAGAGGACAGAAGAGGACAGAAGACAGAAGAGGACAGAAGACAGAAGAGAGAAGAGGACAGAAGAGAGAAGAGGACAGAAGACAGAAGAGGACAGAAGAGAGAAGAGGACAGAAGACAGAAGAGGACAGAAGAGGACAGAAGACAGAAGACAGAAGAGGACAGAAGAGGACAGAAGAGGACAGAAGATAGAAGAGGACAGAAGAGGACAGAGGACAGAAGAGGACAGAAGACAGAAGAGGACAGAAGAGGACAGAAGAGAGAAGAGGACAGAAGAGGACAGAAAACTGAAGACGGCAGAGGACAGAGGAGAGAAGAGGACAGAAGAGGACAGAAGAGGAAAGAAGAGGACAGAAGAGGGAAGAAGAGGGCAGAAGAGGACAGAAGAGCACAGAAGAGAGAAGAGGACAGAAGAGGACAGAAGACAGAAGAGGACAGAAGACATATGCCTTTTGAAAGGTGCTTTAAGGTGAGATTCCTATGAGCACAGTTACGGATTAGACCTCCCCCACTCATCACTCCCCTCATTCTAGAAGATCGCAGATGTCACAGTCACTTCTTACAGGACAGAAGACAGAAGAGGACAGAAGAGGACAGAAGAGGACAGAAGAGAGAAGAGAGAAGAGGACAGAAGAGAGAAGAGAGAAGAGGACAGAAGACAGAAGAGGACAGAAGACAGAAGAGGACAGAAGAGGACAGAAGAGGATAGAAGACAGAAGACAGAAGAGGACAGAAGAGGACAGAAGACAGAAGAGGACAGAAGATAGAAGAGGACAGAAGAGGACAGAGGACAGAAGAGGACAGAAGAGGACAGAAGACAGAAGAGGACAGAAGAGGACAGAAGAGGACAGAAGATAGAAGAGGACAGAAGAGGACAGAGGACAGAAGAGGACAGAAGAGGACAGAAGACAGAAGAGGACAGAAGAGGACAGAAGAGGACAGAAGAGAGAAGAGGGCAGAAGAGGACAGAAGAGGACAGAAGACTGAAGACGGCAGAGGACAGAAGAGAGAAGAGGACAGAAGAGGACAGAAGAGGGCAGAAGAGGGCAGAAGAGGACAGAAGATGACAGAAGTGGGCAGAAGAGGACAGACGAGGACAGAAGACAGAAGAGGACAGAAGAGGACAGAAGACAGAAGAGGACAGAAGAGGACAGAAGACAGAAGAGGACAGAAGACATATGCCTTTTGAAAGGTGCTTTAAGGTGAGAGTCCTGTGAGCACAGTTACGGATTAGACCTCCCCCACTCATCACTCCCCTCATTCTAGAAGATCGCAGATGTCACAGTCACTTCTTACAGGACAGAAGACAGAAGAGCACAGAAGACAGAAGAGGACAGAAGACAGAAGAGAGAAGAGGACAGAAGAGAGAAGAGGACAGAAGACAGAAGATGACAGAAGACAGAAGACAGAAGAGGACAGAAGAGGACAGAAGACAGAAGAGGACAGAAGACAGAAGAGGACAGAAGACAGAAGAGGACAGAAGACAGAAGAGGACAGAAGACATATGCCTTTTGAAAGGTGCTTTAAGGTGAGAGTTCTGTGAGCACAGTTACGGATTAGATGTTTTCATCTGACCACCCCATAGAGATCTCCCGCTGAGCAGGCATATCCGCTTGGACGGATTCTGCTTCATCTGCAAGGGGCCTTAGCCCAACACTATTCATTGAAGACTATGTTTTTAATATTTAAAGAGAAATTTTCAGGCTGCCATTGTAGACCTCTCTTTTTTGAATGTGACTTTTCTGGCCCTTACCTTGATGCTTTGGGTCGCAAGGATTTGGGTGTTCTGGTAGATCATAAACTTAATAACAGTATGCAAATGCCATGCTACAGTTTTTAAAGCAAGCAAAATACTCTCATGTATTAAGAGGTATCATGTACCTGGTAGCAGAGTCTGATATGATGAGGAAGGCCTCTCTTACCCCTCTGACTCTGGACCCCTGATAGTGTAGACAGGAGTCACAGGAGTGCAGAGTGGCACAAGTCTCCTTCGGAGACTGGACCACGGGTGCAGTAATTAAACATGATAACGACACCAATCACACCTCCAAGATGACCACTGCCTTGCTAAAGAAGCTGAGGGTAAAGGTGATGGACTGGCCAAGCATGCCTCCAGACCTAAACCCTATTGAGCATCTGTGGGGCATCCTCAAATCAGGTGGATGAGTGCAAGGTCTCTAACATCCACCAGCTCCGTGATGTCGTCATGGCGGGGTGGAAGAGGACTCCAGTGGCAACCTGTGAAGCTCTGGGGAACTTCATGCCCAAGAGGGTTAAGGCAGTCGTGGAAAATTATGGTGGCCACACAAAATATTGACACTTTGGGCCCAATTTGGACATTTTCACTTAGAGGTGTACTCAGTTTTATTGCCAGCGGTTTAGACATTAATTGCTGTGTGTTGATTTATTTTGAGGGGACAGCAAATTGACACTCTTATACAAGTTGTATACTCACTACTTTACATTGTAGCAACGTGTAATTTCTTCAGTGTTGTCACATGAAATGATATAATAAAATATTTACAAAAATGTGAGGGGTGTACTCACTTTTGTGAGATACTGTATACCTTTCACACCACCATTTTATTTGACATCTGTTACTCCACACATTGGAAGACCTATTAGCGCTGGAAGTGACTGTGTTTTTTGTATCTCTAGAGGAGTTATCTTGTTTGCTAGCATGCACATCCTGACAAGAGGTATGGGCTCCAGAGAGAGATAGCATTTTGCCCCTGTACAAATCATTAATAAGACCTCATCTGGAATATGCAGTTCAGTTTTGGATACCAGTTAAAAAAAAAAAGAATATTGGGTAAGTGGAGAAAGTGCAGAGAAGAGCAATCAAACTGATAAGAGGCATGGAGGAGTTCAGTTATGATGGAAGATTAGAGGAACTGAATTAATTCTCTCTTGATGATTAAGTGGGAATATGATCACCATGTAAAAAAGTAAATGGTCCATAAAGTGAACTTGGTGTTGAGTTATTCACTTTCACGTCTTTACAAAGGACAAGGGTGCACGCTTTAAATCTGGAGGAAAAGAGATTTAATTTCCTCATATGGAAAGGCTTCTTCACAGTGAAAGCTGTGAAAATTTGGAATAGCCTCCCTCAGAAACAAGTTTTTAAAAAGTGCACAAACTATAACTGGATACTAATATTTATAGGTAATAAAGGGATATTATTAACTACAGTAGGGTAATAGGAGTGTTTTCCCCAAGGGGAGCAAATAGACCATGCTTTATTGGTTTTTCTATTAGTTTTTTTTACTATTGGGTGAACTAGAAGGACTTGTGTTTTTTCAACCTTACAAACTACAACCCCCATTCCTAAAAGGTTGGAATGCTGTGTAAAATCTAAATAAACATATAATGCAATGATTTGTAAATCTTGTAAACCCATATTTTATTTACAAAAGAAAAAGAGCAGCATATGCTCAGGCAAGAATGGGACAACATTTCTCTCCCAAAACTCCAGTAACTGATCTCCTCAGTTCCCAGACATTTACAGAGTGTTGTTAAAAGAAGAAGGGATGCTATGCCGTTGTAAACATGGCCCTGTACAAAAAAATTGGGAATTGGGGTTGTACTTTGCCAGCTTTTTGTTGTCCTGTCCCAACCTTTTTGAGACTTGTTGCTGCTATCAATTTAAAAATAACCTTATTTTTTCTTAAAATGGTTCATTTTCTTATTCTAAACATTTGATATCTTTTCAGCTTTCTATTGTGAAAAAAATATGAATTTATGAGATTTGCAAATCAATGCATTTTTTTATGTCGCTTTTACACAGCGTCCCAACTATTTTGCAATTGGGGTTGTATGTACAGTAACTATGTAATTACCATACTGCCAGGGAGAACTTTGAGAACTTTTACTAAAGCTGGAGAGTGCAAAATCAGTCTCACTTCTGCATAGAAACCAATCAGCTTCCAGGTTTTATTGCCAAAGCTTAATTAAAGAGGAAGTAAACCCTCTTAAAAAAACGGGAGAAAAAAAAAACCCTGCAAGACAAAGGCATAATTAGCTGGTATGCATAGCATACTAGCTAATTATGTATCACTTACCTCAGATCGAAGCCCCGGCATCGGTCCACGTCTCCCCCTCCAACCGCCGACATGTTCTCCTGAAGTGACTTCCGAGTATCGCGGCTCCGGCACTGTGATTTGCCGGAGCCGCGATGCCGTCACTCCGCGCATGCGCACGAGAGCGGCACAGTACAACTGAAGCATCGGCATATAGCGCCATTGCTTCAGTTGTATTAAGTGCGCATGTGCCGCATGACGTCGGCACATGCAAATACAGGTTAGAAGTTAGAAGCTGATTGGTTACTATGTACAGCTGCACCAGTCTCTGTACACAACTGAAATAAAATAACATTTTTAAAAATATCATACTCGATTGATATGGCGCTGCTCAAAATATCCTGCATACCATGCCCCTGTCTCTCTCTCTCTCTCTCTACTCCATTTGCTGGTCCCTAAAGGAGCTTAATTGTCCATCTACAGTAATACAAAGCCCTGGACCACACTCTGTGTATTATCCATGACTCAAAGTGAAAGTAAAAGCTTCAGTCCCCGCCCATTTGCCCCACCCCTGTTACGCATTTCACCCTGATTGGGCTTAATTGTCAAGGTCAAATTTTAATTAATAATAAGTAATTTTAGTTGTAGAATGGGACACACTATAGTGGGGGTCAGCAATGTGTAGATCGCGGTCTGGGCTTGCTGACTTGCCCTCCCAGTGCATCCAACAAAGTGTAATGCACAGGGACTACTTGTAAAGTTGGAGCTGTAAAAGAGAGCAGGATAAGTCAATGCCTCCTCTGTAGTTCTGGCTCCTGTCCCATGCGGAGTGATACCAACTACACTCCACCTCTTATCCCGGCTAGTGGTCTCCAGAGTGGTGCCAGCAGCAGGAAAGAAGAGATCTTCAGGTCAGTGTGGAGCAATAAACTTCATAATAGTATAGGGCTGCTTTCACAGTGATCTGCTGCGGTTTACCCACACTACGGGTGCAGTATACCTGCAGCTTTCCTGAAAGTTTGCTGTGCTTAGCCATAAACTTTTATTATATCCTGCGGGTTTGGTGCGCTTTCAGAAAGTCCACCACAGCTGCAGGATATAATAGAAGTCTAAGTTGAAGTCTCAACCACTGGGTTTGATCACCCCCCAACTTTACATGTGAACAAGCCCTAAAAGTGCCGCTGCCGAAAGCAAATTTGGGCTCATTCACAAGTGCAGCAAGCACTGCTGCTTCTCTGAAAAGTGATCCAAGTGTGTTTGACAGGTGGTAATGAGGTGATATGTTGCCTTCTCATCACCTGATTTAAACTCATGATTGCTGTGCAATGCACGTGATTGCAACATGGTAGTATGGCAATTAGAGGTTTAAATCAGGAGTGAGGAGGCGACACTGTGCAACACTGTACCCGGTGATCTTTGACTCTTTAAAATCGCTTACCCATGCACTACAGTAATACCTGGTAGGGTATCGCTTCCACATCTTTAATGCCAGATGGGGTAATAGATGTAATAATAAAAACATCTGGCATGGATGGATCAAGGTGTTTAAAATAGATACAAAAAGAAAATAATAATCCTGGGAACCATGCTTAGTGAAGCTCAGAGATGAGAGGTACTCACCTACAGTTTTTAACTTTCAAAGTTTTTAATGTTATCAAAAGCAAAACAAAACAAGAAATCGCAAACAGTTAAAGAAAAAAAGGCAAGGTACAGAGTGCCATATCTAAATTTAAGATACAATGCTTCTAATAGGTCTTATAGTGTTGTATCACATGGTACGTTGGAAGAGCCTCTCGAGGCATGTGGAGAAAGTTGAGACCGAGGCTCTCTAAGTGAAGCCTAGTGTCACTAGTGCCTTGCGAGTCCTGGTTCTAGATGCTCTGGGGAGCAACCCGACACCCCTAATGGGATCAGACTGTGCCAGGACAGCCCCCCCGAGACCCCTGGAGCGTTGTCATTAGCAAAGAGAGGCATAAAGTACCATGAGTGTTACATTGGAAAGTGCGCTTAGTCAAGTACGGGGTGATTTTAACCCTTGAGTCTGGGGGCTCTTGTACTATGCTGACATACTATACATATCATATGGCCATATCTTGCCTACGTGAGGAGAGTTCAGGAAACAAGGATAGATGGGGAAGAGGAGGGGGGGGGGGAGGACAACGAGCCGTCTGACATGTAGTGGAGTGGAGATAGAGTGTAAGTGCTTACCGGTTATGGTTGTATTCCAGGGATAAGGGAGATACCCATGTGATTAGCCCAGGGTTCCCAGGTGGACTCGAACTGTACTTTTGAATCTAGCAGGACACTGGTCAATTTCTCCTAGGACATCATCCAAGAGATTTTGGGTTTGGCAGCTGTGAAGGATACCCCGTGTTGTTTCCAGGCCTTGGCTCTCTCCTACAGTTTATAGTATAAGGAGGGTGTAATCAAAAAGTCAAATATCAAAAAAATTTAAAAACAAAAAAAGAATGATAAACACACCCTAATGAGTTGCTTCTCCAAAATCGTTATTAGCATGTATAATGCATAAAAATTATCTGCATCAGGACCCAGAGATCCAACATCAACCTCCATTCAAGCTCAATCCCAACAAACAAGTGTCCCCCTCCCCCCCCCAAAAAAAATGCAGCCTCCAATGGGAGCTGGTGTAGACCTCCCCAAGGCCCCCTACTCTGTGCTCATTCACCTGAACGAAAAGCATTTTGCAACCTGCCTGTACACTGAGGAGCCTGCACCCCACCTTAAAACCGTAGTGGGTGAATTCTACGGGGACTAAGAGTGCTGAATTATATGGGTACTAAGCGCCTTAAAGCAACAAGTCTAAAAAAAAAACAAGAAAGGACCCCTTTAGACGTACAAAATGAATTACCAATCAAATGCTAACAAACAACAGATCCAAAACAAGAGGGAGCACCTATCTTGACAGTGCAACCATATAAGGAAATAACAGTAAAGACCAATAGACATAAACACACATTAAATATTATAACTATATTAAAGCGGACCCCAAAGTGGAACTTCTGCTTTTCGGATTCCTCCCCCCCTCCGGTGCCACAATTGGCACCTTTCAGGGGGGAGGGGTTGCAGATACCTGTATAATACAGGTATATGCACCCACTTCCGGGACTAGCATCCCTGCCCATATCCGAGGATATCCGAGGATGCCCCGGTGTGTCTTGGGAAACACAGTTCCCAGGACACAACGGGGACCAATAGAGATGCGCAGCGCGACTCGCGCATGCGCAGTAGGGAACCGGGCAGTGAAGACGTTGCGTCTTCACTTCCTAATTCCCTGACAGAGGATGGCGGCGGGGCAGCCGAGAGACGAGCGGTCGCTCGTCACATTCTGCCAACACCGCTGGAACCTGGAACAGGTGAAGCCCCATACACACGGTCGGATTTTCCCATGGATTCTGTCCTATCGGACAATGTTGTCGGAAAATCCGACCGTGTGTAGGCACCATCGGACAGTGTACGTCGGATTGCCCGACAGACAAAGTCCTATCTCCTGCTGGATAGATTTTTCGACAACAAAGTCCGATCACACCAAATCCGATCGTGTGTATCGAATTCCGACGGACAAAGTGCTACGCATGCTCAGATCACATTACAAGACCAAAGCTATTGGCTACTAGCCTCTACGTAGTCCTGTCGTACGCAACAAACGTCACCACGTTCAGAATGATCGGATTTTCCGACAACTTTGTCCGACCGTGTGTATGCAACACCAACATCGGACAAAGTATGACGGACAGGATCCGACGGACCTGGTCCTCGGATAATCCACGCGTGTGTATGGGGCTTTAGTGTCCATTTATTAAAAGTCAGCAGCTGCAGTATTTGTAGCTGCTGACATTTAATATTTCTGGTGCGGGTGGAGCTCCACTTTAAGTAAACATACATCTTCTTATTCCACCAAGACTTATGCAGAAAATGAAACACGGCCTCCCCCCTAAAAACAAACCTGGAGAAATTTTTAATCATTTCAACTAATTCAATTCCGTTGATTTCCCCCTATAACTATTGGCCATTACTTATGACTCACTTCTAAGGCTGCAAAAAAAATATCCTAATGTATAAGTCAAAGTCCTAGTATCAGAATCTCAAGGTCTCACAAGATACCCTGGAGTTGTAGGGGCTACTGAGGGAATCAACTAATATACCCCCCCCCCCCCAAAAAAAAGAAAAGGGAATAAACAAATTACTCATTAAGCCAGTTTCTAATTCCAGGGGGATTGCAAATTTCTCTTCAGGGCTGTTGGTGACATGTTTGGAGCTGGTTCAGCTGTCGACCCACCGTTGGTGGAATGAATGAAAGCCAATTAGTAATCTGAATAGGAGCCACGTCCAAAAAGTTAAATAGTCCCGGGAGGTCCGCTGGTGTATGGATAGTAAACGAAGATGATTCCCTGCAAAACTTCAGTGCTCGGATGTCTCCCTCCAAGCTTTATTTTTTTTGTACTTTAGCACGCTGGTCGCATTATTTTTGTGGTGTTGTGGCAGATACAGCTTGTATATGATAATTTATTTATTTGTTTTCTAGGCACGATTTTTTTTTTGTTTTTCTATATGGATGGGATAATTATCCCCTCTTTTTTTTTTTTTTTACTTTTTTAGGCACGATGATAGCATTATTTTCTCTTGTGACAGTTTCTGCTACTCGTATAAGATATACATATATATATTTTTTTTTTTAGGACACTGTGTTTTTTTTTTCCTTTTCTTACTACACAAATGTGATAATTACATCTTTTTTTTTTGAAGCACGATGAAACACTAATCTTTATTTTTCATTACTGCAGTTTCTGCAACTCGTATATGATATAAATATATATACATATACCTTTTTTTTTCTTTTTAGGGCATCTGTCTTTTGCTCCACTACACGAATGCGATAATTACACTTTATTTAGAATTTTTTGTGGCACGATGATAGCACTACTTTTTCTTGTTTCAATTTTTGCAACTCGTATATGACATATTTTTTTTTGTCCAGGGCACTTGTATTTCAATTTCACTACATGGATGTTATTCTCCCTCTTTTTTCTTTCTCACTCGAATCACTAGTTTTCACTCTGAGCAACATACTCATTATTCTACGGTCAACATCATATAAAATGAACTAACTTTGTTTTAGCGTGGTATTTTTAGTAGGTGTATTTTTAGATATATCTCTGAATAGAAGATGACCTTTGACCCCCCCCCCCCCCCGGGATTGCGGCCGGTGGAAGGTGAGGGGGGAGAAGGAGTCTATAGTAATCCAGGGCTGGTCCCTATATGACAGGTCTCTCTTTTCTGTATTTTTGGAGAAAGGAATAGGCTATATTTTACATTGTATTTCAGTTCCCCTTCTAAATATGTCTAGGGTATAAAGACAGGTTAGCCTCTCTGGATTAGTATTTTAATGGATACTTTAACGGATAAAAGCAAATGATATATAATTATGCGGTGGGTCTTCCCTCTAAAACGAGACTTAAAGGTACACTGCATAGGGAGGATGTTTTTTTTCTCCCTTTTTTTGTCCTTGTCTAGATATAAAAGGTCTCATAGAGAGAGAGTGTTTCTTTTTCTTTTTTGAAAAGGGAAGCTCTTGGATATTGAGGGGAATTTATTAATACCATACACATTTATATTATAAGTAGGGTTGAGCGAACCCGAACTGTAAAGTTCGGGTCCGTACCGGACTTTTGGGTGTCCGGGACCCGAACCCGAACTATTGGCTGTAAGTTCGGGTTCGGGTCCGGTGTTCGGCGCTGTATTGGCGCCTTTTTAACAGCTTTAGGGCAGCCAATCGACGATCGTTTCACTAGTGTGCCCTTAGAAGCCATCACAGCCATGCCTACTAATGGCATGGCTGTGATTGGCCAGTGCAGCATGTGACTCAGCCTCTATATATAGTACACACACAGCACACAGCATCATTCTGCTATAGACAGACACTGTTAGTCAGGTTCCTGTGCTGCAGAGAGATAGAGGATTTTAGGAGTTAGTGTGCTAAAGTCAGTTAGTCAGTCAGTCCACATTCCTTGAATTTTGTTCTAATTAGTTAGATCAGTGAGCGATCTAGATAGCTAGAGTAGGGAGTTTCTTTATTAAGCAAAAGAAAGAGGCAGAGATAATTATTGAAGAGATTCCTAAATCAATTGTACCCTGGCTGGGGTGCAGTGCACAGTCTTTTAACAGTGCCATGATGCCAGTGCCAACAAAAAATAAAAGTTTTACCTGCAAGCTCAGTGCAACATTAGGACCAACACTGCATATACAGATACACCATAGTCTGTGTGTATTCTGCTATTGGAAAAACATTGCATAAAAATTAAATTTAGCTTTTTTTTTTTTTTTTCCCAATAGCATTTTCTGCGTGTTCATACATACACGCTGTAGACACTAACCGTGTATTCTGATATTGCAAAAACATTGCAAAAAAATTTAATTTTGCAGTGTTTTTTTTCTTCCCAATAGCATTTTCTGCGTTTTCATAAGCGCTTTACATACTGTCCATGTATTCTGATATTGCAAAAACATTGCAAAAAAAATGTAATTTTGCAGTGTTTTTTTTCTTCCCAATAGCATTTTCTGCGTTTTCATAAACGCTTTACATACTGTCCGTGTATTCTGATATTGCAAAAACATTGCAAAAAATTTTTATTTTGCAGAGTTTTTTTTCTTCCCAATAGCATTTTCTGCGTTTTCATAAACGCTTTACAGTATGTCCGTGTATTCTGATATTGCAAAAACATTGCAAAAAAGATTAATTTTGCGGTGTTTTTTTTTTTCCCAATAGCATTTTCTGCGTTTTCATAAACGCTTTAGACACTATCCGTGTATTCTGATATTGCAAGAACATTGCAAAAAAATTTAATTTTGCTGTGTTTTTTTTCTTCCCAATAGCATTTTCTGCGTTTTCATAAACGCTTTACATACTGTCCGTGTATTCTGATATTGCAAACACATTGGAAAAAAAATAAATTTTGCAGTAATTTTTTTTCCCAATAGCATTTTCTGCGTTTTCATAAACGCTTTAGACACTATCCGTTTATTCTGATATTGTAAAAAAATTGCAAAAAAATTTAATTTTGCAGTGTTTTTTTTTTCTTCCCAATAGTATTTTCTGCGTTTTCATAAACGCTTTAGACACTGTACGTGTATTCTGCTATATACAAAAACACCCATTTAGGGCGAGATCATACATTTTGAAAATATGAGGAGATTATCAAAAAGAGGACGTGGCCCGGGTCGTGGTACTGCTGGTGGCGCTCCTGTTGCAGGGAGAGGACGTGGTCGATCTGTGCCAGCTACACGCACTAGTGAAACACCTTCCTCAGGTGCGAGTAGGCGACAGAGCCTGCAGCAGTATTTTGGCACGCCTAATGAGGCTGTACGAATGTCGATACAATCAAGGGGGAATTTGGGACTTTAGATGAAACGGTTGAGAATGCGGGGGTAGAAGTAAAGTGATTTTTATTGATCACAGATATATAACACAGTAACAGAATTAATTCATATATATACATGTAATAATCACAAGGAATAAACATGATAGTACAAAAGTATAAAAAATGAACACATGATTCCAGATGGATGCATGAAAGTAAATGAGACAATAATGTGGTCTCCAAGTCCCACAAACGGCGTGCCCGGTACTTATGTTCGTAATCATAATAATGGTTGCTTTGCTGGGTGTTGCAAGGCATGCAGCAATTCGGGTTAGTGTTCCTCGATCTGGGGTTGTTTTGGTCTGCAGGTTTATTTAACTGCACTTAGTTTGCTCCTTTCCTCTTTTTCAAAACACTCTACATTATATTTATTATTTTTACTTTCACTTTCTAGTTTCACATTTACACAGACTTCAGTCAATACCATCCCCTATCCTACATAATTTATTTAATTTATTTTATCACACACACATTTTGCATATTTTCCTACCCATAACTTTTATCATTCTTTATATTTATACACTGGGTCTAAGGTGTCCATACTACCTTTAAAAACCATTATTATTCTCAATATATACATTATATACTATAGACCCCTATAGCATTTATATGTGTATGTATGTATATACATACATATGCAATACCCTTTAAGTTATTACTACCTCAAAAACATATATATATATGAGTTATTATTATTTCAAATACATATATACTTTATGGGTTATTCCAGGTTTATCTATATACATATATATTTTACTTTCAGAATATCCGTTTCTTGTACCCAGACACTAGCATTGTTTTCACATGCAGACCACCCCCACCTCCAGGTGCGCTGTAACATCACCCAATGCTGCCACTGTAGGTCACGCCGCCTCAGCTCCGGCAGTGAAGTCGATACCTCTGACCCACTGCACGCCGTTCACTGCATGCCGCACTCACCGCCAGGCTTGGTAAGTGCGTTTGGAGAGTTTTCTTTCAACCTTTTTCACCACTCATTATATGAGTGTGGCTCATTATATCTGTATTTATACATTTCACAGGATTCTGTCGCATCAGCTCCTGATGAGTGGAACTGCATCCACGAAACGCGTCGAGCTACAATCGATGCTACAGTGTTATCTACTACGCCCTGATGATTTTATCAATTTTTTATTCAATATGATTATACTTTATAATGTGACCATTATTATGATTACGAACATAAGTACCGGGCACGCCGTTTGTGGGACTTGGAGACCACATTATTGTCTCATTTACTTTCATGCATCCATCTGGAATCATGTGTTCATTTTTTATACTTTTGTACTATCATGTTTATTCCTTGTGATTATTACATGTATATATATGAATTAATTCTGTTACTGTGTTATATATCTGTGATCAATAAAAATCACTTTACTTCTACCCCCGCATTCTCAACCGTTTCATCTAAAGTCCCAAATTCCCCCTTGATTGTACCAAATATAGGGATGGAGGTGCTTCCCCGTACCTCATTTAAAGTCCCAAAACTCCCTCTTTTTTACTGTACGAATGTCGAGGCCAGGACAAGTACAGGCGATAGTAGATTGGGTTGCTGCTGACAGTGCCTCCGGTTCCTTCACATTGTCTCCCACCCAGTCTCCTGATGAAAGTTCAGAGTTGGCACCTGCAGCCGATGTCCATCAGTCTTTCACCTCACCCCCTTACAAATCAGCCAATCAGTCTGAGCCCCAAATTATGCAGCAGTCTCTTCTGCTTTTTGATGACTCTGTTAGCAGGGTTTCCCAGGGCCATCCACCTAGCCCTGCCCCAGAAGTGGAAGAGATTGTGTGCACCGATGCCCAACCACTTATGTTTCATGATGAGTACATGGGAGGACCATCGCAGCACGTCTCGGATGATGACGAAACACAGGTGCCAACTGCTGCTGCTTTCACCATTGTGCAGACCGACAAGGAGGGCAGGGGTGAATTTTGGGTGGAAGATGATGTGGAGGACGATGAGGTCCTTGACCCCACATGGAATCAACGTCATGCAGGTGACCAGTGTGGTTCAGAGGAAGAGGCGGTGGTCGCACAGAGCCACCAGCACAGCAGAAGAGGGAGCAGGGTGCAAAAGCGGAGCGTCCGTCCCCTAGACAGTACGTCTGCTACTGCCCAACGCAGCAAGGGCAGACAATGTCCTGATGACAAGACACGAGTGGTTTGCACGCTGTGCAATCAGAGCTTGAAGCGAGGCATAAACGTTCTCAACCTGAGCACAACCTGCATGACCAGGCATCTAAGTGCAAAGCACGAGATGCAGTGGAGTAGACACCGCAAAAACCAAGAAAGGTCTCTGGCTCCTCCTGCTTCCTCTTCTGCTGCAGTCTCGGCCTCTTCATCCACCTCTGTAGTGACAGTGACACCTGCCAATCCGCAAACAGAGGATCTGCCAGCAACAGTACCACCTGGGTCACCAACCATCTCCACAATGTCCCATGGAAGCTTTCAGCTCTCTGTTTCCCAAACACTGGAGCGGAAGAGGAAGTACCCCCCTAGCCACCCGCGATCCCTGGCCCTGAATGCCAGCATTTCAAAATTGCTCGCCTTTGAAATGCTGTCATTCCGTCTGGTGGAGACGCAGAGTTTTCAAAGGCTGATGTCATTGGCCGTCCCACAGTACGTCGTGCCCAGCCGCCACTACTTTTCCAGACGAGCTATCCCTTCCCTGCACAACCAAGTAGGGGACAAAATCAGGTGTGCACTGCCCAACGCCATCTGTGGCAAGGTCCACCTAACTACGGATGCGTGGACCAGTAAGCACGGTCAGGGACGTTATATCTCCCTAACAGCACACTGGGTAAATGTAGTGGCGGCTGGGCCTGAGGCGGATAGCAGTTTGGCGCATGTCCTTCCACCACTGAGGATTGCAGGGCACTTCAGTTTGCCTCCTGTTGCTAACTCCTCCTTATCACACTCGGCACGTACCTGACAGATGAGTCCAATTGGGCAGGAGGAGGTCTCCCGTACGGATCCGACTGACGGCCCCTGAAGGTGGGTACAGGAGGCACGGAAGTCAGGAAGGGTAAGGGAGCCTGATGTAGGGGTCCGGAAGTTGGTGATGGCGGTCCGCTGTTGATGAGGTGAAGTGCAGGTAAGCAGGGTTCACAAATAGTAAGGTAAGGTTCCGGTATGTAGAGTTCACTGACAGCAAGGTGAAATAACGGTAGGTAAACTCACGTCACTTAGCGGGTAAGGGATGGTGATGGGGTTCCCAATACAGGTGGTGAAACTCACTGTAAGCCGGATATAATACAGGATAAGCAGATACAGGTCCCTTGAGCAGGAGATATAAGAAGTCCAAATCCAAGCAGAAGTCGGCAACGTTCAAACAGCACAGTACAAAGGAGTTGGCAGGAGAATGGTCGGTCAAGCAGAGGTCTGGGGCAGGCGGAAATCCGGATAGTCCAAAGGGTTAAGCCGAGGTCTTTACAGGTAAGCAGGGTATAACACAGGAACAAACAGATCACTGGGAGATCACAGGAACAAGGTAGTGGCTGGTGCAGAGTATCAGGTATACTGAAGATCAGGCAGCACTAGCCAGCAGGTGCTGCTTGATTAAATAGTCTCATTGGCGCCAACAGTCCATACAGGTGTATGTGAATCACAGGGCGCGCGCCCCTGGATGTCAGCGCGGGCGCGCACGCAAGCCCGCGCTCACGGGAACGCGCACACCACCACGCGTCGGCGCGCGTCTGTGCGCGCCAATCAAACGCCTGGAACCACGATTTTCCTGACACTCCTACTCCGCCTCCTCATCCTCTACAGCCTCCTCATCCGGTCAGCGTAACACCTTCACCACCAACTTCAGCACAGCCAGGGCTAAACGACAGCAGGCAGTTTTAAAACATTCCTGTTTGGGGGAAAAACCCCACACCGCGCAGGAGTTGTGGAGGGACATGGAACAACAGACCGATGAGTGGTTGGTGGCAGTGAGCCTCAAGCCCGGCCTGGTGGTGTGCGATAATGGGCGAAATCTCGTAGCAGCTCTGGGCCTTGCCGGTTTGACGCGCATCCCTTGCCTGGCGCATGTGCTGAACTTGGTGGTCCAGAGGTTCCTGAAGAATTACCCTGATATGCCAGAGCTGCTGCAGAAAGTGCGGGCAGTCTGTGCGCATTTTCGGCGTTCTCACCCTGCTGCTGCTCGCCTGTCAGCGCTGCAGCGTAACTTCAGCCTTCCCGCTCAACGTCTCATATGTGACGTGCCCACAAGGTGGAACTCCACCTTGCACATGCTTGCCAGACTGTGCGAGCAGAAGCAGGCGATAGTGGAGTTTCAGCTGCAGCACGCACGCGTGAGTCGTTCTGCGGAACAGCACCACTTCACCGCCAATAACTGGGCCTCCATGCGAGACCTGTGTGCCTTGTTGCGCTGTTTCGAGTACTCCACCAACATGGCCAGTGCCGATGACGCCATTCTCAGCGTTACTATCCCAGTTCTATGCCTCCTTGAAAAAACTCTTAAGGCGATGATGGAAGAGGATGTGGCACAGGATGAGGAGGAGGAGGAAGAGGGCTAATTTCCAAGGCTTTCAGGGCAGTCATTTACAAGTGGCTACGAGGGTGGGTTCCTGCACCAACAAGCGCCAGGTACACAATTGTCTGGCAGCAAGGGCACAGTTCTGGAGGATGACGAGGTGGAGGATGAGGAGGAGATGGAGGAGGAACCATGTTCACAGCAGGGTGGCACCCAGACCAGCTCATGTCCATCACTGGTGCGTGGCTGGGGGGATACAGAGGACACAGACGATACACCTCCCACAGAGGACAGCTTTTCCTTGCCTCTGGGCAGCCTGGCACACATGAGCGATTACATGCTGCAGTGTCTCCGCAACGACCGCCGAGTTGCCCACATTTTAACTGGTGCTGATTATTGGGTGGCCACCCTGCTGGATCCCCGTTACAAGGACAACGTGCCGTCCTTACTTACCTCACTGGAGCGTGATCGTAAGATGTGCGAGTACAAGCACGCGCTGGTAGACGCGCTGCTGGTGGCATTCCTACTTGGAAGCGGGGGTACGGTGGAAGCACAAGGCGAAGGCAGAGGAGGAGGAAGAGGTCGCCAACGCAGCCGGGGCACTGCCAGCACCTCGCGAGGCAGGGTTAGCATAGCCGGAATGTGGAAAAGCTTTGTCGGCACGCCACAACAACCAGCACCACCAGCTGAGATGGAACGTTTTAGCAGGAGGCAGCATTTCACCAACATGGTGGAGCAGTATGTGTGCACACGCGTACACGTACTGCATGACGGGTCTGCCCCCTTCAACTTCGGGGTCTCCAAATTGGGCACATGGCCTGAGCTTGCCCTTTACGCCTTGGAGGTGCTGGCCTGCCCTGCCGCCAGTGTATTATCTGAACGTGTATTTAGCACGGCAGGGGGCGTTATCACAGACAAGCGCAGCGGCCTGTCCAGAGCCAATGTGGACAAGCTCACGTTCATTAAAGTGAACCAGGCATGGATCCCACAGGACTTGGCCGTACCTTGCAGAATAGACACATATACCGGTGTTCTGGCGAAAACTGTCTTGCTATCGGATAGTGCGCAGGTGCAGTGCTTGCGCAGTACGGAGGACAAGGAGATTCACAAAATCTCCAAAGATGAACGTCGCCTGCGCAGTGAGTGCAGGTTCAAGCCCGACCATCCAAGTGGACATACGGTAGCACATAGTAACAGGGCCCCTCACGGGCTCGCTTGGCTAGGCTTCAACCTCGGATGATGTGGCTTGAACCTGGAGTCACCGCGTATCGTCTTCGGAGAGTTTTGAAATCCCCTTGTCCTACGTACTGAGCAAGCGCAGTACAGGGCGGACACTATGCGACGGGGGACAGAATTCGACACATCATTCACCACTAGCCTTACCCAGCCATTGTTGTATTTTTGAACCAGTGTTGGCTACCTCGTCCTCCTCCACCGCCGCTTCCACCTACACCGCCACATCCACCGCCACCTCAACCTCCTACTCCATTTGAATTTCGTCCTCCTAGGTCAAGATTATAATTTTTTCATTTTTTTTAATTTCCAAGTATTTTATTTTCCCACTATCTTATCCATTAAATTGAATAATTTTTTCCAGAAAGTGCATATTCTGGGGTATTCCCACCATATGTGCGGCATCGTGACGTTGAGTTTCTGAGGTTCTTAATGACTTCCTGTACCTCTGCTGCTGAGAAGGGGGCCTCCAGCATTTTATTTTTATTTTTTATTTTTTTATGTTATTTTAAGTTATTTCCCTATCCACATTTGTTTGCAGATCACTTGCCATGCTCTTAACAACATTTTGTTGCCATTTGCAGCCCTCTAGTCCTTTCCATGACCTTTTTACAGCCATTTTAGTGTTCAAAAGTCCGGGTCCCCATTGACTTCAATGGGGTTTGGAAGTTCGGGGTCAAGTTCGGGTCAAGTTCGGTCCCGAACCCGGACTTTTTTCCGAAGTTCGGCCGAACCCGCCGAACCCGAACATCCAGGTGTCCGCTCAACTCTAATTATAAGCTGTTAATTTTATGGTACTGTCCCTAGGCTATGAGGTTGTAGAAATATATGAAGTAAAATAGGCTGAATGATATAATTTAGAAGGTTGGCTTTTTTAGTTTTTGAGTTTTAATTATTATTAATAATATCCTAGGCGATCGAGAGGGGCGGACATGCCCAGAGCTCTATTTTCAACTATTTCCGTCCATGACCCCACATAGGTTGACGCTCGGATACCGGGTTTTAACCGGGGAGCTTTTTAGCAATATATTGCTATTTGTTTTTTAGGTGTTTTTTTTTTTTTTCTTTTGGGGTTTTTTTTATTTATTTATTTATTTTTTTTTTTCCTTCTCTTCTTTTTTTCTTCTTTTTCCCCTCTGTCCTTTCTTTTTTAAAGTCCTGACATGGAGACCCTCAGTGTGCCCTCGCTCAATGCTAAGGGGTTAAATACGCCAGAAAAAAGGCATATACTCCTGCATGACTTGCAGCGTCTTAAATCAGATGTTGCATTCATACAGGAGACACATTTTAGAGATGATAAAGTACCTATTCTAAAAAGTCTGTAATTTCCAACGGTTTACCACTCTGCAAACCAAATGGCGAAGTCAAGGGGGATGTCCATCCTCCTCTCGGGCAGGGTAAATTGTTTTTTTATAGACCTGGTCAGGGACCACAGAGGTTGTTTCCTGTTTGTGAAGGGCAAGGTGGGGGACGTAGGGGTTACATTGGCGACACTGTACGCTCCCAATGAACATCAAGAGACCTTTTTAGGTAAAACGTTTAAGCGGCTGATGGAATTTACAGAAGGACAGTTGATCATAGGGGGAGATTTTAATATTCCATTAATTCCAGTAGAGGATACTTCCTCTGGACTGTCATCTATCTCCTTTAGTGCACGCAACCGCAGTGCTCAAATCTTGCATGGAAGTCAATCAATTGATATATGGCGTTTACTGCACCCCACAGAAAAAGATTATGCTTTGTGAAATGGTGCATTATGTGACTGCAAGTAGCCATCAGAAGATGGGTATATTGTAGTCATAAAGGGATGGATCATGGTCACCAATAATACTCAGGTAAGCCGTGGTGTTTAAGCGATGCTCAATTGGTAATAAGGAGCCCAAAAGTTGCCAAGAAAATATCCACCACACCATTACACCACTACCAGCAGCCTGAATCATTTATACAAGGCAGGATGGATCCATGCTTTCATGAGGTTTACGCCAAATTCTGACCCTACCATCTGAATGTTGCAGCTGAAATCGAGACTCATCAGACCAGGCAATGTTTTTCCAATCAGCTTTTTTCAAATTTTGGTGAGCCTGTACGAATTGTAGCACCCAGTGTGGTCTTTTTCTGCTGTAGACCATCTGCTTCAAGGTTTGATGTGCTGTGCATTCAGAGATGGTTTTCTGCATACCTTGGTTGTAACAAGTGGTTATTAGAGTTACTGTTACCTTTCTATCCTCTCAAACCTGCCCAAAGTATTCCCATTCTCCTTTAAACTCTGACATCAATAAGGCATTTTCGTCCACACAACTGCCACTCACTGGATATTATCTCTTTTTCGTACAATTCTCTTTAAACCCTAGAGATTAGTGGAAGAAAGAAAAAGCTGCGCATACCAAAAGAAACTACAAGTAGTCAAATAAAGTGGATAGACGTCTAACTAAAGAAGTCAAAATCTAGTGAATATCATATACTGCATAACCATATAAGCATAAGTGTGTTCACTATATAAATGATAATAAACTAGAATAAAATAATAATGAAATAAATCAACACCCAGTGATACAAAACATATTATGTGACATATGTAACAATGAGTTCATAAGTGGGCCGATCAGGCCTAAAAAATGTCCCATTAGCAAAGAAGGATTTAAGTGATTATGTGGACAAAAACAAAAACAAAAAACAAAAAAACAAAAAACAAAAGTTCCAATGTTTGTGCTCCCGTGCAGGATTCAAAATGTCCACTTCTTGTATGAAACACTTTCAAAAACGTGAGTGGCACCACCACCAAATAGTGAAAGATGGCCGCTTACCGCAAATGAGTGACCCCCCGTTACAGAGGGTCAAGCAGGCATGTGGTTAAGGTTGAGACTATAAAGACCTCCACAGGAAAGATGTCATCAAATCTCCAGGCAAATTTGGCAATAGGCTTGGTATACCCTCAGTTCTCTCTCCAAAGGATCAACCCACAGTGCCCAACATGGAAGAAGAATTGGAATGCTCACCTGTACAACAGAGGGGGTAGTTTACCTCCTACAGTGCCCGTGCGGGCTGCAATATATTGGGAGGACCAAACGGGCACTACGAGTTCGTTTAAACGAACATATAGGAAACATAAGAAGAGGGTTTGATAAGCACCCTGTCTCTAGACATTACGACCAGATGCACAACAGGGACCCCTCCAATACCCTTTTTGTCGGAATTGACAAATATACACCACATTGGAGGGGGGGCTCACTGGTCAGGGAGATTTCCAAACAGGAAATGTCTTGGATCTATCGAATGAAAACCTACTCCCCACATGGTCTCAACGTGGACACGGATGTCAATGCATTTATCAATAATGCCTGATGCGTGACCACCTGGACCACTGGAGACTATGTTCCTTCCGTTTCTAATTTTGTTCGGTTGAGTATACGACTTGTGTCTATGTTTGATTTTGGATTATTGTATTTATGATCAATTGTACTAACCAATCTTTGCTATAAGATCGCATCTGTTGAAGGTTTACATGACTAGAGTTATAGAACCCTTCTTTCTGTAAATGAGCTCTACCATCACGAGTTCATACAATATGTACATTTCAGAATACATTTTTGGCTATTCTTTATTACTTGTATACTGGGATGAACTAATATATCAGTTTTTTGTCAATCTCCGAACTCACCATCTAGTGCATGGTTTCGGGTGTCCGAAGCAACGGGGTCACACGAACCAAAGTCTGTCATAGACCTATAAGTGATATGAATAGCCGAGTTAGACTTCCCTAGGCATTCATATATACTTCTCTACAACACACCCCATAAAATAGCTTTGTGATGAGCTCAGATAAATTCTGGTCTATCTAATTTCATTTCCCACAGAGGTTAGAGCCTATATATAAAATATATTTATGGTCTAAACCATCCATGACCATTTAAATACAAATAGGTTACCTCTGTGCCCAATATATTCTTTTTGGGGCGGACCTATGTCAATACAGACTAAACGACCCTGAGGAGAAATATATACTTTTAGGGCATCTCAGAATATTGGTTACATACTAGTAGTGCCGAGCCACAAAATAGGGTCTTATGACCCGAACCACCCCTACCCTTCCCCTTTCCCCTTTCTCGCTTTCACCTTTCTTGCGTTTTCCTCCTAAACATTGAAGGAAAATCTTTTGCCTTTTTTTATGTTTTCTGGGGTTTCACATGCTCAAGTTGAAGGGACACAGGAAAGAGAACAGATTCAATTAGGGGTACGTGATTGGCCCACCATGCTCATTGTCATGTGCGGTGGAAGGATCTAATATACCCCATGGTTTAATAGGTTATATTGCCCTTTGGTGCCAAATAAGCAATGAAACATACCTTTTTATACTTTTATATGTATGATTTGATTTATGCCCCCGATTGGGTAGCCTTGCGGTTTGCGGAGTACACAAGGGTTTTTAAATAACCACGTCAGTTACTTAATAGAGTATACAAGTCGTTTTAAATAACATAGATAAATAAATAAACATGTAATGTTTTACTTTTAATTTAGTTATATCCCATTCCAGTTAAACATTGTGCGGTCTCACTAAAGGATGTACTAGCACGGAACTCGTCGTCATGAGGACGGCAGAGCGTACTTACGTGCCTGTGTTGACTAACGCCGGGGCGTCGCAATGCTGGTGCGTCATCACGTACGAGGCGCATTGATAACGCGGCGCCGTGACGCCGCGACGCATTTGCGTCATTAGGTCTGATCGCGCATGCGCACGGGAACACGTTCGTTTGGCGCGTGCGCACCCGAGACAGCACTGGATTGGTGACTACGGATTTAAAAAGAGGTGAGACAGTGTGCCGCTCATGTCCCTGGATGACGTGAGGTGTCACGAAATGCATCGGGCGAGCGGCACACTGTTAACACCTCGTTCTTAATCATCACAAGTGTCTACACCAGAAGCGGTTTATTGTGTATCCGGCCGGTACACTGGACCTTCTCTTCTGTGGCTGATTACCTTTTTAAATTCAATGTAAGTGTTTATGTTTTTTTAAATAAATATTGCTTGAGGATAATACACTATTGGAGCATTCCAATTCTTCTTCCATGTTGGGCACTGTGGGTTGATCCTTTGGAGAGAGAACTGAGGGTATACCAAGCCTATTGCCAAATTTGCCTGGAGATTTGATGACATCTTTCCTGTGGAGGTCTTTATAGTCTCAACCTTAACCACATGCCTGCTTGACCCTCTGTAACGGGGGGTCACTCATTTGCGGTAAGCGGCCATCTTTCACTATTTGGTGGTGGTGCCACTCATGTTTTTGAAAGTGTTTCATACAAGAAGTGGACATTTTGAATCCTGCATGGGAGCACAAACATTGGAACTTTTGTTTTTTGTTTTTTTTGTTTTTTGTTTTTGTTTTTGTCCACATAATCATTTAAATCCTTCTTTGCTAATGGGACATTTTTTGGCCTGAACGGCCCACTTATGAACTCATTGTTACATAAGTCACATAATATGTTTTGTATCACTGGGTGTTGATTTATTTCATTATTATTTTATTCTAGTTTATTATCATTTATATATTAAACACACTTATGCTTATATGGTTATGCAGTATATGATATTCACTAGATTTTGACTTCTTTAGTTAGACGTCTATCCACTTTATTTGACTACTTGTAGTTTCTTTTGGTATGCGCAGCTTTTTCTTTCTTCCCCTATTGTGTTCACCGTTTTGTATATGGTATAGTTGCTGCAGCCGCTTATGGTTTTAAATAACCAGTTTAGGAGTTCACGGTTTATCCGCTTCCATTTTTTACCTATAGCGCAGTTTCTTGTGCCCCCCCTTTTTAAACCCTAGAGATTGTTGTGCAAAATCCCAGTAGATCAGCAGTTTTTGAAATGCTCAGACCAGCCCATCTGGCACCAACAACCATGCCACGTTCAAGGCCACTTAAAGCGTTTGTAACTACAACATTTTACATTCCTGATATGTGTCTGCTGTACCTTGTACTTGTATGATTAAGTATCCTGTTCTCTTTGTATTGCTTCATTTGTGTGAAATCCCTGGCATTCCTGCTAGCCCCCTTGCTTTCCGATTAAAAACTGACCACACTCCTCCAATGATCAGTCTTGTCCTGACATGCTCCCCCTGCACATTCTTTCAGTTGGAGGCTCAGTGTGCTGCTGCTCCCCCCCCCCCCCAGCTCTTATGCAGTTGAGAACAGAGGGAATGTTATCACTAATAAAAAAATAGAAAAATGGGATTCATAATGTATTTTTTTTTTATACCCATACACAAATGTTTTTTAATTTCTCTTTTTTTTTTTTTTTTTTTTTTTAAACCGAATGGGTTGTTTTACAAGGTGATGATTTACAATTACTTTAGATCCGTTTATTTCCCATTCTAATGCTCAGTTTGAAGTTCAGCAAGTTGTCTTCACCGTGTCTAGATACCGAAATGTATTGAGTTGCTGCCATGTGATTGGCTGATTAGCAATTTGTGTTACCATGCAAATGAACAGGTGTACCTAATAAAGTGGCCTGTGAGTGTATATTGTACATTCACATCGGTCCCTGCCCTCAAGGAGCTTACAATCTAAGGTCCCTTACTCACATTCATACATACTAGGACCAACTAATGCCGTGTACACGCGATCGTAAATTCGGCCAGCAAAAGACCGATAAGAGCTTTTGGTCCGAAAATGCGACTGTGTATATGCTCCATCGGACTTTTGCTGGCCGAATTCGGCCAGCAAAAAGTTCTGATCGGAAATTCCTGTAGCAATTCCGACGCGCAAAATTCCTACGCATGCTCGGAAACAATTTGACGCATGCTCGGAAGCATCGAACTTCATTTTCTCAGCTCGTCGTAGTGTTGTACATCACCGCATTCTTTGCGGTCGAAAGTTCAGCAAACTTTTGTGTGACTGTGTGTACGCAAGCCAAGCTTAAGCGGAATTCCGTCGGAAAAAAACATCCAAGATTTTTCCGACGGAAAAAACGCTTGTGTGTACGCGGCATTAGACAGGAGTCAATTAACCTAGTAGCATGTCTTTGGAGTGTGGGAGGAAACCCACGCAGACACAAGGAGAACATGCAAACTCTAGGCAGGTAGTGCCGTGGCTGAGATTCAAGCCGCTGACCCTAGTGCAGTTAGGGGTTTCTGCAAAAAACTGTACACAAATCTTTGCAACCTGTCTGTCACTTGAAACAGCCAATCACAATAAGAAACAGCCAATCACAATAAGAAACAGCCAATCACAATAAGAAACAGCCAATCACAATAGCAAATATCAATAATTTGTACAATGAAGACATTAATCCAGGACTTTCTTCACTTATTCTAGTGGCAGACAAAATCTGTTTTAGTGAGTGTGGCAGTGATCTCTGATAAGCTGCCTGGAAAGCCATTAATAAAGATTCAGTATGGAGAATACTGGTCTTAAAATAAGATTTATTAAAATGAAACATTCTGCTAATTAGCCAAATTGTATTAGGAATGCGGCCAGCTATGGAACATTCTGCATGGTAGGGAATTCCTAAGATAAGTCGTTTTGTGAAAAGTGATGATGACTTCTGAAAGATGTTTCACATTTAGGCGAGTACCGCCCAGTAAAATGCTGTTTAATATACTGGTTATTTTGAACAGTGCAGTGGTTAAAAAATTACAAATGTGAGCAAGTGATTGTGTTTTTTTTTTTCCATTTTCTCTTTTTTGCTACTGTGTACAGTATGAAGTACTGATGTGTTCTGAAGTTCTCTGCTCTTCTGAAATGGGGTGTGGCAAGGGTACATTGGGGGTTATTTACTAAAGGAAAATCCACTTTGCACTACAAGTGCACTTGAAAGTGCAGTCGCTGTAGATCCGAGGGGGACATGCAAAAAAAAAAAAAAACAGCATTTTAGTTTGAACATGATTGGATAATAAAATCAGCAGAGCTTCCCCTCATTTCAGATCTACCCCTCAGGTTTACAGCGACTGAACTTCCAAGTGCACTTTGCACTTGTAGTGCAAAGTGGATTTGCCTTTTGTAAATAACCCACCAATGTGTGACTAAAGTCTCCCCAGTTGTAAGGCTGTGAGGTGTGCCTGTCTTGTCGGCTGTCCAACCCATGTTGACTGATAAAACAGCTAAGCCCTGGTTTGGAAGGGTCCTTAGTCCTTTGTTAGTCCTCAGCCTAGGGAGAAGTTACTCTTTTTCTTTCTTCCTTTTGGTGTAGAGAGGTGTAGAAGTTCCCCTGTGAACAGGTCTAGTGCTGGGTAGAGAGGCCCCGGGACTGGAACCTGGACCTAGAGGATATGGACAATATGTGTGAATACTTGAAATATAAAACTCGCTGCGCTCAACCCTCACCTCCCAATAGTGGTTCAGAACTCAGGCTTTGGCCTAAAGACAATATGAAAGTAAAAACAAATGTATGTGAAGATTTTTTGGTATACAGAGTAAAACAACAAAGTAACCCAGGCTTACATGCTTCAGCTTACATGAACAGAACCTCTGTAAGCAGAGGCGATTCTCTTCCTGGAGAAATAATCAGTAATCCAAACAAAGTAAAGGAGCAGATAAACTACTGCAACCAGCTTAGAACATTAACTAGAAGTACGTAAAGATGCACACCAGCAGGGCCAGTGCAAGGACTTTTGTCTACTCAGGTAAATGTGCATTTTGCTGTGGCTGGGGTTCTGGATTTTACAGTGAATACATACATAGGAGTTCTGGTGGAAGTGTGCACGTATACCCTATGAATGTTGCAGAAAAGTACAGGTGCAGGGGCACCTGAGGATGATGCAGTGTCTGCCTCAATGTCAGAGACCTGAAGATAAGATCATAATTTGAGTTAAACCATTAACCACTTGCCGAATTTGCAGGGCCAGCACTACCACTAGGCAAACTAGGCAGCCGCCTAGGGTGCACTGCCACCTAGGTGACCCACCGCTGGTTTCCCTACTCTCTGTCTCCCACCAGGCTCCGATGCAGTGCAGGGGATGCTTCTGCTCTGCAGCATCTAACTAACTCAGTCCTCAGTCTCAGGCAGCTGCTCCGTCCAACCAATAGTGTCATTAGGGCGCAGCACAGCACTGAAGGACATGTCCCGAGTCTCCCGACAGAACAACAGCAAACATCCCCTGCACGCCTCTATGATCAGTGACACTGTGACCTGTTTGTCTCTCTCAGAGACTCTCTGCTGATCGTCCCAGCACAGCCAGCTCTGCCTTTTGGCTTGTCCTGTACAGCGGCAGCGTCACATGATGTGCTATAGCCGATCGGAGTAGTGGGCGCTAGGGGATCGGTGCCTGGTTGGTGACAGCTGGTGCCTGGAGACACCGAGGCAGGGTTTGTGCCTGGCAGAGTCGTCGGATGCAGAGCAGAGCCCAGGTGAGTGAAGAACACTGACATTCTATTATTGTATAGTGCATAGACAGACTGATCTGTCCTCAGACTCCTCACATGTGTGATGTCATTGTACAGAGCACATGGCCTGGATGTAAGGGTCCCCCTCCTCTCAGCATAAGGAGAGGAGAAGAGAGCTGATAACCGGCTTCTCTGAAAGGGACATCTACACTGATAATGAGGCCACTGATTATCAGTGTCCTGATTATCAGAGCAGTCCCAACAGTGCTCACCAGTGCTGCCAATCAGTGCCCATCAGTGCTTCCTTATCAGTTTCGCCCATCAGTGCCGCCTATCAGTGCTGCTTATCACTGCCTCCTATCAGTCCCAATCAGTTCTGCCTATCAGTGCCACCTATCAGTGCCCACCAGTGCCCCCTTAATCAGTGCAGCCTATCAGTAACTGACAATGCCCATCAATGGCGTCTCATCAGTGCCACCTATCAGTGCACATCAGTGAAGGAGAAAAATTACCTGTTTGCAAAATTTTATAACAATCTATAAAAAAAAAAAAAAAAAAATTCTCAATTTTTGGTCTTTTTTGTTTGTTTAGCAAAAAATAAAAAAAAAAACAGTCGTGAATAAATACCACCAAAAGAAAGCTTTATTTGTGTGAAAAAAATAACAATTTTGAAAGGGTTGTGGGGAATGTCCCATGAACAACCAATTACATTTAAGCATTGTGTTATACAATTAATACTGATCTTGCGAAATATTCATTTTCTGCCCAGAGACAGACTCAGCATCACAATTCTAATGCCCCGTACACACGGTCGGAAATTCCGACGGAAAATGTCCGATCGGACCATGTTGTCGGAAAATCTGACCGTGTGTGGGCTCCATCTGACTTTTTCCATCGGTATTTCTGATGGAAAAAATCTGAGATCCTGCTCTCAAATTTTCCGTCAACAAAATCCGATCGGACTTTTTCCGATCGTGTGTAGAGAATTCCGACGGACAAAGTACCACGCATGCTCAGATCAAATTACGAGACCAAACCTATTGGCTAATAGCCTCTACGTAGTTCCGTCGTACGCAACGAACGTCACCACGTTCAGAATGATCGGATTTTCTGACAACTTTGTCCGACCGTGTGTATGCAACACCAGTGTCGGACAAAATCCGTCGGAAAAAGTCCGACGGATTTTGTGGTCGTAATTTCCGACCGTGTGTACGGGGCATAAGACTTTTTCTAACCTTATCACATTTAGCCACGTTTGTCAATGTTTTTAGCAAGAAATATATGTTCCTGACATGCTATAGCTAAAAAGGCGTATCCTGTTTCACACTTGTCTCAGCACTTCTGCACAAGCTAGCTTGAGATAAAAAAGAACATCTTATGCAGAAAAATATCTCATACAATGTTATAGTTTTAAAGGGTCACTCATTTCCTTACAGTTAATAAAGGGCCAAGGTCACATTTTAGCCAAGTAAAATGATGCCTGCCATATCATTTAAAGTTTGTGTTATGTTTTGTGTCTGGTGTGCCACTTGGGTTTCCATGACAGCTTCTAGAACTTTCCCGTAGCTGCCTAGGAATCCTATTCTTATGCCCCATACACACGGTCGGAAAATCCGACCACAAAATCCATCGGATTTTGACCGACGGATTTAGTCCGACACTGGTGTTGCATACACACGGTCGGACTTTGTTGTCGAAAAATCCGATCATTCTGAACGTGGTGACGTTTGTTGCCTACGACGGGACTACGTAGAGGCTAGTAGCCAATAGTTTTGGTCTTGTAATGTGATCTCGTAGCATGCGTGGCACTTTGTCCGTCCGAATTCGATACACACGATCGGAATTGGTGTGATCGGACTTTGTTGTCGAAAAATCTATCCAGCAGGAGATAGAACTTTGTCCGTCGGACAATCTGATGGAAACTGTCCGATGGTGCCTACACACGGTCGGAATTTCCAACAACATTGTCCGATAGGACAGAATCCATCGGAAAATCCGACCGTGTGTATGGGGCTTTATACTTGGAAGTTGGAATGCATTTATGGTCTTCCTGGCAGAAATATTTTTAGATCACCTCGCATGCCTTACCTGCTGGAGAACTCCAGGAGATATCCTCATAATTACCAATATCAGGGAGCCATTCCAAAGCTTTACCTTCCTGTTCTGGAAGTTTGTCATTCTTATTTAATGAAAGTAAATACACTGTTTACAGAACAAGAAGGTGAACGTTTTGTAATGATTAAGAATGCCCTAATTTTTAAACATAATTGAATAATTCTCATACTGAAATAGGTAAAAAAAGTACTGGAAACCTAAACTAAAAATAAAGGTTATTTTCTATAGAAGAGAATTTAATGACACATACACAACCGCACTTCCTCCTATTTCTCTATAAGATATACAGTATAATTGCATACAAATTGCAAACATTTTGAGCACCTTTATTCTTTCTCATACTGGTATACTTTTTAATATCAAATAAACAAATACCTATAAAGTGTCAAGATCATAGTAGCAATAAGACACGCAAGCAAAAAGATACAGCACATTTTACAAAATAATCTTTGCGAAAAGAACAAAATTACAGAATTATAACGGATAAAAATCTGCATGAGATAATTAAAAAACATGTTAAACATTTGTATAAATAAAAAATATTCAAATTTTTTTTTTAATGAGACTGGGTAAAGTTCCCTTGTAAGAACACCCCCACCCACGGATACCATTTCTGTGCTCCTCTGCCTCTCCATTAATTTAACTGCAAGGAACTGCAGTCTGCTCACATAATTTGTAATAAAAACATCTCTGCCATTCTGAAGCTTCCCTCCAACCACTTTGTATATTATTTTATATATACTGTGATTCTGTATATAGTAAGGACCCGGACCTCCAAAGGCCTAATGGTGACCTCCAGAGTCAGGGATAGCTGGCATCCGTTTTTGTAGAGTGGGTTACAAGGCATGGTGGGTGTGATGCAAGATGGAGTGATGGGCGCCAGATTTATTGTCTCTTAACTAAACTATGGGAGAGAGGGTTAGACCCAGGACACCCTTAAATAGATGCAATTATAATTGGCAGACTCAGAGACTTCTATAGGCAGACAGCTATACAGGGGAAGGCCTCCAGCCGGATACCACTTCTGTATAGGTAGGACCGCTATCTCATATGGCAACAAATCTTGTAACAGTCACTAATGGTAGTTGTATTTAACTATTAGCAACACAGAATAGTTCTTCTCTTACACTACAGTCTCTCACTGTAGAGTTTTACTCACTGAGCTCCCAGTCTCTCACTAGACCTCCAGATTCAATTGCCACTGAATCTCCTGAGCTCTTCCACAGTTAGCACACTGTATACTCCTCAAGCGTCACCCCCACTATCCTGCTGGGTCCCTAGCTTGGTACATGATGCTCTTCAAGCGTCACCCCTGCTGTCCTGCTGGGTCCCTGGCTTGGCTCTTGCTGAAGCTTTCCCCCTTCTTTACTGTCCCCAGCTGGTGAGAAGACTGCTCTGGTACTGGCTTCAGCTTACTCACTGTAGTCTTTGGCAACAAGGTGGATGGTCCCTTAGTGGCGACAGCTTCCCCTCTACCTCTGACCACAACTGATTCCCCGTCCGGCTGAACCTTCACAACTCGGTTGGACTCCAATCCTGCAGTCCCAACCCTATGCTGCTTCTCTTGCTCCTGGATAGGCCTCAGGCAGCCTAGAAGTCAGGTGTCTCTGGAATAGGCCTCAGGCTTCCGGCCTATCAGCCCAGGGCAAATTAACATATGTCCACCCAGACAGCCGTCCACATGGCACAGAACCCCGATCACCTGACTCCAACCAAATAAATAGGCTCTCCCAGCAGGCCAAAGGACAAATGAAACCCCTGCCAATTGGCTGAGACACCCTATCCATCCATAGTCTGACCTTGTTGCTACACCCTTGTCAATCTAATGCCACCAGCAAGCACCACCTAGTGACAGAAGAGAAAAGGTACAGCAATCCAGAGTTAGAGAGGAATCAGTGGCTCTTCTGTAGCAGGCATATTGTAATGCAATTTCTCCTTTTGGCCACAAGATGGAGACAGAGAGATGCTGACTGGTCCTTCCAGAAAACTGAGGTAAAAGAGAGAGAGATTGCTGACAGGAGACAGAGGAGAGGAGATTGCTTAAAAGAGAGGGAGATACCAAGGCTCAGAAAGTCCTTTAATGGGACACAGTGATACTTAACAGTGTGGATAAGAGGAGTGTGTGAGGGGAAGGAACTGAGGTGCCAGAGTGAGGAGAGAGACACACGCTGACAGCAGGGACTGTGTGCCCCAACAGAGGAGGAGGGATATCCTGAAGCCCGGAAAAAAGAATCTGTGAGGAGAATAAAGAGAGCGGTCTGAGGAGAGAGGAAGAGAGAGAGAGAGAGAGAGAGTGTGGGGAGGTGCCAGGTGCGAGGAAAACACACCTATATTAATGAAATTAATATTAAGGAGTAAGCTGAATATGGTGGTCGAGCAGACATAGAAGGTTGGTAACATCTGATCCACACTGTCATGTATTACACCTGAATCTGTGAGTTTTTCTTTGCATCCCAAACAATTTTCCTGGCAGTTGTGGCTGAAATTCTAGTTGGTCTACCTGACCGTGGTTTGGTTTCAACAGAACCCCTCATTTTCCACTGATTGATTAGAGTTTGAACACTGCTGATTGGCATTTTCAATTCCTTCCTTTCTATATCCCTTTCCTGTTTTATACAGTTTAACTACATTTTCCCGCAGATCCTTTGACAATTCTTTTGCTTTCCCCATGACTCAGAATCCAGAAACGTCATTGCAGCACTGGATAAAAAGATCCAAGGGTCTGTCAGGAGTCCAGAAAGGCATTGACCTTTTATACACACAGACTAATTACAAGCAAACAGGTGAGGATGGTTACCTTTAATAGCCATTGAAACCCCTTTGTGTCAACTTGTGTGCATGTTATCAGGCCAAAATCACCAGGGTATGTAAACTTTTGATCAGGGTCATTTAGGTATTTTCTGTTGGGATTATGATTTAAAAAGGAGCAAACACCGTTGATTGATAATAAATGGCTTCAGCCAAACACTTACCATGAGTGAAAGAAATGTTTTTGTGTTATCATTCATATTCTCTGAAAAATGGCCAAGAAATCATAAATTCTGCCAGGGTATATAAACTTATGAACACAACTGTATATATGTGAATATATAGTGTTGTGTAAAATTATGTTAATTTAAAGAGAGGTGGAACATTATGTAACATATTAGTAATTGGTAACAACCTGTAGAAAACTTGCAAGTGAGATAAAGTATCCCTCTACCTTGAAAATAATGAATTGTACCTAATCTTGGGTGCTGCAAACAAACAAGTAAATTCCACATGAAAAGGCAGGGGAAAACTTTTCACCTATTAATAACATGATCTAAAACTAGGAAATGTATTTCACTGTGATTGTTTTGGATTGGATCAGAACCAGCTAGATTCGGTATTGTTATTTCTGCCCCTGGTCAAATTGAATATAGTGTACACGCGCTGAAGTAATACGCTGACACTCAGTTCAGAGTAAAATACTTTCTAACTTTATGTCCTCTTTTTACAGACTATTTATTCAATCTCGTTAAAGCTTAATATACGTCAATAAGAGTAGCGCACGGAAACCACAAAACAGCCACAAATATATAAATACATTAGGACAAAGTTTGTGACAAAATTTTGGCCTTTAGCTGAGTGCCCATTTGAGGAAGTAGCTTTGTCCTTGCAGAAATTCTTGTTTCTTTTAATCTATTGGTGTTATGTTATATTTTGAATGTATTCTCAGAAGCAGGTGCAAACTTATGTTAACTGCTGCAGTTAGTCCAGTTCCTAAGCAAGGGAAGGGTGAGCTTTGCAAAATATCTGAATATGTCTTAAGGCTGATAAACTGAAGCTGATATGTCAGGCATATAAAACATGTACTTATATATATTGGAATAGACATTTCATGATACTCTTAATCACATCCATTACATGATGATTTCAGGGAAAACAAATATCTGTAGCTATTTTATGACTGTCTCCTAAAACATGTTCCCAGTCTCCAACCACTTCTATAGCATGTTCACAATCTCAGTGTCTCCTGCAGCATGTCCACAGTCGCCAACCATCTCTTGTATCATGTCTGCAGTCTTTGACCAAGTAGAATCTGTTTGTAAGTCAGAACAGGTACATTTTTTAAGTGTAGGTCCAGCCAAAAAAAATCAATTTTTAAGTTTTTTAGATAACATAGAGAAGGGTTATCACCCCTGTAACATTTGTTTTGCTGTCTGTGCCCCTGTTCAGAAGATTTCACCTCACCTTCTGTCCCAATGACAATTGGATTTTGAAAATTTTGGATTGTTAGGGAAACATGGACTGGTGATAAAGCATCAGTGGAGACACCTTTTTGCCATATTAACTCTTACAGGAGTGAATTTCCCTTCCTAGGGGTGGATTTTCTCTCACTTCCTGTTGTCTCCCTCCGTTTGTAAGTAGGAGTCGTTTGTAAGTCGGATTTTTGTAAGTAGGGGACCCCCTGTATTATGTCCACATCATCTCTGTTATCATGCCTGCAGGCTCTGACTATATACCAGGGTTGCCAACCACCTGTAAATTTACTGACAGTTCGTAAAAATCAGTGATTTGCCAGTAAATATTATGAGCTGATAATTTCATGCTGTGTTGACTTTTTAAGTGTAAATCAAGCAAATTACTACGTTATAGGTATTGTCAGTGTTTCCATATCATGTTTATACTGTTCAAATATTCACTGTGATAGTTTTCAATAGGAGTTCTGTAATTTCTCAGGTTGCCAGTAAAAAATGTGCTCCGCTAGAAAATTTTCCATGTTTTGTCAGTAAAAAAATGCTGCGGGAGGTTGGCAACCCTGCTATATACTCTTGTATGACTGCTGTCTCTGACACTGAATATTTACTGAATTTTATGTGTTTGCCTTTGGTGATATCAGAGGCTCATTATTATTATTATTTTTGAAATAAAACATTACTGAAGAATCCACCAAGGACAAAAACTCTCACTATGTCATGTAATTCCCATGGCAGGTGAGTGAACTTTTGAAGATTGAAGAAATATCTCCATCACCCATCATTCTAGAGAGATACATTCAGCCCAACAGCATCAATATAAAACTTAAATATAGGTTTTGTGGAAGTGACCCTGTGTGTTTAAAAAAAGATAACATTTCAAATATCATACACAAAACACAAATTGAACTGGAGAATTCCTCATACAGAATAAATTCCTAAATCTGCATGTTTTGACGGCATGCTGCTATGAAGAATAACTATCTACTACGGAGTCCCTTGTGCTTTCCTGGGATGTATTATGTTTATGTCTGCTCTAGATAGTTATAGAGATGGAATGAGCTGAGCACACATTTTCCTTTTCACAATCACTTAGCGTGTGTAATTAGTTGTAGAACCAGGGGAGCGTTAGGCAGATCTAATGGCTTCACAAGTTTTTACTTTCGGTGAATGTCAGAAGTCTTATTGTACTTTAAAGAAACTTTATTTCCTGAGTCCGTGCCTTTATATATCCCCCATGTGTTGTCTGCAGCAGGACTTAATATGCTAAATTCCGTTTTCTCTATACCCCTGAATAAAATAACATAACACTCCAGAAGCTTATGTGTCCTTAGGAAGGCCCTGGAGATAGTAATATCATTATGAACACATTGATCACACTGTGCCACATGACTTTGCCATGGATGATGTAGAAAACTGCTTAGTGCAGATGATGGGGGTAATGCAGCCTGGGCCCTTTTTAGCCACATAACCCCGGGAGCTGCTGCAACTCATCCACAGTGTCAAACTGTTCTCTTGACCCCCGCAGTCTCTGAGCAAGGAACAATCTAGAAGCACTCAGCCTATGTCCTAATCTGTGGATCAATAGTTTGTAACCCAAAATATGACAGCTTAGCTAAAAGGATTACACCCTTCAAAATCCATTGAACAAGGGTGTCTCTGGAGGTCTACAACTGAGCACAGACGTCTGCCTCCCGTGCGAGGGGGCTGGTATTAGTGTGAGTTTGCAACCCCCCCAAAAAAAATATTGAGCACCAGCCACCACTGATTATTGTTATTATCCGCTTCAGCCCCAAAAGATTTGGCTGCTCAATGACCAGGCCATTTTCTGCGATTCGGCACTGTGTCGCTTTAACTGACAATTGCGCGGTCATACGACGCTATATCCAAACAAAATTGACATCCTTTTTTCCCACAAATAGAGCTTTCTTTTGGTGGTATTTGATCACCTCTGTGGTTTTTATTTTTTGCGCTATAAACAAAAGAAAAGCGACAATTTTGAAAAAAATCCACTTTGCACTACAAGTACACTTGGAAGTGCAGTCGCTGTAGATCTGAGGGGGACATGCAAGGAAAATAAAAAAACAGCATTTTTGCTTGCACTTGATTGGATAATAAAATCAGCAGAGCTTCCCCTCATTTCAGATCCTCCCCTCAGATCTAAAGTGAGTGCACTTCCAAGTGCACTTGTAGTGCAAAGTGGATTTGCCTTTAGTAAATCAACCCCAATATCTTTTACTTTTTGCTATAATAAATATCCCACATTTTTTTTTATCGAAAAAAAAAAAAATTTCCTCAGTTTAGGCCGATATGTATTCTTCTACATATTTTTGGTAAAAAAAAATCGCAATAAGCGTATATTGATTGGTATGTAATAGCGGCTACAAAATAGGGGATATAGTTATGGCATTTTTATTTATTTTTTACTAGTAATGGAGGCGATCTGCGATTTTTATTGGGACTTCTAAATTATGGCAGACATATCGGACAACTTTGACACATTTTTGAAACCATTGACAATTATACAGCTATACAAATGCACTGATTACTGTGTAAATGTCACTGGCAGGAAGGGGTTAACACTAGGGGGCGATCAAGGGATTAATGGTGTTCCCTAGTGTGTGTTCTAACTGTGGGGGGATGGGACTGACTAGGAGGAGACAGAGATCAGTGTTCATACATAGTATGAACACACGATCTGTCTCCTCTCCCCTGAAAGAACCGGGATCTGTGTGTTTACACACACAGATCCCGGTTCTCACTCTGTCACTAGCGATTGCGGGAGCCCGGCGGTCATCGCACCCGCCAGGTACTCGCAACAGGGTCGGGCAGGCGCGCATGCCCTAGTGGCCAAAAGGCAAAGCGACTTAACATAATGTTGTTTCGCCCAGCCATGCCATTCTGCCGCAGTAAAACTGTGACGGCTGGTCGGAAAGCGGTTATAGAGGCTTTATAGAGGCTTTATATAGCACCAACAGTTTGCCCAGCACTTCAATGAATTACAAAAACAAAACAGTAAAGTTAGCCCAGTTATTTTGTATAATGTGAAAAATTTTGTTACGCTGAGTAAATAGATACCTAACATGTCATGCTTTAAAATTGCGCACACTCGTGGAATGGTGGCAAACTATGGTACTTAAAAATCTCCATAGGCGATGCTTTAAACATTTTTATCGATAACCTGTTTATAGTTACAGAGGGGGTATTGTGCTAGAATTATTTCTCTTGCTCCAACGATTGCGGCAATACCTCACATGTGTGGTATGAACACTGTTTACATTTGCGGGCGCGACTTACTTATGCCTTCAATAAATAGTAACTGTATCAGCACAGAGTGGTACTGTGGATACTATATAGGTAAACAGTGCCACGTCCCATTTAAATTTGAGAAGAATTTAGAGAAAAGTGCTTGGACTTTTTAGGCACGACCAAACAAAAAATGTACAACAATATATTTTTAGTATAAACATAGACATTTTTTTAATTAAAATCCACATTGATAAGTCAGATACTAATTAAAATAATGCAACTGTATATAACTGATTTACAACTACATGGAATCTGGAAGATGAGGATATCATTTCATTGTGGCAGTGGATCCAAGAGTGCGGTTATATTGCAGTAAAGCAATGTAGACTTGGTCTTGGCTCTACATATTACGCACCTTGCGCTTCTTCAGGAGCATCAGACTGGTTAACAAATGTGGAAAAGAAAAACATAAATAAAATACAATACAGTATAAATATCTATTGAACACAATATAGTTAATAATAGGGCACTCCGCTTCACAAATCCCAAAGATGGCTAATCCACAGTGCATCCAAATAAACAGGACAAGCACACCAAACAACTATGGGGGCATACATAACATAATAACTAGTATAGTCACAAAGTATATAAAAGAAACATGAACCAAATGTCTATAGCATTTATAAGGTGCATTTGGGGAAGGGGGAAAAAAAGGGCAGGAAAGGGGAGGGTGATGAAGGAAAATAGGAAAAAAGAAGGGGGGGGAGAAAAGAGGGTAAAAAACATAGAAGGTTAAGGGAAGGGAAAGGGGAAGGGGAAGAAAAAAAAGGAATAAGGTGGGGGAAGGGGAAAGGAGGGGGGGGGTTTGGAGGGAAAAGGGGTAAAAAAGGGAGGGGATAAATAAAGGGAATGGGGAGGGGAAGGAAAAGGGAATCCAGTTGTATCTTGTACTTTAAGCTGACTCATGTACATATGACTAGAATATATAGTAACCTCCTTAGATAAAGAAGTAATACTTACTATATAATGTAGAGTATAGGGTGTATAAACTCACAGCTAAAAACAAACCACGGTGAGCAGAGTGCAGGGTAGCTGCTGAGGGGTCCGGTAGCCCCGTCAAAGAATATCATTTAAGCCCCATACACACGGTCGGACAATCCGCGGACCAGGTCGGTCGGATCCTGTCCGTCATACTTTGTCTGATGTTGGTTTTGCGTACACACGGTCGGACAAAGTTGTCGGAAAATCCGATCATTCTGAACGTGGTGACGTTTTTTGCCTACGACGGGACTACGTAGAGGCTAGTAGCCAATAGCTTTGGTCTTGTAATGTGATCTGAGCATGCGTAGCACTTTGTCCGGTCGGACAACCGTACACACGATCGGATTTGGTGTGATCGGACCGGGTTGTCGGCAAATCTATCCAGCAGGAGATAAGACTTTGTCCGTCGGACAATCCGACGTACACTGTCCGATGGTGCATACACACGGTCTGATTTTTCAACAACATTGTCCGATCGGACAGAATCCATGAAAAAGTCCGACCGTGTGTATGGGGCTTTAGGTGTAAGGAATCTATGGCAGATAACAACAGACAGAAAATGAAAAAAATTGTCCATGTCTCGCAACATTCAAGGACAAGATTAAATGTATCCAGAGCTCTGGTATGGAGAACTCACCAGTTCAATAGGTTAATTAGCAGTTAAGGGTGGGGGGGAGAAAAGAGAGAGAGGGGTTTTCCTGTAGAGATGTTTATGTCAAAGCGCCAACGGCACGTGAGACATATCCCAGATAGCAACAGACACTAGTAAGATCCTCACTGAGGAATAGTTATAGCCACTAAACTAAAAAGGGCCAATAACATCAACCTCCCCACACAGCCCAGAGCCCCAGGTAAACTGCTGAATGTTCTGGAGAAAAAAAGGATAAAGAGGGAAAATAAGTATCATTCAAAATAACAGTATCAAACTGATAGAAGTACACATTAACATGCTACACTCGTCACTGCACATGCCCCCCGATCCAAACCCACACCTACATCTCAGCCAGGGGAGATGACAAAGCGCAGAACATGGGTGGTGGGCAGGCAGTGACGTATGAGGACAAGATAGCAGGACAGCGCCCTCTAGCTGATCCTCCCCACGCCACACACCGCACAATGAAATCATGCAGGATGTGGTGCTGGCCAGCCGCATTGTGCTGGGATATAGCCAGTACCCGCCATAGGAGTAACTGAGATACAGCCACCAACGGGAGGAGGAAACGGAGGGCCAAATTAGACAAAATTTGTAATAACATGATAGCAATTATTAGAACAAAAAACATAATAAACAAGCACACCAAAAACTATCCAATATTGAAGTTGCAATCTGCATGTCAAAGACATGCTCTGCTAAAATCCGGTAACATCATTTAAAGAAACAAGGGATATATACAATTGAAAGCATGATACAAAGGCAATAGTTATTGCCAAATTTGAGGGTTTAAGCAAGAACAAGAGAAATACCAAATATCAACTGTCAGAGAAATATCACGCTTCAGCGCCGGGTCCCTAGGTTACGCACGCGCGGCAGAGCTGTTCAGCAGCGCACACAGGTACGCAGGGCAGCGGGTGCGCATGCGCGGGTTCACGGCGCTTGGGTATGTGTTCTAGCCCATCCAGCGCAGCTCACGTCTGTGCGCAGCTCTGTCAGAAAGCGGTTGCGCATGCGCACTCGTTCGGATACCCCACCTGACCACTTACCTGGCCTATAAAAGGCCTTCTCCTTCCCTTCATTAATTGCTGGTTTGTTGTCTCTATTTCCTGAGTTCCTGACTCCAGTCTCCTGTATCCTGTATCCTATACCTGCCTGATTACCTGTGCTTGACCCGGACCTCCTTTGACCACCGCTGCTGCTACCTGTGTTTGACCCCTGGCTTGCCTCTTGGATATCCTTCTGCCTGATTACCTGTGCTTGACTCTCGGCCTGCCTATTGGACATTCTCTTGCTACTTACCTGTGTTTGACCCCTGGCTTGCCTCTTGGATATCCTTCTGCCTGATTACCTGTGCTTGACCCTCGGCCTGCCTATTGGACATTCTCTTGCTACTTACCTGTGTTTGACCCCTGGCTTGCCTCTTGGATATCCTTCTGCCTGATTACCTGTGATTGACCCTCGGCCTGCCTGCTGGACATTCTCTTGTTACTTACCTGTGTTTGATCCTCAGCCTGCCTCCTGGATATCCTTCTGCCTGATTACCTGTGCTTGACCCTCGGCCTGCCTGCTGGACATTCTCTTGTTACTTACCTGTGTTTGATCCTCAGCCTGCCTCCTGGATATCCTTCTGCCTGATTACCTGTGCTTGACCCTCGGCCTGCCTGCTGGACATTCTCTTGTTACTTACCTGTGTTTGATCCTCAGCCTGCCTCTTGGATATCCTTCTGCCTGATTACCTGTGCTTGACCCTCGGCCTGCCTGCTGGACATTCTCTCGTTACTTACCTGTGTTTGATCCTCAGCCTGCCTCCTGGATATCCTTCTGCCTTATTACCTGTGCTTGTCCCTCGGCCTGCCTGCTGGACATTCTCTTGTTACTTACCTGTGTTTGATCCTCAGCCTGCCTCTTGGATATACTTCTGCCTGATTACCTGTGCTTGACCCTCGGCCTGCCTGCTGGACATTCTCTTGTTACTTACCTGTGTTTGATCCTCAGACTGCCTCTTGGATATCCTTCTGCCTGATTACCTGTGCTTGACCCTCGGCCTGCCTGCTGGACATTCTCTTGTTACTTACCTGTGTTTGATCCTCAGCCTGCCTCCTGGATATCCTTCTGCCTAATTACCTGTGCTTGACCCTCGGCCTGCCTGCTGGACATTCTCTTGTTACTTACCTGTGTTTGATCCTCAGCCTGCCTCTTGGATATCCTTCTGCCTGATTACCTGTGCTTGACCCTCGGCCTGCCTGCTGGACATTCTCTCGTTACTTACCTGTGTTTGATCCTCAGCCTGCCTCCTGGATATCCTTCTGCCTTATTACCTGTGCTTGTCCCTTGGCCTGCCTGCTGGACATTCTCTTGTTACTTACCTGTGTTTGATCCTCAGCCTGCCTCTTGGATATCCTCTTGCCTGCCTACCTGTGTTTGACCCTCGGCCTGCCTGCTGGACATTCTCTTGTTACGTACCTGTGTTTGATCCTCAGCCTGCCTCGTGGATATCCTCTTGCCTGCCTACCTGTATTTGACCCTCGGCCTGCCTCCTGGACATTCTCTTGTTGCTGGCCTGTGTGTGTCCTCTGGCCTACCTCGTGGATTCCCTGCTGCCTGTTTACCTGTGTTTGACCCTCGGCCTGGCTTTCTGGACTTCCTACCCACGTATGCACCCCAGGATAATCCTCCAGAGTGTGTTCTGGTCCCTCTACAGCCTCTGCCTCGTGTTGGTCCTACCAGGTGTCTACTTCCAGTGCAGCTTCATCCACTCACGGTCAACATCCCTTCTGCACACCACCTGCAACCCACCTGCTGGCAACCCGTGCATCTTTGTGCCAGGTGCCCTCTGTACCCATTCCAGGGGCATCGTGCACCTAGTCGCAAGGGGAGAAGCTCTCAGCATTTCGGCCCGGGTGAGTACCTGTGACATCAACATAGTGGTAAGGATGGAAAAAAACCTAGTAATTGCGATTAATGATAATAAGAACCATATCAAATTTACCAGGGATCATCAAGATGATAGGATACCCCCAATAAACAACATACAAAAGTATATACAAACAGGGAAATGTCCAAAGTAGATCCTTGATTCTAGAACGGAAATGCCTGGTGGTTTTCCCCACATAAAAGGCGCCACATCTACAGGACATAAGATATACAATCCCCTGTGTGTTACAATCCGCATGAAAGTTTGGGGTAAACATTTCTCCATTGGGGAGCAGAAATATAATGTCTACAGCAATCCATAGGCAAAAGGCACATTTGCTACAGCTGGTAATGCTGTATTGGGGGTGTCTGGAATTGGAGTTGACAGAGTAATGACTGGATACCAGTCTGTCTTTCAACAATATAGCTCTTCTGAAGGTAATTTCTGGACGCAAGCTGACATACTTGTTAAGGATAGGATCCTCCTGCAGTAATGGGCAATGGTTTGCTAATATGTTGTGTAGCTATTGATGTTGTTGAGAGTACCTTGTAATAAAGTATATTTAACTGTATAGTTGGATTTAACAGTCTTGGTCTTAAACAGAAGTGAATTACGGGACTGATGCAGTGCTTTGTTAAAAGCACTGCAAAGTAATTATTTACTGTACCCTCTTGCCCCAAGTTAAGTATGAAGTAGATTAGTCTGTATTTTAAACTCTTCTGGGTGTAGTTGCGGCGCAACATCAAATACTGAGCATAAGGGGTGCTGCAGGTAAGTGCTCTGGGGATGGGCAATATCAGCATGCAACAAAGTATTACCAGCTGTCTGTTTTCTAAACAGTATAGAGGCTAAGCAGTTACCCTTGTCCTTGAAAATAGTAAGATCCAAGAATGTCATTTGATAAAGGTCACTAGCAACTGTACATTTTAAATTAAACTGATTCTGATTCAAGTTATCAACAAATGTGGCCAGTAAAGCAGGAGTGCCCGTCCAAATAACAAATGTCATCGATGTAGATCATCCATAACGCATGATTGGTAAATGATGATAAGGAATCATCAGAAAAGAGGGTACGTTCCCACCCCCCCAGGTACAGGCTGGCATAGGCAGGTGCACAGCAAGTGCTCATAGCCACCCCCTGTACCCGGAGGAAGTGGGAATCCTTAAACGCAAAACAGTTACAGGTTTGTCAGAAACCATGAATCAGACTGAGACAGAAGTTCAGTTAAATCACATTTGTTTAATAATAATAAAAAAGGTAAACATAGTCAAAACATAGCCAGAGTTCAGGAACCGGAAAGGATAGTCAAACAAGCCAAAACATCAGGGAGCCAGAGAACAGTGTAGTAGAACAGCAAGCAGGATCTGGAGCCAGAAGGATTGTCAGCCAAGCAAGTCTTTAACAGGAACACAGGAGATCGTCTCTAGAGATGTGACCAAGGCGAAGGCAGAGATCATCTGGACTGGACGGCTTAAGTAGGCAGAACTGACGAGCAGGATATCATCAGCAGATGAGTCACTGTGGAAAAAAATAAGCTGGAAATTAGCCGACAACCTTAGCGGCCATCTCAGAGAAGGAAGAGCTGAGCCCAGCCCTGACAAGGTTAAGATAAACCGGAGAAGGTCCAGTATGAACTCACAATACTCCCATTGGTGGTGATCCTTCTCTTGTAGGAAGGTACGAACCATCCCGATGCCCTGCTCGTGAGGGATGCTAGAGTACAAAGCCTCAACATCCAATGTCATGAGCAGGGCATCGGGAGGGACGACCATTCCCTCAATATGTTTGAGGAGGTCAAGTGTTTCTAGTATAGGATGGTAGTCCCACCACTACATAAAAATGGAATCAACCAACCGGCTCGCATTCTCTGTCAATGAGCCAATACCCGACACATTAGGTCTACCAGGGGGCAGTGATGGGTGCTTGTGTACTTTTGGTAGAGCGTAAAAGGTTGCTTCCCTAGGAGATCGTATATTAAGATAATTATAGAGATCTTGATCAATGAGTCCTTTCTGATAGGCCGAGCCATGATAGATAAATATTCAGTCTTGAATTTCAAGGTATGGGTCACGGAAATTCATGAATACCAGTCCTTGCTGCGTAATATATTCATACACATTTTTTTATAATTAGCCTTAGTCATTAGGACAATATTAACCCCTTTATCAGCCGCCTTGATCTCAGGGTCGGGATGGTTCTGTAATCTCTGGATAGCCTGTAGTTGTAATTGCGTTCGATTATTCTGTCTGGGGGTGATGGTCATACATTTAAAATCATTGACTGTGCCTAGCAAATAGGCCCACACATTGGGATTGATCATCAGATCATGGAATCTCTGAGATTTTAGTTTCAATTTCAGACAGTGGGTGGTGGAGTTGGTAAATTGGGAGTTGAGGATACCTGGCTTTCAGTAACATCTGGTTGATCGCTTTCGTCCTGTAGTAACATTAGATCAGTCCTTCATGATATAATGTTTAATCCTTTCAGGTATCTGTCTGTCCTGTTTCAATCAAAGATAATCTTTATCAAACAGGAATTTGTAAGTAAGATTCCGTGTAAACAAATAGACATCTTTGATGGCTTCGTATTTATCGATGTTCATAGACAGGCAAAAACGAAGCCCGAATTTTAGAACATTGAGCTCCTGGCTATTAAAATGATAAGGGGTAAGATTGATCACAGCTAAACCCGGCTCTATGTGAGAAGTGGATTGGTCACAGACAACTGAAAATTTGGATGTGGAGTGGTAGGTTGAGTGATATGTGAATCCAATGTACTCTGTTTAGTAGACATCTGTAGTTGTGCCGCAGGTGGTATGTTCAAATGTGGATTGTGTAATAGTGATTGTGAATTATCAAAAGATGCTGGAGGAGAAAGGCAAGTGTACCACATTCTGCTGATGCCATATTGTGAGTTAAAGATGACTGGGGTGAATTATGAATTTGTGACTGAGTATTTAAAGCGGAGTTCCACCCAAAAGTGGAACTTCCGCTCATTTGTCTCCTCTGCCCCTCCGGTGCCACAATTGGCACCTTTCAGGGGGAGGGGGACAGGATACCTGTCTTTGAGTCTGGGCCGCAGTCCGTGACATCATCACAGGGCTCCCTCCTCCTCTCCCTGTCGCTGGGCCAGTAGGAGAGAGGAGCGGGGCCTTGTGCATGCTCAGTAGGGTTCCCAGCGTGAAGCCGTAAGGCTATACTGCCGGGTACCCCTACCCGCAATGGCGGCGGCAGCACCCGACAGATGATGGAAACATCAGCTGCAGTGCCGACATCGCTGGTTTCCAGAACAGGTAAGTGTCCTATTGTTAAAAGCCAGCAGCTGCTGTATGTGTAGCTGCTGGCTTTTAATTTTTTTTTTTTTTTTTTTGGGCGGAACACCGCTTTAAGATCTGTAAAGCTGGTATAGCAGTGGCACCCATATACTTCGTTTGTGATTTATAACCAGCACCATTAGTCTGAAGATTACCATGTGTTTGGTTCTGATGAACCAAGGTAGTATCCTGAGTGGGGGGATGTTTTTTAGAATAGGGTGTATGAGACCAGCCATCATAATCCCGCTTACATGCTCCTTTCTAGGAAGTGACTGTAAAGAAAAGGTAGAAGAGTCAGATTCGGTATCATCAGTTACAAATTCAATGTTTATTCTTAGAGCCTTTGCCCTTAGTAGGTTTTGCCAACAATAGGCAAAGCCTTCTACAGTAGAAACGCTAATCTATACTTTGATAATTTATTTTGTTTTTTAAAAATGATGTCTTTCGATTACTGACTGAACTACTGTGATAGAGATAGGTTTCTAGCAGCTGCCAGAGCTAAACAAGATATAGCTTTTGAAAATACTAAGTTATTATTTTTTACGGATTATTCTCAAGAAGTTCAGCAACACCGTAAATCTTATACGGAGACCTGCAAGAGATTGCGAGAGAAGAGTATACAGTTCAGCCCTTTGTTTCCCAGCAGACTGCATATTATAGACAGCGGACAAAGCCTCTGTTTGGCTGGATGGTCGTTAAGGGATTTATTATCCTGTATTAGGAGCTCCAACATGTATTTTCTTGGACTTCTTTTAGTCACCCTTAGTACCAACTATAGCCCCCCCCCATTTTTCCTCTGAATAGATTAGGGGTGGTGGGAGTAAACTGTTTTGTGGGGGTGTTCTTGTTTTTTTGTTTGTTTGTTTATTGTTCGTTTTTTTGTTTTTGTGTGTGTTTTTGTTTTTGTCTGCGTTTTTTTTTTTTTTTAGTATATAGGACAAGTAGATATATTTGCCTATTTTTGATTTTTGAGTTTTTGAGATAAGGCCTTCTTCACGTCACCTTGCTTTTTTTAGGGATGGTGCTGGAGAAAGGCAGGAAGGGCGTATTAACTCTCGGGGTGTGTGTTTTTGTCAATTGTTTATACACATTGTGCCTTTTTGATTTTTTTTTAAATCTGTCTTTTCGAAATGCTTGCTGCTTTTAGGAGTTGTTATTTTGCTTTGTATCTCGCAATATAATTTATTATTTGGGTACCATATTTTTTACCTTTTAGATGATGTTACATGACCAAGAGGCCTTTTCTATTCTGTCATGGAATGTTTGTGGTCTTACTGTAACTCAAAATTTAAAAGAGCATTGTTATGTCGATATTTGAAAAGTTATTCTCCACATATAGTGCTACTTCAAGAAACTCATCTAATGGGAAGTAAGCTTTTGGCCCTTAAGAAGCCTTGGGTACAGAAGGCATATCATGCTACATATTCCACGTTTTCTAGAGGGGTTTCAATATTGATTAGTAGGTCATTGCCATGTATGGTGGAGGATATATTTTCTGACCCTCAGGGTAAATATGTTTTGGTTGTCTTTCTTCTGTGGGGTCAGAGATATATAGTTGTTAGTGTATATACAGTATACCACCCCCCATTTTGGGGACTCTTTTATATAGCCTCATAGAAAAGATCTCTCTGTATGGTCCAACTAAGTTATTGATAATGGGAGATTTTAATGCTATACTCAATCCTATTTTGGATAAACGAACCCCTCCCAAATATTTTTCGGGAGAACTCATCAATTGGGCCAAGATGGTAGATTTGGTAGAAGCTTGGTGATGGAAAAATCCATCAATTAGAGCACATTCCTGTTTTTCAACCTCTTATAAGACCGCCTATCGCATTGTTTTAGCGTTTGTTAACTTGGCAATATTGGCTGATATGGTGGATGTTAAATACTTGGTGAGTGGGCTATCTGACCATGCCCCGCTTATGCTCACATTTCGCATGCACATTTTACAAGATACAGCACAATGGAGGTTGGGAACTCACTGGATTTCATATCCACATGTGGCTAATAAAATTCTGTCTCTTTTATTATTGGGAATTTAATGCAGGGTCGTCTATTTCAGCAATAATATGGGATGCTTTTAAGGCCTATATAAGGGGACATTATATATCCGCTATAAAAGCAGTTAATAAGGCTCGGCAAATAAGGAGTGATGCTCTGAAACTTATAGTGGAGGAAATACAAGCCAATATGCTGTGGATCCTTCAGAGTTAAATTTCAGTACTCTACTCCACAGTAAACAGGCACTACATTTGAATATGGTGGAGGTTACAAAGATGGATTTATACCAAAATAAACAGAAGTTTTTTGAAGAGGGAGATTGTAATGGTAGCTTTCTGGCCACAATGGCCAAACATGAACAACCTAGCCCCGGAAATATGCACTGCTTCTGGGGATATGGTCTCTACACAGCCTAAGATTCCGGAGACTTTTCGGCAATTTTACCAGACACTGTATACATCTCAGCTGTGTCCTTATTTTAAGCCAACAGAATTTGGCTGGATTCAGTTGCACTGGCCTGGTTAACAGATAATGAGAGGGAGATGTTAGTACACCCAATAACTTAGGAGGAGTTCCCTTCGGTCATTGGTTCCTTTCCATTGGGGAAGTCACCGGGGATGGATGGTCTTCCTAGTGAATTTTATAAGACTCATGGAGACTTTCTAGCCCCTGCACTGGCGTCACTTTACTCTGACTGCCTGAAGAAAGGAGCCTTACCTAAATCAATGAGTCATGCCCATATAGTTTTAAAACGTAAACGTTTTTTATTGAGTTTTAACAGCATTACAAGATGCAAGGAAATTAACAGCAGATATTATTGCATATAAGGAATCAAAGAGTCAACATGTAAGTCAGAGCTTTTAAGACTCATCAAAATTTAACAAGGTCTAGCAAAATCGTATAGAAAAGTGGACAATCACAGTTAATGTTGACCATAAAAGGGTTTTCTTACATATGACAACAAATGTAAAACTGTATTTAGTTTCGAACTGTAACGAAATGGAATATAAAGTTAGCGTGGTAAGTGCAAAGGAATCAGAGTATATGTGGGAACCCAGCATGAACAAGACCTCATGTGTATAACAGTGTGTTTTGGAGGAGCTTTAGAATGCTGGTCATTTAAGCTCGCCAGTAGCCTAGCGTAATGTTGGGGGTTCACGCGTGCTAACATACAATGCCTCCTGCGCCGTGGCCTCGGCCTCAGCCTCAGCCCTAGACAAATTAAAGCGTCTGTTCCTCCTAGTACTAGATATAATATTCTGATACTGACCTCTTGTGAGGGCTTTAAATGCATCCCAGACCTCGATGGGGGAGGATGTGCCCGGGTTAGTAGCCAGTATCCATCCAATTCCCTGCTGAACTGGGGTTCCACCTCCTGGTCTGAAATCCAGAACCTGGAGAGTCTCCACAGCCCAGCAGAGGACCTTTTGGGTGTAGAAGCCATTTTCTCCAATTCTTTATGAATGATTTTTATATTTGCCTTGGCATAGCCATGTTCAAGCAGGCAATTTTCATTTAATATGCAGATTACCTCAGTCAGAGTTGGAGGTTGGGTGCATTTCCAGCATCCTGCAATGGCTAGGTGGATAGAAATGAAGATATGTGTAATTAGGATATTAAGATTAGAAGTCCAGAGGTGAGAGTGCATGCTGAGTAACACCATATGAGGAGTTAAAGAGAGGGAGAGGCCTGTAGATGAGGCAATGAATGTTGCTATGTCTGACCAGAATGTCTTCGGCACAGGGCAGCTCCACCAGATGTGTAACATTGACCCATGGTGACCACACTGCCTCCAACAGGTGGGGGAGGCTGCTTGGTACATGTGGGCCAGTTTAGATGGGGTCAAGTACCATTTGTGGAAAATTTTATGTGCAGTTTCCCAATGGGAGATACAACGTGAGGTTTTATAAGTGGAGTGCAGGGCTAGGTGCCATTGTTCCGTGGCATAGGTTTGGTTGATCCATTGCTCCCAGCGACACATGGAGGAAGATATAATGTGGAGAAGGGGACTCAGTAGGAGTTTGTATATATTTGATATACCTGTGGTGGATGGTCGTGCAATGGTGTAGAAGTGAATTAGATTCAAGGTGACAGTATCACAAGAAAACTGCAGCCTATGAAGCGCAGACCGTAATTGGAGATACATGTAGAATTGCTGGGGTCTGAGTGGATATGACCGACATAGTTGTTCAAATGATTTGAGTACGGAGTTTGTATTAAGTGTCCCTAGATTATCGAGGCCAGCTTTAATCCATGAGGTAAAAGACGTATTTGGGATAAGAAGCTGAGAGATAGAAGAGATAGAAGTGCGGAGTTCACTTTGGATATCTTTGTGAAGAGAGAGCAGCATGAGCTTAATGTATGCTCAGATGCAGGCTGATCACTTGTGGGGAGAGCTGCTAGTGATTACTGATTGTCTTCCACAAAATGGGATCGTGGTGGAGGAGAGCCAAGATGTTTTTTTATATTGAGGAGCCTTATCAGGGGACTGGTTTGGTGTAGATTGCTTACCTCTGTCAGAGGTCTGTGAGGGAGAGGAGTCCATAGCCTTCAGGCTCTGTTCCTTCCATTCCCTGGTTTGTGATGAGTGGAGAGCCTTGTGTCAGCGGCTCTGTGTCCCTGTCAGCGCCATTTTGGGATTCCTGTGAGGAAGAAGCAGGGGGAAAAAAACTCAGTGAGACGGTGTGGGGTGAAGTGTGGCTCTCTCTTACTGTTTCTGCCCTCCTGTTCCGGAGTGACAGCGCTATATGCCGGGGTATGTGTCACCTGTTGTTGGCACCGCTGCGAGCAGCCCATCGGTAGTGTGGAGCGGGGCTGTAGAGTATACAGCGGTCCCTGTCTGCCGTTTGTTCTTACCCCTTCTTGTCTCCCCATGGGTCTGGGGTGTCAGGGGAGGCAGCGCCGCTGGTTGGGGTGTATTTCACCCGTTTCTGCAGCCGCTGTGGGTTGCTTTGTCCCTTTGTGGAGTGGAGCTGCACGATCAAGCAGCCATCTCGGTCCACCGCTTGGCCATGCCCCCGCCCATATAGTTTTAATCCATAAGCACCCAAAAGTCCCATCTTCCTGTGCTTCCTATAGACCCATTGCCCTTTTGAATGTAGATTTTAAGATTTTGACAAAGCTAATTTCTAGGCGACTACAACCACTACTGTCTAAAGTTATTTACAAAGATCAGACGGGGGTTCATGTCTGGTAGGACTACAGATGTGAATTTGAGGATATTTTATACCAATATTCATGCCTCACATCTTAATACAGGTTCCAGGGTTATTGCCTCCCTGGATATAGAAAGGGCTTTTGACACTTTGGAGTGACCCTTTGATGGGGGGAGGATTATCAACTGCCTTTTAATTTTTTTGGGCAGGGCTGCCCTCTCTCTTCGTCCCTCTTTGCTATTGATCTGGAGCCTGTGGTGGAGGCTTTAGCACCTCCCCCAATATTAAGGGATTTCGGATTGGGTGGTTGGAGGAGTGCGTAGCCCTGTACGCAGATTTTTTTTTACTATTTTTAAATGATGCTGGACCCTCCCTCCAAGGGGCTTTGAAGATATTGGACTAAATAGTCACAGGGTTGAAGGTAAATTGGAGCAAGTCTATGTTGTTTCCAACAGATATGGGGGCCCCGCAGTACGGCTTTGAATGATATTCCATTGCAGTGGGTGGAGAATTTCAAATACTTAGGAGCTGTAATTAAAAAATCATATTGCATATTAAGCACATAGCACTTTATATAGCACATAATATTAGACCGTAGGTGGGGGGTAAAAATAAGGTGAAATACCACCAGAGAAGGTGGCGCGGTTTCTCTTCTTTTTCACAGCATGGTGGCTAAACCCTGATACATATAACTCCTCTGCCTGGTTGGAAGCGACAGTAGCAGGCTCTATGGATGCTCTTAAGGCTCTCCTATTTAGGGGCCATAGGGCACCATATCTGTTGACTCCTTCAATGCTTACTACTATGCGAGCCTGGGAGGCTGGTCTTAGATGTGAGCATTATCCTAAGGATGCTTTTTCTCCAAATACCCCTTTATGGCTTAACCCTACTCTCCCTCAATTTTTTAAAACACCAGATCCTATTGCATGGACAAAATATAATATAAATATACTTTCTCAGGTAATTACTGATCGGAAATGATCTACTTTTTTTAAACTAACTTCAACTTTTAATGTTTCTACTTTAGAATTAGCCCTTAGGTCTGAGTGTTTGGATAGGCCTACTTCAAGATTGTATTCTCATATTATATTAATTTCTATCTTGCCATCTTGCCATGGAGTGATTCAGGAGAACTTACACATATCTTCTGGACTTGTCCATATATAGTTATTTTTTGGATGGAAGTGGTGGATTTATTGAATTCTATCACCTCTGCTCCTTTACCGATTTCAATGTCTGTCTCTTTTTTTGGGTTTGTTAGGGACTACTCTGTCTACAGTATCTGAGCGAGTGTTTGCTAATGTAACACTATTTTACGCAAGAAAAGCCATTGCCTTGCATTGGAAGAAACCTCAGTCTCCTACGCTCTTATATTGGAAACAATTGGTAAATAATAATCTTCCATTACATAGAGATACTTACATGAACAGGGGTTGCCCTAGTAAGTATGATAAAGTATGGCCTTGGGGACCATTATCCATAATATGAGAGTTTCCATATGAGTATAGGTTTGGAACCATTGGGGAGAGAATGAACTAATGCTTGCCTTCCTTTTTTTATTTTATTTTTTCTCCCCTTTTCTTTCTCCTATAGTTTAATTACTGCTATATTGGATTTTGAAATAGTTTTAATGCATATTCTTGGTTCAATGTGTATGATGTTTTGTTGTGTTTTGTTTTGTTTGTTTGTTTAGAAAATTAATAAAACGATTTGTTAAAAAAAAATGATGTCTTTAGTAATTCTTGTTACATAATCTTTAATTTCCTGCTACCGCTTGGTGTATTGGGTATGAATATTATCATTCGTTGATTGCAGCATTAAAATATCATGGTCAAGACTATTGAGTTCAGATTGATACTGAACAATCAATAGTTTCATTAATTCCATGCTGCATTGTGTCAAAACATTTTCCCAAGCTACTCTAAACTCAGAGGAGGCATTCTGGAAAGAAGGATATACCTGTACTCTTAGTCCAAGGGGACCAATGTTTTTGCAAACATATTTCTGTAGAAATTCTATATGCCAGGGAAGATTAGATTTCTTTTTGAGTAAACGTTTCAGTTTTGCAATATATTGGTTGATGTCTATTTCTTGTTCTGTATCAACATTGCAATTAGTCTGAATTTCAGTAATATAACCCGACCAAGCAGAGCCCACAAAGTCCATGCTTAATAACAAATATTATGACTAGGTTGCCGAAATATTGGGTCGTTAGCAATGCAAAATATTTAGAAAAAAAAGGAAAAATTATAGAAACCACATAGAAAAGAGAAAAAGCCAGGGTGCTTCCACCCAAAATGTATTTATAAATAGTAACTGTATCAGCATAGAGTGGTACTGTGGATACTATATAGATAAACAGTGCCACATCCCATTTACATTTGGGAAGAATTTAGAGAAAAGGGCTTGGACTTTTTAGGCACAATCAAACAAAAAATGTACAAAACTATGCTTTTATTATAAACATAGAAATATTATATATTAAAATACAGATTGATAAGTCAGATACTAATTAAAATAATACAACTGTATATAACCGGTTTACAACCATATGGAATCTGGAAGATGAGGATATCATTCCATTGTGGCAGTGCAGTAATATTGCAGTAAAGCGATGTAGACTTGGTCTTGGCTTATCTTTGGGATTTGTGAAGCGCAGTGCCCTTTTAATAACTATATTGTGTTTAATATATATTTATACTGTATTGTATTTTATTTATGTTTTTCTTTTCCACATTTGTTAGTCAGTCAGTTAGACACGTAAAAAACATGTAGAGCAAGACCAAGTCTACATTGCTTTACTGCAATATAACCACACTCTTGGATCCACTGCCACAATGGAATGCTATCCTCATCTTACAGATTCCATGTAGTTGTAAATCGGTTATATACAGTTGCATTATTTTAATTAGTATCTGACTTATCAATGTGAATTTTATAATTTTTCTATTTTTATAATAAAAGTATATTTTTGTACATTTTTTGTTTGGTCATGCCTAAAAAGTCCAAACCATTTTCTCTATATTCTTCTCTTACTTATGCCTTCACTTTGGTGCTCAAGCATGGAGGGATGGGTGCTTTAAAAAACATATTTTTTTTGGGGGGGGGGGGGGCGCATGCACGGCGCGAACCGGGAAAGAAGCACAGGCTGAGAGCTCAGTAACAAGCAGAGACGAAAAGCACTTCCCCGGGCTAAAAACACAGCTTTTTCACCCGAACTTACTCCGCACCCCTGGCAGAACACTCGGGGCATGCCGGGACCCAAAAATCGCCACAGCACACCGGCTCAGAACTCCCTAAGGACCTATTTGCTGAGGGTGAGGGAACAGAGCAGGATGGCCCAAAATGGCGCCCAGAAGAAGCAGGCACAGACTCCTCCACACGCTGCAGCCTCTTCTTCAGCACACTCCCTGGCAGACTGTGAGTACTCTTTACAACTAAGCAGACTTAGATGAGAGTCTCACATTGATGTACAATGAATTAGCTCAGAAATTCCAATCTGAGCTGCATAAATCTGCCAACACCCTCTCACTGGAGATTGCAGCCCTGGGCAGCAAACCCGATTTGCTTGAGACCAAGCATGACGAGTTAGCTCTGGTCTGCTCAGACCTCAGAAAAGATCAGGAGGCTTTATCAGAAACAGTGTCACAACTCCAAGCTCATATCGAGGACCTGGACAACAGGAACAGGAACAGGCTATATGAGGCATGCAAAGTTAATAACTTTAAAGCTTGACTTACTAGATCCACCTGGCTCCATTCTATATATAATACAACATAAACTGTCCGATACCAGAACAAGCAAAGTGCAGCAGTCAAGTCTGACCTTTTGAATCACATTCATCTAGATGTAATTACTTCCATTCATTGTCATACATACAAGCTCCGTCTCAGCCTTGGGGATACTGACCACTGGGGACACTGATTTAAGCGGTACTCTGCTGGGGACACCTGATGTAAGAGACGCTGGGGACACTGATTTAAGAGGTACTCCGCTGGGGACACCTGATGTAAGAGACGCTGGGGACACCTGATGTAAGAGGCACTGGGGACACCTGATGTAAGAGGCACTCCGCTGGGGACACTGACCTCTGGGACACCTGATATAAGAGGCACTCCGCTAGGGACACTGACCGCTGGGGACACCTGATGTAAGAGGCACTCCCCTGGTGACACCTGATGTAAGAGGCACTCTGCTGGGGACACCTGATGTAAGAGGCACTCTGCTGGGGACACCTGATGTAAGAGGCACTCCGCTGGTGACACTGATGTAAGAAGCACTCTGCTGGGGACACCTGATGTAAGAGGCTCTCCGCTGGGGACACCTAGTGTAAGAGGCACTCCACTGGGGACACCTGATGTAAGAGGCACTCCGCTGGGGACACCTAATGTAAGAGGCACTCTACTGGGGACAAATGGAAATGGATAAACCGCGCTCGGTGAAATTGGAGAGGGAGAAGGGAAAAGGGGGGGGGGATGAAAAAGGGGAAAAAAGGGGAAGGGGAGGGGAATTAGGAAGGGGCCCTAACCCAGAAAAAGGCTGCTGCTGAAAAGTGGGATACTCACACCAAAAGCAAATGGAAAATACATAAAGCTGCGCCAATATAAACAAAAAAGTTAAAACAGTAAATGAAAGGGAAATCAATATAAAAATCAATATAAAACAAATGTCCCATCAGAAATGACCGTGAGAAATTACATAAATTGATTTGAACAGTCTGGGCTTTTAGTCTTAATAGTCCAGTTTGAGATGATTCTTGACACCAGAAAATGAAATTGGCGTATAGCTGGTAGATATAGCTTGTTCAAAAAGGAGAAGACACCTCAGTGACAGTTCTATAATTTTCACGCTGTGACATGCAGAAGAAGTAGTTACATCCCAACCACCTATTTGGTTGGAGGCTTACCAGATGGCTATAAGTTTAGGGCACTGTAAACAGAAGCCTGTAGTTGTCCTCGTGGGCGAAAGCTGATAGGGTTAATCAACCCGGGAAGGATCACTCAAATGGAGGAGGAGAAAAAAACACCACACCATCCGCTCCTGATACAGATATCCAGCCTTTTCCAACTAATTTCCTCCAATTACAAAGAAAAAAATGGGGCCGCCCATAGCATAATACTGTTGACAACTTTTTATTCCGCATAAAAAAATGAAAACACTTACATCAAATGTAGTAAAAACGAGCAGAATGTACAACACTGCCGGCCGGTCAGTGTAAACCCGTCCCCAGTTCAATGCGGTCTGCGTGGTGGCGTAGCTGCGTGCCTTCCCATACGACGTTTCATCAGATGTGACGTTTTCAATGGGGAACGGGCAACGCAGCGACGCACCACCTCTAAATAGCCGACCTCCACCTGAATTGCATGAGGTCAGAAACGGCGCCGCCATCTTACTCATGGGAAAGGATACCATAGCTAGAATGGCTAAAAGCGCCTAATGCTCACACCAAAAGCAAATGGAAAATACATAAAGCTGCGCCAATATAAACAAAAAAGTTAAAACAGTAAATGAAAGGGAAATCAATATAAAAATCAATATAAAACAAATGTCCCATCAGAAATGACCCATCAGAAGATGACTTCTAGAGTGACATGGGGCAACAGCATCCAGCCGGATAGCTTCTCCAGTGACCCAGGAAACCATAGAGGACCCAGGTTCCTCCACACTTCCTCTCCAGCTGCAGGGCCACTGCAGTTAAGTGCCTCCTGAAGTGGAAGAAATAAACTGCACATGCCTACAAGCTCATGTGTTTCTGACAAAAGAATTTGAATATTTCCAACCTTAGTACCACAGTTCCTTCAAGGAAATCAAAATGGAAAAGCAAGGGATAATAGAGGGTCTTTAAGCTTAGGCAGGAGACAGGCCAAACACCATGCAGGTCTTAAAGCAGAACTAAATTCAGCAGTGTGAGTTTTTCCAAGCAGAGCTTTAATTACACATTAAAACCTGACACTGCACAAAAAAACTCTGATCCAACAATCATCCTCTTCTGATTGGCTATCTTTGATCAAATAGGATATAGCTTGAGACTATCTCAAGTTTTAAAGATTCTTAATTTAGACTGGAAAGAGTTACAGGTGATTCAAAAACAGTCACTAAAATTTGCATTGCGTACTGCAGGTGTTCCTGAACATAATGCACAGTTATAAGTATGTTGGGAAATCTGGAACTTTTTAAGAAACTGATCGTCCAAGGTGAATTGCAGGTAACTCTGGTTATGGGGAAATATTACGGGGAGTATTTCCTTGGTAAATACAATAGGTATATTAAGCTGCTGTGGCCAACATGTTGACAGCATTAAATAATTCAAAGCTCAAGCTACGTCATGTTACCTGCAGGATGTGAGCAGTTTCACAATGTTTGATTTTTGTTACATGGTTATGTCAACGGTGTACACCAATAAATGCAGCATTTGGAAGGAGCAGTCTGAGCATAATACTGCCAAATAAAATATTAGAATTACATGATAAAGAATAAAGTGTTTGTTATAACACAGATATTGTATAAAATACTGTGTTCTGCTAACTTCACTTGATAATGTTTGTATGTATTCCGTATTCTGTTTTTAAAATGTGCATGTCTTTTTTATGATTTACTATTCTCCACATTGAGATGCAGACCGAGCTGACCCAGAAATGTGACCAAGGTTGGGAAATGTGACCAAGGTTTAATATTCAGCCCTCAACTACATATAAGTACAAGAAAAGGTGTGGAAGTACTTATCAACTGACAATACTTGTATCAAAGGTATAACGCAGTTTTGCAACTTACTCCAAGCCAAAACTACCTTTAGTAAATTACCACCGATGCTGGGTAAGAGTAGGAAAGAGACATTGGCCATTCTTTCAGTCCCTCCCAATGCATGCCAGCTCTGACCTTTAGTTACAAAGCGACTTGTTCTTCCAACCTTTGGGAACTTATTTACAAAGTCAGTCTCCGTTAGTATGTAGAGGTGCCCCCGTGGGGTCGCTGCGTGTTTCAGCATCCACACATCACCCTGCTTGGTCAGACATCAATTTCAGGCACACTTTCTCCAGCCAATGAACAGTCTCTGGCTTGTTTTTGTTGTTTTTATTAGGGGATTAAACTTGGATGGGGAAAAGGGACATGGGATGCCCAAATAATGAATACTTCTAGTTGAAATAAAGGTAATTTAATCAAAACTGACAGTCTCTTCTACTGCACATCTCCTCCAGCACACTACTTGAGATCACTTGCTTTCCTTCACTGTCCAATTCTAGATTCCTGTCACCGTTAGCACATAGTTAGGTCTCACTCTGAATAAGTCCTAACATTTTCCTAGTAGCAATTTGCAGGCAAGGGTCTGCAGTCCCCTTTTTGGTAGCAACCATTTTAGATGAAATAGATAATTGTGCTAACTGATACTTGGTGGACTACTGCTCCAAGCACGTCTGATGCAAATCCTGCCAACCCTACTGGTTGCAGCGACTTGACTTCATCAACATCACAGTCTCTCCCTCTGGCACCACATCCAAATCCTGCCATGTCTCTCCCAGAGCTTCTCACTGTGCTTCTCACTCACCGACCCCAGGCATGGATCCCTCCTGAATGACTTTACTGGCAGTGCTTCTCACTGTCTTCATCCTGCTCCTGTTCCAGGACAACTCTCAATAACCGTGTAAAGAGAGGCTCCCTCCCAGCTTCCGAGCTCCAGGCCTGAGGTCACACCCTGCAGAAAGGTGGACCCTCATGGGCCACCACAGTCTATCACGCCATCATCTGAGTTCTTCCACACGACAAGTCCTCCCACAGCAGGCTGACCATGGGTATATATAGGGGGCCTACCCCCTGCCAATCCTAGTTGGGGATTGGTCAGGGCTCCCAAATACAACCCATGTCACTCCAGCTCTCTGCCCTGCCTCTTTTCCAGAACCTTCTTACTGTAAACAGAGGAGGCGCCAGAGAGATGAAGTACATGACAGTCACCTGCTGCTACACTAAACTACTCTCCTGCTCACAGCTAGGCCTGCCTACATTTACCTGCACTGACAGTAAATACAAACACTACTCTAGCACCTACCTAAGGTAGAGGGTGCTACAAATATATCACCCCTTCCCAGTTCCACACATTCACTCTATCTGTACCCCCTACTTGCTGGAGAAACTATGGAGAGGCGGGCAGTTTGCTACACATCTTATGGGAATGCAGTGCACGTTCACATTTCTGGCCGGAAGTATTCACACTCATCCCTAGTTATCAAATTTACCAGAACTTGCTTTATTAGGTATAGGCATTGATAATATCCCCTCGCACCTACGATGCATGACTTCCACATTCTCTTAGCAGCTAGGCTAGCCTTTACCTGGCATTGGAAGTCCACAGACCCAATCTTGTTAGATGAGGTGATAACCTTGGTGACTACCCATGGCTCTTATGAGTGAATGTTTGTGGTCTCAGAAGTGCGATTATTACCCACCAGCAAACTTTGGTCACAGTGGCTTGATTGGTATCAACATGAATACTTTACTTAATGTGTCCTCCATATATAAAGATTAGCGGTACTTGTCCTTGTGCAGTAAGGTTGATTCTTTCTTGAATTTGTTGTTACTATGTGTACTATATTGTACTGTATTTCATATTTCAATTAAAAGTGTTTAAGATTTTTTAAGTATTTATATATTTTAAGTAAAATAGATTTAAATAAGCAATTACAGGCCACTCTGGCTGCTGTTTTGCTTGCGTCTATCTAGCAAGGTTACTCTGTGGTATAAGCAAGGAAGCTGAGACTTCTGCAGTGTGTAAATGGGCTTTTACTATACAAAGCTGCTGTACATTAGGGATGAGCCGAACACCCCCGGGTTCGGTTTGCACCAGAACCTGCGAACGGACCGAAAGTTTGCGCGAACGTTAGAACCCTATTAGTTACAATGGACGCGAACGTTCAAAATCTAAAGTGCTAATTATAACGGCCAATATGCATGTTATTGTCATAAAAAAGGTTTGTTATTGAACAGGGGCAGAAAAATTGGGCCTTTGGTGGTGGTGGTGGACGTTGTTGCCACAACACTGTAAGCCCTCACAGTTACTCTTGGTGGGCGCAGAATGGGCCCTGCTGTGAATTATTAGATCAAGAATTGTAATTGCATGCACCTGTTGAACAGGGGCAGAAAAATTGGGCCTTTGGTGGTGGTGGTGGACGGTGTTGCCACAACACTTTAAGCCCTCACAGTTACTCTTGGTGGGCGCAGGAATGGGCCCTGCTGTGAATTATTAGATCAAGATTTGTAATTTCACGCCCCTGTTAAACAGGGGCTGACAAATTGTCCCTTAGGCACTGGTGCTGGTGCCACAACACTGCAACCCCTCACAGATACTGTACATGGAGCACAGCAATGAGACCTGTTGCAAAGCATTGTATAAAGAATTGTAATTACACGCCCCTGTTAAACAGGGGCTGAACAATTGGGCCTTAGGCACTGGTGCTGGTGCCACAACACTGCAACCCCTCACAGATACTGTACTTGGATCACAGCAATGAGACCTGTTGCAAAGCATTGCATAACAAATTGTAATTACAAGCCCCTGTTAAACAGGGGCTGACAAATTGGGCTTTAGCCACTGGTGGTGGCACCCAGAAACAAAAATGTTCTTCCAAGCTATCATCAGGATCATTGAAGAGGATAGGCAGTCAACATAACAGGACAGTCACTCAGCATCAGCATAGGCAGTCTTAAAGGGATGTGACATTTCAAAATAAATTATTCAGTTATATCAGCTTCAGGTGACTGGTAGCTGGTGGTGATCCAAGACTGATTCATCTTTATGAAGGTCAGTCGATCAACCGAGTCGGTGGACAGGCGCACCCTGTGATCGATGACAAAGCCTCCAGCAGCACTGAATGTGCGTTCCGAAAGAACGCTGGATGCAGGAAAGGCCAGTAGCTCAATTGCATACTGTGCAAGCTCTGGCCAGTGATCCATCCTCAAGACCCAGTAAGCTAGAGGATTTTCGGTGGGAAAGGTGTCCAAGTCTGACCGTGCCCCTAGGTATTCCTGCACCATGAATATCAGACGCTGGCGATGGTTGCTGGAACAGATCATACCTTGGGGCTGCGGACTAAAAAATTGTCTGAATACATCGGTCAGACGTCCACCTTCTCCACCGCTCCTTCTGCTACTGACCGAAGCCTCAGCAACTCGTCGTCCAGGACCAGGAGTTTGTAACCTCCCAGTCTCTGGGAACGCGTTGCACAGACCTTTCTGCAAGGCCTCCCGGAGATGTCTCATCCTCTGCTCCCTCTGCAACGGCAAGATAAGGTCCGCAACCTTACCCTTGTACCGTGGATCAAGGAGAGTGGCCAGCCAGTAATGGTCCCTCTCCTTGATCCGAAGAATACGAGGATCCTTCCGCAGGCTTTGCAGGATCAGGGAGGCCATGCAACGTAGGTTAGCTGAGGCATTCGGTCCGGAGTCTTCTGGGTCATTGAGGACAAAATGATCCGCAGCCACCTTCTCCCAGCCACGTACAAGTCCACGGTTTCTTGGGACTGTAAATCCTCCCTAAAAGGCTGCTGCTGCTGCTGATGCTGAGTGCCAGGCTCTACCTCCATGCTGACACAATCCTCCTCCTCATCCTCTTCCTGTGTGATGGGTGGGAGAGAAGGAATGCTGTCTGGATAAAGGGGGCCTTGAGAGGCAAGGAAGTCCTCCTCTTCCTGCCTCTGTTCTGCCTCAAGTGTCCTGTCCATTATTCCACACAGCGTATGCTCCAACAGGTGGACAAGAGGTACAGTGTCACTGATGCATGCACTGTCACTGCTCACCATCCTCGTGGCCTCCTCAAAGGGTGACAGGACAGTGCATGCATCCCTGATCATGCTCCACTGGCATGGTGAAAAAAATCCAAGCTCCCCTGACCCTGTCCTGTCCCGTAGTCGCACAGGTACTCATTGATGGCCCTCTGCTGCGTGTGCAGTCGCTGCAGCATGGCCAACGTTGAGTTCCACCTGGTGGGCATGTCACATATAAGGCGGTTCTTGGGCAGGTTCACCTTCTTTTGCAGCTCAGCCAGCCGAGCACTGGCATTATATGATCGGCGGAAATGCACATAGACTTTCCTGGCCTGCCTCAGGACATCCTGTAAGCCTCTGTACCTGCCCAAGAACCGCTGCACCACCAGGTTAAGGACGTGAGCCATACAGGGCACATGGGTCAGTTGTCCCTGTTGCAGGGCAGAGAGGAGGTTGGTGCCATTGTCACAAACCACCATTCCTGGCTTAAGCTGTCAACCACCTCTCGGCCTGCCCCTGCAGAGCTGACAGAACCTCTGCCCCAGTGTGGCTCCTGTCCCCCAAACACACCAGCGCAAGCACGGCATGGCATCTTTTTGCCTGCGTACTTGCATAGCCCCTTGAACGCCTATGGAGCACTGCTGGTTCTGAGGACAGAGCACTCGAAGAGGCCATGGAGGAAGAAGAAGAGGAGGGGGTGGAGGAGAGAGGTGTGTCACAACCAGTAGTAGAATTTTGGAGGCGTGGTGGCGGAACAACCTCCAACACTACTTCACCTTGTCCTGGATCCTTCCCAGCTGCCAAAAGAGTGAACCAATGGGCCGTGAAAGATAGGTAACATCCCTGTCCATGCCTGCTGGACCATGAGTCAGCGGTAATATGCACCTTACCGCTGACCGCCCTGTCCAGCGAGGCCAAGACATTGCCGGTAGAGAGCTGGAATCGCCTTCCATGAGAAAAAGTGGCATTTGGGAACCTGCCACTGAGGAACCGCACATTGCACAAACTTACGGAAGGGGGCCGAGTCTACCAACTGAAAAGGCAGCAGTTGAAATGCTAGAAATTTAGCCAAGCTAGCATTCAACTGCTGGGCATGTGGATAGCTGGGAGTGAACTTCTTTTGACGGTCCAGCAGCTGGGGCAGGGAAATTTGCCTGGTACAATCGGACATCGGTGTAGGGCTAGCAGAGTGCCCACAAGTACTTGGCTGTGCCACACCTAATTCTACATCTTCATTCCTCTCAGTGCAGCTTTCAGAGAGAACTGAAGGTATAGTGGGGTTGGAAATCCCAGCTGATGAGGAGCAAGGAGAGGTCCGCTTTGTTCTTTGGTGTGGGTCTTTAAGGTGCGCTTGCCAACGAGCTGCATGGCAGGTCAACATATGTCTGGTCATGCTTGTGGTGCCCAATCGGCTGATGTTTTGGCCATGCGAGATACGCTTGAGACATATGTTGCAAATAGCAGCGGTGCGATCTGATGCACTCGTCTCAAAAAAGGCAAGCACCAAATAACTTTTGTAATAACGCGCAGAGGCAGCGCCCTGCACAGGCGGAGCTCTGCGGTGTGATTCAGTTGGTGTGCTGCCCTCAAGCTGGCCCCCGGAGGGCATCCTGCCTCGTTGGAGATGTGCCGCCTCCTCCCCTCTCTCTGGAGCAAACCCGGCAGTATGCTGCAGCTGGTGGAACATGACTACCAGATTGCTGTCCTTGAGCATCCCCTCTCTCTGCGCTCACTCTACTGCCTTCCTCTAGCTGGGTATCATCATCGGAGCCTTCAAAACGCTGGGCATCCTCCTGGAGCATGAACCCAACACTGTGCTCAAACAGTTCGGGGGAATCCTCAGGAGGACATGGTGGGTCTAGGGAAGGGGTGACTGATGACATTGAGTACGCGTTGGCAGGTGCTTTGCCAGTACCCTGAGCCTGGGTGAGAGAGGATGAGGAGGATGAAGAGGGCTTGGTCATCCACTCTACCAAGCCTTCAGCATGATGCGACTCAACATGTCCAGCTGACGAAAATAAGGACAAGCGTGTCCCATGGCCACGTGCTGATGACGATGCAAAGCGTCCACGACCAGCACTGTTGTCTCTAGACACAGAGCCTGCTTGCCCTGTTTTCTTGGCTCGTGACTGTCTGCCTCTCCTTGTTGGCCTTCCAGACATTGTAATGGCCTGCAGGGAGATGGGAAAAACAGCTATTGGGTAGTGTATATTGTGCTGGAGTCACACAACACACACACTAACTCCTGCAGATGGCTGGATTAGATGAAACCAGGGCAGAAGGGCAGATACAGGTGCAGGTTGTATACTGTGCTGTGCTGCACTCACACAACACAATTACTAACTCCTGCAGATGGCTGGATTAGATGAAACCAGGGCAGAAGGGCAGATACAGGTTCAGGTTGTATACTGTGCTGCACTCACACAACACAATTACTAACTCCTGCAGATGGCTGGATTAGATGAAAGCAGGGCAGAAGGGCAGATACAGGTTCAGGTTGTATACTGTGCTGTGCTTCACTCACACAACACAATTACTAACTCCTGCAGATGGCTGGGTTAGATGACAACAGGGCAGAAGGGCAGATACAGGTTCAGGTTGTATACTGTGCTGTGCAGCACTCACACAACACAATTACTAACTCCTGCAGATGGCTGGATTAGATGAAAACAGGGCAGAAGGGCAGGTACAGGTTCAGGTTGTATACTGTGCTGTGCTGCACTCACACAATACAACTACTAACTCCTGCAGATGGCTGGATTAGATAACAACAGGGCAAAAGGGCAGATACAGGTTCAGGTTTTATACTGTGCTGTGCTGCACTCACACAACACAATTACTAACTCCTGAAGATGGCTGGATTAGATTAAACCAGGGCAGAAGGGCAGATACAGGTTCAGGTTGTATACTGTGCTGTGCTGCACTCACACAACACAATTACTAACTCCTGAAGATGGCTGGATTAGATGACAACAGGGCAGAAGGGCAGATACAGGTTCAGGTTGTATACTGTGCTGTGCTGCACTCACACAACACAATTACTAACTCCTGCAGATGGCTGGATTAGATGACAACAGGGCAGAAGGGTAGATACAGGTTCAGGTTGTATACTGTGCTGTGCTGCACTCACACAACACAATTAATAACTCCTGCAGATGGCTGGATTAGATGACAACATGGCAGAAGGGCAGATACAGGTTCAGGTTGTATACTGTTCTGTGCTGCACTCACACAACACAATTACTAACTCCTGCAGATGGCTGGATTAGATGACAACAGGGCAGAAGGGCAGATACAGGTTCAGGTTGTATACTGTGCTGTGCTGCACTCACACAACACAATTACTAATGCCGCGTACACACGATTGGAATTCTCGTCGGAAAAAACTCTGACGGTTTTTCCGACGGAATTCCGCTCAAGCTGTGTTGCCTACACACGATTACACCAAATTCCGACGGTCAGTAACACAGCGGCATAAAACACGTTCGACAGCACTATAAAAGGGAAGTTTAATGCTTCCGAGCATGCGTCGAATTGTTTCCGAGCATGCGTCGGAATTTTGCGTGTCGGAATTGCATACACACGATCGGAAAATCCGATAGAAAGGCTTTCCGTCGGAAAAATTGAGAACAGGTTCTCAATTCAAAGTCCGTCGGAAATTCCGACAGAAAAAGACCGTTGGGCATACACACGGTCGGAAAATCCGATGAAAAGCTCCCATCGGACTGTTTCCATCGGAAATTCCGACCGTGTGTACGCTGCATTACTCCTGCAGATGGCTGGATTAGATGAAACCAGGGCAGAAGGGCATATACAGGTTCAGGTTGTATACTGTGTTGTGCTGCACTCACACAACACAATTACTAACTCCTGCAGATGGCTGGATTAGATGACAACAGGGCAGAAGGACAGATACAGGTTCAGGTTGTATACTGTGCTGTGCTGCACTCACACAACACAATTACTAACTCCTGCAGATGGCTGGATTAGATGACAACAGGGCAGAAGGGTAGATACAGGTTCAGGTTGTATACTGTGCTGTGCTAGACTCACACAACACACACACTAACTCCTGCAGATAGCTGTATTGGTAGAGAACAGCACTTTCCCCACACGCAAATGCCTGAGAAGAACACGCTATCCCTGCCTATTATTCCTCTTCCCCTACACTTTCCCCACACGCAAATGCCTGAGAAGAACTCACTATCCCTGCCTATTTTTCCTCTTTCCCTACACTTGCCCCACACAGAAATGATTGCAAAATTGTTTAGACTGTCCCTGCCTATCAATCCTCTTTCCCTCAATAATAGGGGCGTGTACTAAACCCCCTGAGCTATAATTGGCCACAGGCATCCTGCCTGTGGCCAATTATTGCTCTCCTCGCTGCTGGCTCTATGATTGGCCAAGCATGCGGGGTCACAGTGCATGCTTGGCCAATCATCAGCCAGCAGTGCACTGCGACTGGCGCAGTGCATTGTGGACACGATCGCATCACACGAATTTGATGCGAATGGCCCTCAGAGTTCTGAACTCGACGAGCGGACGAATGCCCGATGTTCGATTTGAACATGGGTTTGAATTGAACACCGGGCTCATCCCTACTGTACATACAAAACTATAACGATCTTAAGAAATACAATACAAGACTGACAGATATCTATAACAAGCAAAATGCCTAGCAAATGAACAGCCTATGGTCTAACAGTACAAATACATTTAAAGGGTTACTTAACTTCTGTTACTGTATGTTCATGATCGCCATTGGCAATATTTCTTCTGGAGGTCAGGCACTTGTTCTTGTATCATGAGTGGCTTCTGATCTTCAAAGCATGATGATGATGTTCTGATGTTACAGCATGATGCTGTGTGTCCCCTCTGTCTACTCATCCTTTTTATTTGTACAAGTTTGTTGACCAAAGTTAATGGTTACAAACTTGTTTCCATAACAACCGACTAACAGTCATTCTTTCAGTTTGAGAGACCCTCTCTTACTTGTTTACTGTAGCTATAGAGACAATAGCCTTCTTGAAACTGTCAATTTGAATACAACAATGTTATCTTTGTACCCATTGTATGCAATAGCATGTATTTGAGAAATCTCCTCAAGCCAAAAACCTGACAATATCTCTATGATCAACTAAAGCCCCATACACACGGTCGGATTTTCGCATGGATTCTGTCCGATCGGACAATGTTGTTGAAAAATCCGACCATGTGTATGCACCATCGGACAGTGTACGTCGGATTGTCCGACGGACAAAGTCCTATCTCCTGCTGGATGGATTTTTTGACAACACGGTCCGATCACACCAAATCCGATCGTGTGTAGCGTTGTCCGACGGACAAAGTGCTACGCATGCTCAGATCACATTACAAGACCAAAGCTATTGGCTACTAGCCTCTACGTAGTCCTGTCGTAGGCAACAAACGTCACTACGTTCAGAATGACTGGATTTTCCGACAACTTTGTCCGACCGTGTGTACGCAAAACCAACATCGGACAAAGTATGACGGACATGATCCGACGGACCTGGTCCTCGGATAATCCGAGCGTGTGTATGGGGCTTTACTTGTAATATTGTCCCATGTAATGTTATGTCTGATTAATGTTAAAAAAAATCATATTTAAACAAACGCAACACAGCTGCATGTACGGTGAAATAATTTATGTTCAAAGATCACAACAGCTCAACAAAGACTTTAAATCATTTTTTAAAGGCCTAGTGCCTAGCATAATGTGAACCCACATTCCTGCGTGCGTTTTATCATTCACTCAAGCTGATAGACGTGATGACGGGAAAGACTATGTGTCCAGTTCCTCTCTTTTCTAGCTTCCTCTCCTTGCTTCCTTTCCTCCCTACATATTACAGTTTCCTCCCAGCCACAGTTCTGAGCAACTAGTGACCCCTTCTTTGCTCAGTAACATGCATCCATGCTCTGGCCCATGGCATTAGCTGTCAGTCAAGCAGTTGTAGCACAATTTCAATGTTCATGTCACTCTGTTGTGTGGGCAACGTATGCACTGTGTGTGTGTACAATATGGGCCCTCCTGTTGACCCGATAGGGCTCAAAACCTTCTGTGTGCAGCAGCCCCCCAAAACTTACCTGAGCCTCCTTTCGATCCAACAATGTCCATGAGAACCTTGACTCTTTGGGGACTTCCCAAAGAAGTGTGACGTCCATCATAGGCGCTTAGGAGGAGGTAGGAATGACACTGCGGCTGCGCCGGGCACTGGCCATCTATGTAAATGGGTGGGCGGCTCTTGTATCCTGGCTCTGGCTGCCTGGTGCCTGCAGGGCTGTCTGAGTGGTGGTGAATAGGATGGGCGCACTCGCACACTACAGGTAAGGCTGAGCAGCAACAATCTGGAATTAAATTTCTAAAGTGTGCAGGGATATGAAAATCCTGTTTCTGTGATTGAATGCTGGTTATTAAATAAAAAACTGAAATTTGTAATTAATTATATTGTTCTGTAGATAATTGCTACCAGACATGTAAATAAAAGCCTGAACTGGCGCTCCCTCTCCATAACGAGGGGGAACCCTGTCCCCGCTCTGTACATAGACCGAACCTACTGATCTGAGACAGACAGGGACTGCTCCCTGCTGCCTCTTCGGTTTTCTGGTGGTACACACCACACATATCCCCGATACACGCACTACACTTTATCGCGCATCAGCTCACCTACATTTTCTCCCAATACTCACACTCAATACGCTAAACGATTGACATGGACACCTCCGACCCCTCACAAGATGCGCCACATTCTCCTATGCACATGAAAATATGTTCCATCAACACACGTGGCCTCAATACTCCCGAAAAACGATCACTACTACTTTCATATTTGCTTAAGACTAAAACCCACATTGCACTACTCCAAGAGACCCATTTCAGATCCGACCGCATTCCCAAGCTTCATAACAAACATTTCCCCACAGTATACCACGCTCCCAATCCAGAGGCCAAATCCAAAGGAGTTTCTATCCTCATCTCCCGTCATTGCCCCTTCCAAATCACCGACGTACAAAAAGACGTGAATGGCAGATTCCTTTTTTGAAAGGGACACTGAACAATAGGACTGTCACAGTTGCCAATTTGTACGCTCCTAACACTCACCAAGTCACATTTTTCCGAGACACCCTACACCAACTCACCGCCTTCCAATCAGGTACCCTAATTGTCGGGGGGACTTCAACGTGGCACTTAACCCGCCTTAGACACCTCCAAAGGCCACTCCACATTGACTTTCAAAGCTCTACGTGCAATTAAAACCCAGTTCCATGACCTACTATTACACGATACCTGGCGCACCTTACACCCCAACGTCAAAGATTTCACCTTTTTTTCCTCACCCCATGACCGATACTCAAGACTTGACTACCTTTTTATAACCCAAGGCGATCTTTCATACTTATCGACAGCCTCCATTGACCCGATGTTTTTATCTGACCATAACCCAATATCCATGTCCCTGCATCTTCCTTCCATGGCAAATAAATCTCCCATTTGGCGCCTAGATAATTCCTTACTCACAGACCCAGCAAATGTTCAAACGATCTCCAAACGCCTCACTCAGTACTTTAATGAAAACTCTTCAGATAGCTCCTCACCAATGTTGGTCTGGGCTGCCCACAAATGCGTTATCAGGGGGTCATTTATCTCTTTAGCTGCAACGCGTACTAAACTTAGAAAAGCGCACATTGATCTTTGCTAAAATCCGTGACCTCGAGCAAAAACACAAAGCTTCCCTGGCCGCAGAGGTCTTGACTGAACTGACCAAGACCAGAGAAGAACTCCTTGAAGAACTCCATCTCAGACTGAGACGTAACTATGCTGTCTCCCAAAAAATGTTCTATGAGTTTAGCAACAAATCTAGCAAATTACTAGCTAAAGCTCTTCAAAACAAGAAGGCTGCTCATACTATCCATTCAATCAGGGACAAGACAGGTAACCCCTTGACCAAAACTGACGACATTGCCGACCAATTTGTCGCCTACTTCTCCCAATTATACAATCTACCTACCCAGCCACCGAACCCTGACCTTCCTGACCGTGAATCAGTCATTACAAAAATACTCCCCCACACCAATCCTACAATCCGACGCCGCTAGCCTTAATTCCCCTCTCACGACATCAGAGACCCTTCACGCCATGAAACAACTAAAAACAGGGAAAAGCCCTGGCCCCGACGGCCTGACGGCCAGTTACTACAAATCTTTTCCAGACATATTGATACCCCACTTAGTAACAGCGCTCAACAACTACTCCCCAATGGAGGCCATACCTAGGGATATATTAGAAGCACACGTCACACTCATTCCAAAACCTGAGAAAGACCCTATGTTAGTCACCAACTACCGTCCCATATCATTACTTAATGTTGATCTGAAACTATATGCCAAAGTGTTAGCTAACCGTCTATTGCCCCTTCTACCGAATATGATTGGCCTAGATCAAGTAGGATTTGTCCCTGGTAGGGAAGCCAGAGACAACACCATCAAAGCACTGAATATTCATCATTGGCTTACCTCCACAGGGACTCCAGGCTTTTTCCTATCCCTAGATGCGGAGAAGGCGTTTGACAGGGTGGCCTGGGACTATATAGAGGCAGTGCTCCACACACTTGGCTTACCACAGATCTTTATTAATATGATTATGCTTCTGTACTCCTCACCATCTGCCAGGCTGAGGGTTAACGGCCGCCTGTCGAACGCCTTCTCCATTTCCAATGGCACCCGTCAAGGGTGTCCCCTATCCCCGATCATTTTCCTACTCACTATGGAACCCTTCCTACGACGGCTCAGAGATAACCCCGACGTGAAAGGTCTGACCATCAACCATAATTCGTATAAAATCGCCGCCTACGCGGATGACGTACTGCTATTCCTTTCTGACCCAATCACTACAATCCCAAACTTACTGAAAGACCTCGCCCTTTTTAAATCCCTTTCCAATTTGCAAATTAACTTTTCCGAATCCCAAGCCCTGAATGTCTCATTACCGACCCCTTTAGTATCACAATGTAAACTTAATTTCCCATTCCACTGGGCCCCTCAAGCCATCTCCTATCTAGGGATTAAATTGCCTACTAGATTGCTAGACCTATATGCACTTAATTTTGCAAACGCACTTCAAACCATCCAAAGCGACTTACACAGGTGGCACTCAGGCTCCTTTTCCTGGTTTGGAAGAATAGCAATATTGAAAATGAATGTTCTCCCTAGACTCCTATATCTGCTACAAGCTGTCCCCATCATCTTACCTCAGGCTTTCTTTATGACGTACCAGCGAATGTGTAGGACTTTCATATGGAAATCCCAAGCTCCTAGAATTAGCTGGTCTCGTATGACCATCCCTAAACTTCTAGGCGGTCTTAGCCTCCCCGATATCCGCAAATACCACCTTGCGTGCCACTTGACCAGAGTAGTGGATTGGCATGTGCACAAACCACATAAAGACTGGATTCGCCTGGAACAAGCTTTCTCTGACGTCCCCCTAACCCACCTACCATGGCTCCCCAGATCTCAGGCCCCTAAATCCCTATTCACACATCCGTTGATCAAGGCCACGCTGCTCTCCTTTCACGCCTCATGCACTCATATGAAACTAACTCCAACATACGGTCCTATGACACCCTTAACCGACAACCCTGATTTTCCACCAGGTCTGACTCTGAAAGCCCCACAGACAAATGTACCTGACAAACCCCCAAGAGCATCTGGCTTCTTTCAGAATGGAAACCTTTTGTCGCATCACTCAATGGCCCTCTGTTTCCCAGACTTATCCCCTTCTTCAAATTCCTCCAACTCCGTCATTTCTTTCTCACCTCGACTCAGAACCCACAATGGCACAGAGAACATACGTCTTTCGAGTCTCTATGCCTTAGCAATGAACCCCTGAAACACGTTGTATCGGCCACATACGCACTACTCTTCTCCACACATATCATCAAAAACGATACCCTAGTTGCACGATGGGAATCTGACCTCGCCATCGAACTGTCGTCAGCAGATTGGGAACGCATTTACCATCATACACACAAAGGTTCAGTCAACGTCTCTTCTCAAGAAAATAGATATAAAATCCTCTCAAAATGGTACAGAACCCCAGACAAAATTCACAAATTCCATCCAGCGGTCCCCCCAATATGTTGGCGATGCAATTCAGCTCTAGGAACTCCTCTTCACATCTGGTGGGATTGCCCACTTCTACTTCCATACTGGACAGAAATCCATCGCCTAATATCCCAGATCACAACATATACCCCAGACTTCACACCAGCCCAATTTCTCCTACACCACACCTCCATTCCCCAAAAGGCGTACAACAAATCACTGATGCTACATCTGATCAATGCAGCTACCCAATGTATACCAGTACATTGGCGATCTACAACACTTCCTACAATTGCTGAATGGATTAAGCGTACCGATAAGATTTCGGAAATGGAGAGCCTTATACACCAGGCCACGGACACCCCAAAAAAATATGGAACCACGTGGGCTTGTTGGACACATTTCCGTCTCCAACCCTCTGTGGCCACTCCTTCACCCCACATACACACACCCTCTTAAGCTTCCTCACGACATGATCCACCTCCTGGGTATCATATTACATATAAATGGGTACCCTACTACCACGACGCTGCCTACTGATACCTTGGATCTTTGATCCATATGCTGCCCTACAGACTTTTCCCGGATCATTATTTCTCTCTACATGTGAAAAGCCACGTGCTGACCCCACAAAGTAGTAGTAAAAATATCCTTCTACGCTACGTTACCTCCTTCCGATATCTGTTGCCCTTCTAATGTCCTGCCCCCGCTCACAGCAAGATCCCTATTGGGGCGAGTGGGGATAGGCAGAACAGGTACAACGTATACGCTTGCTTCTACTTATCAACACCTCCTATACACATCAGAATTTTATGTTATAAAACCAACACAATCGTGCAAGCTACTTAAGGTTGATACTTCCCGCACAATGGGAGACTCTCTCTGACTTAAAAGGTCTAATGTCCATAATCCCTCTCATCTAGCTTACATTTCCGACTCCTGCTCACATATCCCTATGATGTTAAGAATTGTGACTTATATGTTCTATTTTATTGTTCATTACCACCACTGTTATACCTCTGTTTATATTTTGTAATCTGTACAAAACTTGCTTTTATTGTACATCTGCAAACTTTCAATAAACTTATTTGAAAAAAAAAAATAAAATAAAAATAAAAGCCTGAACTATACAATTAATACTGATATAAGCATTTTAAACATTTACTGCCTGTGACAAGTTACCTGTGTCAGTGTATGTGTCAGGTAGGTCAGTGTAAGTGTATTTATCAGGTAGGTCAGTATATGTGTATGCGTCAGGTAGGGCAGTGTATGTGTCAGTTAGGTCAGTTTAGGTGTCAGGTAGGACAGTGTAGGTGTCAGGTAGGTCAGTGTATGTGTCAGGTAGGTCAGTGTATGTGTATGTGTCAGGTAGGTCAGTGTATGTGTTAGGTAGGGCAGTGTAGATGTTAGGTAGAGCAGTGTAGGTGTTAGGTAGGGAAGTGTAGGTGGTAGGTAGGTCAGTGTAGGTGAAAGGTAGGTCAGTGTAGGTGGCAGGAAGGTCAGTGTATGTGTATGTGTCAGGTAGGTCAGTGTAGGTGTCAGGTAGGTCAGTGTAGGTGTTAAGTAGGGCAGTCTAGGAGTTAGGTAGGGCAGTGTAGGTGTCAGGTAGGTCAGTGTAGGTGTCAGGTAGGTCAGTGTAGGTGTCAGTTAGGTCAGTGTATGTGTTTGTGTCAGGTAGGTCAGTGTAGGTGTCAGGTAGGTCAGTGTATGTGTATGTGTTAGGTAGGGCAGTGTAGATGTTAGGTAGGGCAGTATAGGTGTCAGGTAGGTCAGTGTCAGGTAGGTCAGTGTATGTGTCAGGTAGGTCAGTGTAGGTGTCAGGTAGGTCAAGCAAGTGAGCCTACTATCCCCCCCCCCCCATCTGCTTTACCTCTGGCTGAAGCCCCTGGCCATTTTCCCACCTAGCAACACCCCTGGTAATGTGTAACCCAAAGTAAAGGTTGAGTGGAAAGATTCATAACAGTGAATGACAGCATCATTAGCAGCTATGGGAACTGTTCACAACACAGCAAGGTCATTTTATACAGAATTCGTGGCTAGGTAAAACACTTGTGATTAGCCCTATCTGTATTATGGGGACGTTTCTAAGCAAACAGACCCTGAACTAATTTGCTACTATGCATCTAGCTCCCTATTTAAAAAAAAATAAAAACATATTCTCAACATTCTTCTGAAAATTCACTAAATAAGTGATTGAATTTTGAATGTTTGCTAGCATATCAAATTAAAAGGTAATAACAAACTTCTCTTATTTGGTCCCTTTTTCACTGTTAAATGTATTGAGTATTAATAAATCTATTTGATACCTACGGAAAAAGATCTGTTGTTCTTGCCAGTAGACTTGTCAGCAATACCTTCCTGTGCTCTCTGCTAGTTCTGCATTCATATCAGTTATATTTGTAGCGCTGGTATTTTTGCCTTCTAATGCTATGTAATGCTAAACTATGGACAATGCTATAAATTGGTATTTGGCTCCATCTAGTGGTAAAAATGTGAAAGAGACTTTGTTTAGTTTTCATTTGAAGAGCATAGGGAAAGCCTAACAGGAAGTGACTTAATCGTTTTTCTTGAGAAAGGACTCACCTACCCAGAATGCCCATTCACCTACCCATGAACACTGAGTGGCTGAACTGCATGCTGGGTAGGTATCTGTGGGTGTGCGTCTGAAGAGACGAGGCCTGCTCGGATGCTGAGGATCCAGAGACATCTCACGGAGTCAGACGGAGGTCTCGGTCATTGTGCGGAGCAGTGCAGCGTGATGGAGCTGACTGTGGCAGGACTGGGAACCAAAGGAGCAGAGGCATCCACCTGTCTGGAGCTGGTGTGGTGAGAGGGCTGTTGCCCAGAAGTCTTGTACCACACTTCACACACTTAGACTGAGCGCATAGTGTTGCTGGGACCGGTAGTCCTACAGAACAGTTCAGTTCAATAGAATTAGACTTACATAGGCCTCAAGCCTGATTTCATTACCAAGTGACTGCCGCTAGAAGTACATTCCCAGGGAAGGAGTTCACAAATACTTTGCACAATTGAAGTTACTGCTATATATTATCCTACACTGCTTTACTGATCGAAAATCCTGCAGATTATAAATACTGCAGTATAAATGACTAGCCGAAGAAAGGAAGACAAGAGACTATATTCCTTACTGTAAGGCCTTACAGTGTTGCTTTTACCTACTAGGAACTGTAGGGGGAATATTGAATTAATTATATTGCAGTATATCATCCTTGCCAAATACTGTGTAGCACATTACAGATCTTATAGTGTCTGCACAGTGTGTTGGAAGTGGGAAGGTGTCCAGTGCTGAGGTTGTTGCCTGAGCATTAGTCCCACTTGGAGACACGCCTGCAGGGGCAATCCAGGTAGCTCTCATGTGATAATCATTTACAACTACTTGCTTCATTACTGTATCAGAATTGTATACCAATTATGGTTCTTGTGTTTGATGTTTGAACCTATCTTAGTAAACTTATCGTTTGGTTTAATAAAATCTGTTGTGAGGAGTGCGCATGCGCGGAGCTCCCAAGATGGCCGCCGGCGTCTAGAGCTCCGCTCCCTCACGGCCCACCACTAGCCACCGGAGCCTACAGAGTGCTCGCACACCCCGCACACTGGGTGTTCTAGGCAGGGGAGATCGCAAGGAACAAGCGGATGTCATCCCCGCTAGCCAAGCGGGACCTATCGCGCCAGATGACGGTGGCTCCCGGCCCCCTCAGCTATGCCAAAATGGCGGCGGCGTCACGAGGCACACAGGACACAGAGCTGCAGGATTCCTCCATAGCAGACCAGGACCAGGCACAGCTACCTTTCTCAGGTACCGATTACCCCCCACTACAGCCTGCTCACTCCCCCTCCTCCACAGAATCCCTGCTGAACGGCCTGAGCACTGGCTATGCCACTACCCCAATGATGGATCCCCACACAGGCCTACTTCTCACTGTCAGTGAGGCACAGGAGGAAATCACAACCCCCACTGACTTTCCCTCTATGATGGCTGCTTTCTCACAGATGCTGTCCAAAGGCCTAGCGATGAATGCTGCACAGATTACTAGCTCTTTACATGCTGATCTGCAGCAAATTGGAATGAGGATGGACACTATTGAGCAAAAAGCTGACCAGGCTGCAACACAGAATTAATCAGAATTCTAATATATTACAAGAAGTGCAGGAGCAACTGGAAACTGCGTTTGCTAAGATCGATGACCTCGAAAATAGGTCACGCAGGTATAACTTCAGAATCAGAGGTATTCCAGAATGCGAAAAGGAGGTACAGAAAGCAGTGAAAGCACTAATAAAAAACCTAATCCCTGACATCCCGGAGCACCGCATGGGCCCACAGAGCACTACAAGCACCCCGCTCGGATGGTCTGCCCCGTGACATCATTGTTAAACCGCATTATTACTCTACCAAAGAAGAGGTCATGCGTAAATCCAGATATTCGGACAATCTCACTTTCCAGGGCCACAAAATCCAGATTTTTGCTGACCTATCACCATATACGGTACAAAAAAGACGCTCTCTCAAGCCATTACTGCAAGTCCTTTTGGATAAAGCAATCGCATACCGTTGGTCATTCCCTCTACGCCTGAACTTTTCCTACAAAAACAAAAGTTTCGGCTTTTCCTCCTTCCCAGAAGGGGAACGTCTCCGGTTTGATACACCTGGAGCCTCATGCCTCTCAAGCCACCAGGGGAACTCCAACCTCCACGAAACGACCTCCGCCAGCAAACCCTCTGCAACACTCCTGGCTGAAGCAAGGACCTAAGCGACCAAAGGAAAATTTACCACCTTGAAATCCTGACGGCACAGCACCTGTTACTTGTTTTCTTTTGTCCTCTGGCCCACCCTTTTGGGGTAGGGTGACAGTTGTGGGCTCTCAGTTCCCCCCTCTTTGTTCTGAGGGTTGGATTGGGGCAGCCCCCCTTACCCCAATTGAGATGTTGGCTATTTTATTCAGCCTCATGCATGAGAAGTCTGTCAGGTGATACTGGACTCGCAGTTTTGTACGGGACTCCTTTCTCCCTTTTTTTTTTTTTTATTAGTGGATCTGATGTGTCGCTGAGGAGAGCATGTTATCTATATGTTACTCCTGCCTGTGTTAGCTTTGCTATGTATTGGTCTAATATTGTGGGGTTCTAGCATTAGTTAGATCTGGGGAACACTCTAGACGTTAACACTCCATAATAACGTTGGTTCCTGGCAGTTTGCTGTTATGCTTTAGCTCTCGCTCTTACCTCCTAGTAGGCGCTCTGTATTTAGAAGATGATAGGTCCCCCTGGGACTTACAGGTTTGACTGATCTAGGGTGGGGGGGCCGTGGTGGTTTCAATGTGCCTCACCTGGACCAGAGGCTCTCCGGCGCATCTGGATCCTAACCCGGATTACCTTTTGAAGGTTTTTCCGGATACTCAGGTTTTGGCAGCGGATACGGCGAATCCGTTCCGCTCCAAGGGCGGGGTAGGGTCAGGGGACCCTCATGATTGTTTACTGTCTATGAATATTACAGGTTTACAACATCTGATATCTAATGTTTTTGTCTCTCTCCCTTTTCTCTTATTTCCTTTCATCTCTTCTCTTTCCCCCCTTTCGGTCGCTTCTCCTCGAGTCATCCGGCTCCTCAGCTCGTCCCAGTATTCTTACCCAGGCTCCAGGACCAATCATCCAGGGCTTTCGGACCGTGACCCTCACAGTCGACTTTCTTGGTGGGGTAAGTCTCAGTTTATTGTTATAGAACTCCTCCTGATCCATGACTGACACACCTGTTCCTTTGCCCACATTGAAAATTATCTCACACAACACACAAGGACTCAATTCCCCGTAGAAAACTCCTTCAACAGTACCATTCACTACACGCTGACGTCCTTTTACTGCAAGAAACGCATTTTCCCTCTACATATAAACCCACGTTTCTACATCAACATTATCCTCAATTCTTTCTGGCCTCAGCGGCCAACAAAACGAAAGTGGTAGCTATCTGTTTTGCCAGACACATTAACATATCTCAAACCGAAACGATCGTTGACCCACATGGCAGGTACATTTTAGTCTCTGGTTGTGTAGACAGAGAAACTTACACTTTTGTCTCCTACTATACACCCAACAAGGGCCAAAGGGCTTTTTTTGAATCCCTAATCCGTAAGTTACAATCTCACCTTAAGGGTACTGTTTTCTTTGGTGGGGATTCGAATGTAGCCTTTGATTTTTCGCTCGACAAATCTTCTAAGGGCACGACCAGACCCAAACGACCTTCTAAACAAAGCGTTAAAATAGCCAAGATCCTGAATACCGCAGGTTTAATAGATATCTGGAGGGAAATGAACCCCCATATGAAGGATTACACACACTTCTCAGCTCCTCACAATTCCTATGCAAGGATAGACCACATTTTCACCCAGCCTTCTACGATCCCCCTGATCAGATCTTCCAAAATTATTGACTCTTCCCTTTCTGACCATTCAATGATGACATTACTAGCTCAACGGCCAATAGGGAATGGGATGCGACATCGCTGGCGACTTCGGGAGTCGCTACTATCTAATCCTGTACATTGTTCATTATTGGAGGTAGATATCAAGGAATACTTTCTCCTCAACATTTCTGAGGAAGTATCCCCCTCCACTATCTGGGCTGCTCACAAGTCTGTTATTAGGGGGAAATTGATACAGTTGGCTTCTAAACTTAAAGCGGCCCACAAAGCGGACACATTGAAACTTTCAGTGACCACAGCTGCAGCACAACATCTTCATTGGACGGGGGCTAAATTTTATGCTCAAAAAGATAGAATTGGGTCCCGACTAGCAACCAAACTAAACCCCAAACAGCGTACGCATGCTTTTCCTAAACTCAAGGTAGCCTCTGGGGATCTCTCGCAGAACCCGTCCAAGATCATGCAAGCCTTCCTACACTTTTACTCAGATTTATATAAAAATAACTCTAACCCTACATCTGCTTACAGGGAAAGGTTTCTCAATGGCCTCCCTTTGCCATTTTTAAGTAAAGAACACAGTGACCTTTTGGAGACTCCGTTCACCCAAACTGAAGTCCTTGATAGCATTAAGCGTCTTAAATTGGGCTCTTCACCAGGCCCAGACGGATTCTCCACTGGGTACTATAAAAAATTTGGACACTGTCTGGCCCCTCACTAAACTGTTCAACTCTCTCAGGAATGGAGCCCCGTTAGATCCGGACTTAAATTCAGCATATATTTCGGTCATTCCGAAACCGGGAAAGGACACTAGTGAGGTTTGCAACTACCGGCCCATCTCGCTTATAAACAACAATATAAAAATTATGGCTAAAATTATGGCTAACAGGATGTCAGGTTTCATCTCCTCGTATATTCATAAAGATCAGGTCGGCTTCATTCCTGGGAGACAAGGAACAGACCAAATTAGGAGGGCTATTGACATAGTTTCGCTACTCAAATCGCAATGGAACGGCAACCCACCCCAGAAAGGATTCCTTCTTTCAATCGACCTACACAAAGCGTTTGTTTCCATCGATTGGGCATACCTGTCTGATATCCTGCAGAGATGGCGATGTGGTTCACATTTTCTTAACATTATCAATTCGCTCTACTCTAGCCCCTCTGCACAAGTTCGCCTGATGGGCCGATACTCAGAATCTTTCCCCGCAGGTAAGGGAACCAGACAGGGATGCCCACTTTCGCCTCTCCTTTTTGCGATAGCAATCGAAACACTGGCAATCGCACTGAGATCTAACCCGGACATCAAGGGGGTTTTCTGCGGTTCGCAAGAACATAAATGCGCGCTCTATGCAGACGACCTCCTTCTCTTTGTCTCCTCTCCCCTGACTTCTATGCCCCTGATTCTGCGTACCCTTTCTGAGTTTAGTGGGGTTTCCGGCCTCCGAGTCAATATGTCCAAGTCGATAGCATTAAACATAACAGTCCCCCCAGACCTCCTTAAACAAATCTCCTCCAATTTTACCTTCTCCTGGGCCCCTTCGATGATCCCATATCTAGGCGTACAACTAACATCAGATGTGAACAGTCTGTTTAGGGTAAACTACCCCGCTATGATAAATAAATGCAAAAGTGATATGAATGGGTGGTCCAAATGTGGTCTATCCTGGCTGGGCAGGCTTCATGCGGTCAAAATGACCCTCCTCCCGAGATTGCTATACCTTTTCCACTCCCTACCAATCCCGGTCCCTAAACAATTTCTCGACAAAATGCAATCAGATATCCTCCGCTTCATTTGGGGGAAGAGGGGTTACAGATGCCCGGCTGAGATACTCTACCGCTTGAGATCGCAGGGTGGCCTTGGTCTCCCCAATCTTTGGGGGTATTATAGGGCATCTCAACTAGCCCAAATCTCTATGGCATACTGTCGGACTACTCAGCCGGACTGGCTATCTATGGAACGAAAGGCTGTACCCTCGAACACCATAGATTACCTGTTGGGTAGTTCTCCTGATCGCAGACCGGCCATTATGGCTCCCACTCTATCGCACTCCCTTGCTCTCTGCTCCAAACTCTACAAAGTTCAATCCATAATATCACCCATGAGACCCCTATCACACCTGTTCCACAATCCGGATTTCAGCCCGGGGATGGAAATCAAAGCTTTTAAATGGTCTCTATCAGATTGGGCACTTTCTCTCCCCTTCGGGTCCCATCACTCAAGCACACTGTAGGAAGAAACTAGATATGCCTGACTCTGAATTTTTTACGCTTCTCACAGATTTCACACTTTCTCCACTCCATCTGGCTCACTAAACCCTTACCCCCTTCTATAACCCCATATGAACACTGGTGTGTCAACCTCATGGATCAGAAGGGAGGAATTTCATTGATCTATGCAGCGATTATGCATAAAGAGACCAAACCCTCCTATGCCCGAGCCTGGGAAGAAGACGTGGACAACACCTGGGACTCTGCAATATGGTTCCGCGCTGCCAATAGAGCTTTCAAAGGTATCCTCAATGTATCCCTCATTGAAGCTAGTCTTAAAGTACTGATCAGGTGGTATTATGTTCCCTCCAGGCTTGCCAGAATGTTCCCAGGCACATCACCGGACTGTTTCAGGGGCTGTGAAATGGAGGGCTCCATGCTTCACACATGGTGGACCTGTCCTCGTATCCGTCCGTTTTGGCGGAAGGTATTTTGTACTATTAGCAAAGTAACTGGTACTACTGTAGCACCACACCCTAGTTCAGCCTTGTTCAATCACCTCATACCGGGACTTTCTAAAGCATTACAGACCTTGTCATTTTTTCTCTTATTGGGTGCCAAAATAACGATAGCCAAAGCCTGGAAGAAACATATTGTCTCCTTCCACATGTTTAAGACGAAAGTCACATGGATCATGGTTCAAGAACAGACAGTAGCCAAACTTAATGACAAACTAGAGAAATTTCAGTTTACATGGGAACCATGGGCCACGTTCTGTAATATTTCTCTCATCCCTGGAATACAACCTGGTGCACTGAACTCCGGAATGACTCACTGATTACCCTTACCTATTCCCCTCCCTCTGCCTTCTCACATGTTTTTCTCTCCTCCTTCTTTACTACGCCTCTCTTGGCGAGACTGGTAAGGGCACACGCTGATAGTCTACTTAACTCTTAACTCGTGCAGATTCCTCTTGGTTTATTAATATTTTTTCTCACTGGTTCCAATTTACTGGTAAATTGGGCCTCGGACAGACCCTGTTAGGCCCCTTTCACACTGGGGCGGGGAGCCGCGGTGACGGTAAAGCAGCGCTATAGTTAGCGCTGCTTTACCGTCGTTTTAACCGCGGTTTTCGGCCGCTCGCGGTGCGGTTTTACTCCCCGCGAGCGGCCGAAAAAGGGTTAAAGACCCCCCGCTTTGCGGCGGTATTGCCGCGGTTTCACCGCGGTGTCCCATTCTAATCAATGGGAAGGAGCGGTATAGGAGCGGTGAACACACCGCTCCTATACCGCTCCAAAGATGCTGCTAGCAGGACTTTTTTTGTCATCCTGCTAGCGCACCGCTCCAGTGTGAAAGCCCGCCGGCTTTCACACTGGAGTTAAAGGGGCCGGATTTTTTCATGCGGTGAACAGGCGCTATTTTTAGCGCTGTACCGCATGAAAAACGCCCCGGTGTGAAAGGGGCCTTAGGCATTTCTAGGGGTTCCCTCTCTTGGGTGTCAGCAAGATCCCTAACGGGGCACTCAGGAACTTGGGAACTTTTGGACTTATACTGATATTGAAGCTAGTTGATATTAGACGGAACCATGTACTATTTTGCACCTTAGCTTGCCCTCCCACATCTATGTTTAATAACTGGAACTTTTATAATGCATTACATAATGCTATGTTCTGTTACTTTCACTGTTTGGCCTTGTAAGTACCTGCGTTTATTTACGATCCTGTCTCTACTTTGTTATTGCAAAAATTTTTCAATAAAAATGTTTTAAATTAAAATCTGTTGTGAGGCTTGTTCATTCTCCAAGCAGGTGTAGCAGTGTATACCCAGGTGACAACACAGTGAATATAATCTGTGACTATTCAATTGTCTTTTATTATTGTGTTTTGCACCAACACTGTTACACAGCTGTGTCAAGAGGGTTGAGCCAAATCATTGGGGATGGAAATAGCAGAGTACAGGCCCAATAAATTATCAGCAGCGCCTTCGGGGGTAAGTACTACATATTGTTCTAGTTATCGCTAGTTATCTAGGACTACAGAACTCTACAGGGAAGAGGAGATCCAGAGATATATATAGTCCTGTCCTGTTTTTGTTGTAGATACAGTACAGTGAGTGAGCTTTGTCACTCTAGGGCAGAAACTATGTTGCTGACAGACTCACCAGGTAAAAAATAAAGGAAAAAAGCCTACAAAAAGAATACTAATGCAGACACAATGTTAAATGCTGACATCTTATAACTTGCTGTGGTCCTATTGTTGAGAAATTCTCAGCAAATTTTTCATTCTCATTTGTCTAGCATTTAAAGGGAAACTGTCATAAAATTAAAATAAAGATAGCAACTGCTGACCCCAACTTTTAATAATGCTAGTTTCATGTCTGTTTAATTTCATTGCTGTCTGTCTAGCTGATCAAAAACAAGTATGAAGATAAGGAACAGTGGGGCTGATTTACTAAAACTGGAGAGAGCTAAATCTGGTGCAGCTGTGCAAGGTAGCCAATCAGCTTCTAACTTCAGCTTGTTCAATTAAGCTTTAACAATAAGGCCGGGTTCACACGCCAAACGCTAATCGCAGATTTCCTTTCCCGATATAGCCCTAAACCCATCTCCTCCCAACAAGCACAATCTATGGAAGGGCAAATATCATCCCTGGAATTAGAATCCGCACTAAAGCAAATGAAATTGGGTAAAAGTCCTGGCCCTGACGGGTTTACACTCCAGTACTATAAATCCTTCTCGGATGTCCTTAACCCCAACCTCCTGCGGACCTTTAATGCCCTAGCCAACCCACAAAACCGACCACATAGGTTACTGGAAGCACATATCACTGTGATCCCTAAGGAAGGGAAAGACCCCCTCCAGGTAGCCAACTACAGGCCGATCTCACTCCTTAACGTGGACATAAAAATTTATGCCAAAATACTCGCCAACAGACTGATGCCCCTGATCCCCGGCCTTATTTCCAATGACCAGGTGGGTTTTGTCCCGGGCAGGGAAGCCCGAGACAACACCTCCCGAACTCTCAATCTACATCACTGGCTCACCTCCACCAACACACAGGGATTCATACTTTCACTCGATGCGGAGAAGGCGTTTGACAGAGTGGCCTGGGACTACATGCGGGCAGCACTATCAAGCCTGGGTCTGGAAGACCGCATGCTCTCTTCTATAATGGCACTATACTCCGGTCCCACGGCAGCTGTGAGAGTCAACGGCCACCTGTCAAACGCCTTCCCCATTAGCAATGGCACGCGCCAAGGGTGCCCCCTCTCCCCTCTGATCTACATCCTCACTCTCGAACCCCTTTTGAACAAACTTAGAGAAAATTCGGATATTAAGGGGGTGATGGTCAAGGGTAGGGAATTTAAAGTCGCCGCTTTCGCGGATGATATCTTGCTTTCACTGACATCCCCACGCACCTCACTCCCGTCTCTCCTGCAGGACTTGGAAGCCTTTGGTGCAATCTCGAATCTTAAGATTAATTACTCAAAATCTCACGCTCTAAATATAACCCTCCCCTCCCAAGAAGCTACACACTGCCAAGAATCCTTCCCTTTCCACTGGGAAAAAACTGCCATCACATACCTCGGAATTCGGATTCCTCCCCGTCTCTCAGATCTTTACGCTCTCAACTTTTACCCTGCCCTGTTGAGTGCCCAAACTCACCTCAAGGAATGGTCGGCCCTGAATGTTTCATGGTTCGGGCGAGCCGCCCTGATTAAAATGATCATATTACCGCGATTATTGTACCTGATTCAATCCATCCCAATGGCCATCCCCTCAAGCTTCTTTTCCTCCTATCGAAAGGCCTGTTCTACCTTCCTTTGGAAGGACTCCCCTCCTAGAATTAAATACACTAGACTCACGCTGCCTAAATCCAAAGGTGGCATTGCCCTCCCAGACCTACACAAATACTATGTTGCTTGCCACCTTACCAGGATCGCAGACTGGAATATACACTCCCTTGAAAAGGTCTGGGTTTCTATTGAAAACGCCTTTTCGCCCACTCCACTACATCTCCTTCCATGGCTACTCTCTAAACAATGGCCCCAACCGTTAGCTTCTCACCCATTTATCTACACATCATTATCTCTATTGAGGAAATCTCCAACGGGCAGAACCCTTGCGCCGACCCCGGGCCCATTGACTACGTTGAGAGGGAATCCAGACTTCCCCCCGGGTGTTTCACCAAACTTCCTCAGACAGGAGTGGCCCTTTCAGGACATACTCGCCGCCCAGTTTTTCGTTGAGGGCAAACTTGCCTCGATAGAGTATCTCAAGAACTTATCTAATACACTGACCTTCCCTTTCTGGACCTACAGACAACTGTACCACTTCTTATCCACACACACTACCCAAGACAACTGGACGAGACAGCTCACCCCATTTGAAACCCTGTGCCACCGAAAGGCGCCTCAACGACATCTCATTTCCCTTCTTTACGCCCTACTTGTAGAACCCAATGACTTGACCCTCTCCCCATCTCAGGTCTCTTGGGATAAGGACCTGCCTGTTCCCCTGACATCTCTGGAATGGTCTAGAGTACATGAATACACACACAAGGGTTCGTTGAACGTTGCCATCCAGGAGAACGGATATAAAGTGCTGACTAGATGGTACAGAACCCCGTCCCGCCTACATAAGTTCTCACCCTCAATACCCAACACTTGCTGGAGATGTAACGCAGAGGTTGGTACCATGCTACATATCTGGTGGAGTTGCATACACATCCAACCATTCTGGAAGGAGGTTCATAGACTTATTTCCTCAATTAGCACCTATACTTTAGATTTTTCTCCAGCGCAGTTTCTCCTACACCACACATCTTTATCCAGAAAGGCCTATTACAAATCCCTGGCTATGCACATGGTCAACGCGGCCAGACTATGTATCCCCAAACATTGGCGTACTGACCAAAAGCCATCACTTAAAGAATGGTTTATGACCATTTCAAAAATATGTGACATGGAAGAGCTGATCCACATCTCACAGGAGAGATTGGAGAAATTTTCGACCACTTGGGCATGCTGGTCTCACTTCAAAACAACCCCGGAGTATAGACAATACATCCCCCCTGATTAGAGGAAATTCCCTTAGAGGGGTGGCTTGCCCCCCTTTCACCTGCGGAGGCCCGTGTGAGGGGTCACTCCCCTGGCCCATGTCCCTACCCCCCCCTCTTCTTCCTCCCCCTCACTTCCCCCCCATCTTCCTCCCTCTATACTCTTTTCTACTCTTACACGTCCGTACATCCCCCTCTAACCCCCCTCCTACTCCCTTCCTTCTTCCCCCTTTCCCCCCTCTCCTCCTCCCCTTTCCCACCCCCTTACTTCTTTGTGCCCCCCCCCCCCCCCTATCGCTCTAGTCGGCTTCCCCTCCCCTCCCTTGTCTTCCCTTCACTATCCTATGATTGCCTTCCCTCAGGCACCCGAGACTTTCAGTCATATAGCAAGGTTATTTTGCAGTCGGAACTGAAATCGAGACAATAAAGGCTTCGGCCCTACTGTTCCCCGCTAACTGTCCACATGTGTTCTGGAGACATCCTTGTGCTTATGGTTTATGCTTTTCTATGCTGTGTCTAAATGCAGATATGTTCTGACTTTCTTTTGTATTCAGTACAATGTTCCTTGTTACTTCTACTCAATAAAAAACTTTATGGAAAAAAAAAAAACAATAAGGCCGGGTTCACACTGGTGCGACACGACAGCCGTCCTACTTTGGATCCGACTTTGCCCTGCGACTTGAACCCGACATACATCCGACTTTCAATGAACAGGGATCCGACTTGGATCCCGCCAATACCAGGCACTGTGTTTGGTATGAATTTTGAGGGGAACTCCACGCCAAACTTTAAATAAAAAACCGGCATGGGTTCCCCCTCCAAGAGCATAGCAGGCCCTTGGGCCTGGTATGTATTTTAAGGGGAACCCCCTACGCCAAAAAAACGGCGTGGAAGTCCCCCAAAATCCATACTAGACCCTTGTCCGAACATGCAGCCCGGCCGGTCGGGAAAAGGGGTGGGGACGAGCGAGCACCCCCCCTCCTAAACCGTACCAGGTCGCATGCCCTTAACATGAGGGGGTGGGGGCTTTGGGGCAGGGGGGCTCAGGGGGGCTCCCCCCACATAAGGGGGCCCCCAGATCCCAACCCCCCTCCCTATGTCAATGATTATGGGGTACATCATACCCCTACCCATTCACCTGGGGAAAAAAGTGTCAATAAAAAAAACACACTAGACATGTTTTTAAAGTAATTTATTAGGCAGCTCCGGGGTCTTCTTCTGACTTCTCCGCGCTCTCCAGTTCTTCTCCCACTCTCTGGCCTCTTCTCCCGGTCTCCGGTTCTTCTCCGCGCTCTCCGGCCTCTTCTGCCGGGCTCCACCGCTATCTTCTTCCAGCTCTTTTACTAGTGTTGGCCCGGTCTTCTTCACTCTTCTGTTCTTCCAATGTTGACACAGCGCTCTCTCCCGCTGTAATTCTGTGTACGCGGTGTGCAGTGACTTATATAGGCAGGAGACGTGGGTTATGTAATTTGGTGACCCCGCCCCTTTTGACGTCGCCGCCCCATCATGCCCCATGTTGAGGGCATGCGGCCTGGTACGGTTCAGGAGGGGCGCTCGCTCATCCCCACCCCTTTTCCTGACCGGCCGGGCTGCGTGCTCAGATAAGGGTCTGGTATGGATTTGGGGGGACCCCCAAGCCATTTTTTCGGCGTAGGGGGTTCCCCTTAAAATCCATACCAGACCCAAGAGCCTGGTATTCTCTTGGAGGGGGAATCCATGCCATTTTATTAAAATTTGGAGTGGAGTTCCCCCTCAAGATCATCAGAGCACAAGTCGCATGCCAAAGTCAGATCATGCAAGACGGCGATCCGACTTTGATCCGACTTCAATGATAGTCAATGGGCTGAAGTAGGATCAAAGTCAGACCAAAGTAGTACAGGAAGCATTTTCAAAGTCGGACCCACTTGTGTCGGACCAGTTAAGATGGTTCCCTTAGGGAAACATTGATTTTCACACGTCATGCGACATGAGCTCCCACTGTCGGAGTGTTTGTCGCACCGGTGTGAACCCGGCCTAAAACCTGAAAGCTAATTGGTTTCTATGCACAGCTGCACCAGATTTTGCACTCTCCAATTTTAGAAAATTAGCCCCACTGACACTTTTTCAACATGTATTTAAAGCACATGTTGCCGCTATATGGCTAAAAATAAATTCATATAGAAATTAAGGTGCAGTAAAATATGCTTGTTATACTCATTGTGGAAACTAAGGGGTTAATCCTCTGCATTGTGTAAAAAGGCTGTGTGGTCCTTTATGCACAGATCCTCCTCTACTTCCGGGGACTCCAGAACATGTCCGGATAAGACAGAGCCTATGGAGTCAGGCTGCACATGCTCAGTTTGGTGTGTATTGCTAGAGAGTTATTTTTTTTTCTTGGAAAACTGCATGTGATCAGCACAGTGACAATCAGCACTGTCAAAACAGAGGGTCAGTGGTCCTGGATCCTGATAGGACAGCTCAGTGCAGTATGAAAACTCCTCCTACAAGCTTTACCAGGAACTGATAGAAGTCTGCTAAATACTGCTGATGAAAAATTGTATTTAACAGTTTATATTTACTAAAAAAATTGCATTTCCACACACACACACACAGTATCTCACAAAAGACAACATGTTAAAATGTAAAGTAGTGAGTGTACAGCTTGTATAATAGTGTATATTTGATGTCTCCTCAAAATAACTCAACACACCGCATCGATATTGAGTCTGCCGTACCCGCCAATCAGCTCCTGCTGTGTCTAATCACAGCGGGAGCAGGCCACCGGCGGCATGCGTGCACCCCAGACCCGGAAGTGCAGTACTAGGTACATGTTCCTGTGCAGGAAAGCCTCCTTGCCACTGTATATATACAGTATACGGTGGGCAAGCGGATATGCTTGAAGCACATCGCTCAAAATAGTACACAAACTTCTTCTGGGACATAGTTGCTTGTTTTGACTCAAATAGACTTTAACACATGTAATATGCCTGTTCTGGGTGTTTTCGTGCCTAGTAACTAGCTTTACATTGGATACATATAATACAAGAATATTCAAGCCTTAAATTCACACACAAATGCTCAAAAAACGTCTGTAAGTAAAAGCTCACAAAAAATGATAAAATACTCTCAGCTAAAATATAAAATACTTTATGATACATGTACTGCCCCAGTTGATCTTGCCAGGTACTACAGAGAAAGTTAGCTGGAAGGGGTCCTACCAAAATGTTCCTATGGGGCTCATAGTCACGCTCCTGTGTAGAACCCTTGCTGATTTCTTTGTTTGGCAGACACGTGATTAATCTTTGTTCTTCTACTACAGACTATGGATAGAGATAAAAGGTCTTTACTATAAAGCATGGCAAGATAATCATGTTTTGATTTGCAGCACTTTACCCTGCTGTAAAATCTTTCTACATCAAAGTTTGACATTAGAAGTTGTTACATCAATTTAGCTGCGTAAAAAAAATGGTGAAAACGGGGTTGGTTGAAAATGTCAAAATGTGTCAAAATCATGCTACCCTGAGCCTCTCTACTTTGAAAAGAATTTTTATCTGCAAGTGTTTATTTGCTGACCTGCTCTTGAGAAATGACAACCAGAATTTGGGCTAATTTAGAATTTTTTCCAGTGTTCTATTCCTCTGTTTTTATATCATTCATTGTGAAGAGATAAGTATAACTGTATGTTAGTCTGCAAAATGAAATGCCGACATCAGCAGATGATCTACAAAAACCTTTTGTGATTTGGATACATTAGTAGGATGCTGGCATTCATTTTCAGGCTGGAGGAAGGAAGGTAGTGCCTTCTAGTTTCCTTTTACAGGGTCTTCATTTTCGTCTACAGGATAGTCATGTGACATAGAGGTCATCTCTGGATACTGTCCCCTGCATGTTTCAATGACCTTTGTCAAAAGAGGTAGTGTGCTTGTATTAGTCAGAAATTTTCATTACACAGAATTTAGTTGTATAATTTTACTGACAGTAGCAATACTAAATTAATAATTTAATTTAGTAAACGTCTACTCACTGAGCAAACATCTATATGATTAGGTCAATAAGTCATCTGTTAAAGGAAATGTGTTGTTTTTTAAAAATATATTTTAGGTATAATGAAAACAGTACACTCTGTGGATAATATAACAGTTGTTAAAAATGAGAAGTATGGCTTAAAAAAAGCAAACAAACATTATACTCACCTGGGTAGACACAGCATAGTTCTGATGCTGCGTCTGTCCCCCACTGGCTCTGTAGTGAGAACTGAGTGATCAAACACTAAGGTTCGCACAGTTCTCCCCTCTATATAAATAGAGAATAGCTATGCTAAGTGGGTACCTCATCCATATAGAGATATAGCAAAAATTGGACAGATTGAGCGGACTTTACCGGTACCAGAAAAGGACCAACACTACATAATAATACTAAATCTCTTTATTACAGAAAATATTTTACAAAAAAAAACGACTTGATTAAAAAATCTGTACATTATAAAAACAAAAAAGAAACCAGAGCTTCCACTAATATAGCTACTCGTTTGATATCATAATAGATCTCTGTTACTACTAGGTCAAATAGTTGTATTTGCATGATGGCTGAGAAATGAAGGTCTTATAATTATATATTATCTTGTTATTATGCCTAGATTACATTTAACAGCACAGTCTGGTAAAGAGATATTACGTTTTTGAGCTTAATGCCAGTATTTACTGCCACCTCAATATTATTGAGGTATGTATTAGTCTGTTCATCTTGGCTAATGGGATTGTTAGAATAATGGACTCTGCACTTTAAGTACTGACTTGGTTTCATATTTAGATTCTTTAGGGCTCAGTTGAGATACTAGGCAGGAAGAATATTGTCGTATGAGACTTGGTGGTGGACTCCTCTCTCACCTCTTCCTTGTTTGGGGCTGTGTACCCAGTATTACATCAAAACCATTGACTGTAGCCAGCATTTCTTGCATCACTCAGGAATGCTCAATAATTACCAGTACTATCCACTTATCATTGATTTTCTCTAAATAGGACCAATTGGTCAACTTGTCTGTTGATTTGTCCATTTATAGAAGACATTGTATGTGATCTGCCTCTTGGATGACACCAGGCATGCCACCTTATCTAAGAGCTCAATTCCACCTGTAAATGACTGCACATTGAATATCCATATATATGGAGAGTATATTGATAAAATGTTATGTGCACTTACTATCTGACCATAATGTGATGTTTCGCTTCTATCTTCTTTTTTGTATAGGATCTCTGTCCATAGTCAAGGGAATAAGGTCCTGAGGAAGCATTAAAGCCAAACGTCGACCTCTTTGACCTAGTAGTAACAGAGATCCATTATGATATTAACAAGCTATATTAATGGAAGCTCTGGTTTCTTTTTTGTTTTTATAATGTACAAATTTTTTAATCAAGTAATTTTTTTGGAATAAAGAGATTTTGTATTATTATGTAGTGTTGGTCCTTTTCTGGTACCAGTAAAGTCCACTCAATCTGTCCAATTGTTGATATATATATATATATATATATAGAGAGAGAGAGAGATAGAGAGAGAGAGGGGGGGGCGAGAGAGAGAGAGAAAGAGAGAGAGAGAGAGAGAGAGAGAGAGAGAGAGAGAGAGGGAGAGATCTTAACAACATATGATGACACTAAAAAAATCCAGTGAATAAATTCAATTAAAATTCCAAATAAACTTTATTTTATTTTTTTAATTATTAAATAATCATATATATATATATATATATATATATATATATATATATATATATATATATATATATATATATATATATATATATATATATATATATATATATATATATATATATATATATAGTGAGTGTCCATATATAATTCCAGTGCTGAGCATGGATATCCACATTATTCATCAATATGTTCTTTACATCACAAGGATCAGGGAAAACAGTTGGCCTCTTACCAGACACGATGGACCCCAAACTATAGGGATCCAAAGCGTTTGATTATCATGGTATCACCTGTGGTGTTCCGCCCTGTTGGCTCCAATGTCAGACTTTCCTCCTGCTGAGATAGTTAATCCACCAAGAATCAAATAAATATATCCAACAATCATACAGTAGATCTGCTCACCGGCTCTCCAGCATATGTAGGGTTCAAAGAAGATGCTGATGCTATAGCTAGAGATGGGCTGAACACCCCCTGTTCGTTTCGCAGAACTCCCAACAGGGGAAAAGTTCTGACCCAAACTACAAACCCTATTGAAGTCTATGGGAGCCAACCAGGAAAAATGTAAAGTGTCCATTTTGAAGTCTTATATGCAAGTAACTGACCATAAAAGGGGTATAGGGGTCTGGGTACTGCCCTGGGGGACATGTATCAATGCAATGTTTTTTAAAAACAATAGTTTTTTCAGGAGCAGTGATTTTAATGATGCTTAAAGTACAACAAAACAAATGAAAAATTCCTTTAAATATAGTGCCTGGGGGTCACCTTAGTCTGCCTGTAAAGTGGCACATCTTTAGCATGCATAGAACATGCTGCAGCAAACATTTTAAATAGAAAAAAAAATGAGTCAAATCACATTTAGGTTGCAATTGCCAGCACCTGGCTACAAAAAAAAGAAAGAAAATAAATGGGATGCCCCCTGCCCCCCTTTGGGTCTGGTATGGATTTTAAAGGAAACCCCATGCCAAAAAAAAAAAAAAAACACGGTGAGGTTCCCCCCAAAATCCATAGGTCAGAAAAGGGGGGGATGAGTGAGCGCACATGCCCTAAACATGGGGGGGTGCTTTGGGGCAGGGGGGCTGTGCCCCCCATGCCAAAGCACTTTGTCCCAAAGTTGATGGGGACAAGGGCTGCTTCCTGACAGCCCTGGGCTGTGGTTGTGGGGGGTATGCAGGCAGAGGGCTTCTCGGAATCTGGATGCCCCCTTTAAGAAGGGGGCCCCCAGATCCTGGCCCCCTCCTATGTGAATAAGTATGGGTTACATAGCCATGAACATAGATTTTCTTTAATACAAAAATTTGAAAATGTAAGCATATAAAAGTGTAAAAAATTATATAAAAATTACTGTAAGGTAAATACTACAAGAGTAACTCAAAATATGTTCTTATTGAAGAGAAAGAGTGCAGGTGAAACAATTTATCATTATTTCCTCATGGAAGCAATTTGGAAAATGAAATGCTATAGAAGAGCCAATGAAGAAAAAAGTTGGGCATGTATGCAGTTATCTAATCTACTTGCATTCACAGGGCCTTTGGGGCTGTTGTGCTGTGTAATATGTATTGATTGCAAATTATATATACAGTCATGGCCGAAATTGTTGGCACCCCAGAAATTTTTCCAGAAAATTAAGTATTTCTCACAGAAAAGTATTGCAGTAACACATGTTTTGCTAAACACATGTTTAGTCCCTTTGATTGTATTGGAACAAAACAAAAAAGGGAGGAAAAAAAGCAAATCGGACATAATGTCACACAAAACTCCAAACATTGGCTGGTGAAAATTATTGGCACCCTTAACTTAATATTTGTTTGCACACCCTTAAAAAATAACTGAAATCAGTTGCTTCCTATAACCATCAATAAGCTTCTTACACCTCTCACCTCAATTTTGGACCACTCTTCCTTTGCAAACTGCTCCAGGTCTCTCTTATTGGAAGGACCTCTTTTCCCAACAGCAATTTTAAGATCTCTCCACAGGTGTTTAATGAGATTTAGATCTGGACTTGCTGGCCACTTTAGAACTCTCCAGCGCTTTGTTGCCATCCATTTCTGGGTGCTTTTCGATGTAAGTTTGGGGTCATTGTCCTGCTGGAAGACCCAAGATCCCAAACGTAAACCCAGCTTTCTGACACTGGGCTCTACTGTGCGACCCAATATCCTTTGGTAATCCTCAGATTTCATGATGCCTTGCACACATTCAAGGCACCCAGTGCCGGAGGCAGCAAAACAACCCCAAAACATCATTTAACCTCCACCATATTTAATTGTAGATACTGTGTTCTTTTATTTGTAGGCCTCATTCCTTTTCGGTAAACAGTAGAATGATGTGCTTTACCAAAAAGCTCTATCTTGGTCTCATCTGTCCACAAGATGTTTTCCCAGAAGGATTTTGGCTTACTCTAGTACATTTTGGCAAACTGTAGTCTTGCTTTTTTATGTCTCTGTGTCAGCAGTGGGGTCCTCCTGGGTCTCCTGCCATAGCGTTTCATTTCATTTAAATGTCGAGATAGTGTGCGCTGACACTGATGCTCCCTGAGCCTGCAGGACAGCTTGAATTTCTTTGGAACTTGTTTGGAGCTGCTTATCCACCATCCGGACTATTCTGTGTTGCAACCTTTCATCAATTTTTCTCTTCCCTCCACACCCAGAGAGATTAGCTACAGTGCCATGGGTTGCAAACTTCTTGATAATGTTGCGCACTGTGGACAAAGGCAAATATAGATCTCTGGAGATGGACTTGTAACCTTGAGATTGTTGATATTTTTCCACAATTTTGGTTCTCAAGTCCTCAGACAGTTCTCTTCTCCTCTTTCTGTTGTCCATGCTTAGTGTGGCACATACAGACACACAATGCAAAAACTAAGTGAACTTCTCCTCTTTTTTATCTGCTTTCAGGTGTGATTTTTATATTGCTCACACCTGTTACTTGCCCCAGGTGAGTTTAAAGGAGCATCACATGCTTGAAACAATCTTATTTATCCACAATTAAAGGGTGACCAGCCCATTTTTGGAATTTTGTGTGACATTATGTCCAATTTGTTTTTTTCCGTCCCTTTTTTTGTTTTGTTCCAATACACACAAAGGGAATAAACATGTGTATAGCAAAACATGTGTTACTGCAATACTTTTCTGTGAGAAATACTTGATTTTTTGGAAAACTTTCTAGGGTGCCAACAATTTCGGCCATGACTGTAGATATTGAAAGGGCAGGAAGGGTGAGTTTTTGCCCATAAAAAGTTGTTTTTTGCTCCTGAGGAAGCAGGTGGAAGTTCCCTGAAACACGTCAATCTCATTGTATGAACATTAAAGTGTTTTCTTTTTATTATCTCAGGAAATTCATGTTCTTTTTTTTCAGTTTGATCAAAGAACCTTGAAACCTAAGGCCCCTTTCACGCTTGTAAGACAAGACAGTCATACGACTGTGGATCCGACTTTGCCCTGCGACTTGAAGTCGGACATGCATCTGACTTCAATGAACAGGGATTTGACAATACCAGGCACTGTCTGGTATGAATCTTTAGGGGGAACTCCATGCACAGTGTAAAAAAAATGGCCCTAGCGGGCCCCCCCCCTGCCCCAAAGCACCCACCCCCATGTTGAGGGCTTGCAGTCTGGTACGGTTCAGGAGGGGGAGGGCGCTCGCTAGTCCCCATCCCCTTTCCTGACCTGCCGGGCTGTGTGCTCAGATAAGGGTCTGGTATGGATTTTGAGGGGACCCCCACGCCGTTTTTGTAGTGTGGGGGTTCCCTTAAAATCCATACCAGACCGAAGGGCCTGGTATTCTCTTGGAGGGGGACCCATGCCATTTTTTTTAAATTGTGCATGGAGTTCCTCCTAAAGATTCATACCAGACAGTGCCTGGTATTGTCGGGGATCAAAGTCGGATCCCTGTTCATTGAAGTCGAACGCATGTTGGACTTCAAGTCGCAGGGCAAATTCACATCCACAGTCATACGACTGTCTTGTCGTACAAGTGTGAAAGGGGCCTTATAATCTAGACAGGCTTTGCTACAAAAATCAAGCATACAAGGGACTGCTGTGAAAGACTAACTGCCTTCTCTAAAGTCCAGAATATTTAAAAAAAAAATTGTTTACCTCTAAAGTTATCATGGCACACAACTATGCTGTCAGTGTATCCCTGGAGGTGCTTACAGAAGTAGATGACCCCCATCACATGCTGCTGCTTCTTTCTTGTCCAATTTGCAGGCTGAGATCAGGGTAGGGAATCAACAAAACAGAACTTTGGTAGTTCTTTTTCAACAGTTACACATTAGATGGGTGATAACCATTACTGTAATTTCAGGGTGGGTGGTGAGTTGAGTTGTGCACAAGGAGGACACTTGGGCTCCATTTACACCTAGGCGATTTGAATCATGGGCAGAATCACTGCGATTCTTTCCTTGATTCCAGAATTGAGGCAAAACACAGGACACGTTTGCGATGCTATTACATGTTAATGGCACCCCAACCATAGTGCAATTTTTCTGCAATTGTCGCGCGATAAATCGTGCTGCAATTGTGGCAAAATCGCAATGCACGACACTGTCACTCAAAATAAGCTCCTGCTCCATTATGAGCGTCAAGCTTCGCGCGTTGCGATTTTGCCGCAATTGCAGCGATTTACTGTGCGACATCCAGGTCAAAATTTCACCGCGATTTGGGCACCATTAACAAGTAATGGCATTGCAAACATGTCCCACGTTTTGCCGCGATTCTGGAATCAAGGGCAGAATCGGGATGATTCTGCCCGCGATTCCAATCGCCTAAGTGTGAACGGAGCCTTAGAGCTATAATAATCTGGCCTTTGTTCTGATAATATCTGTGTTATGTTTCTATATTTTAGTCACATCTAAATTATCATCAGTACCCTGAAATGTAATTTAGATTTTGTGCTCATCTAATGCAGGTTTATATTTCGCTAATTAATCAGGGGAAATTTGTGTATAAAGGTAAAATCCAAGTGGAAATCATAATCTCAGGATTATGATAACTAAAAATGCCTGGGAAAATTTATAGACCTCTCTGCTGATGGGCTCTCAAAGGACATTTTAGCATATTGTCAGATTCTGATTCTGAATTGTTTCTTTATCTTTCCTGAATATATTTGTCCCTAAAGCGGAATTAAATCCTGGAAATAAAATTGCTAAGAGGTAGAGATTTTCAGCTGATGAGAGATGGAAAGTCTCTTCTGCTAAAACATTTATTTCTCTTTCCCCTTTTTCATCTTATGTGTATACCATTTTTCATAAATCATGCAATGTACACTCCTGGCATTCCCAGTATGTAAGGTAAATGTGCCATAATGTGTAAGTATTCAGTACATACTTAAGCAAGGCAATTCCCCACCCAACACACAGCTTAGAAGCTGACCAGCTATCTAATGTGTATTTCTGTCCATTCACACCTAAGATTTATACAGCCTCCTCACATAGCATAGTTAGGCCAATAAACTAAAGTTGCAATTAAAGTCCAATCCAGGATGAAAAAAAAAAAAAACCCCAAAAGGAGAAGAACAGAGAAGGTGCTTCTGATGCCGCCTACACACGAGCGGACTTTTCGACAGACTAGGTCAGACGGAATAAATCCGCCGGACAATTCGATCATGTGTGGGCTTCATCTGACCTTTGCTGTCTAAAAATCAGACGGAATTTAGATTTATAACATGTTTCAAATCTTTTTCCGACGGACTCGAGTCTGGTCGAAAAATCAATTTGTCTGTGTGCTAGTCCGACGGACGAAAAAACGACGCTAGGGCAGCCATTGGCTACTGGCTATGAACTTCCTTATTCTAGTCCAGTCGTACCCAATCGCGTTCAAATCCGTCGGACTTTGGTGTGCTTGTGTGTGGCCAAGTCCGTTCGGAAAGTCCGTCGGAACGCCGCTGAAAGTCTGTCGGGAAGACCGTCGGACCTAGTCCGTCAAAAAAGTCCGGTCGCGTGTATGCGGCATAAGTGCAGAGTTTCAGTTTATTATATAAGTTCAAGAACACTTACAAAAAGTAGGCATTAATCACTTCAGCCCCGGAAGATTTTACCCCCTTCCTGACCAGCGCACTTTTTACAATTTGGCACTGCATTGCTTTAACTGTCAGTTGCGCGGTCATGCAATGCTGTACCCAAACTAAATTTGCGTCCTTTTTTTCCCACAAATAGAGCTTTCTTTTGGTGGTATATGATTACCTCTGTGGTTTTTATTTTTTGCGCTATAAACAAAAAAATGAGCGACAGTTTGAAAAAATAAAAATAAAATTTGAACTTTTTGCTATAATAAATATGCCCAAAAATAATAAAAAAAAAATGTCTTCATCAGTTTAGGCCAATATATATTCTTCTACATATTTTTGGTAATAAAATAAATCGCAATAAGCGTATATTGATTGGTTTGCGCAAACGTTATAGTGTCTACAATCTATGGGAAATATTTATGACATTTTATGGCATTTTTATTATTATTATTTTTTTACTAGTAATGGCGGTGATCTGCGATTTTTAGCAGTGCTGCGACAGTGTGACGGACAGATCGGACACTTTTGACACATTTTTGGGACCATTGACACTTATACAGCGATCAGTGCTATAAATATGCACTGATTTCTGTGTAAATGTCCCTGGTAGGGAAGGGGTTAACACTAGGGGCGATCAAGGGGTTAAATGTGTGTTCTACCTGTATGGGGATAGGACGGACTGGGGGAGGAGACTTATTGTTATTCCTACTTAGTAGGAACAAACGATATGTCTCCTCTCACCTGACAGAACAGGGATTTGTGTGTTTACACAAGCAAATCCCTGTGCTGACTGTCGTGCACCCGATCGCACGTGGCCGGCGGCACGCACACCCTCTGGCGGCTTCTAAAGGGAAAATCATACCCCTGCAGGGTTTCGCCCAGGAGAGCCATTGTGCCGCAGGTTGGGAAGCGGTTAAAAAAGGCTCATTATAATATCATGTTCCTGGCGGGGCTCCTTTCACTGTTGCTCCATCTCCCTATGCCGACCAACAGCTGTAGGGTAGGATTACCCTGGTGATCTGAACCGTAGGCGGGCCCTCCGCGTCATCTCATAAAATGCAGGACTTTTAGTCCTACATTGTATGTGAGGTGGTAAGCATGGAGGACCACGGGCCAGAGTGCCTTAGAGAGGTGGCTGCGGGGGACGAGTCACAGTGTGGAGGGAGCCTGCCAGTGCAAGGAATGAAGTATTACACCTTATTCCTCATCCCACTCTGTGCACACCTTTTGTGTGCCCAGAGTTTGGATATAGGCAATACAGCTAGGTCACCTCCCTTCTCACAGCCTGTGTTTAGACAAAAAAGGAGCAGCAGGCTGAGTAGGTCATCTTTCTGCTGTTTCCTCCTGTTAGCACATGTGAAAGCTGGACATCTGTTTGGCTAATATTGCTGCCCCCACCTCCCAGCCAGGAGACTAAATTACATTGAATACAGGTATTTTCATTGAAAATACATTGATTTTTATTTTTTTTATTTTTTTTCATTTTTTTTTTTATAAATGCCTAATAGCTTTCATTATTTTTTTAAGCTCTTGCCTGGAGTTCAGCTTTAATGATCTCAGCTTGACAATGAGCCTCTCGTAGGCCTCTCTATGCTTTGCATTTTCCTGCTTTACGTAAAACCTAAAAAAATTAGCTAGTAAAAAAGACAGATTACATTAAGGTGTGGTCACAGTTTCATTAAATATTATGTGTCATAGTTCTTGAATTTTGTATAACTAGGACTATGATTAACCTCTAAAGCTACAAGTGACCAAGCTAGCAAACGTCTACAATTTAGGTCTACTATGTCAGGTAATTCTGCTCACATTTGCATTCTTAGTAATAAATGAATTGATCCAGACTTAACACATTTACACATATATTCATATTTAAGTTAAACCTGAAAACTTTTCATTGAAAGGATTTTATGTCCAATCCCAAAGCTAAATATAATCTGCTTTGACTTTGAGTCACTATACAATCTATTTTTTCCAAATGTGTTAATTTATTAAAGAAGGAAACAAACATGCATACTTCCAAATGTAGTTGTGTAATTCACAGCTCTGGGGCTGTAGTAGAGGTGACTCATCTGTACTTGCTTCCAGTTACACCTCTTGACTGCAGGAAGAGACCTGGCCGATTAGCGTCACAGTGTACTCCCAGTGTACTCCAAGTGTTTCAGAGGAAAGTACCAGGAAGGTAACAACCAAATTTCTGCACCCCATATGGTGAAACTTATTGGTAAGATTTTTTTTGGGAGGAGAAAGCTGGATATGAGTCAATTCTATATTACATAATTGTTCTGGTCATTAAACTACTCCTGATGGCCAAAAATGGAACTCCCATACTTCAATACTTTATTGTGTAAGTAAAAATAAGCATGATGCTGCATATAAGGTAAAATAAAATTCATAAAAGGTGGATACTCACAAACAGCAGCTCTAATAAGCCATAAAGTTACACAGTGTAGAAACATGCGCTATATACCATCACGGGGTATAAACTGATGCGTTTTGGGGGCGCACCCCCTTCCTCAGCGCCCCCTAAACGCATCAGCTTATACCCTGTGATGGTGAATAGCACATGTTTCTACACTGTGTGATTTTATGGCTTATTAGAGTTGCTGTTTGTGAGTATTCACCTTTTATGAATTTTATCATCAGGTCATTGGTAATGCGCTAGATGTTTGGCCTTCCATTTTTGTCTTTTTTTTATACAGATATACTGTGGTTGAATTTATAAAGTCATATAGCAGTGGCGGCCCATAATGCAGGGCGCAGGGGCACCGCCCCCTATCCATGCGTCTGGCGGCCCCCTAATCCACATTCCGGGCGCCGGACGCATGGATTCCAATGGGTTTTTCATTTTTTATTGAAGCACGTGATTAGAGCCAGAGGCTCTAATAGGCTTCAAAAAAAGGGTGGGCTTGGGGCTCAGTGAGCCCACCCAGTTGTCTGACAATAGTGAATGAATATCGAGACCCGATTCCTGATTGGCCAAAGAGAGAAGCGATCCTATTGGCCTAGGAGGAGGAGGGAGGAGAATCGCGGCCGCAGTGATGCCGAGGAGGATACGCAGGAGAAGCCGGGTGGGAATCGCTGCCCCTGCCATAGATGGGTTAAGTGCGGGACCAAACAGGGGGTGGCTGTGGGTGCATTGTTTGCTGCCCCCCCCAAAAAAAACAGCTGCCACTGGCATATAGGCTGTTGACTTTGCAAGGAAGAGTATCCAATCTTGCTTGCACATGATTGGATGATGGAAGTCACCAAAGCTTATCTCATTCACTAAACTAAGGGAACATTCACCTTCAAAGTGAACAGCTCATTCACCTTAAGTACATTCATACCAGGGCTTTTTTTCTCAGAGAATAGGTACAGGCACTCCCCCTTACGAGTTATCCCTTGTCTCCGATCCCTACCCACTTACGTTCCACCTCCTACCTAGAGAATACAGTATAATATTTGCAGTAGTAGTTTGTATAGAATCTGCTAATAAAAATGGCAGTAAAATAGGTTCCCTGCAGCATCAATAGACCCCCCAGCAACAATAGACCATTCCCAACAACAATAGACCCCCTCAGCAACAGTAAATCCCTGTTTCATTATTCGGAGATTTGGATATATCTGAATATCCGAATCACAGTATAAACAAAATTTACCAAATGCTCCGAATAACGAAACAAAATTTGTCTGAATTTCCAAAATTCGAATTGAAAGTCAAATAAAATTTTACATCGAATTCCAGTCAAATTTGAACTGTAAATATGATTCTGAAATCAAAGACTGTGTATGTTATTAGAGTACCATTTCAAAATAATGCTGTTTTAGTTAAGTCAAAGGGGATTTAAAGAGTAATTTTAATCATTTTAATGAAGATTTTTCTTTGTTTGTTTACTTTGCCACATTCGAATCAAAAAAGAAAAAAAAAATTTAAGTTTTCGATTCGGCTGATTCAACGTCTAACGATTCGAACGGTTCGAATAAAAAAAAATCTGTAAATTTGAAGAAAATTCTAAAAAGACATAAAACTAATTCTGAATATGAATTCTGAATTGAACACATCAACCGAATTTAACAAAACAAAATAGCCAGCTTAAAGCGGAAGTAAACCCATCGATTTAACAGTTTTAAAAAAAAAGGCATGCCGGGAATGCTAACTGCACATTGGCTGTGCTCTCAACCAAACAGTCAAACCATCCAATGGCTGGTGTCATAACGGATCACATGTGCAGCACTGTGGCAGTTGAAGATTAAACAGAGGCAAAGATGGCAGCTTCCTTGGCTGAAAACGAGAGGGGGGTTTACTTCCACTTTAACAAATCTAAATGAAACAAAACACATTTTTTTGTCATGCACATATCTAGTAGATTATGCACTTAATTAAGTACAGATTCTGTAGAAAAGGGAGTTCTCTATTCTTCACATGTTTTACATGGGATTCCCAAAACACAACGCATTTGGCCTCCTGAAGCAAATGATGGACTGGGTGTGTGAAGGAATGTATATATTTAAAAGGCCCACACATCAGGGATTAACCACTGACCTGCTTTTGAGCTCTTTTTAATAAGTTGCATTTCTACAACTATTCAATTTTGTGTTACAGTAAGTGAATGGTTGAACAGTAATTCGTCATTGCCAGGTTCTCAGAATGGGATTTGTTTATCAAGCCTAAAACAAGAACTGTCTGCATTGCTAATGCTATTTCAAAATGTATCAGATTTCATTCTCTTAATGCAGTGGGAGAATAAAAGCGAGAAAGTAATTGGTTGCCATCATTGACCTATAGAGTTCTTACTGCCGACAGTTCAATTAAGTAGACCCATTGATTGCTGTATTTGTAAAGGAGGAAAGCAATGTCTTTCATTGGCTCTTGAAAATTAGTGGCTTTTGTTTCATTTTACGGTATGATTGTGCATAATATTCTGCAATGTGCAGCTGCCTACAGCAACCGATGATTTATTACTAGACTTGACCACACTAAATCCAAAAATAATTGTTTGCCATTGTTTAAGGTGCTAATATATACTGCTAATAATAAATGATTCTTTCAATGTATTTATTTTAATTTTGATACTTTCAATTTTAAAGGTGCTGATACATACTGGTAATAATAAATTATTCTTTCAGTGTATTTATTTTAATTTAGATTCTTTCAAATTTAAGGTGCTAATATATTCTGGTAATAATAAATGATTCTTTCAATGTATTTATTTTAATTTTGATTCTTTCAAATTTAAGGCGCTAATACATACTGGTAATAATAAATGATTCATTCAATGTATTTATTTTAATTTTGATTCTTTCAAATTGAAGGTGCTAATATATACTGGTAATAATAAATGGTTCTTTCAATTCAATCTTGGGATTAGCAGGCTGTAATTGCACACAAAGATTTTACAGCAAACAGTAATATCTCCTTGTCTGAAAAACATTGTGAGAATTACCAAGGAGGAATGTAGGCTGTAACCCTGCACCACTCTTGTAAGGTGAGGAAATGGAGTAGAAGCTGCTCCTAATTAATTTCACTCTAAAATAGAAAATGGCATGGGTGGTGCAGATAGATCTAAAACAGGCCTCTCTGTATGCTCATTTGGTGCAATTTCACTTGTGCAATTTTCCTGCACCAGTATAATGGCTAGTCATGTGCGATTTGTTTTGTTACAAATCAAAATTTGGACAAAATATGTATGATTCTGAGTTTTGGATGTATCCGAATCTCTGAATCACATTGGTAACAAATTTTAACTAATCCAAAATAAATTTTAATGGAAACAACAAACTTATTTGTTTCATTTGGATGAAACTATGCAATAGTTTTGGCCTTTTGTTAATGTTTGAAGCTTTTGAAATAACGTAACGACATAACGAATGATCCAAATTGATTTGGATCCATTTATTTTTATACCGTACTAGTGAGTGTAGCGTAAATATTCTAGTAAGATTCCTTTTGTATTGGGGTTGAACTTGAGAGACCATTCGTTAAATTTGTATGTGCATGGGCCAACAAGCAGTCAGGTGGGAATGGGGAAATTCATTTAACTCAATTACATAAATAAATTAATATATATTAACCGCTTTCCGACCGGCGCACAACGAAATACGTCGACAGAATGGCACTTACAGGCACAAGGGAGTACAGGTTCATCCCCTTTAAGATGCCGCCGTGCCATCGCATACGCGCCGCTGGCGGCACGCACGCTGGTCGGGACCCCCATGAGTCTGGTCGCGGGTCCCGCAGACTCGATCGCTGCGGGGATACCCGTGATTGTCTCACGGGATGGCTGAACAGGGAGATAACAGGGAGATAAGCGGAAATAAACAGCATCTCCCTGTTCTGCCTAGAAACTAGTGACACCGATCTCTGCTCCCTGTGATTGGAGCAGAGATCAGTGTTCACTAGATCACAGCCACGCCCCCCCCATAGTTAGTAACATGCCTCTAGGAACACTTAAACCCTACACTGCCACCTAGTGCTTAACCCCTTCACTGCCAGTGTCATTTACACAGGAATCAGTGCATTTAAATAGCACTGATTGCTGTATAAATGACAATGGTCCCAAAAATGTGTAAAAATTGTCCGATGTGTCTGCCATAATGTCGCAGTCACAATACAAATCACTGATCGCCGCCATTACTAGTAAAAAAAAGTTTTTTAATAAAAATGATATAAAACTATCCCCTATATTGTAAACACTATAACTTCTGCGCAAACCAATCAATAATCGCTTATTGCGATTTTTTTAACAAAAATATGTAGAAGAATACGTATCGGCCTAAACTGAGGAAAAACATTTTTTTTATATATTTTTGGGGGATATTTATTATAGCAAAAAGTAAAAAATAATGTGTTTTTTTAAAAATTGTCGCTCTTTTTTTGTTTATAGTGCAAAAAATAAAAACCGCAGGGGCGATCAAATACCACCAAAAGAAAGCTCTATTTGTGGGGAAAAAAGGAGGTTAATTTTGTTTGGGTGAAACTTCGCACGACCGCGCAATTGTCAGTTAAAGCGATGCAGTGCCGAATCGCAAAATGTGGTCTGGTCTTAAGCCAGCAAAATGGTCCGGTCTGAAAGTGGTTAAAGAGGTGTTCCCCTTAAAAAAAAAATTAAAAAAATTAAAAGTCAGCAGCTACAAATACTGCAGCTGCTGACTTAATAAATCGGACACTTACCTGTTCCAGGGTCCATCGATGCGGGGAGGGGGTCGAAGCTCCGCTCGCTCCCCGATCCGCTCAGCAGCGCCGGCATTGCAACTGTGGGCACCCGGCTGTGGCATCACAGCTGGGCACCCACTGCGCATGCACGCGCGGCGCCACGTGCCATGATTGGCCGCACAGTCATCTGGGACCTGTCACCTGTTCCAGATGACTGACAGGAGGGATGGAACCCTTCCTGCATCAAGGGGAAGTGATGTCACCAGCCCAGGCACCGAAGGAGGCAGACTACGAGGGACCCCCCTAGCAACAGGCATTTAGAGGTGAGTAAAACATTTTTTTTTCCAATAATTTATTTTTTCTTTTTTTAGGAATTTTAAGCATTTTAAATTTTTTTTAGGGGGAAACACAACTTTAATTTGGACTATTTTGTTTTATTTGGAGAACAGTGCGGTGGTCTTTAACTCTTGGATAATCATCTGATTCTTTTTGCATTAACGTTTTTTATTTGTATTATTTTCTATTATTACAAAAAATGCACTACATATGAAAAGGCAACCTATTGAAATAAATATAGTAAGATATAAAACTGAAATAAAATGATTCCTACATATTGTGTTCTGGTTGGATGGAGGTGGATCCATCAGAATTTCCAAATCATAACGAATTAATCCAAAATGAAAGCATATGGAAATCCTGGCTAGAGGTGAAGGGACCCCAGCCATAGAGATATATGTTTGGATGGTGGGGGAAAGGGGAATGTGATGTTGGGAGGGGGGGGGGGGTGAAAGGAGAAGAATTTATGAAAGTATGTACAATCTATAGGGAATGAATAATGGGAAAATAAAGGAAGGGGGTAAGGTTATGGAAGGAAGTGTTTATGGTTATGGAAGGATTTTACCTCAGCATCTTGTCTGTGTATGATGCTTTGGGGTAAAAGGCTGGTATTAGCTCTCAGTCTGCTGGAATGGTTTAAAGGGCAGGAGGCACTGTTTGGCAGAAGGAAGTACCCAAGTTGGGTGCCAAGCGGTTCTGTCACAATATATACTGTATATATTGACAAGGGTTTTAGCTATTCTCTACTATCCCAGAGATAGCAGAGTTATTATTTAATCAGGAAAATGCTGTTGGATTTGTGAAAACGAATTATGCATCTCAGGGCTTTTTGAGGGAGTGGGGTGGCTAAAATGTAAAAGATTCATCGGGCCATATCTTTCTAAAAGTCTGTTGAAATGCACTTAGAGAAAACCTATGCACCTTTCATAACGTTTTCAATTGGTCTAACTGCAGCGAAATTTAAAAAGATACCGACTTTCATATTATTCTATTTTTTCATACTATTTTATTACAGTATTAGTATATAGTTGTTGATTTTTTTTTTCAAATTTTTTATATGTTTGGAGGTTGCTATAACACACACCTGTTTCCTCCAGCTTTTTATAACTAAGGGCAAAGGTTTTGTCTGTATCTGCATTTTTACTGATTTCAGAGTGAACAAATGAACATAATTTTTTGCACAAGGGAGTGAGATTTGTACTGGGAACATATGAGCATTGGAATTACACTTAGAAAGCTCATACAAAATCACTTGGCAGCAGAAAAGAATTTCGTCATGAAAGGTTTTGCATGAATAAGAAGGAAAATCATTATGTAAATACCTAGCACATTTTGCTGCTCCATCTTTCCAGGAAAATAACAGGAAGCACTGACTTAACACATCAGAATACCATTATTTGATGCTGTTCTTCTGCTTTACTAAGTAATCCTATTTTTTGGAGAGCACGTAGATTTTGCAAGATAGTGAAGTGGATGAAACAAGGTATATCAACACTAATATATGTAATATGGGCAAATGAGTTGCCTGAAAGACTAGAAGACTGGATTGGCATTCGGCCCAATATTTTCTGCTTTTCTTGAAGCAGAAAATATTGTTAAGATAAAATATTTAGTTAAAATGTACAGTAGTTAAAGACATTTTATTTTTAGCTTTTTTCATGTGTCCTTTTGTGGATTTTCCTTCTCTCACTGTCCCAGAAAATCAACACTAAGGCGACCCATACATTGGTCATTTTCTTTTTTCCTTCAACCAGTGGGTTGAAGAAGAAAAAAGAAAAAATGTGACCTGATTCCCCTATCCACACATTTGAAGTGGATTGGGAAATCCTCCCTACTGAGCCTGTTTACTCTGATACACTGATCGGCTCTTGTGTGTGGGGTTTAAGGCACCCTAGTGGGGACACTGTGGAACTGCACTCGCTAATGCCTAATCTAGGTAGGGAGCCACTGTCATGTGAAAGTCAACATTAAGGCGATAATCCAAACTTAGAAGCTGGTAGCACTTACAAAGTTAACTTGTTGTAATCCATGACCATACTTCTTACACTAATGACACTAAGCACTTCGGAAACTACTTCTGGTAAAGAACACCACTCCCCAGGTTTGCAGCATTTCTGAGCCGGTACCGCAGAACATGTACAGGTCTCCATCAAAGCAGCAGTCCTTTCACCTCACTTCCAGTGACAATGTTCTGGATGTTGCTACTGGGCACAGAAAACACACTTTTCCATTACTTTGTAACTCCATGCTTGTTCTCCTTCCTGGGGCCCCTCTTTATCTCTCTCTCTCTCCCGTGACTTCTGGTTGAGTCCATAGGCACTCTGTACTATGGGATCAGTCTCAGAATGTGGGGAACTGGCTTCTAGTGAAGGAGCCAAATATAACACCCCTGCACTACCAGGGTATACGTCACCTTTAACATGTCACCCATTTCCTGGCTGGTTGTTTGATTTAGCAAATGACACAAATATGGTAGTCTTTATCAATTTAGCTTCCTCTGGACAGCATTCTGCTCATTAGACCTCTGTACTGTATCTTCTCTAACTTCATTCCCCTTGTTGTAAGCCCTGTTCTTTTGATACACCATACATGCATCCCTTTAGAGACTACAGACCAGACAATTTACAGTACATTAACAAAAAATATATTTTACTGAAGTAGTTGCAGGTAACAGTTCTCAAAGATATCTTCCACATGCTTTCCTATACAAAGTTATCTAGTGCCCCATGACGTGACTGTACCGTAGGTGGGTAACAAAGTCCATAAAGAGTCCTTTCAAGGCAAGAGTCCATTCAGACATAAAATCCACAAGCAATCCCTTCAAGTCCAGGATTTGGTAATTATCAACAAAAGGCAGTAAGTCTATAACTGGCAGCTATACGTCCATAAAGATTCAAGGGTTCCAGACCCCACTGGAAACCCCGACTGGGCTCAACCCCCCCCCCCCACCCCAAGGGGTGATCCACTTTGGCAGAGTAACAGCTCCATATTAGCATTCTTTCCCCAACCACTTTCTGAGGGCACTTAGTGAGCTATATTTATGCTGTATGACCTGCAGGAGGAGGTAGCCTTAGCTTAGTAGATGAACAGAAGCTCTGCTGACTTCCATCATCCAATCATGTAAAAAAAAAAAAAATATTTTCCTTGCATGTGATTGGGTATTCTTTGTAAAGAAAAACTTGACTTCATTTACTAAGCTCTGGAGCAACAGCACAGTCTATTTGCCTTTAGTAAATCAACCCTATTGCAACAATTTGCACCTGGTTGATCCAATTAACTTGAGGGCATGAACACAGCAAGAAAAAAAAAATAACCCTTCAGAACCCTCTTGGGAGCACCTGACCTGCTTACACACTGATTGTGCGGGGGAAATCCAATAGGGTGATTGTACAGAAGTCAATCAGTAGATCAAATTCTGTACAACTACAGTGTCCATACAGGGAATTTCGATCTATGTATGGTCAGCTTTAGTAAGAGGAGATCTTTCCAAAGTGAGGGAAAAATTCCCTCTTAGACAATTGCGACAGAACAGGTGTCCCCACTAAAAGAATTCTCCAGGACAACAAAACAGAGTGGCTCCCCTCAGTAATGACACAGACTTCTTCACTCTATCAAAAAATGGCTTTACCTATACTTACAATTGAACATTTAGCGTTAACATGCATGCATCACAGCTTACCCATCCTGGGCTTTGTGTTATCATCTTTGCTTGTGTACCCCAGACTTCTTTGTTGTGTATAACCCTCTAAGTGTCAGGACCTTGTGATCCAGAAGCTTAAAAACATGAGCCTACAATTTAGGTTAGGGATTCTGAACTCCTCCAACCAGCTAGTCTCCTTAGACAGTTTATGTATGTCTGCCCATGAACTACCCAGTCATGGACGTCCGCAGGTATGGGCAAGGGGGGTCAAGTGCCCCCCCCCCCCTGGAATCAGATCAGCACTGTTAAATTCTGCACAGTGGCGTTGCTATGGAGGTGCGGGCAGCCCGCACCCAGGTGCCACATGCCAGTGGGGTGACACCATCAAGGTGCTGTCAAGCTCCCCCCCATTAGTGTAGTCTGTCTGTGGGCTCTTTTCCCCGCTCAGTCTAGCAGAGAACTCGGCTGCGCTGTGACAGGAGAAAGGCGAGCTGTAGGCTGTCAGAGGTTTCCCCTGCTCGCCCCCCCCCTTTTTCCTGTCAGGGAGAAGAGACAGCGGCTCTCACTAGGTTCCCCGCCCAGCTTCCTGCACGCTCCATTCCTTCCCCATTGGCCATAATTGAGGCCTGATTAAAGAAGACTAGTAAAGGAGAGCATCATGGGACATGTAGTCCCGAAGTTTGGCGGCCCCATTTTCCACAGGGAGGAGGCTACAGCTCGATCAAGAGAGAGATTGAGAGACTGCAGCCTGGAAAAAAGCTGAGGAAGAGAGTGCTACAGGACAAAGAACGAGGAGTGTGCTGGGCGGAAGCCAGAGAGAGAGTCACACTGCCCAGTGTCACCAGCAAGAGAGCCATGCTGCCCAGGGCCACCAGAGAGAGAGTAACGCTATCCAGTGCCACCAGAGAGAGCCACCATGCCCAGCACCACCAGAGAGAGAGACACACTGCCCAGCACCACCAGAGAGAGAGCCACGCTGCCCATCGCCACCAGAGAGAGTCACCATGCCCAGCACCACCAGAGAGAGAGACACGCTGCCCAGCACCACCAGAGAGAGAGTCACGCTTCCCAGGGCCACCAGAGAGAGAGCCACGCTGCCCAGCCCCACCAGAGAGAGAGCCACCCTGCTCAGCACCACCAAAGAGAGAGCCATGCTGCCCAGCACCACCAAAGAGAGAGCCACGCTGCCAAGCACCACCAGAGAGAGAAAAACTGAGCCACTGCCAGGGTACAGACAAGCTACACTACTGACCAGAGTCGCCCCCTGGGGAACCCAGTGTGAGTGATCGTCCAGCTCGAGGCATCACTGCTGTAGTTTCCCTGGATCTGGTAATAGGGCCTGTCAGCCATTATCCATTACTTATCCTAGGGACTGTACTATGTCTGCAGTCTCTGACCATGATAATGTGATAATGACATTGTCGAAAAAGGGCGGCGCATTGGTGACCCTAAAATAATGCCCCCCCCCCCTGAAAAAAGTTCTGCGGACGCCCATGTACCCAGTGGATTAATGCAAGTGCATTACAATGCAGACTCTTTATTGTCTTAAATGCAAATATGGTTGTATTGTACTGCTTTGATATAAACTGGGAATCTTTCCATTATAGGGCTGATCTTGTAAGTTCCAATGCACTAGAGAGGGTTCTGACGATCCACCTGCCCCTTGGCTGTTCTGAGCCTATCTTGTCTATTCTGCTTCAACATGGCTGGACTTCAACTCAGTAATCTCTTGGGTATTTATCCTACTGTACATACATTGTTACAATTGTAGAAAGCCTGAAATAAATAAATAAGTAAATTGTACATATGAAGTTTTTTTTTTCTTTTTAGTTTTGGATAAAGTAGGAAAGGGTTAAAACGTCTTTCTGTTTATTTTTTGCTGTCTGTTTTCCATTGAGGGAATTCACCATTTAGATGTTTTCATTAGAAGCATCTACATTGGAAGAATTCTCGTTCTGGTGACAAATTGGATTTCCCATCACATTCTATCTCAAGGATAATGACCACCAGAACTAACAGAAAAGGCTATCTACCCTTCTTTCCTATCTAAAAAATGGTTTTGTGTATACAAATACTTTACATGACAGAACAATTGAACTAAATGTACTCATAGTAAATAATTCATAACCACAAAAAAACTGGAGAGCACATACAGTTATTACTTAATTTCATACCCCTTCGTTTAACTCCATAAAATGCTAGAGGGTCTACTGACCACTAAAGTTCTGGAATTGGTTCTTATTTTTACCTTGAAAAAAAGGTATAGGTTTAGCTTGAGTCTAGTAGCTTCATGGACACATAGGGATTGGTTTAAAGCAGTGGCAGCTGGTGGGTTTTTCTTTGGGGGGCAGCAAACAAGCAACCACCCCCCCTACTGGGTGGCCGGCGGTGCGGAACTACCCCCCTCCCCCGTCTGCCGGTCCGTCTGGCACTTACCCCATCTAGGTGTCGGGCAGTGAATTGCGGGCAGCAGCTCTGGTGTCCTTAGCACAGTGTGTGGCTGGGAGCAGTGGCTCCAGGGGCCCTCAGCGTGGCGGGTGACTGGCAGCAGCGGCTCCGGTGTCCTCAGCACTGGGGGTGGTTGACAGTAGCGTCTCCGGTATCCTCAGTGCGGGGGCGGGCTGGGAGCAGAAGCTCCGGTGTCCTCAGCACGGTGGGTGGCTGGGAGCAGCAACTCCAGTGTCCTCAGCGTGGTGGGTGGGTGGCTGGCAGCAGTGGCTCTGGTGTCCTCAGCATGGAAAGAAAAAAACTAAACAATGTGTGGTTGCACATGATTAGATGATTGAAGTCAGAACTGCTTCGCCTCATTCACCAAGCTAAGGGAAAATTCTCTCGTAAAGTTAACATCCTATCTGTCGTTAATAAATCAACCCCTATATATCCTAAGGAATCCAAAGGAATATATTGGATGTATTCCTGATAACTGCATAGTAAATGTTTTTACATAAAATGTGCAATTTCCTTGCAACTTAGACATATACCTGAGAAGCAGATGTAGATTACAAGTCTATCCAGGCAACTAATAAAAATCCATCAGATCACAACTAATGCTAGCCAGGAAGATCTAGTGGAAAACTAATGAAGTTAAAAAAGTTAACAAGTGGTTCTAAAGCCTCATGATTTTTCACCTTAAAGTGGTGTTGAACACAAAAAAAAAAATGATTAAAATTCATTAAAAAAAATAAAAAATAAATAAACATTTGGAAAAAATTTTTTTAACTCACCTCTAAATGCCTGTTTCTAGGGGGTCCCTTGTAGTCTGCCTCCTTCAGTGCCTGGGCTGGTGACATCACTTCCCCTCAGCTCTGCCCCCTCCCTCCTGTCAGTCATCTGGGACACGGGACAGGTCCCAGATGACTGGGCGGCCAATCGCGGCGCGCAGCGCCGCTCGCGCATGCGCAGTGGGTACCCGGCTGTGCCCACAGTTGCAGTGCCGACACCGCCGAGTGGAGGGGGGGACGAGTGAAGCTTCGACCCCCCCCGCATCGCTGGACCCTGGAACAGGTAAGTGTCCGATTATTAAAAGTCAGCAGCTGCAGTATTTGTAGCTGCTGACTTTTAATTTTTTTTTCAAATGGAAACTCCTCTTTAATGCATTCTATGTATTATATTATATTATTATATATATATATATATATATATATATATATATATATATATATATATATACACACAGTATCTCAAAAAAGTGAGCACACCCCTCACATGTTTGTAAATATTTATTCTATCTTTTCATGTGACAACACTGAAGAAATATGCCACTTTGCTACAATGAAAAGTAGTGGGTGTACAGCTTGTGTAACAATGTAAATTTGCTGTCCTCTCAAAATAACTCAACACACAGCCATTAATGTCTAAACCGCTGGCAGCAAAAGTGGGTACACCCCTACGTGAAAATGTCCAAATTGGGCCCAATTAGCCATTTTCCCTCCCTGGTGTCATGTGACTCGTTAGTGTTACAAGGTCTTAGGTGTGAATGGGGAGCGGGTGTGTTCAATTTCGTGTTATCGCTCTCACTCTCTCATACTGGTCACTGCAAGTTCAACATGGCACATCATAGCAAAGAACTCTCTAAGGATCTTGTTGCTCTACATAAAGATGGCCTAGGCTATAAGAAGATTGCCAAGACCCTGAAACTGAGCTGCAGCACAGTGGCCAAGACCATACAGCAGTTTAACAGGACATGCTCCACTCAGAATAGGCCTTGCCATGGTCGACCAAAGAAGTTGAGTGCATGTGCTCAGCGTCATATCCAGAGGTTGTCTTTGGGAAATAGACGTATGAGTGCCGCCAGCATTGCTGCAGAGGTTGACGGGGTGGGGGGTCAGCCTGTCAGTGCTCAGACCATACGCCACACACTGCATCAAATTGGTCTGCATGGCTGTCATCCCAGAAGGAAGCCTCTTCTAAAAATGATGCACAAGAAAGCCTGCAGTTTGCTGAAGACAAGCAGACTAAGGACATGGATTACTGGAACCATGTCCTGTGGTCTGATGAGACCAAGATAAACGTATTTGGTTCAGATGGTGTCAAGCGTGTGTGGAGGCAACCAGGTGAGGAGTACAAAGACAAGTGTGTCTTGCCTACAGTCAAGCATGGTGGTGGGAGTGTCATGGTCTGGGGCTGCATGAGTGCTGCCGGCACTGGGGAGCTACAGTTCATTGAAGGAACCATGAATGTCAACATGTACTGTGACATACTAAAGCAGAGCATGATCCCCTCCCTTCGTAGACTGGGCCACAGGGCAGTATTCCAACATGATAATGACCCCAAACACACCTCCAAGATGACCACTGCCTTGCTAAAGAAGCTGAGGGTAAAGGTGATGGACTGCCCAAGCATGTCTCCAGACCTAAACCCTATTGAGCATCTGTGGGGAATCCTCAAACGGAAGGTGGAGGAGCGCAAGGTCTCTAACATCCACCAGCTCCCTGATGTCGTCATGGAGGAGTGGAAGAGGACTGTACGTCATGTGCGAACAGGGCGGCGTATGAGCGCTAAAGACACTTGTCGCTGCTGGGGCCGCAAAATGCTGTGTCCCCCATTGTTCGGGATGGTAAAACATAACTTAAGGGTAATGATGCCAAGATTATCGCCCCACCGATGGGCGTAGAAAACATGACGTCGATATGCACTTCCACTAGGGGTTGGTCTCACATCACACCCAGGTAAATAGTTTTGCCGTTTAGCTTAGCTGACATTTTAGCACATTTGTTTGCCTTTTCCTCCAACCCCCACTCTATTCCACTCAATGTGCACTTGCACACTTACTGGCCCAACATTTTCTTACTCTGTAATGTCCTTTATTTATGCTCTTTTAGTCTCCCAACATATACCAGCATTTACTTTATGCTGGTCTCTATACATTTATATGTATATGAAACAACGCAGGAAAATCACCTGCATCTACATACTCTCTTATTATTTTTGCACTATACATACCCAACACAGCAGGAAGTTTACCTTATTTGCAGGGTCTTTCTGATATATACATATATATTTTTTTTACTATCTTTACAGTTCATGATCATGGACAAGGGGTGACTTCTAGGGACACTTATATTTGTATCTACCCAGGCCATGTTGGTGCTCCGGTTGTTCCCCTGTTGGGGTTGCCTTTTGCTTCTCTTCCTCAGCTCCCATGCTGGATGTTTGTTGCTGCTGCCGCCGGTGGAATCAGCGACTGATAGCCTGGTCCAGCCCATTGGTGAGTATGGGGTCCCTATCCTGCCCCCCGATGATTACTCACCTTCCTGCCTATTTGATGCAACATACACTCATTCATTTGATTTACTACTTGTATTACAGATTTAGCAAAGCATTTACCCCTGAAGAGTCTTGCGAAAAGTCGTCGGGTACTACTTATGCTTGCAAATTTCTCTGATGTTTGTATATTGGTATATATTGTTTTACCATGTATGTGGATTGTCTCATGTTCACATTATATGCATATTTTATCAGCCTGTAGTTATTGCTGTTGTGTTTCAGATGTGCAATTGTAATAAATCTACATTATTTTACTTCCACGACATGTTTCTTGACTAACCATATTCACCTCACTTAAAGTCCCAGGGCGAACCCCTTGTATATATGGATTGGCACTGTTGTGGGCACTGATTGCCACTTTTATGGGCACTGGCAAGCGTTATTCCTGGGACACAGGCTGGAAGGTGATGGGCACTTTTTGGCACCTGATGGGCACATCTGATGGGGCTGTGCTGATAATCAATGTGCTGATTATCAGCATAGACTCCCCCTCTGACAGGGAGAGCTGCCGATCGGTTCTCCTTGTCACCATGAACCGAGGAAAGCCGTTTACCAGCACTTCCTGGTTCACACAATGATCAGCTGTGATTGATCACAGCTGATCACGTTGTAAGAAGCCTCTGTCAGAGGCTCCATACCACAATCGGAGTTGCGGTTTGTCAGACTGACACACAGTACCTGTGATCGCTGCTCTGCACGCCTACTTGTTATCCTGATCATGTCATATGACGTCCGATCAGGATAACTAAACCACTTTGCCGCCATCATATTGCTATATGGCGGGTAGGGATGAGCCGAACACCCCCGGGTTCGGTTCGAACCAGAACCTTCGAACGGACCGAAAGTTCGCGCGAATTTTCGAACCCTATACGTTATAATGGACGCGAACGTTCGAAATCAAAAGTGCTAATTACAACGGCCAATATGCATGTTAATGTCATAAAACAGGTTTGGGGACCCGGGTCCTGCCCCAGGGGACATATATCAATGCAAAAAGAACTTTTTAAAAACTAACGTTTTTTCGGGAGCAGTCATTTTAATGATGCATAAAGTGAAAAAAAAAAAAGTGAAATTTTCCTTTAAATATGGTACCTGGGGGGTGTCTAAAGTATGCCTGTGAAGTGGCATGTGTTTCCCGTGTTTAGAACTGTCCTTGCACAAAATGACATTTGTAAAGGAAAAAAAGAAGCCATTTAAAACCACTTGCGGCTTTAGGTTTGATCTTAAGTAGAATCTGAACAGGTACATTATGAAGTGTAGCTCCATCCCAAAAAAATCTATTTTTAAGCTTTTTGGAGAACATAGGGAGGGGTTATCACCCCTGTAACATTTGCTGTCTTTGCACATCTGTTCAGAACATGTCACCTCACTTTCCGTCCCAATGACAAATGTTTTTGGAAAAGTGGGGTTTTAATTGAAACAAGGATTGGTGATAAAGTATCAGTAGAGAGGAGATACCTTTTTCCCAAATTAAATCTAACAGGATAGAATTTCCCTTCCTAGGGGTAGATTTCCTCTCACTTCCTGTTTTCTCTTTCCATTTGCAAGTAGGAGTCGTTTGTAAGTTGGATGTTTGAAAGTAGGGGCCTGGCGTATATACTCTGCAGAAATTTGCCCTATTAGATGTTGGTGTAGCCACAAGACTGGTGGGCACAGGAATGGGCCCTGCTGTGAGTTAATAGATCAAGATTTGTAATTGCATGCACCTGTTGAACAGGGCAGAAAAATTGGGGGGGTGGTGGTGGTGGTGGACGGACGGTTTTGCCACAAGACTGTAAGCTCTCACAGTTACTCTTGGTGGGCGCAGGAATGGGCCCTGCTGTGAGTTATTAGATCAAGATTTGTAATTGCAAGCACCTGATGAACAGGGCAGAAAAATTGGGCCTTTGGCGGTGGTGGTGGACGGTGTTGCCACAAGACTGTAGGCCCTCATAGTTACTCTTGGTGGGCGCAGGAATGGGCCCTGCTGTGAGTTATTAGATCAAGATTTGTAATTGCAAGCACCTGATGAACAGGGCAGAAAAATTGGGCCTTTGGCGGTGGTGGTGGACGGTGTTGCCACAAGACTGCAGGCCTCATAGTTACTCTTGGTGGGCGCAGGAATGGGCCCTGCTGTGAACTATTAGATCAAGATTTGTAATTACCCGCCCCTGTTAAACAGGGGCTGAAAAATTGTGCCTTAGGCACTGGTGCTGGTGCCACAACACTGCAACCCCTCACAGAGACTGTACTTGGAGCACAGCAGTCACACGTGTTGCGAAGCATTTTTTTTAAAAATTGTAAGTACACGCCCTGTTAAACAGGGGCTGAAAAATTGTGCCTTAGGCACTGGTGCTGGTGCCACAACACTGCAACCCGGCCCTCACAGATACTGTACTTGGAGCACAGCAGTCACACGTGTTGCGAAGCATTTTTTTAAAAAATTGTAAGTACACGCCCCTGTTAAACAGGGGCTGAAAAATTGTGCCTTAGGCACTGGTGCTGGTGCCACAACACTGCAACCCGGCCCTCACAGATACTGTACTTGGAGCACAGCAGTCACACGTGTTGCGAAGCATTTTTTTTTAAAAATTGTAAGTACACGCCCCTGTTAAACAGGGGCTGAAAAATTGTGCCTTAGGCACTGGTGCTGGTGCCACAACACTGCAACCCGGCCCTCACAGATACTGTACTTGGAGCACAGCAGTCACACGTGTTGCGAAGCATTTTTTTAAAAAATTGTAAGTACACGCCCCTGTTAAACAGGGGCTGAAAAAATTGTGCCTTAGGCACTGGTGCTGGTGCCACAACACTGCAACCCGGCCCTCACAGATACTGTACTTGGAGCACAGCAGTCACACGTGTTGCGAAGCATTTTTTTAAAAAATTGTAAGTACCCGCCCCTGTTAAACAGGGGCTGAAAAATTGTGCCTTAGGCACTGGTGCTGGTGCCACAACACTGCAACACGGCCCTCACAGAGACTGTACTTGGAGCACAGCAGTCACACGTGTTGCGAAGCATTTTTTTAAAAAATTGTAAGTACACGCCCCTGTTAAACAGGGGCTGAAAAATTGTGCCTTAGGCACTGGTGCTGGTGCCACAACACTGCAACACGGCCCTCACAGAGACTGTACTTGGAGCACAGCAGTCACACGTGTTGCGAAGCATTTTTTTAAAAAAATTGTAAGTACACGCCCCTGTTAAACAGGGGCTGAAAAATTGTGCCTTAGGCACTGGTGTGGTGGCATGGATCATTGAGGAGGAGGAAGAGGATAGTCAGTGAACATAAGAGGACAGTCACTCAGCATCAGCATAGGCAGTCTTGAAGGGATGTGACATTAAAAATTATTCGGTTATATCCGCCTCAGGTGCCTGGTAGCTGGTGGTGATCCAAGACTGATTCATTTTGATGAATGTCAGTCGATCAACCGAGGCGGTGGACAGGCGCACCCTATGATCAGTCACAAATCCTCCAGCAGCACTGAATGTGCGTTCGGAAAGAACGCTGGAGGCAGGACAGGCCAGTAGCTCAATTGCATACTGTGCAAGCTCTGGCCAGTGATCCATCCTCAGGACCCAGTAAGCCAGAGGATTTTCGGTGGGAAAGGTGTCCAAGTCTGACCTTGCCCCAAGGTATTCCTGCACCATGTATATCAGACGCTGGCGATGGTTGCTGGAACCGATCATACCTTGGGGCTGCGGACTAAAAAATTGTCTGAACGCATCGGTCAGACGTCCACCTTCCCCACCGCTCCTTCTGCCACTGACCGAAGCCTCAGCAACTCGTCGCCCAGGACCAGGAGTTTGTAGCCTCCCAGTTTCTGGGAACGCGTTGCACAGACCTTTCTGCAAGGCCTCCCTGAGATGTCTCATCCTCTGCTCCCTCTGCGACGGCAAGATAAGGTCCGCAACCTTACCCTTGTACCGCGGATCAAGGAGAGTGGCCAGCCAGTAATGGTCCCTCTCCTTGATCCGAAGAACACGAGGATCCTTCCGCAGGCTTTGCAGGATCAGGGAGGCCATGCAGCGTAGGTTAGCTGAGGCATTCGGTCCGGAGTCTTCTGGGTCACTGAGGATGACATGATCGCCAGCCACCTCCTCCCAGCCACGTACAAGTCCACTGGCTTGTTGGGACTGTACATCATCCCTAAAAGACTGCTGCTGCTGATGCTGAGTGCCAGGCTCCACCTCCATGCTCACACAATCCTCCTCCTCCTCCTCCTCCTCCTCCTCATCCTCTTCCTGTGTGATGGGTGGGACAGAAGGAACACTGTCCGGATAAAGGGGGCCTTGAGAGGCAAGGAAGTCCTCCTCTTCCTGCCTCTGTTCTGCCTCAAGTGCCCTGTCCATTATCCCACGCAGCGTATGCTCCAACAGGTGGACAAGAGGGACAGTGTCACTGATGCATGCACTGTCACTGCTCACCATCCTCGTGGCCTCCTCAAATGGTGAGAGGACAGTGCATGCATCCCTGATCATGCTCCACTGACGTGGGGAAAAAAAACCAAGCTCCCTGACCCTGTCCTGGTGCCGTAGTCGCAAAGGTACTCATTGATGGCCCTCTGCTGCGTGTGCAGTCGCTGCAGCATGGCCAACGTTGAGTTCCACCTGGTGGGCATGTCAGATATTAGGCGGTTCTTGGGCAGGTTCAGCTCCTTTTGCAGCTCAGTCAGCCGAGCACTGGCATTATAAGATCGGCGGAAATGCACACAGACTTTCCTGGCCTGCCTCAGGACATCCTGTAAGCCTGGGAACCTGCCCAAGAACCGCTGCACCACCAGGTTGAGGACGTGAGCCATGCAGGGCACATGGGTGAGCTGCCCCTGTCGCAGGGCGGAGAGGAGGTTGGTGCCATTGTCAGAAACGACCATTCCTGGCTTAAGCTGACGTGGCGTCAACCACCTCTCGGCCTGCCCCTGCAGAGCTGCCAGAACCTCTGGCCCAGTGTGGCTCCTGTCCCCCAAACACACCAGCGCAAGCACGGCATGGCATCTTTTTGCCTGCGTACTTGCGTAGCCCCTTGTACGCCTACGGAGCACCGCTGGTTCCAAGGACAGAGCACTGGAGGAAGAAGAAGAGGAGGGGGTGGAGGAGAGAGGTGTGTCACAACCAGTAGCAGTAGTCGCGTTTTGGAGGCGTGGTGGCGGAACAACCTCCAACACTACTGCACCTTGTCCTGCATCCCTCCCAGCTGCCAATAGAGTGACCCAATGGGGCCGTGAAAGAAAGGTACCGTCCCTGTCCATGCCTGCTGGACCATGAGTCAGCGGTAATATGCACCTTACCGCTGACCGCCCTGTCCAGCGAGGCATGGACATTGCCCTCCACATGCCGGTAGAGAGACGGAATCGCCTTCCGCGAGAAAAAGTGGCGTTTGGGAACCTGCCACTGAGGAACCGCACATTGAACAAACTCACGGAAGGGGGCCGAGTCTACCAACTGAAAAGGCAGCAGTTGAAGTGCTAGCAATTTAGCAAGGCTAGCATTCAACCGCTGGGCATGTGGATGGCTGGGAGTGTACTTCTTTCTACGGTCCAGCAGCTGGGGCAGGGAAATTTGCCTGCTGCATTCGGACGTCGGTGTACTGCAAGTACTTGGTTGTGACACACCGAATTCTACACCTTCAGTCCTCTCAGAGCAGCTTTCAGAGAGGACTGAAGGTGTAGTGGGGATGGAGATCCCAGCTGAGGAGGAGCAAGGAGAGGTCCGCTTAGTTCTTTGGTGTGGGTCTTTTATGTGTGCCTGCCAACGAGCTGCATGGCAGGTCGCCATATGTCTGGTCATGCTTGTCGTGCCCAAGCGGCTGATGTTTTGGCCACGCGAGATACGCTTGAGACAAATATTGCAAATAGCAGTGGTGCGATCTGCTGCACTCGTCTCAAAAAAGGCCCACACCAAAGAACTTTTCTGATAACGTGCAGAGGCAGCGCCCTGCACAGGCGGAGCTCTGCGGTGTTGTACAGTTGCTGTGCTGGCCTCTACCTGGCCTCCAGGGGGCATCCTGCCTCGTTGGACATGTGACGCCGCATCCTCCTCCTCCTCGTCCTCCTCCTCATCCTCTCTCCCTTGAGGCACCCACGTGGAGTCAGTGACCTCATCATCCCCTCCCTCTTCACCACTAGAGCAAACCTGGCAGTAAGCTGCAGCTGGTGGAACTGTACTGCCAGATTCCTCAAGCTGGGTATCGTCATCCGAGCCTTCGAATCGTTGGGCATCCTCCTGGAGCATGTACCCAACACTGTGCTCAAAGAGTTCGGGGGACTCCTCAGGAGGACATGGTGGGTCTAGGGAAGGGGTGGCTGATGATGCTCTGTCAGTACCCTGAGCCTGGGTGAGAGAGGATGAGGAGGATGAGGAGGGCTTGGTCATCCATTCTACCAAGCCTTCAGCATGATGCGGCTCCACATGTCCAGCTGCCGAAAACAAAGACGCGCGTGTCCCATGGCCACGTGCTGATGACGATGCACGACCACGTCCACGTCCACGGCCACGTCCACTAGAAACAGAGCCTGCCTGCCCTGTGTTCTTGGCTCTGCACGCTCTGCCTCCCCTTGGCGGTCTTCCAGCCATTGTAGTCGGTAGTCCTGTGGGTGCTGCTGAGAAGAAAAAATATAGGAGCTCTGTGTGATGCCACTAACACACTAGAAGTCCTATGGGTGCTTCTGCAAAAGAAAATAGAGGAGCTCTGTGTGATGCCACTAACACACTAGAAGTCCTGTGGGTGCTTCTGCAAAGAAAATAGAGGAGCTCTGTGTGATGCCACTAACACACTAGAAGTCCTGTGGGTGCTTCTGCAAAGAAAATAGAGGAGCTCTGTGTGATGCCACTAACACACTAGAAGTCCTGTGGGTGCTGCTGAGAAGAATATATAGGAGCTCTGTGTGATGCCACTAACACACTAGAAGTCCTATGGGTGCTTCTGCAAAGAAAATAGAGGAGCTCTGTGTGATGCCACTAACACACTAGAAGTCCTGTGGGTGCTTCTGCAAAGAAAATAGAGGAGCTCTGTGTGATGCCACTAACACACTAGAAGTCCTGTGGGTGCTTCTGCAAAGAAAATAGAGGAGCTCTGTGTGATGCCACTAACACACTAGAAGTCCTGTGGGTGCTGCTGCAAAGAATATAGAGGAGCTCTGTGTGATGCCACTAACACACTAGAAGTCCTGTGGGTGCTTCTGCAAAGAAAATAGAGGAGCTCTGTGTGATGCCACTAACACACTAGAAGTCCTGTGGGTGCTTCTGCAAAGAAAATAGAGGAGCTCTGTGTGATGCCACTAACACACTAGAAGTCCTGTGGGTGCTTCTGCAAAGAAAATAGAGGAGCTCTGTGTGATGCCACTAACACACTAGAAGTCCTGTGGGTGCTTCTGCAAAGAAAATAGAGGAGCTCTGTGTGATGCCACTAACACACTAGAAGTCCTGTGGGTGCTTCTGAGAAGAAAATATAGGAGCTCTGTGTGATGCCACTAACACACTAGAAGTCCTGTGGGTGCTTCTGCAAAGAAAATAGAGGAGCTCTGTGTGATGCCACTAACACACTAGAAGTCCTGTGGGTGCTTCTGCAAAGAAAATAGAGGAGCTCTGTGTGATGCCACTAACACACTAGAAGTCCTGTGGGTGCTTCTGCAAAGAAAATAGAGGAGCTCTGTGTGATGCCACTAACACACTAGAAGTCCTGTGGGTGCTGCTGAGAAGAAAATATAGGAGCTCTGTGTGATGCCACTAACACACTAGAAGTCCTATGGGTGCTTCTGCAAAGAAAATAGAGGAGCTCTGTGTGATGGGACTAACACACTTCAAGTCCTATAGGTGCTTCTGGGAAGAAAATATAGCTCTGTGTGTGTGATGGGACTAACACACTTCAAGTCCTATAGGTGCTTCTGGGAAGAAAATATAGAGGAGCTCTGTGTGATGGGACTAACACACTTCAAGTCCTATAGGTGCTTCTGGGAAGAAAATATAGCTCTGTGTGTGTGATGGGACTAACACACTTCAAGTCCTATAGGTGCCTCTGGGAAAAAAAAATATAGCTCTGTGTGTGTGATGGGACTAACACACTTCAAGTCCTATAGGTGCTTCTGGGAAGAAAATATAGCTCTGTGTGTGTGATGGGACTAACACACTTCAAGTCCTATAGGTGCTTCTGGGAAGAAAATATAGCTCTGTGTGTGTGATGGGACTAACACACTTCAAGTCCTATAGGTGCTTCTGGGAAAAAATATAGCTCTGTGTGTGTGATGGGACTAACACACTTCAAGTCCTATAGGTGCTTCTGGGAAGAAAATATAGCTCTGTGTGTGTGATGGGACTAACACACTTCAAGTCCTATAGGTGCTTCTGGGAAGAAAATATAGCTCTGTGTGTGTGATGGGACTAACACACTTCAAGTCCTATAGGTGCTTCTGGGAAAAAAATATAGCTCTGTGTGTGTGATGGGACTAACACACTTCAAGTCCTATAGGTGCTTCTGGGAACAAAAATATAGCTCTGTGTGTGTGATGGGACTAACACACTTCAAGTCCTATAGGTGCTTCTGGGAACAAAATATAGCTCTGTGTGTGTGATGGGACTAACACACTTCAAGTCCTATAGGTGCTTCTGGGAACAAAATATAGCTCTGTGTGTGTGATGGGACTAACACACTTCAAGTCCTATAGGTGCTTCTGGGAACAAAATATAGCTCTGTGTGTGTGATGGGACTAACACACTTCAAGTCCTATAGGTGCTTCTGGGAACAAAATATAGCTCTGTGTGTGTGATGGGACTAACACACTTCAAGTCCTATAGGTGCTTCTGGGAACAAAATATAGCTCTGTGTGTGTAATGGGACTAACACACTTCAAGTCCTATAGGTGCTTCTGGGAACAAAATATAGCTCTGTGTGTGTAATGGGACTAACACACTTCAAGTCCTATAGGTGCTTCTGGGAACAAAATATAGCTCTGTGTGTGTAATGGGACTAACACACTTCAAGTCCTATAGGTGCTTCTGGGAACAAAATATAGCTCTGTGTGTGATGGGACTAACACACTTCAAGTCCTATAGGTGCTTCTGGGAACAAAATATAGCTCTGTGTGTGTAATGGGACTAACACACTTCAAGTCCTATAGGTCCTTCTGGGAACAAAATATAGCTCTGTGTGTGTGATGGGACTAACACACTTCAAGTCCTATAGGTGCTTCTGGGAACAAAATATAGCTCTGTGTGTGTGATGGGACTAACACACTTCAAGTCCTATAGGTGCTTCTGGGAACAAAATATAGCTCTGTGTGTGTAATGGGACTAACACACTTCAAGTCCTATAGGTGCTTCTGGGAAAAAAATATAGCTCTGTGTGTGTAATGGGACTAACACACTTCAAGTCCTATAGGTGCTTCTGGGAACAAAATATAGCTCTGTGTGTGTAATGGGACTAACACACTTCAAGTCCTATAGGTGCTTCTGGGAACAAAATATAGCTCTGTGTGTGTGATGGGACTAACACACTTCAAGTCCTATAGGTGCTTCTGGGAACAAAATATAGCTCTGTGTGTGTGATGGGACTAACACACTTCAAGTCCTATAGGTGCTTCTGGGAACAAAATATAGCTCTGTGTGTGTGATGGGACTAACACACTTCAAGTCCTATAGGTGCTTCTGGGAACAAAATATAGCTCTGTGTGTGTGATGGGACTAACACACTTCAAGTCCTATAGGTGCTTCTGGGAAGAAAATATAGCTCTGTGTGTGTAATGGGACTAACACACTTCAAGTCCTATAGGTGCTTCTGGGAACAAAATATAGCTCTGTGTGTGTGTGATGGGACTAACACACTTCAAGTCCTATAGGTGCTTCTGGGAAGAAAATATAGCTCTGTGTGTGTGATGGGACTAACACACTTCAAGTCCTATAGGTGCTTCTGGGAACAAAATATAGCTCTGTGTGTGTGATGGGACTAACACACTTCAAGTCCTATAGGTGCTTCTGGGAAGAAAATATAGCTCTGTGTGTGTAATGGGACTAACACACTTCAAGTCCTATAGGTGCTTCTGGGAAGAAAATATAGCTCTGTGTGTGTAATGGGACTAACACACTTCAAGTCCTATAGGTGCTTCTGGGAACAAAATATAGCTCTGTGTGTGTGATGGGACTAACACACTTCAAGTCCTATAGGTGCTTCTGGGAACAAAATATAGCTCTGTGTGTGTGATGGGACTAACACACTTCAAGTCCTATAGGTGCTTCTGGGAACAAAATATAGCTCTGTGTGTGTGATGGGACTAACACACTTCAAGTCCTATAGGTGCTTCTGGGAAGAAAATATAGCTCTGTGTGTGTAATGGGACTAACACACTTCAAGTCCTATAGGTGCTTCTGGGAACAAAATATAGCTCTGTGTGTGTAATGGGACTAACACACTTCAAGTCCTATAGGTGCTTCTGGGAAGAAAATATAGCTCTGTGTGTGTAATGGGACTAACACACTTCAAGTCCTATAGGTGCTTCTGGGAACAAAATATAGCTCTGTGTGTGTGATGGGACTAACACACTTCAAGTCCTATAGGTGCTTCTGGGAAGAAAATATAGCTCTGTGTGTGTGATGGGACTAACACACTTCAAGTCCTATAGGTGCTTCTGGGAAGAAAATATAGCTCTGTGTGTGTAATGGGACTAACACACTTCAAGTCCTATAGGTGCCTCTGGGAACAAAATATAGGTGCTCTGCCTGCCTGCCACGAACACACTACAAGTCCTATAGGTGCTTCTGGTAACAAAATATAGGAGCTCTGCCTGCCTGCCACGAACACACTACAAGTCCTATAGGTGCTTCTGGTAACAAAATATAGGAGCTCTGCCTGCCTGCCACGAACACACTACAAGTCCTATAGGTGCTTCTGGTAACAAAATATAGGAGCTCTGCCTGCCTGCCACGAACACACTACAAGTCCTATAGGTGCTTCTGGTAACAAAATATAGGAGCTCTGCCTGCCTGCCACGAGCACACTACAAGCCCCTCTTTCTCAATCAATCTTTGTAACTGAATCTATCTAACTCAATCTCTGTAAGTGAATCTCTCTAACTATCTAAATGCAGCAGAGTGTCACAGAATCAGCCTGCTCAATCTGCGCCGGAACAGCATGTGACCGGCGCAGACGGCGTGGCGGCGTTTTATAGGGGGGGGCGTGTACTACAGCCCCTGAGCTGTAATTGGCTACAGGCGTCCTGCCTGTAGCCAATTATGGCTCTTCGAGTTTCCGGGGCTGTGATTGGCCAAGCATGCGGGGTCACAGTGCATGCTTGGCCAATCATCAGCCAGCAATGCACTGCGTCGGCCGCGCCGGCCGCAATGCATTGCGGGGCCGCTCGCATCACACGAACGTGATGCGAGCGGCCAAAATAGTTCTGGGCTCGCGAGCGAGCGAGCGAACGCCCGGTGCTCGATGCGAACGTGGGTTCGCATCGAGCAGTGCCTGGTATTGAAGTAGTTAAATATACAATGTTTGCTTTATAAAATAAAGTTTTATTGCATGACAAAGGATTATGAAATCACCATGGGTTAGCTAAAGTGAAAGCACAAAAATTAAACTTGCTCTTGTAAAGGCCTAAAATCAGTCTCACAAAGCAGAAATCTAAATTGATTATATTTATACCAGACATGTACTGTATACACAGCAACAGGACAATTTGAATGTGAACTATTTCTGTTTATATAACATAAAGGCATTAGCATTTGCATTAGCATTAATTTACTACTAGTCTCAAGGCTTTGCTGACAATGCACAAGGTCAAGATATACGGTATATAACAAAACATTAGTTAGTCTTGTAGATAAAGGAAACTAAAACAGACTATGCTGCATAAACTTTGAAAAAAAAATATTTTTAACATTGTTTTACTTTAGAGCAGTTCTTTTGTTTCCCCTGGCCTGGGATTACAAGTCATCCAGCATGTAGGATGTGTCCACTGAGTAAGTTTAAGATAAAATTGTATGTCTGACTGTACTTCTTAAAATATATTGGCTATGACGTCCGATCAGGATAACTAAACCACTTTGCCACCATCATATTGCTATATGGCGGGCGACAAGTGGTTAATCTACAGAGCTATAATTTAAAAAGCAATGCAACATGGCAACCTGGAGGCATTCTGTACACAGATAGTGTACACAACGCCCTAAAGATATGTAATTTCCTGCTTCTGTGATTCTGATTTTCCCAGAAGTCTGCACTAAGATACAATCACATTTTGGGCATCCCTTGTAACAAAATGTCATGTTGGTAAGATACTCCTAAAGGGAAATTACATCTAAAGGGATGCATGCCCTGACAGTTTCCTCATTAGAACTCTGCACGTGCAGCAGCTGATTTGATAATTATAAAATCACTCCCATTCACTTTCATTTTGCACATGGACACAGAGACACATCCTTCTTCAGAATAACAAAAGGTAGGAATCTGCAATAAAGTTTGTTAAAATCCCTGCAATGTACATAGATCACCCAGAGGGGAATTGTTTTTCACTACAACGTTGAGTTGCTCTTTAAGCTCAGAGTCTTCCACTTTAACTCCTGTTAATCCTGTTAATAAGTGTGATCAAATTGTACGCCAATTAGATAGTATAGATGCAATGATTTAAGGGAAGCTTTGATTCATTTTTTTTCAGGATAACATGCCAGCGCGTAGCGCGGCGATCATGATTGCGGCGTGTCAGTTTGACACGCCACACCACTAATTGTGATATGAAGCCTCTGACAGGGGCTTCTTACCACGTGATCAGCTTTAACCACAGCTCATCGCGAGAACCAGGAAATGCGGTTTGTGCTGACAGGGAAAGCTGATCGGTGGCTCTCCCTGTCAGGGGGGGGTCTGTACTGATAATCAGCACACTGATTATCGGCACAGCCCCCATCAAATGTACTCATAAGCTGCCAATCGGTGCCCAGTCAGTGCCCCATCATAACCCCCTGCCAGTGCCCAATAAAGTGCCAATTAGTGCCCACCACAGTGCAAATCAGTGCCCACCACAGTGCCAATCAGTGCCCAGCATTAACACATGTCAGTACTTGCCCAATCAGTGCTGTCCATCAATGCCACCTGTCAGTGCCAATCAGTGCTGCCTATTAGTGCCCATCAATGCCGCCTGTCATTACCCATCAGTGCCACCTGTCAGTGCCCATCAGTGCTGCATATCAGTGCCACCTATCGGTGCCCATCAGTGCTGCATATCAGTGCTGACTATCAGTGCCCATCAATTCTACATATCAGTGCCTCCTCAGTGCCACCTTATCAGTGCCAACTCATCAGTGCCCATCGGTGCCGCCTCATCAGTGCCCACTCATCAGTGCCCGTCGGTGAAGAAGAAAACCAAATTTTATAACAGAAACAAAGAAAACTTTTTTTTTTTCAAAAATTTCAGTCTTTTTTAGTTTGTTTAACAAAAAATAAAAAGAGGTGACCAAATCCCACCAAAAGAAAGCTCTATTTGTGGGAAGAAAATTATAAAAATTTTGTTTGGGTACAGCGTTGTATGACCGCGCAATTGTCATTCAAAGTGTGACAGCGCTGAAACCTCAAAATTGTCCTGGACAGGAAGGGGCGAAAGTGCCTGGTATTGAAGTGGTTAAATATACAATGTTTGCTTTATAAAATAAAGTTTTATTGCATGACAAAGGATTATGAAATCACCATGGGTTAGCTAAAGTGAAAGCACAAAAATTAAACTTGCTCTTGTAAAGGCCTAAAATCAGTCTCACAAAGCAGAAATCTAAATTGATTATATTTATACCAGACATGTACTGTATACAGGGTAATTTAATGACAAACAGCAACAGGACAATTTGAATGTGAACTATTTCTGTTTATATAACATAAAGGTTACCTAACTACTTTTATTAGCATTACTACTAGTCTCAAGGCTTTGCTGACAATGCACAAGGTCAAGATATACGGTATATAACAAAACATTACTTAGTCTTGTAGATAAAGGAAACTAAAACAGACTATGCTGCATAAACTTTGAAAAAAAATATATTTTTAATATTTTTTTACTTTAGATCAGTTCTTTTTTTTCCCCTGGCATGGGATTACAAGTCACCCAGCATGTAGGATGTGTCCACGGAGTAAATTTAAGTTAAAATTATATGTCTGACTGTACTTCTTAAAATATATTGGCTATGCTCTAATTTTAGGTTATAGATATTATTAGTAATTATTCTACTCCAGGTTATTCTAGTTATTCAGCATCTTGTTTTGCAGTTGCAGAGCATTTTGATTTTTTTAACAAGAGAAAAAAATATGTTAGAATGTTTATAATGTTGTAGGATGTAATGCTTAAATGGCACATAGAGAAATTTCAAAACCTAATACCACAACAATGTGACATTTCACCTGAAGCCAGAAGATTTCATATCCGTATGGATGTCCCTGGCTGTTTTTCCTAGTATGCAAATTGCTTGTCCTGCTTGATTAATTAGTATGCTACTTTATAAGAACACAACATGATAAATTACACCTAGGTTTGCCAACAATGTGTAAGAAACAACACTGAAAACTGTGACTAGAATCTTGAATATAAGTCTTGCTGCGTTCATTGTGTTTAGCAAGGTTAGGATAGTACAACACAGTTCCTCAAGGTAAATTACATTTGGGTTATAGAATTTCAAATAGAAAGGGATGTGACAATATGTATATGAGCCAGTGGTTCTAATTAAATTTCTATTACAAATTTCATGCACTCATTTGTCCAGTCATACCCTGTCTTCATGTTCAATTGAATCATAAAGTGGCCCAAGAACCAGGAACGTTGTGAGGAATTAAATACTAGTTAATGTACGTATGTTAAGGTGTGTCCAGAAAGTAATGAGAATTATATTTAAAAAAAAAATGTATTGAAAAATTTTACAATTGAATATTGTCTCCTTCAAAATATGCACCTTGTGAGTATACACAACGCTCTTTCAGCAATTTTTCCATTCTTCAAAGCATCCCTGGAAGTCGTTAAGTGGGATGGCGTTCAGAGCATGTGTAGTGGCTTTTTGGGCGTTATCCACACTACCAAAATGGTGTCCTTTCTCATGTTCAAATCCTGAGTCACGATTTCATGAACAATTGACTTGGTTATTCCCCTTTCCTCTGCAATCATTCTGATAGTTAGCCGTCGGTCACGGTTGAGAACAGACCTCACTGCATCCACATTCTGTTCACTATCAGAATCAATGGGGGGCATTGTGTACCCTCACAAGGTGCAATATTCAATTGTAAATGTTTCCAATAAATTATGTATAAAATATAATTTTCATTACTTTCTGGACACACCTCATATAATCTAGAGTTCTCTGAGCAAGGGTGTAGGTTTTTTAATCACCTTGGCACCCTCAAAAAAGAGAAAAAAATATATGGTATTTGCAGGATACTGCAGTGGTTGGTACCACTGGACAAGTATGACAATGAGACATGGATGACCCTAGCCTTTGAAGTCATAGTCCTTGTACCCAAGATAATATCCTTAAAGTGATTGTAAAGCCTAAACATTTTTTACCTTAATGAATTCCTTGTATTAAGGTAAAAATTTTTAGGTGTCACCATTGCTCCCTCAGCCCTTCTTTTACTTACCTGAGCCCTCATTCGATCCAGCACTGTGCGCATCTGCAGGTCTTCTCCATTGGCTCCCAGTGCAGCATGAATCACAGAGTAAAAAAGGCAATACAATCAGGCAGAGTTACATACCAGCTATGGTGTCACCTCTGAGAACAGCCGTGCATTAATTCCAATGCCAGCCATAACACCCACACAAGAAGCCTATTTTAGGGACTGTACAGCGGGGTCTGCACCTGGGGAGGAACAGGTGGACGACAACAAGTTTATTGCAGCCAGGTAAGGGGTGCTTGGTCCTACTAGGTGAGGAGGAAAAGAAAGGAACGCCAGCCTGAGGGCGGGAGTCAAATTTATGAGCTGTATTCCAGCAGGTGGGGTTATGGGCGGAGCATACCCAGTAGTAGGCTGACATGGAGCTGTCAGCAAATGTTCTGCCCTGAGCTCAGGAATGAAAATAAATTGTAACATTTTGCCAGTGGGAGATCGTTCTGTGAATGAAAGCACACTAGAATGTTTTCATAGTTCAGTACAATTTCTGTGTGCATTTAATTCTTCCTCTATTTCCTCTTCCTCTATTTCTTCCTTATTTATTCCTCTGGCATGTAAAAAAAAAAAGTGAAAAAACAACACCAAAAATAAAGCAAAATTTAAGTGATAAATTTTGCAAAACATAAATATTTAGTGCATTCGGTAAATAACGCATGTTTTATATTGAGTTGACTACTTTTGAGATAAATACCGCATGAGTTATTTTAACTCAAAAAGTCATGTGGTATCTCTTGGTGAATTGACCCTTAACTACCTTAGACCCGCGCCATAGCCAAATGACGGCTTCAGCGCGGGTCTATTGTGCCGGGACTACGTCTATTGACGTCGTCCCGGACACGAGCTGCCTGCGTGCCCCCTGAAGGGCGCGCGTGCGGCGCGCTCTGTGATCAGCGAGTCTGTGAGACTCGCTAGATCACAGATCCGAGTAAGGGGTCGTTCCCGACCCCTTACCACGTGATCAGCTGTCAGCCAATGACAGCTGATCATGTGATAACAGAGCCGGTAAACGGCTTTTTTTCTTCCTCACGCTGACAGCGCGAGGAGAAAAAAAAAAAAAGCCGATCACCGGCGGCAGTGAGAGGGACATCAGTCCCTCTCACTGCAATGTGCCCAGTCAATTGTGCCCACCTTTGCCCCATTAAAGTGCCCCATCTCACAGTGCCCACAGTGCCACTAACAGTGCCCACAGTGCCATCTCACAGTGCCCACAGTGCCATCTCACAGTGCCCACAGTGCCAGTGCTGCACATCAGTGTCACCTGCCAGTGCTCATCTGTGTCACCTACCAGTGCTCATCTGTGTCACCTACCAGTGCCATCAGTGCCCATCAGTGCCACCTATCAGTGCCCATCAGTGCCCATCAGTGCCACCCATCAGTGCCACCCATCAGTGCCACCCATCAGTGCCCATCAGTGTCATCCATCAGTGCCCATCGGTGCCACCCATCCGTGCTACCCATCCGTGCCACCCATACGTGCCACCCATCTGTGCCACCCATACGTGCCACCCATCCGTGCCCATCAGTGCCCATCAGTGCCATCTTTGCTGTCCCCATCAGTACCGACTTATCTGTCCCCACCAGTGCCGCCTATCAGTGCCCACCAGTGCAGCCTATCAGTGCCCACCAGTGCAGCCTATCAGTGCCCACCAGTGCAGCCTATCAGTGCCCACCTGTGCCGCCTCATCAGCGCATATCAATGAAGCAGAAAAATTACCTGTTTGCAAAATTTTATAACAAACTATTAAACATGATTTTTTTTTTTTTTTTCCATCTTTTTTTTGTTTGTTTAGCAAAAAATAAAAACCCCAGCTGTGATTAAATACCACCAAAAGAAAGCTCTATTTGTGGGGAAAAAATGGTAAAAATTTCATTTGGGTACAGTGTTGTATGACCGCGCAATTGTCATTCAAAATGCGTCAGCGCCAAAAGCTGAAAATTGGTCTGGTCACGAGGGGGGTTTAAGTGCAAAGTAATCAGGTGGTTAAGAACCAACACCTTCCTCACCCTATGGAGTAAGTTAGTAAGGTCTATAGTTCTATGGCTATTGTCACCAGTGTTAATGTTTACATCAAAATTTTATTTCGTTTTAACTACAGTCTTTATTTCTATTTTAGTCCTTTGACTAAAATGCCATTTTAGTTTTACTCCTATTTTAATCAACTAAAATCTCCAGTACATTTTAGTTGTCTAAAATTGAATGGGTTTAGTTACATTTTAATGCATTATTTAATCATTTCTTTAGAACTGCCAAACTCATTACATATTCCTGGAGTAAAAATCTAATAACATGTTATTATTTATGGAATTAAAGTTTGAACATGCACTGCAGACACAGATTTAGCCATTGTGATATATAACGTCTTTATAAATAAAACTAAGTTTCATAAACAAACAAAAATATTGCTTTTTGACAAGCAGAAGTACAACTTGAAAATATTAAAAACCCAAAAAACTGTAAACTCTATTGGCTGTAATGACTTTGCACATATTATCTGAATATATTACCAACACTAAAGGGGCGTTCCGGCCGTGATGTGTTATTTTTTTAAAAGTCAGCAGCTACAAACACTGTAGCTGCTGACTTTTAATAAGGGCACTTACCTGTCCAGCGAGCCCACGACGTCGGCCCCCCCGAGGCCGATCCAGCCATCGGATCGGCTGCCTTCGCCTCCATCTTAACAAAGGGAAACAGGCAGTGGAGCCTTGCGGCTTCACTGCCAGTTTCCTACTCCGCATGCATCAGGGCTGCTCGCTGAAGAGAAGGAAGCGCAGTGGAAGAGGCAGGTTAGGAAGACTGCCTAACAACAGTGGTTTCAGGCAAGTTAAAAAACATTTTTTTTTTCAAATTTTTTTTAATTTTTTTTTAAGATTATTAATGCAATTTTTTTTTTTTGGGTGGCCCTCCGCTTTAAATATTAAGAAAAACAAATAACAAAAGCCTTTTTCTTATTTTCTTTTTCATATAGCAGCTTAGTAGATGCCCCCTACATATCCTTATGTGGTAGTGTAGTGTTAATTTTTACATCAAATTTCAATTTAGTTTTAGTCATATTTTAGTCATCTCAATTGTTTTAATTTTAGTCATATTAATAGTATTAATTTAGTCAACGAAAATGTTTTAGTCGATTAAATTAACACTGTCGCACTAGAACAGTTGTGCTGTCCATTTAAAAGTACCAAAGAGGTTTGTGAATGACTGAACCACCATAAAGACATTAATGAAAGTGAAAAATTTGTGGAATTGCAATGTTGTCCCACAATTGCTCTCTCTACCTTATATAAATTCCGTGTGACATAAACAATATATGCATTAGAAAAAAATGACAAAATAGAAGAAAAAGTGCAGCCACTATAAAGTCCACATATCATGTGATGAATATCCAATTGCACAATCTCTTACTAGTGATATCTTTGTGATTATAAAGAATAAATAACAACCACAGCAGTGAAAAAAACACAGTAAACTTATTATCTAGAACATTCAAATCATAGTCCACGTGTTGAGTGAAAATCAAGTGCTAACAATCCACAGTGCAGACTATGTAGACTTCAATGTTTCCACACCACAAATACACAAATACACACCACCTCCTTACCAGATAGTTTGACTTCCTAATTTTGACGTCAAATAGTGCTTGTGAGTAAAACCAATAGACATGTGCACTGCCAAAAAATGTGTTAGTTTTAGTTTCATTCAGTTTTTTTTTTCAGTTTTTTGGCTCATTCGTTTTTTTTTTTTTTTTTTTTTTTTTTTTTTTGCCAGCTTAGTTTCACTTTCCAAACGGACCTTGCTCAACATTATCTGTTCATTTCATCCGTTTTAATGTTTACATCATTGTGGCATTTTCTTGTTTTCATATTAGATCTGCAGTACATTGAAATTTAACTAACAATTTTTTTCTGTTTTATTCCCCCCCCCCCCACTTCCCGCTCCGCTTGCTGTGCCCATTGACATAGATTTAAACCTGGTTCTCGATTTTGAAGTCGGGTACTTCAACTTTTTACCCTATAGGCGTAGTGCTTCTGCAAAACTCCACGTCATTTTAAACTTTTTCCATCTATCCCACTTCTCAACTAAACCTCCCAACTCCTCTTCAGGGTTTGTTCTAAGAGATTCCATCAAGCGTGTGTTCTCGACAATATCTATCCACTCCCAAGTTGGGGGACTGTCTTGTTTCCTCCAGTTCCTTGCTATCTGGCGCTTAGCCGCATTGAGTAAATGCGGTACCAGAGAGCTTTGATAGTTTTTGATAGATCCTTTGGTACCGTGGAATAGAATCACCCATGGGTCCCTTTCAAGGTTAGTTCCAGTAATCTCCTTGATGTAATCTATTATTCTCCTCCAGTAAGCTTTTATCTCGCAACAGTCCCACCATAGATGTGTCATCGTCCCCTTTTCCCTGCAGCCTCTCCAACATTCGGCTGTTCCTCCTTGTGTAAATTGACAAGTTTTGGGAGGGGTTAAGTACCACCTCGATAGGCACTTGAAATTTGTTTCATAGGCCCTAGAGTCCACTGCAGAGCTATATGTTAACTTAAAAATTTTTCTCAGTGTTAGTGTGTCGGTTTTTGTGCCCAATTCCCTCTCCCACTTTTGAATATATGTAGGTATCTCTTCCCCCTCCACTTCCTGCAGAAGCCTATAGATCTTCGATATTGATCCTTTGGTGTTTTTGGCTGTGACAATGCGCTCCAATCGGGTCAAGTCATCGTTTTCCCTGATTGGTTGGGGCAGGCTTCCGACAAAGTGAGACAGTTGGAGATATCTCCACCCATTCATATCAAAAAGATCCCTCCTACTTTCTAAATCATTTAGTGTGCGAATTTTCCCCTTGTGTAAAATGTCCTTCAATTGTGCCCTATTATCTTTAATCCAACCCCCTCCCGCCATTTTGTTCCCTGGTGCAAAGTACGCGTTGTTCTTTAGTGCTATTAATGGAGAGTTATATTTCGCCTTAAGAGATTTGTGAATTTTGTCCCATATTTTTAAAGTATTTGTGGTCATCGTGTTTGTGTCCTCACTCAGTGTTCTGAACTTTGGGGGGTTCCAAATGTCATATCCTAGTTGTGAGTTGCTGAGAGATTTTTCTAAGTTAACCCATCTTTTATTGCTACTACTGTTACTCCATTCAGGGATTCTCGATAGGACTGTTGCGTGATAATAGCCCACTACATCAGGCACTGCTAGGCCACCTCTTTTTTTTTCCTTCTTCAGTAAATAGAGTGAAATTCTATGCTTCTTGTTTTTCCAGATGAAGTTCATTAGGATAGATTTTAATTTGTTGAGGTACGTCTGTGATAGAGGGATGGGGAGCATTTGAAATTTATACGTGATTGTGGGTAACAATGTCATTTTTACCGTATTTATGTGACCCAGCCACGAGAGAGGTCTTGTAGAGTAATCTTTACTTTTTTTTGCTATCTCGTCTAGCAACGGGATATAGTTAATTCTGTAAATTTCCTTGTCTGATTTAGCTAAGATGATTCCAAGGTATTTAATTTGTTTTTTCCAATGGAAAGCAAATTGTCCCTGTAGATTTTCCCTATCTTTTTTGATGACGTTAATATTTAAAATGAAAGATTTTGAATTGTTTACTTTGAAATTGGAAATCTCTCCGTATTGCTTCAGGATTTGCATTAGATTAGGAAGGGTTCTTTGTGGATTGTTTATATAAAATAAAATATCGTCTGCGAACGCGGCCACTTTATGTTCGTCGCCATTCACTGTGATGCCCTCGACACCTGAGTTGTTTCTAACTGTCGCCAGGAGAGGCTCCAGGGAAAGGATGAAAAGGAGGGGAGACAGGGGACATCCCTGCCTCGTCCCGTTTGTCATACGGAACCTGGAAGATGTTACTCCGTTGACTTTGACCCTGGCCTCAGGGTTATCATATAAAACCCAAATTTTTTGTAGAATATTTGGTCCGAAGCCCATATGGGCTAAGGTTTGGAATATGAGTCCCCAGTCTACCCTGTCGAATGCTTTCTCAGCATCTATTGACAGGAATAGACCTGGGGACTCAGCCTCTCTAGTTCTGCGCAGTAGCAACAACGTTCGGACTGCGTTGTCCCGTCCCTCCCTCCCGGCCACAAAGCCCACCTGGTCAGGATGGACCAGCGTGCCCAAGTACGACCTGACCCTTTCCGCTAGGATCTTAGCGTATATCTTAGTGTCGGCATTAAGAAGTGAAATCGGTCTGTAACTTAAGCACACTGATCCATCCTTTCCCTCTTTCAGAATAACCGTAATATCGGCCGATAGGGAGTCCTTACTCATCTTATATTCCACCCCCAGTCGGTTAAAATAAGCGCATAATCTAGGAATTAATAGCTCCTGAAATGTTTTATAGTATGAAACCGTAAAACCATCCGGGCCTGGGCTTTTCCCGGATGGCGAGTTTTTTAGGGCCTTTCTTACTTCCTCTTCTGAAAATGGTCTCTCCAGGTCCTCTGTATCATCCAGAGGGAGTCTAGGCCCGGCTTTTTCCAAAAATAATTCTGTTTTCTTTATTCTTTCATTTTTTCTCGGGATGTTTTGCTCGGCTGCATAGACTCCCTCATAGTATTCTCTGAAGGAGTTTGCTATGTCACTCGATTGAAATTTGAGCTCTCATGTCTTGTTTTGTGTTTTCTCTATGTAGTTTCTTGTCTTTTTTTTTTGTAGGGTTTTGGCTAAGTGTTTACTTGATTTATCTCCCCATAGGTATCTTTCTTTTACTATTCTATTAAAAGTTCGCTTCGTTTCCTGCTCAAATAAGTCCTTTAGCTCCTCTCTCTTAGATGTTAATTTTAGAAATAGCTCTTTATTTTGGCCCTTAAGTTGTTTGTGTTCTCTTTCGAGAAGGCCTATATCTACTTTTAAGACCTCCATTTTCTTGCAATGTTCTTTTTTTTTCCAGGCGCCTTTTGAGATAAAACTCCCTCTTATAAACGCTTTGTGCGCGTCCCAAACATAGTATTCCTGCACCTCCCCGTTATCATTATTTGTGAAATATTGTTCTATCTCTGTCTTGATCTGGGCTACAATCTCTTTATCTCTAAGGAGTTCCTCATTTAGTCTCCAGTTGTTGTGGGGTGTCTGTATATCTGTCGCTTTAAGCCTCATCGAGACCGGGGCGTGGTCAGAAAGGGTAAAGATCTCTATTTTTGTATCTATTACTCTGTCAAGTAAGCCGTGGTCAATAAAAATGTAGTCAAGTCGTGAATACGTCCCGTGTACGGGGGAGAAAAACGTGTAATCTTTGGTTTTGGGGTTGAGTATCCTCCAAATGTCCACCAGTTGGCTGGTATGCAATTTTTGTTTTATCATTTGCTTTACTACGTTACTTGTCCCCCGCACACGGGACGTAGAATCTGGGTCCTGGTCCATATGGAAGTTTAGATCTCCCGTCAAGATCAGATAGCCCTTTTTGAAGTCTCTTAGTTTATTAAGAATCCCCCTCAGGTATTGTGCAGGTCTGGTATTGGGGGCATAAATGTTTACGAACGTGTATTTTGTCTGCCCAATGGTACCTCTAAGAAACAGATATCTCCCTTCCGGGTCCACAAGCCTGTTTTCTAGGCAAAAAGTAATATCTCTAGAGAACCCTATAGCCACCCCCCTTGATCTATTCATTATAGTATCCCCGTAGAACCAAGTTGGATAGTAGCTTGAGTTGAGTTTTATATTAGATCCGAGGGAGATATGTGTCTCCTGGAGGAAAACAATGCCTGCTCTGTAATTTTTAAGTTCTTCTAATATTTTTGATCGCTTATTGGGCGAGTTGAGTCCCTTGACGTTGTAAGATACTAACTTGATGTTAGTCATCGAGGCCCTTTAAATCTAGTTTCTTAGTTTGTGGTATTAGGGTCACAGCAAAGCAGGAGCTCCTTTCCCTCCTCCCCTTTCCCCCCCTATTTACTTTATTCCCCCCCGTGAACACCCTTCTATCTATCCCCCTACATCCCCACTCCCCCCTCCCCGTCCCGCCTCCCCCCCACCTTTCCCATCCCCCCTCCCTATCCCTCCCCCCTCCCTCCCTGACCCCTGCTAAGGTCATAGAGACGTTGAGGGCCATAAAAATACGGTCCCCCTCCGCTCTCTTTGTATCACAGATGAGGTGGGGCTCTGATCAGCAGCTGTGGCTTACCCGAACCCCGAATGTTTCGGGATATCGGGGGTCAGCGGGCAAATTATGTACTGCTAACTTCTACCCGGTTTGGCGATCGGCCATCAGCCCACATCTCCCCTCCTCTTCTCCGTCCCCCGCCCCCCTCCCCCCCACTTTCTGCCCCCGTCTCCCATCCCGGTAGAGCCGGGACTTGTAAGTCCAACTTTTGACAAAATTCCCTCAACTCTTCCGGAAATTTTAGTCTGGCCGAACGTCCATCTTTTGTGCCTATCAAGCAAGCGGAAAAACCCCATGTGTATTTCACATTATAACGTCGCATCAGATCCAGTAAGGGTCTTTGCAATCTTCTCCTCTCCAACGTCTGGGGGGCTAAGTCTGAGTAGATCTGAATCTCGGAATCCTCGTATTTGAGGGGGGCTTTCCCATACAATTTAGACCAGATTTTCGCTTTATCCTCGTAATATCGGAATCTGGCTATGATATCCCGTGGTCTAGGAGCATCAGTTTCTAGGCGTCTACCCACTCAGTGAACCCGTTCTATTTTAGGGAACTCATCTTCTTCTTTTCCCAGGAGGGGGTTTAATATAGTTGTTAATATCGTCCGTAAGTCTTCCCCCCTTTTTTCCGGAACGTTTCTTAGTCTAAGGTTTTGTCGCCTATTCCTATTTTCTGTGTCCTCTATTTTATATTGAGTATCACGCTGGGTTAATTGTATAGATCTTAGCTGGTCTTTTAATTTTAGAATTTCCTGTTCCTGGGTGTCCGCTCTCTTCTCTGCGGATTCAACTCTTGACAGTAGATGCCCCAGATCTTCCCTAAAAAGATGGAAATCCCCTTTGATTGCACTTTCCATTTTTGAGAGCATTTCTTCCATTTCATTTTTTGTGGGGAGATGTACCCCCCCCCCCCTGTTCATCCATCCTGCTGAGATCTGCTTTGTTTTCCAGCGTTTGATCTGGTGTAGATTGTGCAACCTGGCCGTCAGCTTTCTTATCCTTCGGTTTCCTTCTCTCCATCGTTGCTTCTGGGTGGGTCTCTGTGTGGTTTAATTGTGGGCTTGCGCCGCTTTTCAAGTACTGTTTGATGGAACTGACAGTTGTTTTGGGGGTTTTGGGTGGGCCCTTCTTGGGGACTTTACTCATGGTTCCTAAACGGACCTTTCTAATCCTCTTTCCCAGTTTGGTATCTGTTTAGTCCCTTGGGAGCACCTAATAATCCCTCTCTCCCCACTTTTTTCCCTTTTATTTGCTATAGATAGATCTTCTCTTCTATAAGGGTGGGTTTTGTCGCTCGCGCACTGGAGCTTAAAAATAGCAGTGAGGTATTAAGACGGTTAGGAAAATCGGGGCCTGTGGGACACCCTTTCTGTCCCCTAGAAATGTGCGGGGGCGAGGGATCCCCCTTTTTATCTTAGGGCTGTGGTAATTATCCCTCCGCACTCTCCGGTTACATATGTACTGATTTGGCAAAGTTGCGTTAGTGCTTATGTCCTTTCTTATAGACTAGCTGTTGGCTGTCTGCTCTACGGCTCTCCCTTGTGACCTCCCAGTTCCAACTGTCTGGGGGGGGGGGTAAACCCCCTGAGCGTAGAGCGTAGGGGTGATGTTGATCGGTCCACCTGATTTAGTGGCCCTGTTCAGCTGCCATATCAGAAGGTGAGGGGAACTCCTCTTTCTTATGACCTCCGTATCTCTCACAGGGATATGTATGGTGTAGCTCACCTACCCACCGGGACCCAGCCAGGAGATAAACCAGCTGATAGTTTAGTACCGTGTATTATTACCTAATGGTCATGCTGCATGTATTCATTATCAATGACAGTGTAGAGAGAAACATAGGGATTGTTCCAAGCTTCACTGTGAGTCTCCACCCTCCAGGACAGTCAAGACACAGGAGAAAAAAAAAAAAGAAAAAAGAAAAAAGACCAAAAATAGACAGTTCGATAACTGCAGAGCCTTACTCTGTTCATATGATTGTTAGTCACGGGTTCAGTAGGTAGGTTCCGCAGGCCTGTAGTGTCATCTAATGCATGCTTGAATGCAAGGATGGGTATTCATATGGCACAAACTGCATTTGAGATATAGATATTGGCTTACCTCTTCCTGTCCATGGACGTTCACACAGATTGGGTATACTCACAGCTTTGTAGCAAATTTCTGATCGTTTTCCGGGGCTTTGGGTGGGGGGGGAGCGATCCCATCCGGCGAAGGGTCAGATGAGGGGATGGCGAAGCTTGGAGCAGGGGACTGGGCGCATAGCTGGCGTGTCCCGTCCCTCCACGGTGTTATGTATTGGCGCGGCTCACCATCGGATTAGCGTCGCTCCGGACAAGCGGCGCTGACGGTCCGGGAGTCTCTCACTCTCCACGGAGCCTCAGCGTTCCCCTCTCCTCGCTGCCTGTGCTTCGGACATCCGCCCGCTGTATCAGGCCCCTCCCTCCGTACTACGCTCTACGTAGGTACGTCCTGCTCCATCCCCTCTGCTGCGGCTCGGCTCATTCGTTTTGATCAAAATTCGTTATTTGCAATACATTCGTAAATTCAAAAATTCAGAAATGTAAAAATTGGCAAATATGAAAAATTGGAAATTCGAAATCTGAAAATGAGAAAACTTGGAAATTGGGAAATTCAAGAATCCAAAAATTTGAAAATCCAAAAATCAGAGAGAAAATCCAAAAATTCAAAAGAACGAAAATCCGAAAATAAGAGCAAAAATCCAAAAATCCAAAAATCTGAAATAATAACTAACTCACTAACTAATAATAACTAACTATTAAATGATCGGTATTGGAATTTCTTTTCAAATTTGGCTAATAGTGAACTTAACGATTACGAATTTATCTGAAGTTACGAATTATCCGAAAACTTACGAATGCTGCATCTAAACAAATAGAACGTAACTAATTAATAATAATAACAAATAATAAAATGTTTTTATTATTATTATTTATTATTATTAATTTGTTACGTTCCATTTGTTTAGATGCAGCATTCATTATTTTGGATAATTCGTAACTTCGGATAAATTTGCATTCATTACGTTCACTAACAGCCAAATTTGGAAGGAAATTCCAATACCTATAATTTAATAGTTAGTAATATTAGTTAGTTATTATTTAAAAATTTCGGGTTTTCACATTTTCAGATTTTCGTTCTTACTTTTGGATTTTCAAATTTCCGAATTTTAGATTTTCGGATTTCCGAATTTCTTACTTTTGAAGCTCCAATTTCTCCAATGAAAGCCGGTCACATTCACATGTTATGTGAATTGGATGCGGTTAAAAATGCATCCAATTCGCATATGTGTGAACCCATCCTAAAGGAATAGCCTCACAACAGAAATCCAGATTCACTCAAGGCCGTTGTAGAACCCCCATGTGTATCTGCCTCAATCCAACAAAAACAAAAATGGCAACTTCTATGATCAATTTCGAACTAGCAAAAGAAAAAAAAAAAATGCACCAAACAAAGCAATCTGCACATTATCTGGGAGCTGGACTTTTCAGAAAAATCTTTGGGATAAATTAGCAGTTAAGTGCAATGTTTTTATGTAACATTCACACGGTTACTACAAGATGCAGATTCTTTACTATCACCAAACTGTTACTTTTAAGACGAGATGCTGAGATATTGTTTTTTTTTGATAGAAGAGGCTCTTTGATAGAAGAGACTCCACCTGTCATACCTGGGGCTTCCATCCTCCGAGGAAGTTACATTACATATCATAATTTCCTCCCAAGGATGCCACGGAGTAGGGTAGGTGGAGCATTAGGCTGCTAAGACCCGCCAGTGCCACACTTACTAGTATTGGTGGCCGCCAGTAGTATTAAGTGCGGTCGCCGGTCTGTCCCAACATCAGGCCAGTCATTATCATACCGGCAGCAGTGGGGCTGCTTTATGTTGTGCCAGACCAATTTGCCTCCTGGACCCTGACCCAGTCTACCCCTGGCGCAGGAAAAAAGAGGCCCTCCTTCTTTTTCATGCGGCAGCTGGGAGGAGGCTGTTTTTTTCGTGCGGGGAGGTGGCTTTTTTGCAGAGTACCGACCTAGGACTGGGCCTTGTTGGCCTAGGCCAGGATAGAGCACTGGGTTTAGGTACTATGTCCATTGGGTTCATGGAGTGCCAATGATAAAGACAGTGATATTGATTGGGTGCCTGTGTAAATTGCTTGTGTCTGAGGCAGAAGGTCAGCAGTGTAGGATTGGTCAGGCAGAGGGACCTAACTGCAAGCTAACATGTGATCTTGTAAGCATGGTTGCTGGGGCTGTAGATTGAAGCAGTTGGGCATCACCCTGTGGTAGAATTGGAAGTATTTGGCTGTCAGGTAATGAAGCAGGGAAACTCTCAGTGATAGTGAGGGATCCTGCATGTTTACTAGGAGCTGTGACAGGAGCGCTCCGCTGGTGGATCTAAACCCACCTGCATGCACGGGCCCTTGTCCCCAATCTGCTGGTTCCTGTTGCAGTTATCATGTCCCTGAGGCTGTAATATCTGCTGCTGGGAGTCCAATTCCAGGCACAGAAGAAGCAGTGAGGAGACTGATCGGGGGAGTCTGCAGCCAATGCCATCTTGTCAACTGCATGTGTGTCTTCTCCTGGCAGATTTTTAAAGTCCTTCATGTAGGGCTTGGAGACTTTAGGAGCCCTTAGCAGCCCTTTAAGCATCCTAAGCAGAGGAGTCCCATTTTGTAGCTATAAACTACAGAACAGGGTCAGAGAACTGAAAAGTGTATGTTACCAACAAAGCCTCAGGACACTCCCCTTGAAAACTTTTTTTTTTTTTATAATTATACATAAAATAAAAATCTACTTTAGTTTCAAGGGTTGGTATTTTGGTGGTGGCAGTGGTGGGGGAATTCATTTATTTGAAGGGTACCGTATATACTCGAGTATAAGCCGACCCGAATATAAGCCGAGGCACCTAATTTTACCACAAAAAACTGGGAAAACGTATTGACTAGTATATACTAGTATAAGCATAGGGTGAGAAATGCGCAACTAATTTAAGTGGAAAAGATGGTCAACAATGCCCATTTGCAGCCTCACTGTGCCTATTTGCATGCCTCACTGTGCCCATTTGCAGCCATAGGTCCCCCAGAACTTCAAACTTGGTAGTTAAGGGTTCCTAAATCCCCCCTAGCTGCAGCCAAAATTTGGGGTCTCTGGACCCAAAGCATCCCGAAATGACATTGCTGCAGATGGACACAGTTGACCGATTTTGGGCCCTGTATCTCAGGGTCAGTTGGTGCTAGGAACCCCAAATTTGGTGTACAAACCCAGTGGAACGAGCACTACAACATATCCAGATGGGGTTTCTAGCACCAAGTGACCCCGAGATATGGGGCCCCAAAGTCAATTCGGAAAATGTCAAGCACTTTTCTGCAGCAGAGAATGACATTTTCCGAACCGACTTTGGGGCCCCGTATCTCGGGGCCACTTGGTGCTAGGAACCCCATCTTGATATATTGTAGTGCTAGTTCCACTGGGTTTGTATACCAAATTTGGGGTACCTAGCACCAAGTGGCCCTGAGATACAGGGCCCCAAGTCGGGGTCGGAAAATGTCATTCTCTGCTGCAGAAAAGTGCTTGACTCAAGTATAAGCCAAGGGGGGCATTTTCAGCACAAAAAAAAGTGCTGAAAAACTCAGCTTATACTCAAATATATACAGTACATTGTTTTTTATTTTATATTGATAGTGCCTTCATTTTAGGTTAAACTGCTTTTTTTGGTACTATGCTTCTCTTTGTGGGCTTTTGCTTCAGGAGTGGTACTTTGGGATTCTCATTCCTTTTGTGGGCTTTTAAATTGTTATTCTGATAGGATCTTTGGGGTGCTCAAAGGGGAGCATTTACTTGTTACTGACCATTTATTCTTAGAGCTGCCTTTTGTTTGGAACATACTGCTTTAAAAGGCTATATCCTTTAAAAGGTTGGACAGTTTTGCGCCCGTAAGAACAAGGACAGACACAGAACTTCTGGGCAATCTACCAGTCAAAGTGGGCCTATTACCATTTGATGAAAAAGTCATTGCAAAAACTACCAGAAAAGGCCTTTTTTTTTATCAAACTGAAATAATCAGATTAGGGTGCTGCTGTAAGTAAGACAAGCAAATTGTAAAAAAAAAATAATAATTCCACAGCCAAATATGTGCTGCCAGTGTGTAGCATTGCTGAGACTATCCATGAAAATTTCAACTCTTCCCATGTACAGCTTCCCATGTACATCCCTCAAGCATGTTATTTACAGAATTTGTGTAGTTTCAATGTTGCCCGTGAAGCCACAAGAAAAGACCCTCTCCATTGTACAGTATTTTTTCTTTTGCATTCATATATATGTCCCCCAGGGCAGATTTCTGCTTCTCCGGCTTTTTAAAATAGTAGTTTGCCCTATTAGCCCTACAAGTGGCCAACATTAAGGCTACATTCACACATGTATGACTCCAAAATGTATCGACTTTGGTGTGCAACTTTGATGCAATCTTGATGCAACTTTGGTGCAACTTTGACACAAATTTGGATGGGTATGACTTGGACCAAAGTATTGCAGGAACTACTTTGAAGTTGCTGTAACTTTAAGATGCACATATATTTATGGTTATCATTGGAAAACATGGGTTACGACTTGTCATCCAACTTTGATGTTCGAAGTTGGATGACAAGTCATACAAGTGTGAATGGTGTCCATTCAAATACAGTATGTGCAACTTAAAGTTGCAGCGACTTCAAAGTAGTTAATGCGTTACTTTGGTCTGACTTTCATGCAACTTGAGGGCCATAGACTTCAATGTTAACCCTCAAAAGTTGCATGAAATTCATACCTGAATATTTTACATGCAACAGTTGTGCAACAGTTGTCCATTATCTTTGGTCAAAGTCACATCCAAGTCATACCCATCCAAAGTTGCATCAAAGTTGCATCACAGCTGCACTCCAATGTCAAGCTACTTTGAAGTCGTACAAGTGTGAATGGAGTCAAGATTTGCACATATAGACTTCAATTTGATTTGCCTCTAGGTTTGGTTTGAGGAATTCGGAATGGGATTTGCTGAACCTTTGAAGAGTTGAAGACAGACAGATGCACCCTTTTATTACTTATTAGCACTGATTATCTCCTGCTGTCTTTTTGCAGCAACATACAAGACATTAATATTAAGTGCAAATTTTTTAAGTGGTTGGAAAAGCACAACGTGTGGGGGCACCCAGCAGGAGGGAGGCATAGAAGCGTGGGACCCTAGAAGAGGACCACTGCACAGAGCTGGTAAGTATGACATGTTTGTTATTTTACTGTAAATAAAAAAATGAGGGTTTAGTAACACTGAACACCAAGTCCATTTATCTATAGAAAATAAGAAAAAATAATATTTTTTAATTCAATCTTTTGGTAGCATGCATCCTTTCCTTAGAAATTTGTGTTTTCACCTATTGACAATAGTTGTAACCTTGAAGCCTAAATCTATGTTTATGTTCCTCATGCAGCCTATTGAGACTTTCTGACTCCACTTAGTAAACACTGCCAATCAATGACACTTAACCTTGTCTACATGTTTAGTCGATGTTCCAGGACAAAGTTTGCCCTAATCAAATGACGAACACTCAGTACAGCTGCCTATACAAGTGCAGATCGCAGTGGATGAGACTTTTATTTCTCAGCACTGAGCAGTCTTCAGGTCTTCAAATTTCCCTGCTGAATACTAATGACCAAATAGGGGGTCATAGCAGGTGTTACCACCATATTATTTAGATGATAATGAGTGATTACTCAGGATTCATACTGATGTTTCCTGCCAATGATAACCTCTACCAAATGGACTATTGCATAGCCCATTGGATATCGTGTTCCAGAGATTTCCACTTTTGTTGAAAAAAAAAAACAATCCTCTCTGGATGATCAATGTACTTTCCAGGGATTTTAATAAACTTTGTCGCAGAGAAACACCTGTTTCTGCTCTGAAGAAAAAGCCGTTTGTTGTCTGCAGAGTGAATCTGTGTACTGTTACCTCCTTGTACAGTATTTCTTGCTGCCGGTTTGCTGCAAAGCCATGAGTGTCACCTCATCCTAGTAGTCAGTCATTGCAAAGAAGGTAAGAGTTTTTCTTTCAGGTGTATGGGAAGCGAACTATGGACTCTTGCCATAGAGTCCTACCGAAATGGCAGGCATCATGCACCACCTAAATTTGGCCTGTGCCACTCATGCCTAGGCAGACAAGCCCTGTATGTGGGCCATACACTCTAAAGGAGTGTTTCCACTCACCCTGTGAAAAGGGTTACCGAGCAGTCCTCTTCAGACTCTTCTAAATAGAAGATACGAACAAACATGACTGCAAGAATGCTGCTATGTTCAAGCAACCAAGGACAAAGATGACGACACCTAACAGGTTGTCACATTCATTAAGCCTGTGGTCAATACACTCTAAGGCTGGGTTCCCACTGGTACAACACAACAGTCGTGCCACTTTGTATTTGACTTTGCCTGCGACTTGAAGTCCGACATGTGTCCGAATTCATTGAACAGGGATCCGACTTTGATCCCCGACAATACCAGGCACTGTGTCTGGTATGAATCTTTAGGGGGAACTCCACGCATCCCCCCCATCAGACTGGCCTGGTGGCGCTGTCACTGACCTCCTCTCAGATGCACCGTGCAGGGCTCAGTCAGTCGGCTCCAGCTTGGTGGCTCTGGTTTTCCTATAGTCTCCTCTCCACAGTCCACACACATCTGAATTCTCCCATGACCCCCAACCTGGCGGCGCTCCCACTCTTGACTCCTCTCCAGACTCCCTCAGAGACTACAGACATGATATAAGACAAGAGATGGTCAGAGGTTGCGGGCATGGTACAGGAGATGATTAGAGACTGAGGACATGATACTAAAGGTGGTAAGAGAATGTGGACATGATGCAGGAGATGGTCAGAGACTGCCGACATGATACAAGAGATCAATGCAGCCTCACCAGGGCCCATCAAATGTGGCCTCACTGTGCCCATCCATGCAGCCTCACTGTGCCCATCCATACAGCCTCACTGTGCTCATCCATACAGCCTCACTGTGCCCATCCATACAGCCTCACTGTGCCCATCCATGCAGCCTTACTGTACCCATCATTGCAGCCTCACTGTACCCATCATTGCAGCCTCACTGTACCCATCATTGCAGCCTAACTGCCCATCATTGCAGTCTTACTGTGTCCATCATTGCCACCTCACCGTGCCCAGCATTGCCACCTCACCGTGCCCAGCACTGCCGCCTCACCATGCCCATCACTGCCGCCTCACCGTGCCCATCACTGCCGCCTCACCGTGCCCATCATTGCCGCCTCACCATGCCCATCATTGCCGCCTCACCGTGCCCATCATTGCCGCCTCACCGTGTCCATCATTGCCACCTTACCGTGCCCAGCATTGCCGCCTGACCATGCCCATCATTGCAGAATTTGGTCATTACACTCTAAAGCTGTCGTTTCCACTCACTCTTTAAAGGGACAGGATCCAGGAAATTGCCACATGTCTCCTACCTAGCTCGTATAAAGTTTAAGCTGTCTATCGCACTCTGCTGTGATGTGGTCCCTGGGGCAGCATATGAGGTGCAAATCATTCTCAATTGGGAAGCAGTGCAATATCATGGCTACAGTGGACACTTGCCTTAATATTACGGAGCTACTGAGGTTCCTTATGGATGAGGCACTGCACTGCTGCTTTATAGTCATTGAGCAAGCTCAATGTTTTTTGCCTGCCTTCTGCTTCTGCAGAAAAACAAATGCCAACCCAAAATAAAGACCAGCGCTAAAAAAGAAGGTAGGGGACTGTGCCCATCTGCTTTCTAGGCAAGCAGCCCTCTTCAGGCTCATCCAGAGAGAGAGACACGGATAAACATGAATGGATGAATCCTGCCTTGTTAAAGCAGTCAGTGATGCAGATGACGAGGACCAAAAGGTTGTCACAATTCATTAAGCATGTGGTCAAAACACTCTTCTGTTCTGGCAAGGTCCAATTTTCCTTCCAAAACCAGTAACTGGTCTCAAGAGCTTTCTCAGGCCAATCAACCCTCTTCAGATGCTTACAAAGAATAAGATGCAAGTGGAATTGACCTTTATCCAGTTTTTTCCAGTGAGATGCCTCAAGATAAAAGGAAAGCAGTGGAAGTATTTTTCAAGTGCCACCTAAGACCGCTTTGCAATTTCCCTATGGTGCCTGAATTAAAGTGGTTGTATACCCTATTTTTACCTACAGGTAAGCCTATAATAAGGCTTACCTGTAGGTAAAATTAATATCTCCTAAACCTGTGCGGTTTAGGAGATATTCACCTTGTATGCAGCCACTGACAGTGGCACATGCACTCTGAAGGTCCGGCTGAAGGTCTGGCGGATGCTGCCAGTCCTTGCCGAAAAGAAGAATCCTGCGCGCATGCATGGGAGTTATGTCATTGCGGCTCCAGCCACTCGTGCTGGAGCTGCGAACCTGGAAGGCACGTTGAGGTGAAAATGTCAGCTTCCTCGGCGGTGACCGGGATCCGATGCCGACGCCTCGATCGAAGGTAAGTATTTCATAATGAGCTAGTATGCTGTGCATACTAGCTCATTATGCCTTTGCCTTACAGTTTTTTTGTTTTTTTTTGTGCAGGTATACAACCGCTTTAAGGCTCATTCTAGAAGAATGTAGCAAAACATGTTTTCACAGAAGATGTCAAAATTATGCCTTTGTGAAGAGAGAGTTGTCCAGCATTTGGAGTCACCCCTTTTGGTCGGTGTTTCCCTTATGGGATTGGCCAGATATATTACTTTACCATTAGAAGATGATGTGGCCTTCAAGGAAGATTTCATTCACTGCATTTGTTTAAGGTTCTGTGATTGTGGACAGTCTGGCTTCCTGCCTCAAGATACACGTCTGAGTTGGCGGTTGGCGAATGAAGAACAGGATCATCTGACCCCTACACAGTCCTTCTGTAATTAGAAGCCCAATTAATCATGGTTCAAAGTATGCCTTTCTCTGCTGCTAGAGAACATACCAGTGGTAAGGTACTGAATTGTCCTGGTGTTCCTCTCTTCACCTGTCAGCGTCTTCATGCCTGGTGACTATCGGGACCATGGTCTCTCCTGTCCTTGTGTTGAGTGGCTCAGTAGAGAAGATACCCTTTCCAGGGGTTTCCTTCAACAGTGGATATGCACCAAACTATTTAGTTGCCAGACAGTGGCACAAGGTCAAGTTCTCCATTAAGCTCCTGAGAAGCTCAAGTTAGCAACCTGGATTTTGAGATGTGAAGGTTTGTGGATTTAGGTTGCTCATCGAGAATGGTAGATGCCCTCATGATAGCATGGAAGAGCAGCATGAACAAAGTCTTCAACGAAGTCTGGCAAAATTCCAAAAATATGCTACGTCAGAAATTTTTTCTCTAGGGAAGCTAGTGTTTGTCAGGTCCTCGTTTTTATTCAAAGAGATCTCGACATGGGCCTGAGTGCAAGCACACTCAAAGGGCACATCTCTTCCACATCGGCCCTTAGTGAGACTCAGTGGACCACTTCAATTCTTAGGGCCATAGTAAAACTAAGGCCTCCCAGGGCCCCAACGTTTCTACATGGGACCTCACATTGGTACTCAACTACCTGTCTGCTCCAAAATCCATTATGGAGTTGTCACTATTGGAATTGTCATTAAAGACTGCTGTCAGGGAAATACCAGGTCTCTCCGCCGGGTTCCAGGGCTGCACACGCGCGGTAGAGCGGCGCAACGAGGTTTACAGGTACGCCGGGTAACAGGTGCGCATGCGCGGGTCCGCGGCTCTCGGGTATCTGTCACAACCCAGCCAGTACGCCTCACCACTGTGCGCGGCGCTGACGGAAGACGAGTGCGCATGCGCACTCGTCCGGGTATCCCACCTGACCAGTTACCTGGCCTATAAAAGGCCTTCCCTGTCCGCTTCCAAATTGCTGGTTTGTTGTCTCTTCTGAGTCCTGTCTCCAGTCCAGTATCTTGTATCCTGTATCCTGTATTCTGTACCCTGTACCCTGCATCTACCTGACTACCAGTGCCGACCCGGAATCCTCCTGACTACCGCTACCACTACTACCTGTGTTTGAACCCCTGGCTTGCTTCCTGGATTCCTCTACTGCTTGATTACCTGTGCTTGACCCTCGGCCTGTCTACCGGTCCTTCCGTGAGTTACTTACCTGTGTTTGACCTCTGGCTTGCTTCCTGGATACCTCTCTGCCTGATTACCTGTGTTTGACCCTCGGCCTGCCTACTGGACTTCCTCTGAGTTACTTACCTGTGTTTGACCCTCGGCTTGCCTTTTGGACACCTCTACTGCCTGATTACCTGTGCTTGACCCCCGGCTTGCCTACTGGACATTCTCTGAGTTACTTACCTGTGTTTGACCCCTGGCTTGCCTTCTGGACACCTCTACTGCTTGATTACCTGTGCTTGACCCCCGGCTTGCCTCCTGGACATTCTCTGAGTTACTTACCTGTGTTTGACCCCCGGCTTGCCTTTGGATACTTCTACTGCCTGGTTGCCTGTGTTTGACCCTCGGCCTGCTTGCTGGACTATCTCCCGCTCAGTGTTCAGGACTTGCAGTTCTCTGATGCTCCCGAGGGTCCTCCTTCAGTATACGTGTTGGTACCTCTGCAACCTCTACCTGATCACAACCCTGCCAGGTGTCTACTCCCAGTGCAGCTTCAGCCTCTCCTGGTCTACGACGCTACTGCACACCACCTGCTACACTCCTGCTGGCAACCCGTGCATCTTTGAGCCCGGTGTCCTCTGTACCCACTCCAGAGGCATCGTGCGCTTAGTCGCAAGGGGAGCAGCTCTCAGCATATCGGCCCGGGTGAGTACCTCTGACAACTGCTTTCCTGGTAGCCAAAGCCTCAGCTAGGAGGGTTTCTGAGTTGGCGGCTCTAGGGTATAAAGAACCCTATTCACTAAGTCCTTCCTGGTGGACAGATTTATTCTGCTCCCGATGCTGGATTCTATTCCAAAAGTGGCCTCAACATTCCATCAAAGTCAAGAAACCGTTTGTCTACTTTTCATCTGGAAGATGGAAAAAAAGTCTTTTTGATGTCGGAGAGACACTGAAAATGTATTTTCATGTTACCCCAACTTTTAAGGCATCAGATTGCCTGTTTGTGGTTCCTAGAGGTTCACGCAAGGGGGCCAGAGCTTTGAGCAGAGTGATTTCTTCTTGGATTCTGAAAGTGATCTCCCTCTCATATAAGGATAGGGGGTTGGACCTTTCGGAAGAAATAACGGTACGCTCCACAAGAAGCGTCCCAACCTCCTATGCAGCTGCATGTAGAGACTCGATGAAGTCAATATGCAAGGTGGCAATGTGGTCATTCGTACAAGCATGTATCTCTCATTATCGCATAGATCCGTCATTATTGACAACTGTTAATTTGGGCAAAACGGTTATCTTGTTAGCCGGAGGCCATAATTAATTTTGTTTCCGCATTGGAGCTGTCAGGAAAACGCAAAATTGAATATCAAAAACGGATGAGGGTGGGAATGAGGGCGGGAGTCAAATTTATGAGTTACCTGCAGGTGGGGGTATGGGCGGGGCATACCCAGCAGTAGGCTGACATGGAGCTCGTCAGGAAAGGAAAATTGCGGTAAGTATTTGATATTCAATTCTCCGTTTATAATTAATAATTGGAGTATAATCCGCGCAAAAGACACATTTAAAGACACATTCTATTTATTTTAGCACCATACACCTCCCAGAGGGTGTAACACACATTTATTATTGGGTGAACAAAATATCTGCGCTAATTATGTATATGTGTATATTGCTGCCAACACAGTTTGTTGATATGCAAACTAAAAAATATGAAAAACCAAAGTGTAGCGCTATAATAAACAATGTGATATGAAGTGATTATTGGAAAAAAATTTGTAAGTCCATCAATCAAGCGAACAACAGCTTGTATATTGATATACAGTGAATCTTCCACCAAAGTTCAGTGCATCAAAGGCAAAAACGTAAGAAAACTTCCAACTCATGTGATCTCAAATCTGCTTACCAGAACGATGAATTTAGTGAGCGGTGTTATCATATGATGCCAGAGGTTGGTAATGAGATGAAATGAACGATAATGGCGGAAGCCCAGATCCAGAAATCTTCAGTAGATGGTTGGTGCCAGGATTCTTAGAGCCAAACCAATATAGTGCTGAGAAAAATTCTCCCAGGGGAATGGAGGAAGAAAAAACAGCCACAATAGTGAAGCCCGTAAATAAATTCAAAAAATGTATTGCATATGGTCTATTTACAACAATGTGCAGACAACAGGGCATAAGAAACAACAGATCCGCGTACTTGCATCAGCCCGCCTGACATGTTTCATCCAATGGTGGATATCATCGCCTCTGATGATATCCACCATTGGATGAAACATGTCAGGCGGGCTGATGCAAGTACGCGGATCTGTTGTTTCTTATGCCCTGTTGTCTGCACATTGTTAATTTGGTAGTAGCAAGCATTCCACCCAGGAGGTATTTTTTATTATCTACCACTCATCACAGTGTATAATTACACTCTAAGAAGGTATTTTTTTGGCAATAAGGATTTGATCATACACCCTCACCTAGTTCTCACCATCAAGCTGTTGAGTCACACCACTAGACAATCACACTGGTTTAGAGATATTGAATGGGGGGTGTAACACATTAGTATCTTTTTATGGTTTTCACATCTCCTGACTCCACCACCTTTGTATAATTTTAACATACTGAGATTAAATCATTTAAATTCTCTGTTTGTTACACTGATACATTGTATTCTTTTAATTTACTGGCCATTGCAGAGTTCCCCTCATTGTTATTGTGTACATTGCTAACATGCTGACTGCCTAATGGCAGGTGATAAATAACGAATATGTGTTCTTTAGTGAATTGACTTTAATGCTTTAACCTTTTTTTTTATTTTTGCGGTATTTACCACTATTGGTTGAACTAGATGTACTTGTGTCTTTTTTTCAACCAGACTTCCTATGTAACCTCATATTTTTAACAAATATTTTACGCTGATGAATTGACTATTTTATTATCTCATTTAATATTTTTGAATAATGGGTGACCTTCATATTGCATGCAGTAACCTTTAGAGAATCGACACCTTAGCCTTGAGGCTGAAAAGACGTTTGATCGCTTAGGCTGGCTTGTCATCTTTGTGACGCTTAAGTACATATGTATTTCTGGTCCTCTCTTATAAGCCACTTAAGCTCTTTACACCACACACTCTACATCCATGAAACTTCACCCTACCACATCAGTTCCGCTTATGATTCACAACAGAACAAGATGAGGATGCCCCATGTCCCCCCTCCCAACCCTATAGGCCTATATCAAAGAATTTGGAGTCCTCTCTGGCTACCCATTAACCTCAACCACCAAACTCTAGAAACTCTCCATTCTGCATTTAGTTTCTCTTGGAACTCTTACATAATTCCTTATATTGGCATCAATCTAACAGCCGAACCTTGGCACACTAAATATTTAGGAACAATATTTCCCATAATGCTCATGCACTCTGCAGTGTAGTTGAGTATCACAGGAAATGTAGTTCCAAAACCTCTGGGGTGTCAAGGTTGTTGGCCATCACTGCCCTATATGAAGCTAACTACCCCTTTTTTTGTGAACTTGTTTTCTTGTGAACAGCTTTTGTATCAATAGTCACTGCACCACATTCCATGGATGGGAAAGATAGCCTCAGTTAAAATGCCAATCATACCTTAATTGCTTTACTACTTTCAAACACTGCTTATTAAAGATTTCAATGTCACATTTCAGGAAATTTCAGCTAGATCTACAATGGTTTACATGGGGAGATAGGAAACTCCACAGTAGTGAAAGCTGTCCTATTTGCCCTTAAATCTCGAGAGGGGGGGGGGCTAGTTTTTCCCAACCCCAACATTGTTAAATATTATTATGCAACCCTACTCAGACCAGTGATGTTTTGGGCTACCCTCTATTCATATAACAATTGGATAGAGATTGAAAAACTATGGCTAGCCCCAAAACACTGAAGTTCCTAGAGATGAGAGTCTTCTGCTACATTAGAAGACTTGGACCTTCTACACACTATGAGCATTACTAGAGGTATTTGGAGCACTTGCAAGTCTAAATTCAATCTAGTTTCCTCCACATCTCCACTAATCTCCTTTCTTTACAATCTAGCTTTACCTGACGACCTCACACACCATATGGTTCTACCATGGAAATTAAAATCTTTGGTCCATCTTGGCAATATCCTGGATGTCCACACCAAAATGGCCCTACCTTTTGCTACTTTCAAAGACAGATACAACTTACCTTCAAATTAAACACTTTGTGCAATTGATTTCACCCAACCTAACTTTTTCTTCTTTTGCTGACAACACCCAGGAACGTTATTCCATATATATCGGACCTGTCCTGGGATACGCCCCTTTTGGTTAAAAGTAAAGGCCCTTTCACTCACTCTCCTACAAATAACTGTTATTCCTTGAACACACGGTCGGACATTCCGACCACAAAATCCGTCGGATTTTTTCTGATGGATTTTGTCCGAAACTTGTGTTGCACACACATGATCAGACAAAGTTACCAGAAAATCCGATCGTTCTGAACGAGGTGACATATAAAACGTACAATGGGACTACGTAGAGGCCAGTAGCCAATAGCTTTCGTCGCCAAATTTCTTCTGAGCATGTGTGGCACTTTGTGCATCGGAATTCTCTACACACGATCGAAAAAGTCTGATCGGATTTTGTTGTTGGAAAATTTTAGATGCTGCTCTCAAATTTTTTCCGTCGGAATTTCCCACTAGAGCCCACACACATTCGGATTTTCCGACAACATAATCCGATCTGACTTTTTCCATCGGAATATCTGACCGTGTGTACGGGGCATAAAGTTTGATCTGCCCATATTCTTGTTTGGTCTTCTACCACACAATATGCATAAGAACACTAAAAGACTGACCCTACATGTATTAACGGAAATAAGATGTTCCACTTCTGTATTAGTGGGATTAAAATCATGGGATCTCTTAAGGACAAAAAAATGAATAATTTGTTCCCTATTTATGAATGGATATGGTTTGTGGGTTCTACCTGAGACATCTTGTGGCCCCTTCCCCACCAATCTCAGTGCTCCCTTGCTGCCTACCCCTTAACTTCCCCTCTGTACTCTACCCACATTTTTTTCTCTTCTTTCCCCCTTCTCTTTCTTTTTTAACTTTCTTAAATTTCTTCTCATGTTGGTCTATGTGATAGAAATACAGCCTTTAGATTATATTAAAAGAAAAGCATCACAGGCTACTGCTCTGTATCATATTTTGTAACTACAGATTCTTCATATAAGCTAATTGCAGGTTGTGAGATGATTTCTACTTACATATAGGTGGTACTTGGTTCTTCTACTGTGCTTTCTCATTAATGGACTGTTACCTCTTCCTCTACCTAGGGTTACTGAATATCAGATCAGCTGAAAGTGACTACTGATCAACCACAAAATAAAGCGAAAGACAAAAAAGACCCCAATAATAATAATCATAATAATGAATGCAGCAAATAGGGTGATTACATGAAGAGCCAGCAATAAGAATTAGCAGGCAATTTTCTAACTGGCCCCAACCTCCCCTATGCAGTTCTTTTCTAACTGACCCTAACCTCCCCTATGCAGTTCATTTCTAACTGACCCTAACCTCCCCTATGCAGTTCATTTCTAACTGACCCTAACCTCCCCTATGCAGTTCCTGAGATTTCCCTATGCTTTTACTGCAATAGCTCCCAATTCGAAGTCTGTTGACCATATTTCAAAGTCCAAGCAATTCATTATGGTTCAAAAAAAAATTATCCTTGGCAAGTTTGCACATAAATTCTCTGGGACCAAAAATCTGTTTTACAGTTTAAAAAGTAATAATCAGGTCAAAAGTTGTGGGGGGCCCTCTCACATTTGTTTAAGATTCCATTTTAGCAGCCAACTTTTCAGATCTGTTGTATTGTGTTATGTGCCAGTAGAATTAACTTGGAAGAAACACAACCTGAAATCAAGGACATTCATTGATAACTCTTTCCTCCAAGTAATTACTGTATTGTTGTTTAACTTAGCTAGCATATGTCACCCATATCCTTTTAGGAACTTGAATGCATATTTAACCCTAATAATTTAAATTCTCATTGAAAATATTTTTCTTCTATGTGCTTGTTATTGAATCTCCAAATTGTACGCCCTTCCTGCTTACATCTAAGTTTGACACCTCTAAAAAAGACAGGAACTTACAAGAGCTAGTACCCAGCATAGGGCCTCACTGTATGTCCAATGCCAATAATGAACAATGAAAATGAAGTACTAAAGGAAATCTTCAGGCAAAATACAAAATTCAGTAATAAACAAGCTATTTAATTATTTTACTTTTCAGTAAACTGATTGCTCATGACCCACTTCATTCTAACCTAAAACCTTGCATGTGACAGGAGGACTTCTGAGCATGTTATGTGCTCTGCTATTGTGGTCCTCAGCAAACAAAGTAATCCTTCATACTGCGAGATCCGAGACAATAGAAACAACATACACTATATTATCAAAAGTATTGGGACTGCCTTTACACGCATGAACTTTATTGGCATCCAGTCTTCGTCCCTAGGGTTCAATATTTAGTTAGCCCACCCTTTGCTTTTTTTCTGGGAAGGCTGACCACAAGGTTTAGGAGTGTGTCTATGAAAATGTTTGACCATTCTTCCAGAAGTGAATTTGTGAGGTCAGGCACTGATGTTGCTTTGTGCACTGGTCCAAATCATTTGGTGGAGGGGGGATTATGGTGTGGGGTTGTCATTCAGGGGTTGGGCCTGGCCACTTAGTTCCAGTAAAAGGCGCCAGCATACCAAGACATTTTGGACAATTTCATGTTCCCAGCTTTGTAGGAAGAGTTTGGGGATGGCCCCTTCCTGTTCCAACACGACTGCACACCAGTGCACAAAGCAAGGTCCATAAAGATATAAATGAGTGCTGCTGATTACTATAATAGTGGAGGTGATGGAATATTTTTTGTAGCAAAGTGACATCTAGAAAGTTTGAAACAGCCTGCTATTACATGTGTTTGTATATCTTCATATCGACACGTAGTTTATGTTGTGGTTCCCAATATCAATAAAACATTCCCACCGCCAATTTACCTTTGATTTCAAAACTCCTAAATGTACTTTGTGAAAAATTTTGTGTGAGATGACAATTTGCTTTCTCATTTTACAACATGTTGTTAAAGCAACCCTGTCAATAAAATTATGATAAAAATTTCCGTGTAAAGAAAACATTGAAAAATAACCTTTCCTTATGCACGCATTGATGAACTCAGCAATAAGAGCAACAGGAGGGTTGAGCAACCAATGTTTTTTTTGCAGAGAGACATCTAATAGAGTTTTGATTTTAGTGAGTCATGAATATAAGTAAAAGGTATGACAAACGTGTAAAGGACAAGTACAAGCTAGATAAATAAAAACATTTTTTTAGCATATAAATCAAGATTTGTGGAATGGTCATATTGGATGGGTTAAAGGTGGTATTGTTTAGGAGTTCAAAGACAAGTCTGGATTCCAGTCTTGCACCCCTAGCTACATTTACTAATTGTTCTCTTATTATAACCATGAAAAAAACGCTTGGCTGCAGCTTTTTTCTTCCATACCATCAAAACTCTGTCCCAATTGCATCATATCTGGGCAGACCATGACCTATTTGACAAATGCTACCCATTTCGGAACTTATAAAGACAATCTTAGGCATGGTTTCACTTTGAATTAAATATATGTACAATGTGCACAAGAGGATGCACACTGTAGAAACCCACATATACAAATCAGGTTTAACATTTGCCGCATTGGAGTGCAGTCAATGGAACTGTAACTGTATAATGTAAATTCAGACCAATACCATATAATTAATACCTGTGTTCTAAATACTTGGACCTCTGTACACCTTCTATTTTTTTCAAGACAAGTTGTAGAGTTAATAGAGTGAAGACTTGGTTCTAGGCCAGCTTTGAAACATCAAAGACATTATCACTTAAGTGGTTGCATTTTCTGTTGGGCGATTGCCAAGATGTACAAGGAATGTAGCTTGGCACATAGACTGAGATAACAAAAGGAAGGTGAGCATTAAAAGGTCACAGTTTAAAAAAGTCTATCTATCTATCTATCTATCTATCTATCTATCTATCTATCTATCTATCTATCTATCTATCTATCTATCTCTTCCTATCTTAGCATTTTTTAGACTATATGAAGCTTTCTTGTTTTGCACTAAAATAGGAATCTTCTGCTAACCTTAAAGTGGTAGTAAACCGCTGAAAAAAAAAACTGCAAGACAATAGCATAATGTGCTAGTATGCATTGCATACTAGCACATTATAAAATACTTACCTTAGAACAAAGCTCCTGCAGCGTGCCCGGTCAGTGCTGAGGGAGCTGTCATGTTCCAGGATTTCTGGCTCTGGTTTTATGAGTGTCCGGAGCCACGATGATGTCACTCCGCGCATGCGTATGGGAGCCCTTTGCTCTGGCAAGTTCGGGCAGGATATGCCGGGTCTGCAGAGCGCATGCGCCACTGACGTCAGCGGCTGCATGCAGGCTTAATTTTATATGCTTATTATAGGCTTACCTGTAGGCAAAAATCAATAAGCGACCAAGATAACCGCTTTAAAGTGACTGTAAAGCTTTAAAATTTTCTCATTAAAATAACAAACATGTCATACTCTGTGCAATGGTTTCGCACAGAGCAGCCCCATTCCTCCTGTTGGAAGAACATATATATAGATGGCGCTGTTGCTCAATAATCAATATTTCAAACTTCCCATATATCCAATGATAGTTTATATTGCTAACATGATATGGGAAATAGAGTCCATAGTCTATATAATATAAAATAAATGGAAACAAAACCTTTTTTCTGTTGTATGCAGGCAAGTTAACAGTCCAGGGCAGCCTTCAAAATGGGGAGTCGAGAGCAAACTCCAAAATACATGAAAAACAGAACACAAAAGAGGCGTCACCAGGTTAAAATTGTTAGCATTTAATTCACAGAGAAATGGTGCATATATCCACTTACATAGAGTAAAAGGTAGTTCCATTCCTCCTGTTGTGGGGTCTCCTGGCTCCTCTTCCCTGCTGAGTGTCCCCATAGGAAGCCTTTTCTTATGGGGGAACTTTCTACGCGTTTGGTATAGTATGTATCTCTGCGCTTGCCTGGTGAATAAATAGGGCTAATGGAATACTGCGGCAAAGCACTGATAGGAACTATCGGATCCCAAGGAATTAAGGTAAGGTAAAGAGGTAGTGCTGCGCTGTATAATAAAGCTGTAGAGACTAAGGTATATTAAATAGGTATGCACACAAGTAAGTGCTGATTATGCAGAAGATAGTGGATGATGTGAATTTTTTGCTTAAATCACATAAAATCGCATAAACGTGACATAGCTTAAAATTGCATAAAATTGCATGAAATCGCATAAAACATCATATTCAAAGGATAAATCCGTGAAAGGTGTGAATTTTTGTGCATAAATCACATAAAATCGCATAAACGTGACATAGCTTAAAATTGCATAAAATCGCATGAAATCGCATAAAACATCATATTCAAAGGATAAATCCGTGGGAGGTGTATCAAGTGAGAATGATGTGGGTTAATCACATAAAATCATATAAAAATGACATCTCTTAAAATTGCATAGAAACGCATAAAAATCGCATAAAGTTGCATCAAGCGTCACATTAAAATAAGGTGAATCTGTGATGGGCGTGCATAGAGTGCTGCGGTCAAGTACAAGTGGTTAAAAAATATGACACATAAAATAGTCGCAATAAAAATTGCATCGGTGCATAAAACCAACTAGGTGGATAAGGATGTGTAAAAGGTAAGCATAGCCAAAAAAATTGAATACAATCAATAAATAAGTAATGCAAAAGTGCAAGAACAGTCCGTGGGGGTGAGCCCTTTCCTAGTGTGGGCAAAGTGTGGTTTGCTATGGCGCTGGTGACAAATCCTGGTGGGGTATAACGGTATCGGTGCTGGTGGTTATTGTGACCAGTAGCTGCAGGTGGTTCCTGATCTTCCGTGGAATATAGTAATGGATGTACCCTTACCTTACCGCTGTAAGGTAACAGCGTGTATATGTGTTAGCTGGTTCTCAATGGGGCTTCTGTGTCCTATGGCGGGCGGCTCCCTTTAAATCCAGGTGTTTGGGCGTCTCTTTTACTGGGGTGTACGCTCTAGTTCAGGTGTATGTGTCTCGCAAAAATGGATAAGGAGAGGAAGGGTCTCGATAGTGTAGTACGTTTTTAAAAGGTTTTATTCAATACAAGTAAAATACAGTAAACTCACATTTATGTTGCTCAAAATTGCATGGGATAAACGAGCATCGAGCTCGTACCTCGCTTCCGGTATCTACGCGTTTGAACCCAAGTCGGGGGTGTTTGCCTCTATTCAGACATACAACCCATCTTGACCCCGCTCTCTGCGCACAGGTTTTAAATGACAGCACCCGAAGTCAATGGCTCCCGCTACTCTCAGATAAGCCTGTGAGACAGGGAAGAGGGGAAAAGGCTTTTTTAAAATTTTATGCAGATAAGACATTAACTGCTTGCGGATCGCACCACGCATGTATGTGACACTCCCGGGTCAGGGGCACGCCCGCTGCCGGCAACCCGCTCCCACTGGGAGTGAACACAGCGGGAGCCAATTAGCGGGTCCGGCGGGACACAGACAGAAGAGCCGGTCTGCCTATGTAAACAAGGCAGACCACCGTTCTGTGAGAGGATAATGTACTGATCCTGTGTTTCTGTTAAGCAGGAACATGGATCTTTACCTCCCCCAGTTATCAAGCACTCCCTAGGAACACGTTTAACCCTTCGATCGCCCCTGATGTTAAGCCCTTCCCAGCCAGTATCATTAGTATAGTGATTAGTCATTATATAGCACTGATCACTGTATTGGTGTCACATAAAAAGTGTCAAAAGTGTCAGGTGTCTGATATGTCCGCCGCAATATCACAGTCCCGCTATAAGTCGCTGATTGCGGCCATTACTAGTAAAAAAAATAAAATAAACAAAAAAAAGAAAAATATCCCATAGTTTGTAGACGCTATAACTTTTGCGCAAACCAATCAATATACGCTTATTTTTTTATTTATTTTTTTACCCATATTGGCCAAAAAAGAAATGTGATATTTTTTTTTTAATGTTTTTATTTATTAGGTATGTTTTATAGCAGAAAGTAAAAAATATAGTTTTTTTTCAAAGGTGTCGGTCTTTTTTGTTTATAGCATAAAAAATAAAAACCGCAGGGGTTTTGTAATACCACCAAAAGAAAGCTCTATTTGTGGGGAGAAAAAAGACAAACAATTTATTTGAGTTTGGGGTTCAAACTTAGTAGAAAATGAAATCCAGTGTTGTCTTTTTAGAAGCACAGGTTCTTCCTTTTCTCCTCTTCCCCAGTGTGGCTCTTTACTGTAGATCATGCGTATGTACAGACACTCTGTGGGTCTCTACCATGTCTACTCTGGCAAACCACCCCCCACCCGTGGCATATCTGCGCATGCACAACATCTCACAAATGTCTGTGTATGACATCATTCTGCCTAGGCTAACATAAAATAAAAATGAGATATAAATAAAAAAAACAAAAAGTAAAAAAAAAGTAATTTTTTAAATATTTTTTAAAAACTATGTATAGGGGGTTGGGCACGGGAGAGGAACTTACAAAAATTTGTTGAGTTCTGCTTTAAAAAAAAAAAACTGCATTCATATAGTATCTTTTAATTTAATGTTTAAAGATAGAATAGACTTTTTTTTCCTGGAGACCTGGAGTCTGCGGTTGCTCTGTGACCTTCGGTGCTCTTGCCAACCTGTTTGGGAAATCTTACCACTAGAAGGTTGTTACTTGTAGGCCTGCTTCTAATTAGCAGGCTGATTAGTCAAAGGTCATTAGACAGAGCACATCACTTCTGTTTTAGTAACCAGTAACAATACACCATAAGGAGTAGAGCTAACAGCAAAGCAGCATCCTGTGATTCCCCGGGCCCTATTTTTTATCCACCAGACTAACATTAGGAATAAAAAGGTAAAAAGTGGCTCATACAGTATGTGTTTATTTTTGGATGCATCTCATAAAAAAAAGAAATAGATTTAATTTCCTAGACAAATTGGAAAAGTAGGTGGAGAGCAAAGCTATTCCAGTCCACACCTGACCCCACATAGCCATTTCACATAATGCAGTTTGATCCTTTGTTCTTACTCTAGCTCATGATTAAAAATGTAACACTAGAGGCGCTCATCACCTGAGATCATAGACACTTGTTTTTATACTGATTGTATTGTTATTTTTTTTATTTTTTTTTTTAAATAAATCTTTATTGAGATGCATAAAAATAACACATAGGAATGCTTCCATGCCATGTGGTATAACAATTAAAAATGGAAAAAATCTCTGTTGTCAAAAAGGACAAAGGAAGATTTAACGTCCACAAAATGAAGGTAGATAAAACAGATGTCCAAAATATGGTTGTGAGCAAAAAATCAAACAGGTAAATTATTTCCACATAGGTACTGGACCTATCATCCCAGTTAAATTTAACTCTAAAGCCCCATACACACGGTCGGAAAATCCGACCACCAAATCCATCGGATTTGGTCCGACGGATTTAGTCCGACACTGGTGTTGCATACACACGGTCGGACAAAGTTGTCGGAAAATCCGATCATTCTGAACGTGGTGACATTTGTTGCCTACGACGGGACTACGTAGAGGCTAGTAGCCAATAGCTTTGGCCTTGTAATGTGATCTGAGCATGCGTGGCACTTTGTCCGTCGGAATTCGATACACATGATCGGAATTGGTGTGATCGGACTTTGTTGTCGGAAAATGTATCCAGCAGGAGATAGAACTTTGTCCGTCGGACAATCCGATGGAAACTGTCCGATGGTGCCTACACACGTTCGGAATTTCCGACAACATTGTCCGATAGGACAGAATCCATCGGAAAATCCGACCGTGTGTATGGGGCATAAGACCGATGTAGGAGGGAGGGGACAGTCAGTAGAGGAGATGGGGAAATCACATGAGATAAAGTACGGAAGTAAAGGTGGGGAAAGGGACGAATTAAGAGCCATGTTCAAGATCCCAAGTGCGTGCATAAAATACCTTTAAAGGGTAACTCCACTTTCTTGGGAAGAAAATAGCAAACAAAGAAAAAATAATATAGAGTATACAATTGCGACACAAGTCATATTGTAATTGAATGTTATTAAAAATTAGCTTTCCTTTTCAATCTGCAGCTCTGTCATTTTCTGAAAATGCATTGAAAATTGGCTACCTGGAGGTGTTCTGTACACAGAATGTGTACTGACCACCCCCCAGAAATACAATTTCCTGCTTGTGTGATTGGCTCCTCAATTTTCCCAGAAGTCTGCACTGATACAAGTCATATTTCAGGCATCCCCTGCAACAAAATGTCATTTTTGGTAAGATACTCCCAATAGGAAATCACATCTAAAGGGATGCAGGCCCAGCAGCTTTCCTCATTAGAGCCCTACAGGTCACAGCCGATTGATAATTATGAAACCACTCCCATTAGAATCACTTTCCCACATGGGAATAACAAAAGGTAGGAATCTGCAACAATGTTTGTTAAAATCCTTGTAATGTACATAGATTCCCCAGGGGGGATGTTTTTTTCTCAACAAAAATTTGAGTTATGCTTTAAGTATTTTTTCCTTTAATGCCGTGTAGAAACGACCAGACTTTTTGACAGCAAAGGTCAGACGGAACGAATCCGCTGGACAATTTCATCGTGTGTGGGCTCCATCGGACCTTTGCTGTCGAAAAATCAGATGGACTTTAGAAATAGAACATGTTTCAAATTTTTCCGCCGGAACCAGTTCCTATCGAGAAATACATTTGTGTGTATGCTAGTGGGACGGACGAAAACCGACGCTAGGGCAGCTATTGGCTACTGACTATGAACTTCCTTATTCTAGTCCGGTCGTACGTCATCACGTTCGAATCCGTTGGACTTTGGTGTGATTGTGTGTGTCCAAGTCCATTCATTCGGAAAGTCCGTCGGAAGTCCGCCGAAAGTCTGTCGGAAAAAACATCGGACCTAGTCTGCCCGAAAGTCCGGTCGTGTGTACGTGGCATAAGATAGCCATACATGGGCAGACATCATATTTATGTAAATTAATAATTACAGACCAATTTGCTCAGGTATGAGCATGACTATTGATTCTGATTTGCTCTTAACATCTATTAACTCTCCTGTTTTTTGTTTTTTTTTTTCTAGATAGAAGTACCTACTTTCAATTATACTTCAATGGAGGCATCTTGGAGAACATGAAACCCACAGCAACAAATCAGATATTTATCACACCGATCTAACAAAAACAAACTTGGAATTGGATTTGGCAAAAAGAAACAAAGAGATCGGATTGGTTGCTCTCAATTCAGTACTATATATATATATATATATATATATATATATATATATATATATATATATATATTTACTGTGTATAATCAGTTGTTGCTACTAGACCCCCAAAACAAAAAGACTTTAAATTATAATTTTTTAGCAATCAATTAGTATTTTCGCAGTTATAGATTCTGCTTTGTTCCTACGTTACTGCAAATGGAGATAATTAGAATATATTAGCAATTTATTGGATGTTACATAAAAAAAAATTCCCTCCGACATTATAATTAAAGGTGTTCACTTAGCATTGTAATGCAATAAAAAAATTTGCTAAACATTATTTATGTTATCTTTTTTGGAATGAAAAGATTGGCTCTACCCACACCATTGTTGATTCGTATGGCTATTCAGTAATTGCTGAAATGATAGGATGGCTCACTTCCAGCAGCTACCCTGGTTGTTGGTCATGTGAAGTGTAATGCTGGTAACTTCTATCTTCTTCCAGAGAGAAGGAGCTCAACTATTTTCATAGAGTCAGGGAACACAAAAAACTTGTAAATATGTGATTTCTTTTCAATCTCAGCAGTCAGATAATATAATTCTATTTACAATGGGAGAACAGAGTTGTAAATTAATATGGTAACACTATGTCTGGCCTTTAGTTGCTACATATTAACCACTTCAGCCTCGGAAGGATTTACCCCCTTCCTGACCAAGCCAATATTAATTGGCAATTTAAATTAATGTTATTTAGCAACTTCTAGCAGGTTTGAAATTGAGTAGCTTCAAGCAGGTTTTAGTAGCGTCAAGTGTTTTTTTTTTTTGCCCAAACTCTGCTGCTCTAAAAGCCTATAAATGCTTCTGCCACTAAAAGCTGCTAAAAGCCAATGTGTGCATGGACAGATAGGCTTACATGGAGGGACATTTAGAGGCAGGGAAAAAAAATGCCAGATGCCCCTAGAAGCAGCTGTAAAAATGTCCAGTGTGCATGAGGCCTAAAGCTGGGTATACAGTACATGTTTAGTATTTTCGATCAACCAGCAGAATAGACTGGCTTCTGTTGAACAGATCAAAAGTTGTCTGGTTCCTACTGAAGCAGCCGATTTTCAATTCATGTATACCCTGCTTAAAGTGGTTGTAAAGGTAATTTCTTTTTTTTAAATAACAAGCATCTCTACTTACATGCTCTGTGAAATTGAATTGCACAGAATGGCCCGAACCTCCTCTTCTCAAGTCCCCCCGCCGGCGCTCCTGGCTCGTCCAGTGCCCATGGGCAGGGCTGATGTTAGAAATCACAGGGCACCATACAGCCTACCTGACAGGGCCCCCCACCTGACAGGCTCTGGGGCATGAGCCTGACCACCGCTCCCCTAGCTCGCAGGCAGCAAGCAGAGAAAAAGGAGGCATCGTGGACTGTGTGCCTTGGAGAAATAAGGATGTGGCAAAACTGCACTAACAGTGGGAGGGCAGGTATCAGGTGTATGTATATAATTTACAGAATGCAGGTGTCAAGAATATGTAATGTACAGAGTGCAGGGGTCAGGACTATGTAACGTACACAGTGTAGTTTCAGGAGTATGTACTGTATAGTTTGCAGGCATTAGGGGTATGTACATAGTGTAGGGGTCTGTAGTGTTTAATATACAGAGTGCAGGAATCGGAAATGCATGGAATGCAGAGGTCTGGGATATGTAATGTACAGAATGCAGTGGTTAGGATGGGGTAATGGTAAAGGCAGCAAATGGGGGTATACACAAATATCCCTCCATCACATTCAGTGGCCAAATGCATCCCACTCTATTGAATGGGGACACCTCACAACCATGTACAACGAACACAGTTGCAGCGAGGTGGTGCAGGTTTTTAGGGATTAAATCAGATGGTGAGGAGGCAATATAATGCTTCCTGTAAAATACCCTCTGTTCACACTTCAAAGGGCAACACTAGTGTACCCTAATCTACCGCAATTCCCCTCTGATGTGTCACTCCAAACGTGCTTGGTATTACCCAAGAGTTCAAATGCAGCACTGTTAGCCCCCCCCTGCAGTACCTGGTCTGTGCAGCTGCTTCTACCTGGGGCCCAGGTACAGTGCTTCTCCTGCAGGGGGTTCCTCCTGGAGCTGGGGGCCCGGGACCAGTGGAGCATTGCTGGTACATCTGGTCCTCACTTCCTCTTGGGCACTACCGAGCTGGGCAACTAGGGCTGGAAGGAACTGGGGGGGGGGGGGTTGGCGACTCCCAAATCCTGTCCACCAATAAGCTAATCCCCTGCTGTGCAGCTTTTTAGAAAACAAATGTCTCCGGGCCCCCTGTGTTCAGTGGGGGCCGTGGGAACAGTAAGCGGACTATTTCTTCATTTTTGGGTTTAGGCGGATTAATCCACCACCGCAGCACTCCGGGCCAGCCGCGGTGTATTCATTTCGAAGAGGCGGGCTTCAACTGTGTAGCATGCAGTGACGGATTACTACGCCTTAACCTGAAAGTGAAGAAATAGTCTGCTTACTCTCCCCCGGTCCCCACTGAACACGGGGCTTGGAGACGTTTGTGTTCTAAATAGCTGCACAGCAGGGTATGAGCTTATTGGTGGACAGGATTTGGGAGTCCCCACCCGCACTACCTCTGGGCTCCCCCTGCTGAGATGGCAGATCCAGGCCCGGTAAAGGAGGGCTAGTGCCCCCCCCTTATCAGAGGCCCTGCCCATGGGGGGAATGTGCACGCTCGCTCCTAAACCCCACTACTGCGTCCATTGACAGTGGGACTATTTACTGGCTTTGATTGACAGCAGCAGGAGCCAATGGTTCCCAGTGCCCCAGAAAAGCCAGTGAGACTCAGAAGTGAGGGGAGAGAAGAGCTGCAGACATGCACAACACTGGATCAAAAGACGGGCTCAGGTAAGTAAAAGGTAAGGTGAGGGCAGATACTGAGGCCCAAACATTTTTACCTTAATGCAAGAAATGCATTAGGGTAAAAAAATTTCAGGTTTTAGAACCACTTTAAGGCCCACACCTTCTACACCACATTTCTTTGCATGGTTTTCACACAACACACATAAGGAGTCCTTTGATTTCATTTGGCTGATCTATGCACGACAAACTTGGCAATGAGCTCCTGGAGCTTTTTTCCGCATCCTCGATTGCAAATTGTTTACCACATGTTTTGCCACATTATTTGCTTTTTTGTGCACACAGCAAAACGTGCGTTGTTTGCTGCTTTTGGGGTGCCATCAACAGTTAAAGGCACTGCAAGCGCAATATGTATTTTTTGCGTGTTCTAGGAGAGTGCACGGAAACTCATTAATGTGAAGCTAGTAAGAGGTATGTAGAAGACATACTGTGCAATAGCATGCAGTGTCAAGCTGTGGCTACCAAAGCCCGCAGAATATTAGCATGCATTAAAAAGGGAATTTACTCCAGAGATAAAACGATTATTCTGCCACTTTATAAAACTCTGGTTCGACCACATCTGGAGTATTTCGTCCAGTTCTGGTCACCAATCCTCAGAAGGGATGTGCGGGAGCTGGAGAGAGTCCAGAGAAGGACAACTAGATTAACCCCTTCCCGCCGAGTGTACGCAGATATGTGGCCTTGGCTTTCGGGGGTTATACCGGGATGATGACCGCAGCTGTAGGCATAATCTCGGTACCGTTTTTTAGAACGGGCGATCGGCTTTCCAGGGATAACAACCGATTGCGGCTAAAAGCCACTCGATTGTTATCCCAGAGGAGCGGGAAGGGACATCCTCCCCTCCCGCCACCTCCCGCCGCTCTGACCGGGCCTCCCGTCCCACCGGGAGACCCGATCCTCGATCCCCCACTTCCGGCGGCTAGAGACAGACTGGCACGAAGCCGGAAGTGGCTTTGTTCCAGTCTATTGAATGTAAACACGGAAGCGATGTCACAACGTCACTTTCTGTTTACTCGGCTGCCAATGGCACCGGATTTTAAAAAATTTACGGTATTCAGAATCGCCGTTTCTGAATACTTTTAAATACGTTACTGCAAAGGAGGGATTGGAGGTCTTTTAGACCGCCGATCCCTCCATAAAGAGTACCTGTCACCACCTATTACTGTCACAAGTGAGTGATGTTTACATTCCTTGTGACAGCAATAAAAGTGATCACTTTTTTTTTTTTTTAAAACACAATTTAATAATATAAAAATAAATAAAAAAATAAAACATTTTAAAGCGCCCCCGTCCCCGCGAGCTCACGCAGCAAAGAAAACGCATACGAAGTCGCACCCGCATATGCAAACGGTGTTCAAATCACACATGTGAGGTATTTCCGCGATCGTCAGTGCGAGAGCAATAATTCTAGCACTAGATCTCCTCTGTAACTCTAACCTGGTAACCATAAAAAAAATTTCAAGCGTCACCTATGGAGATTTTTAGGTACCGTAGTTTGTCGCCATTCCACGAGTGCGTGCAATTATAAAGTGTGACATGTTTGGTATCTATTTACTCGGCATAACATCATCTTTCACATTATATAAAAAAATTGGGCTAACTTTACTGTTTAGTTTTTTTTTTAATTCATGAAAGTGTCCCTTTTCCCAAAAATTGCGTTTAAAACACTGCTGCACAAATACCGTTTGACATAAAATATTGCAACAATCGCCATTTTATTCTCTAGATTCTCTCTGCTAAAAAATATATATATATAATGTTTGGGGGTTCTAAGTAATTTTCTAGCAAAAAATAAAGAATTTTAACTTGTAAACACCAAATGTCAGAAAGGCTTAGGCGTGAAAGGGTTTTAATATGGGGACTGGAGGACCTCAATTATGAGGAACGACTACAAGTGCTAAATTTATTCTCCTTGGAAAAGAAACGCTTGAGAAGAGATATAATAGTGATATACAAATATCTCAAAGGTGATCCCAGCGTAAGTATGCAACTTTTCAGTCCCAGGGGGTGTAAGAAGGCGCGGGGCCACACAATGAGACTGGAATAGAAGTTGTTTAACCTTAAGCTGTGTAGGAGGTTTTTGACTGTCAGTGCGGTAAGGATGTGGAACTCTCTTCTACAATCGGTGGGGTCAGCAGGCAGTATAGATAGTTTTAAAAGACTCTTCGATGAGCATCTTAGCGAAAACAATATACGGGGATATGGCAAATTATTTTTCTACACACACACCTACACACACACCTACACAGGTTGAACTGGATGGACTGTTGTCTTTATTCAACCTACCAACTATGTAACTATGTAATTACCTCTCACAGGGATAAATACTGTATATACTCGAGTATAAGCCGAGTTTTTCAGCACATTTTTTTGTCATGAAAGTGCCCCCCTCGGCTTATACTGGAGTCAAGCACTTTTCTGCAGCAGAGAATGACATTTTCCAACCCGACTTTGGGGCCCTGTATCTTGGGGACTAGGAACCCCATATTTGGCGTGCAAACCCAATGGAACCAACCCTACAACATATCCAAATGTGGGGTTCCTAGCACCAAGTGGCCCCGAGATACAGGGCCCCAAAGTTGGTCAACTGTGTCCATCTGTAGCAATGTCATTTCAGGACCCTTTGGGTCCAGAGACCCCAAATTTTGGCTGCAGCTAGGAACCCTTAACTACCAAGTTTGAAGTTCAGGGGACCTATGGCTGCAAATGGGCACAGTGAGGCATGCAAATGGGCACAGTGAAGCTGCAAATGGGCATTGTTGACCCTCTTTTCCACTTACAGTAGCTGCGCATTTCTCACCCTAGGCTTATAATCAAGTCAATAAGTTTTCCCAGATTTTTGTGGAGAAATGAGGTGCCTCGGCTTATATTCGGGTCGGCCTATACTCGCGTATATACAGTAATTCACTTATTGTTGTAAAGTGCTTCCCAAACTGTTGGTGCTATATAAATCCTGTATAATAATAATCCCCCAAATAATGCTTACAATTGCAATTTTCTCCAAAAAGCTGGCACTGTGTACTATATATCCACCATAGTCGGCATTTTCTTCCTGAAACTTAAAATCCATCCTTAGGGATACATTCTTATACTGTAAATCTGTATAGTTCTGGTCTGTTTGACACATGAGAGTTGATTTGTTAAAGGTAAATAGACTTCTCACTGTGCAAAGAAAACATTTTGCAGGAGAATTATCTCTAGAGCTTAGTGAATGTGCTGAAGGTTCACTTTGCAAAGAAAATCCAATCGTGTGCCAGGAAATAAAAAAAACAGCATATTTAGCTTGCACATGATTGGATGCTGGAAGTCAACAGAGCTTCACCACATTCACTAAGCTCTGGAGCAAGTTCACTTGCAAAGTGCAGCTTCCCTTGCAAAGTGAACAGCCTATTTTCTTCTAGTAAATCAACCCCATGTTGTCTTACACAGATCATTTCTGTGCTTCTGCCTTTCACATTGTGGATTGCTACAAAGGTATAGCCTGAGAGATCATTGAGGGAAGGGAGATTGAAGAAACATTCTCTTTTGCTTGCAGCAGGCTGATGTCATTCCTCTTCTCAGGCAAGGCACAGTCCATAGAATGGAGCTCAAGGACTGATAATGACAAAAGGGACTGAATAATTTTTTTAATAATACTCGGATGAAAGCTTTTGGTCAGAAAATTCCGACCGTGTGTATGCTCCATCGGACTTTTGCTGGCGGATTTACTGCCAGCAAAAGATTGAGAGCAGATTCTCTATTTTTTGGTCGGAAAAAGTTCTGATCGGAAATTCCGATCCTGTGTACCAATTCCGGTGAAGATATTTGCCAGCACACCATGGAACGACAAAAATAGCGTCCAAACAGGTGATTTATTGCATGATCACAAAACAAGGATAGTGCAACGTTTCGGAGCCATGCAGGGCCCCTTCGTCAGGCATGTGATGGGGCCCTGCGTTGCTCCGAAACGTTGCACTATCCTTGTGTTGTGATCATGCAATAACTCACCCGTTTGGATGCTATTTGTGTCCTTCCATGGTGAGCTGGCAAATATCTTCACCGTGACTTGAACCAGTATCCAGCTGGTTGTTGCTGCAGCACCCAAATCCGAGAGCGCACCCAGGAACGTGTGCGATGGGAAATTGAATTACTACTTGTGTACCAATTCCGACGCGCAAAATTCCTACGCATGCTCGGAAACAATCCGACGCATGCTCGGAAGCATTGAACTTAATTTTCTCGGCTCGTCGTAGTGTTGTACGTCACTGCGTTTTTGACAGTCGAAAATTCAGAGAACTTTTGTGTGACCGTGTGTATGCAAGGCAAGCTTGAGCGGAATTCCGTCGGAAAAAACATCCAAGATTTTTCCGACGGAAATTCCGCTCGTGTGTACAGGGCATAAGAGTTCCATTAAATTGTGTGTCTTTTATATCTGCCTGAAGTTCAGTTGAAATAAAATATTATTTATCGATCGTACTGAAAAGTCCTGTTTATTAAGAGTTCCCGTTACAGACCCGAAAATGGAGAAGTACTTCATCATGCTTTATAACAATTACCTGCCTTTTATAAAACACACAGCCCCTAGTATCTGTGCTCAATGCAGCATTAAATAGCATTGTCAGTCCAGAAATGTAAAGCCTAGACTAAACAAAAATGTTCATTTTTTTCCTAACAATTATTTTTCTCTCTGTACTCTTTATAAAGGATTCTTTTTTTTTTTTTTTAAACTTGGAATCCATCGGGATGTTCATTGTGAAAAAAGGCACTTTGCTGGCTTCTTTCAGCAGCATGACTGATTGTGTTTTTATTCTTTTTAAAGTTTGCAGTGCTCCCAGACAAAGCATCATTTGTGTTGCTTTACTTTTCATTTTGTATCTGTCATGTAATGAGAAAAAAGATAACAGAGACACTGCGGTACTCAGTAAGGATAGAAGAAATCCAGCTTGACAATGGAAGGTAGAAAAAACCTTAAAATTGCATGAGGCTGCACAGTGAAGTCCTTTAGGAGTTTCTCATTTCATCTGCTGTCTCTTCCTCTTACTGAACTCTCAGTTCATCTGTTATGACGGTTATGTTAGGAGTTATTGACAAGAGATCACATTTCTACAAATGAACCATTGTCTCCCATTAAACATGCTGACTGTTTCTACTTCATCTAATGAGAAGAATTAACTGTGTGTGTGTGTGTGCGCATGCACGCGTGCACAAGTGCAACAGAATATAATTTTGCCTTAAAAGCCCTAAACATACCAATCAAAATTCTTGTTTTGATTTTTATTTCTTTTTCAAAGTATTATATCGATTTTTTTTAGCTACTCAAAAATATTTTATTGATTTTCTTGAGATGCTGAAATGTAACCCCATACTTTTAGGTGGAGAAAATGGCAAAATGATCTCAGAATAATACAGGATGATGACTCTTTGAAAATGAATAGAAAAATATTCGCTCTCTAGAACCACCAACATTTTCATATGTGCCATATTCACTGTTTAGTTTTTCTTAAATGTGCCTAAGATGTTTCAGCACATTATTCTATTGGCAAATGGCAATTAAACTACAGTTCCCCTACCTTCTTTACCACTTAGAAGTATATTTCTTCGTAACTATGGCACATTTTGGGGGACCCAAGCTTCCAACACTCACAGAAATGTCAAAAGTTGAAGACATTAGCAGAGGTTGTAGATTGGAACAAAAATATGTTTTGAGAATGACTCAAATATAAATTTTCACAAAGTCTGCTGCTTCCGTGTTTTTAGATCTTTTTGTCAGATGTTACTATGGTATACTGAAATATAATTCCAAGCATTTCATAAGTGTCAAAGGTTTTTATTGACAATTACATTAAGTTTATGAAAAGAGTCAATACTTGCAGTGTTGACCCTTCTTTTTCAAGACCTCTGAAATTCACCCTGGCATGCTGTTAATTAATGTCTGGGCCACATCCAGAATGATGGCAGCCCATTCTTGCATAATCAATGCTTGGAGTTTGTCAGAATTTGTGTTTATTTATTTTTTGTTCACCCGGCTCTTGAGAATTTAGGTCTGGGGAGTTTCCTGGCCATGGACCCAAAATTTTCGATGTTTTGTTCCCCAAGCCACTTAGTTATCACTTTTGTCTTATAGAAAGGTGCTCTATCATGCTAGAAATTGCATTGTTCGTCACCAAACCATTCTTGGATGGTTGGGAGAAGTTGCACAGAAATAGTTTGGTTTGATCTATTCAGAGTTTCACAGGCTGTGAGTTTGTCTGCTTCCTCTGCCTCTAGAAGAAGCTTATAAAGCTTAGGAAGGAAAATTCAAGTAACCAGCCTGAATATTGATCAGGGCCTAGACGATCCCCGGGGAGATGTACCCAGGTGGCAGTTGAAAAAATAGTCTGAAGCCCTGGAGAGATGGTCTTTCCCCAAGAAGGAGAGTTCTCAGCCTTGGGGGGAGGGGGGGAGTTTGTTGCCCCTTAGGCAGCTAAAGGACTGGGTTGCTGTTCTACAAGGTTTCAGGAGCTACAATGCTAGGACACAGAAGAAGCCTGGATATGACTTCAAGCTTTCTTCAAGGGATTTGGTTTGGAATAGGGTTGTTTCTCTCACACCATAGTTACATGTTATATACTGTAGTTACATAGTTTGGTTGAAAAAAGACACAAGTCCATCTAGTTCAACCAAGAAAAAAAATAATACAATCCCATATACACAATCCTATACCACAGTTGATCCAGAGGAAGGCGAAAAACCCCAGCAAAGCATGATCCAATTTGCTATAGTAGGGGAAAAAATTCCTTCCTCATCCCCCAAGAGGAAATTGGATTTTCCCTGGATCAACTTTACCTATAAATGCTAGTACCCAGTTATATTATGTACATTTAGGAAAGAATCCAGGCCTTTTTTAAAGCAATCTACTGAGCTTGCCAGAACCACCTCTGGAGGGAGTCTATTCCACATTTTCACAGCTCTTACTGTGAAGAAACCTTTCCGTATTTGCAGATGAAATCGTTTTTCCTCTAGACATAAAGAGTGCCCCCTTGTCCTCTGTGATGATGGATGAGCTTGTCGAAGAGCGAACATTATGGGGAGTTTGCGGAAAATTTGAGTGCCGTAGAACACCCCATAATGCAGGGTGCCTTTGGCCAATCAAGGCTCAGGGGGACTAAGTCCACACCCCACACTATATAAGGCTGCTTACACGGTGGCCGAGTGTAGTGTTCTTGGCATGGACAGAGAGATAGCTTGATTTCGATTAAGCAGGCAGGTTATTCAGTTACACTATATGGTTATATAGTGCTAAGCCCACTTACTGCGACAAAGTACCCCCGAATTAGTGGGTCCTACACTAGTAATAGAATGAAAGATCCTGTGTCTCAACCATGGGAGCCAAACTCCTCTATGTGGGAGAACTGAAAGGATTCCTCCTATACACTGGTGGCCACTAAATAAGAGGTAATGAAGAGGGGGAGGGGTGCTCTAACCCAAAAAAAAAACCTGGTCAGGGCTTATTACAACATACAAAAACATATTTGGGAAGCACTCACCAATGCGTTTAAATTCAAGATGGTGCTGCCATAAGACCAACAAGCAATAGCGAACATATTACAGCGCACACATTCAAGAATGACGTTTCCTGCAGGGCTAGTTAAAAACACCTGAACATATTCAAAAAATACGGGGGTTTGGTCACACTATATGGTTATATATTCTTCCCAAATATGTTTTTGTATGTTGTAATAAGCCCTGACCAGGTTTTTTTTTTTTGGGTTAGAGCACCCCTCCCCCTCTTCATTACCTCTTATTTAGTGGCCACCAGTGTATAGTGTAGGACCCACTAATTCCGGGGAACTTTGTCGCAGTAAGTGGGCTTAGCACTATATAACCATATAGTGTGACCAAACCCCCGTATTTTTTGAATATGTTCAGGTGTTTTTAACTAGCCCTGCAGGAAACGTCATTCTTGAATGTGTGCGCTGTAATATGTTCGCTATTGCTTGTTGGTCTTATGGCAGCACCATCTTGAATTTAAACGCATTGGTGAGTGCTTCCCAAATATGTTTTTGTATGTTGTAATAAGCCCTGACCAGGTTTTTTTTTTTTTGGGTTAGAGCACCCCTCCCCCTCTTCATTACCTCTTATTTAGTGGCCACCAGTGTATAGGAGGAATCCTTTCAGTTCTCCCACATAGAGGAGTTTGGCTCCCATGGTTGAGACACAGGATCTTTCATTCTATTACTAGTGTAGGACCCACTAATTCGGGGTACTTTGTCGCAGTAAGTGGGCTTAGCACTATATAACCATATAGTGTGACCAAACCCCCGTATTTTTGGAATATGTTCAGGTGTTTTTAACTAGCCCTGCAGGAAACGTCATTCTTGAATGTGTGCACTGTAATATGTTCGCTATTGCTTGTTGGTCTTATGGCAGCACCATCTTGACTTTAAACGCATTGGTGAGTGCTTCCCAAATATGTTTTTGTATGTTGTAATAAGCCCTGACCAGGTTTTTTTTTTTGGGTTAGAGCACCCCTCCCCCTCTTCATTACCTCTTATTTAGTGGCCACCAGTGTATAGGAGGAATCCTTTCAGTTCTCCCACATAGAGGAGTTTGGCTCCCATGGTTGAGACACAGGATCTTTCATTCTATTACTAGTGTAGGACCCACTAATTCGGGGTACTTTGTCGCAGTAAGTGGGCTTAGCACTATATAACCATATAGTGTGACCAAACCCCCGTATTTTTTGAATATGTTCAGGTGTTTTTAACTAGCCCTGCAGGAAACGTCATTCTTGAATGTGTGCGCTGTAATATGTTCGCTATTGCTTGTTGGTCTTATGGCAGCACCATCTTGAATTTAAACGCATTGGTGAGTGCTTCCCAAATATGTTTTTGTAGGTTATTCAGTTAGGGGCGGTGTATTTGAGATTATATATATATATATATACTCTGCATTTAACAATTTAACATAGACTATATATTCAGTGTTTACTCGATATTCAGTCAGTGCAGGCAGTGTGTGTGCGTATATATATATATATATATATATATATTATATATATACTCTACATTCAGTGTAGCCTATATCTACAGTGCATTCTGTGGTGTACTGTTTCTAATACACTTCAGGCGGTGTATGTATTGTAACCTGGGAGACAGGTAGCAGGTACAAAGCTCCCTGGGATGAGCTGTTTAGTTAGGCACAGATACCAAATCCACTTGAGGTAGTGAAAACAGTGCTGGGTTTATTTAATTTAAATACAAGTCCATACACAGGTGCTGCACAGTCTTCCAGAAAACACATCAAAACAGAAATAACCAAACAAAAGTCCTAGCCGTGTCTCGGCTCTAACTATAACATACACCGTCTCTAACTATCAGGCTGAGCAAGCCTACCGCTTGTCAGTTTTCTGTAAAGCGTTTTAAAGGGTTTTACCAACCCTTTGGCTCCTCACAAACCATCCCTGTTTTTGTGTCCCAGGCAGAGAGCAAAGGCTGTTTGCTCAGGTGAGCTTAAATTAGCCTGGAGAGGAGGACTAAGATCCGAACTGGATCATGTCTCAGAGACCTCTGAATGTGTATGAGAGGAGCCTGGGAGATGTATAAACCCCGAACAGGACTTCTCCTGGCTCTCTCTGGGACGCTCTGCTACAGTATGTGTATATATATATATATATATATATATGTATATATAAACACACATGGGCTGATCTACTAAGATGAATGCGCTGCGCCTGTTCAGACCTTAATTGGTGCGCCAGATAAATTATTAATTGAGCGTATGAACCGGCGCACACATAAGCACAACCACATAATATGCCGACACACCGCGATAATAATATGCCATTGATAATAGCGCACGCCGTTATTATTAACAGTCCATTCACACAGGGGCAACACTTGGGGCGACTTACAACACGACTTGGGGCGACTTACAACACGACTTTAAGTCGCCCCCCAGGCCAGGCGACTTTAATTTTAAAAAAACGTCATGGGTTCCCCTCCAAGAGCATACCAGGCCTTTTAGGTCTGGATATTAAGGGGAACCCCGCGCCAAAAAAAATGGCGTGGGGGTCCCCCTCAAAATCTATACCAGGCCCTTCAGGTCTGGTATGGATTTTAAGGGGAACCCTGCTCCAAAAAAAATTAAAAAATGGCTGGGGGTCCCCCTCAAAATCCATACCAGACCCTTATCTAAGAAACGCAACATGGCAGGCCGCAGGAAAAGAGGGGGGATGAGAGAGTGGAGGATCGGAGAAAGAAGAAGATGGAGGAAGAAGAAGATGGAGGAAGAAACCAAAGGATGAAGGAAAGAAGAAGGAAGAAGATGGAAAGAAGAAGACTTTAATAAAGGAATTGTCAAAAAGTGTACCTTTGTACCCCATTACCATTTCACATGGGGGCGGGATCTCGGGGTCCCCTTGTTAAAGGGGGCTTCCAGATTCCGATAAGCCCCCCATTCGCAGACCCCCACAACCACCGGCCAGGGTTGTGAGGATGAGGCCCTTGTCCTCATCAACATGGGGACAAGGTGCTTTGGGGGGACCCCAAAGCACCCTCCCAATGTTGAGGGCACGTGGCCTGGTACGGTTCAGGAGGGGGGGCTCTCTCACCCCCCTCTTTTCCTGCGGCCTGCCAGGTTGCGTGCTCGGATAAGGGTCTGGTATGGATTTTGAGGGGGACCCTCATGCCATTTTTTTTTGACGCTTAATATCCATACTGGAATTTTGGGGGACCCCCACGCATTTTTTTTTTTTTTTTAATTTTTTTTCTTAATGCTAACATGACCTGTGTGTAAATAGCCTTAAAAAAAACATAGAAGTGAACCAGCGTAAAAAAAAAAAGTCGAGTTGAGAGGTGCGCCCATTCAACTTATGCAAATGCATTTATGTGGCTTGACATTTACTAAGATTTTGCCGGCGCAGTGAACCAAAGCACTTGAACACGCGCAAATGCTGCTTACACATGCGCAGTGCAATAATTGACCTCACGCAGTTCTAAGTGTACTTGCCGGCGCAGCATGCTTGTTCAGAGAAAGTTACTTTCTCATTCTATTTTGGGCATATTTGTTACTTGGACAGCTATACCTATACTTCCTCACATCACCCCACATCACCCCTATAATATTGGCAATTCCAGCTTCTTTTAATCCTGAGTTGAAGATGCCGTGCGCCATGTCTATAGCGGCGCACCGATCGCCGCCTCCCGTGCACCGGCAAGATAATAGTAAGTGTGAATTGAGTGTGGGTGTCCTTTGCGCTGGTATATGAACTAGATACTAAAATAGATGAATAAATATAAATAATAAATAGAAGTGATCTAAAATGTGAGCGTTCTGATGCTAAAAATGGAACAAGTCCTAAAACAAGCTGCAAAAACTAAGAGTAAACGCTGACCCGTGAATCAAAAATGAACAGGTAAACCCCTTGGAGCAGAGAGGTCCCATCAGAAGTTCTGGAAACACAGACATCCCGCCAGGTGAGCCATTACTGCAGGATTGCGGTACACCCTGTATACCTTCAAGTGGAGGGCTATTTCTGGTGACACGGCTGTGGGGAAGTGGAGATTCGGATTGGGGACCGCCTTGCTTTGAGACAGATTGTACTGGGAACCATCCGGGGGATTGGAGAGCTGGAGACTGCCACAGTTGTTCCTGTAGATGCCCAGTTTGACCTTAAGAGAGGTGAGAGGCTAGAGAGCACCATTGATGAGCAGGCCCTCACTACCCAGCACCCCTCACGTTTGGAGAAAGGAAGAACCTTTTACATATCTGTGTTATAGAGACTAATAGAGCTTTTCTTATGGGTGTCACTTCTATCACACTATCTCTTGTATGAACCACCTAACGGACTCGTTATATACCCACTGATTGATTGATTTATTGATCCATGCATCTTTTTTATGGTTTTTATATGTGATTGGAGATCTAGTGTTTTTTACCATATCTACCCACTTTTATGATTTGTAATATTGACTGTATATATATTAAGTGTTTATCTATTATTTATTGTCCATTGTATGCATATTTATGATTGATTCACCGCACTTAGTGTAATATCAGCCTCTGAGTCACGATCTAGTGACCACTGATTGGTTTTATTACACATTTATACAGCACTTTAATGTTTGATGCATTTATAGAGCACTTTAATATTTGATGCACTTTAGCGCAAAAACACTGTCTATTCAGTAAATGTGAATTTGCGCTGTGTTACAGGCACAAATGTTTTGTAAATACGAAAATGTCCGTTGCGCATCCCCCTGTGCGCAAACTGTTCACAACTCATGACGCAAACCGTTCGGAAATCAGCCCCACAGTCTTGTGTGTGTGTGTGTGTGTGTGTATATATATATATATATATATATATATATATATATATATATATGCTCTGCATCCAGTGAAGCCTATATCTACAGTGCATTCTGTGGTGTACTGTTTCTAATACACTTCAGTCGATGTACACAGTATCTAATACAGTGTGTACAGTTTCTACTACACTTCTGGTGGTGTACACAGTATAGCCATTCTACAGTTTCTAATACAGTGCAGGTGGTGTACACAGTATCTAATACAGTGTGTCATAAATCAGATGTGACCAGAACTGTGTGACTGCGACAGAGTGAACCAGACATAAATAGGTGAAAGTAAGTTTATTAAAGTAAATGCATATAAATGTGAACACACTACCAATACAAACTGAGTGAACAAACCAAACAACCAAACAGTGACAATAACCATTCAGCACATGTAGCAAAATGGAGTACCAGAATCGTAGTCAAGCCAGGCCAGGGTCATAAACAGGAGATCAGTAGGTGGGGGGCCAGGAGTAAACAGACAGGGAACAAGTTGGAGGGATCAGACTGCAGGGCAGGGATCCAGGGATACAGGAAACAGATATACAGGATACAGGATACAGGATACAGGAATCAGGGTTCAGGTTCACAGGAAACCAGGCTGCAGGTCAGGGCACAAGGACAATACCAAGATAAGGTGAGTCCACTTGCCGAGTATTTATACTACAGCTGCTATCAAAGTCATGTGATGCTTGTTTGCAGAAGGTAATACCTGCTCCACACTGCCAGGATCCCTCCACTGGTGGACACCAGTACTGCGGCCCAAAGATGACAAAATACCAGCAGGGAAAAGCTCTTCTGACAGCTCCGAACTGCCAGGAGACACCTGCTGGTGGACCTCAGTACTGCACACGAAATGATCAATATTACCAGCGGAGGGAACCTTTCCTGACACAGTGTTTACAGTTTCTACACTTACTTACACTTCTGCAGCCGTAGTACAGTTTCTACTACTTTTCTGGTGGTGTACACAGTATCTAATACAGTGTGTACAGTTTATACTACTTTTCTGGTGGTGTACACAGTATCTAATACAGTGTGTACAGTTTCTACTACACTTCTGGTGATGTACACAATACAGTGCCGCTGTAGTACAGTTTCTAATACAGTGCAGGCGGTGTACACAGTATCTAATACAGTGTGTACAGTTTCTACTACACAGTACACAATACAGTGCAGCCGTAGTACAGTTTCTAGTACTTTTCTGGTGGTGTACACAGTATCTAATACAGTGTGTACAGTTTCTACCACACTTCTGGTGTCGTTACACAGTACGCAATACATTGCAGCTATAGTACAGTTTCTAATAAAGTGCAGGCGGTGTACAGAGTATCTAATACAGTGTGTACAGTTTCTACTACATTTCTGGTGGTGTACACAGTACACAATACAGTGCAGCTGTAGTACAGTTTCTACTACTTTTTTGGTGGTGTACACCGTATCTAATAAAGTATGTACAGTTTCTACTACACTTCTGGTGGTGTACACAGTGCACAATACAGTGCTGCCGCTGTAAATTTGCTAATACAGTGCAGGCGGTGTACATAGTATCTAATAGAGTGTGTACAGTTTCTAATACACTTCAGGCGGTGTACACAGTATCTAATACAGTGAAGTGTGGTGTTGCAAAACAAAAAATACATCATGTCCGGAAGGCCACCTATGAGAGGCAGATGCTCACAGGCCACTAAAAGAGGGCAAGCAGTCTCTGTGTCTACAGTCAACAGTGGTGGTCATGGACATGGTGCATCCTCTGCAGGTGGCCGTGGGGCATGCTTGTCCTTTTTTCTGCTGTTGGCCCTGTTATTGAGCCAGAACATGCAGAAGAGTTGGTGGAGGGGATAACAAAGCCGTCCTCATCCTCTGTCACCCAGGCTAAGAGTAGTTTGCCTTCCAACGCAGCTGCCAAAGCGGCCTATTCCACTGGCTCCTTTTCCACAGTCACTCCCTCAGCAGCCCCACCATCACACATGAAGGAGTCCCCAGAATTATTCAACCACAGTGTCAGGTACATGCTGCTGGAGGATGAAGGTATAGCAATAGGTGTACTTGCAGCAAATCTGCTAGCAGTACACCACCATCTGATTTTAGCAGGCAAATTTCCCTACCCTAGTTGCTGAACCGTAAAAAGAAATTTGGTCCCAGCCATCCACATGCTCAGCGTCTAAATGCTAGCTTGGCCAAATTGCTAGCACTGCAACTTCTGCATTTTCAGCTGGTAGACTCTGCCCCTTTCGTGAATTTGTGGAATGTGCTGTACCTCAGTGGCAGGTTCCAAAATGCCATTTCTTTTCACAGAAGGCCATTCCGGCTCTCTACCGGCACGTGGAAGGCAATGTTTTGGCCTTGTTGGACAGGGCAGTCAGCAGTAGGGATGAGCCGAACACCCCCGGGTTCGGTTCGCACCAGAACCTTCGAACCGACCGAAAGTTCGCGCAAATTTTCGAACCCTATACGTTATAATGGACGCGAACGTTCGAAATCAAAAGTGCTAATTACAACGGCCAATATGCATGTTAATGTCATAAAACAGGTTTGGGGACCCGGGTCCTGCCCCAGGGGACATATATCAATGCAAAAAGAACTTTTAAAAACTAACGTTTTTTCGGGAGCAGTCATTTTAATGATGCATAAAGTGAAAAAAAAAATGTGAAATTTTCCTTTAAATATGGTACCTGGGGGGTGTCTAAAGTATGCCTGTGAAGTGGCATGTGTTTCCCGTGTTTAGAACTGTCCTTGCACAAAATGACATTTGTAAAGGAAAAAAAGAAGCCATTTTAAAACCACTTGCGGCTTTAGGTTTGTTCTTAAGTAGAATCTGAACAGGTACATTATGAAGTGTAGCTCCATCCCAAAAAAATCTATTTTTAAGCTTTTTGGAGAACATAGGGAGGGGTTATCACCCCTGTAACATTTGCTGTCTTTGCACATCTGTTCAGAACATGTCACCTCACTTTCCGTCCCAATGACAAATGTTTTTGGAAAAAGTGGGGTTTTAATTGAAACAAGGATTGGTGATAAAGTATCAGTAGAGAGGAGATACCTTTTTCCCAAATTAAATCTAACAGGATAGAATTTCCCTTCCTAGGGGTAGATTTCCTCTCACTTCCTGTTTTCTCTTTCCATTTGCAAGTAGGAGTCGTTTGTAAGTTGGATGTTTGAAAGTAGGGGCCTGGCGTATATACTCTGCAGAAATTTGCCCTATTAGATGTTGGTGTAGCCACAAGACTGGTGGGCACAGGAATGGGCCCTGCTGTGAGTTAATAGATCAAGATTTGTAATTGCATGCACCTGTTGAACAGGGCAGAAAAATTGGGGGTGGTGGTGGACGGTGTTGCCACAAGACTGTAAGCTCTCACAGTTACTCTTGGTGGGCGCAGGAATGGGCCCTACTGTGAGTTATTAGATCAAGATTTGTAATTGCAAGCACCTGATGAACAGGGCAGAAAAATTGGGCCTTTGGCGGTGGTGGTGGACGGTGTTGCCACAAGACTGTAAGCTCTCACAGTTACTCTTGGTGGGCGCAAGAATGGGCCCTGCTGTGAGTTATTAGATCAAGATTTGTAATTGCAAGCACCTGATGAACAGGGCAGAAAAATTGGGCCTTTGGCGGTGGTGGTGGACGGTGTTGCCACAAGACTGTAAGCTCTCACAGTTACTCTTGGTGGGCGCAAGAATGGGCCCTGCTGTGAGTTATTAGATCAAGATTTGTAATTGCAAGCACCTGATGAACAGGGCAGAAAAATTGGGCCTTTGGCGGTGGTGGTGGACGGTGTTGCCACAAGACTGTAAGCTCTCACAGTTACTCTTGGTGGGCGCAAGAATGGGCCCTGCTGTGAGTTATTAGATCAAGATTTGTAATTGCAAGCACCTGATGAACAGGGCAGAAAAATTGGGCCTTTGGCGGTGGTGGTGGACGGTGTTGCCACAAGACTGTAAGCTCTCACAGTTACTCTTGGTGGGCGCAGGAATGGGCCCTGCTGTGTGTTATTAGATCAAGATTTGTAATTGCAAGCACCTGATGAACTGGGCAGAAAAATTGGGCCTTTGGCGGTGGTGGTGGACGGTGTTGCCACAAGACTGTAGGCCCTCATAGTTACTCTTGGTGGGCGCAGGAATGGGCCCTGCTGTGAACTATTAGATCAAGATTTGTAATTACCCGCCCCTGTTAAACAGGGGCTGAAAAATTGTGCCTTAGGCACTGGTGCTGGTGCCACAACACTGCAACCCCTCACAGATACTGTACTTGGAGCACAGCAGTCACACGTGTTGCGAAGCATTTTTTTCAAAAATTGTAATTACCCGCCCCTGTTAAACAGGGGCTGAAAAATTGTGCCTTAGGCACTGGTGCTGGTGCCACAACACTGCAACCCCTCACAGATACTGTACTTGGAGCACAGCAGTCACACGTGTTGCGAAGCATTTTTTTTAAAAAATTGTAATTACCCGCCCCTGTTAAACAGGGGCTGAAAAATTGTGCCTTAGGCACTGGTGCTGGTGCCACAACACTGCAACCCCTCACAGATACTGTACTTGGAGCACAGCAGTCACACGTGTTGCGAAGCATTTTTTTATAAAAATTGTATGTACACGCCCCTGTTAAACAGGGGCTGAAAAATTGTGCCTTAGGCACTGGTGTGGTGGCATGGATCATTGAGGAGGAGGAAGAGGATAGTCAGTGAACATAAGAGGACAGTCACTCAGCATCAGCATAGGCAGTCTTGAAGGGATGTGATATTAAAAATTATTCGGTTATATCCGCCTCAGGTGCCTGGTAGCTGGTGGTGATCCAAGACTGATTCATTTTGATGAAGGTCAGTCGATCAACCGAGGCGGTGGACAGGCGCACCCTATGATCGGTGACAAATCCTCCAGCAGCACTGAATGTGCGTTCGGAAAGAACGCTGGAGGCAGGACAGGCCAGTAGCTCAATTGCATACTGTGCAAGCTCTGGCCAGTGATCCATCCTCAGGACCCAGTAAGCCAGAGGATTTTCGGTGGGAAAGGTGTCCAAGTCTGACCTTGCCCCAAGGTATTCCTGCACCATGTATATCAGACGCTGGCGATGGTTGCTGGAACCGATCATACCTTGGGGCTGCGGACTAAAAAATTGTCTGAACGCATCGGTCAGACGTCCACCTTCCCCACCGCTCCTTCTGCTACTGACCGAAGCCTCAGCAACTCGTCGCCCAGGACCAGGAGTTTGTAGCCTCCCAGTTTCTGGGAACGCGTTGCACAGACCTTTCTGCAAGGCCTCCCTGAGATGTCTCATCCTCTGCTCCCTCTGCGACGGCAAGATAAGGTCCGCAACCTTACCCTTGTACCGCGGATCAAGGAGAGTGGCCAGCCAGTAATGGTCCCTCTCCTTGATCCGAAGAACACGAGGATCCTTCCGCAGGCTTTGCAGGATCAGGGAGGCCATGCAGCGTAGGTTAGCTGAGGCATTCGGTCCGGAGTCTTCTGGGTCACTGAGGATGACATGATCGCCAGCCACCTCCTCCCAGCCACGTACAAGTCCACTGGTTTGTTGGGACTGTACATCATCCCTAAAAGACTGCTGCTGCTGATGCTGAGTGCCAGGCTCCACCTCCATGCTCACACAATCCTCCTCCTCCTCCTCCTCCTCCTCCTCCTCATCCTCTTCCTGTGTGATGGGTGGGACAGAAGGAACACTGTCCGGATAAAGGGGGCCTTGAGAGGCAAGGAAGTCCTCCTCTTCCTGCCTCTGTTCTGCCTCAAGTGCCCTGTCCATTATCCCACGCAGCGTATGCTCCAACAGGTGGACAAGAGGGACAGTGTCACTGATGCATGCACTGTCACTGCTCACCATCCTCGTGGCCTCCTCAAATGGTGAGAGGACAGTGCATGCATCCCTGATCATGCTCCACTGACGTGGGGAAAAAAAACCAAGCTCCCCTGACCCTGTCCTGGTGCCATAGTCGCAAAGGTACTCATTGATGGCCCTCTGCTGCGTGTGCAGTCGCTGCAGCATGGCCAACGTTGAGTTCCACCTGGTGGGCATGTCACATATTAGGCGGTTCTTGGGCAGGTTCAGCTCCTTTTGCAGCTCAGTCAGCCGAGCACTGGCATTATAAGATCGGCGGAAATGCACACAGACTTTCCTGGCCTGCCTCAGGACATCCTGTAAGCCTGGGAACCTGCCCAAGAACCGCTGCACCACCAGGTTGAGGACGTGAGCCATGCAGGGCACATGGGTGAGCTGCCCCTGTCGCAGGGCGGAGAGGAGGTTGGTGCCATTGTCAGAAACGACCATTCCTGGCTTAAGCTGACGTGGCGTCAACCACCTCTCGGCCTGCCCCTGCAGAGCTGCCAGAACCTCTGGCCCAGTGTGGCTCCTGTCCCCCAAACACACCAGCGCAAGCACGGCATGGCATCTTTTTGCCTGCGTACTTGCGTAGCCCCTTGTACGCCTACGGAGCACCGCTGGTTCCAAGGACAGAGCACTGGAGGAAGAAGAAGAGGAGGGGGGTGGAGGAGAGAGGTGTGTCACAACCAGTAGCAGTAGTAGCGTTTTGGAGGCGTGGTGGCGGAACAACCTCCAACACTACTGCACCTTGTCCTGCATCCCTCCCAGCTGCCAATAGAGTGACCCAATGGGCCGTGAAAGAAAGGTACCGTCCCTGTCCATGCCTGCTGGACCATGAGTCAGCGGTAATATGCACCTTACTGCTGACCGCCCTGTCCAGCGAGGCATGGACATTGCCCTCCACATGCCGGTAGAGAGACGGAATCGCCTTCCGTGAGAAAAAGTGGCGTTTGGGAACCTGCCACTGAGGAACCGCACATTGAACAAACTCACGGAAGGGGGCCGAGTCTACCAACTGAAAAGGCAGCAGTTGAAGTGCTAGCAATTTAGCCAGGCTAGCATTCAACCGCTGGGCATGTGGATGGCTGGGAGTGTACTTCTTTCTACAGTCCAGCAGCTGGGGCAGGGAAATTTGCCTGCTGCAATCGGACGTCGGTGTACTGCAAGTACTTGGTTGTGACACACCTAATTCTACACCTTCAGTCCTCTCAGAGCAGCTTTCAGAGAGGACTGAAGGTGTAGTGGGGATGGAGATCCCAGCTGAGGAGGAGCAAGGAGAGGTCCGCTTAGTTCTTTGGTGTGGGTCTTTTATGTGTGCCTGCCAACGAGCTGCATGGCAGGTCGCCATATGTCTGGTCATGCTTGTGGTGCCCAAGCGGCTGATGTTTTGGCCACGCGAGATACGCTTGAGACAAATATTGCAAATAGCAGTGGTGCGATCTGATGCACTCGTCTCAAAAAAGGCCCACACCAAAGAACTTTTCTGATAACGTGCAGAGGCAGCGCCCTGCACAGGCGGAGCTCTGCGGTGTTGTACAGTTGCTGTGCTGGCCTCTACCTGGCCTCCAGGGGGCATCCTGCCTCGTTGGACATGTGACGCCGCATCCTCCTCCTCCTCGTCCTCCTCCTCATCCTCTCTCCCTTCAGGCACCCACGTGGAGTCAGTGACCTCATCATCCCCTCCCTCTTCACCACTAGAGCAAACCTGGCAGTAAGCTGCAGCTGGTGGAACAGTACTGCCAGATTCCTCAAGCTGGGTATCATCATCCGAGCCTTCGAATCGTTGGGCATCCTCCTGGAGCATGTACCCAACACTGTGCTCAAAGAGTTCGGGGGACTCCTCAGGAGGACATGGTGGGTCTAGGGAAGGGGTGGCTGATGATGCTCTGCCAGTACCCTGAGCCTGGGTGAGAGAGGATGAGGAGGATGAGGAGGATGAGGAGGGCTTGGTCATCCATTCTACCAAGCCTTCAGCATGATGCGGCTCCACATGTCCAGCTGCTGAAAACAAAGACGCGCGTGTCCCATGGCCACGTGCTGATGACGATGCACGACCACGTCCACGGCCACGGCCACGTCCACTAGAAACAGAGCCTGCCTGCCCTGTGTTCTTGGCTCTGCACGCTCTGCCTCCCCTTGGCGGTCTTCCAGCCATTGTAGTCGGTAGTCCTGTGGGTGCTGCTGAGAAGAATATATAGGAGCTCTGTGTGATGCCACTAACACACTAGAAGTCCTATGGGTGCTTCTGCAAAGAAAATAGAGGAGCTCTGTGTGATGCCACTAACACACTAGAAGTCCTATGGGTGCTGCTGAGAAGAAAATATAGGAGCTCTGTGTGATGCCACTAACACACTAGAAGTCCTATGGGTGCTTCTGCAAAGAAAATAGAGGAGCTCTGTGTGATGCCACTAACACACTAGAAGTCCTGTGGGTGCTTCTGCAAAGAAAATAGAGGAGCTCTGTGTGATGCCACTAACACACTAGAAGTCCTGTGGGTGCTGCTGAGAAGAAAATATAGGAGCTCTGTGTGATGCCACTAACACACTAGAAGTCCTATGGGTGCTTCTGCAAAGAAAATAGAGGAGCTCTGTGTGATGCCACTAACACACTAGAAGTCCTATGGGTGCTTCTGCAAAGAAAATAGAGGAGCTCTGTGTGATGCCACTAACACACTAGAAGTGTGCTGCTGAGAAGAAAATATAGGAGCTCTGTGTGATGCCACTAACACACTAGAAGTCCTGTGGGTGCTTCTGCAAAGAAAATAGAGGAGCTCTGTGTGATGCCACTAACACACTAGAAGTCCTGTGGGTGCTTCTGCAAAGAAAATAGAGGAGCTCTGTGTGATGCCACTAACACACTAGAAGTCCTGTGGGTGCTGCTGAGAAGAAAATATAGGAGCTCTGTGTGATGCCACTAACACACTAGAAGTCCTATGGGTGCTTCTGCAAAGAAAATAGAGGAGCTCTGTGTGATGCCACTAACACACTAGAAGTCCTGTGGGTGCTGCTGAGAAGAAAATAGAGGAGCTCTGTGTGATGCCACTAACACACTAGAAGTCCTATAGGTGCTTCTGGGAAGAAAATATAGGTCTGTGTGATGGGACTAACACACTTCAAGTCCTATAGGTGCTTCTGGGAACAAAATATAGGATCTCTGTGTGATGGGACTAACACACTTCAAGTCCTATGGGTGCTTCTGGGAAGAAAATATAGGTCTGTGTGATGGGACTAACACACTTCAAGTCCTATAGGTGCTTCTGGGAACAAAATATATGATCTCTGTGTGATGGGACTAACACACTTCAAGTCCTATGGGTGCTTCTGGGAACAAAATATATGATCTCTGTGTGATGGGACTAACACACTTCAAGTCCTATAGGTGCTTCTGGGAACAAAATATATGATCTCTGTGTGATGGAACTAACACACTTCAAGTCCTATAGGTGCTTCTGGGAACAAAATATATGATCTCTGTGTGATGGGACTAACACACTTCAAGTCCTATAGGTGCTTCTGGGAACAAAATATATGATCTCTGTGTGATGGGACTAACACACTTCAAGTCCTATAGGTGCTTCTGGGAACAAAATATATGATCTCTGTGTGATGGGACTAACACACTTCAAGTCCTATAAGTGCTTCTGGGAACAAAAATATATGATCTCTGTGTGATGGGACTAACACACTTCAAGTCCTATAGGTGTGCTTCTGGGAAAAAATATATGATCTCTGTGTGATGGGACTAACACACTTCAAGTCCTATAGGTGCTTCTGGGAACAAAATATATAGGATCTCTGTGTGATGGGACTAACACACTTCAAGTCCTATGGGTGCTTCTGGGAAGAAAATAAACTAACACACTTCAAGTCCTATAGGTGCCTCTGGGAAGAAAATATAGGTCTGTGTGATGGGACTAACACACTTCAAGTCCTATAGGTGCTTCTGGGAACAAAATATATGATCTCTGTGTGATGGGACTAACACACTTCAAGTCCTATAGGTGCTTCTGGGAACAAAATATAGGATCTCTGTGTGATGGGACTAACACACTTCAAGTCCTATGGGTGCTTCTGGGAAGAAAATATAGGTCTGTGTGATGGGACTAACACACTTCAAGTCCTATAGGTGCTTCTGGGAACAAAATATATGATCTCTGTGTGATGGGACTAACACACTTCAAGTCCTATGGGTGCTTCTGGGAACAAAATATATGATCTCTGTGTGATGGGACTAACACACTTCAAGTCCTATAGGTGCTTCTGGGAACAAAATATATGATCTCTGTGTGATGGGACTAACACACTTCAAGTCCTATAGGTGCTTCTGGGAACAAAATATATGATCTCTGTGTGATGGGACTAACACACTTCAAGTCCTATAGGTGCTTCTGGAAACAAAATATATGATCTCTGTGTGATGGGACTAACACACTTCAAGTCCTATAGGTGCTTCTGGGAACAAAATATATGATCTCTGTGTGATGGGACTAACACACTTCAAGTCCTATAGGTGCTTCTGGGAACAAAATATATGATCTCTGTGTGATGGGACTAACACACTTCAAGTCCTATAGGTGCTTCTGGGAACAAAATATATGATCTCTGTGTGATGGGACTAACACACTTCAAGTCCTATAGGTTCCTCTGGGAAGAAAATATAGGTCTGTGTGATGGGACTAACACACTTCAAGTCCTATAGGTGCTTCTGGGAACAAAATATATGATCTCTGTGTGATGGGACTAACACACTTCAGGTCCTATAGGTGCTTCTGGGAACAAAATATATGATCTCTGTGTGATGGGACTAACACACTTCAAGTCCTATAGGTGCTTCTGGGAACAAAATATATGATCTCTGTGTGATGGGACTAACACACTTCAAGTCCTACAGGTGCTTCTGGGAACAAAATATATGATCTCTGTGTGATGGGACTAACACACTTCAAGTCCTATAGGTGCTTCTGGGAACAAAATATAGGTCTGTGTGATGTGACTAACACACTTCAAGTCCTATAGGTGCTTCTGGGAACAAAATATATGATCTATGTGTGATGGGACTAACACACTTCAAGTCCTATAGGTGCTTCTGGGAAGAAAATATAGGTCTGTGTGATGGGACTAACACACTTCAAGTCCTATAGGTGCTTCTGGGAACAAAATATATGATCTCTGTGTGATGGGACTAACACACTTCAAGTCCTATAGGTGCTTCTGGGAAGAAAATATAGGTCTGTGTGATGGGACTAACACACTTCAAGTCCTATAGGTGCTTCTGGGAACAAAATATATGATCTCTGTGTGATGGGACTAACACACTTCAAGTCCTATAGGTGCTTCTGGGAACAAAATATATGATCTCTGTGTGATGGGACTAACACACTTCAAGTCCTATAGGTGCTTCTGGGAACAAAATATATGATCTCTGTGTGATGGGACTAACACACTTCAAGTCCTATAGGTGCTTCTGGGAAGAAAATATAGGTCTGTGTGATGGGACTAACACACTTCAATTCCTATAGGTGCTTCTGGGAACAAAATATAGGATCTCTGTGTGATGGGACTAACACACTTCAAGTCCTATGGGTGCTTCTGGGAAGAAAATGTAGGTCTGTGTGATGGGACTAACACACTTCAAGTCCTATAGGTGCTTCTGGGAACAAAATATATGATCTCTGTGTGATGGGACTAACACACTTCAAGTCCTATAGGTGCTTCTGGGAACAAAATATATGATCTCTGTGTGATGGGACTAACACACTTCAAGTCCTATAGGTGCTTCTGGGAACAAAATATATGATCTCTGTGTGATGGGACTAACACACTTCAAGTCCTATAGGTGCTTCTGGGAAGAAAATATAGGTCTGTGTGATGGGACTAACACACTTCAAGTCCTATAGGTGCTTCTGGGAACAAAATATATGATCTCTGTGTGATGGGACTAACACACTTCAAGTCCTATAGGTGCTTCTGGGAAGAAAATATAGGAGCTCTGCCTGCCTGCCACGAACACACTACAAGTCCTATAGGTGCTTCTGGGAAGAAAATATAGGAGCTCTGCCTGCCTGCCAGGAACACACTACAAGTCCTATAGGTGCTTCTGGGAACAAAATATAGGAGCTCTGCCTGCCTGCCACGAACACACTACAAGTCCTATAGGTGCTTCTGGGAACAAAATATAGGAGCTCTGCCTGCCTGCCACGAACACACTACAAGTCCTATAGGTGCTTCTGGGAACAAAATATAGGAGCTCTGCCTGCCTGCCACGAACACACTACAAGTCCTATAGGTGCTTCTGGGAACAAAATATAGGAGCTCTGCCTGCCTGCCACGAACACACTACAAGCCCCTCTTTCTAAATCAATCTTTGTAAATGAATCTATCTAACTCAATCTCTCTAAGTAAATCTCTCTAACTAACTAAATCCAGCAGAGTGTCACAGATCTATCCTGCTCTATCTACGCCGGAACAGCATGTGACCGGCGCAGACGGCGTGGCGGCCTTTTATAGGGGGGCGTGTACTAAAGCCCCTGAGCTGTAATTGGCTACAGGCGTCCTGCCTGTAGCCAATTATGGCTCTTCGAGTTTCCGGGGCTGTGATTGGCCAAGCATGCGGGGTCACAGTGCATGCTTGGCCAATCATCAGCCAGCAATGCACTGCGCCGGCCGCGCCGGCCGCAATGCATTGCGGGGCCGCTCGCATCACACGAACGTGATGCGAGCGGCCAAAATAGTTCTGGGCTCGCCGAGCGAGCGAACGCCCGGTGCTCGATGCGAACGTGGGTTCGCATCGAGCACCGGGCCCATCCCTAGTCAGCAGTAAGGTTCCTATTACCGGTGACTCATAGTCCAGCAGGCATGGGCAAGGAGGTTACCTTTTCTTCACGGTGCATTGAGTAACTCTGCTGGCAGTTGGGAAGGATGCAGGACAGGGTTTAGTGTTGTTGGAGCTTGTTCCACCACCACTCCTCCAAAATTCTAGTGGTGATTCTAAAAAAGCTCTCTCCTCCACCCCCTCCTCTTCTTCTTCCTCTATGGCCTCTTCTGCAGATTTGTAGTCAGGCTAAAAGATGCCATGCGGTGATTGAGTTGGTCTGCCTAGGGGACAGAAGCCACACTGGAGCAGAGATTCTGTCAGCTCTGCAGGGGCAGGCTCAGAGGTGGTTGACGCCATGCCAGCTTCAGCCAGGAATGGTTGTATGCGACAATGGCACCAACCTTCTCTCTGCCCTCCGACAGGGACACTTGACACATGTTCCACGTTGGTCCTGAATTTGGTGGTGCAGCGGTTCTTGAGCAGGTACCCAGGCTTACAGGATCTCCTGAGGCCGGACAGAAAAATCTGTGGTCATTTCTGCCGGTCATACAATGTCAGTGCCCAGCTGGCTGACAGTCAAAGAGAATGCAACCTGCCCACCAGGTGGAACTCAACGTTGGCAATGCTGAAGCAGCTGCACACACAGCAGAGGGCCATCAACGAGTACCGGTGCGAGTATAGCACCAGGACAGGGTCAGGGGAGCTTGGCTTCTTTTTCACCACGCCGGTGACTACTGATCAAGGATGCATGCACTATCCTGTCACCATTTGAGGAGGCCACAAGGATGGTGAGCAGTCACAATGCATGCATCATTGACACTGTCCCTCTAGTCTTCCTTTTGGAGCACGCGCTTTGTGGAATCATGGACAAGGCAGAACAGCAGGAGGAAGAGCAGGACTTCCTTACCTCTCAAGGCCCCCTTTATCCAGATAGCATTCCTGCTGGCCTGCCAAACACACAGGAAGAAGAGGAGGAGGAAGATTGTGTCAGCATGGATGTAGAGAATAACACTCAGCAGCAGTCTTCAAGGGATGGTGTTCAGTCCCCAGAAACCCAAGGAATTGTACGTGGCTGGGAGGAGGTAGTTATGTGATCCTTAGCGACCCAGAGGAATCAAATGCCTCTGCAAACTTACACTGCATGGCCTCCCTGATTCTGCAAAGCCTGCGAAAGGACCCTAGGGTTCGTGGTATCAAGGAGAGGGTTAATTACTGGCTGGCAACCCTTCTTGATTCACGTTACAAGGGTAAAGTTGCAGAACTCATCCTGCCTTTTCAGAGGGAGCAGAGGATGAAACATCTTCAGGAGGCCTTTAAGAAAGGTTTGTGCAACACATTTCCAGACCCTGGGAGGTTACAATTTCCTGGTGCTGGACAATGTGTTGCTGAGGCTTCGTTCAGTCAAAGGAAGAGTGGTGGAGAAGGTGGCTGGCTGACCGATGACTTTAAACTATTTTTCAGTCCTCAGCGCCAAGGTCTGATCAGTTCAAGCAACCATCGCCAGCTTCTGCATTACACGGTGCATGAATATCTAGGGGCAAGAGCAGACTGGGAGACCTTTCCAACAGAGCATCCACTGGGTTACTGGGTCTTGAGGGTGGACCACTGGCCAGAATTTGCTCAATATGCAATTGAGCTACTGGCCTGTCCTGCATCCAGCATGCTTTCTGAATACACATTCAGTGCTGCTGGAAGTTTTGTAACGGATCAAAGAGTGTATCTGTCCACAGACTCTGTTGATAGGCTCACATTCATAAAAATGTATCAGTCTTGGATCAGCAGCTATCAAGCACCTGATGCTGATGTAACTGATTGAATTTGCTATAGATGTGGGATCCTTTAAAGAATGCCTATGCTGACTATTCTATTCCTCCTCAATCTTGATGATGCTAGCTTCCACCAATATTTTTGGTTTAGAGCACCACCACCACCTAAGGCCCAATTTTTCTGTCGTTGTTTAACAGGGGCATGTAATTACAATTTTTGATCTAATATTTCACAGCAGGGCCCATTCCTGGGCCCAACAAGAGTATCTGTGAGGGGTTACAGTGTTGTGGCACCACCACCACCCAATGCCCAATTTTTCTGCCCCTGTTTAACTGGGGCATGTAATTACAATTTTTGATATAATATTTCAATGCAGGGCCCTTTCCTACGCCCAACAAGAGTAACTGTGAGGGTTTACAGTGTTCTGGTACCACCAACACTAAGGGCCAATTTTCTGCAGAGTATATAGGGCATGACGTATAGTATATATACTGCTGTTCCAAGTATATAGTTCCTGGGGACCTGGGGGAGCCCCAGATCATTTTTTTTAAATTTGGGTGTGGGGTTCCCTTTAATATCTATACCAGACCTGAAGGGCCTGGTATGGATTTTGGGGGTGACATCCACACCATTTTTTTTGGTATTTTTAATTTTTTTTATCTATATTGCTTGGATCCGACAATACATTACAGCCGCAAGTAGTTTTAAATGACATTTTTTCCTTTAGAAATGTCATTTTGACGTGGGACTGTTATAAACATGGGAAAGATGCGCTACTTTACAGGCATACTAAGGACTAAGCATTTTTATTGCTTCACTTTACGCATTGTTAAAATCACTGCTCCCAAAAAAACAGACGTTTTTAAAACTTGCATTGATCATATCCCCCCTTAATCTCCCCTTCTCAAGAGGGAATAAATTCAGTGGTGTCCAGAGGAAGCTGGAAGGAGGTAGCTGTCCTGGTGACTTGTGAGTAGAGACCCTAAAAGGGATCCCTGTGACTGTATAGTGTCCTGAAGATAGCACCGGGTGCCAACAAGCATATATTGGAACAAGTTAAGTAGATGCCATGTTTTTTTGCCCCCATTGGTCTTCAGCTGTGAGGAAATAGATTGCTCGGTATTCACACTTTTACTCAGTACTCACCATTTACTTTGGGAGAAGAGTGTCCACTAACCTTTATTTGCTAATCGCTTTGAAGTATCCCATGCCCCAATCCCTCTCCTGTTTAAAGTTCTTCAAGCAATAAATCTTGACTGGCAGCCTCTGTAATGTTTGGGAAAGTTAAAACCAGTTAAATTCAGCGGCCCTTGTAAGCTGACAGGGTCGTTTTAAAGGGCACCTGTGCCTAGACTATGGATAACAAAGTATTTCTATTTTCTTAATGAGAAGAAATGATCTTTAAAACACACACACACACCCGCATTCACTTTCTCACATTCAATGTTGATGTTGAAACTTCTCCAGACTAGAGTTCCCTTTAAAGTTCATCTTTGCCTCCCACACAGAAGATCATTAGATAAATGTATTGCATCGTGACTATTTTATAAGATTGTTCCCTCTTAAGGTCATAGCCAAATACACTCTTACAAAAATTAAAAAAATGTAATTCACCTCATAAAAGTCACAGAGCGAGATTAATTTTGCTAATGGAAGTTACACTGCATCTGCAAGGTTGTTCCTTAAAAGTTACTTAACAGGGGAAAAAAAACATAACTTTCATTAAAAGTAGCACATTTAGCACGTTCTGACTATATTAACATTATCAACCAATTGTCTTAGAACAGTATTAGTCCTAAAAGACCACAGGACTAATGTACAGCTTACATTTCAGCCAACCAGGGGCAAAGAAATGTTAAACCTTGAGGCTATTTGTCAGAGTCTAACTAAACTGTACTGTTGTAGTCTGTTAAATAATTGAATTCTGTTTGTTGTGTGTGTTTGATATGGGGAGGAAATACCTATTGAACATGCCATAAATTCCGAGCTGTATTCTGTATTGAGCACAATTCCTGTGTTTTCGCAAAGAGAGAAGTTAGCCCTCCTAGATCTCATCTTAGGAATATGTATATACAACATGTATTCCTCTTGGGGGACTTTTAAGGGAAAGAGACAACTGCTTAGTGTTAAGCTGTATTATTCAAAGTTTTATTCAAAAGAATGAGAGGTGAGTTGCGTGGGAGACAAACCCACGTGGGTATGCAATAACAAGTGTACATAAAAGAAAGAAATAAATGGGATGCACAAAACCTAAGCATAAGCATGAAACACAGACACAAATATATCCGATTTAACTGAAGCGTTTCGAGTTTTGACTCTTCTTCAGGGACATAAGGATCAGCACATATATATAAATAAATCCTATACTGTGTCTTGATATCTCATGATGCATCCAAAAATGGTTAAAAGAAAGGAAAAATAAGGCAAACCCCTGGTGTGTTGAACACGAAGGTGTTTGTACTGCTTGTGACCCCTGTGGCCGCCCTGGAGTTAGAGGCAGGGCCCGTCCACCCCCCCACACAAAAGAAACCCACTGACAGGTGATTACCAACAGAGGGCATCTAAGGATCCCCGTAGTGTCTGCAGAGATGACCCAAGGGCGACACATGGCAGCTTGGGGCCCAATAGTGGGTGATGGACAGAGCGCAAGATGTGGTTGAGGAGAGAGAGAGACCGGATCAAAAGTCTGGCTGGTTAATCAAGGTGTGCACAATTGTAGAAAACAGTGACTGCAGCGATGGAGTTCCCTGTTCGGTACCAGGCATTACAGGTGGGTGCCTGAGCAGTCTATGGAAGTGGTGATGTGAAATACACCACTGGGTTACCACCAGAGCAGAGAAGAAACAGATGACCGACACAGTGATCCATCACAGCAGACTATTCTTGGGAATATGGAATGATTATTGTCTTTGTTGTGGAGATAAAGAGCTTGGGAGAGTTGGAGTAATTCAGCAAAAAAGAAAACCAAACATGGTCGACACCTTTCAGCCCACAATGCTGTGAACATAGGAGCGACTTTGTTTTGTTGGAGATCAATGTTTTTTTTAATGTGGCTGCAGAGTCTGGATCTAACTCTCTCAATCAGGGCTGCTGTTAGAAATTATGGGGCCCCGTACAGCCTATCTGACAGCCCCCCCCCCCCCTCCAATGCCACGTACACATGATCGCACATTCCGACAACAAAATCCATGTTTTTTTTTCCGACGGATGTTGGCTCAAACTTGTCTTGCATACACTTGGTCACACAAATCTTGACGGAAATTCCGATCGACAAGAACGCGATGACGTACAACACGTACGACGAGCCGAGAAAAATTAAGTTCAATAGCCAGTGCGGCTCTTCTGCTTGCGTGGAACTTTGTGCGTCGGAATTGTGTACACACAATCGGAATTTACAACAACAGAAATTTGTTGTCAGAAAATATGAGATCCAGATCTCAAATTTTGTTTGTCAGAAATTCCGTTGGAAAATGTCCGATGGAGCCTATACACGGTCGGATTTTCTGACAACAAGCACCCATCGAACATTTCCCGTCGGAAAATCTGACCGTGTGTACGCAGCATAAATATCAAAACAATATTTTCACTAAAAACGCAGTAAAATCACTATTAGCGGACACAAACATGACATTACTTTTCCTGCCAAATCAGACAAACAGCTCAACAAATCCAGCTTCAAAATCAAAGGAGCTGAGTGGAAAATTATCAGCCAAACAGTGACTGTATCTAATCAGATGCAGTCACTGTCTGGGTATTCAGACCGCCACTGCTGCCACTGTCCAAATACAATAGCCACCAGGGGAGATTCCTTCATCCGTTTTGTGTGGATGGGGGAGTTGCGTGATTTCCCTCTTTTTTATGTTCATGTGTATGGCTAGCGTTCGTCTGTAAAATCTAATCTAAAGTGTGTCGGTCATACAATTCTTGCAGCAAATACAGTGATAAAAACCATTTACACTGCAGACACATTTGGAATAAGATATTTAGAAAACATCATTTGACATTGACCATTCTGCTGAGTACTGTAACATCTGTTGTGTTGCTGATGGTCTCTAGATTTTGAAAGTTGGAAAAATCTTGGGCAATGCAACTAGTTAGGAGGCATGACACTATGGAAAATTCAGAATCATGTATAGCAAAGCTGGAAATCTTTTGCATGTAGGTAGTGGGGGATTCTAAACTGACCACCAATGTAATGGGGAATTTACACTCATGTAAGAGTTATGATGGGGGAGTAGGGTGCTCCTGCCCAAAGGGATTTGGTCAGAATCCATACAATAGACAAAAAAAGATTTGGGGGCACACCCTAAAATATGCATTAAAAATGGTGCAGCCATAAGACCATAAAACAGAACAAAACATTACAGCGCACACATGCAAAACATGACATTAAACTCCAGGTGTTTTAACCACTTAAGCCCCGTACCAATTTGCAGCCAAAGGACCAGGCCCCTTTTTGCGATTCGGCACTGCGTCGCTTTAACTGACAATTGCGCGGTCGTGCGACGTGGCTCCCAAACAAAATCGGCATCCTTTTTTTCCCACAAATAGAGCTTTCTTTTGGTGGTATTTGATCACCTCTGCGGTTTTAATTTTTTGCGCTATAAACAAAAAATAAAGCGACAATTTTGAAAAAAATGCAATATTTTTTACTTTTTGCTATAATAAATATAAAAAAAACTTTTTTTCTCCTCAGTTTAGGCCGATACGTATTCTTCTACATATTTTTGGTAAAAAAAATCGCAATTAGCGATTGATTGGTTTGCGCAAAAGTTATAGCGTTTACAAAATAGGGGATAGTTTTATAGCATTTTTATTGTGGCGGACACATCGGACATTTTTGACACATTTTTAGGACCATTGTCATTTATACAGAAATCAGTGCTATTTAAATGCACTGATTCCTATGTAAATGACAATGGCAGTGAAGGAGTTAACCACTAGGGGGCGGGGAGGGGTTACGTTAGTGTGTGTGTGTTTTTTACACTAGGGGGCGTGGCTTTACGTCTGATGTCACTGATCGGCTTTCCCGATGACAGGGAACAGCCGATCAGTGACAGGCAGTGTAGGAAGCACGGGGAGAGGTTTGTTTACACAGACCTCTCCTCGTTCTTCAGCTCTGTGACCCGATCGGGAGACACCAGGGGCGATCGTGTCCGCTGGTCCCGCGGCCATGGAGCTCAGGACCGGGTCGTGAGCGCGCCGCCGGCGGTGCACGCGCGACCCACAGCTGGGCTCTTAAAGGGCAACATACTTGTATGTTGATCTGCCCAGCCGTTCCATTCTGCTGACATACATTTGCAGGAGGCGGTCCTTAACCGGTTAAACAGCCTTGCAGGAGTTAAATTAAATTTTTTGCATGTGTGCGCTGTAATATTTTCTTCTGTTTTATGGTCTTATGGCTGCACTATCTTTAACCGCTTCCTGACCGCCTCCTGCACATATACGTCAGCAGAATGGCATGGCCAGGCAAAACCACATACAGGTATGTGGCCCTTTAATTGCCTGGCCGTGTGTCGCGTGCGCGCCGCCAGCAGCACGCTTGCGACCCGGTCGGGAGCTCCGTGACCCCGGCCGCGGGACCAGTGGACCCGATCGCCGCTGGTGTCCCGCGATCAGGTAACAGAGCTGAAGAACGGGGAGAGGTCTGTGTAAACAAACCTCTCCCCGCGCTTCCTACTCTGCCTGTCATTGATCCCTGTCATCGGGAAAGCCGATCAATGACGTCAGATGTCAGCCCCGCCCCTAATGTAAAAAAAACACACACACGTCACAGCCCATAACCCCTCCCCTCCCCCTAGTGGTTAACTCCTTCACTGCCACTGTCATTTATACAGGAATCAATGCATTTAAATAGCATTGATTGCTGTATAAATGACAATGGTCCCAAAAATGTGTCAAAAATGTCCGATGTGTCCGCCATAATGTCGCAGTCACAATAAAAATCGCTGATCGCCATCATTACTAGTAAAAAAAAAAAAATATTAATAAAAATGCTATAAAACTATCCCCTATAACTTTTGCGCAAACCAATCAATAATTGATAATTGCGATTTTTTTTTTTACCAAAAATATGTAGAAGAATACGTATCGGCCTAAACTGAGGAAAAAAAAATATTTTTTATATATTTTTTGGGGATATTTATTATAGCAAAAAGCAAAAAATATTGCATTTTTTTCAAAATTGTCGCTCTATTTTGTTTATAGCGCAAAAAATAAAAACCGCAGGGGCAATCAAATACCACCAAAAGAAAGCTCTATTTATGGTAAAAAAAGGACACCAATTTTGTTTGGGAGCCACGTCGCACGACCGCGCAATTGTCAGTTAAAGCGACGCAGTGCCGAATCGCAAAAAGGGGCCTGGTCCGGGGCTGAAGTGGTTAATGCATCTTTTAGGGTGTGCCCCCGAATCTTTGTTTGTCTATTGTATGGATTCTGACCAAATCCGTTTGGGCAGGAGAACCCCACTCCCTCATCAGTGCCTCTCATTAGTGTCCACCTGTGTTATAGGTGGAGTCCTTTAGTTCTCCCATATAAAGGAGTGTATTTCTCCCATGGTTCAGAGAAGCAGGATCTTCCAATCTATGGATAGCGTAGGACCCACTGATAATGGGGTACTTTGTCGCAGTAAGTGGGCTTAAACACAATATAGCAATATGGTGTGACCAAATCCCCATATTTTTTGAAAATGTTCAGGTGTTTTCTGAATAGCCTTGCAGGAGTTAAATGACATTTTTTGCATGTGTGCGCTGTCATATTTTGTTCTTAATTACAGAACAATGCCTTGTGTTTCTCTCCCTCTAGCAACTGAAATCTGGCAGGAGGGGGAGAAACAGGCTTTCAGCTGCTGCAGAGAGCTGCACAGGGCATGGTTCTGCAACCGCACCGATCCACCACCCTCTCCAGTCCCCTCTTTGTGCTGGGCCCCCTACAGGAGGACTGGTGGTCCCCCTCTATCAGTGGCCCTACTCTCAATCAACAATAACTAAATAGATAGTAAATAGATAAAGAGGTACTTTTTTTAGGCTGGGTTCACACTATTGCGAATTGGATGCAGGTTTCTCTGCATCCAATTCACATGACAGGAGAGTGTGACTCAATGAAGCCAGTTCACACATCTCCGGGGTGACTGTGGAGCGCACAGGACCCTCCTTTTTGCTCCATTTCAGGTCCGAATTCAGGCAAAAATTTGGACCTAATTCGGACCAGAAACGGTGAACGATGACGCACCGGACTTCCTGCTGTGTTCCGCGACCGACCATAGTGTAAATTCAGCCTTAAAATTTTTTTAACATTTCATAAGTTGCTTCCGGGTTTCTGGCCTAGGCCAAAATAATGTCATATATCCCAGGAGTCTGCATGGGCATTTTGTTTTGTTTTATCTGGAGGAGCAGATTTCTCAAATAAGCAAACCCTCCTACCTGCATGCCTGAGCTAAGGGCTGATGATTTCTGGAGGTAAATGCTACATGAATCGACTGGCCTTGCTCAAGATGACCTTGGCTAAAAATGCTAGGGAGGAGTTTTTCAAAGTCATTCCTCAACAAGAAACAGCATGGGGACATGGATGGATGGGTGAGCTTGCTTTGGATAATAGAGATTAATTAAATAGCATTTTCCATTTGTCATGCTCATATCCAGTTTAGTTCCTTTTAAAGAGATAAAACATTGGGAAATGTGCAGGTACTACAGAAATGTACTGCTTTTTTCCTTTAGATTTTTACCCTGACATACACTTTAAATCACACATGACACTTACACCAAAAAATCCACAATGTCAACAATTTGCAAAATCTTTGTTTGTTGGCTATTTTTTTGGGGAGGGGTGCCTTAATTAATATACAGGGGGTCCCCTACTTACAAACATCCGACTTACAAACGACTCCTACTTACAAACGGAGGGAGACAACAGGAAGTGAGAGGAAATCCATCCCTAGGAAGGGAAATTAACTCCTGTAAAGCCCCATACACACGGTCGGACTTTTTCATGGATTCTGTCCGATCGGACAATGTTGTTGAAAAATCAGACCGTGTGTAGGCACCATCGGACAGTGTACGTCGGATTGTCCGACGGACAAAGTCTTATCTCCTGCTGGAAAGATTTGCCGACAACACGGTCCGATCACACCAAATCCGATCGTGTGTACGGTTGTCCGATGGACAAAGTGCTACGCATGCTCAGAAGAAATTCTGTGACGGAAGCGCTCGGTCAGGTAAAACTACCTTTCCTAATCGACACAGCACATTCGTCACGCTGCAATGTTAAAATGTCTTTAATGCAGCGCATTCTCTTTTTCTTTACAATGCAAGAAGAATTACATGTTTTAGCTGCTCCTATTCACCCGCACTTCTCACAAACTTAGTTCTTTATTACTTTTCAGCATTTATACACTACATGTTTATTTTTACTCAGATCGTAAAAGAATCTTTGTTATATTTTTAGCATGATTTGTTTTTTTTTTTTTTTGGGAATACATATTTGAAGGAGATTTTTTTTTTTTTTTTGGAGGGGGGTTGTGTCTCAACTTAGCACAACCACATTATTAACATTTGTATTTCTTGCTTAAATTTACTAGGAGTTTGTTGGTTGTTGGTGCCCCTTGTTAATTCTACTTTAGGATTAGTGAAATGTACCTGCCTACTCAAAGAAAAACTGTCATTGTAGAAAAGTAAAACACAATAGTCAATGATTATTTCAAATCCAAAAAACATTTATTTAGGTCTCAGCAACAAACCAAAGAGGAACGCAGCCATGGGGAAACTTGGGGAATTTGCAAAGCCTTGGACACCCACGGCAACCATCATTTTTCACGCTTAGAAAATTGGGGGCCTGAGGAGTACCTATCTAAATAATAAGGGAGTGCAATCTGGTCCTGAAGTCCAAAACATCCGGAACTGCAGCAGATGCCATCTAGGTCCCCAGGCTCTGGTCCTACGAGAGGCTCCATCTTCTCTCAGACCAGACTGAATCAAGGTCATCACTCTCTTGTCTTCCTTGTACTCTTCCTTCCACGCCGTGGTGCTGGTGCTGGTGGGGTGGCAGAAGGAGGAGGAGGAGGCGGAGCAAGGTCACTCTCGCAAACATGTGTGAGTGGGGTCATCTCCCCAGCCATCCCCTCATTTAGTATTTTGAGGATGACATCCTCACACATGCTGCGTTGCCCCGCCTCCATACCCGTCATTTTACTGCCAACCAAGGAGGCAAAGGCCTCCTCGTAGGTGGGTGTGGCATATAGGGAGGCTGAAGCATCTTTGATCAGCTGGAGCGCTGACTCTCCCACCTCCCCCATGCTTTTCGCCCTTCTGTAGGGAAGGCGGAGGGGAGGGACTTGGGAGACAGTCAGGCTCCTAGGCCTACCCCCCTGTTGGCTGCCACTAACCCCTGCCTCCTCCTGACTGCCACCTTCCACAGCCACCTCCTGGCTGAGGTCTTCCTGTGTATGAAAAAGGGACATAGTTTCAGTTATTTGTTCATCAAACACACACAATTCTCATCTAGTGACTGTTGCAAAATGTTTACAAATAGAAAACCATACAATTCTCAGCCCTGCAGTTTAGACTCTTCCCAAAAATGTCTCCAACACCACTGTCTGTTGATATGTCAATCACGTTAGGAACTAAGCAATTGGGGATCCTGAATTAACTGAACATCATTCATTATTCCCCAAAATGGTTACAAAACTACTATACCTGGAACAAGCTGGGCTCCTGCACATATTCCATACTGGAAGGCCCAGGTTGGTCCTCGGAAGCCTCATCAGGGGTGGCGTACGCGGAAGGACGCGTGCAAGGAAGAGTCGAGAGTGACTTCCTGACATTAGCCTGGTCTTTGAGAAAGTGGAGCCTCTCATAGTACCAGAGCGTGGGGACATAGACATCAGCTGCTGCAGCTCCAGATGCTAGGGACTTCCGGACCTTATTGCGCTCCCGGAAATAGGTACTCCTCATGTTATTAATCTTGACTTGTAAGTTTGCCACGGTTGCCATGGGCAGGTTTGGCTTTACAAATGCCACAAGTTTCAGCATGGCTGCGTACCTCTTTGGTCTGTTGCTGTAGTCACGGTGCTTTGGTTGCCATAAGAGGGGAAATTCCCTATATTTATCAATGAAGAGGGGGAGAAAACTCACGTCGTAGAAGGCCTCCATCACCTCTGCAAGACACAACACCACACAAAACAATATAAATAATGTCAGCCTAAACTCTCCTAATCTTCTCCATAAAGAAGCCTCAAGTTCTAATCAGTCTAGGCTAGTTATGTACCAACGTCAAATTGTACCTTTGTTTCTAGCGATCGTCTCGTGCGTGAGCTTTCTCTCCCCTCGTCTCCCAGATCGTAGCTACGACACAGGCGTGTGACGTTTTATATACAGTGCGCATGCGTCAAACTCCGCCCGCCCCTGACGATCCTTCTCGTCTATTCCCCACCCCTTCTCTTTACGGCGCAGTGGGGAGAGCACATGGCGGGGACACAGCAGGTGCGCCCCAAATATCCCACCAACGAGGAGGAGGACGAGGAAAGTCCGGAGGCACAAACGTCCCGATCCCGGAGCCTGAAATTCAAGGCCTCAAATATGTCATTTGGAGAAATGTTGGAGATGGTGGACATATTAAAGAGGAGCGACTATGATGGGAAGTATGGGCCTTACCTCAACCCCAATGTCCGCAAGGCCAAGATCATGTCTAAAGTTGTGAGAAGGCTGTACAATCATTTTGGGGTACAACGATCCAAGGAGCAACTCAGGAAACGCTGGTCAGACCTGAAACTGAGGGAGGCCGATCAGTACAGAAAGATCAAGCGAATTCTTCAAAAAAGTAAGTAGTTGTGTTTTGTGTTTGCTTTCTTGCTTGCATACTGCTCCATGTGGTTTGATTTTTACAAAGTTGTACATTCCAAAATGGCCACTTTCAGGTTCGTCTGTGCATTCGATCGTACTCAGCCTCGATCTTTCTGCCACTGTCATGATCGTGTGTGTCCATTCGATCGTACGCAACCTCGATCGTTCGGCCACTTATAATACGAGGTTTGGTGAAGTTTTTATTGAAAGGAAGTTTGTTCTCACTAGAGATGTCATCAAGAACGTAAACCAAATTTATTCAATGTAAAGGAGAGGTCACTCAGTAGCTGTTTACCCATCTGGACTCTAGAGCACTAGTGCTGGGACACCCAAACCCCCTTTTTATTATGCTTTTCCACACATGTGCTCCAGTGGATACTAGAGGGGGGTCTCCATCACACAAACTTCTACCAAAAAGCTAGTAAGTTTAGCACCTTTACAAAGTGACTACATTCATGTAGTTGGCATTTGTAACTGGCCAAACAAAAATAGTGTCCGTCACTTTCAAGCAATGTTTGTCATTTCCTATTTCTGCCCTCAATAGATTGTGTTGCTAAATCTTCCTTTTGTACATTCTCATAGGGGAGCGAAAACTTGGGCCGTCTGAGGAAACCCCAAAACCAACACCTCCCAAAAAAGGTGAAAGAGCAGAAGCAGAGGAGGAGGAGGAGGAAGGAGAGATCATCGAACTTGGAGAAATTGTCACCACAACAGGTGAGTGTGGGAGAACACAGCTACTGGTAAGCTAATCAATGTATGGCTGCCTCATTTCCAACACCCGATTTTTGTTTGTTTGTGGTTTTTAGGTGACGTGGATGTTGTGGAAGAAAAATCGCACTTTACCACAGAGAGTGCCCACGTACTCATCGGGGAGATAATGGTCTGCAATAGAGATCTAGATTACATAAAGCAAAACATCAATGATGTTCAACAAAAATTGAAGAACATCATTGATGTTTTAGGAAAAATATGAAAACGCACCAAGTAATTAACACACATTTGTGCCAGCTTCTGAACACATTTGCAACTTAAGAACTGTGTGAAATTTGGAACATGCACACATTGTGTCCACATGTGCTAGCTCCCATCATGGTGGATGAATGCCAACGTTTTTTTGGGGGTGCAACCACTTTACGAACTACGAAAGTGGTTGTGGTGAAGGGGTTGCACCCCCAAAAAACGTCCATTCATCCCCATGATGGAAAATGGCACTTTTGAAGCTTCTAGGCATGTGTTTTACCATCTAATGACCATTTTCAGACCCAAATTGTGTGCATGTTCTAAATTTCCACTTTCCAGGGGTGACCCCCCCATGTGATGAAGGCAAGATCAAACACACTTTGAACATATAGTCATGTCTGATCTTGTCTTCACTTTACAAAGTTGAACTTTCCTAGTTCATAGGTTCTGTTTTGCTCCATGCCTGGTTTTACCAATTGCGGAATGTTTGTAAACAATGTTGTAAATAACCAAGATGTTGTCAGTTTGGGCGTGAAGATTGTAAACGCACTTGTGAATGTTTTCCAAGTAAACTTTTTTATTTTTCTAAATGTGTGGCTTCCTTATTTAAAAAACACAATGCATTATGTATGTCAAATGTAAAGGATATGGGGGGCAATGGGTGTTATTTACTAAAGGCAAGTCCACTTTGCACTGCAAGTTTCTTTTCCAGGGCACTTTTTCACTGCACTTGTAGAGCATAGTCGATTTGACTTATGTAAATGACACCCACAGTGCTTTGTACGAAAACACGGAGCACAGCATTTTTGAGAATACACACATGTCTGACCTGGTGATGAAAAGGAGTATTTTGGGTGTCAGTTATGCAGTACAAACCTTCTCTAGACCAAAGATTAGGTAGCAAACACACAACATGAGAATAATCTTTTTGGGAAGAAGAGACTGTTACCTCCTTTTGCCCAGAAAGTGCATTCCCACTGTCGAAGGCAAAGGGAAAAAATTTCAAGGTAAAATAAGCTAAAAAGAATACTGAAATGACAAGAAATCATAGGTTGGTTGAAATATCAGATTTATTAAAAAATGCCTCTCACACATCGTCAGGCAGAGCAATGGCCCCCCTACCCACAAAGTACTCCATATATTGCTCGCGGACCGCACGGGCATTTAGAGGGGGCAAGCCTGGACGTGCCACTTGAAGGGCTGTGAGGTCCGCATTTGGAGGGCCCTCCACATCTGGGCCAACGGGCACCACATAGTTCCTGTTATGTCTTTTGAGGAAGTTGTGCAATATGCAACAGGCAAGAACTATGTGGTTCAGTTTGTATTCCGCCAAGTTAATTGCCGTCAAGAACAGGCGGAAGCGGCTGGCCAGGATGCCAAAAGTGTTCTCCACAACTCTTCTGGCTCTGGACAGCCTGTAGTTGAAGACCCTCTGGTCTGGGGTGAGGGTCCTCATCGGGAACGGCCTCATCACATGGGGAGTCAACGCAAACGCTTCATCTGCGACAAAGACGAAGGGGAGTCCTTCTGCATTCTCCTCTGGAGGTGGCAAGCACAGACTGCCACTTTGGAGACGCCAGTAGAACTCCGTGTGCGTAATGGCACCACCATCCGAGATCCGGCCGTTCATCCCCACGTCCACATACATAAATTCATATGTTGCCGACACCACCGCCAACATCACTACACTATTAAACCCTTTATAATTATAATAGTAGGACCCCGAGTTGGGCGGTGGGACGATGCGGACGTGTTTCCCATCAATTGCCCCTCCGCAGTTAGGAAAGTCCCAACGGCTGGCAAAGTGGGAGGCCACAGTCTGCCATTCCTGTGGCGTGGAAGGGAACTGTGGAGTGAAACAAGAAAAAATAATTAGTCACTTTGCACATAAACATTGCAAGCAGATTAGACAATCAACATCTTGGAACAAGAGCATTGTATAAAATTGGAGGCTGGAAAGTATTTGCACAGAAAAGTAGAGGCTCCCCTTCACAGATTACTCACCCCCCATCAATCCCCACACTTCTGATGGGCCATTGGCAATAACTAGGGTTTTTTTGGGGGGGGGGGGGGGTTGTTGGACAGGTAACCCTCTGCACTTCATTGATTGGCAAATGGCTCAATAATGTGTGCTAGTTTGGCCAGACACTCTGTACTTAACACTATTGGCAGCCCCCAGGAAAGCTAAACTAACATTTCAAACACACCCCCCCCCCCCCCAAAAAAAGGAAAGCACATTGTGACATTATGAAATTACCAAGCAAGCTAATAGGAGGGAAAGAACACAAAAAATTAGGAAATGGAAAGTATGGAGGCAGCCCCTTGCACTACATGCTTTGCAGAATTCATCCCTAAAGATGCCCACTATAAGGAGGTAGGTATATAGTGTGTATTGACCTTGGGAAAGCCAGCAGATAGAGGATTGGTACCATCTGACAGAGCAGTTGGGGGAGGGGGTTCCTAATGAGTTTGCCCCCCCCCCCCACCAAAAACAATAAAAAAAAGGGGCTCTACATGAAGTAAACCACACAGCAAACATTTGTGCATATTTTAGGGGGTGTTTGGGGGCAAAAAATACTATGCAGCAGACAAAATACATTGCTTAAGTGACTAGGCCATAGGTGTCTATTGGGGCAGAAGAGCATGCTGGGGAGGTAAGTGAAGGGAAAAATGCATGAAGGAGAAAAGGGGCACAGCATATTAGAGCATATTGCAATCATGGTAATTAGGGAAGGAGGTCAAAAATAGAAGACATTAGCAAACAGAGCATACATAGAAGGGAATAGTAAAGTATAAATGTTACCTTAATATAGTCCTCCTGCAGGACCTGGATGATGGCAGAACAGGTCTCTGGAATAATGATTCCCAGGGCCTGGGGAGAGATACCTGAAGAGAACTTCAAATCCTGAAGACTTCTCCCTGTCGCCAAGTACCTCAACGTGGCAACAAGCCTCTGCTCCGGAGTAATGGCTTGTCTCATGCAGGTATCCTGCCGGCTGATAAAGGGGGTCAGCAAAGCCAAAAGACGGTGAAAATCGGGGTCCGTCATCCTGAGAAAGTTCCTGAAATCATCAGGATTATTCTCCCGGATCTCACGAAGCAAAGGCATGTGCGAGAATTGGTCACACTGAAGCAACCAATTCTTGGTCCACATACTCCTCGTCACTCTGTTCATGGACGGGTCTTGGGTCAAAGCTAAAAGCCCGACACCAATTCCGCGTACAGCACGAACTCTGCGACGAGTACGCACGGGAAACATCGCTCACAAGGTCACAAAAGGTCGGCTGGTCAGAACGGACAAACAGAAAGCACCGATAAACAGCAAGGCCTGAAAGAACGAAATGAATACCAGAAACGAGCAGACAATAAGCAGTGCAAATCAAAGCGTCCTATATCAAGATATAGGCCGCAATGACCAACAAATGCGAACTGACTACACGCACTAATAAACAGATACGCACGACAAGCACAAACTGAAGAGCAGTAATGATCTGAGTCAGAAAACTGAGAAGCGCGAATCTTAAGTCACCAAACTTCGACTAACTCGCGATAAACACGGGATCAGCAGAAGGAGCCCAACGGGTGCCTGACGTGGTGCTGAACTTCCCTTTTCTAATCTCGTGGACGACGACTTACGTCACGACGTTCTTGCAGACCGGATATTCCGACAACGTAGTCCGACCGTGTGTACGCAACACCAACATCGGACAAAGTACGACGGACAGGATCCGACCGACCTGGTCCGCGGATTGTCCGACCGTGTGTATGGGGCTTAAGAGTTAATATGGGAAAAAGGTACCTCCACTGATGCTTTTTTACCAGTCCATGTTTCCCTAACAACCCAAAATTTTCAAAATCCAATTCTCATTGGGACAGAAGGTGAGGTGAAATCTTCTGAACAGGGGCACAGACAGCAAAACAAATGTTACAGGGTGATAACCCTTCTCTATGTTATCTAAAAAACTTAAAAATAGATTTTTTGGCTGGAGCTACACTTAAAAAATGTACCTGTTCCGACTTACAAACAGATTCAACTTGAGAACAAACCTACAGTCCCTATCTTGTTTGTAACCCGGGGACCCCCTGTATATATATATTACAGTGCAATCAAAAAAAAAACAATAAACTTCCAAAAATGAAAAGAGAATAAAAACTCAAAAACTTGTGTGTATCCGCAAGGAAAACAATGAATTCAATAACGTTCAGAGTGGTTAACATTTTTATTTGGGTTAAAATTAAAATAATTTTTGGATCATTACAAAATGGACAAGATTTTAAGGAAAGTTAATTGAATAATCAATTAATTGTTAATGCTGTGAAAATGCAGCAGAGCCTAATAAATCATTTACAAATGGGTTGACTGAGGTGTGAGACTGGGTTCACATTAGTGCGAATTAGATGCGGGGAGATTCGCACAGCAGGAGATTTTTTTTTGGATGGAACTCCACTTTAAATTGTATTTCAAACAAATGGCAACCACCCCAACCTAACTAGCCTTTGCAGCAAGAAGCACAACTCATGTAAAAAAACAGCAAACAAAAATTCCCAGCTCACTTACCAGCCAGCCTGCAACAAACCAAATTGTCCTGTCTAACAGTTCATGTTAAAATAAGGGGTTTAGTTTGCACACATTTGCAAATACATGCGCAAGCTGCAGAGGCCACGTCATGGCACTCCAGTGTACCGCAATCCTAATTCTATAAATTTTGAGAGTCTCCAAAGCTGGGGCACATACTGTATATAATAGTGGATAGATTAAGGGCAGGTATGCCTAGAGGGAGCCTATCCCTCCTTAAAGGTATAGGGAAGCACCGAACACCTAGCAATAGCACAATGGCAGCAAAAGTAGCCAGTGTGTCCCCTCACCAACTTCAATTGTGTTGTGTTCAAACTACATATCAGTCTTGGGCCTCATTCACTGCATCCAAGAGAGGGAGAGACTGTACAGAAAGGAGAGGAGAGCTGAAGGATTCCTAGTGTGCTCTCCCCTTCAATGGAGGGGCTGTAGAGGACTTTGCCCTTAACTAATGGGAACTTGGGTTATAGACCGTTATCTGGTTGTATCACCTTGTTCAGCTACTGTTTACAAGAAGCAGTAATGTAAGAGACTCATGTGTTCTACCTCACCATCATTTTGAGTAAGTTTCTACTGCCTTCATGGACTGTTTGCTATGCTAACAAGTAAAAGAGGTTTTCCTGCAACAAAACAAAACCGTGTGATGGACTATAGGGTAAGGTGTTAAAAACAGCCAATGCCTGGAGTGAAGAGTTGTCGGCTCTGGAGTGGGTGGTAATAGAGGAAAAGGAGTCCCCCGCCTGGCGGTGAGATAAAACCCCCTTGTGTGTCATGCACCACATGACCCGGGCTCCCGTGTCTCATGGGTCCTGGGTGGTCAGTTGGATGTCTGGAACTTCTATCTAGACACTATATAAGAGAGAAGAGCCAGCAACTCCAAAGTCCTTGAAGCAAAAATGTATTGGCTACATAAGAGCATTAAAAACAACAACTGATGGATTTCAGCGTCAGCCTTAGTCATAGGCTATGTAGAAAATGTATCAGCTGTTTGCTTTTTAATGCTCTTATGTAGCCAATACATTTTTTTTTTTTTTTTTAACAGACAGGAGTGCTTTATTTGAGAAAAAGTTGTACAGTACAATTATACACAATCCGCATTAGTATATTGTTTACATTCAGCACAAACAGATCTTAATATCGGTTCAAACTAGGGTAATTGACAGGAACAAGATATTCATACAAGATACAGTACTGGTTATAATGTAAAAAACATCAATACAAGCTATAATACCAATATACGTTATATGTCCAGGTATCTTATTAGAGACAAGAAAGAAAAGACCGTAATGCAATGTACTGCAGGGAAATGGTAATGGAGGGCTTCACATGACTAAGTGTCAAGTGACACAAGTTTACAGGCAGATAGGGGTGGTTCTGCAATAGTGGGAGTGGTCAGGCAGAGTAAGGGGAGCGGCCATATAAAGAAGAGGGGCGGAGCTGGGAGTCAGTGCGGGAAGAGACTGTGAGCGAGGAGGCAGTTTTTACCACTGCTCCTCGTGTTCTTGAAAACCAAGATGGCCGACGGAGGGGATTTGGCGGCGCTGATGCGGGCGGCGGCGGCGGAACACGGGCCTGAGTGGCTCAAAGAACAGCTAGCAGCAGTGCTGGACGGAGCACCGGATGGAGCAGAGGACCGGTCGGAAGTGGAAGAATCGGAGGATGGCGGCGCAGCTCCAAGCGGCCGGGTGTGTAGACCGCCGAAAAGGTATTCTCCAGGGGCCACAGCGGGCCCATCCAGGCGGGTAAGGAGCCCTAGGAAGGAGCGGTCCACCCCCCCAGCAAAGCGGGCCATGCGGGAGAATTCAGGGAAGGCTAGGAGACAGTCAGGCCGCAGGCCTAGTGCGGGAGGCGGGGCCTCGGGCCTACCACGAGGAGGATCACCAGGACAAAATGGCAGTGCTTCTACAGCCTCAGCGGCCCCTGCAGCCCTGGACGGGGTGAGGGGTAGTAGGAACAATGGGGGGAGGGGGGTGGCGCATCAGGCTCCTTGGGGACTGCGTCCCCCCCAGCAGCTCTGCACAAGCAAGGGGCTGGGGATTTACGGGCCACTCGGGCAACGGCTAGGAGAGGGGTAATAGCCCCCAGACGTGCCAGTACTGCGAATCCTCCTGCGGCTCTGCACGAGTCGGGGGGGGGACAGAAGGGAAAGCAGAACTGGTCAAAGGGGGGGGCGGGGGGGCAATGCAACAGCAGGGACAAGAGGTGGCCGGACGCCACCAGCCAGTGCACCAAGGACACACGTGGGCAGGAGCGGAGCCCGGGTCGGCCCGCCTGCTCAAGAAAAAGGGAGGTCAGGACAGCCAGGAAGTGGCGCTCAGTCTGCAACAGGTGGAAGGAGGCATGCTAATTACAGGAGCCCCTCTCCGAGGGAGCGTTCTTTATCATTTGCACAGGACGAAGGGTCACGGTCGGAAGGAGAATTGTCCGAAGAGGAAGAGGAGCTCAGTCGCCCTATCCCGCCGGTGGAAGTACGAGCAGCGGCTGTGGGAAGTGCGCCCGGTCAGCCCGGTAAGTCCACTGACAATGTTTCTTTTGCTAATGCTTTACAGTTATTGTTGGGATCGGGTTCCAGTGGGGCGAGGCAGGAGGGGGTGCCTCCCGCACCGTTGTTGGCAGTTACAGACCAACCGTGGGCGGCGAGCGGGAGAGCAGACAGTGGGTCGGGGCAGATGCAGGAATTGCTGGAGGGTTTACGGGTGTTGGTAGGCCGGTTTGGCGGACAAGGGACTGCTCTGACAGATGGGGTGAGTATGGGAAGTGGTGGAACCGAGGGGGCCGGGGAAGGTTCGGCCCGGGAAAAAGGGGCTGCAGGTGCGGCACCAGAGGGACTTAACTCCTCGGAGGATGGTGGAGCAGACAAGGTGAGTGAGACGGAGAAAGGGGCAAAAGAACAGACGGTGAGGGATGATATCGTAAGAATGGCGGATGCGGTGAAGTGTGAGGTCTATGTTTGTTTCGAGGGGCCTCTGGGGGCTCATTTGAAACAGGAGGTCAGGGAAAAGATTTGGAAAGGGGAGTACGTGGAAATTTTTTCCTTGTTACCCCTGAAAAAATTCAACCTGGATAGAGTGAAGCCAGATAGCAGTAAAAAGGACGATGAGGAGAAGAGGAGGTATCGTCTGATTCCTCAAACCTTTTCTAACTGGCTTCAGGCATTTGCTATACTGGCAGGAGTGATTGGAGAGAAGAACCCCGAACATTGTTCGGCGTTGTTCTGCTACATGGACTCGATTGGGGAGGCCTATCGGGTTTATGGGGGAACGGCTTGGCTGCGGTACGATGAACAGTTCCGACAGCGAAGGGCGGTCCGGTCAGCGTTAAGGTGGGACCACAAAGATATCAGCCTCTGGATGAGACTTATGGCTACGGCCAAGACGCCGGTGCAGACATTTTAAGGAGGGGCCGGGGGTAGCCATGCCGCGGGATCCCTGGCCGGTAAGAAGTGGGGGGTGTGCTGGCAGTTCAATGAGGGGGCGTGCAAATTCGGTGGAACATGCAAATTTAAACACGAATGTTCCGGGTGCGGGGGAGGACACACGCTTGCCAGATGCTTCAAGAAGGGAAAACGTGCCGGGGATTTTCGACAAAAAAAGGGACGACTCCGGTGATGTGGGAAAGGATGCAGCCTTTCCTAAATGGATACCCTGATAGGGTTGCAGCAGGGATGCTGGGCACGGGTTTCAGGTATGGTTTCAGGATTCCATGCACGTTGGCTGTGGTTCCCCCGTTAGCAAGAAATTTGAAGTCAGCTCTACAGCACCCAACGGTGGTGGCAGAGAAATTGGCCAAGGAGGTTGCCCTGGGGAGGATGGCGGGCCCCTTTGAGACAATGCCATTTTGGGATTTAGGGGTGGTTCCCAAAAAGGAGCCGAATAAGTTTCGGCTCATCTATCATTTATCATTTCCAAAAGGGGGATCGGTAAATGATTTTATTGATCCTGAGGCGTGCAGGGTGACATACACGTCGTTCGATGCTGCGGTACGTTGGTTGAGGCGGTACGGAAAGGGGGCATTGATGGCAAAATCTGATGTGGAATCTGCATTTAGACTGTTGCCAGTGCACCCAGATAGTTTTCGGTTATTGGGGTGTCGTTGGGGGAGGAACAATTTTATGTTGACAGGTGTTTGCCTATGGGGTGTTCTATTTCTTGCGCCATGTTTGAGGCGTTTAGTTCTTTTCTTGAATGGGTGGTGAGAGATGTCACGGGGATGGATTCCGTCATCCATTATTTGGATGATTTTCTGTGCGTGGGCCCTCCGTCCTCCAATGTGTGTGCGATACTCTTGTCCACGTTGCAGCACATCGCGGAGAGTTTTCGGGTGCCTTTGGCAGCCGAAAAAACAGAGGGTCCACGGACAGAGTTGAGCTTCCTGGGGATAGTAATAGATTCCATGGCTATGGAATGTAGGTTACCCGAGGAGAAGCTGGGGGATCTGAGAAGGGTTGTGCGGGAGATCCATGCTTGTAAGAAGGTGCAGTTGCGCACTTTACAATCACTGTTAGGAAAGTTAAACTTTGCATGTAGGATCATTCCCATGGGAAGAATATTTTGTCGTAGGTTAGCGGCAGCGACAGCGGGGGTAAGGGCTCCAAAACATTACATTAGGTTGACAAGAGAGCACAGGGAGGACCTGCGCATATGGGATCATTTTCTGGAGGAGTACAACGGGAGGGCAGTGTGGATGTCGGGGCCTGTGATCAATTTTGATGTTGAATTGGTGACGGACGCCGCGGGATCGACTGGATACGGAGCATTCTTTCAGGGGCAGTGGAGCGCGGAACCGTGGCCACGGTCATGGGTGGAGGCAGGTTTTCAGAAGAACCTAGTACTTCTGAAACTGTTTCCTGTGGTGTTAGCTTTGGAGTTATGGGGGCAGTCTTGCAGGAATCTCAAGTTGAGGTTGAACTGCGACAATGTGGGGGTGGTGCAGGTGACTAACAGCATGTCTGCAGCTTCACCCCCGGTCGTACGACTGATGCGACAGTTGGTTTTGCGTTGCATGCAGTTAAACATCTTTCTATATGCTGTTCATATCCCTGGGGTGGAGAACACGCTAGCTGACGCCTTGTCTCGCTTTCAGTGGGACAAGTTCAGGGAGCTGGCGCCAGAAGCAGAAGAGGTGGGTGTTCCTTGCCCCGGTTGTATTTGGGAGGTAGCACTGGAGTTGCCGCGGGCTGGATACAGAGGTCAGTAAGCGAGGCTACGTGGTCAGCGTATTCTAAGGTATGGAAAGAATGGGCGAACTTACAAGCGGAAACGGAGGTCGGGGGGGAGGAGTCCGGGGTCAGGTTGCTGCTCCTTTACTGGGTGTCCAGAGACATGGAAGAGGGTAAGTCGGTGTCAGCCATTGAGAAGAAGATGGCGGGGCTGGCTTTTTGGTTTAAGATGAGGAGACGGGAAGATTTGACGAAGGATTTTTTAATAAAACAGGCTATAAGGGGATATAGGAAGTCACGCAGGATCCCTGATGTTCGGCGCCCAATCACGTTCTCAAATCTGGTGGCATTGGGGGAACAGCTGGCAGTGGTGTGCACATCGGGGTACGAAAGGTTATTGTTCCGGGCGGCTTTTTCATTGGCATTCTTTGGGGCGTTCAGGATTGGGGAGTTAGTTAGCCCATCAAAAGGGGTGGCGGGGGGGATTATTGGCCCAGGATGTGATAATGCTAGGGGACAGGGTTTCAGTTAGGTTGCGAAAGTCGAAAACGGATCAAGGAGGCAAGGGGACACAGGTGAGTTTGTTCGCTTTGCAAGGATGTGAGGTTTGCCTGGTTAAGACGGTGACAAGATTTATGGGTGTGAGGCCGGGAGGAGATGGTTCGTTGTTTTTGCATGCGGACGGAACTTACCTGTCCAGGTTTCAATTCGTGGCAGTTTTGAGAAAGTGCTTGGGGAAGTTGGGGTTGAACAGTCACGCCTACGCTTCACACTCCTTCCGCATTGGGGCGGCCACAGAGGCCGCCAGGCGCGGGTTGGATGAAGTGGATGTGCGAAAATTGGGGAGATGGGAGTCGCAGCGATTCTGGCAATATATTCGGCCGCAGTTGGTTTGCGAGTAAAAAATAAATAAATAAATAAAAACAAATAATAAAAATAAAAAGTGTGTGGGGGGGGGGGGTTATGTTACTGTGTGGGGCGGCCGAAGGTTGGTTTGGAGGTGTGTTGGGATTGTATTGGTAATGTTGTGCTTGTTGTTTTCAGATGCAGGGCGTCAACTCCTGGTCTGGATCCTAGGCCATTCGTATGTGTGTTGGGGAGCCAGGAGAGGGGACGTGAGACCAGGTGGGAGACAGCTGGGTATTTCCAGACGGGAGGCAGTTATCCGTTGGCTGGGGCGGCCGGGTATGATGTGGGGCAGGGTGGTCCCGGAGGTGGAGAGATATGCATGGTTGGACAGACCTCCGGATGTGCTGGTCATTCATGCTGGAGGTAATGACCTGGGTGTACGGACGGTACGGGATTTGATAGCAGATATAAAGGCGGACTTGATGTTCCTCCGTGCCACCTTCCCTGGGACACTGTTGATATGGTCCGATATGGTGGCTAGGACGACTTGGCGTATGGCGAGATCAGTGTACCGACTGAACAAAGCCCGGATAAGGATTAATAAAGTTGTGGGGCGGTTTATAGCCTGGCAAGGTGGTTTAGTGATTCGCCACCGGGAGTTAAGGGAGGGTTGAGCACAGTACCCGGATATGGGTACCTCATCTGGACAAACGGGGAGAACCAATGGAGACAAAGAAGGCAGAGAGGGCAAAGGCCTACAGTTTCCTTCAACCTAACTCAGATTGATGTCCAGGGCAGCCATACCTTATCATACTTCCAAGGACATCCAGCCAATACATTTTTGCATCAAGGACTTTGGAGCTTCTGCCCCTTTTCTCTTATATATTGTATTTAGTGTGAGAAGACACACTGAGCCTTGGCACCTGTGCTGCAGACCGCACACTAGGACTGGATTGCTTCTGTTGAGAGCGCTGCAACTTTTGGCTATGACTTGTACACACGATCGGATCTTCGGCAGGGAATTGTGTGATGACAGACTGTTTGCCTAAAATCCGACCATTAGTACGCTCCATCAGACAATTGTTGTCCAACTTTGCACCAGCAAATGTTGGATGGCAGGCTAGTAAGTTTTCCGCGGTCATTGGTCTGTTGTCAGATTTTCCTATCGTATGTACACAAGTCCGTCACACAAAAGTCCAAAGTGCAAACACGCATGCTCGGAATCAATGCTCACCAAACACGACATTAGCAGAAAGTGCCCAAAGTGTGGCGTTCAAGAGCTGAAATTACACGTAGTACGTTACTACGTTTGTGTTTGTTAGGCTGACAATTGTGTACCGTTTGTATGCAAGACAAGTTCCTGGCACACGCCCTTCGGACAAAAGTCTGATGCTTTGTTGGCCAACAATCCGATCGTGTGTACGAGGCTTAAAGAGGAAGTAAACCCTGAAGGGTTTACTTCCTCTTTGTTTCCCTGCAAAGATAAAGCATAATGGACTACTATGCATCGCATAGTAGTCCATTATGTGTCACTTACCTGACACAGGAGTCAGCGAAGTCACCGCTGTCCCCTTGTGTACGGAGCCTCCATCTTCTTGGTGGGTCTCGCTGTCATTTGACGGAGCCGCAATGACGTCACTCCCGTGCATGCGCACGCGAGCCGCCACTCGTGGGCTCAGTGCCGTGATGCCTGTCTTTTGGCAAATATCTCCTAAACCGTGTATGTTTAGGATGTATTTCTTGGACCTACAGGTAAGCCTTAATCTAGGCTTACATGTAGGTCAAAGTGGTTTGTAAGGGTTTAAAACCACTTTAAGGCTTGCACCAAAATGCGTTAGGTGTGTGCTTTTTCATGCTTTTATGTTGCCAATACATTTTTGCATCAAGAACTTTGGAGTTGCCGGGACTTCTCTCTTATATATTGTATTTAGTGTGAGAAGACACACTGAGGCTTGGCACCTGTGCTGCAGACTGCACACTAAGATTGGATTGCTTCTGTTTAGAGCGCTGCACCTTTTATGTTTTCTCATGGACTCAGCTTCTATCTAGACCATGTGTAAAACCTATATGTGTGAGTAATCCACGTGTGAAAGGTTTAATGTGTGCCATGACCAGGAAGGTGTGGAAGAGAGATCTAGGACCAACATCCGTGCATATGAACAGTATGTGGGCTGAATGATGCCCTGCAACCCTGTATGTAAAGGTGGAGTTCCAGCTGCTTGCACGCTTACAGCCATGGACAGGTCCTTTCAGCCAGTCATTGAGTATTGGCTGAGTCACCAACACTTTTTAGAACACCTGGGATTTTACAGGCATCTCACTGAGATCTCACAGGCATCTGCAATACACTTGCTGTACCATGGTTAATTAAAGACATGTCAATGAGGCTGTTGACTACCCTGTCCACAGGGTGACAATGCTGCAATGTGATTTTGCTGTAGAACAAGCAAGGTTGTCACTGTTTAAATGATATGAAACTATACCAGATCTACTAGAAAAATCAATAAGTGATAAAAGTTTGTTGCAATCAGAAACTGCTGCGATAATGCTACTGGCAGACTGCATCATATATTATTGATTTTGCCCATAGTTACACTTTAAACTTATACATTTTGATCAGGTTTTTTTTCTTTCCCAGTTTATAGGTGTAGCATAGTCATTCACTCATCTCAGTTTGGGAAATTCTTTAGGTAAACTGTTTTTGCATTGTCATATTTAATTTATGATTTTAACAGTATTGTTGAAGAAGTCTGTTTTTCTTTCCCTTGATACTGATTGTCCATAAACCAGACCGGGCAGTCTGGACATGTTCACACAGCTGGGAAAAGGCTGCCAGCAACGTTCCCATGCAAGATGCCCTTTCAGTGGAATTATTTGTCTATTGATTTTTAATTCTTGCCACTATAATGCCTCTTGACGAGTAAGTATGAAATTATATAAACACATCAGTACTTTATTCATATAGAGGGTAAATGTGCCATTGGCAGTTAATGGACACAGAATGGTTGGTATAATGTTTGCTGAAGGTATGTCTGCTGTTTGTTGTTCCAAAGTGGTTTTAATATTTGCCTGAAATAAAGATGACCTTTCATTCACTTTGTTTTTTTTCCTTCTTCTCATGCCAGATTTGTGTTATGCAAAAAAAAAAAAAAAAAAATGTGTGACCTAAATGGCATGAATATGGAAATATCATAAGCAGTGTGTAAAGAATCACAATAAAAAAATTGTCATCAGATGTGTGAGAAGCCTCTGGTTAGTCACTCTCTGACTCCTGGGATTCAGTTGCAGGGCTGTTGATTCAGTTGGGGGGCTCTAGATATAGTTATGGCGCTGTAGATTCAGTTGGGGGCAGAAGATTTAGTTGTAGGGCTGTGGATTCAGTTGTGGGGCTGTAAATGCAGTTATGGGGCTGTAAATTCAGTTGTGGGGCTGTAGATTCGGTTTTGGCGCTGTAAATTCAGTTGTGGGGCTGCAGCTTCCACAGGAGATGCAGATGCAAGAGATGCAGGAGAAATGGAGATTCCATTGTGGGGCTTTAGATTTGGTTGGGGGCTGTAGATTCAATTGTGGTGCTGTAGAATCAGCTAGGGGACTGTAGATTCAACTGTGGGGCAGTATATTCAGTTGGGGATGTAGATTCAGTTGTGGGGCTGTAAATTCAATCATGGGGCTGAAGATTTAGTTGGGGGCTGCAGATTCAATTGTTAGAGAATAAATTAGAGTGGTTCATTGTTATCCAGAAATGACGAAACCTGCATGGCATACGGCTGGATCTAGCTGATTCAGGTGAAATAGCCATCTTTTTTTTTGTCTGTGATGTTAGTAAAAAATAGCTATTAAAACAAGATCAACAATGCAGCTTTAAGGATGTCCATTATTGATATCACACAATTTTAATGCAAAATTCACATTTTGTTACACAACCCTGTTCCCTCTTCCCCCCATACACACAATAACATCACCCCCACCCCTCATCTTCTGTCTTTCCCAAGCCACATATAAAAGAAGGCATATGGAAAGGCTTTAATGAAGTTCTACTTTAACTACATACACATTGCTACCATAGTAGGTTTCATAAAGGATGTGACCACAACCCTCAAGTGGTTCTAAAGTCAGGAGGTTTTTTACCTTAATGCAATACCTGCAATAAGGTAAAAAAAAACTTTCACTAAATGTTGTTTCCCTCCTCTTCTTTAATTGAGTCCAGTATCGATCCAGCGCTGTTTCCTATTGTAGCTGCACTACTTTCTCCTTGGTCTTACAGGACAGACTGTTAGCAGCAGGAGCCATTGGCTCCTGTTGCCATCAATCAAATACAGTGAGAAGTTAGCGAGGGCAGGGCCGAACCACACTGTGTGTGTCTATGGACACACAGAGCCCAGCTTTGGAGTGAGTCTGCACATCTGCCTCCATAGCAAGCGGCTTGCTATAGTGGCAGACACCAAAGAAGAGGAGCCAAAATCACTGGCAGGGGACTGTATAAGAGAAGGTTTGGGGCCTCTCTGTGCAATATCAGTGCACAGAGCAGGTAAGTATAACATCTTTTTTTTTTATTTTAGGTAAAAAAAGGAGCCTTTAGAATCACATTAAAACAGACATTTTACTAAAATAAACATAGAGATTATCATTGCTGACTTCCTATTCTGCACATGGTACTATCTGGATGTCAAGCTGAACCTCTATCTTCAATATTTTGAGTCACTAACCTAGAATAAAAATGCAGTTTATTATTGTTCAGGATTAGCACCAACAGTTTGTGCAGTGCTTTACAAAGTAGGTGAGAGAGTAAAGTTACAATATAATTCAATACAAGAGGGTTAGGAGGGTCCTACTCATAAGAGCTTACAATCTAAAGGGGAAGAGGTCTTCTGATTTTACTTTGACTTTTTTGATCTGCACACTAGTTCCAGGTTAGTGACCACGCGAATACTGAAGCCAGTGAATCGGTAAAACAGCCAAGCAACCAGAATTTTTAGAAGTATGCCAACAATGACATCCCCCAAATTGATTGATGAAAAGGTTGAAATCTCATAACTTTTTTCTTTTTTATAGCTTTTCTGTGCATGTTATATTTTTTAACTGGTTTTTGCATGAAAATGCCCTACAGTGCATTTTTATCTTAGAGGAAATCTATTTCCTGCCCCACTCTATGATGCTCTATGATGTCATAGATGAGTAATTATCACAGTCCTCATTACAAGTGTCCACACAGACTTGTAGTGCTGAGAAAGGGTGGAGGGTGTTCTTGATCAGGTCAGTTATGCCGCATGCACACGACTGGAGTTTTCGACGGACTAGGTCCGCCGGTCTTCCCGACGGTCTTTCAGCAGAGTTCCGATGGACTTTCCGAATGAACGGACTTGGCCACACACAATCACTCCAAAGTCCAACGGATTTGAACGTGATAACGTACGACCGGACTAGAATAAGGAAGTTCATAGCCAGTAGCCAATAGCTGCCCTAGCGTCGTTTTTTGTCCGTCGGACTAGCATACACATGAATGGATTTTTTAATAGGAACTGGGTCCGGCGGAGTACCGGCGGAAAAATTTGAAACATGTTCTATTTCTAAAGTCCGTCAAATTTTTGGACAGCAAAGGTCCGATGGAGCCCACACACGATCTAATTGTCCGACGGATTCGTTCCGTCGGACCTTTGCTGTTGAAAAGTCCAGTCGTGTGTACGCGGCCTTAGAATACTGAATGCAGTGATCTTGGTGGTCAAATTCTAAAGCCTATTGTGCTGTCATATTTTGACACGTTACGCAAAAGCTTCAAAGGGAAATGCAGGTAAGACATGAAAAATTGAGGTTGTTAACATGGTGTCCATTTGACTTAACATTTCTTTTTGTAACTTCAATTGAGCTTTTAAGCAAATCTGTCACATCTGAAGCAAAATCACAGTGTGTTGAACATGCTTAGATGTGGCAGAAATAATTGTACTTTATTAGTTCATGCTACCAGTGAACAGTCATTGTTAATGGAAACTCAAAGGTCTTGGTTCATTTTATTTAAATTGCATATTTTGTAACAAAAACCTGGATTGACATGGGTGCCCTACTGCAGACAATTATTACAAGTGGCCTAGATCAGGATTAATTGAGTTCTTGATTTTACTTTTGATCATAATACTGCTCTTGTTACTAATGGAAAAAATGTTGTCTAAAAAAAAAAAAATATATATATATATACACACACAGTATCTCACAAAAGTGAGTACACCCCTCACATTTTTGTAATTATTTTATTATATCTTTTCATGTGACAACACTAAAGAAATTACACTTTGCTACAATGTAGTAAGTACAAGTAGTGAGTGTAGAACCTTTATAACAGTGTAAATTTGCTGTCCCCTCAAAATAACTTAACACACAGCCATTAATGTCTAAACCGCTGGCAACAAAAGTGAGTACACCCCTAAGTGAAAATGTCCAAATTGGGCCCAATTAGCCATTTTCCCTCCCCGGTGTCATGTGACTCGTTAGTTGGTCTTAGGTGTGAATGGGGAGCAGGTGTGTTAAATTTGTGTTATCGCTCTCACTCTCTCATACTGGTCACTGGAAGTTCAACATGGCACCTCATGGCAAAGAACTCTCTGACGATCTGAAAAAAAGAATCGTTGCTCTACATAAAGATGGCCTAGGCTATAAGAAGATTTCCAAGAGTCTGAAACTGAGCTGCAGAGCCAAGACCATACAGCAGTTTAACAGGACAGGTTACACTCAGAACAGGCCTCGCCATGGTCGACCAAAGAAGTTGAGTGCGTCATATCCAGAGGTTGTCTTTGGGAAATAGACATATGAGTGTTGCCAGCATTGCTGCAGAGGCTGAAGGGGTGGGGGGTCAACCTGTCAGTACTCAGGCCATACGCCGCACACTGCATCAAATTGGTCTGCATTGGCTGTCTTCCCAGAAGGAAGCCTCTTCTAAAGTTGATGCACAAGAAAGCTGCCCGCAAACAGTTTGCTGAAGACAAGCAGACTAAGGACATGGATTACTGGAACCATGTCCTGTGGTCTGATGAGACCAAGATATACTTATTTGGTTCAGATGGTGTCAAGTGTGTGTGGCGGCAACCAGGTGAGGAGCACAAAGTGTGTCTTGCCTACAGTCAAGCATGGTGGTAGGGATGTCATGGTCTGGAGCTGCATGAGTACTGTCAGCACTGGAGAGCCGCAGTTCATTGAGGGAACCATGAATGCCAACATGTACTGTGACATACTGAGGCAGAACATGATCCCTTCCCTTCGGAGACTGGGCCGCAGGGCAGTATTCCAACATGTTAACGACCCAAAACACACCTCCAAGGCGAACACTGCCTTGCTAAAGAAGCTGAGGGTAAAGGTGATGGATTGGCCAAGCATGTCTCCAGACCTAAACCCTATTGAGCTCAAATCAGATCAGGTGGAGGAGTGCAAGGTCTCTAACATCCACCAGCTCAATGATGTTGGCATGAAGCTGAGGAAGCTGAGGAAGAAGACACCAGTGGCGACCTGCGAAGCTCTGGTGAACTCCATGCCCAAGAGGGTTAAGACAGTGCTGGAAAATAATGGTGGCCACACAAAATATTGACACTTTGGGCCCAATTTGGACATTTTAGGGGTGTACCTAATTTTGCTGCCAGCGGTTTAGCCATTAATGGCTGTGTGTTGAGTTATTTTGAGCGGAAATTTACACTGTTATACAAGCTTCAGTTGTCACATGAAAAGATATAATAAAATATTTACAAAAATGAGAGGGGTGTACTCACTTTTGTGAGATACTGTGTGTGTGTGTGTGTGTGTGTGTGTGTGTATATATATATATATATATATATATATATATATATATATATATATATATATATATATATATTATATGCAGCAACCTTCAAACAAATATATAAAACAGTAGAAAACAGAGTATACGGTTGTTAAACAAATATTAGTCTGTTTTTAACTCCTTTCCCAGCTAGCCAGAACGTTGGGGCTCAGATTCATCTAGTTATTAAGCGCCTGCACTACTACAATACTGTTCCTTTTTTTGGTAGCAGTAGGGTTTGACCAGTGGCCTCTCACTACTTCATTGGGTGACAACTGGTCTCTCTCTGTACTTCTTTGGCAGTGGTGCATTTTGGTGGGGGGCTTATCGGAATCTGGAAGCCCCCTTTAACAAGGGAGCCCCCAGATCCCGGCCCCCCTATGTGAATGGGTATCGGGTACATTGTACCCCTACCCATTCACCAAAAAAAGTGTCAAAAAGTAAAAGCCACAATAGACAGTTTTTGACAATTATTTTATTAAAAAAGAAAAAAAGTGTCCCACGATGTCCATCCAGCTTCAATCATGCCACCTGACGGACCTGAAAAAAAAAAAAAAAACCCGGCGTCTGTGATCTCACAGTGCATTATGGGGCGCTCTGCGGTGCTCAAATTTGCCGTGAACGCCCCATATGTTTGGTTTGTCTGCGGACAAATGAACACCCAATGTTCGAGTTAAACTTACATTCGATTTGAACATCGGGACCATCCCTATTGCCTACTATCAGCTGATGGATCAGAGCCATGCGCCAGGCTCTGGAAGGATCCCAACAATATTGTCGGGGTCCACCTTGCTGCCTTACTGACCGCTTGCTCTGCTGTTCAGCATGCAGCTGAGGGTCAGACCCAGCTGCACCCACCCCTTCCTCAGCCAAGTTTTCTATTGAGCGCTGGGGAAGCAGAGTGGAGAACAGTGACTGAGAGATCAGCGGTCATGTCATTGCTCAGTTCTTAGAGCTGGCTGAATCTCAAGACCAATGCAGCAGCATGAAGTATGAAGGTTTATTTTTTTCATACCCCATACTTCTTTAAAGTGGTGGGACACCCTGAAAACAAAAACTTTAAAAAATGTTAGTAACAATTTCAAATGAAAAAATACTTACCAGAAATGGCTGTTGCTAGGCAGATCGTCCTAATCTGCCTCCTCCAGCGCCGCGGTGATCTTCTCTCCTTCCGTCTTCTAGTGAATGGGGCGCGGTGTGTTATGGGAACGGTGTCCCACAACACATCGCGTTCCCCATTTACAAATTAGACTCGCGCATGCGCAGTAGGCCGCGCGCCGACTTGCGCATGCGCAGTAGGCCGCGCGCCGATTCGCGCATGCGCAGTAGGAAACGGGAAGCCGTTTCCCTTACTGAGGATGGCGGCGCTGGATCTGGATCGCCGAGGGATATCTCGGCCTCCATGAACAACATCGCAGGCGCCCTAAGAGGGTAAGTGTACTTATTAAAAGTCAGCAGCGACTTTTTTTTAGCTGCTGACTTTTAAAAAAAAAAAAATGTAAGCTGAAACACCGCTTTAAGTTGTATTTACAGGTCTTGTCCTGAGTTATGATGTATAGGGGACTGCAAGTGGCTGATACCAAGTCAATTTTAGGTACCTTGCAAATACCTTGAGGATCCATTTACATATTTTGTGTTATGTTAACATACACGCTAACGTACATTTTTTTTTTAAGTCAGTCCATTCAAAACGAATGGGGTGCCAACACACCCTAACGGGCCTAAAATTGCACATAACCCTTTTTTTAGGAACCAATGTTGTACTACAATACAGGTACGATGGTATGCAATTTAAAATGAATATTACAGTATGTGTGTTACCCCACATTGCGATAGTGCACATGATAGTGCATGTGTTACCACAGTACATTAATCTGTGCCTTTTTAGATTTGCCTGAAGATTTGTTTTAAAGTGTAAATTCACTTTTGTTAAGAAAAAAACAAACAATCCCCTCTGGGCGATTAATGTATAGTACAAAGGTTTTAACAAACGTTGCGGCAGATTCCTTCTATTTCACTTATCAATTATCGACCGCCGAAATAAAATGTGCTAATTCTTACATATTTTGATTAGATGATTTAGAAAACAGGTGATAAAGGTGCTGGTTGGCTAGTTTTCAAGATATTTCACAATAAAGATTTATGCACAGGTGAGTATATTTACCTACAAGGGGGGGAAGTGTCTCATGATCATGATGCCTCATAACTTCTCGACAGTACGGTAGAACAATGAAATTGGTACCAAGTGCAGCATAAATTTATCTTCACTTTTAGACTAAAGATTAATACCTAACTGGAAATTAGTGTTCTTTTATTGCAAGGTACATTTATCTTGGTCAGATCTATGCTTCCTACAGTTACATCTAGTGGCTTGTGAAAGTGTCATTGCCTAACATTTCCAAGGAACAGTTGCGTGATATTTTTCCTCAGAAGCCAAGATGCCGCGAAACTGTGTAAACAATGCAGATAGCTTCTGCCACATTTGTGGTGAGGTTACATTTCCATCTCAAAAGTGCAGTATGATGGCAGTGGTAAAAATGGCATACCCTACCAGCATGCTTCCGCTTTCTCCACGCAGAACCTATACCAGTACCTGACTGGCTACAGATCCTTCCGCGCCAAACGGGCAGATCAGGCGCTTCACTGTACCGCGGACCCCTGCCACCTCGCCAGCAACGAGGCAGACGGAGGCAACGGTCCATGTCAGGGGGAGCAGCACGTGAGTAAGCCCTGGGTCGCCCATCCCTGACAGTTACACCCCCACCTGCCTTAGTGGAAACACCCCGGACTGAGCAAAACACACTGGAACCCTGCCCCATGCACATTTGCACCTCCATACTCTCAGGCCAAAACCCCCACGCAGTGATCCCTCACGTGGTGCCTTCCCGGCCCCACTCACTCCCCCTGAGGGTAACGTCTGTCAGTGCTCCCCTTGAGAAACCACCCGGAATGGACAACCGGACCTGCGGTTTGGTTTACCCTCAACAGAACTGATGTGTATACTGACAGACACCTAAGCACTTGGAAGGAATGCCCGGCCCTACCTTGATCTACCCCCAGGGACACGGGATATCCCCGGACTAGCCCAAATACACCACCCACCACGCCATATTGCCGGAGTACAGACATTCAGAGGAGTGCAGCACACCACCGCTCCAAGGAGTCACGGAGTAATACTGTGAGCAAACCAAAGTTATCCCAACACGAGGGGGGAGGGGAGGCACTCGCTGTGCACCTGTATTTTGGGAGGAGGAGGCTTCCGGGGGAGGGGGGGCAATGGTCAGACATCCCGGCAAACTTAACCAGGACAGTGTAATTCCTCCACCCCTTTTATTTTTGGTAATATCCTCTATTTTTTTTTTTGTTTGAGGAGAGATAGGAATCCAGGGGAAGTAAGGGGGCAGCAAGCATACGTGCGCCACTACAACACCACCTGGAGGACCGCCACGGTGTTGACCCCCCCCTCCCCTGCCTGAGAACACTGTTTGCCACACACACACAAAGGGGAACACCAGAATTGCTCAGAACCTCACGGGGCTTCACATGGCTGCAAACCACTGTCCCGCAGTATACAGTGGGGGACGATAGGGGCTAAGACCCTTAGAAACAGGGATGGGGAATTTACCCAATTGCATATAACATACTGCTCCTTGATGCATATATGCCAATGACAATTGCACTGTTTTTGCTGTTTTTGTTCTGTTTCCTGTTAAAATTAGACTGCTAAATATGAGCTATTAACCCTGTTTTTGTTTTCAGAATGCTCGCTCATAGTTAGTTGCTGCAGTATGCCTATCAGAACATACCGATACTTGCTTGACACGCTCACACAAACCGCCGGGGGGGGGTGGGGAGAGCCGGGGGTTCGCCTCACGGCTCTGTCTACCTACTCCCCCACTTAGTCCCGCGCTCCAAATCCAGGGGAACCCCTGGGGAGCGCCTCAGCCATTAGGGCTACCTTAGCTACCCTCCTAGCGCTGTACTTCCTTGCGACAGCTTCCTAAATCTCACTCACTCTTTCTAACCCACTATTACTCTCTACCTTAACCTTTCCCCCCCTTCTCCACCACACAACTTCCCCAAGCCCACCAAAGTTCCCCCTCGAACATGGATCTACTCAACATAATATCCCTCAATACAAAGGGATTAAACACACCCGAAAAATGTTGGATGCTGCTTCACGATATGCGCCGCGCCAGGGCAGACATAGTCCTATTGCAGGAGACACATTTTAGAGAAAATAACCTCCCGCTACTTAAGAATAGATACTACCCTCTGGCCTACCACTCCAACTACACTGAGGCCAAGACTAGAGGGGTAACTATCCTTATCTCTACTAGAGTGCCCTGGACACTCATAGACTCCCAGACAGACAAGGAAGGTCGCTTCTTGTATTTAAAGGGGCTGATCGGGGACAGGAAGGTGACCTTGGCAAACCTATACTCCCCAAATGAGCGCCAAGATGTATTCCTAAAGAAAAGGATAAACCACCTCAAGCGTTTCTCAGAGGGACAGCTAATCATAGGGGGGACACCTCCTCCGGTTTTTCCTCCACCACACGAGACACACGTAAACGTATTAGCCTGACATTTCACTCCGCAAAACTGGTAGACATCTGGCGCCTCTTCCACCCGGGAGAGCGCGACTATACTTTTTTCTCGAAACCACACCAGACCTACTCACGCATTTACTATTTTCTAGTGCCCCACAGACAACTCCACGCGATCAAAGAAACCACAATTGCCCCAATCACATGGTCGGATCATGCCCCGATCAGTATGCGCTACACCCTATCAGACACGCAAACAAGACAGCGGCCACAATGGAGACTTAATGAAAGCCTAATACAGAACCCTGAAGTCCTAGCTGACGTAGTAAGGGAACTGGGACACTATTTTGACGCCAATGTTACCCAGGACAGTGACGCAGGAGTGGTGTGGGAGGCCCACAAAGCTGTAATCAGAGAAGTCCTCATTAAACACGGCTCCAGATTAAAATGGGCAAGGACTGCACAACTAGACACACTCCTCACCAAACTTCAGACCTTACAGTTAACCCATAAAACGGCCCCGACAAGACAACTTGGGATCGAGCTTAACACGGTTCGCTCACAGGTTACCGACCTCCTTCAATTTAAGGCCAAAGCTGTACTGCAAATCTGCCGTAGGAAAAATTATGAATCGGGCAACAAATGTGGGAGACTTCTGGCCCAAACACTGCGAACACAACAGGTGGCATCCTACATCCCATACATCAGGACTACCACGGGACTGAAAAGGTCATTACCCCAACAAATCACACAGGAGTTCAAAACCTACTACAGTTCCCTGTACAATCTAACCACAACGCCACCCACAGCAGCGACTACGACAGAATATCTAGCCCAATCCCAAATGCCCTCGCTATCAAAAGAGACACAGGACTCCCTAGAGGAACCCATCACACTACCTGAACTTCAACTAGCACTACAAAACAATAAGCCAGGTAAAGCCCCAGGCCCAGACGGTCTCACCGTCTCTTACTACAAGACCCTACTCCCAACCCTAGGCCAACACCTAGTGTCCCTATTTAATGGACTAGGAACAGGGAAAGCTTTCCACCACGCTACACTACAGGCACAAATCTCGGTCATTCCCAAGGAGGGCAAAGACCCAGCCCAGTGCGGGAGCTACCGCCCGATCTCCCTCCTAAATACCGACCTGAAACTCTACACCAAAATCCTGGCCTCCAGACTACAACAACACCTGCCCCAACTCATCCACCTGGACCAAGTGGGCTTTGTCCCAACCAGGGAGGCTAGGGACAACACCACCAAAGTCCTCAACCTACTACACATAGCGGTCAATAGTAAAATGCCAAGTATATTCCTGGGAACAGATTCAGAAAAGGCGTTTGACCCGGTAAATTGGTCATTCATGTTCGAGACGCTGAAATATATAGGTCTGGGAGACAGAATGCTAAACTTGGTGGCCGCGGCTTACAAGGTGCTATCGGCCGTAATAAGGGCGAACGGTACACTCTCAGAGACGTTCCCGATCACGAATGGGACTAGGCAAGGCTGCCCCCTCTCGCCCTTGCTGTTCGCTCTGACCCTAGAACCCTTCCTCTGCCACGTCCGATTAAACCCCGACATCACCGGAATAGGAGCAAATGAAACACGACACAAAGTATCGGCATATGCCGACGACCTCATGTTCTCCCTTTCAAACCCCTCAACCTCCCTGCCACACCTCCTACGAGAGTTCGACACCTACGGCCACCTCTCCAATTTAAAGATAAATTTTAACAAATCAGAAGCCATGGGCATAGGGATACCGAAACCCCAGCTTAAGAGACTTAAAGACAGCTTTAACCTGAAATGGACTGACTCAGCCCTGAAGTACCTAGGTACTTACATACCCACCTCAATACCCCAATTGTTTAGGCTCAACTCCCCCCCCCCCCCTGCTGAAAGCAGTTCAAAAACTACTCGACGAATGGGGAGATGGCCTCCACTCATGGCTCGGCCGCTGCAACATCCTCAAGATGTCAATACTCCCTAAATTCCTCTATCTCCTTCAAGCCCTGCCAATTCATATACCCGGGGAATATTTTAAACAAGTCCACTCCACATTTACCCGATTTCTCTGGGCAGGGAAACACCCACGTCTAAGTAGGAAACTACTTTCCCTACCAAAAGTGCACGGAGGCCTGGCAATGCCAGAAGTCCGCACATACTACCACGCGGCACACCTTAGCAGACTGTTGGACTGGTGCCGACATAAAGACACCAAACTGCGGACGCAACTGGAACAGGACCAAAGTGACATACCCCTCCACAGAGCCCCCTGGTGCCATAACACTCTACCACCCAAGATCAAATGTCACCCCCTGATAGGCAACACAGCTAATATATGCTCACAACTAATGGCAAAATCATGCCTTGCAACCTGCAACTCCCCCTTAAGGCCCATCATAGGCCACCCACAGTTTGAACCGAGCTTACACGACAAGAAGTTCCTTGACCTTCAAATAGCGGGACTATATCAAGCATCCCACTTCAGCACCTTGGGGAGGTGGAGGACATACACGGAATTGTCAGACCCCAACGGCCCATACAAACTAGACTTCATGAGAGCCTTACAACTCAGCCACTTCCTCAGCGGCCTCCCGCCCCCCCCCCAACATATCACAACAACCCCCCACAACCCTGCAGGAGCTATGCACAGAGACTGGGGTGCTCCCACATACGCTCTCCCTGACGTACACCATCCTAAACGAACCACCGAGGGACTACCAACCCCAATCCCTCATCAAATGGGAAAGAGACCTAAACTGCCATTTTAATGACAATAAAAAACAACACATAATCAAATTTACCCAACAATCCTCCCTATGCGCCAAAACCCAGGAAACAAACTACAAGATCCTTACACGCTGGTACAGGACCCCTGCCCTGCTACACAAACTTTTCCCAACATCCTCAGACCAATGCTGGCGGTGTCAGACAGAGGAGGGCACCCTCATACACATGTTCTGGTCATGCCCCCGACTACAGACTTTCTGGGGAGAAGTCCAACGTATCACCCAAACATTCACAGACTGGACGGTGCCTGACGAACCGGCCTACTTTCTTCTACACGCGACAGAAGTACCGGCACGGGTTTACAAAAAATCGGTGATCCGACATCTCTTAGACGCAGCCAAAGCCTGCATCCCGCTAAACTGGAAGCATCCCCACACCCACCCACTGTGGCCCAATGGCTACGGAAAGTAGACGAGATTAGCCGGATGGAGGACCTGATCCTCACTAATCAACACAAACAGGTAACATATTCCAAGACGTGGCAGCTATGGAATATATTTAGATACTCAGATGAGGGACAAAACCTCAGAGGGTCTGACTGATAGCCTGCCCAATCGACTCATCCCATCCCGATGCTACCCAGGCTACCGACTCCATATGCCCCGAAGAGGAGCGACACTGCCCAGATGGGATAAACACCCGGTTATAAGTTCGAACAGACCTCAGCTACCAACCCCCCCCCCCCCCGTTAACCCCTATGTCCCCACCCCTTACTCTTCTCTTTCTGTTCTCCTGGGCGTCGCCCGGACTCTGCACTCACTACGGTGCTTTTCCGCACTCTCCTTTCTTACTTTATAAAAAAAGGAAAACTAGAAGGGAGGCTGAACCCACAAGGCTAGTGGAATTCAACACTCCCATCTCCTGGACACACCAAATCACATCTAACACAGATGGAACCATAGAGGTCCCAAAAAGAATGTACACCCATGAAGTACCCCACACACCAAAACCTTTTTTAATATATTGTGTGGGCGGGAATCACACCTGTATAGTTTGTCTTTTAATGTAACACTGTTTTAGCATTATTTCTGTTGTTGAGGTCCTTGTGGACCAGTCTTCCTGTCTTAAATAAAAAAAAAAAATGGCATACCATCTATATTTTGGAGCAAAATATCGGATCAGGACAAGAGTTAGACCCCTCATTATTGTTGCATTACATGTGCAACTTATCTGTGTCACTGGCTATACAAAACTAAAAAGTCCATGCCTTTTGCAGTCCCAATGGTGCAGAGGGAACCCACCAATAATAGTAGTGACTGCTATTTTTGCATGGTTCCCCCAATTGCAAAAGGGATCACAAGAAAGAAGAAGTGGACCGTGGAATATCCAAACATTCCATCCGCACTGCAGCCTTTACCCCATGGTGAGGACTTGCCAATTTCAGATCCACCAGAATCCTACAATCTAGACAAAGATGATGATAAAGACGATGAGCAGGATGCAGCTGAACCGGGGCCATCAATGTCAGCAGACCCAAACTTTAACTTTTGGGATCAATAAAAAGATACATTTATAATGATTGGTGTGGCACCATTCTAATTGCTATATCACATTTTGCAGAAAAGTTATGGAGCATAATCGCACATCCCCCTTGTAATTTTGAATTATTTTGATGCAATTTTGACCAGTCCTCTGATTTAGGAAACATATCTCACTTACTGGTTATCATTACTTGTTGTCCCGACAATCATTTTGCACCTGTTTGGCTCACTAGCTAATTCACAATTGTCAGTATCATCAGCTGAATGTTCCTGAGTCAGATATTTGACTTGTTTGAGTTGTTAAGAGTGCACAGGGGACCACTAAACTTGACTGAACAATGGTTCTTAAAAAGAAATTGCTGACTGCCAAGGGAATAACTGTGAGAGTTTATGAAAGGCAGCGTTCAACATTTTAAATAGTCGGAAATATGGCTTTTAATCGCTTATGTAAATACAATGGTGTTGAAAGAATGAGTACAGTTAAGAGGTTAGAAAAGAGTAAGATGTTACACATACGAAAGGCATTTTATATTTGTAATACAGTCACACACTCACTCATAGGTTTTCATTTGTAAATGTTTGGTTGTGCAAAATTCACCAAGAATGAGAACCACCATTGTCTCTGCCATCCTCAATTATTTTTTTATATGTATGATGGGTTTTCAATCACGTTATCTTGCATACAGAACATTTTCTTTTTACAAATAGCCCTGAAGAAGGGAAAACAGTTATAACACTGAAACGCATTGGTTATACTGTACAACTCTACGAACAATAAACACCTTTGTTTTCAAGATTGATTTGCCTGCCTTTTGTCATTGGTGTGGAGTTGTGAGCTCAATATATTGACTTTTTATTTACCTTTTCTTCTCAATTATCCCCCAGTGGATATAGTGGTGCACCAATGTATAAAATTAGAATTTTTCTTTCTTTTTACTACCTGATGGACCTTTGTTATGTGATATCTCTACCTCTACTTATTCTTAGCAAATTTTTTGTTTGGTACCCCTTGTCCAGAACTCAAGGATTCTCATTTGACATCTATTAACTGGCATTAACTCTATTAACTTGAGGGCTTCACCTTTTCTATCACTATACTACCACTCTCCGCATTCTTAGGGGGCATCTCCCTTATAAGCAAAGCCAAAGCTTCTCTAAAGGAGGACACCCCTCTTTGAATTACCCGGCCTAGCCTACTTAATGTGCTTTAAAAGTTAGCTGCTTCCTTGACTCCAGGATGCTAACATTTGGGCCTATATCTCTTACTCATGTCTTCTCATTAGATCAGCTTTGATTCTCACATATAGTTTATTTTATGGCGACATGAATAACTGAAGGCTGAAATCATTAACTGCCCATTTATTCAGCAGGTGATTATGCTCTCTATTCACCATAGTAGCCTTCATTCTTTTCATGTGACATGTCAGATCCTGTGAAAACATCCTGGGGAGCACCTAGCATTCACATTGGGTTTCTCAGACTTCACCTATGCCCAGGTGGGTCATAGGTGTCATAGGAAAATAAACACTGTAACTGTCGTGTAACAACTCTTACATCACAGCCTATCACTCTACAATCAATTTCCTGTCTCCTTTTTCATTACTTATGATTGGCCAGGAAAAGTCTGTTGTGCAGTAAAAGGGAAAGGGAAATTTCCAACTTCCATCATCCAAGCATGTGCAATCAATTTTTTCTATTTTCCTTGCACTTGATTGGGTATTTATGGCAAAGTGAGCCCTTTTCACTTTAGAAAATCAACCCCTCTCTAGAACACTCTGGAATTATCTGTCCTCTAAGATAAGTTAACCTCTGCTTCTTGAACTTCCACGCTTTATTTTTAATACTTAAGCTGACTTCACACTTGAATGCACAGCTGCCGGAGAACTTTACCACTCTGGCAGCTGTCCATTTCTGGGTGCGGTAGGGGGCAGTTTGGCGTACAATTCAGCGCATCATGCGGCTCCTTTCCTTTTTTTTTGTACAAATTGTTTGAAGTGTAGAAAATATACACTTCATGGCGTTGCGCTGCTGTACAGTGCCATGCAATTCTGTACAATGTGTTGCAATAAAATGCAGCATTGCCTAGCCTGCGTTGCAGTGTGAATTGGGCACATAGGAAACAATTGTTTCCTGTGTGTCCTTGTGGTGACAGACTTTTTACAATGCAGTAAAATGTCTGTCACCACACATAGTGTAAATAAGCCCTTACATAAAGAAAAAAACATTTATAAAAAAGATTTTATACTGAAGAAGTCAATTAGAACAAACTATGTAGGATGTGAATTTTACCACAATTTTATTCCTATGTTACTTTAAGAACTTGTATGTTTTTTAATAAAGGATAATGTGCACAAGAAAAGTTCAGGACAGGAGCTGCAGATCCACTGATGAGGGCTGTGCGGCGTGCTTACATTGGGACTCAACCATCTCACTGCAATGCTGAAAGATGCAGATGCTACGATATAAGGGAAAGGAGAGAAGAAGCTACACCACCCAAGCTGCAGCCTGCCTGTAATGATAAGGAGCCTAGGATATATTACAGGCAGTGGCGTCACTAGGGTTGGTGTCACTCGGTGTGATAAAACATGGTGTCACCCCCCCTCCACCAACTATAGTCGCCCCTCAGTACAGACCCCCCTCCTTCAATACAGACCCCCCTCCACTAAGTATAGACCCCCTCCACCAATTATAGTCCTCCCTCAGTACAGAACCCCCTCCACTAAGTATAGACCCCCCTCTGTCAGTGCAGACCCCCCACTAAGTATAGCCCTCCTCCATCAGTATAGACCCCCCTCAGTACAGACCCCCCTCCCTCAGTATAGACCCCCTCAGTACAGACCCCCCTCCATCAGTATAGACCCTTCTCCCTCAGTATAGACCCCCCTCCATCAGTACATACCCCCCTCCCTAAATACAGACCCCCTTCCCTAAGTACAGACCCCCCTCCCTAAATAAAGATCCCATCCCTCAGTATAGACCTCCCCTCAATATAGACCTCCCCTTTTTCAGTACAGACCCCCCTCAGGACAAACCACCCCCTCCATCAGTATAGACCCTCCTCAGGACAAACCACCCCTCCTCCAATAGTACAGACCCCACTCAGGACAAACCACACCCTCCATCAGTACAGACCCCCCTCCCTCAGTATAGACCTCCCCCTCAGTATAGACCCCCCTCATTACAGACCCCCCTCCATCAGTATAGACCCCCCTCAGTACAGACCCCTCTCCTCAGTACAGACTCCCCTCCATCAGTACAGACTCCCCTCCATTAGTACAGACCCCCCCTCAGGACAAACTACCCCCCTCTTCCAATAGTACAGACCCCCCTCAGGGCAAACCCCCCTCCATTAGTACAGACCCCCCTCAGGACAAACTACCCCCCTTCATTAGTGCAGACCCCAGCAGGACAAACCACCCCCCTTCTCCAACAGTACAGACCTCCCCCCAGGACAACCCCCCCCCCCTCTATTAGTACAGACCCCACTCAAAACAAACCACCCCTCCTCCATTAGTTCAGACCCCCCAGGACAAACCAGCCCCCTCCATTAGTACAGACCCTCGCCTCAGAACAAACCACCCCCCTCCATACAATATAGCTGTGTCCAACAGCAAAAATAAACCTCATCAGCAAGCCCCCCCACAAAATCTCACCTCGGGTGGCAGAGGACATCCCCCAAATCGCAAGCCGACACCCCTTGCCCGTTACCGCAACAGCTCGGCGGCTCAGGTACATGGAACACCCAGCAGCTGGAGAGGAGAGGACAGTGTGCAGTCGCCCGGGTGGAGAATAGATTGTGACAGGCTTGGCAGCAGCGCAGGAGTTAGATACAGAGAGGAGGGGAAGAACACATACCAGGCACGGCCGTGGCGCTGGAGGTGTGTTTCGGCTGAAGAATAAAAAACTGCCAAAGGGAGCCGGGCTTTCGTCACCCTCGGGATGGTGTCACCTCTGTAGCGGACTCCCTGCCCCCCTAGCGACGCCACTGATTACAGGCACTGTGGCACACATAAACTTATATAGTATAACATCAGGTCAACATCATCCTGTAAATGAGCCTACAAGCCATAAGTTGTTTGGTGAAACTTACATAAGAGCTTACAGAGAAGCACTGCTCAATGATTTTATTTTTATGTTACCAACTGTGCAAGTTTTCAAGCACATGCTGACATTTTAATACAGGTTGAGCACTGTGTATTCTACATATACCATTAAAAAAATAGCCAACCTGAGCATATGTTGTTTAGTTCAATCACTGTCTATATATGTACACCAGACACACAATGAAGTACAGCAGAGAGTTCTTTCTGCAGAGGAGGATAGAGTCTGAAGGATGATTGCAATGTATTGACCAAGTACCATCATAATTGCATTGTCCAATTATTGCCACTTTTCCCATGCTCTGTACAATTTCAGGCAGGATGGTTCCAGACGTTCCCAGGAATGTTTATTTTTTACCATTCTTGCATTGCATTCCTACGATCCTGGGTTCAGTTTCCACCAGGACACTTAGCACATAGACTTGGTATGATCTGCTTACATTTGCATAGTTTCCTCTAAAAGCCGTGCAAGCCAATGCAGATCATACAAAGTCAATGTACAAAGAGGAAGTCTATATGCAGAGAATGATAGAGCTTGGACTTAACATGTACTATGTATGATATGCTTTTTGCAGTTTATTGCCCAAGTATTACCGTTTTTGCTTATGTGTTCAGTTTCCTCTCAAAAGCAGGCAAACTTACCTAGATCATACAAAGTCAATGTACAAAGAGTAAAAAAAATTCCATGTGCAGAGGATAATAGAGTTTGAACTTAATATGGACTGTGTATGATATGCTCATTGCAGTTTATTGCCCAAGTATTGCCATGATTGCCAACGCATTGCCCACATGTTGCCAATCTTCCCGTTCCACAGAATCTCAGGCTCATATGGTTTCAGAAGTTCCCATAAATGTTACTGGCCCCCATTCTTGCATTGCAGTCCCAGGATTCTGGGCTTATCTTCCACCAGGGCACTTTGTACCTTGACTTTGTATGATCTGCTGATATTTGCATGATTTCCTTTCAAAACCCTAAAAAATTCAGGCAATCTGTCCTACACATTTGGAAGTCTCTTGATTGTTCAATCACCAACAGGAATGTGTTTCTCTGCACATAACAATGGCAACACAATGCTAGCTTTTGTGCATCTGGAACCTAGTTTATCAGTAAAGCAACCTGAACTGCTTAGCACTGGTACCCTCGGCACTCTGTTGGCTGATGCTAGCCTTCATGTTAAGTAACAGTTTACTGTTTGGGTTGTTAAGCCATACTCACATTGTTGAAGGGATGAAATGCAGCTGAAGAACCAAGGTCCTGAACCCTCCCACACCTGCACCAATTAACTCCACTAAGTCCAGGAGGTGTAACTATTGAGTCCTCCTTATACAAACACTTAACCTGAAATTGTTTTGAGACCTGTCTTGGAGCACAATGAGAGTAATACTATCTGGATCTTGAGTATAGCACATTGCCTGTGAACCGGAGAACATCACATTATGCCAAATATGCCAGTACTTGCAAACAAAATATTTGTAATGCACTGGCTTTTTTTCTTGGTCAATAAAGCTGCTTCAGCAAATGTTGATGGGCTGAGCCACCACTTGATCAACACAGGTACAGTATAGTCCTCCTTTTTATGAGTGTGTGTATAATTTTAATATATCCTATTTTATTGTAGTACATCACATGCAGGCAAACCTTGCCAGGATTTTGATGACTAATCATATAAATTTCTTTTTATGGCACAGAGGAGGGTGTTCTCACTCAAGTACTCCTAATGAAACCATTATGCAGTCCAAGGAAGTAAACAGGAATATGAATCACTCAATAAAATCTTATATTGGCAGTGAAAGGGAGAGGTGATTTAGGTGCAGTTTTACTATGTGATAGTAGACTGACAAAATCTCTCTAGAAGTCATTATGAGTTACAGCATTTAAAGTTGAAGCTTAATATGCTTATATTTTGCCTTCCCTGATTCCTCCATCCACCCTCAATAACATGCTAATGAAATTTTTAAATAAAACATATTTGTTTTCATTATATGCCTCATTTTAGATGTGGTAATGTCAACTGGATTCTATATGTGATGCATGGAGATCAAGGATATCATAGCTTCCCAAAAAGAGCAGACTGCCTAGGTAACGTGACTACGTCCCATGTGATGCTAAACCTCCATGATTGAAAGAACTGAGATCCAGTGAATAAAGGCAGTGAGTGCAGTGGCTGACAGTACTATGCTCAGGGACAATGAGCTCTGCATCACTGAAAAGGCTAGGCCTCTGTGCCTCCATATAGGGTTGCTACCTCATCCTTTTAAAACTAAACACATATCAATTGCACAGGTTTTGTGGCTAAATAAGGTGCTAATTAAAGTTTCTTAGTGGAGGTAAAATGGCGCTGCCTAGATCTAATGTGTGGTTGTGTTAAAGATTGAAAATAAATAAAGCAACATTATGTGTACTGTCTCTTTAAATTGCACACAACATAAAAAATTCTTTGTGCCAAATCCTATAAACTTAAAGTGCACAGTATAGATGTGCTATAGCTGTATGTCACTAATAATGGAAGCAGCCCAATTGCCGGCTGGCACTGACTCCTGCGTGGGTCTAGTCCAAAAGCTGTGGCAGGTTTACTGTTGTTTGTCTGTTTTTATACTGAATAAAAAGATTTTCAAAAAAAAAAAGGTGCACAGTATAAGTTGTGTTACCTTTGCAACCATAAATGGCTAGTAGAAGTTACATTAAAACATGAAATACATATATGTTATACAAAGTAACGTGCTCAGCGTGCTTAATGTGCAAAAAGTGTCCATATAAGAAAACCGGAGATCACTCCGTAGGAAGGTAAAAAAACAACAAAAAATAAAATACAAAAGTGCAAATCGGAAAATCACAGTTCATCAGTTCACATAGATGATCTTACTCCAAAGTCACTTGTGCCCGAGTGAACAATAGTGTGAATTAGGGATGGACCGAACACCCCCTGATTCGGTTCGCACCAGAACACCTCGAACACGCAAAAAGTTCTAGCGAACATGCAAACCTAATGTATGGGACACGAACATTAAAAACCAAAAGTCCTCATTTTAAAGGCTTACAGTATATGCATGTTATTGTCATTAAAAAAGTGTATGGGGGCCTGGGTACTGCCCTAGGGGACATGTATCAATGCAAAAATAAGTTTTTAAAAATATTGTTTTTTCAGGAGCAGTGATTTTAATAACGCTTAAAGTGAAACAAAAAAATGAACAATTTCTTTAAATATCGTGCCTCAGGGGGTCCCCTTAGACTGCTTGTAAAGTTACCCAACTCTGCGATGAGTAGAACCGTGCCGCAGCAATAAAAAATGTAATTTAAACTTGCTCGTGGCTGTAATGTATTTCTGGCTCTTGGCAATATAGATGAAAAATCTATGAAAAAGACGGCGTGGGGTTCCCCGCCCAGTCCATACCAGGCCCTTCAGGTCTGGTATGGATATTAAGGGGAACTCCATGCCAAAATTAAAAAAAAATTAGTGTGGGGTCCTCCCTAAAATCCATACCAGACCTTTATCTGAGCACGCAGCCTGGAGGTCAGGATGGGGGGGACAAGCGAGTGCCCCCCTCTCCTGAACCACACCAGGCCACATGCCCTCAACATGGGGGGGTGGGTGCTTTGGGGCAGGGGGGCTCTGCGCCCCCCACCCCAAAGCATCTTGTCCCCATGTTGATGGGGACAAGGGCCAAGAAATTGCCAAAAAATGTCTTTTGTGGTTTTTACTTTTTGACACACTTTGGGTGATTGGGTAGGGGGTACAATGTACCTGATACCCACTCACATAGAGGAGATGGCGGGATCTGGGGCCCTCTAGTTAAAGGGGGCTTTCAGATTCTGATAAGCCCCCCACCCGCAGACCCCGACAACCACCGGCCAGGGTTGTCGGCAAGAGGCCCTTGTCCCCATCAACATGGGGACAAGGTGCTTTGGGGCCACCTATCAGCTGGTGATAGCGACCAAAATCCTGGGTCAGGCAAATCTTCCCTTATAGGGTATAAATGGGATCGGACTCCTCCAAAGGTATCAAGCCAGGGAACCATACACTCTCATCATGTGGATAGATAAAAATGAGGGATGCTCCCATAGTGTGAAACCATATATAAAATTTATTGTATCATATAAAAGTTCTACTTACATCAATTAAAAGAAATGTTCGCAGAGTACATATAAGAAAAACGCCGGCCGGCTAGCAGAACACCCGCTCACAATGCGGAACGTGATGACGTCAGTGCGTCAGCCTCCCTTTCAATGAGAAATTTGAGAAAACTGACCCCAGCTGAATTAAAGTACTTAAACCAGTCTTCAAGTTCCACATCCCCCTTCTGTGGGTTAATTTCCCATCTAAGGCTTCTGGGAACCATGTTATTTCTAACATATGTCTCCAGGTAGGCGATATCCCATTGGGTATGCATTTCAGAGATGGTCAGATTTTTCAATCTTATAAATAGACCACTTAGGTCGCCTTCTTCATCTTTATACATTTCGAATACCCCCTCCACATTAACCACTCTAGTGGCCCTATAGTCAAAGATATCCATATTGATAAAAAGATATGTGGGAGAATATCTAATCAATAAAAAGAAAAAAATATATATAAAAATTATTTTTATGAATCCAAGGTCTTAGTAACGAAACCTCTGGGTCTTAAACCCTAATAGACCAACAAGCTGCAGTGTGAATATATCAAAATAGAAATGGAAAAAATAAAAGCTAACACCGCGCTCATCCCTAGATGTAACAAATGGTGAGTATTGTGTAAATATACCTAAATAAAAATATTATGTGTATATACCCAAATGCAAACAAAATAATAATAAAAGCAGCAGCTAATAAATGTGAGATATACACATAAACCAGAAATATACAGTGAAAAAAGCCGCGCTAAAGTGATAATATGAATTAAATCACATAAAAACACTTAAATAGAAATTATTGAAAAAAATCTGTGTGAGAAAATTGTTCATAGAATAAAGTCCAATTGAAACTGAAAGTGATGGTGACAAAAAAAAAAAAAGGTTTGTAGTGACATATGATTTCCAAAAACGTGAATGTGAAAGGAACTCCACCAAGTGACCTTAATCCACCACCGCTCTAATGATGTGCTTACCAGAAGGCAAGCTTTGATAAGCCTGTAACTCGAAAGCCGTCAGGGTATGACCAAACCACTAGGCATCGCCTCTAGAACTCGTATTCAGCTGGTGATAGCGACCAAAATCCTGGGTCAGGCAAATCTTCCCTTATAGGGTATAAATGGGATCGGACTCCTCCAAAGGTATCAAGCCAGGGAACCATACACTCTCATCATGTGGATAGATAAAAATGAGGGATGCTACCATAGTGTGAAACCATATATAAAATTTATTGTATCATATAAAAGTTCTACTTACATCAATTAAAAGAAATGTTCGCAGAGTACATATAAGAAAAACGCCGGCCGGCTAGCAGAACACCCGCTCACAATGCGGAACGTGATGACGTCAGTGCGTCAGCCTCCCTTTCAATGAGAAATTTGAGAAAACTGACCCCAGCTGAATTAAAGTACTTAAACCAGTCTTCAAGTTCCACATCCCCCTTCTGTGGGTTAATTTCCCATCTAAGGCTTCTGGGAACCATGTTATTTCTAACATATGTCTCCAGGTAGGCGATATCCCATTGGGTATGCATTTCAGAGATGGTCAGATTTTTCAATCTCATAAATAGACCACTTAGGTCGCCTTCTTCATCTTTATACATTTCGAATACCCCCTCCACATTAACCACTCTAGTGGCCCTATAGTCAAAGATATCCATATTGATAAAAAGATATGTGGGAGAATATCTAATCAATAAAAAGAAAAGAATATATATAAAAATTATTTTTATGAATCCAAGGTCTTATTAACGAAACCTCTGGGTCTTAAACCCTAATAGACCAACAAGCTGCAGTGTGAATATATCAAAATAGAAATGGAAAAAATAAAAGCTAACACCGCGCTCATCCCTAGATGTAACAAATGGTGAGTATTGTGTAAATATACCTAAATAAAAATATTATGTGTATATACCCAAATGCAAACAAAATAATAATAAAAGCAGCAGCTAATAAATGTGAGATATACACATAAACCAGAAATATACAGTGAAAAAAGCCGCGCTAAAGTGATAATATGAATTAAATCACATAAAAACACTTAAACAGAAATTATTGAAAAAAATCTGTGTGAGAAAATTGTTCATAGAATAAAGTCCAATTGAAACTGAAAGTGATGGTGACAAAAAAAAAAAAAAGGTTTGTAGTGACATATGATTTCCAAAAACGTGAATGTGAAAGGAACTCCACCAAGTGACCTTAATCCACCACCGCTCTAATGATGTGCTTACCAGAAGGCAAGCTTTGATAAGCCTGTAACTCGAAAGCAGTCAGGGTATGACCAAACCACTAGGCATCGCCTCTAGAACTCGTATTCAGCTGGTGATAGCGACCAAAATCCTGGGTCAGGCAAATCTTCCCTTATAGGGTATAAATGGGATCGGACTCCTCCAAAGGTATCAAGCCAGGGAACCATACACTCTCATCATGTGGATAGATAAAAATGAGGGATGCTCCCATAGTGTGAAACCATATATAAAATTTATTGTATCATATAAAAGTTCTACTTACAGCAATTAAAAGAAATGTTCGCAGAGTACATATAAGAAAAACGCTGGCCGGCTAGCAGAACACCCGCTCACAATGCGGAACGTGATGACGTCAGTGCGTCAGCCTCCCTTTCAATGAGAAATTTGAGAAAACTGACCCCAGCTGAATTAAAGTACTTAAACCAGTCTTCAAGTTCCACATCCCCCTTCTGTGGGTTAATTTCCCATCTAAGGCTTCTGGGAACCATGTTATTTCTAACATATGTCTCCAGGTAGGCGATATCCCATTGGGTATGCATTTCAGAGATGGTCAGATTTTTCAATCTCATAAATAGACCACTTAGGTCGCCTTCTTCATCTTTATACATTTCGAATACCCCCTCCACATTAACCACTCTAGTGGCCCTATAGTCAAAGATATCCATATTGATAAAAAGATATGTGGGAGAATATCTAATCAATAAAAAGAAAAAAATATATATAAAAATTATTTTTATGAATCCAAGGTCTTATTAACGAAACCTCTGGGTCTTAAACCCTAATAGACCAACAAGCTGCAGTGTGAATATATCAAAATAGAAATGGAAAAAATAAAAGCTAACACCGCGCTCATCCCTAGATGTAACAAATGGTGAGTATTGTGTAAATATACCTAAATAAAAATATTATGTGTATATACCCAAATGCAAACAAAATAATAATAAAAGCATTTCTCATATGTACTCTGCGAACATTTCTTTTAATTGATGTAAGTAGAACTTTTATATGATACAATAAATTTTATATATCATTTCACACTATGGGAGCATCCCTCATTTTTATCTATCCACATGATGAGAGTGTATGGTTCCCTGGCTTGATACCTTTGGAGGAGTCCGATCCCATTTATACCCTATAAAGGAAGATTTGCCTGACCCAGGATTTTGGTCGCTATCACCAGCTGAATACGAGTTCTAGAGGCGATGCCTAGTGGTTTGGTCATACCCTGACGGCTTTCGAGTTACAGGCTTATCAAAGCTTGCCTTCTGGTAAGCACATCATTAGAGCGGTGGTGGATTAAGGTCACTTGGTGGAGTTCCTTTCACATTCACGTTTTTGGAAATCATATGTCACTACAAACCTTTTTTTTTTTTTTGTCACCATCACTTTCAGTTTCAATTGGACTTTATTCTATGAACAATTTTCTCACACAGATTTTTTTCAATAATTTCTGTTTAAGTGTTTTTATGTGATTTAATTCATATTATCACTTTAGCGCGGCTTTTTTCACTGTATATTTCTGGTTTATGTGTATATCTCACATTTATTAGCTGCTGCTTTTATTATTATTTTGTTTGCATTTGGGTATATACACATAATATTTTTATTTAGGTATATTTACACAATACTCACCATTTGTTACATCTAGGGATGAGCGCGGTGTTAGCTTTTATTTTTTCCATTTCTATTTTGATATATTCACACTGCAGCTTGTTGGTCTATTAGGGTTTAAGACCCAGAGGTTTCGTTACTAAGACCTTGGATTCATAAAAATAATTTTTATATATATTTTTTTCTTTTTATTGATTAGATATTCTCCCACATATCTTTTTATCAATATGGATATCTTTGACTATAGGGCCACTAGAGTGGTTAATGTGGAGGGGGTATTCGAAATGTATAAAGATGAAGAAGGCGACCTAAGTGGTCTATTTATGAGATTGAAAAATCTGACCATCTCTGAAATGCATACCCAATGGGATATCGCCTACCTGGAGACATATGTTAGAAATAACATGGTTCCCAGAAGCCTTAGATGGGAAATTAACCCACAGAAGGGGGATGTGGAACTTGAAGACTGGTTTAAGTACTTTAATTCAGCTGGGGTCAGTTTTCGCAAATTTCTCATTGAAAGGGAGGCTGACGCACTGACGTCATCACGTTCCGCATTGTGAGCGGGTGTTCTGCTAGCCGGCCGGCGTTTTTCTTATATGTACTCTGCGAACATTTCTTTTAATTGATGTAAGTAGAACTTTTATATGATACAATAAATTTTATATATGGTTTCACACTATGGGAGCATCCCTCATTTTTATCTATCCACATGATGAGAGTGTATGGTTCCCTGGCTTGATACCTTTGGAGGAGTCCGATCCCATTTATACCCTATAAGGGAAGATTTGCCTGACCCAGGATTTTGGTCGCTATCACCAGCTGAATACGAGTTCTAGAGGCGATGCCTAGTGGTTTGGTCATACCCTGACGGCTTTCGAGTTACAGGCTTATCAAAGCTTGCCTTCTGGTAAGCACATCATTAGAGCGGTGGTGGATTAAGGTCACTTGGTGGAGTTCCTTTCACATTCACGTTTTTGGAAATCATATGTCACTACAAACCTTTTTTTTTTTTTGTCACCATCACTTTCAGTTTCAATTGGACTTTATTCTATGAACAATTTTCTCACACAGATTTTTTTCAATAATTTCTGTTTAAGTGTTTTTATGTGATTTAATTCATATTATCACTTTAGCGCGGCTTTTTTCACTGTATATTTCTGGTTTATGTGTATATCTCACATTTATTAGCTGCTGCTTTTATTATTATTTTGTTTGCATTTGGGTATATACACATAATATTTTTATTTAGGTATATTTACACAATACTCACCATTTGTTACATCTAGGGATGAGCGCGGTGTTAGCTTTTATTTTTTCCATTTCTATTTTGATATATTCACACTGCAGCTTGTTGGTCTATTAGGGTTTAAGACCCAGAGGTTTCGTTAATAAGACCTTGGATTCATAAAAATAATTTTTATATATATTTTTTTCTTTTTATTGATTAGATATTCTCCCACATATCTTTTTATCAATATGGATATCTTTGACTATAGGGCCACTAGAGTGGTTAATGTGGAGGGGGTATTCAAATGTATAAAGATGAAGAAGGCGACCTAAGTGGTCTATTTATGAGATTGAAAAATCTGACTGTAACGAAAATGTAACCGTAGGATAGTTTTGCCTTAGCGAAATGTGATGTGATCAGTAGAAGTAGTGTAATTGTAAATGTAGTTTAATTCTGGGTTATTAAAAATATAGTATTCTATGTCAGTCATGCACATATGTTCTTTCATTAGCATTTGAAAAGGACAGAGAGAGGATCGAAGTGACACCTAGACGCCAATAAAAGTTCCCATTAGTAAACATAGATTGCCACCTTCCTGAGGCCTCAAAGAAAACTACTAGTCATCTTGGCTACACGGATCCGCAGGGGATATTCACAAGGCCCCAGCCGGTCTGCAAACTTTGATTAATATTAACAGATCTAAGGAACTTATTTTATCTCTCATAAAAGCTAAAATATTAGCGGCAGAGAGATGAAAATAATTCCCTTTGATCGTACACGTGATGGGTTACGTGTACATGTAACTCTGTATTGTTAGCATGTGTGGAATCCTAGAGAACCACACAAAATCGGTATATGGCGCCTGATTGCGTCAGGCAGGCAGTGATTGGTACTGTTGTGATCGGACTGATGCGCTGGTATCGGAAATCCTATCCATGATTCAGCAATCAGAGCCATTCTGGGCCAATTCAACTCTGGTAATTTCAGAACACAAAACATGCTGTGGGCTGAGACATGAACACCCCCCAGGGTTGATTGGCCAAGGGCTAAAGTACAGCCCACATCCATATTTCAATAAATTGGGTAGCCTGAGATATGGACATGGTTCTTCCATGAAGCCAGTTCGAAACTGGGGAGTTCCCACATGGTCCAGTATGCTTCTACTAACGGATAGACTTCGGTAAAGTTTATTTCTGTTTTTATCCCTTTTTATTTTCATAGCAAATTGCCAATTGTGTGTCTTTCTGTATTTTTTATATCTTTTTTTAGTAACTGCTTTTTCTTTGTATATCTTATATGCACTGCCCACTTTCGGGATATTAAATGATAAAATTAATAAGTGACTTCTGTGTACTAAGCTAGGACTCATATCTCTGGAGAGGTTGTTGTATTTTAGTGCCTATGTACTCGGTCTAAGTTATGTGCCAATCGGTATGCAACTGCACTGCGTGTTGGCAGATTGCATACCGATTTTAAGCTAACAGATCTTCCAGACAGAGATCTGTGTGTGTGGTTGCTCAGCAGACCAGTCTGCGGACAAACTGTTGGGTGGTGGCAGTTTATCATTTATGGTGTGTCTGGTGTGTGGGTGTGGGGACAGTGGGAAGAGTAATTAACACTGGGGTTCAAGCTTGCAGGATAGCTGGAGGAACCTTAGAAGTGGGTAGTAATTGCTAGACTGCTCCCCAACCCTTAGAGTGCACCAGATTGTATGTAAGATTCGTATCTGCCTGTGTGTGGTCAGCTAGCTGGATTGGAGTGGAGTCTCCCTCTAGTGGTGGCCAAAGGTAGTGCGGGCTGTGAAAGTACCACAGCCAGTCTTACATGCTCAGTATAAGTTCCCCCTTATTCCCTTAGTTCCTCATATACCCCCGTCACGGAACGCACGTCTCGGTTAGTTAGTCGCCGTGGGCGGGCGAATTCGTGACACTGACCATCTCTGAAATGCATACCCAATGGGATATCGCCTACCTGGAGACATATGTTAGAAATAACATGGTTCCCAGAAGCCTTAGATGGGAAATTAACCCACAGAAGGGGGATGTGGAACTTGAAGACTGGTTTAAGTACTTTAATTCAGCTGGGGTCAGTTTTCTCAAATTTCTCATTGAAAGGGAGGCTGACGCACTGATGTCATCACGTTCCGCATTGTGAGCGGGTGTTCTGCTAGCCGGTCGGCGTTTTTCTTATATGTACTCTGCGAACATTTCTTTTAATTGATGTAAGTAGAACTTTTATATGATACAATAAATTTTATATATGGTTTCACACTATGGGAGCATCCCTCATTTTTATCTATCCACATGATGAGAGTGTATGGTTCCCTGGCTTGATACCTTTGGAGGAGTCCGATCCCATTTATACCCTATAAGGGAAGATTTGCCTGACCCAGGATTTTGGTCGCTATCACCAGCTGAATACGAGTTCTAGAGGCGATGCCTAGTGGTTTGGTCATACCCTGACGGCTTTCGAGTTACAGGCTTATCAAAGCTTGCCTTCTGGTAAGCACATCATTAGAGCGGTGGTGGATTAAGGTCACTTGGTGGAGTTCCTTTCACATTCACGTTTTTGGAAATCATAAGTCACTACAAACCTTTTTTTTTTTTTTTGTCACCATCACTTTCAGTTTCAATTGGACTTTATTCTATGAACAATTTTCTCACACAGATTTTTTTCAATAATTTCTGTTTAAGTGTTTTTATGTGATTTAATTCATATTATCACTTTAGCGCGGCTTTTTTCACTGTATATTTCTGGTTTATGTGTATATCTCACATTTATTAGCTGCTGCTTTTATTATTATTTTGTTTGCATTTGGGTATATACACATAATATTTTTATTTAGGTATATTTACACAATACTCACCATTTGTTACATCTAGGGATGAGCGCGGTGTTAGCTTTTATTTTTTCCATTTCTATTTTGATATATTCACACTGCAGCTTGTTGGTCTATTAGGGTTTAAGACCCAGAGGTTTCGTTAATAAGACCTTGGATTCATAAAAATAATTTTTATATATATTTTTTTCTTTTTATTGATTAGATATTCTCCCACATATCTTTTTATCAATATGGATATCTTTGACTATAGGGCCACTAGAGTGGTTAATGTGGAGGGGGTATTCGAAATGTATAAAGATGAAGAAGGCGACCTAAGTCTATTTATGAGATTGAAAAATCTGACCATCTCTGAAATGCATACCCAATGGGATATCGCCTACCTGGAGACATATGTTAGAAATAACATGGTTCCCAGAAGCCTTAGATGGGAAATTAACCCACAGAAGGGGATGTGGAACTTGAAGACTGGTTTAAGTACTTTAATTCAGCTGGGGTCAGTTTTCTCAAATTTCTCATTGAAAGGGAGGCTGACGCACTGACGTCATCACGTTCCGCATTGTGAGCGGGTGTTCTGCTAGCCGGCCGGCGTTTTTCTTATATGTACTCTGCGAACATTTCTTTTAATTGAGAACAATTTTCTCACACAGATTTTTTTCAATAATTTCTGTTTAAGTGTTTTTATGTGATTTAATTCATATTATCACTTTAGCGCGGCTTTTTTCACTGTATAAAAGTAGAACTTTTATATGATACAATAAATTTTATATATGGTTTCACACTATGGGAGCATCCCTCATTTTTATCTATCCACATGATGAGAGTGTATGGTTCCCTGGCTTGATACCTTTGGAGGAGTCCGATCCCATTTATACCCTATAAGGGAAGATTTGCCTGACCCAGGATTTTGGTCGCTATCACCAGCTGAATACGAGTTCTAGAGGCGATGCCTAGTGGTTTGGTCATACCCTGACGGCTTTCGAGTTACAGGCTTATCAAAGCTTGCCTTCTGGTAAGCACATCATTAGAGCGGTGGTGGATTAAGGTCACTTGGTGGAGTTCCTTTCACATTCACGTTTTTGGAAATCATAAGTCACTACAAACCTTTTTTTTTTTTTTTGTCACCATCACTTTCAGTTTCAATTGGACTTTATTCTATGAACAATTTTCTCACACAGATTTTTTTCAATAATTTCTGTTTAAGTGTTTTTATGTGATTTAATTCATATTATCACTTTAGCGCGGCTTTTTTCACTGTATATTTCTGGTTTATGTGTATATCTCACATTTATTAGCTGCTGCTTTTATTATTATTTTGTTTGCATTTGGGTATATACACATAATATTTTTATTTAGGTATATTTACACAATACTCACCATTTGTTACATCTAGGGATGAGCGCGGTGTTAGCTTTTATTTTTTCCATTAAATGTTCACTCTAAACAACTGAAAGTGGCTAAAATATCTCCGATATCTCCAAACATCCCACTATAAGGGTCATTCGTGAAGAATAAAGCCAGGTTTTACAGATGGATACTCTTACCAGCTCTTATGGACTCAGCTGTGAACTATGAGTCAAACAGACTGATATCACAGGTGCCGTGTATAAGGGTAATCCAGCAATATTCCACGTATGAGATACCCACAACGTATTGAGATGTTGTGTTGTATTAAATGAAACACAATCAAAGTAAGGATTGGATACTCTTACCGACTGCGGTGGACTCCCCAACGCAAGGTTGTGAGTCAATTAGGCTTGTTCCAACATATGGTAGATGTTATGTCGACGTTGCTGATGTTACAATTCCTTAAGTTGTGGATAATGGTAATGTGGCCATTAGTACTCACCAACGATTAGAAAAATAAATGGAAAAATACCTAGGACCCCCACTCCAATCCTTCTCACAGAAGGTAGCGATATCCAGGGTATGTAATAAAAAGACACATGGAGAAGCTCCTCATAGTATAAAACCGGATGGCCGGATAAGAAACTATTTATTCAGGAGTAAAAATGTTCCCAAACAAGACAAAAATAAAGTTAAAAATGTACAATAGGAGTGATAGGGTGAGCGTATAACCCACATATGCACAATTGCACTTTAAGTTTGTGTATTTATTCACTTAATTATTTTTGGTCTATTTACCACTAGAGCAGCTCCTTTTGTTTTACTGTTTGTGTTGTATATCACTTTGAGTTGCAGCTTTTTAGCACTTATTTTGAAAAGCGCAGTTTTTCTTTTGCCACAATTTAAAATTTACAAATATTTGTTATTTATTAACTGAGGACAGGTTAAGCTTTGCTATTTAGCAGGATTTTTGTAAAATTCTGCTGTATTTGTATCTGCTAATAATGATTTTAGTGTATTTCTTGTGAAAATAATGATTTGATAAACATTTGCACAAGTATCAAGCCTTAAAAATCAGCAGCACCTTCTTTTTATTCTACTAGCCATGTGCTTTCAGAAAATGTATAGTTGGGGGGGGGGGGGGGTCTTTTACAAACTCTGAAAGCTGTAAGTGAAAAATGAAAACCTCCCGAATTTTTGAGAAGTTTAGTTATTTGTAGTTTTACCTACGTTCAGTTTTCACCATTTCACAAAAAGGCACAATTTAAAATGTACAAATATTTTTTATTTATTAACTCAATACAGATTAAAATTTGCTGTTTTTGTATCTGCTAATTGATTTTAGTGTATTTTTTAGCGAAAATATTGTTTTGATTATCACTTGTGCAAATATTTTGGTGCCTTAAAAATCAGTAGCACCTTCTTTTTATTCTACTGGTCTTTAGAATGCTTTTAGAAAATATATGGTTTGGGGGGGTCTTTTATAAACTTGAAAGCTGTAAGGGAAAAAAAAGCAATGGAAAAATTGCAAAACTGGTCTGGCCACCTTGGTTTAAAAATGGAGCGCCGGGGGCAGCAAAAGGGGTAAACTGCATGCAATGCTGCAAAAAAGGTTGAAGATTTAATATTACTTTAGGGCTGATTCACACCAGATGTAGTCCATTGCATTTTTAACCTGCATCTAAATGCATTAACAGTGTTTTCCATGTATTCCAATAGACCTAGTTCACACCAGTGCAGTGTGTTAGAATGCGCTGCATTTTTTTTTTGTATGGACTACATTTGGAATGCAGCAAAACACATCAAAAACGCACTGGAAAGCACATGTCCTGAATTGAGGTGAAGGGACGCACCGGAATGCATCAAAAATGCATTCTGCAACACAGAAATTGTGGTATAAACTGGCCATTAAAGTAAGTGTGTGCTAGGAAACATGAGGGAGGAGTGGTAGCTTTTAACTGATTTCAGATTGTACAGTATGAGGCCCTAGATGTGAGATCTGTAGGCAATATGTATAAGGGGACACTTTGGTGTTATGGCTTTTATTTAAAAAGTTGTGCCATTTTCTGCTACAATGTCTAATACATGAGCCCCCAGCTAGTAAATCATAGAGTATATACGGAATAAATATATAAAAGAGCAAAAAACAGTATAAACAGCAAATTTATAAACATTCTGTGCTAAAAAATCACAAAGATAAATACCCAAAACACTATACTTAAATACAGCTGCTGTGCTAAATCTAAACCAAGATATCCTGATATATGAGATATCCTATGCCCTTAGAAATATTATATACAGAAGTAAATTGGAATTTAGTAGGAGTGTTGGTTCAGGTCACATGTTTATGATATTAGCGCAAACTGGACACTCAGTTTCTAAGAATTATACTGGGAAATGGAATTTGATGTATAATTGTTCCCCATCAGATCTACAGATGTACAGGGTGGGGTGGCAGCAGCTGGTAGACATAGTTTTCCATCTGGTCTGCTGATAATCGTCCTTATGTTTGGATGCCACTATTTCTCTGTAGAATTTATGACTGGTTGATGGAGCCTGACAAAGGGCTTGTTAGGATCCAAATTGTAGGTACTGAGAAGAATGGTATCTTCTATACCACTTTCTGAACTTTACTTATGAATATATTCCTGCTCCGGGTCAATGACTCATTAGGTAGTAAAACCAGCATCAGTATGAAAGCCCCAATGCCTGCAAATTGAACTACTTAGTGACTGCCCCATAGCAGATTTAGTGGTACAGGACGGCTCTCCTGTGCAGGATCACGTATATGTATACGTATTTCTGTACTTCCACGAACCCTGCCGACGGGCTGCTTCTGCTGTGTTTATTCACAGCAGAAGCCGATCTGCGGGTGTCAGGCACTGGATGTAGACTGGCATCAGCCAATCGTCAGACAGAAACTCAGAGCAGAGATCTGCCTACAGTATGTAAACAAGGCAGATCTCCGTTCAGGTGGGGGGGGGAGATCCTACTTCTACTAAAAGCAGCACATACAGTACACACAGACACTGGCTAGGTACAAATTCATCCCTTTGAGCGCCCTAGATGTTTAACCCCTGCCCAACCAGTGTCATTAGTACAGTGACAGTGCATATTTTTAGCACTGATCACTCTCTTAGTGTCACTGGTTCCCGCAAATTGTCAGTGTCCGATTGTCTGCTGCAATATCGCAGTCACTGATCGCCGCCACTACTAGTATAAAAAAATAAAATAAATAAAAATTCCAGTATAGATACCATAGTTTGTAGACACTATAACTTTTGCGCAAACCAATCAATATATGCTTATTGGGATTTTTTTTTTATAAAATATTTAGTAGAATTAATTTTGGTAAAATTTAAATTTAAACATTTGGTATAAAGAAATGTGATTTAAAATTTTTTTTATTGGATATATTTATAGTGGAAATTAAAAAAATATTTGTTCAAAATTGGCGTTTTTGCTTATAGCGCAAAAAATAAACAAAGCACTGGTGATCAAATACCACCAAAAGAAAGCTCTATTTGTAGGGAAAAAAGGACATACATTTATTTTGGGTACAGCGTTGCATAACTGTGGAATTGTTAGTTAAATTAACTCAATGCTGTATTGCAAAAAAAATTACCTGGTCATGAAGGGGGGTAAATCTTCAGGAGGTTAAGTGGTTAGAGAAGATTTTCAGGTATGGCTTTTTTATACTGTACATACTGTAGTTACTTGGTCCAGTTTGAGAGTATCTCCCTCTCAATATACATTGAGAAACATACAGTATTATAGAGTATTATATAGCTTTTCATTTCATGGTCTAGACACTATTCAATTATGGAAAAATGGAGCCCTATTATTTTTATTTGGTGACAGTCACAATATTGCACAGAGTGTCAAAGGCAGTGGAAATAGCACCAAGCTTATCATGAGCAACAAATGATATGATATTTCAAAGTACCATACCTATAATTTCATCCTAAATTCTAACACTGTCCCTAACCTTGACTAGGAAAATAAAAAATAAAACTTACTAATTCTTAGATGTGATGGCAGCATTAGTTTTCCTTTTTAGGTCTTTTTTTTTTACACCTGGTGATCCAGCCAGTAAGTGTTGTTTTTTAACAGAACACGCTCTCCTGCAAATGTATCAGTGCCTACTATGATCAGCTTTTATTGATTTATGCAAACTTTGGTGCCATTCTGTAGAGCAGTGGATGGTGTCAGTAGGGCAAAAGTTGGTGTCAGTCAGAATAGCAGTTGGCGATGTCAGTAGGGCAGTGGACAATGTCGATGGTTTCGTTATTTTTCTTATTTTATTTATTATTATTACTTTTATTTTTTACTATTTATGAATATGTATACGCTGAGCTAAAATGTATGTATAGGAAGTGCACAGTAAATAATAGATTTCAAATTAAATAAATAATGAACCAGTGAATTATAAGTGCTAACACACATATATCATACTATGGATAATATAGTTAAAGTGCCTAGTGCATAACTGTGTATTACAAACCAAAAAATAAAAATATATATTAAAAAAGCAACAATATATCAAAGTGCTTCTGTGCTTTCATACAGTGTCCAAATAAGTCAATGATGACCGTGCTAAAAACGATGCTGTAGGTGATTTAAATCATATAACAAAGTGCTCATATGCATGTAAGAAGCGACCAATTACGTCACTAATCCAGTATTGATAAAGGTCCGTGTAATCCAAAAAATGTGATCCAAGCCGTGCTAAGGTGTCATCACTCAGGTGCCCCCCTTAGGTAATTAATGCTCACCTTGGCGCGTGCGACTTTGCGATTAAGCTAAACATCTGGGCACATTTTGGCTTTTATGAACATGAAACTGGGAAGCATGAATTGGACAAGGCATACGCTGTGTGTAAAGCCTGTCACAAAAATTAAATATCTAGGGAATACTACTAATATGAGAAACCACGCTAGCCGCTTTCACTCAGAGATCACTCAGAGATCCTAACACCTGCTGCCACCACCACCACCAGTGCCAAGGAAGTAGACCCAGCTCAGCCAAGAATTGATGCGATACTCTCAACTTTGCCACCTAACTCTGAAAAGGGGAAGAGAATAACAAAAGCTGTGGCAGCTTTCATAGCTAAGGACCTGCGCCTTACTCAGTTGTGGACAACACTGGGTTTCGCTACCTGTTGAAGACGATAGAGCCGCGTTACAAAATACCATCACAAAGTCACTTTACACAAAACGTTATACCTGCACTCTACCACGAAACCAAAGCTCAGATAATTGCCTCAATGAGCCAAGCAAGTCGAGTCGCAATAACGTGTGATTCATGGACTTCAGTCACGACAGAGTCTTTTGTTACAATAATGGCACATCACGTTAGCAAGGACTGGCAGATCTTGTCGCATGTGCTGCAAACGAGAGCCATTTATGAGTCTCACACGGGTGCTCATCTGGCAGAGCTACTGTCTCGTGTCAAGCCAATGAAGGATGCAACCATGCTGATGTCAGAAGAGCGCAATCCAACAGTTTCTCTCATTGCCCCTCTACATGCACAACTCCTCCAGAGCATGACAGACACCATGGGAGACACACCCATGATCCATGAGATCAAGAATGCCACCAGAACTGATCTCCATAAGAGGTACAACAGTGAGACAGAGAAGAAGATCCTTCATACAGCCTCTGCACTGGATCCTCGCTTTAAGGGACTGCCTTTTATCTTCACAGAGGAGGAGAGATTGGAGATATACAAAGGACTGACTGAGGAGGCTGCATCCTTGGAGGTAATTAAATTAATTTGAATTTCATCATGTTTCTTAAAACGAACTGTAATAGTGTAAGCCACGCTTCTGAATCTGATGCGGTGCGGGACTGCACCACCAGTTTCCTGTGCTTTTTCATCACCCCATCAGAATCATAGGCAATTGACAATGTGTTTTATTTATTTTGTTCTATTCTTTTTTGTTCAAACAACCTAAGAGGACACATGAGGCGGATCAACGTCAAGTGCTGCCTAGAACAAATGAAACTCTGGAAGAAGAAGAAAATTCACCCATCGAGGACAACCATTCTCCATCTCCTCCCAAAAGAAAGAGATCGCTGCTCATGACTTTGCTGGGACAGTGTTTCACTGACACTGAAGGTACAATAGAACCCAAGACCCCCTATGCCAAGGCTGAAGAGGAAATGGAAAAATATTGTAAAGCCCCACCTCTGCCTCTCACTGAGGACCCTTTGAACTGGTGGCATGAGCATGAGCTCATATTTCCCCTCCTTTCTCAGCTGTCAAATAGGGATGAGCCGAACACCCCCCGGGTTCGGTTCGAACCAGAACCTTCGAACGGACCGAAAGTTCGCGCGAATTTTCGAACCCTATACGTTATAATGGACGCGAACGTTCGAAATCAAAAGTGCTAATTACAACGGCCAATATGCATGTTAATGTCATAAAACAGGTTTGGGGACCCGGGTCCTGCCCCAGGGGACATATATCAATGCAAAAAGAACTTTTAAAAACTAACGTTTTTTTCGGGAGCAGTCATTTTAATGATGCATAAAGTGAAAAAAAAAAGTGAAATTTTCCTTTAAATATGGTACCAGGGGGGTGTCTAAAGTATGCCTGTGAAGTGGCATGTGTTTCCCGTGTTTAGAACTGTCCTTGCACAAAATGACATTTGTAAAGGAAAAAAAGAAGCCATTTAAAACCACTTGCGGCTTTAGGTTTGTTCTTAAGTAGAATCTGAACAGGTACATTATGAAGTGTAGCTCCATCCCAAAAAAATCTATTTTTAAGCTTTTTGGAGAACATAGGGAGGGGTTATCACCCCTGTAACATTTGCTGTCTTTGCACATCTGTTCAGAACATGTCACCTCACTTTCCGTCCCAATGACAAATGTTTTTGGAAAAGTGGGGTTTTAATTGAAACAAGGATTGGTGATAAAGTATCAGTAGAGAGGAGATACCTTTTTCCCAAATTAAATCTAACAGGATAGAATTTCCCTTCCTAGGGGTAGATTTCCTCTCACTTCCTGTTTTCTCTTTCCATTTGCAAGTAGGAGTCGTTTGTAAGTTGGATGTTTGAAAGTAGGGGCCTGGCGTATATACTCTGCAGAAATTTGCCCTATTAGATGTTGGTGTAGCCACAAGACTGGTGGGCACAGGAATGGGCCCTGCTATGAGTTAATAGATCAAGATTTGTAATTGCATGCACCTGTTGAACAGGGCAGAAAAATTGGGGGTGGTGGTGGTGGTGGACGGTGTTGCCACAAGACTGTAAGCTCTCACAGTTACTCTTGGTGGGCGCAGGAATGGGCCCTGCTGTGAGTTATTAGATCAAGATTTGTAATTGCAAGCACCTGATGAACAGGGCAGAAAAATTGGGCCTTTGGCGGTGGTGGTGGACGGTGTTGCCACAAGACTGTAGGCCCTCATAGTTACTCTTGGTGGGCGCAGGAATGGGCCCTGCTGTGAGTTTATTAGATCAAGATTTGTAATTGCAAGCACCTGATGAACAGGGCAGAAAAATTGGGCCTTTGGCGGTGGTGGTGGACGGTGTTGCCACAAGACTGTAGGCCCTCACAGTTACTCTTGGTGGGCGCAGGAATGGGCCCTGTTGTGAGTTATTAGATCAAGATTTGTAATTGCAAGCACCTGATGAACAGGGCAGAAAAATTGGGCCTTTGGCGGTGGTGGTGGACGGTGTTGCCACAAGACTGCAGGCCCTCATAGTTACTCTTGGTGGGCGCAGGAATGGGCCCTGCTGTGAACTATTAGACCAAGATTTGTAATTACCCGCCCCTGTTAAACAGGGGCTGAAAAATTGTGCCTTAGGCACTGGTGCTGGTGCCACAACACTGCAACCCCTCACAGAGACTGTACTTGGAGCACAGCAGTCACACGTGTTGCGAAGCATTTTTTTAAAAAATTGTAAGTACCCGCCCCTGTTAAACAGGGGCTGAAAAATTGTGCCTTAGGCACTGGTGCTGGTGCCACAACACTGCAACCCGGCCCTCACAGATACTGTACTTGGAGCACAGCAGTCACACGTGTTGCGAAGCATTTTTTTAAAAAATTGTAAGTACCCGCCCCTGTTAAACAGGGGCTGAAAAATTGTGCCTTAGGCACTGGTGCTGGTGCCACAACACTGCAACACGGCCCTCACAGAGACTGTACTTGGAGCACAGCAGTCACACGTGTTGCGAAGCATTTTTTTAAAAAATTGTAAGTACACGCCCCTGTTAAACAGGGGCTGAAAAATTGTGCCTTAGGCACTGGTGTGGTGGCATGGATCATTGAGGAGGAGGAAGAGGATAGTCAGTGAACATAAGAGGACAGTCACTCAGCATCAGCATAGGCAGTCTTGAAGGGATGTGACATTAAAAATTATTCGGTTATATCCGCCTCAGGTGCCTGGTAGCTGGTGGTGATCCAAGACTGATTCATTTTGATGAATGTCAGTCGATCAACCGAGGCGGTGGACAGGCGCACCCTATGATCAGTCACAAATCCTCCAGCAGCACTGAATGTGCGTTCGGAAAGAACGCTGGAGGCAGGACAGGCCAGTAGCTCAATTGCATACTGTGCAAGCTCTGGCCAGTGATCCATCCTCAGGACCCAGTAAGCCAGAGGATTTTCGGTGGGAAAGGTGTCCAAGTCTGACCTTGCCCCAAGGTATTCCTGCACCATGTATATCAGACGCTGGCGATGGTTGCTGGAACCGATCATACCTTGGGGCTGCGGACTAAAAAATTGTCTGAACGCATCGGTCAGACGTCCACCTTCCCCACCGCTCCTTCTGCCACTGACCGAAGCCTCAGCAACTCGTCGCCCAGGACCAGGAGTTTGTAGCCTCCCAGTTTCTGGGAACGCGTTGCACAGACCTTTCTGCAAGGCCTCCCTGAGATGTCTCATCCTCTGCTCCCTCTGCGACGGCAAGATAAGGTCCGCAACCTTACCCTTGTACCGCGGATCAAGGAGAGTGGCCAGCCAGTAATGGTCCCTCTCCTTGATCCGAAGAACACGAGGATCCTTCCGCAGGCTTTGCAGGATCAGGGAGGCCATGCAGCGTAGGTTAGCTGAGGCATTCGGTCCGGAGTCTTCTGGGTCACTGAGGATGACATGATCGCCAGCCACCTCCTCCCAGCCACGTACAAGTCCACTGGTTTGTTGGGACTGTACATCATCCCTAAAAGACTGCTGCTGCTGATGCTGAGTGCCAGGCTCCACCTCCATGCTCACACAATCCTCCTCCTCCTCCTCCTCCTCCTCCTCATCCTCTTCCTGTGTGATGGGTGGGACAGAAGGAACACTGTCCGGATAAAGGGGGCCTTGAGAGGCAAGGAAGTCCTCCTCTTCCTGCCTCTGTTCTGCCTCAAGTGCCCTGTCCATTATCCCACGCAGCGTATGCTCCAACAGGTGGACAAGAGGGACAGTGTCACTGATGCATGCACTGTCACTGCTCACCATCCTCGTGGCCTCCTCAAATGGTGAGAGGACAGTGCATGCATCCCTGATCATGCTCCACTGACGTGGGGAAAAAAAACCAAGCTCCCCTGACCCTGTCCTGGTGCCGTAGTCGCAAAGGTACTCATTGATGGCCCTCTGCTGCGTGTGCAGTCGCTGCAGCATGGCCAACGTTGAGTTCCACCTGGTGGGCATGTCAGATATTAGGCGGTTCTTGGGCAGGTTCAGCTCCTTTTGCAGCTCAGTCAGCCGAGCACTGGCATTATAAGATCGGCGGAAATGCACACAGACTTTCCTGGCCTGCCTCAGGACATCCTGTAAGCCTGGGAACCTGCCCAAGAACCGCTGCACCACCAGGTTGAGGACGTGAGCCATGCAGGGCACATGGGTGAGCTGCCCCTGTCGCAGGGCGGAGAGGAGGTTGGTGCCATTGTCAGAAATGACCATTCCTGGCTTAAGCTGACGTGGCGTCAACCACCTCTCGGCCTGCCCCTGCAGAGCTGCCAGAACCTCTGGCCCAGTGTGGCTCCTGTCCCCCAAACACACCAGCGCAAGCACGGCATGGCATCTTTTTGCCTGCGTACTTGCGTAGCCCCTTGTACGCCTACGGAGCACCGCTGGTTCCAAGGACAGAGCACTGGAGGAAGAAGAAGAGGAGGGGGTGGAGGAGAGAGGTGTGTCACAACCAGTAGCAGTAGTCGCGTTTTGGAGGCGTGGTGGCGGAACAACCTCCAACACTACTGCACCTTGTCCTGCATCCCTCCCAGCTGCCAATAGAGTGACCCAATGGGCCGTGAAAGAAAGGTACCGTCCCTGTCCATGCCTGCTGGACCATGAGTCAGCGGTAATATGCACCTTACCGCTGACCGCCCTGTCCAGCGAGGCATGGACATTGCCCTCCACATGCCGGTAGAGAGACGGAATCGCCTTCCGCGAGAAAAAGTGGCGTTTGGGAACCTGCCACTGAGGAACCGCACATTGAACAAACTCACGGAAGGGGGCCGAGTCTACCAACTGAAAAGGCAGCAGTTGAAGTGCTAGCAATTTAGCAAGGCTAGCATTCAACCGCTGGGCATGTGGATGGCTGGGAGTGTACTTCTTTCTACGGTCCAGCAGCTGGGGCAGGGAAATTTGCCTGCTGCAATCGGACGTCGGTGTACTGCAAGTACTTGGTTGTGACACACCGAATTCTACACCTTCAGTCCTCTCAGAGCAGCTTTCAGAGAGGACTGAAGGTGTAGTGGGGATGGAGATCCCAGCTGAGGAGGAGCAAGGAGAGGTCCGCTTAGTTCTTTGGTGTGGGTCTTTTATGTGTGCCTGCCAACGAGCTGCATGGCAGGTCGCCATATGTCTGGTCATGCTTGTCGTGCCCAAGCGGCTGATGTTTTGGCCACGCGAGATACGCTTGAGACAAATATTGCAAATAGCAGTGGTGCGATCTGCTGCACTCGTCTCAAAAAAGGCCCACACCAAAGAACTTTTCTGATAACGTGCAGAGGCAGCGCCCTGCACAGGCGGAGCTCTGCGGTGTTGTACAGTTGCTGTGCTGGCCTCTACCTGGCCTCCAGGGGGCATCCTGCCTCGTTGGACATGTGACGCCGCATCCTCCTCCTCCTCATCCTCCTCCTCATCCTCTCTCCCTTGAGGCACCCACGTGGAGTCAGTGACCTCATCATCCCCTCCCTCTTCACCACTAGAGCAAACCTGGCAGTAAGCTGCAGCTGGTGGAACAGTACTGCCAGATTCCTCAAGCTGGGTATCGTCATCCGAGCCTTCGAATCGTTGGGCATCCTCCTGGAGCATGTACCCAACACTGTGCTCAAAGAGTTCGGGGGACTCCTCAGGAGGACATGGTGGGTCTAGGGAAGGGGTGGCTGATGATGCTCTGTCAGTACCCTGAGCCTGGGTGAGAGAGGATGAGGAGGATGAGGAGGGCTTGGTCATCCATTCTACCAAGCCTTCAGCATGATGCGGCTCCACATGTCCAGCTGCCGAAAACAAAGACGCGCGTGTCCCATGGCCACGTGCTGATGACGATGCACGACCACGTCCACGTCCACGGCCACGTCCACTAGAAACAGAGCCTGCCTGCCCTGTGTTCTTGGCTCTGCACGCTCTGCCTCCCCTTGGCGGTCTTCCAGCCATTGTAGTCGGTAGTCCTGTGGGTGCTGCTGAGAAGAAAATATAGGAGCTCTGTGTGATGCCACTAACACACTAGAAGTCCTATGGGTGCTTCTGCAAAGAAAATAGAGGAGCTCTGTGTGATGCCACTAACACACTAGAAGTCCTGTGGGTGCTGCTGAGAAGAATATATAGGAGCTCTGTGTGATGCCACTAACACACTAGAAGTCCTATGGGTGCTTCTGCAAAGAAAATAGAGGAGCTCTGTGTGATGCCACTAACACACTAGAAGTCCTGTGGGTGCTTCTGCAAAGAAAATAGAGGAGCTCTGTGTGATGCCACTAACACACTAGAAGTCCTGTGGGTGCTTCTGCAAAGAAAATAGAGGAGCTCTGTGTGATGCCACTAACACACTAGAAGTCCTGTGGGTGCTTCTGCAAAGAAAATAGAGGAGCTCTGTGTGATGCCACTAACACACTAGAAGTCCTGTGGGTGCTTCTGCAAAGAAAATAGAGGAGCTCTGTGTGATGCCACTAACACACTAGAAGTCCTGTGGATGCTTCTGCAAAAAAAAATAGAGGAGCTCTGTGTGATGCCACTAACACACTAGAAGTCCTGTGGGTGCTTATGCAAAGAAAATAGAGGAGCTCTGTGTGATGCCACTAACACACTAGAAGTCCTGTGGGTGCTTCTGCAAAGAAAATAGAGGAGCTCTGTGTGATGCCACTAACACACTAGAAGTCCTGTGGGTGCTTCTGCAAAGAAAATAGAGGAGCTCTGTGTGATGCCACTAACACACTAGAAGTCCTGTGGGTGCTGCTGAGAAGAATATATAGGAGCTCTGTGTGATGCCACTAACACACTAGAAGTCCTATGGGTGCTTCTGCAAAGAAAATAGAGGAGCTCTGTGTGATGCCACTAACACACTAGAAGTCCTGTGGGTGCTTCTGCAAAGAAAATAGAGGAGCTCTGTGTGATGCCACTAACACACTAGAAGTCCTGTGGGTGCTGCTGAGAAGAATATATAGGAGCTCTGTGTGATGCCACTAACACACTAGAAGTCCTATGGGTGCTTCTGCAAAGAAAATAGAGGAGCTCTGTGTGATGGGACTAACACACTTCAAGTCCTATAGGTGCTTCTGGGAAGAAAATAAAGGTCTGTGTGATGGGACTAACACACTTCAAGTCCTATAGTTGCTTCTGGGAACAAAATATAGCTCTGTGTGTGTGATGGGACTAACACACTTCAAGTCCTATAGGTGCTTCTGGGAACAAAACATAGCTCTGTGTGTGTGATGGGACTAACACACTTCAAGTCCTATAGGTGCTTCTGGGAACAAAATATAGCTCTGTGTGTGTGATGGGACTAACACACTTCAAGTCCTATAGGTGCTTCTGGGAAGAAAATATAGCTCTGTGTGTGTAATGGGACTAACACACTTCAAGTCCTATAGGTGCTTCTGGGAAGAAAATATAGCTCTGTGTGTGTAATGGGACTAACACACTTCAAGTCCTATAGGTGCTTCTGGGAACAAAATATAGCTCTGTGTGTGTGATGGGACTAACACACTTCAAGTCCTATAGGTGCTTCTGGGAACAAAATATAGCTCTGTGTGTGTGATGGGACTAACACACTTCAAGTCCTATAGGTGCTTCTGGGAACAAAATATAGCTCTGTGTGTGTGATGGACTAACACACTTCAAGTCCTATAGGTTCTTCTGGGAACAAAATATAGCTCTGTGTGTGTGATGGGACTAACACACTTCAAGTCCTATAGGTGCTTCTGGGAACAAAATATAGCTCTGTGTGTGTGATGGGACTAACACACTTCAAGTCCTATAGGTGCTTCTGGGAAGAAAATATAGCTCTGTGTGTGTAATGGGACTAACACACTTCAAGTCCTATAGGTGCCTCTGGGAACAAAATATAGCTCTGTGTGTGTGATGGGACTAACACACTTCAAGTCCTATAGGTGCTTCTGGGAACAAAATATAGCTCTGTGTGTGTGATGGGACTAACACACTTCAAGTCCTATAGGTTCTTCTGGGAACAAAATATAGCTCTGTGTGTGTGATGGGACTAACACACTTCAAGTCCTATAGGTGCTTCTGGGAACAAAATATAGCTCTGTGTGTGTGATGGGACTAACACACTTCAAGTCCTATAGGTGCTTCTGGGAACAAAATATAGCTCTGTGTGTGTGATGGGACTAACACACTTCAAGTCCTATAGGTGCTTCTGGGAACAAAATATAGCTCTGTGTGTGTGATGGGACTAACACACTTCAAGTCCTATAGGTGCTTCTGGGAACAAAATATAGCTCTGTGTGTGTGATGGGACTAACACACTTCAAGTCCTATAGGTGCTTCTGGGAAGAAAATATAGCTCTGTGTGTGTAATGGGACTAACACACTTCAAGTCCTATAGGTGCCTCTGGGAACAAAATATAGCTCTGTGTGTGTGATGGGACTAACACACTTCAAGTCCTATAGGTGCTTCTGGGAACAAAATATAGCTCTGTGTGTGTGATGGGACTAACACACTTCAAGTCCTATAGGTGCTTCTGGGAACAAAATATAGCTCTGTGTGTGTGATGGGACTAACACACTTCAAGTCCTATAGGTGCTTCTGGGAACAAAATATAGCTCTGTGTGTGTAATGGGACTAACACACTTCAAGTCCTATAGGTGCCTCTGGGAACAAAATATAGCTCTGTGTGTGTGATGGGACTAACACACTTCAAGTCCTATAGGTGCTTCTGGGAAGAAAATATAGCTCTGTGTGTGTGATGGGACTAACACACTTCAAGTCCTATAGGTGCTTCTGGGAACAAAATATAGCTCTGTGTGTGTGTGATGGGACTAACACACTTCAAGTCCTATAGGTGCTTCTGGGAAGAAAATATAGCTCTGTGTGTGTAATGGGACTAACACACTTCAAGTCCTATAGGTGCCTCTGGGAACAAAATATAGCTCTGTGTGTGTGATGGGACTAACACACTTCAAGTCCTATAGGTGCTTCTGGGAAGAAAATATAGCTCTGTGTGTGTGATGGGACTAACACACTTCAAGTCCTATAGGTGCTTCTGGGAAGAAAATATAGCTCTGTGTGTGTGATGGGACTAACACACTTCAAGTCCTATAGGTGCTTCTGGGAACAAAATATAGCTCTGTGTGTGTGATGGGACTAACACACTTCAAGTCCTATAGGTTCTTCTGGGAACAAAATATAGCTCTGTGTGTGTGATGGGACTAACACACTTCAAGTCCTATAGGTGCTTCTGGGAAGAAAATATAGCTCTGTGTGTGTAATGGGACTAACACACTTCAAGTCCTATAGGTGCTTCTGGGAACAAAATATAGCTCTGTGTGTGTGATGGGACTAACACACTTCAAGTCCTATAGGTGCTTCTGGGAACAAAATATAGCTCTGTGTGTGTGATGGGACTAACACACTTCAAGTCCTATAGGTGCTTCTGGGAACAAAATATAGCTCTGTGTGTGTGATGGGACTAACACACTTCAAGTCCTATAGGTTCTTCTGGGAACAAAATATAGCTCTGTGTGTGTGATGGGACTAACACACTTCAAGTCCTATAGGTGCTTCTGGGAACAAAATATAGCTCTGTGTGTGTGATGGGACTAACACACTTCAAGTCCTATAGGTGCTTCTGGGAAGAAAATATAGCTCTGTGTGTGTAATGGGACTAACACACTTCAAGTCCTATAGGTGCCTCTGGGAACAAAATATAGCTCTGTGTGTGTGATGGGACTAACACACTTCAAGTCCTATAGGTGCTTCTGGAACAAAATATAGCTCTGTGTGTGTGATGGGACTAACACACTTCAAGTCCTATAGGTTCTTCTGGGAACAAAATATAGCTCTGTGTGTGTGATGGGACTAACACACTTCAAGTCCTATAGGTGCTTCTGGGAACAAAATATAGCTCTGTGTGTGTGATGGGACTAACACACTTCAAGTCCTATAGGTGCTTCTGGGAACAAAATATAGCTCTGTGTGTGTGATGGGACTAACACACTTCAAGTCCTATAGGTGCTTCTGGGAACAAAATATAGCTCTGTGTGTGTGATGGGACTAACACACTTCAAGTCCTATAGGTGCTTCTGGGAACAAAATATAGCTCTGTGTGTGTGATGGGACTAACACACTTCAAGTCCTATAGGTGCTTCTGGGAAGAAAATATAGCTCTGTGTGTGTAATGGGACTAACACACTTCAAGTCCTATAGGTGCCTCTGGGAACAAAATATAGCTCTGTGTGTGTGATGGGACTAACACACTTCAAGTCCTATAGGTGCTTCTGGGAACAAAATATAGCTCTGTGTGTGTGATGGGACTAACACACTTCAAGTCCTATAGGTGCTTCTGGGAACAAAATATAGCTCTGTGTGTGTGATGGGACTAACACACTTCAAGTCCTATAGGTGCTTCTGGGAACAAAATATAGCTCTGTGTGTGTAATGGGACTAACACACTTCAAGTCCTATAGGTGCCTCTGGGAACAAATATAGCTCTGTGTGTGTGATGGGACTAACACACTTCAAGTCCTATAGGTGCTTCTGGGAAGAAAATATAGCTCTGTGTGTGTGATGGGACTAACACACTTCAAGTCCTATAGGTGCTTCTGGGAACAAAATATAGCTCTGTGTGTGTGATGGGACTAACACACTTCAAGTCCTATAGGTGCTTCTGGGAAGAAAATATAGCTCTGTGTGTGTAATGGGACTAACACACTTCAAGTCCTATAGGTGCCTCTGGGAACAAAATATAGCTCTGTGTGTGTGATGGGACTAACACACTTCAAGTCCTATAGGTGCTTCTGGGAAGAAAATATAGCTCTGTGTGTGTGATGGGACTAACACACTTCAAGTCCTATAGGTGCTTCTGGGAAGAAAATATAGCTCTGTGTGTGTGATGGGACTAACACACTTCAAGTCCTATAGGTGCTTCTGGGAACAAAATATAGCTCTGTGTGTGTGATGGGACTAACACACTTCAAGTCCTATAGGTTCTTCTGGGAACAAAATATAGCTCTGTGTGTGTGATGGGACTAACACACTTCAAGTCCTATAGGTGCTTCTGGGAACAAAATATAGCTCTGTGTGTGTGATGGGACTAACACACTTCAAGTCCTATAGGTGCTTCTGGGAAGAAAATATAGCTCTGTGTGTGTAATAGGACTAACACACTTCAAGTCCTAGAGGTGCCTCAGGGAACAAAATATAGCTCTGTGTGTGTGTGATGGGACTAACACACTTCAAGTCCTATAGGTGCTTCTGGGAAGAAAATATAGCTCTGTGTGTGTGATGGGACTAACACACTTCAAGTCCTATAGGTGCTTCTGGAACAAAATATAGCTCTGTGTGTGTGATGGGACTAACACACTTCAAGTCCTATAGGTGCTTCTGGGAACAAAATATAGCTCTGTGTGTGTGATGGGACTAACACACTTCAAGTCCTATAGGTGCTTCTGGGAAGAAAATATAGCTCTGTGTGTGTAATGGGACTAACACACTTCAAGTCCTATAGGTGCCTCTGGGAACAAAATATAGCTCTGTGTGTGTGATGGGACTAACACACTTCAAGTCCTATAGGTGCTTCTGGGAAGAAAATATAGCTCTGTGTGTGTGATGGGACTAACACACTTCAAGTCCTATAGGTGCTTCTGGGAAGAAAATATAGCTCTGTGTGTGTAATGGGACTAACACACTTCAAGTCCTATAGGTGCTTCTGGGAAGAAAATATAGCTCTGTGTGTGTGATGGGACTAACACACTTCAAGTCCTATAGGTGCTTCTGGGAAGAAAATATAGCTCTGTGTGTGTGATGGGACTAACACACTTCAAGTCCTATAGGTGCTTCTGGGAAGAAAATATAGCTCTGTGTGTGTAATGGGACTAACACACTTCAAGTCCTATAGGTGCCTCTGGGAACAAAATATAGCTCTGTGTGTGTAATGGGACTAACACACTTCAAGTCCTATAGGTGCCTCTGGGAACAAAATATGGCTCTGTGTGTGTGATGGGACTAACACACTTCAAGTCCTATAGGTGCTTCTGGGAACAAAATATAGCTCTGTGTGTGTGATGGGACTAACACACTTCAAGTCCTATAGGTGCTTCTGGGAACAAAATATAGCTCTGTGTGTGTGATGGGACTAACACACTACAAGTCCTATAGGTGCTTCTGGGAACAATATATAGGAGCTCTGCCTGCCTGCCACGAACACACTACAAGTCCTATAGGTGCTTCTGGGAACAAAATATAGGAGCTCTGCCTGCCTGCCACGAACACACTACAAGTCCTATAGGTGCTTCTGGTAACAAAATATAGGAGCTCTGCCTGCCGCGAACACACTACAAGTCCTATAGGTGCTTCTGGTAACAAAATATAGGAGCTCTGCCTGCCTGCCACGAACACACTACAAGTCCTATAGGTGCTTCTGGTAACAAAATATAGGAGCTCTGCCTGCCTGCCACGAACACACTACAAGTCCTATAGGTGCTTCTGGTAACAAAATATAGGAGCTCTGCCTGCCTGCCACGAACACACTACAAGCCCCTCTTTCTCAATCAATCTTTGTAACTGAATCTATCTCACTCAATTTCTGTAAGTGAATCTCTCTACCTAACTAAATCGAGCAGAGTGTCACAGAATCAGCCTGCTCAATCTGCGCCGGAACAGCATGTGACCGGCGCAGACGGCGTGGCGGCCTTTTATAGGGGGGGGCGTGTACTACAGCCCCTGAGCTGTAATTGGCTACAGGCGTCCTGCCTGTAGCCAATTATGGCTCTTCGAGTTTCCGGGGCTGTGATTGGCCAAGCATTCGGGGTCACAGTGCATGCTTGGCCAATCATCAGCCAGCAATGCACTGCGCCGGCCGCGCCGGCCGCAATGCATTGCGGGGCCGCACGCATCACACGAACGTGATGCGAGCGGCCAAAATAGTTCTGGGCTCGCCGAGCGAGCGAACGCCCGGTGCTCGATGCGAACGTGGGTTCGCATCGAGCACCGGGCCCATCCCTACTGTCAAAGCAATACTTGTGTATCCCAGGCACAAGCGTGTCTGCAGAGTGGGTTTTCTCCACTGCAGAAGATGTGGTAACTGCAAAAAGAAGCACACTGAAACCAGAGCATGTGGATCAACCCGTGTTCTTACAGAAAAATGTACATATTCCCAAATTCTGAGCAGCATTGCTTGCTGTGATCCATTTTTTTTAATGAGTTTTGCCACATCCAGGAAGTGATGATAATGTACTGTTGTGTCTGCCTGTTCCACTGCACCTGTCCTGCCCACTGTTGGTCTGCCATACCACACCAGTGTTGTTAATTTTATATATTTTATTTATAGCACTGTCTGCCACTGAGATTTCGTTTTTTGAAGATTGTCTCTGTCTCCCCTCCCAGTCTCCCCCTCTCCCTAGTGCATCTTCTCCTCTTCCCTCTCCCTCTCCCCTACCCTTCGCCTTAAGGCCCTCTTCCCCTTAAGGCCCTCTCCCCTACCCTCTTCCCCCTCCCCCCCTCTCCCTCTTTCCCCTCTCCCTCTTCCCTCTCTCCCTCTCTCTCTCTCTCCCTCTCCCCCTCTCTCTCTCCCGCTCTCTCCCCCCTCTCTCTCCCCCCTCTCTCTCACCCCCTCTCTCTCTCCCTCTCCCCCCTCTCTCCCCCCTCTCTCTCTCTCTCTCTCCCCCCTCTCCCCCCCTTTTCTCTCTCTCTCTCCCCCTTTCCCTCTCTCTCTCGCTCCCTCTTTCCCGCCCTCTCTCTCTCCCTCCCTCTTTCTCCCTCTTTCTCTCTCTCTCCCTCTTTCTCTCTCTCTCTCTCCTTCCTTCCTTCCTTCTCTCTCTCTCTCCCTCTCTCCTTCCTTCCTTCCTTCCTTCCTTCCTTCCCTTCCTTCCTTCCTTCCTTCTCTTCCCAGAGGAGGAGAGGTGGAGAGAGAGAAGGAAAGGAAGAGAACTTCTCTCCTCATTTCCTTCCCTCTCTCCTCCTTTCCTTCCCTCTTTCTCTCTCTCTCTTTCTTTCTCTCTCTCTCCCCCTCTCTCTCTTTATCTCCCTCTCTCTCTCTTTTTATCTCTCTCACTTTCTGTCTCTGTCTTTTTCTCTCCCTTTCTTTCTTTCTTTCCTTCCCCCTTTCCCCTTTCCCCTTTTCCCTTTCTCCAACCATCCCCCTTCTCCAACCATCCCCCACCATTCCCCTTCATCTCTACATATCTCTACATCCCTCTTTCTTTTTTTTCCCAGTCCCTCCCTATTTAATCTATTCCCTAATCCCTATGTCATTGTCAACAAGACCTTTATAAGGCCAGTTATGCCACTCTAGTGCCGTCAACTCAACGCAGTCACACTGTGTTGTTGACTTGACTGACTGGTGGCAGAAGCCAGCAGGTGGCCGGCTGACGGCTGTGGCACTGGCAATTGCAAACAAACAATGATCATCACAGTGAACCTGGAGTATATGATATTATATTTGTTATACCTTTTCTAGCACTGGAGGAGATGGAGAATGGTTTTCTATGTCCAACTGTCCATTTAGAATTTTTACTTACTGTCGTGTTGTGTGTGTCTGTCATGCTCTGTGACTGTGTCTGTCTGTTTCTAGGGGTTTAACCTTCAACCAAATGAATTCTGTATTTAATTCCAGACAACTGACGCCCGCCAAGCCACCAGAGGAAGGCACATCCTTGAAAGAATAAATTGAATCTTAAAACCTGGAGTAAATCTTTGATCACACAAATACACACACAAAACAAAAATCACACACCGACATGATGAGTGGCTGACTGTGCCATTTGCCATTCCCTACATGTGCCAGTGGCCTGCCCTTTCTCATGATTCATCATGTCTGACCTGACATGTGTTTTTTTTATTTTTTTGTATTGTGTGTATATTTCTGATCCCTTAACGGTTTAACTCAAGGTTTTAAGCTTCAATTGATAATTTATTCTGTCAAGGATTTTCCGGCTTCCTCTAATGGTGGCTTGGCTTCAGTTACAGGTGATTATCCGTATCATAGTAGAGTGCAGGTAAAATTTTCTGTAAAGTGACTGGGTGACAACAACTCGAGTGACAACAAGCTTTTCTAGCCCTGGAGGGGAGAATGGTTTATTTTTGAAGATTGTGTTGGACACAATCTTCAAAAATGTGTCCATTGAATTTTCACACTTGATGTGATTGTGTATATTGTCAAATATCAATGTTTGGGGGGTCAACTTAACCCTCAGCCAAATAAATTCTAAAATTGTATTTGATTCCAGACAACTGACGCCCGCCAAGCCACAAGAGGAAGGCAAATCCTTGAAAGAATAAACTGAATCTTAAAACCTGGAGTAAATCTTTATCGGATCAGACAATTACACACACAAAAGAAAAACAACACACCGACCTGATGAGTGGCTGTGCCATTGCCTGACTGTGGCCCAGGCCCAGTGGCCTGCCCTTTCTCATGATTCTGATTCACTGACGTGTGTGAATATTTCTGATCCCATAACGGTTTAACTCAAGGTTTTAAGCTTCAATTGATAATTTATTCTGTCAAGGATTTTCTGGCTTCCTCTAATGGTGGCGTGGCTTGGCTTCAGTTACAGGTGTATACGATTCCGTATCGTTGTAGAGTGCAGGTATTAACGTTTTCTGTAAAGAGACTGGGTGACACAACTCTGAGAGCTTATAACGCCAATCTAGCCGTCCTCCATCTGTGTTGACTTGCTGGTGGTGGTGGTGGTGGCGGTGGTGGCATTGGCAAACAAACATTCATCACGGTGAACCAGGAAGTTCTGCAACACACTGTGTGACTGTTACAGGTTCACTGTGATGTTTGCCAGTCATGAACTGGAAGTGCTCTGTTTTATAGATGTCGTTGTTACTGTTTACAAGTTATAGTTTACTTCTTTATAAAAGAAAATATTAAAATGTAAACTACTGCACCAGGCCAGCAGCACTACACATTACACAACAGTTTGATGTCACAGTACGGTTTTAAATAAATACTGTTGTCTGCTGCACTGTTCATGTTCAGACTTTGCTATATGCAGGGAACTTGGTGTATTTGTTTGAATAGCAGATACAAATAAATATATTTCTTCAATTTCTGACTGCTTGTATTCATTTTTTGATGAAAAGTTGAAAACCATGGGCACTTGGGTATTAATTGTGATGCATCGTGATGCATCGCGGAATCGAACCGAATCGAATCGTGGACATGATAATCGTAATCGAAACGAATTGTGAGGCCAGTGATGCATTGCGCTTGCAGTCCAACCAGATGTGTTATAAAAGCAATTGAATATTTTTTGATGAAAAGTTGAAAACCATGGGCACTTGGGTATTAATCGTGATGCATCGCGGAATCGAATCGTGGACATGATAATCGTAATCGAATCGCGAGGCCAGTGATGCATTGCGCTCGCAGTCCAACCAGATGTGTTATAAAAGCAATTGAATATTTGCTTTTCTAACACTTTGATTGCCCCTGATGATAACCCCTTCCCTGCCAGTATCATTATTACAGTGACAGTGCATTTTTTTAGCACCGATCACTGTATAGGTGTTACTCGTCCACAAAGAGTGTCACTTAGTGTCAGATTTTTCCGCCGCAATGTCGCAGTCCTGCTAAAAAGCACTGATCCTCGTCATTACTAGTAAAACATATAAAAAAAATAAAAAGTCCCTAAATCCCATCGTTTGTAGACACTAGAACTTTTGTGCAGACCAATCAATGTGCCCTTATTGTGATTTTTTTGCCAAAAATATGTAGTAGAATACATATTGGTCTAAATTGATGAAGAAATTAGATTTTTTACATTTTTTAATTGGATATTTGGATATGTTTTACAGCAGAAAGTAAAAACATTATTTTATTTTTTTTATAAATTGGCTGGCCTTTTTTTGTTTATAGCACAAAAAATAAAAAACACAGAATTGATCAAATGGCACCAAAAGAAAGCTCTATTTGTGGGAAATAAAGGACTTTTTTAAAATAAGGCAGTGCCTTAAAAAAATGGCCTGGTCAGGAAGTGGGTAAAACCAGCCGGAGCTGAAGCGGTTAAAGGCCTCATTTTTTTTTCTGAAAATGATGGGCTTTACCAAAAAGCTGTAATTTTGTTTTGTCTGTCCATGGCACATTCTCCCAAAACTCTTTGATCAATTCTTCTGTTTCATACACGTCCAGCTAGATTAGTTATGGTACAGTGCCATGGGCTGTAAACTTATTGACAATGTTGCACACAGTGGACACAGGAACATTAAGATATCTGGAGATGGACTTGTAACATTGAGTTTGTCCATGCTTTTCCATAATTTTTGTTCTCAAATCCTCAGACAATTCTTTGCTGCTCTTTCTCTTCTCCATGCTCCATGTGGCACACAGAGACACACAACAGAAAGGCTGAGTCAATTTTTCACCATTTTAACTGGTTGCTGGTGTGATTTATATATTGTCAGCACCTGTTAATTGATACAAGTATGTTTAATTACAAATTACAGGAGCATCACAAACTTGGAATGCAATTGTTTCTGACAATTTTGAAAAGGTGCCAATAATTGTGTCCAGTTAATTTTTGTAGCTTTGTCTGGAATGAGATCAGATTTGGCTTTTTGTTGCTCCTCTTTTTTGTGTCATACCAATACAAAAAAAATAAATAAACATGAGACTACCTAAACATTTGTAATTGCAACAATTTTCTGCAGGGGTGGCAATATTTTTGTTACTTGAAGTATTATTTAATATACAAATATGCGTTCTCGGCTTGAAGGGGTTATACCGCGGTGATGCCCCCCCCCAGCGCTGACTTCTGCGGCTCTCCTGAGCTTTCTCGTCCCACCAGGAGGCCCGAGCGACCAGCTGACATGCCCACCGGCTGGCCAAAGACCTGAATTAAGTGGCTGGCCAAAGACCCAAATGAAGGCAGAATCGGCTTCAATCGGGTCTCTGATCTAGTAACCCAGAAGCAATGTCATGACATCACTTCTGGTTAACTGCCAACGGCGCCAATAAAAAAAACCCTAGTATAAATGCAGATTTTGGCGTTTTGAATACTTTTAAGTGCAAAAGAGAGATTTGGGGTCTTATAGCCCCCAGATCTCTCCATAAAAAGTACCTGTCACTAACTAATACTGTCACAAGGGATGCTTACATTGCTTGTGACAGCAATAACAATTATCAGAATTTTTTTTTTTTAAAAGACAGTATAAAAAAAAAAAAAAAACATAAAAAAAATAATTTAAAGTACCCCGTCCCTCCGTGCTCGCACGCAGAAGTGGGCGCATACATAAGTCGTGCCCGCAAATGTAAATGGTGTTCAAACCACACATTTTGAGGTCAGAGCGAGAGCAATAATTCTAGCACAGGACCTTCTCTGTAACTCTAAACTGGTAACCTCTAGAAATGTTTAAAGCGTCACCTTTGGAGATTTTTATATACCATAGTTTGTCGCCATTCCACGAGTGTGCGCAATTTCAAAGCATGACATGTTAGGTATCTATTTACCTGGCATAACATCATCTTTTACATTATACAAAAAAATTGGGCTAACTTTACTGTTTTTTTTTTTATAATTCATGAAAGTGTCTTTTTTCCAAAATAATTGCATTTGAAAGATCACTGCGCAAATACAGTGTGACATAAAATATTTGCAACAATCGCCATTTTATTCTCTAGGGTCTCTGCTGGCATGAAATAGATACTTTGGGGGTTATTTACGAAAGGCAAATCCACTTTGCACTACAAGTGCAAAGTGCACTTGAAATTGCACTGAAAGTGCAGTTCGCTGTAAATCTGAGTGGTAGATCTGAAATGAGGGGAAGCTCTGCTGATTTTATTATCCAATCATATGCCAGCTAAAATGCTGTTTTTTATTTTCCTTGCATGTCCCCTTGGATCTACAGTGACTGCACTTCCAAGTGCACTTTCTGTGCAATTTCAAGTGCTCTTTGCACTTTGGTAAATAACCCCCTATAAACTCAAGTTTTCTTTTTCACACATGCTCACAACATATACGCAGACCATTCCCTCTCTTCCTGATGCGTCTAATAGGATAACATTGAATGAGTTCAGGGGCAGTTGAAAAAAGTGTCCAACTGCCTCTGAACGTGCGTTTAACAGCGTCTCATGTGCATGAGGCCAAAGAGGTCTGTTTATAAAAAAATGTACATACAGTAACTATTCATCCAACAAATCTCCATGTGCATTTGTTCTGTGCGAATTGAGCAAAAATAATTTTTTGGAGGCTAATATCTATTTTGTTCTTTTATCATGGGCAGCAGTAAAATACCACATTGTGGCCACTAGGTGACTTTTTTGTAGGAAGAAATACAATGTAACAATTCTACAGAACGCTAGAAATAATAATGAATAAAATCCTGTGCTACCTAAAACACTAATGCCGCGTACACACGAGCGGACTTTCCCGCGGGACTGTCCGCCGGACAATCCGCCCGTGTGTGGGCGCCGGCGGACTTTTTGGCGCCAAAAGTCCGGCGGACTAGGTTTTAAGTTTTGTTTTAAAATTGTCCGCTGAACTCGGCAGTCCGGCGGACAATCCCGCCGTTAGTATGTGTGACAGACCTAGCCGGGACACAGGCTTTTTGAGAGGACTAAATGCGAGCCTACTGCCAACCGATTATGGGTCCTGGATTTTAAGGGGCACAGGGTGAAGGAGAACCCCAACCCCAGTCAGATTCAATGCTGTATATATCATGTGTGTTGTCTCATGCTGTTGAGACACACACTGTCAGATGCTAGGGTCATGAACTCAAGATGTTAATTGAGAGGGCTGATCACATTGTCCTCTGTACAATTTAGTAGATGGTCCGTCTGTTACTGGTGGTCTCCTGCTATTGTGATACAATGTCGTGTGGTTATTATTATGATAATTTATAATCAACTGTGTTTAGCTCGGTGACAACAAGTCTGGCCAGGTAGTGAAATCCTGAGTCACATCGGCTGCGTAAAGGGATTAGTTAATTCGTTTATGTTAAGTTGTTACAAGTGTATTGTTAGAGTAATATGAGCAGGAGGGGGGATCTCCTCTTCTACTGTATATAAATGCCAGATTGGTTTTGTAATAAAACAGTCCATGTTGAGCAGCTAAGCAAGTCTCGTCTCATTTGGTGCTTGGGAGAGGTTGGAATATCTGATATCCGTATCCAGACTGGGAGGAAGTCATATATGACGAACGCACTCAAGAGGAGTGTAGGGACGTTCCGTCACAGTATGCTAGTCCGCCGGACTTTTGGAAATGAACGGACTTGCCGATCATCGTAAAGTCCTTTCATTTAGCACGTGACTTCAGGTAGACGGGGCTAGCGAAGGCAGTGAATGCCACCGCGCTAGCCCCGTCACCTGGCATGGATTTAAAGGGAATCCCCACGCTGAAAAAACGGCGTGGGGTCCCCCCCAAATCCATCTCAGACCCTTATCCGAGCACGCAGCCCGGCCGGCCAGGAAAGGGGTGGGACGAGCGAGCGCCCCCCTCCTGAGCCGTACCAGGCCACGTGCCCTCAACATGGGGGGTGCCCTGGGGAAAGGGGGGCCGTGCGGCCCCCCCACCCCAAAGCACATTGTCCCCATGTTGATGAGGACAAGGGCCTCTTCCCGACAACCCTGGCCGTTGGTTGTCGGGGTCTGCGGGTGGGGGGCTTATCGAAATCTGGGAGCCCCCTTTAATATCCCAGATCCCAGCCCCCCACCCTATGTGAATGAGTAAGGGGTACGATGTACCCCTACCCATTCACCTAATGTGTAAAGTGTAAATAAAAAAAACACACAATTTTTTTAAAATATTTTATTGCACTGCTCCGGGGGTCTTCTTCAGTCTTGGGGGGTCTTCTCGCCGGACACCTCCGCTCTTTTACCGAGGAGCCCAGCTACCTTCTTCGCCGTCGCCGCTGTCGTCTGGGGGTCTCGATCCGCCTTCGGGGGTCTTCCGGGGTCTCTTCTGTTCTTGCCGCTGTCGTCGCTTTCTGCGCCGCCGCCTTCTTCTACTTCTTCTTCTCCTTCCGATGTTGACTTGTCGCTCTCTCTGGCCGGAATGGCAGAGTCGCGCTGTGCTGGGACTTTTATAGGGACAAGGGGGCAGGGTCACATGCTCATGTCACATGGTGACCCCGCCCCCTATGATGTCACAGTCACAGTCCCAGCATCCTCCGGCGGCATTCACTGCCTTCGCTAGCCCCGTCTACCTGCAGTTACGTTCTAAATGAATGGACTGCTCCGTGTGGGGGCAAGTCCATTCATTTTCAAAAGTCCCGCTGACTTTTTCCCGCGGATTGTCCGCCGGAGAAGTCCGATCGTGTGTACGCGGCATTAGAGCACATTTCACCTTGCTTTGACTTCAACACACATTAAAGTGCTTACCACTTCAATATGATTTTTGATGTGTTTTTAAGGCTTCACTGATGCTTCGGTGATACTTCGCTGAAGCTTCAGTGATGCTTTTTTGAAGCTTTAATGAAGCTTGGCAAATGTTGTGTGTTGATTTTCTATTTGTTTTAAAGGGGCCTAGGTCAGTAATACCCCCACTCAGCAAACCCCCAGCTCATTAGTACCCCTGTTCAGCAGATCCCCAGCTTATTCATACCCTCATTCAGCAGATCCCCTGCTCAGTAGTACTCCAAGCTCTGCTGATGCTCCACTCAATATTATCCCCTGCTTTGCTGATCCCCCGCTCAGTAGTAACCTCCAGCTCTGCTGATTCCCCTCTGAGTAGTAACCACCAGCTCTGCTAATCCTGTGGTTTGCTGATCCTCTTCTCTCTCTGGTCCCACTATATCACTCCCACACTGCACACCACATGTGACATTGCTAGTTTCTCCTATTCTGCTCTCCCAGCTTTGCTGATCCTCTGCCACTGAGTCCTCTCTCTCCAATAACCTTCACTATAGCGTTCCCATGTTGCACACGTGTGCCATCTCCTAGTTGCTCCGGTACGGACCCCGGTCACCTTCCTGCTGCTCTTCGCTGCACTCCAGATGTGACATCTGTACCAGACACTTCCAGAATATATACACATGAACCGGAAGTGACTGCTGATGATGTCTTTCTGGTTCGCGTGTTGGTTTCCCAGTGCATCCTGGGATACAGCATACCCACAATACATCTAAAACAAAGAGAAGGCAAAGCTGAATAAAAGCCTCTCAAAAGCTGAAGGTGCTGCTAGCGAGCATTGTCATAGACTTCTATGGAGGCTTTGGAGATGCTTTGAAGCACCAAGTAAGAGACATGGGGTATCATTTTTGAAGCGAAGCAAAGCAAACACAACGTGTAAACAGGACTACAAGCTTACCATTTTATTTAGTGATAGGCGCTTTGATTGGCATTCAGAGAACTTTAAAAAAGTGCTGCTCCTCTCCTGATCCTGCTTCTGTTTCCTGCTCTGGGGCCAAGATGTTCCCGCATCCTGTCCTGAGGACTGCGAATAGTAGCTCTACCCACCTACAGAGTGGACATCACCAGCCAGCTACTACAGCACTCATGACACGCCTTGCCCTTACACCCTCTGTCTCCACCTTCAGGAAGGTTGTGGGGAGGGAGGTGCAAGAGAAACCTCCACGATGTTTCAGTCTTCACCAGGTACATGATACTTAGCTCCAACTGATATGAACAAAATACCAAAAACCTTATAAATGTTTATAATCACCAAAATTATTATTGCCAAAAATGATATATATATATATATATATATATATATATTTGTGATAAACAGTCATTGTGTAAAATAACGTCTCCATCACACCACTTGATAACTATTTAAAAAAATAGCAATTGTACCTACATTTCCAGTGCTGAAAGTGCACTCACATCATTTTTGTCACCACTGTGCTCACAATGCTCCCACCTTCTATGTATGTCCCACATAGAAAATAAGGTCATATAGCACTTTGTTGTGCATTCGCTGAGGTTTTCTTCTGCCAAAAACACCATTCTTCCACTTGGGTAACATCCAAAGAGAAATAGGGTGTGGGTCCCTTTAAGGCTTGTACACTACTTGCTAGGCTGTTTATATCTCTCCAACAACATACAAGTCAAGGATAGGAACAGCCTTCATAGTGTAGTATTCACTGTTTTAGTCGTTAAAAATGCACTCACATTTACTAAAAACTAAAAACAAGCCAGCATGTGTTAAAATCGCATGTAATACCACCAGAACTGCTCAGATCGCCACTTCCGGTCGGTATTTGACGTCACCCAGGCTCCGCCCTACCTCACGGGTCACGTTTACTTCATATACATATGTCATTTTTGGTGATAATAATTTTGCTGATTTTATACATTTATAAGGTTTTTGGTGTTTTGTTAATGTCAGTTGGAGATAAGATACGAGTATATAATTCACATATGGTATGTAGGATAGGGTAGCAGACAGTACAGCACTATTTTGTTATATTTTGTAATGCTAGAAAAAGGCAAATAAATGTAACCAATATTCATAGCATTCTCCAGAATTGTTACATCCCTTGTTATAAAGGTGTTTGTATTTCCTATGCTCCTCAGCTCTATCCAGTGGCCATAATGTGGTATTTAACCACTGTCCATAGAAAAGAGCATTCTTTCAGATTAGAAAAATATAGTTTTTTTCCCACTTTGCACAAAACGGATGTGCATGCAGATTTGCTGGATAAATGGCTATGTAAATTTTTATAAAACTAGACCCCTTACTGCCTTACTGCCTTGGCATATCCCACTGCTGGCAATGGGCAAAAGTGTGTTGCAACACTGTTTGCTAATGTGTTACACGTCTCCTTCAATAGTCATTGCACAAAAATGGTAAGGAAGGTTAATAATAAATTGATTTTCAATCATGGAAAGATTAAACTACTAGCAGTTATGCTCAGTGCTGGTTAATGTATTACATACAGTTTGGCAGTACCAGCTATTAGCTGTGACATGAATAGCAGCTTTGTGACAAGCACACACCTGACACTTTCTCATTGTTTACTTACTTGCAGCAGATGGACTGATTCATTTTCACTGGTTTTCCACGTCATTAACTAAAACAGTGAAAGCTCTTACAATATACATTATTTACTTAAATGAATAATGAGGACAAGAAATGTTAATGACATTTCAAAGTGGGAGATGTGTTAATACCTGAAAATACAATGTGTAAATTATTCTGTGTTGGGGAGAAACCCAGCTTCTGTACAGGAAGTCTGGATAATATTATTAATCATTGTTCTCTTTTATTAACCGCTTCAGCCCCGGAAGAATTTACCCCCTTCCTGACCAGAGCACTTTTTGCAATTCGGCACTGCGTCGCTTTAACTGACAATGGTGCAGTCATGCGACGTGGCTCCCAAACAAAATTTACATAATTTTTTCCCCACAAATAGAGCTTTCTTTTGGTGGTATTTGATCACCTCTGCGGTTTTTATTTTTTGCGCTATAAACAAAAAAAGAGCGACAATTTTGAAAAAAACGCATTATTTTTTACTTTTTTGCTATAATAAATATCCCCCAAAAATATATAAAAAAATCAATTTTTTTCCTCAGTTTAGGTCGATACGTATTCTTCTACATATTTTTGGTAAAAAAATCGCAATAAGCGATTATTGATTGGTTTGCGCAAAAGTTATAGTGTTTACAAAATAGGGGATAGTTTTATGGCATTTTTATTAATACGTTTTTTTTTTTTAAATGGCGGCGATCAGCGATTTTTATCGTGACTGCGACATTATGGCGGACACATCGGACATTTTTTACACATTTTTGGGACCATTGTCATTTATACAGCAATCAGTGCTATACAAATGCACTGATTCCTGTGTAAATGACACTGGCAGTGAAGGGGTTAAACACTAGGTGGCAGTGTAGGGGTAAAGTGTGTCCTAGGGGCATGTTTCTAACTGTGGGGGGAGTGGCTATGTGTGACATGTCACTGATCTCTGCTCCATTCACAGGGAGCAGAGATCAGTGACACTGTCACTAGGCAGAATGGGGAGATGCTTGTTTACATTAGCATCTCCCCGTTCTTCTTCCCCGTGAGGCGATCGCGGGTATCCCCGTGGCGATCGAGTCCGCGGGACCCATGACCGAATCAGGGAGCTTGCCGCTCGCCCACCGGCCGCCTCTTAAAGGGCATCGTACAGGTACTTGATTCTGCCTGTATGTACCCTTCTGTCGCAGTATATTTGCATGAGGCGGTCGGGAAGAGGTTAACCCTCACACAAGTCGCTCTAATCCAGAGGTTATTAAAGTGAAATTTAACTTAAAAGTCAAATTTGTTAAGTTTAGGGAATATTCTGTTTCAAATGCTGCTTTATGCATTGACATACCGCCTTAGACGCAGTCTGTCTGGACAGTATGGTCACCTGTTCACTTGGGATCATCCACAGGCAGCTTAGCTCTTCAATAACATAAATTGAAATTGAATCCAACATTATCTTACTTCAGATAATTGCAGTACAGGGGATGTTTTTCTTTTGAAGTGTAGGAAAACAATGACTTTCCTAAGGCACACATGAAAGCAATGGGAAGGGTCTAGCTAGGGCTGAGCTAACTAGCGTCAAACAGGAGGGAAGGACAGGTGGAGAAAACAAAATCACATAATAAACTAGTTAACTAGTGGCCTGAAACTGCCAATAGATGTCAGCATATTATTGAACAATAATAACCTGATGCAGTTCAATACAACACAGAAGAATTACATACATCTGAGATAGAACAAGGAACATCTAGAAATGTTAAAGGGGTTGTAAAGGCAGAAGGTTTTTTTTATCTTAATGCATTCTATGTATTAAGGTAAAAAGCCTTCTGTGTGCAGCAGTCCCCCCAGCACCCCCTAATATCTTATCCATTATCTGAGCCCCCTCTCTGTCCAGCAATGTCCATTGGCTCCTGCGGCTGTCAATCAAAGTCAGTTAGCCAATTGGGCGCGAGAGGGAGCGGGGCCCGAATGGCAGCTCCGTGTCAGAATGGACACACAGAAAAGAGGAGGATCCAGGCTGTCCTGTGCAAATCCACTGCACAGAGGGGGCAAGTATAACATGCTGCTTGTTGTTTTTTTGTTTTTTTTAAATGAGACTTTACAATCACTTTAATTGTGCTTAAGCACTTAAAGAGTTACTAAACCTAGTAATAGGAGAATAGTTAATCGCCCCCCCCCCCCCCCCCCCCACAGTGCCCACAGCATATAAATCTTCTTCTTCTTACATTAAAATATTGCCACTATATATCTTTTTGGCTGATCTGTATACCACGGTCAGTTTCTCCAGTGCTGCCCACATGTGTGATGCCAATATCATGTGAACTGGCTGTCTCTGAGAACATAAAAGACACAACTGAGCATGTGCAGGTTGGCTACCCTGCCCGTGTTAGCTGACCTTCCCCAGATAGACAGTGCAGGAGGGAAGGATCTGTGCATACAGGATAAAAAAAGGCCTTTTTACACAAAGTAGAGGATTAACCCCTTAAGTTCCACAGTGAGTATATCAAGTATGCTATGCTGCATATACAGACAGATTTTACTGTTGTGGATTTAGTAACACTTTAAGTACCCTAAAGAAAACTACATTTTGTCTGGAATTCTGAACAATGTAAAATAAAAAAAAAGAACCATGGATTTTTTAGGCACCAAAACAACCAAAGACAAACAAAACTCACAAATTTTATTTTGTATATTACAAAACATGAACATGTATCTAAAATCTCATAAATACAATTCAATACTCATAATAAACTACTCTTAAGGTCAACAGACCCAAACCAATACTGTAAAGATATTAGTCTAGTAGCCAGAAGGTTTGAAGGCGTCCAGAATAAATTAACGTAGCTTGATGAGGCTCAACATGTTTTGCAACAGAGCGCTTCCTCAGGAGTTTGAGTATATATTCTATACAAATGAGAATACAGAAGAATACAGAATAAGAAACTGGTACAAAACATGTATTTTCGTACATATATATAAACATATCTCACAACCATAATGGTAGTATCAATTTTCCTAGTTGTTGAACCAGAACCGGAACCAGAACCAGAGCCATGGTGTGGACCAGGTAGCATAGTGGATATGGAAACACACGTGTATACAGCAACTGACCATCAAAAAGTGCTTAGATATACTATTAACCGATCAAAGAGCAATGAGATTGCAAATGTATACAGATATACTTGTAAAGTGTAGATCAGAGAGGACAGCAACTATAAAAAATATCCCAATATATGATATTGTTTGGTAAGTTGGGTATAAACAAGGGGGGGGGGGTGGCAAGGGGGCACCAGGAAGCAGGTTGTAAACCTTCCAATCCTGGATAAAAACAGCTGATTCGGCAGAGCTTATATGGGGCCAGCATCCAAAAAGTAGGGGACCTATATATTACATAAACAGGAAATAGGTCACAATTGTATTGAGACTAAGCATATAAGACATAGATAAATATATACTAGAGGAGAGTATCTCAGAATATCTCACATCCTATAGTTCAAATTGCACTGCCCATAAGTAATGGGCTCAGAATGTGTTTTTTTACATTTTGAACAGAGAGGTCAAAGCTGCCATAAGAGTAAGAGATAAGCACATTGGGATGGCTGGAGCAGGAAAGACATTAGAAAAGGCTTCTATTTATTATGAAAAGTGAAATTCTGCCTGTAAAGGTGAACTTAGCCCTTAATGAACATCTACTTCTAAACTAAAGGAGGGGAGAAATGCAGAAATATTCTGAATGGGCAAAGCATTAAAATGTTGGGGTGTTTGCCTTCTTTTTGAGAAGTGCATGGTAGTAGTCTGCTTACTTTGGTAAATGGTAAAACATACTCTAATGAGGAAAGAGAGTCTAGGTGACAGATGCACCCCGTTGGGGTCTGAAGGGCACCGCAAGGTAGTGGACCCTACGGCCGACTGCTGTGGATGGAGCTCTAGGTGATACTGGAGAACAGAGTACCAACACGGATGACCCTGGGAGCTAGAGCATGAGATTTCCCAGGGCGCGGAATCTAAGAGCCAGCGGGTGTTCACCAGAGACCCCTAGTGGTGGACATGGATTTAGCTGCAGTCTAGCTCCAGGTCGCAACCCCTAGGGCCTCCCAGCTCACGTTCACGGTAGACTAAAGGGAGGTAGAGAGGAACCAGCAGACTGCGACAACAAAGGATAGTCAGGTGATAGCCAAAGGTCAGGGTAACAAGCAGGTAAGAATAGTCAAGAACAAGCCAAAATCGGTAACTGGAATAAGACTTGGAAGGCACAGTAAGTAGCACATGGAAGCCAAAAAAACAATATTGATCAGCAATGCTGGCTTGCAGTGTACGTGGAGCCATGCTTTGAGGAGAAATTACTTAAGCAGCCAGGTCAGAGTGGCTGGCCTCTTAAGCTGAACACATGGAGAGGAAAGCTGACAGACAAACATTACTGCATATCCATGACAGTACCCCCTCTTACGAGGCCTCCCCCTCCTCCGCCTGGGCGCAGGTTTACAAGGAAACTTCAGATGAAACCTCCTCAACAGACGAGGCGCAAAGACCTCAGATGTAGTGATCCAAGACCTCTCCTCAGGACCAAACCCTTTCCAATGCACAAGGTACTAAAGAATGCCTCTACAGAGCTGAGAATCCAGAATTTGACTAACATCGTACTCCTGATTATCCTCAGAGACTGGGGCCACATTAGGGAGAGGACGAGAGAACTTATTGAGAACTGAAGGCTTCAGAAGGGCAACATGGAAGAAGTTAGATATTTTGAGGCTTTTAGGAATCTGGAGTTTGAAACCATCCGGATTCAGTTTAGAGGTTATAGTGTACGGACCAATGAATCTTGGGACAAACTTCAGAGAAGGAACTCGGAGCTTGATCTTCCTGGTGGAGAGCCAGACTTTGTCCCCTGGCTGTAGAGAAGGCATTTTACACCTGTGGCGGTCAGCAAGGCCTTTGAATTTGTCAGCAGCTGCCCAGAAGGAATCATGAACGTCACCCCAAATGGAATTGAAAGACTCCTGAGCCATAGCCAAAGCTGGAATATCTGGAGAACAGGTCATAAGAAGAGGGAGTTGAGGGTGTTTTTCATAAACTGTGAAAAAGGGTGTTTTCTGAGAACTGGTATTTACATGATTGTTGTGAGAGAATTCTGCCCACGGGAGTAGAGAGGACCAATCGTCATGATGAGCAGAGACTAAGGTGCGAAGAAAGACCTCTAAATCCTGATTAACCCTCTCAGTCTGTCTATTGGAGTGAGGGTGGTAAGAAGAGGAAAAATCAAAGACAATATTCAAAGATTTGCAAAAGGCTCTTCAAAAGCGAGACGTAAATTGATGGAAACACTATGAGAAGGAACCCCATGGAGGCGGAAAATTTATTGAACAAAAATGGGAACCAAGGCAAGAGCAGAAGGCCAGGAAGCGGAACAAAATTAGCCATCTTGGAGAACCGATCGATTACCACCCAAATGACGTATTCTCTGACAGTGGGAGATCAGTGATAAAATCCATGGCAATCTGAGACCAGGGCTCCTTAGGAATGGCCAAGGGCATGAGAAGACCAGCAGGGGCTTGTGTGAAGAATTTAGACTGAGCACAGACATGACAAGCCTTAACGTAGTCTTTGACATCCGAGCGGAGATTAAGTTGCCAGTAGTGACGACTGATGAGCAGGAAGGATCAGAGGAACCCAGCATGACCTGCCACCTTGGAATCATGTCCCCAATGAAGGATCTTAGCTCTTAACTCAGTGGGGACGAAGGTCTTGCCAGGAGGAATTTTTGACTCCAGGGTGGTAGAATGGGCAACAATGCATGAGGTTGGAACGATCGGCATAGGTTCAGGAGAGGTCTCCTCGTCCAAAGTGTCAAATGACCTAGAGAGTGCATCAGCCTGACCGTTGCAGGGACCAGGTACGTAATTGTGAAATTAAAACGGGAAAAGAAAAGACTCCACCTGGCCTGTCTGGGATTCAGACGTTTAGCATTCTGTAGGTACTGTAGAATCTTGTGATCAGTAAAAATCATTATAAATCATTATAAATCATTATAAAAGTGAGGGGAACCCTCCAAAAGATGACACCACTCCTCTAACGCTAATTTAATTGCAAGAAGTTCCCGATCACCGATAGCATCACATTTTTAAAGCGTGACTTGTTTTGTGTGAAAGAAAATTAGGTTATGTATTTTTTTTGCATTCACATTATTATTTTAAATGATGATATTATTTGAAATGATTTGAAATGATTATAATTGCACAGGCGTTGCAATTTTAAAGCATGACATGTTTCATATATATTTACTCGGCGTAAATTCAACTTTTATATGTTACAAAAAAATTAGGTTATATATTGTGTTTTTTTGCATTAAAATTCAAATTTTATAAAAAAAATGCGTTTGAAAATACTGTATGAGATAAAAAATTGCAAAACCCACCATTTTATTCTCTAGGGCCTCTGCTTTAGAAAAAAAAAAATATTATTTAAATGTAGATTTTTACCTGTAAACAAAAGTGTTAGAAAAAGGCCTGGAGGTCACTTGGTTAAGGAATTGTTATGCTGGTTATGCTTGTTTTAAGAGAGAAATGGCTTCTTCAGCAAAAAGCTTGTACTCTTCATATATCCGTAACTCCTATTGCATTGCAGAGGGCCAGCCTACAATATATAGGTATTGGCTAAAAGTGGATGGTAGATGATTAAAAGAGAGGGTAGAGACTTTCAAGTTCTGTGAAAAAAAAACGAGATGAAAGTAACTTGGTGTTAGATTTGATCTTTTGATTAAATCACTATTTTTTGGCTTGGAGTCTGTGACAGACCCAACTGGGACAGTGACTTTTGGAGGGGACTGCAGAGTAGCCTCTTGCCTACTGACCTACTTGCCTACTGACTATGGGCCCTGGCTTTTGAGGGGGCTCTATTCTTTGGGAAGTGTGTGCCTGGAGGACTTTTGGAGTGGTTTTGCTTCAGATTCGGGTCCATCTCTCCCTAAAAACACACAGACTGTAAGAACCTAGGACCTAGTAAAAACAGACCAGTCCAGCGCACAAGTTCCACCCCTCACTGGCCTCAATCAAGACGTCCACGGGATGCAGATGTAGACCAATGATCCTGCAGCTCGCAGCAAAAGGGGAAGATCCAAAGAGCTCAAATAACAAAAAGGAACAGCAGCACGGGATCCCCGCTAGCAAGTTAAAAGTAATTTATTGCACAAATAAAAATAGCACGCTTACATATTAAGTTCTTGACAATCCGCAAGGGATAGGTGAAAACACCATACGAAGGTCTGTGAATGAAAGCAACTGTGATATCCGAACCAGGATGAAGGAAGCCTGGTTTAACAGCTGTCAGAGAGCTGCCAATGTCTGGCATTCTCCATTACTATCCCCTGTCTCGTGGCAATCCCTAGGTGGTGCAGGGGTGGTGACACTTTGTCATAACCTTCTTTGTTCATGAACCTTTGAAATGTGTTACTGCCCCCTGCACCACACCTGTTTCTCCTACAGCACATAGGGGTTGCCACAAGGCAGGGTATAGTAGTGGAGATTGCCGGAAACTGGCGGCTCTCTGACAGCTGTCAAACCAGGCTTCCTTCATGCCGGCTCAGCTATCACAGCTAAAGTCAGTTCCAGTTTGCACCTAAGCTAGTGTCATCTAGTTCTAGGGTGCAATTCTCAGCTATAATACCTGGTTCCAGAGTGGGGGAATCTGTATCTTGGTGGAGGCACCCAGGCTGGGTGCCAGGCGGTCCTTCACAAAGCCCTTGGTTAAGATTGTGTAAGGTTTTCTGTATGCAATCTGAAGAAACACGAGATAAGAGCAGAGGCAAGTCTGAGCTCTAGTGACATCTGGTTCATGATAGAGGAAGCATCCTGGCTTGAGCGCACCATCTGGAAAGTGGCACCTGAAACATGTGTTACCCATCTGCTGTGCAGCCTTATGAGGGGGGGGGGGGGGGGTGGACTTTTTAAATTGTTTAGTGGAGAATCTCACTCTTCTTTAATACAACTGTTTTTTTAATCTGAAAAAAAGACCTGTTGCATATACCATATACAAAATATGCATACAAAAATGCTGTTATTTATTCCACAAATGTAAACTTTAAGATACAAAGGCATATGCATACCCACTTACTAAATATTATATTATTTTTATCATGTAAATCTGCAGCTTTCATTAAAATAATATCTGGTGATCCTACAATAAAGGTTCTTGATCAGCCTCTGCCTGTTATATGGTGACAATGCACTGTCCCTGTCTCCCAACTGTGCTTGTGGGTTGTCATCCTGTCCCACAGGCTTTAATAGGGGCCGTTGGTGGCCATTTTAATACACATTATGCAGGCATGAGACACTGTTGTCACCATTGGAAAAAAATGCTTTAAAAATTACTTTTGCTGGAGAGCATTAAAAAAAGATGAAAAACAAAAGGTTAAGACAAATATTTGATTTAAATTTAAATTTACTGTGTTTATGATACATAAAGCTTTAGTAAACAAAATGTCTTTCAGATAGGGTTTACATCTACTTTAACAGCTTTTATTGTTTTTCTGCATACTTTAACCTGACAAGGATTTTTATAAATGGAACGGCGCACATCGAACACAAGCTTTGAAAACATTTTCTCACCTCATCATGTAGGACTGACAGTGTGAAACCTGAGGAAATGTGAGATGACCTCACCTCTGCATTTGTAATAGGAAATTATCAACTTATTATACATTATGCTAATTAATGGAGGCAAACTAAGAAAGTCACCTTAATATGATCTGTTCATGTCAAGCCAAGTGTAACATTAATAATGTAATTCTGCTTTAGATCTTCTCGGGGTGCTCCGGGCTATTGCGTGAGTACGAATAGTTTTCCTTCTAAATCATTTTTCCCATTTTATTTTTACAATTACATTAAAGTGGACATGTCGTGAGAGAAATGCAGCAGCTGCTATTGCTGCCCTCCTTATAAAAAATGATAGTGGACTGTCTATGGATCCACTAAATGCAATAGTATGTAATGCCCCGTACACACGAGCGGATTTTCCATCGGAAAAATCTTGGATGGTTTTTCCGACGGAATTCCGCTCAAGCTTGGCTTGCATTGTGTATGAACTTTCGACCGCCAAGAACGCGGTAACGTACAACACTACGACGAGCTGAGAAAATGAAGTTCATTGCGTCAGAATTTTGCGCGTTGGAATTGCTACAGACGGTCGGAACTTTTTTCGACCGAAAAATTGAGAACTTGCTCTCAATCTTTTGCTGGCTGGAATTCGGCCAGCAAAAGTCAGAAGGAGCATACACACGGTCGCATGTTTTTTCCAAGCCAGTGACTTATTGAAGTTAGTGGATGGGCATCACAGCAAGGCAGTTAGCATCTTCAAAAAGGAGGGCTAAGCAATCTAGCCTCTGTATCATTCAGGGTAGGTTTCTGGTGTACTTCTCTGCATATCTAACCAATCAACATTAAAACTAAACATCCTTACTTGTAGTGGGGCTGCGCCTGCACTGCAAAAATTAACTGCTCATCTATGTCTACAGGGACCGGGTATATTTTACTTACCTGGCACTCCATTCCCACAGGCTCCCCCCCCCCCCTCTACCAGAACGGTCCCTGCAGCCCCTTTTTCCCTGCACTCTGGCGGTTGGATGTTTCTGGCATTATCAAAAGCAATGATGGACCATGTAGGACCATAACCCTGCATTGGGCGAGAGGAGTACACTGTACAGTACACTGCCATACTATAAGACAGCGTCATCTGCTGGGAGAAAAGATATTAGGGTGAGTAAAAAAAAAATTCTGTCATAGACAAAAACGAGCAGTTCACTGTAGTAGTGCAGGCAAGAGAGACCTTTAACTCCTTCATGGTGGAGGATAAAATAAAACCTAATGCCTGAACACAATTGTGCAACTTTGACATGTGTTAGTATAACTGTATAGATCTTTGCAACTACTTTGTGTATCCAGGTTATACCTTGTTTTTTCAGGACAAAATTGGTGGTAAATGGTAATGGATATCTCCTGTGTTTTTTGTTTTTTTTATTTATTATTTTCAAAGGAAAACTTGTCCAAAATAGTAGTAAATTTAGTTTAGCTGTACATTTCTTGCTGCTACCATAACTTACCACCAAAGAATAACCCAAATTATATTCTCCTGCTCCTGACGATTGCAGTAATACCACATATGTGTATGTTATTTGTTGTTTGGACCCATAGTAGGGCCCAGAAACAATAGTGCACATTTATGCTTTTTTTATCTTACCTAAAAAACACTGACACTGGCACTGATACTAATTAAAAAAAAATTGTATCAGTATCAAAACATTTTTTTTTAAATCTGACCTCTGACCCTGATCTTGACCCTTATATTAACCCTGACACTGAAATAGATCAAACCTAAATCTGGCAATTTTATTCTTTTTCTTATTTTTTTTCACACATACTTTTGTTTGTTTACATCATTCCCCCCTATCAAAAAGAGAAAAATACAATGTATCTTTCTCCCCATTCAGAGGAGGGAAAAAAAAAACACCAGAGTGGGCTGCACAGTGATTGATCACTGCGATAGCCCCTGATTGGCTATTACAGTAACCAGGTGATCAGGAACCAGGCCTCCCAGTTCCTGATCATTAGTAGGAATGCCAGAGCCCAGTCTCAAGTGCGACCGTTGTGACCCTAGTAGATCCGCCACTGGTGTCAGTAGTTTTTTATTTTATTTTTATTTTTTACCATTTTATTTTTTACATATTTTTAGGATGCCCATTGGGGGGCTTTGGTGAAAAATCAGGGGTCTAAACAGATGTCTCACTTTTGAGAGATTTATCAGTCCCTTTTCTCTGCTGCCTCAACTGCACAAAACAAATGAACAGGAATAACTCTGTGATATTACCACCTCAATGCTTTACTGTAAGAATGGTGTTATTTGGATGGTGAGCTGTATTGGATTTCTGACAGACATATCATTCGGTGTTGAGGCCAAATAATTCAATTTTAGTCTCATCTGACCACCTTTTTCCATGTGGCCTCAGAATCTTCAAGGTGGTCAGACGAGAATAAAATGGATTTATATGGCCTCAACATATTTCTGGTGGAAATCCAATACAGCTCACCATTCAAATAACACCATGCCTACCGTAAAGTATGGAGGTGGTAATATCCTGTTATGGGGGTGTTTCTCTGCAGCAAGGACTGGAGCACTTGTCAGGATAGAAGAACAATGGATGGGGAAAAATACCATCAAATCCTTGAGGAAAATCTGCTGCCCTCTGCCAGAAAGTTGTCAATGGGAAGAAGCTTCCAATATGACAATGACCCGAAGTTCACAGCAAAAACTACCACAGAGTGGCTAAAGGAGAAAAGGGTGAATGTGCTCGCATGACATAGTCAGAGCCCAGAATTAAACCCCATTGAAAATCTGTGAAATTAATTGAAGGCTGCAGTCCATAAACAGTTACCATCAAATGTCACTGAACTTGAGCAGTTCTGCAAAGAAAAGTGTGCAAATATTGAAAAGTCTAGTTGTTTAAAGTTAGTAGAGACATATCCCAACAGACTAAAGGCTGTAATTAAGCAAAAGGTGGTTCAACAAAATACTGACACCAAGGGGTGATCCTTTTTTCAACACAGTGGTTCCTGTTTTGAATTTTTTAAATTTTTTCTGACATGTTGGCGTTATTTTTTTGACTTTGAAGTTATAAGTTGCACTGAGTTTTACTGCGGCAGAATGGCGCGGCCGGAGCGAAACACTAGGGGTGTGGACGTGCCACCGGAGGCGCGTGCCCACATATTGTGCCCGGAGCTGATGCGAGTGCTCGGTGAAAGAGCGGAGACAGAGGAGACAGATCGGGTGTTCATACTGTGTATGAACACCGATCTCTCTCTCCTCCTAGACAGTCCCCTCCCCCCACAGTTAGAAACACACATATGGAACACAGTTAACCCCTTGATCGCCCCCTAGTGTTAACCCCTTCCCTGCCAGTGACACTTACACAGTAATCAGTGCATTTTTATAGCACTGATCGCTGTATAATTGTCAATGGTTTCAAAAATGTGTCAAAAGTGTCTGATGTGTCTGCCATAATGTCGCAGTCCCGATAGATATTGCAGATCGCCGTCATTACTAGTAAATAAAAAATGAATAATAAAAATGCCATAAATCTATCCCCTATTTTGTAGACGCTATAACTTTTGCGTAAACCAATCAATATATGCTTATTGCGATTTTTTTTTACCAAAAATATGTAGAAGAATACATATCGGCCTAAGCTGAGGAAAAAATATGTTTTTTTATAAAGAAATGTGGGATATTTAGGCAAATCCACTTTGCACTACAAGTGCAAAGTGCACTTGAAATTGCACTGAGTGTGCACTTGGAAGTGCAGTCACTGTAAATCTGAGGGGTAGATCAGAAACAAGGGGAAGCTCTGCTGATTTTATCATCCAATCATGTGCAAGCTAAAATGCAATTTTTTATTTTCCTTGCGTGTCCCCCTTGGATCTACAGCGACTGCACTTCCAAGTGCACTTTGAGTTATGGCTAGTTACGGCTGACGTGACGTCACTCTATACTGTCATTACCCATGAGTTGGGTTTGGGAGCCGTGAGGTATTTTCTCCACAAGAATTCCCAGTTAGTAGTAGAGCAGATTTCATATATCATGGAGTTATTGGAGTATGCGGCGACTCACAATTTCTTCTGGTACAACGGACAATTTTTTCGCCAGGATAGGGGCGTAGCTATGGGGGCGAAATACGCCCCTAGCCTGGCGAACCTATTCATGGCCCAGTGGGAGGAGGACGTTGTCTATGCCCAAGATAGGCCTGAGATTATTCAGTGGGCACGATATATAGATGACGTCCTCCTCCTATGGCGTGGTAGCAAGGCTTCCCTCGATGACTTTATGGGTGCACTTAATGTCAACAATAGGGGCATCCATTTGTCATACGAGGCGAGCCAAACGGAGATCCACTTCCTTGACCTGAAGATAGTGGTGGGTGACAACAAATTTGTCACCTCCACACACTTCAAGTCAACGGACCACAACTCTTATATTCCTACTGGGAGCTGTCACCATGCCTCATGGTTGCGTTCCGTACCTAAAAGCCAGTATATGCGGCTGAAGCGAAACTGTACGGAACCAGAACAATTTTTAGCACAGGCTGAGATCCTCACCTCCAAATTTTTGGAGAAGAGCTATGATGATAAATCTTTACGGGATACGTTGACCCAGGTTTCCTTGATGGATAGGGCTAACCTCTTAAAAGATAAGGTGCCAATGGATAATGTCGGGGTGAATGATGGTGTTCCCTTTATCACCAATTATTCTAACCAACACCATAGCATTACCCATATAATGAGAAAACATTGGCACATTCTTGAAAAATGACAGAATGCTTAAGACATTTCTACCTAAAAGACCACGGGTGGTCTTTAGAGGCGTTCCATCTTTAAAAGACAAACTAGCACCCAATGTTATGAATCCCCCGAACAATGCACCTTGTTTCTTCGGGGAACTCACAGGATACTACCAATGTAAGAGATGCCAGGTATGTCTACTCAATAGTTGTAAAACCAAAAGGACTACTAGCTTTACATCAACGGTTACCTCAAAGAGTTTCAAGATAGATTCTTTCATCACGTGCTCCACTGAGGGGGTGGTCTACCTACTGCAGTGCCCTTGTGGCCCGCAGTATGTGGGCAGAACCAAACGCCCCCTCAGGGTCCGGTTAAACTAGCATATCAACAATATCAGGAGGGGATTCACAAAGCACTCAGTATCAAAACACTATTTAATTACCCATAATCGTGACCCTTCCAATACCCTATTCGTGGGAATTGAAAAATTTAACCCTCACTGGAGAGGGAGCAATCTAGTGAGGACCATCTCCAGAAAAGAAATGTCGTGGGTATATAAACTCAAAACCTATACCCCGCATGGGTTACATATAGAGGTAGACGTTAATGCATTTATTGACAATGCTTGAAATTTAACATCTGTATTCTACCCTATACCTTTGTGAACTCGATCTGGGTCGCTAATGGCTGTTCATAATTTCTCTTATTTATTTTTTGTGGATTTTGAGAACTTTTTTGGTTCATTAGCTATATGCGTCACACAGTGTATATGTGGTGATCATTACCTTTGTATGGATATGGTCCCCTTGTGGTCTATTGATACTAAGGTGCTAGTGCCCTGTTTGGAACCCTAGATTAATCTAATAGGGTCCTTGCCCTTTGAAATTACATGATTGCTGGGCTATTTCCAGCAGATTATACCCTACATACTTTGGACCCTGATGGGTGTAATACCTTTTGGTGATTTGACCACCTATCCTGGACTTTTTAAACAAATAATACCTCCTAGTATTGTTTATTGGCCATCGTCCCCCCCCTTCAGCGGTACGAGTCAAAGTGGTTGCTTTAATGAGGTGGTGTTTTTTTTGTTTTTTTTCCCCCAATTAACATTCCCTCATTGAAATGTGTTTTGATATACGTGTCCTGTATTGGTCACTATATTTGCGATAGTGTATATACATCTAGGTAGGGTGATACACCTTTATCCCCAATATATATGCCATATTTTCACGTTAGGCTAATTCTAACAGATTAGGCCCCATACACCTTGGATCCCTGATGAGTGGAATACCTCTTTGGTAATTTGACCACTTATCCTGGACTTGTAAAGAAACAAATACTATCTTTTAGCATTGACCACTGGCTATCGCCCCCCCTTTAGTGGTACGAGCCTGAGTGGTGGCTCTAATGAGGTGGTGTTCCTACCCCATAACTATCATTCCCTCATCGAAATGTGCCTTGATATACGTGTTCTACATTAGTCGCTATATTTGCGACAATGTATATACATGGAAGTAGGTTGATATTTTTATCCTCTATATTTTATACCAATAGTCCAATTCTCCTTTATTTTCAGTTTTATTTTAATTTATGTAATCACCTAATTTATGTGCTGGTCAGTATCTGTCCGTGTCAGATGCCGACATGCGCTGTTGTATACGCTGCAGCGTTTTTGTAATCACGGCGCTCTAGCCTTGTTTACCTTAGACAAGTCATATAATTTACGTGCTTGTCGTTTGCCGACGTGCGCTGTTGTGTACGCTGTGGCGTTTTTGCAACCATGGCGATCTAGCCCTGTTTACCCTGGGAAAATCTTTACGTTCTGGTAAGACCATGTGATCACAGGCTACAGCCCGTCTATTGGCAGGCTTTTGCTTTCCTGTCATTCTTTCCCCCCCTCGAGGATGATGGGAAATGTAGTTCTGTGGAATACACCGGTATTGGTACGGAATTGTATACATATGACGTCCGTACCATCTAAATGAAGTGTGGTTTCCTTTCCATTATTTTAGGCTAGGAATCTACAAGGATGATGGGCAATGCGGTGTGTGTGGTTGCGTTCTACACTTCGTTGCGTTCTACACTTCGACCCACCGTCCCGCTAGCTAAATTCATATTTTGACTTTTCTCTTCTATTTTTAATAAATATTCAATTTACCCAATCTGGCCTAACTAGAGAGTCCTTTAGTGCTAACTTCCCCGTTAGAAGTTGAACCGTTCATGGGTAGTTGGTGGGCCTTGGGATATTCTTGCCAGACTCCAAGATGGAGTAACCTGATTAGCCATTTGCCATTCAGATCGAGGCTTGGCCTGTTATATATATAGCGGTGCGTCAGTACGCCGCCTGTGCCCCATGATTACGTCATATCTCTGATGAAACGCGTAGGGAGGAGCGACGTGCTGACGTCACCGCGTTCTACGCCACGGACAAGCACGGGCGTTTGTTACTAGAGCTGGCCGGCCGCAATATTTTCGACAATTTATCTACTGTTTTTATCTGTACGATGTCTGTACGCCTTGGGCGTTTTTTTAAATAAATAAGTTGGATCCTACCCATGGTTCGCCCCTTCTTCCTTCTCTTTTCCGGGCCTGTGGGACTGCTTCTCCTGAGATACAAAGTCGGAATCGCTGACTAAGACACGGAGGTTTTCGTTTGTCACCTAGAGGAGAGGTAGAGGAAAAGGCCCTGGCTGGGTTGTAGCCATATGCGATCTTTTGTCTCACAGCTGGTAAGCCTGCATTGCATTTGGTGGCGGGACCACGGAGGGAGTCACTATATCACCGATGAAATATTTGATTGAAAGAGTCACTTATCGCACGGAAGTCACTTTATGCTTGTCTCATAGGATCACATATAGACAGTTCACATCAATTATATGTGTTTACAAGAACTTTTTTTGATATATTTTTTCAGATCAATATTTTTTCACTAGGTATTTGCAACGATACATTGGTTGTGTTGCCATACATGTTATTATACCACCACTTTGTCCCCTGAGTAATTAACTATATATGGTTCAATATTTGTTGGTATTTATTCTTTATCAGTGACCTAGATGGCCACTCTATAATTCATAGCATATATGTATTTGTTATTCACTACTTCTGGGTCTATTTAGCGCAACCTTTTTTCTATATACTATATACTTTGAGTGCAATGTCAAGTGCACTTTGCACTTGTAGTGCAAAATGGATTTGTCTTTCTTACATAACCCCGTTCGTGTTTTTTTTTTCAAAATTGTTGCGCTTCTTTTGTTTATAGCACAAAAAATAAAAAACGCAGATGTGATCAATAACCACCAAAAGAAAGCTCTATTTGTGGGAAAAAAAGGACATCAATTGTGTTTGGGTACAGCTTCGCACGACCGCGCAATTGTCAGTTAAAGCGACACAGTGCCGAATCATAAAAAATGGCCTGCTCATTGAGCAGCCAAATCTTCCAGGGCTGAAGCGGTTAATAATACTGCTGGAAAAAAAGAAAACTGTCTGTTTTTTTCAGGCTGCAAAACAACAAAATGTGATTATTTTAAAGGGGTGATTCTTTTCTATACCCACTGTAACTTGATTTAACTTTATGACTAATTTGGTCTCTTAAATAATTGTATTATTTTAAGGACATACTAGGAAAGGTGTGCCTGTTCCAGAATTGATAATACAGACAATACAACAGCGTCATCACAGGATGTGCTTTGTGAATGGCAAAACAGAGGAAGGGGTGCAGGCACAATGCCAGAACTGTCGTCTGCAATATACACCCATTTCTGATGCAGTTGGGAGCCAGAAGTGCACCTCCTGCTATACATTCTGGCAGCTCTCAGTGCACCTTTTAGACAAGTATTATAGTATTCAGTATTAGGTAAAAACTTTGACTCATTTAGGGTCCATGCACACTAGGAGCCAAAAAAATGCCAGAACCTCTTACAGAAAAAGCAACTTAAAAAATGCTTCCAGTAGCTTGTATTGCACAAGAGTTTATGAGCGTTTATGGGCATTTGATTTAACAAGTGTTTTTCCAAAACATTTACCTCTGTTAATTTTTCAATGCACACTTGAAAACGCAAATGCTCCTTAACCACTTCAGCCCCGGACCAATTGTCAGCTTAAGGACCAGAGGTCTTTTTTCAATTTCGCACTGCACTACTTTAACTGGTAATTGTGCGGTCATGCAATTTTGTAACGAAACGAAATTTGCGTCCTTTTCTTCCCACAAATAGAGCTTTCTTTTGATGGTATTTGATTGCCTCTGTGATTTTTATTTTTTGCGATATAAACGGAAAAAGAGCGAAAATTTTGAAAAAAAAAGAGATTTTCTACTTTTTGTTATAAGAAAAATCTAATAAACTCAATTTTAGTCAAACATTTGGGCCAAAATGTATTCAGCCACATGTCTTTAGTAAAAAAAATGCCAATAAGCGTATATTTATTGGTTTGCGCAAAAGTTATAGCGTCTACAAACTAGAGTACATTTTCTGGAATTTACACCGCTTTTAATTTATGACTGCCTATTTCATTTCTTGAGGTGCTAAAATGGCAGAGAAGTACAAAACCCCCCCAAATGACCCCATTTTGGAAAGTAGACACCCCAAGCTATTTGCTGAGAGGCATGTTGAGCCCATTGAATATTTTTTTTTTTAGTCCCAAGTGATTGAATAAAGACAAAAATAAAAAATAATTTTTTTTTTCTTCAAAAAGTTGTCACTAAATGATATATTGCTCACACATGCCATAGTTATATGTGGAATTGCACCCCAAAATACATTTTGCTGCTTCTCCTGAGTATGGGGATACCACATGTGTGGGACTTTTTGGGAGCCTAGCCGCGTACGGGGCCCCGAAACCCAAGCACCGCCTTCAGGATTTCTAAGGGTGCAAATTTTTGATTTCACTCCTCACTACCTATCACAGTTTCGAAGGCCATAAAATGCCAAAATAGCACAAAACCCCCCCAAATGACCCCATTTTGGAAAGTAGACACCCCAAGCTATTTGTTGAGAGGCATGGTGAGTATTTTACAGCTCTCATTTGTTTTTGAAAATGAAGAAAGTAAAGAAAAAAAATTTTTTTTTTTCTTTTTTCAATTTTCAAAACTTTGTGACAAAAAGCGACATCTGCAAAATACTCACAATACCTCTCAGCAAATAGCTTGGGTGTCTACTTTCCAAAATGGGGTCATTTTGGGGGGTTTTATGCCATCTGGGCATTCCATGGCCTCCGAAACTGTGATTGGCAGTGAGAAGTGAAATAAAAAAATTACTCCCTTAGAAAGCCTGAAGGCGGTGCTTGGTTTTTGGGGTTCCGTACGCAGCTAGGCTCCCAAAAAGTCCCACACATGTGGTATCCCCGTACTCAGGAGAAGCAACAGAATGTATTTTGGGGTGTATTTCCACATATGCCCATGACATGTTTGAGCAATATATCATTTAGTGACAACTTTTTGTAAAAAAAAATATATATATTTTTTTTTTTTAATTATTCAATCTCTTGGGACAAAAAAAAAAAATATTTAATGGGCTCAACATTGCTCTCAGCAAATAGCTTGGGGTGTCTACTTTCCAAAATGGGGTCATTTGGGGGGGGGTTTGAACTGTCCTGGCATTTTATGCACAACATTTAGAAGCCTATGTCACACGTCACCCACTCTTCTAACCACTTGAAGACAAAGCCCTTTCTGACACTTTTTGTTTACATGAAAACATATTTTTTTTTTGCAAGAAAATTACGTTGAACCCCAAACACTATATATATTGTTAAAGCAAAGGCCCTACAGATTAAAATGGTGGGTGTTGCATTTTTTTTTTCCACACAGTATTTGCGCAGCGATTTTTCAAACGCATTTTTTGTGGAAAAAATACACTTTTTTTTATTTTAATGCACTAAAACACACTATATTGCTCAAATTTTTGATGAAATAAAAAATATGATCTTAGGCCGAGTACATGGATACCAAACACGACATGCTTTAAAATTGCGCACAAACACGCAGTGGCGACAAACTACATACATTTTTAAAAGCCTTTAAAAGCCTTTACATGATACCACATTAGATTCACGGAGGAGTTCTACTGCTAAAATTACTGCCCTCGATCTGACCTTCGCGGTGATACCTCACATGCATGCTGCAATTGCTGTTTACATATGACGCCAGACCAACGCTTGTGTACGCCTTTGCGCAAGAGAAGGGGGGGCAGGGGTGCTTTTTTTTTTTTTTTTTTTAGTTTTTTTTTTATTTATTTAGCTTTTTTATTCTATTTTTAAACTGTTCCTTCCATTTTTTTTCTTTGTTATGATTTTTATTGTTATCTCAGGGAATGTAAATATCCCCTATGATAGCAATAGGCAGTGACAGGTACTCTTTTTTTTAAAAAATTGGGGTCTATTAGACCCTAGATCTTTCCTCTGCCCTCAAAGCATCTGACCACACCAAGATTGGTGTGATAAAATGCTTTCCCAATTTCCCAATGGCGCGGTTTATATCCGGGAGGGGGGACATTCCCTCCCACTGCTTGTAAAAGCAATCTAGAGGCTAATTACCCGCTAGAATTGCTTTTACATGAAAGCCGATCACTGGCTGAAAAGAATGATACCAAGATGATACCTAAACCTGCAGGCATCATTCTGGTATAACCATTCAAAGTCCAGCAACATACTGGACATATATTGTAATCTTTTTTTTTTTCATGCAGCCTCTTGGCTGAACGAAAAAAAGAGATTGATTGGTGGGTATGCCCACCATTAGAATACCTCCCTTCATCCACCCACTTCTAATGATGGGCATACATGCACCATTTATATATGCCGATGCATGGGGGCATCCTCCCGCAAAAGTTATGCCGTGTACACACGGTCGGAATTTCGACCGTATGTACGTGGCATTAGGAGCCAATCGCTCCTCCGCCCCCCCTGCTGCCCCCATGCTTCGGCACATATGCTCTTTTTTTTAACTGTGGTGGTGAAATCACCTCCTACAGCGTTGGAGTCGCGGCTTTATGTATCGTGGGAGCAAACGCTGTTGCTGTCAAGATAAATAAATCCGCGCTGCAACTGAATGGCGCACCTGAAAACAAAAAAATGCTTAACACTAAAACACAGTAAACAAAATTACATACCTGAAAAGCAAGCATGATAAAACATGATAAAACATAATAAAACATTGCAGAATAGAATGGAGTAAAAAAAGAGCAACAATAGAGAGAGAGAGAGAACAATAAAACGACAACTATTTTTGTTTTTTTTATTTTTTTGAGATTCACAGGTAAAAAAGCTCCTGACTGTTAGCGACTGAATCAAAACGCTACCACAAAAAAACTGTTAGCGATCGCAGGGATCAGGCCTGACTCTGCGAACACTGCAGTTATGTGTGCTTAGTGTTTTGTAAGTGACAGTGATCGATCGATACTGCACTTGGGTGGGCTGGGCTGGGCTGGGCGGAGGGGGAAAACGCAGGTGCTAGCAGGTATCTGGGCTGATCCCGCTAACAATGCGTTTTTTTGGAACCCTAAACTGCTGGGACGCTAGTATAGATCTGATCAGATCAGATATTGATCTGTTCAGATACTATACCACTAAGGGAGGTGTATGCTTTGCGCGTGGGTGTTTGCGGTACTGGCACTAACCTGGGGCGACGCAGACCTTATTTGACCCTAAAACCTAATTGATATCACCCGCCGGGCGATCAGGGGGTTAAACCGTTATTGGGTAATAAATGGCGGGTGCCCTGACAGTATAAAAAACAAGCTAACTAACCAGCGTCACCCGTAACAGTAATACAAAAAAAAACTGGTTACCTAGCGACACTAATGCAGCGATCAGAAAAACGATCGCTTAGTGACACTGGCAAAAGGGGGTGAAAGGGTTAACTAGGGGCAATCAGGGGGTTAAACCTTTATTAGGTAATATATGGGGGTACCTGACGCTATATAAAAACCTGACGGGGAACCTAAATAACGAAATAACTAACTGGCTAACCAGCGTCACCAGTGACATTTTATACGGTGATCACTGGTGAAAGGGTTAACTCTAGGGGCAATCAGGGGGTTAAAACCTTTATTTAGGTTGTAATATGGGGGTACCTGACCTATAAACCTATTTATGAACCTATATAAACATGGCGGTTAACCTAAAAAAAAACTGGTTACCTAGCGACACTAATGCAGCGATCAGAAAAACGATCGCTTAGTGACACTGGCAAAAGGGGTGAAAGGGTTAACTAGGGGCAATCAGGGGGTTAAACCTTTATTAGGTAATATATGGGGGTACCTGACGCTATATAAAAACCTGACGGGGAACCTAAATAACGAAATAACTAACTGGCTAACCAGCGTCACCAGTGACAGTTATACGGTGATTACTGGTGAAAGGGTTAACTCTAGGGGCAATCAGGGGGTTAAAACCTTTATTTAGGTTGTAATATGGGGGTACCTGACCTATAAAACTATTTATGAACCTATATAAAACATGGCGGTTAAAATAAAAAAAAAATGGTTACCTAGCGACACAATGCAGCGATCAGAAAAACGATCGCTTAGTGACACTGGCAAAAGGGGGTGAAGGGGTTAACTAGGGGCAATCAGGGGGTTAAACCTTTATTAGGGGGGGTAGGGGGCTACCTAGGACCTAAAACTAACTGCCCTGACAGTTATTACAGTCACACTGACACTAAATGCAGTGATCAGTAAATAAATGATCACTGCAATTAGTGACACTGTGACTGGGGGGGGAGGGGGTGATCTGGGGGGTGATCTGGGGGTGACAGGGGGGTGGATTGTGTGCCTATGTGTACTGGTGTCAGTGTACTGTTTGTGCACTAACCTGTACATGTTCTCTGCTCGGCGTTCCGGTCACATAGACCGGCGCACCGAGCGTGACATCACTTCCGCCTTCCTGTCTATACAATAGACAGGAAGGGGAAGCTTTTCATTCGCCAGGAGCGATCGCGAGGGGGTGGCCAGAAACCACTGGCCGTCCCCTCGTCCCGGATCGCTCCTGAAGCGATGCCGACCGTCCCCGCCGGCGGAGGGGGGTCCGATCGGACCCCCCAACCGCCTGAAGAATGGCACGTACAGGTACGTGGTTCTGCCTGTACGTGCCATTCTGCCGACGTATATCTACATGGGGCGGTCGGCAAGTGGTTAACCTCACCTTTATACACGTTTATGACAGTTTCGCGTTTTTTTCTGTCCGAAAGCTCCTCTCAAAAACGTGATTCTGAGAATATGCCTGTAAACTCCCTAATGTGTATGGACACATAGTCTAACATTAAGGTGACCAGATTTTTTAAATGAAATCAGGGGACATATTTTTTTTTTACTAGTAATGGTGGCAATTAGCGTCTCCCTGCTCGTCGCCGCCCACCTCACAGCCTGTCAAGTCTTACTCTCTGCCCCCTGCTACTACTGGGTAGGAAGCAGAGGAAGATCACTCCGCCAGGGAAGGCAAGGAGATGGGCAGGTGGCTGGCTGGGACTTGCGCCAAGGCAGAAGAACATGCGAGCAGGAGCAGAACGGGCATGCACCCGAAACTGAAGAAATATTCTCTCCACTCCAACCAGCACATGATCATCAGAAAGGGGCACAGATAATGAAAAAAATATGTAAATCTGATTTTTTTTTAATTCTGCACTGACTGTCTTTGAAATTTCCCCAGCCCCTGTTCAAATCCAATCCGGGGACAAAACCGGGGACAGACTTGGTTTGTGGACAGTATCCTAAATCCAAGGACTGTCCCCGGAAACCGGGGATGTCTGGTCACCCTACTAACATAGAGCTGATTCTACATGCTGATGAAAAAAATGCAAAATGTCTGTATAAGCAGCATTTTTTTTTACCCAGTGTGTATGGACCCTCGAGGGTAGTTAGAAGAGATAATAATGGTCTAAAATTGCCTCAAATTACATGATTGCCTCATCCCCATCCCTGGACACCAAAACAAAGATGGTTCTGGCTGTATGAATGCAAACAATGGTTATTGTATTTTTAGGGAACGCACAGTTAGAGAATATAATGATGGTTTAAAATTGCCTGGAGTTGGGCTTTAAATAAAGTTATGCAAGGGACAAAAGAGCCTAAAAACAGGCACCTACAATTGACAGTTTGTATTTTGTTTTAGTTTCCAGTGTGCCCTTGGAGCCCCTTAGCCCAGCCTGCTCTGAATTATATACATTATTATTATTATTATATACCAACTTTTTAGCCACACCAGGAATTACTTGATTTCCTCATTCCCATCCCTGGACTAGTATCTTACTGTAGGTCAGAGCTCTCCAAACTGCAGCCTGTGGGCCGGATGTGGCCCTTTGCTTATCTTCATTCAGACCTTGGGACACTATTCCCCCCCCCCCCACTGACACCAACAATGGGCCTCCCCCCCCCACTGACACGAACAATTGGCCTTTATTTCCCCCACTGACACCAACAATTGGCATTTATTCCCCCCACTGACACCAACAATGGGGCATAATTTCTGCCACTGACACCAACAATGGGCCTTTATTCCTCGCACTGAAACCAACATTGGGGCATTATTCTTCCCCCTCCACCACCAAAGATGGGACCTTGTTTACTCTTATGCTCCGACAACAAAATCCATGGATTTTTTCCAACGGATGTTGGCTCAAACTTGTCGAACGTCAAGAACGCGGTGACGTACAACACTTACGACGAGCTGAGAAAAATTAATTTCAATAGCCAGTGCGGCTCTTCTGCTTGATTCTGAGCATGCATGGAACTTTTTTGCGTCGGAATTGTGTACACACGATCGGAATTTACGCAAACGTATTTTGTTGTTGGAAAATTTGAGAACCAGATCTCAAATTTTGTGCGACGGAAATTCCGATGGACACTGTCCGATGGAGCCTACACACGGTCGGAATTTCCGACAACAAGCTCCGATCACACATTTTACGCCGGAAAGTCAGACCGTGTGTACGGGGCATTACTCACTGCAAGACATTTTCTTTTCCCACTGGCCAAAGTCCATCTCCTCTGAAGTCTGAAGGACAGTAAACCGGCCCTTTGTATAGAAAGTTTGAAGACCCTTGCTCCAGGTAGTAGATGTTTATATGGACGATACCTAAACAAAAATGGTTCTGACCTTATTGATGCAAAGGAAGATGAATGTAGCGAGAGTACTGTGATTTCTTTGAGAAGTAATAAATATTTATAGGTGTTACATTTACACACTACTTAGAATGTGTACGCCAATATCTGGTGCCAGGATGCTTTAGGCAAAAGATTGGTATTAGGTATTAAAATAAAAAGGATTTGTGATTAATATTTAACAATGAAGATCGAAGTTTACTTTTCCATTAGTGTCACACTCACCAGTTGCTAACTCATTTATAGCTTAAATTAAGATATCCATATTGATGTCAGTGCAGTGAATCATCCTGCGTTCCTGTATAGTGCGTGCCAGCATTACTCACCATGTTCCTCTTATCACCTACTCTGTGACAATAGATAGAACACGCTCTGTGATTTTTTTCTTAATGCTCACAGTTTATAAAAGTTACATTTATCCTGATGGCAGAAATATTTTTTTATTTTTTATATAAGAGCACCTTTTGCAATTCTACAATGGTTTATATGGAATTCTGTATAGTTATAGACTTATTTAATAAGGAATAAAGCAACGTGCAAAAATGAACAGTACAAAGTACTTTATTTTTCTTCTTGATATGAACACTGGGCTCACAAGTCTAAAGCTTAGATTGAATTTTGTTTGCTTCCCAGGTGCTGTTTTGTTGAACATATTGTAATGAGATTCTCTAAAGCTGAAAATCTCTTTGGATTTTCTGGCACATTATCAGCAGTTTAACTCCCAAGGTGAGCCATTATCTGAAAGGGCTTTGATTGGCTGTGTCTCTTGCCTAAATTGCAGATCGCGACCCGCTTGGATATAGCCAGAAGCTATGGGGTGACTTCTTTTTTTTTTTTTTTTTAACAATTCCCTTTTCTTTACATTTCTACCCTGTTGTTTTCCTGATTATTTTAGCTGGATGACTGTGCGCTGTTAATATTTTAATGTTGCTTAGTTACCGCATATTTCATGAAAGTGTATCATGAAATGTTTTTCTAACTCCCATTTAACTGTAAATTAGTCAATGCCTTTTCCATGCCTCCCCACCTATATCAAAAACTAACATTTGAAATTTCTGGAATATGAGTTGTAAATGTCATGGACCAGGCCCACTCCCTTAGGAGGGTTATTTTATACCGGGTGTGGACTGGATAATATTATGTTTGGCCTAAAATTCCAACTCACATGAGGTCATAGATCTGCACTCGTATCTTGATATGCATTCAGAAATACAGCTTCCAGGGACTCTGAGAACAGATTTGCAAAAAAAATTAAAAATTGATTTTAAATTCATACCTCTTAATTTTCTGAAATGAGAAAGCAAGTAAGCTTTTAGCTCAACGTATATAGGACACAATTCTGTTACACCCCCAGTTACATAAACTACTAATTAATATAATCCACAAGTGTATTTTTCAACTCAACTTTGTATGTTGTATATATTTCACTGTAAATAAAGTGGAGCTACACAACCCAAATAGTATTTCTCACAACTAAAATAATATACCAACATGTGTTAAAACAATATATATACAACATAAATATTCACAAAAAAAATCACCCATTGTGCTGGAAAATCTGATCACAAACATAATGATAAAATATATATATATATATATATATATATATATATATATATATATATATATATATATATATATATATATATATATATATATAGTACTGTCCAAAAGTAGGCAGTATATTTTGCCAGAAAATTTCTTAGATCCCCCAAACATATATTTTTTAAAACAGAGGCCATAGAGAATTGGCAAGTGCTGCAATATTTTTCATGTCACACGGTATTTGCGCAGTGGTTTTTCAAACGCAATTTTTGTGGAAAAAAATCATTCTAATAATTTATAAATGAATAAATTATAATCATTTTAAATAATAATTTGAATGCAAAAAAAATATATACATAACCCAATTTTTGCTAAAATTACTGCCCATGATCTGACGTTCGTGATGATACTTCACATGTGTGGAACAATAGCTGTTTGTGTTGCGGAACCAACACGTGCATTCAGCTTTGCGTGCGAGCACAGGGGATAAGGGAACTTTTAATTTATACATTTTTTTACATTGTCACTTTCAATTTTTTTATCACTTTTATTGCATGTGACAGGTACTCTTTATGGAGACCCCCATATCCCTCCTCTGTCCTTAAAAGCATTTGATGACACCAAGATTGGTGTCATTAAATGCTTTTCATTTTCAAAATGGCACCTGGAAGAACAAGGGGACCCCCAGATCCTGCCCCCCTATGTGAATGGGTATGGGGTACATTGTACCCCATACCCATTCATCCAAAAAAGTGTCAAAAAAGTAGAAATGACAGGAGACAGTCGACAGACTAAAAAAGAACGAAAAAAAAACAGAAAAACTCTGCCTCAATGGGAGGCATCCCTGCGACTGCAGCTGAGGGAGGGGCCACCCGGTGATGTAAATGGGTGACACCGTCCCCACTGATGTTATGTGATGTCACATGACGTCAGAAGGGGGCAGGGTCACCTGCTTACATCACTGGGTGGCCCTGTCCTCCGCTATATAACAGCTGTCAAAGCAAAAAGGCTGCTGTCGGAGGGAGCCTCCCATCGAGGCAGGATTTTTCCGTCTTTTTTTTTTTTTTCTCAGTTCGCCGGCGCTGTGATTGAAGATGACTGGACATTGCGGGACTTTTTTTTTAAATTAAATAAAGTAATTGTCCCAAACCGTCTACTGTCATTTTTACTATTTTTGGTGAATGTGTACCTGATACCCATTCACATGGGGGGGTCCGGGATCTGGGCTTCCAGATTCCGATAAGCCCCACAACCACCAGGCAAGGGTTGTGGGGAGTGGGGAAGAGGCCCTTGTCCCCATCAACATTGGGACAAGGTGTTTTGGGGGGGATCCCCCAGTCAGTCTCTTCAAGGGTTAACATGGTTCAGAAGAGAAGGAAGTAGCAGGAGAATATATTTTGGGTTGTTCTTTGGTGGTAAGTTATGGTAGCAGCAAGAAATGTACAGCTAAACTAAATTTACTACTATTTCAGACAAGTTTTCCTTTGAAAATAATAAATAAAAAAAACAAAAAACACAGGAGATATCTATTACCATTTACCACCAAGTTTGTCCTGAAAAAACAAGGTATAACCTGGATACACAAAGTAGTTGCAAAGATCTATACAGTTATACTAACACATGTCAAAGTTGCACAATTGTGTTCAGGCATTAGGTTTTATTTTATCCTCCATCATGAAGGAGTTAAAGGTCTCTTTTGCCTGCACTACTACAGTGAACTGCTCGTTTTTGTCTATGACAGAATTTTTTTTTTACTCACCCTAATATCTTTTCTCCCAGCAGATGACGCTGTCTTATAGTATGGAAGTGTACTGTACAGTGTACTCCTCTCGCCCAATGCAGGGTTATGGTCCTACATGGTCCATCATTGCTTTTGATAATGCCAGAAACATCCAACCGCCAGAGTGCAGGGAAAAAGGGGCTGCAGGGACTGTTCTGGTAGAGGGGGGGGGGGGGGGGCCTGTGGAAATGGAGTGTCAGGTAAGTAAAATATACCCGGTCCCTGTAGACATAGACGAGCAGTTAATTTTTGCAGTGCAGGCGTAGCCCCACTACAAGTAAGGATGTTTAGTTTTAATGTTGATTGGTTAGATATGCAGAGAAGTGCACCAGAAACCTGCCCTGAATGATACAGAGGCTCGATTGCTTAGCCCTCCTTTTTGAAGATGCTAACTGCCTTGCTGTGATGCCCATCCACTTACTTCAATAATTCACTGGCTTGGAAAAAACATGCAGATAGGGACTTTTGATTTTTCTCCAAATTTCCTCATCTGTTTTGTGTTATGCCGTACCCACGATCGGAAATTCGGCCAGCAAAAGACCGATGAGAGCTTTTGGTCAGAAAATGCGACCGTGTGTATGCTCCATCAGACTTTTGCTGTCTGAATTCCAGCCAGCAAAAGATTGAGAGCATGTTCTCAATTTTTCGGTCGGAAAAAGTTCAGATCGTCTGTAGCAATTCCAACGCGCAAAATTCCGACGCAATGAACTTCATTTTCTCGGCTCGTCGTAGTGTTGTACGTCACCGCGTTCTTGACGGTCGAAAGTTCATACACAATGCAAGCCAAGCTTGAGCGGAATTCCATCGGAAAAACCATCCAAGATTTTTCCGACGGAAAATCCGCTTGTGTGTACAGGGCATTACATACTATTGCATTTAGTGGATCCATAGACAGTCGACTATGATTTTTTATAAGGAGGGCAGCAATAGCAGCTGCTGCATTTATCTCACGACATGTCCACTTTAATGTAATTGTAAAAATAAAATGGGAAAAATGATTTAGAAGGAAAACTATTCGTACTCACGCAATAGCCCGGAGCACCCCGAGAAGATCTAAAGCAGAATTACATTATTAATGTTACACTTGGCTTGACATGAACAGATCATATTAAGGTGACTTTCTTAGTTTGCCTCCATTAATTAGCATAATGTATAATAAGTTGATAATTTCCTATTACAAATGCAGAGGTGAGGTCATCTCACATTTCCTCAGGTTTCACACTGTCAGTCCTACATGATGAGGTGAGAAAATGTTTTCAAAGCTTGTGTTCGATGTGCGCCGTTCCATTTATAAAAATCCTTGTCAGGTTAAAGTATGCAGAAAAACAATAAAAGCTGTTAAAGTAGATGTAAACCCTATCTGAAATACATTTTGTTTACCAAAGCTTTATGTATCATAAACACAGTAAATTAAAATTGAAATTAAATATTTGTCTTAACCTTTTGTTTTTCATCTTTTTTAATGCTCTCCAGTAATGGCTGCATGTAATTTTTAAAGCATTTTTGACAACAGTATCTCATGCCTGCATAATGTGTATTAAAATGGCCACCAACGGCCCCCATCAAAGCCTGTGGGACAGGATGACAACCCACAAGCACAGTTGGGAGACAGGGACAGTGCATTGTCACCATATAACAGGCAGAGGCTGATCAAGAACCTTTATTGTAGGATCACCAGATATTATTTTAATGAAAGCTGCAGATTTACATGATAAAAATGATATAATATTTTGTAAGTGGGTTTACATATGCCTTTTATCTTAAAGTTTACATTTGTGGAATAAATAACAGCATTTTTTAATGCATTTTTTGTATATGGTATATGCAACAGAGTAAGTTATTTTTTTTTTTTTTTTCAGATTAAAAAAGCAGTTGTATTAAAGAAGAGTGAGATTCTCCACTAAACAATTTAAAAAGTCCACCCCACCCATATGGCAGCACAGCAGATGGGTAACACATGTTTCAGGTGCCACTTTCCAGATGGTGCGCCCAAGCCAGGATGCTTTCTCTATCATGAACCAGATGTCACTAGAGCTTAGACTTGCCTCTGCTCTTATCTCGTGTTTCTTCAGATTGCATACAGCAAACCTTACACAATCTTTTCCAAGGATTTTGTGAAGGACCGCCTGGCACCCAGCCTGGGTGCCTCCACCAAGATACAGCTCCCTCCACTCTGGAACCAGGTATTATAGCTGAGAATTGCACCCAAGAACTAGATGACACTAGCTTAGGTGCAAACTGGAACTGACTTTAGCTGTGATAGCTGAGCCGGCATGAAGGAAGCCTGGTTTGACAGCTGTCAGAGAGCCGCCAGTTTCCGGCAATCTCCACTACTATTCCCTGCCTTGTGGCAACCCCTATGTGCTGTAGGAGAAACAGGCATGGTGCAGGGGGCAGTAACACATTTCAAAGGTTCATGAACAAAGAAGGTTATGACAAAGTGTCACCACCCCTGCACCACCTAGGGATTGCCACGACACAGGGGATAGTAATGGAGAATGCCAGACACTGGCAGCTCTCTGACAGCTGTCAAACCAGGCTTCCTTCATCCTGATTCAGATATCACAGTTGCTTTCATTCACAGACCTTCGTATGGTGTTTTCACCTATCCCTTGCGGACTGTCAAGAACTTAATATGTAAGCGTGCTATTTTTATTTGTGCAATAAATTACTTTTAACTTGCTAGTGGGGATCCCGTGCTGCTGTTCCTTTTTGTTATTTGAGCTCTTTGGATCTTCCCCTTTTGCTGCGAGCTGCAGGATCATTGGTCTACATCTGCATCCCGTGGACATCTTGATTGAGGCCAGTGAGGGGTGGAACTTGTTGTGCGCTGGACTGGTCTGTTTTTACTAGGTCCTGGGTTCTTACAGTCTGTGTGTTTTTAGGGAGACATGGACCCGAATCTGAAGCAAAACCACTCCAAAGGTCCTCCAGGCACACACTTCCCAAAGAATAGAGCCCCCTCAAAAGCCAGGGCCCATAGTCAGTAGGCAAGAGGCTACTCTGCAGTCCCCTCCAAAAGTCACTGTCCCAGACTCCAAGCCAAAAAATAGTGATTTAATCAAAAGATCAAATCTAACACCAAGTTACTTTCATCTCGTTTTTTTTCCCACAGAACTTGAAAGTCTCTACCCTCTCTTTTAACCACTTCCCGACCGCCCCCTGTATATATACGTCGGCAGAATGGCACGTACAGGCAGAACCACGTACCTGTACGTGCCATTCTTCCGGCGGGTGGGGGGTCCGATCGGACCCCCCCCGGCCGGCGGGGACGGTCGGGATCGCTTCAGGAGCGATCCGGGATGAGGGGACGGCCAGTGGTTTCTGGCCACCCCCTCGCGATCGCTCCTGGCGAATCAGATGCTTCCTCTGTCTGTGTCAATCAAAACACAGGCAGAGGAAGTGATGTCACGCTCGGTGCGCCGGTCTATGTGACCGGAACGCCGAGCTGTGAACATCTAAAGGTTAGTGCACCAACAGTACACTGACACCAGTACACATAGGCACACAAAACACCCCCCTGTCACCCCCAGATCACCCCCCAGATCACCCCCTCCCCCCCCAGTCACAGTGTCACTAATTGCAGTGATCATTTTTTTACTGATCACTGCATTTAGTGTCAGTGTGACTGTAATAACTGTCAGTGCAGTTAGTTTTAGGTCCAAGGTAGCCCCCCCACCCCCCCCTAATAAAGGTTTAACCCCTTGATTGCCCCCCAGGTAACCCTTTCACCCCCTTTTGCCAGTGTCACTAAGCGATCGTTTTTCTGATCGCTGTATTAGTGTCACTGCTGTCGCTAGGTAACCATTTTTTTTTTTTAGGTAACCGCCATGTTTATATAGGTTCATAAATAGGTTTATAGGTCAGGTACCCCCATATTACAACCTAAATAAAGGTTTTAACCCCTTGATTGCCCCTAGAGTTAACCCTTTCACCAGTGATCACTGTATAACTGTCACTGGTGACGCTGGTTAGCCAGTTAGTTATTTCGTTATTTAGGTTCCCCGTCAGGTTTTTATATAGCGTCAGGTACCCCCATATATTACCTAATAAAGGTTTTAAACCCCCTGATTGCCCCTAGTTAACCCTTTCACCCCCTTTTGCCAGTGTCACTAAGCGATCGTTTTTCTGATCGCTGCATTAGTGTCGCTAGGTAACCACCTCCCTTAGTGGCACAGTATCTGAACAGATCAATATCTGATCTGATCAGATCTATACTAGCGTCCCAGCAGTTTAGGGTTCCAAAAAAAAACGCATTGTTAGCGGGATCAGCCCAGATACCTGCTAGCACCTGCGTTTTCCCCCTCCGCCCAGCCCAGCCCAGCCCACCCAAGTGCAGTATCGATCGATCACTGTCACTTACAAAACACTAAGCACACATAACTGCAGCGTTCGCAGAGTCAGGCCTGATCCCTGCGATCGCTAACATTTTTTTTTTGGTAGCGTTTTGATTCAGTCGCTTCAGTCAGGAGCTTTTTTACCTGTGAATCTCAAAAAAATAAAAAAATAAAAAATAGTTGTCGTTTTATTGTTCTCTCTCTCACTCTATTCTCTCTCTATTGTTGCTCTTTTTTTACTCCATTCTATTCTGCAATGTTTTATTATGTTTTATTATGTTTTATTATGTTTTATCATGCTTGCTTTTCAGGTATGTAATTTTGTTTACTGTGTGTTTTAGTGTTGAGCATTTTTTTGTTTTCAGGTGCGCCATTCAGTTGCAACGCGGATTTATTTATCTTGACAGCAACAGCGTTTGCTCCCACGATACATAAAGCCGCGACTCCAACGCTGTAGGAGGTGATTTCACCACCACAGTTAAAAAAAAGAGCATATATGCCGAAGCATGGGGGCAGCAGGGGGGGGGAGGAGCGATTGGCTCCTAATGCCACGTACATACGGTCGAAATTCCGACCGTGTGTACACGGCATAACTTTTGCGGGAGGATGCCCCCATGCATCGGCATATATAAATGGTGCATGTATGCCCATCATTAGAAGTGGGTGGATGAAGGGAGGTATTCTAATGGTGGGCATACCCACCAATCAATCTCTTTTTTTCGTTCAGCCAAGAGGCTGCATGAAAAAAAAAAGATTACAATATATGTCCAGTATGTTGCTGGACTTTGAATGGTTATACCAGAATGATGCCTGCAGGTTTAGGTATCATCTTGGTATCATTCTTTTCAGCCAGTGATCGGCTTTCATGTAAAAGCAATTCTAGCGGGTAATTAGCCTCTAGACTGCTTTTACAAGCAGTGGGAGGGAATGTCCCCCCTCCCGGATATAAACCGCGCCATTGGGAAATTGGGAAAGCATTTTATCACACAATCTTGGTGTGGTCAGATGCTTTGAGGGCAGAGGAAAGATCTAGGGTCTAATAGACCCCAATTTTTTCAAAAAAAGAGTACCTGTCACTGCCTATTGCTATCATAGGGGATATTTACATTCCCTGAGATAACAATAAAAATCATAACAAAGAAAAAAAATGGAAGGAACAGTTTAAAAATAAATAAAAAAGCTAAATAAATAAAAAAAAAACCAAAAAAAAAAAAAAAAAAAGCACCCCTGCCCCCCCTTCTCTTGCGCAAAGGCGTACACAAGCGTTGGTCTGGCGTCATATGTAAACAGCAATTGCACCATGCATGTGAGGTATCACCGCGAAGGTCAGATCGAGGGCAGTAATTTTAGCAGTAGACCTCCTCCGTGAATCTAATGTGGTATCATGTAAAGGCTTTTAAAGGCTTTTAAAAATGTATGTAGTTTGTCGCCACTGCGTGTTTGTGCGCAATTTTAAAGCATGTCGTGTTTGGTATCCATGTACTCGGCCTAAGATCATATTTTTTATTTCATCAAAAATTTGAGCAATATAGTGTGTTTTAGTGCATTAAAATAAAAAAAAGTGTATTTTTTCCACAAAAAATGCGTTTGAAAATCGCTGCGCAAATACTGTGTGGAAAAAAAAAAATGCAACACCCACCATTTTAATCTGTAGGGCCTTTTCTTTAACAATATATATAGTGTTTGGGGGTTCAACGTAATTTTCTTGCAAAAAAAAAAAATATGTTTTCATGTAAACAAAAAGTGTCAGAAAGGGCTTTGTCTACAAGTGGTTAGAAGAGTGGGTGACGTGTGACATAGGCTTCTAAATGTTGTGCATAAAATGCCAGGACAGTTCAAACCCCCCCCAAATGACCCCATTTTGGAAAGTAGACACCCCAAGCTATTTGATGAGAGCAATGTTGAGCCCATTAAATATTTTTTTTTTTTGTCCCAAGAGATTGAATAATGAAAAAAAAAAAATATATATATTTTTTTTACAAAAAGTTGTCACTAAATGATATATTGCTCAAACATGTCATGGGCATATGTGGAAATACACCCCAAAATACATTCTGTTGCTTCTCCTGAGTACGGGGATACCACATGTGTGGGACTTTTTGGGAGCCTAGCTGCGTACGGAACCCCAAAAACCAATCACCGCCTTCAGGCTTTCTAAGGGTGTAATTTTTTTATTTCACTTCTCACTGCCAATCACAGTTTCGGAGGCCATGGAATGCCCAGATGGCATAAAACCCCCAAAATGACCCCATTTTGGAAAGTAGACACCCCAAGCTATTTGCTGAGAGGTATGGTGAGTATTTTGCAGATCTCGCTTTTTGTCACAAAGTTTTGAAAATTGAAAAAAAAGAAAAAAAATTTTTTTTTTTCTTTACTTTCTTCATTTTCAAAAACAAATGAGAGCTGTAAAATACTCACCATGCCTCTCAACAAATAGCTTGGGGTGTCTACTTTCCAAAATGGGGTCATTTGGGGGGTTTTGTGCTATTTTGGCATTTTATGGCCTTCGAAACGGTGATAGGTAGTGAGGAGTGAAATCAAAAATTTGCACCCTTAGAAATCCTGAAGGCGGTGCTTGGGTTTCGGGGCCCGTACGCGGCTAGGCTCCCAAAAAGTCCCACACATGTGGTATCCCCATACTCAGGAGAAGCAGCAAAATGTATTTTGGGGTGCAATTCCACATATAACTATGGCATGTGTGAGCAATATATCATTTAGTGACAACTTTTTGAAAAAAAAAAAATCTTTTTATTTTTGTCTTTATTCAATCACTTGGGACTAAAAAAAAAAATATTCAATGGGCTCAACATGCCTCTCAGCAAATAGCTTGGGGTGTCTACTTTCCAAAATGGGGTCATTTGGGGGGGGTTTGTACTTCTCTGCCATTTTAGCACCTCAAGAAATGAAATAGGCAGTCATAAATTAAAAGCGGTGTAAATTCCAGAAAATGTACTCTAGTTTGTAGACGCTATAACTTTTGCGCAAACCAAATAAATATACGCTTATTGGCATTTTTTTTACTAAAGACATGTGGCTGAATAAATTTTGGCCCAAATGTTTGACTAAAATTGAGTTTATTAGATTTTTTTTTATAACAAAAAGTAGAAAATCTCTTTTTTTTCAAAATTTTCGCTCTTTTTCCGTTTATATCGCAAAAAATAAAAATCACAGAGGCAATCAAATACCATCAAAAGAAAGCTCTATTTGTGGGAAGAAAAGGACGCAAATTTCGTTTGGTTACAAAATTGCATGACCGCGCAATTACCAGTTAAAGTAGTGCAGTGCGAAATTGAAAAAAGACCTCTGGTCCTTTGGCTGCCAAATGGTCCGGGGCTGAAGTGGTTAATCATCTACCATCCACTTTTAGCCAATACCTATATATTGTAGGCTGGCCCTCTTTATAATGCAATAGGAGTTACGGATATATGAAGAGTATAAGCTTTTTGCTGAAGAAGCCATTTCTCTCTTAAAACCAGCATAACCAGCATAACAATTCCTTAACCAAGTGACCTCCAGGCCTTTTTCTAACACTTTTGTTTACAGGTAAAAATCTATATTTAAATAATATATATTTTTTTCTAAAGCAGAGGCCCTAGAGAATAAAATGGTGGGTTTTGCAATTTTTTATCTCATACAGTATTTTCAAACGCATTTTTTTATAAAAAAAATACACTTTTTGAATTATAATGCAAAAAAACACAATATATAACCTAATTTTTTTGTAACATATAAAAGTTGAATTTACGCCGAGTAAATAGATATGAAACTTGTCATGCTTTAAAATTGCAACGCCTGTGCAATTATAATCATTTCAAATCATTTCAAATAATATCATCATTTAAAATAATAATGTGAATGCAAAAAAAATACATAACCTAATTTTCTTTCACACAAAACAAGTCACGCTTTAAAAATGTGATGCTATCGGTGATCGGGAACTTCTTGCAATTAAATTAGCGTTAGAGGAGTGGTGTCATCTTTTGGAGGGTTCCCCTCACTTTTATAATGATTTATAATGATTTATAATGATTTTTACTGATCACAAGATTCTACAGTACCTACAGAATGCTAAACGTCTGAATCCCAGACAGGCCAGGTGGAGTCTTTTCTTTTCCCGTTTTAATTTCACAATTACGTACCTGGTCCCTGCAACGGTCAGGCTGATGCACTCTCTAGGTCATTTGACACTTTGGACGAGGAGACCTCTCCTGAACCTATTCCGATCGTTCCAACCTCATGCATTGTTGCCCATTCTACCACCCTGGAGTCAAAAATTCCTCCTGGCAAGACCTTTGTCCCCACTGAGTTAAGAGCTAAGATCCTTCATTGGGGACATGATTCCAAGGTGGCAGGTCATGCTGGGTTCCTCTGATCCTTCCTGCTCATCAGTCGTCACTACTGGCGACTTAATCTCCGCTTGGATGTCAAAGACTACGTTAAGGCTTGTCGTGTCTGTGCTCAGTCTAAATTCTTCACACAAGCCCCTGCTGGTCTTCTCATGCCCTTGGCCATTCCTAAGGAGCCCTGGTCTCAGATTGCCATGGATTTTATCACTGATCTCCTACTGTCAGAGAATACGTCATTTGGGTGGTAATTTTGTTCCTCTTCCTGGCCTTCTGCTCTTGCCTTGGTTCCCATTTTTGTTCAATAAATTTTCCGCCTCCATGGGGTTCCTTCTCATAGTGTTTCCATCAATTTACGTCTCGCTTTTGAAGAGCCTTTTGCAAATCTTTGAATATTGTCTTTGATTTTTCCTCTTCTTACCACCCTCAATCCAATAGACAGACTGAGAGGGTTAATCAGGATTTAGAGGTCTTTCTTCGCACCTTAGTCTCTGCTCATCATGACGATTGGTCCTCTCTACTCCCGTGGGCAGAATTCTCTCACAACAATCATGTAAATACCAGTTCTCAGAAAACACCCTTTTTCACAGTTTATGAAAAACACCCTCAACTCCCTCTTCTTATGACCTGTTCTCCAGATATTCCAGCTTTGGCTATGGCTCAGGAGTATTTCAATTCCATTTGGGGTGACGTTCATGATTCCTTCTGGGCAGCTGCTGACAAATTCAAAGGCCTTGCTGACCGCCACAGGTGTAAAATGCCTTCTCTACAGCCAGGGGACAAAGTCTGGCTCTCCACCAGGAACATCAAGCTCCGAGTTCCTTCTCTGAAGTTTGTCCCAAGATTCATTGGTCCGTACACTATAACCTCTAAACTGAATCCGGATGGTTTCAAACTCCAGATTCCTAAAAGCCTCAAAATATCTAACTTCTTCCATGTTGCCCTTCTGAAACCTTCAGTTCTCAATAAGTTCTCTCGTCCTCTCCCTAATGTGGCCCCAGTCTCTGAGGATAATCAGGAGTACGAGGTTAGTCAAATTCTGGATTCTCAGCTCTGTAGAGGCATTCTTTAGTACCTTGTGCATTGGAAAGGGTTTGGTCCTGAGGAGAGGTCTTGGATCACTACATCTGAGGTCTTTGCGCCTCGTCTGTTGAGGAGGTTTCATCTGAAGTTTTCTTTGTAAACCTGCGCCCAGGCCGAGGAGGGGGAGGCCTCGTAAGAGGGGGTACTGTCATGGATATGCAGTAATGTTTGTCTGTCAGCTTTCCTCTCCATGTGTTCAGCTTAAGAGGCCAGCCACTCTGACCTGGCTGCTTAAGTAATTTCTCCTCAAAGCATGGCTCCACGTACACTGCAAGCCAGCATTGCTGATCAATATTGTGTTTTTGGCTTCCATGTGCTACTTACTGTGCCTTCCAAGTCTTATTCCAGTTACCGATTTTGGCTTGTTCTTGACTATTCTTACCTGCTTGTTACCCTGACCTTTGGCTATCACCTGACTATCCTTTGTTGTCGCAGTCTGCTGGTTCCTCTCTACCTCCCTTTAGTCTACCGTGAACGTGAGCTGGGAGGCCCTAGGGGTTGCGACCTGGAGCTAGACTGCAGCTAAATCCATGTCCACCACTAGGGGTCTCTGGTGAACACCCGCTGGCTCTTAGATTCCGCGCCCTGGGAAATCTCATGCTCCAGCTCCCAGTGTCATCCGTGTTGGTACTCTGTTCTCGAGTATCACCTAGAGCTCCATCCACAGCAGTCAGCCGTAGGGTCCACTACCTCGCGGTGCCCTCCAGACCCCAACGGGGTGCATCTGTCACCTAGACTCTCTTTCCTCATTAGAGTATGTTTTACCATTTACCAAAGTAAGCAGACTACTACCATGCACTTCTCAAAAAGAAGGCAAACACCCCACCATTTTAATGCTTTGCCCATTCAGAATATTTCTGCATTTCTCCCCTCCTTTAGTTTAGAAGTAGATGTTCATTAAGGGCTAAGTTCACCTTTACAGGCAGAATTTCACTTTTTATAATAAATAGAAGCCTTTTCTAATGTCTTTTCTGCTCCAGCCATCCCAATGTGCTTATCTCTTACTCTTATGGCAGCTTTGACCTCTCTGTTCAAAATGTAAAAAAACACATTCTGAGCCCATTACTTATGGGCAGTGCAATTTGAACTATAGGATGTGAGATATTCTGAGATACTCTCCTCTAGTATATATTTATCTATGTCTTATATGCTTAGTCTCAATACAATTGTGACCTATTTCCTGTTTATGTAATATATAGGTCCCCTACTTTTTGGATGCTCTGCCGAATCAGCTGTTTTTATCCAGGATTGGAAGGTTTACAACCTGCTTCCTGGTGCCCCCTTGCCACCCCCCCCCCCCTTGTTTATACCCAACTTACCAAACAATATCATAATTTGGGATATTTTTTATAGTTGCTGTCCTCTCTGATCTACACTTTACAAGTATATCTGTATACATTTGCAATCTCATTGCTCTTTGATCGGTTAATAGTATATCTAAGCACTTTTTGGTGGTCAGTTGCTATATACACGTGTGTTTCCATATCCACTATGCTACCTGGTCCACACCATGGCTCTGGTTCTGGTTCCGGTTCTGGTTCAACAACTAGGAAAATTGATACTACCGTTATGGTTGTGAGATATGTTTATATATATGTACGAAAATACATGTTTTGTACCAGTTTCTTATTCTGTATTCTTCTGTATTCTCATTTGTATAGAATATATACTCAAACACCTGAGGAAGTGCTCTGTTGCAAAACATGTTGAGCCTCATCAAGCTACGTTAATTTATTCTGGATGCCTTCAAACCTTCTGGCTACTAGACTAATATCTTTACAGTATTGGTTTGGGTCTGTTGACCTTAAGAGTAGTTTATTATGAGTATTGAATTGTATTTATGAGATTTTAGATACATGTTCATGTTTTGTAATATACAAAATAAAATTTGTGAGTTTTGTTTGTTTTTGGTTGTTTTGGTGCCTAAAAAATCCATGGTTCTTTTTTTTTTATTTTACATTGTTCAGAATTCCAGACAAAATGTAGTTTTCTTTAGGGTACTTAAAGTGTTACTAAATCCACAACAGTAAAATCTGTCTGTATATGCAGCATAGCATGCTTGATATACTCACTGTGGAACTTAAGGGGTTAATCCTCTACTTTGTGTAAAAAGGCCTTTTTTTATCCTGTATGCACAGATCCTTCCCTCCTGCACTGTCTATCTGGGGAAGGCCAGCTAACACGGGCAGGCTAGCCTACCTGCACATGCTCAGTTGTGTCTTTTATGTTCTCAGAGACAGCCAGTTCACATGATATTGGCATCACACATGTGGACGTGTATACAGGCTGCAGTGGAAATCTCCTCCTACCTGAAACACTCAGCACTGGAGAAACTGACCGTGGTATACAGATCAGCCAAAAAGATATATAGTGGCAATATTTTAATGTAAGAAGAAGAAGATTTATAAGCTGTGGGCACTGTGGGGGGGGGGGTGTTTAACTATTTTCCTATTACTGGGTTTAGTAACACTTTAAGTGCTTAAGCACAATTAAAGTGATTGTAAAGTCTCATTTAAAAAAAACAAAAAAAAAAACAAGCAGCATGTTATACTTGCCCCCTCTGTGCAGTGGATTTGCACAGGACAGCCTGGATCCTCCTCTTTTCTGTGTGTCCATTCTGACACGGACTGCTGCACACAGAAGGCTTTTTACCTTAATACATAGAAAAAACCTTCTGCCTTTACAACCCCTTTAACATTTCTAGATGTTCCTTGTTCTATCTCAGATGTATGTAATTCTTCTGTGTTGTATTGAACTGCATCAGGTTATTATTGTTCAATAATATGCTGACATCTATTGGAAGTTTCAGGCCACTAGTTAACTAGTTTATTATGTGATTTTGTTTTCTCCACCTGTCCTTCCCTCCTGTTTGACGCTAGTTAGCTCAGCCCTAGCTAGACCCTTCCCATTGCTTTCATGCGTGCCTTAGGAAAGTCATTGTTTTCCTACACTTCAAAAGAAAAACATCCCCTGTACTGCAATTATCTGAAGTAAGATAATGTTGGATTCAATTTCAATTTATGTTATTGAAGAGCTAAGCTGCCTGTGAATGATCCCAAGTGAACAGGTGACCATACTGTCCAGACAGACTGCGTCTAAAGCGGTATGTCAATGCAGCATTTGAAACAGAATATTCCCTAAACTTAACAAATTTGACTTTTAAGTTAAATTTCACTTTAATAACCTCTGGATTAGAGCGACTTGTGTGAGGGTTAACCGCTTCCCGACCGCCTCATGCAAATATACCGCGGCAGAAGGGCACATACAGGCAGAATCACGTACCTGTACGATGCCCTTTAAGAGGCGGCCGGTGGGCGAGCGGCAAGCTCCCTGAGTCGGTCATGGGTCCCGCGGACTCGATCGCCACGGGGATACCCGCGATCGCCTCACGGGAAGAAGAACAGGGAGATGCTAATGTAAACAAGCATCTCCCCATTCTGCCTAGTGACAGTGTCACTGATCTCTGCTCCCTGTGAACGGAGCAGAGATCAGTGACATGTCACACATAGCCACTCCCCCCACAGTTAGAAACATGCCCCTAGGACACACTTAACCCCTACACTGCCACCTAGTGGTTAACCCCTTCACTGCCAGTGTCATTTACACAGGAATCAGTTCATTTGTATAGCACTGATTGCTGTATAAATGACAATGGTCCCAAAAATGTGTAAAAAATGTTCGATGTGTCCGCCATAATGTCGCAGTCACGATAAAAATCGCTGATCGCCGCCATTTAAAAAAAAAAAAACGTATTAATAAAAATGCCATAAAACTATCCCCTATTTTGTAAACACTATAACTTTTGCGCAAACCAATCAATAATCGCTTATTGTGATTTTTTTACCAAAAATATGTAGAAGAATACGTATCGGCCTAAACTGAGGAAAAAAATTGTTTTTTTTATATATTTTTGGGGGATACTTATTATAGCAAAAAGTAAAAAATAATGTGTTTTTTTTAAAATTGATGCTCTTTTTTTGTTTATAGCGCAAAAAATAAAAACCTGCAGAGGTGATCAAATACCACCAAAAGAAAGCTCTATTTGTGGGGAAAAAAATTACGTCAATTTTGTTTGGGAGCCACATCGCATGACTGCACCATTGTCAGTTAAAGCGACGCAGTGCCGAATTGCAAAAAGTGCTCTGGTCAGGAAGGGGGTAAATTTTTCCGGGGCTGAAGCGGTTAATAAAGAGAACAATGATTAATAATATTATCCAGACTTCCTGTACAGAAGCTGGGTTTCTCCCCAACACAGAATAATTTACACATTGTATTTTCAGGTATTAACACATCTCCCACTTTGAAATGTCATTAACATTTCTTGTCCTCATTATTCATTTAAGTAAATAATGTATATTGTAAGAGCTTTCACTGTTTTAGTTAATGACGTGGAAAACCAGTGAAAATGAATCAGTCCATCTGCTGCAAGTAAGTAAACAATGAGAAAGTAAGGACTGGAATATAGTGGACAGCAGGGAAACGTCATGCAGGTCCGCCCATGACAGTGTGTCAGGTGACACCTTTGCTAGGAATGAGTTAACAAAAGTAAGGGGTGGGCTTTCCTATGGGCTAGGGGAGCGGCCATATAAAAAGGAGGGGCGGAGCTGGGAGGTCAGTGAGGGAAAGCCAGAACACGAGGAGGCAGGTTTTTCTCCCTGCTCCTCTGTACATTTAAAAGAGCATGGCTGACGGCTGTGACTTTGCAGCATTCGTGCGGGCAGCGGCGGCGGAGGGAGGACCCGAGTGGGTCATGGAACAAATCTCAGCAGCGCTGGATGGAGCAGGAAGGGGCACAGAGGACCGATCAACAGCGCTGGATTTCCAAGATGGCGGCGCCGGGCAGCGCGGCCGAGTGTCCAGGGCGCCAGACCGCTATGCTCCAGGGGCCATAGCAGGCCCATCCAGACTGGTAAGGAGCCCCAGAGGCGATCGATCAACCCCCCCGGCCAAGAGAGTACAGAGGGACAGCGCTGGAGGGTCACACAGGCAGACAGGACAGAGGCCTAGTGGAGCGGGGGGGGGGCCGTGGGCAGAACAGGAAGAGGATCCCTAATTGCTAGTAGCAGTGCTGCAACAGCCTCAACAGCCCCAGCACCTTCACCCGAGGTGGGGGGCAGTAGGAACACTGGGGGGAGGGGGGGTGGGGGGGCCGCGGCAAGAGGGAAGAAGATGGCCGGCGCATCAGGCTCTTCAGGGACCACGTCCACCCCAGCAGCTCTGCACGAGCAGGGGGGAGGGGATTCAAGGGACACTCGGGCAACGGCCAGGAGGGGGGTCACAGCCCCCGGACGTGCCTTTTCAGCGAACCCCCCGGAGGCTCTGCACGAGTCGGGGAGGGAGGACAGAAGGGTCAGCAGGGCAGCAAAAAAGGGGGGGAGGGGGACTCACGCTGCGACAAGAGCGAGGGATGGCGGGACGCCACCATCATGCACGGCAACGAATCGAGTCAGCAGGAGCGGAGCCCAAACCGGCCCACCTGCGCAGGGGAGTTCTGATCAGCCAGGGACCAGCCAGCAGCCCGAGTTAGAAACGGGCAGGCGGGGACGTGACACTTACAGGACCCCCTCTCCGAGGGTGCGTTCCTTGTCGTTTACACAAGAGGAAGATTCCCGGTCGGAGGGAGATTTGTCGGAAGAGGAGGAGGAGCCCAGTCGCCCTATCCCGCCGATGGAGGCCCGTGCAGCGGCTGTGGGAATCCCGCCCGGTCAGCCCGGTAAGTCCACTGACAATAGTTCTTTTGTACAAGCTTTACAGTCGTTATTGGGGACAGGTAATAGTGGGGGGAGTCCAGGTTACCTCCCGCATCGTCGTTGGCAGAGACGGACCAACCGCGAGCGGTGGGCGGGAGGGGAGATGGGGCACCTGGGCAAATGCAGGAATTGTTGGAAGGGTTAAAGTTGCTGATAGGCCGCTTTTGTGAGAGGAGGGATGCTCCAGCAGGAGTGGTAAGTATGGAAGTGGGAGTAGGGGAGACGGGAGTAGCTGGCGGGGCGGCCACCGCTGAGGTGGCTGCAAATAAGGGAAATGAGACGGAAAAGGGGGAAAAGGAACAAACAACGAGGGATGATATAGTGCGTATGGCCAACGCGGCAAAGTGTGAGGTCTACGTCGGTTTTGAAGGACCGCTGGGGGCCCATTAAAAGCAGGAAGGCAGGGAGAAGATTTGGAAGGGGGAGTACGTGGAGATTTTCTCTTTGCTCCCCCTGGAAAAATTCAACCTTGATAGGGTAAAACCGGATAGCAGCAAAAAAGATGATGAGGAAAAAAGGAGGTACAGGTTAATTCTGCGGACTTTCGCCAATTGGCTCCAGGCGTTTGCCATTTTGGCGGGAGTGATTGGGGAGAAGAACCCCGAACATTGTTCGGCGTTGTTCTGCTACATGGACGAAATTGGGGAGGCTTATAGAGTGTATGGCGGATCAGCGTGGCTGCGGTACGACAAGGTGGGATCATAAAGATATCAGCCTCTGGATGAAGCTGATGGCGTCGGCTAAGACGCCGGTTCAGACATTTAAAGGGGGGGCCGGAGGTAGCCAGGCCTCGGGACCTTCGGCCGGTAAGAAGTGGGGGGTATGTTGGCAGTTTAATGGGGAGGCCTGTAAATTTGGTGGAACCTGTAAATTCAAACATGAATGTTCAGGATGTGGGGGGGGGTCACGCTCTCGCCAGGTGTTTTTAAAAAACGGTAAGTGGGGAGGGGACGCTGGCCACAAGAGGGACGACGCCGGTGAGGTGGGAAAGGATGGAGCCTTTTCTAAATAGATACCCGGACAGGGGGGCGGCGGTTTTGTTGAGCAGGGGTTTTAAGGAGGGTTTCAAGATTCCATGTACATTGTCAGTGATTCCGCCACTGGCCAAGAACTGGAAATCTGCCTTACAACACCCTGAGGTAGTGTCGAAAAAACTTTCCAAGGAAGTAGGCTTGGGTAGGATGGTGGGACCATTTAAGGTTAAGCCGTTAGAAGATTTGGTGGTGTCCCCGTTAGGTGTGGTACCCAAGAAAGAGCCGAATAAGTTTCGGCTCATTCACCATTTGTCGTTCCCAAAAGGGGGCTCGGTCAATGATTTTATAGACCCGGGGGAGTGTACGGTGTCGTACACATCGTTTGACGCCGCAGTGCGTTGGGTGCGGCGGTACGGAAAATGGGGCGCTGATGGCGAAATCTGCAGTGGAATTAGCATTTCGGTTGTTACCGGTACACCCCGAGAGTTTTCACTTATTGGGCTGTTGCTGGGAGGGTGAGTTCTATGTTGATCGGTGTCTACCGATGGGTTGTTCAATTTCTTGCGCCATGTTTGAGGCGTTTAGTTCCTTTTTGGAATGGGTGGTGAGGGATGTGACAGGGATCGATTCCGTCATCCACTACCTGGATGATTTTTTGTGCGTGGGTCCTCCATCTTCCAATGTGTGTGCGATACGGTTGTCCACGTTGCAGCACATTGCGGAGAAGTTTCGGGTGCCGTTGGCGGCCGAAAAAACGGAGGGCCCGCGGACAGAGTTGAGTTTTTTAGGCATAGTGATAGATTCCATGGCCATGGAATGCAGGCTGCCGGAAGAAAAGGTGGTGGATTTGAGAAAAATGGTGGGAGAGGTCTGTGGTTGGAAGAAGGTTCGGTTGCGCACGTTACAATCTTTGTTGGGAAAGTTGAATTTTGCGTGCAGGATTATTCCCATGGGTAGGATATTTTGTAGGCGGTTGTCAGCAACAACTAAAGGTGTGCGGATGCCGACACATTTCATTAGGCTGAACAAGGAACACAGAGAGGATTTGAGGATATGGGATCAGTTTCTGGGACAATACAATGGGAGGGCGGTTTGGATGTCGGGTCTGGTAAGTAATTTCGATGTGGAGCTGCTGACAGATGCCGCTGGATCTACGGGTTATGGGGCGTTTTTGCAGGGCCAGTGGAGTGCTGAACCCTGGCCGCAGTCATGGTTAAAGTTGGGTTTTCAAAAAAAAAAAAAATAAATAAAAATTTGGTGCTGCTGGAATTGTTTCCGGTGGTGCTGGCTTTAGAGTTGTGGGGAGAGTCGTGCAGGAACCTCAAGTTAAGGCTGAACTGCGATAACATGGGGGTGGTTCAGGTGATTAACAACATGTCTGCGGCTTCACCGCCTGTCATCAGATGGATGAGACATCTGGTGTTGCGTTGCATGCGGTTGAACATCTTTTGTATGCTGTTCACATCCCTGGTGTTGAGAACACTTTAGCTGACGCCTTGTCTCGCTTTCAGTAGGACAAGTTCAGGGAGCTGGCGCCAAAAGCACGAGGGGAGGGTGTTCCATGCCCGGGCTGGATGTGGGAGTAGCATTGGAACCACGGCAGAGTGGATTCGGAGGTCCGCAAGTGAGTCGACATGGTTGGCTTATTCTAAAGTGTGGAAGGAATGGACTGACCTCCGGGATACGGCAAGTTCCGGGGGGGGGAAAACCCTGGAGACAGGTTGTTGTTGCTTGATTTGGTGGCCAGGGACAGGAAAACAGGGAAATCGGTGTCAGCAATTGAAAAAAGGATGGCGGGGCTTGCGTTTTGGTACAAATTAAGGAGAAGGGAGGATCTGACGAAGGATTTTGGGTAAAGCAAGCCAAAAAGGGTTATCGGAAGTCTCATAGGCGTGGGGACAAGAGGCGCCCCATCACATTTGGGAACTTGCTTGATATCGGTGCACAGTTAGAAGGGGTGTGTCAGTCAGAGTACGAAGTGAGGTTGTTTTCAGTTGCGTTTACATTGGCATTCTTTGGAGTGTTCTGTATTGGGGAATTGGTTAGCCCTTCGAAAGAGGTGGCTGGGGGTTTTGATGGTTCAGAATGTGGAAGTAAGGGACAACAGGGTTACAGTCAGGGTGAGAAGGAACGGACCAAAGAGGAAGGGGGACGAAGGTGAGTTTGTTTGCGGTACAAGGGTGCGGGATGTGCCCTTTAATGACGGTGAGAAAGTTTCTGGCATTGAGACCAAAGGGGGAGGGTCCGCTGTTATTGCATGCGGACGGACGGTATTTGTCCAAGTTTCAGTTTGTGGCGGTGCTAAGAAAGTGTTTGGGGAGGTTGGGTTTGGATAGTCACGCCTACGCGTCACACTCCTTCCGCATTGGGGCAGCTACAGAAGCCGCCAGGTGTGGGTTGGATGAAGCGGATGTGCAAAAGTTGGGTAGATGGGAATCTCAGCGATTCCGTAGTTATGTTAGGCCACAGTTGGTGTGTAAAAAAAAAAAAAAAAAAAAAAAAAAAGGGGTGGGGGGGGGTTTGGTTATTAATATAAGTAACGTTTAACATAAGTATTGAGTGGTATGAAGGAGTACTGCATAATGTTAAGGTAATGTGGGGTGTTGGGCGTGTAACGTTGTACGTTGTAATTGTTGTTACAGATGCAGAGCGACAACTCCTTGTATGGATCCTTGGCTATTCCTACGTTTGCTGGGGAGCCAGGAGGGGGACGTGAGACCAGGTGGGAGACAGCTGGGCATCTCCAGGAGTGAGGCAGTTATCCGGTGGTTGGGCAGGCCGGGTATGATGTGGGGCAGAGTTGTCCCGGAGGTTGAAAGGTACGCATGACTGGACCGACCACCTGAAGTGTTGGTGATTCACGCTGGAGGCAATGATTTGGGTGTACGGACCGCGAGGGACTTGATAGCTGATATCAAAGCGGACATTATGTTCCTCCGGGCCACATTCCCGGGCACCATATTAATTTGGTCTGACATGGTAGCCAGAACTAATTGGCGCATGGCCAGGTCGGTGTTCAGGATCAATAAAGCCAGGATCCGTGTTAATAAAGTGGTGGGACGTTTCATGGCTTGGTAAGGTGGCCTAGTTGTTCGCCACCGGGAGTTGGAGGTTAATGTGGGGATGTATTTGTGAAGGGATGGTGTACATCTTTCAGATGTGGGTATAGACCTTTGGTCATTGGGTTTGCAGGAGGGTATTCAGGCGGCCCTGCGGGTGTGGAGGTGCCATCAAGGGTGAGGTGTCTCCCTTTTCAGGCTGTGGCGTTGGTTGGTTAGTTGGTCAGTGACGGCAGCAGGTATACTGGTGGTAAGTGTGTGGGGGGCTCATCAATAGATGGCCCCTCCTTGTTACATCAAACGTTGTTGATGTATAATGGTATCGTGTACTGCGGGAATGTTGGTTATCGGGTGGTACGGTAGAGACCCATGGGTTTCTTTATCTCCCGCAGTGCCCCCTTGTGTTGATATCAGTTGATATCAGGTTGTGCGTTAAGCACTTAGCTCCGTCACTGACCAACATATATGGGTGTTTTCAGCAGGGGGTCTGAAAGTGTTTATTGTTATTGTTATTTATGTTTTATTTGTTTAATAAGAAACTGGAGTTCTTATTATTGGTATTTAAAATAAATGCTGTTATGGCCATTTAACTCCATAACCGGTGTGGTCTCTTATTCATTATTTAAGTTAAGATTATGGGGTTTATGGTCACAGCTATGGGGTCCTATCAGGACTACACTAGTCAAGTAAGGACTGGAATATAGTGGACAGCAGGGAAACGTCATGCAGGTCCGCCCATGACAGTGTGTCAGGTGACACCTTTGCTAGGAATGAGTTAACAAAAGTAAGGGGTGGGCTTTCCTATGGGCTAGGGGAGCGGCCATATAAAAAGGAGGGGCGGAGCTGGGAGGTCAGTGAGGGAAAGCCAGAACACGAGGAGGCAGGTTTTTCCCCACCCACCCTCCCCCTTTTTTGTATAAATGTGATGGCATGTACTAATGTTTGTTGTCGTTTCAGGTCTTTGGAAGCATTTTCGTCATAACAGCTGGGGGGTTGGCGTTGGTTGGTTAGTTGGTCAGTGACGGCAGCAGGTATACTGGTGGTAAGTGTGTGGGGGGCTCATCAATAGATGGCCCCTCCTTGTTACATCAAACGTTGTTGATGTATAATGGTATCGTGTACTGCGGGAATGTTGGTTATCGGGTGGTACGGTAGAGACCCATGGGTTTCTTTATCTCCCGCAGTGCCCCCTTGTGTTGATATCAGTTGATATCAGGTTGTGCGTTAAGCACTTAGCTCCGTCACTGACCAACATATATGGGTGTTTTCAGCAGGGGGTCTGAAAGTGTTTATTGTTATTGTTATTTATGTTTTATTTGTTTAATAAGAAACTGGAGTTCTTATTATTGGTATTTAAAATAAATGCTGTTATGGCCATTTAACTCCATAACCGGTGTGGTCTCTTATTCATTATTTAAGTTAAGATTATGGGGTTTATGGTCACAGCTATGGGGTCCTATCAGGACTACACTAGTCAAGTGTCAGGTGTGTGCTTGTCACAAAGCTGCTATTCATGTCACAGCTAATAGCTGGTACTGCCAAACTGTATGTAATACATTAACCAGCACTGAACATAACTGCTAGTAGTTTAATCTTTCCATGATTGAAAATCAATTTATTATTAACCTTCCTTACCATTTTTGTGCAATGACTATTGAAGGAGACGTGTAACACATTAGCAAACAGTGTTGCAACACACTTTTGCCCATTGCCAGCAGTGGAATATGCGAAGGCAGTAAGGGGTCTAGTTTTATAAAAATTTGCCATTTATCCAGCAAATCTCCATGCACATCCGTTTTGTGCAAAGTGGGAAAAAACTATATTTTTCTAATCTGAAAGAATGCTCTTTTCTATGGACAGTGGTTAAATACCACATTATGGCCACTGGATAGAGCTGAGGAGCATAGGAAATACAAACACAAAAACAATTCTGGAGAATGCTATGACAATTGGTTACATTCATTTGCCTATTTCTAGCATTACAAAATATAACAAAATAGTGCTGTACTGTCTACTGCCCTATCCTACATACCATATGTGAATCATATACTCGTATCTTATCTCCAACTGACATTAACAAAACACCAAAAACCTTATAAATGTATAAAATCAGCAAAATTATTATCACCAAAAATGACATATGTATATGAAGTAAACGTGACCCGTGAGGTAGGGCGGAGCCTGGGTGACGTCAAATACCGTCCGGAAGTGGCGATCTGAGCAGTTCTGGTGGTATTACATGCGATTTTAACACATGCTGGCTTGTTTTTAGTTTTTAGTAAATGTGAGTGCATTTTTAACGACTAAAACAGTGAATACTACACTATGAAGGCTGTTCCTATCCTTGACTTGTATGTTGTTGGAGAGATATAAACAGCCTAGCAAGTAGTGTACAAGCCTTAAAGGGACCCACACCCTATTTCTCTTTGGATGTTACCCAAGTGGAAGAATGGTGTTTTTGGCAGAAGAAAACCTCAGCGAATGCACAACAAAGTGCTATATGACCTTATTTTCTATGTGGGACATACAAAGAAGGTGGGAGCATTGTGAGCACAGTGGTGACAAAAATGATGTGAGTGCACTTTCAGCACTGGAAATGTAGGTACAATTGCTATTTTTTTAAATAGTTATCAAGTGGTGTGATGGAGACGTTATTTTACACAATGACTGTTTATCACAAATATATATATATATATATATATATATATATATATATATCATTTTTGGCAATAATAATTTTGGTGATTATAAACATTTATAAGGTTTTTGGTATTTTGTTCATATCAGTTGGAGCTAAGTATCATGTACCTGGTGAAGACTGAAACATCGTGGAGGTTTCTCTTGCACCTCCCTCCCCACAACCTTCCTGAAGGTGGAGACAGAGGGTGTAAGGGCAAGGCGTGTCATGAGTGCTGTAGTAGCTGGCTGGTGATGTCCACTCTGTAGGTGGGTAGAGCTACTATTCGCAGTCCTCAGGACAGGATGCGGGAACATCTTGGCCCCAGAGCAGGAAACAGAAGCAGGATCAGGAGAGGAGCAGCACTTTTTTAAAGTTCTCTGAATGCCAATCAAAGCGCCTATCACTAAATAAAATGGTAAGCTTGTAGTCCTGTTTACACGTTGTGTTTGCTTTGCTTCGCTTCAAAAATGATACCCCATGTCTCTTACTTGGTGCTTCAAAGCATCTCCAAAGCCTCCATAGAAGTCTATGACAATGCTCGCTAGCAGCACCTTCAGCTTTTGAGAGGCTTTTATTCAGCTTTGCCTTCTCTTTGTTTTAGATGTATTGTGGGTATTCTGTATCCCAGGATGCACTGGGAAACCAACACGCGAACCAGAAAGACATCATCAGCAGTCACTTCCGGTTCATGTGTATATATTCTGGAAGTGTCTGGTACAGATGTCACATCTGGAGTGCAGCGAAGAGCAGCAGGAAGGTGACCGGGGTCCGTACCGGAGCAACTAGGAGATGGCACACGTGTGCAACATGGGAACGCTATAGTGAAGGTTATTGGAGAGAGAGGACTCAGTGGCAGAGGATCAGCAAAGCTGGGAGAGCAGAATAGGAGAAACTAGCAATGTCACATGTGGTGTGCAGTGTGGGAGTGATATAGTGGGACCAGAGAGAGAAGAGGATCAGCAAACCACAGGATTAGCAGAGCTGGTGGTTACTACTCAGAGGGGAATCAGCAGAGCTGGAGGTTACTACTGAGCGGGGGATCAGCAAAGCAGGGGATAATATTGAGTGGAGCATCAGCAGAGCTTGGAGTACTACTGAGCAGGGGATCTGCTGAATGAGGGTATGAATAAGCTGGGGATCTGCTGAACAGGGGTACTAATGAGCTGGGGGTTTGCTGAGTGGGGGTATTACTGACCTAGGCCCCTTTAAAACAAATAGAAAATCAACACACAACATTTGCCAAGCTTCATTAAAGCTTCAAAAAAGCATCACTGAAGCTTCAGCGAAGTATCACCGAAGCATCAGTGAAGCCTTAAAAACACATCAAAAATCATATTGAAGTGGTAAGCACTTTAATGTGTGTTGAAGTCAAAGCAAGGTGAAATGTGCTCTAATGCCGCGTACACACGATCGGACTTTGTCCACACACGCCCGGACTTCTCCGGCGGACAATCCGCGGGAAAAAGTCCGCGGGACTTTTGAAAATGAATGGACTTGCCCCCACACGGAGCAGTCCGTTCATTTAGAATGTAACTGCAGGTAGACGGGGCTAGCGAAGGCAGTGAATGCCGCCGGAGGATGCTGGGACTGTGACATCATAGGGGGCGGGGTCACCATGTGACATGAGCATGTGACCCTGCCCCCTTGTCCCTATATAAGTCCCAGCACAGCACGACTCTGCCATTCCGGCCAGAGAGAGCGACGAGTCAACATCGGAAGGAGAAGAAGAAGAAGTAGAAGAAGGCGGCGGCGCAGAAAGCGACGATAGCGGCAAGAACAGAAGAGACCCCGGAAGACCCCCGAAGGCGGATCGAGACCCCCAGACGACAGCGGCGACGGCGAAGAAGGTAGCTGGGCTCCTCGGTAAAAGAGCTAGGTAAAATAGCGGAGTTGTCCGGCGAGAAGACCCCCCAAGACTGAAGAAGACCCCCGGAGCAGTGCAATAAAATATTTTAAAAAAATTGTGTGTTTTTTTTATTTACACTTTACACCTTAGGTGAATGGGTAGGGGTACATCGTACCCCTTACTCATTCACATAGGGTGGGGGGCTGGGATCTGGGATATTAAAGGGGGCTCCCAGATTTCGATAAGCCCCCCACCCGCAGACCCCGACAACCAACGGCCAGGGTTGTCGGGAAGAGGCCCTTGTCCTCATCAACATGGGGACAAGGTGCTTTGGGGTGGGGGGGCCGCACGGCCCCCCTTTCCCCAGGGCACCCCCCATGTTGAGGGCACGTGGCCTGGTGCGGCTCAGGAGGGGGGCGCTCGCTCGTCCCACCCCTTTCCTGGCCGGCCGGGCTGCGTGCTCGGATAAGGGTCTGAGATGGATTTGGGGGGGACCCCACGCCGTTTTTTCAGCGTGGGGATTCCCTTTAAATCCATGCCAGGTGACGGGGCTAGCGCGGTGGCATTCACTGCCTTCGCTAGCCCGTCTACCTGAAGTCACGTGCTAAATGAAAGGACTTTACGATGATCGGCAAGTCCGTTCATTTCCAAAAGTCCTAGCATACTGTGACGGAACGTCCCTACACTCCTCTTGAGTGCGTTCGTCATATATGACTTCCTCCCAGTCTGGATACGGATATCAGATATTCCAACCTCTCCCAAGCACCAAATGAGACGAGACTTGCTTAGCTGCTCAACATGGACTGTTTTATTACAAAACCAATCTGGCATTTATATACAGTAGAAGAGGAGATCCCCCCTCCTGCTCATATTACTCTAACAATACACTTGTAACAACTTAACATAAACGAATTAACTAATCCCTTTACGCAGCCGATGTGACTCAGGATTTCACTACCTGGCCAGACTTGTTGTCACCGAGCTAAACACAGTTGATTATAAATTATCATAATTATAACCACACGACATTGTATCACAATAGCAGGAGACCACCAGTAACAGACGGACCATCTACTACATTGTACAGAGGACAATGTGATCAGCCCTCTCAATTAACATCTTGAGTTCATGACCCTAGCATCTGACAGTGTGTGTCTCAACAGCATGAGACAACACACATGATATATACAGCATTGAATCTGACTGGGGTTGGGGTTCTCCTTCACCCTGTGCCCCTTAAAATCCAGGACCCATAATCGGTTGGCAGGAGGCTCGCATTTAGTCCTCTCAAAAAGCCTGTGCCCCGGCTAGGTCTGTCACATTTCTCCCCTTTCGGCAGGAGACTAACACAGGAGGAGACCCCAGACGGGTTGACTCCGAAGTTAGTCCATAGTTCCAGTCCTCTAATGCTGGTACCCACACAGTACCCCAAACAAATTGTTTCAAACAGAGCACTACTCACCCAGCCAACCTCTGCCTCTCTCAGAGAACATATCCGCCGCTGGGGAGAGGCCTGGACTGGCCCTTCTCCCTGGAGTCTTTTCAGCCGCTGGAGAGAAGACAGGGTGACTGGGCTCACTCCATCATGCTGTTGGGGATCTGGGCCGACCGCCTAGCATCCCTGGAGTATACAAGTGGGGACTGAAGTCCCATCCACCGATATCAGCTCAAGCTGCAGTTGTGAAGTGCAGATTGCATCCTCTCCTTGGGTCCTGAGCTGCTGCTCGGGAGTGACCACCACCTCCTCACCCTGGGCCTCCAGAACTGCCACAAGTGTGGGGCAGAGGTCTTGGACCCTCTGTCCGGTTGCCAGCACTTTAGCTGGGTTGGTGTTATCATTCTGGGGCGCCGTCTGCTGCTGAACAGTGTGATCGATTGCCCCAGCTTCTTGAAGCTGTAGAGACACTGTAGGTGCTAGGCAGAGGCCAGCGGTGCTCTGCCCTGTTGCCAGTGATTCAGCTGGGAGTACCAGCTTTACTACATCAGCTTGTCGCCGGAGAGAGGGGCCCACTGCCCCGGCTTCCTGGAACTCCACAGATACTGCTGTTGGTGCTGGGCAGAGCTCAGTGAAGTTTGGCCCTAATACCAGCTCTTCTGATGGAGGCTCATCAGGTTGTTTTTCCTCAGCAGAAAAGTCTATTAAATCACCTGTCTTTACAACTGATGTCTGGGGATAGAGGTTCACCATCTGTCCGTGGAACCTAGAAGATGCCATCTGTGCTGGGCAGAGGTTAGCAGAGCTCTGCCCTGTTGTCAGCACTTCAGCTTTGGGGATGGAAATCTCCAGATTTTCCACTGCTGATTCTCTGGCATGCTGCTGGACAGGCACATTCCTCCATCCAAGATCATCCCATGCAGAAACAGGATCATCAAGGTCAGTCAGCACTTGCTGCATTCGCCATAAGACCTCTGCATCCATAGGTGCAGGGGCAGGTTGGCAAAGCACACTGTTACTCTGCCACATTGCTGACTCTTCAGCCAGGATTTCAGAGTTGTCCACTGGTATTTCCTTATAGTCCCAGGCAAAGGGAGCCCAGCCCTGGCACTGAGCAGAGTCTAGCAGCCGTCTGTAGGCGATCTCCGGCTCCCATTCCTGAACGGCCAGAAACTCCAAATCTTCCAGTGCCCAGTGCACTTCCGAGATGTTCAGTAGCCCTTTTCTGAAATCCATGATTTCATCCAACCGCCACTCCAAATCACTCCCAAAGTTAGAGTCCCCTGTCAGCTTCACATACAACAGTCCCAGGCTGCCTTAGCTTAAGCCTTCGGTTGGGCTGTCATCTGCTATCCAAGGGCATGCTTGGGATACATGCCACCGGAGGGCTCTGTAACTCTCATCCAGCTTCATCTCTGCCCAGATCAGCCTGCTTAATTCAGCTGTCTACTCCTTGTGCGGTTTCTCTCCCAAAAACAGCACCCGCAATCCATACTGCGACCAGTACCTTTCCTGGTTGGAGGGGAGAACTTTTCCCTGGTGACGCCGCTCACAGGCTAGCGCTTCCTTCCAGAGTTTGCAGCGAATAGAATCAAACCATCCCAGCAGGACCTGCTCTGATACTGGTCCTCTGTGCTTTAGCTGCATCTCTCGCTACCTCCTTCTGAATTTGTCTTCCATGGCTGCTGGTATCTGTACCTCTCCTCCTCTCCTGCTATCCGGACCTTGGATCCAGGTGGAGGTTTGGATGTCCCAGACTGCAGGAAGCATCCCACTGCTTGCCAACAATGTGACGGAACGTCCCTACACTCCTCTTGAGTGCGTTTGTCATATATCACTTCCTCCCAGTCTGGATACGGATGTCAGATATTCCAACCTCTCCCAAGCACCAAACGAGACGAGACTTGCTTAGCTGCTCAACATGGACTGTTTTATTACAAAACCAATCTGGCATTTATATACAGTAGAAGAGGAGATCCCCCCTCCTGCTCATATTACTCTAACAATACACTTGTAACAACTTAACATAAACTAATTAACTAATCCCTTTACGCAGCCGATGTGACTCAGGATTTCACTACCTGGCCAGACTTGTTGTCACCGAGCTAAACACAGTTGATTATAAATTATCATAATTATAACCACACGACATTGTATCACAATAGCAGGAGACCACCAGTAACAGACGGACCGTCTACTACATTGTACAGAGGACATTGTGATCAGCCCTCTCAATTAACATCTTGAGTTCATGACCCTAGCATCTGACAGTGTGTGTCTCAACAGCATGAGACAACACACAGGATATATACAGCATTGAATCTGACTGGGGTTGGGGTTCTCCTTCACCCTGTGCCCCTTAAAATCCAGGGCCCATAATCGGTTGGCAGGAGGCTCGCATTTAGTCCTCTCAAAAAGCCTGTGTCCCGGCTAGGTCTGTCACACATACTAACGGCGGGATTGTCCGCCGGACTGCCGAGTTCAGCGGACAATTTTAAAACAAAACTTAAAACCTAGTCCGCCGGACTTTTGGCGCCAAAAAGTCCGCCGGCGCCCACACACGGGCGGATTGTCCGGCGGACATTCCCGCGGGAAAGTCCGCTCGTGTGTACGCGGCATTAGTGTTTTAGGTAGCACAGGATTTTATTCATTATTATTTCTAGCGTTCTGTAGAATTGTTACATTGTATTTCTTCCTACAAAAAAGTCACCTAGTGGCCACAATGTGGTATTTTACTGCTGCCCATGATAAAAGAACAAAATAGATATTAGCCTCCAAAAAATTATTTTTGCTCAATTCGCACAGAACAAATGCACATGGAGATTTGTTGGATGAATAGCTACTGTATGTACATTTTTTTATAAACAGACCTCTTTGGCCTCATGCACATGAGACGCTGTTAAACGCACGTTCAGAGGCAGTTGGACACTTTTTTCAACTGCCCCTGAACTCATTCAATGTTATCCTATTAGACGCATCAGGAAGAGAGGGAATGGTCTGCGTATATGTTGTGAGCATGTGTGAAAAAGAAAACTTGAGTTTATAGGGGGTTATTTACAAAAGTGCAAAGAGCACTTGAAATTGCACAGAAAGTGCACTTGGAAGTGCAGTCACTGTAGATCCAAGGGGGACATGCAAGGAAAATAGAAAACAGCATTTTAGCTTGCATATGATTGGATAATAAAATCAGCAGAGCTTCCCCTCATTTCAGATCTACCACTCAGATTTACAGCGAACTGCACTTTCAGTGCAATTTCAAGTGCACTTTGCACTTGTAGTGCAAAGTGGATTTGCCTTTCGTAAATAACCCCCAAAGTATCTATTTCATGCCAGCAGAGACCCTAGAGAATAAAATGGCGATTGTTGCAAATATTTTATGTCACACTGTATTTGCGCAGTGATCTTTCAAATGCAATTATTTTGGAAAAAAGACACTTTCATGAATTATAAAAAAAAAACAGTAAAGTTAGCCCAATTTTTTTGTATAATGTAAAAGATGATGTTATGCCAGGTAAATAGATACCTAACATGTCATGCTTTGAAATTGCGCACACTCGTGGAATGGCGACAAACTATGGTATATAAAAATCTCCAAAGGTGACGCTTTAAACATTTCTAGAGGTTACCAGTTTAGAGTTACAGAGAAGGTCCTGTGCTAGAATTATTGCTCTCGTTCTGACCTCAAAATGTGTGGTCTGAACACCATTTACATTTGCGGGCACGACTTATGTATGCGTCCACTTCTGCGTGCGAGCACGGAGGGACGGGGTACTTTAAATTATTTTTTTTATGTTTTATTTTTTTTTTTTATACTGTCTTTTAAAAAAAAAAATTCTGATAATTGTTATTGCTGTCACAAGCAATGTAAGCATCCCTTGTGACAGTAATAGTTAGTGACAGGTACTTTTTATGGAGAGATCTGGGGGCTATAAGACCCCAAATCTCTCTTTTGCACTTAAAAGTATTCAAAACGCCAAAATCTGCATTTTGGAATACTAGGGTTTTTTTTATTGATGCCGTTGGCAGTTAACCAGAAGTGATGTCATGACATTGCTTCTGGGTTACTAGATCAGAGACCCGATTGAAGCCGATTCTGGCTTCATTTGGGTCTTTGGCCAGCCACTTAATTCGGGTCTTTGGCCAGCCGGTGGGCATGTCAGCTGGTCGCTCGGGCCTCCTGGTCGGACGGGAAAGCCCAGGAGAGCTGCGGAAGGCGACGGTGGGGGGGGGGGTGCTGTCCCCTCCCGCTCTTTAGGATAACAGCTGAACGGCTTTTAGCCGCATCGTTGCTATTAGTAGAAAGCCAACCGCTGGCTCTAAAAAATGGTACCAGGTGACCCCTTCAAGCCGAGAACGCATATTTGTGTATTAAATAATACTTCAAGTAACAAAAATATTGCCACCCCTGCTGAAAATTGTTGCAATTACAAATGTTTAGGTATTCTCATGTTTATTTCTTTTTTTTGTATTGGTATGACACAAAAAAGAGGAGCAACAAAAAGCCAAATCTGATACATTCCAGACAAAGCTACAAAAATTTACTGGACACAATTATTGGCACCTTTTCAAAATTGTCAGAAACAATTGCATTCCAAGTTTGTGATGCTCCTGTAACTTGTAATTAAACATACTTGTATCAATTAACAGGTGCTGACAATATATAAATCACACCAGCAACCAGTTAAAATGGTGAAAAATTTACTCAGCCTTTCTGTTGTGTGTCTCTGTGTGCCACATGGAGCATGGAGAAGAGAAAGAGCAGCAAAGAATTGTCTGAGGATTTGAGAACAAAAATTATGGAAAAGCATGGACAAACTCAAGGTTACAAGTCCATCTCCAGATATCTTAATGTTCCTGTGTCCACTGTGTGCAACATTGTCAAGAAGTTTACAGCCCATGGCACTGTACCATAACTAATCTAGCTGGACGTGGATGAAACAGAAGAATTGATCAAAGAGTTTTGGGAGAATGTGCCATGGACAGACAAAACAAAATTACAGCTTTTTGGTAAAGCCCATCATTTTCAGAAAAAAAAAATGAGGCCTTTAACCGCTTCAGCTCCGGCTGGTTTTACCCACTTCCTGACCAGGCCATTTTTTTAAGGCACTGCGTTATTTTAAAAAAGTCCTTTATTTCCCACAAATAGAGCTTTCTTTTGGTGCCATTTGATCAATTCTGTGTTTTTTATTTTTTGTGCTATAAACAAAAAAAGGCCGGCCAATTTATAAAAAAAAAAAAATAATGTTTTTACTTTCTGCTGTAAAACATATCCAAATATCCAATTAAAAAATGTAAAAAATCTAATTTCTTCATTAATTTAGACCAATATGTATTCTACTACATATTTTTGGCAAAAAAATCACAATAAGGGCACATTGATTGGTCTGCACAAAAGTTCTAGTGTCTACAAACGATGGGATTTAGGGACTTTTTATTTTTTTTATATGTTTTACTAGTAATGACGAGGATCAGTGCTTTTTAGCAGGACTGCGACATTGCGGCGGAAAAAATCTGACACTAAGTGACACTCTTTGTGGACCAGTAACACCTACACAGTGATCGGTGCTAAAAAAATGCACTGTCACTGTAATAATGATACTGGCAGGGAAGGGGTTATCATCAGGGGCAATCAAAGTGTTAGAAAAGCAAATATTCAATTGCTTTTATAACACATCTGGTTGGACTGCGAGCGCAATGCATCACTGGCCTCGCGATTCGATTACGATTATCATGTCCACAATTCGATTCCGCAATGCATCACGATTAATACCCAAGTGCCCATGGTTTTCAACTTTTCATCAAAAAATATTCAATTGCTTTTATAACACATCTGGTTGGACTGCAAGCGCAATGCATCACTGGCCTCACAATTCGATTCGATTACGATTATCATGTCCACGATTCGATTCGGTTCGATTCCGCGATGCATCACGATGCATCACAATTAATACCCAAGTGCCCATGGTTTTCAACTTTTCATCAAAAAATGAATACAAGCAGTCAGAAATTGAAGAAATATATTTATTTGTATCTGCTATTCAAACAAATACACCAAGTTCCCTGCATATAGCAAAGTCTGAACATGAACAGTGCAGCAGACAACAGTATTTATTTAAAACCGTACTGTGACATCAAACTGTTGTGTAATGTGTAGTGCTGCTGGCCTGGTGCAGTAGTTTACATTTTAATATTTTCTTTTATAAAGAAGTAAACTATAACTTGTAAACAGTAACAACGACATCTATAAAACAGAGCACTTCCAGTTCATGACTGGCAAACATCACAGTGAACCTGTAACAGTCACACAGTGTGTTGCAGAACTTCCTGGTTCACCGTGATGAATGTTTGTTTGCCAATGCCACCACCGCCACCACCACCACCACCACCAGCAAGTCAACACAGATGGAGGACGGCTAGATTGGCATTATAAGCTCTCAGAGTTGTGTCACCCAGTCACTTTACAGAAAACGTTAATACCTGCACTCTACAACGATACGGAATCGGATACACCTGTAACTGAAGCCAAGCCATGCCACCATTAGAGGAAGCCGGAAAATCCTTGACAGAATAAATTATCAATTGAAGCTTAAAACCTTGAGTTAAACCGTTATGGGATCAGAAATATTCACACACGTCAGTGAATCAGAATCATGAGAAAGGGCAGGCCACTGGGCCTGGGCCACAGTCAGGCAATGGCACAGCCACTCATAAGGTCGGTGTGTTGTTTTTCTTTTGTGTGTGTAATTGTCTGATCCGATAAAGATTTACTCCAGGTTTTAAGATTCAGTTTATTCTTTCAAGGATTTGCCTTCCTCTTGTGGCTTGGCGGGCGTCAGTTGGCTGGAATCAAATACAATTTTAGAATTTATTTGGCTGAGGGTTAAGTTGACCCCCCAAACATTGATATTTGACAATATACACAATCACATCAAGTGTGAAAATTAAATGGACACATTTTTGAAGATTGTGTCCAACACAATCTTCAAAAATAAACCATTCTCCCCTCCAGGGCTAGAAAAGCTTGTTGTCACTCGAGTTGTTGTCACCCAGTCACTTTACAGAAAATTTTACCTGCACTCTACTATGATACGGATAATCACCTGTAACTGAAGCCAAGCCAAGCCACCATTAGAGGAAGCCGGAAAATCCTTGACAGAATAAATTATCAATTGAAGCTTAAAACCTTGAGTTAAACCGTTAAGGGATCAGAAATATACACACAATACAAAAAAATAAAAAAAACACACGTCAGGTCAGACATGATGAATCATGAGAAAGGGCAGGCCACTGGCACATGTAGGGAATGGCAAATGGCACAGTCAGCCACTCATCATGTCGGTGTGTGATTTTTGTTTTGTGTGTGTATTTGTGTGATCAAAGATTTACTCCAGGTTTTAAGATTCAATTTATTCTTTCAAGGATGTGCCTTCCTCTGATGGCTTGGCGGGCGTCAGTTGTCTGGAATTAAATACAGAATTAATTTGGTTGAAGGATAAACCCCTAGAAACAGACAGACACAGTCACAGAGCATGACAGACACACACAACACGACAGTAAGTAAAAATTCTAAATGGACAGTTGGACATAGAAAAACATTCTCCATCTCCTCCAGTGCTAGAAAAGGTATCACAAATATAATATCATATACTCCAGGTTCACTGTGATGATCATTGTTTGTTTTCAATTGTCAGTGCCACTGCTGTCAGCCGGCCACCTGCTGCCACCAGTCAGTCAAGTCAACAACACAGTGTGACTGCGTTGAGTTGACGGCACTAGAGTGGCATAACTGGCCTTATAAAGGTCTTGTTGACAATGACATAGGGATTAGGGAATAGATTAAATAGGGAGGGACTGGGAAAAAAAAGAAAGAGGGATGTAGAGATATGGAGAGATGAAGGGGAATGGTGGGGGATGGTTGGAGAAGGGGATGGTTGGAGAAAGGGAAAAGGCGAAAGGGGAAAAAGGGGAAAGGGGGAAGGAAAGAAAGAAAGAAAGGGAGAGAGAAAGAGAGAGACAGAAAGTGAGAGAGAAAGAAAGAGAGAGAGAAAGAGGGAAGGAAAGGAGGAGAGAGGGAAGGAAATGAGGAGAGAAGTTCTCTTCCTTTCCTTCTCTCTCTCCACCTTTCCTCCTCTGGGAGAAGGAAGGAAAGAGGGAGAGAGAGAGAGAGAGAGAGAGAAGGAAGGAAAGAGAGAGAGAGCGAGATAGAGAAGGAAGGAAAGAGAGAGAGAGAAAGAGAGAAGGAAGGAAGGAGAGAGAGAGAGAGAGAGAGAGAGAGAGAAGAGGGAGAGGGGGAAGAGGGTAGGGGAGAGGGCCTTAAGGGGAAGAGGGCCTTAAGGGGAAGGGTAGGGGAGAGGGAGAGGGAAGAGGAGAAGATGCACTAGGGAGAGGGGAGACTGGGAGGGGAGACAGAGACAATCTTCAAAAAACGAAATCTCAGTGGCAGACAGTGCTATAATAAAATATATAAAATTAAGAGAGAAAGAGGGAGAGAGAGAAAGGGAGAAAGAGGGAGGGAGAGAGAGAGAGGGCAGGAAAGAGGGAGAGAGGGAAAGGGGGAGAGAGAGAGAGGGAAAGGGGGAGAGAGAGAGAGGAAAAGGGGGAGAGAGAGAGAGGGGGAGGGGGAGAGGGAGAGAGAGGGAGAGAGAGAGGGGGGAGAGAGGGGGGGAGAGGAGAGAGAGAGAGAGAGATGAGAGAGAGGGGGGAGAGAGAGGGAGGGGGGGAGGAGAGAGAGAGAGAAGAGGGGAGAGGGGAAAGAGAGAGAGAGAGGGAGAGAGGGAAGAGAGGAGAGAGGGAGAGAGGGAGAGAGAGAGAGGGGGGAAGGGGGAGGGGGGTGAGAGGAAGAGGGGGAGGGAGGAGGGAGAGGGTAGAGGGGGAGGGGGGAAGAGAGTGGGGGGAGAGAGGAGAGAGGGGAGGAGGGAGAGAGAGAGAAGATAGGGGGAGGGGGGGGAGAGGGCGAGGGAGGGGTGGGGGGGAGAGAGAGAGGGAGGGGAGAAAGAGGGGGAGGGGGGGGGGGAGGGAAAGGGAGGGAGAGGGGGGGGGAGGGGAGAGAGAGAGGGAGAAGAGGGGGAGAGAGAGGGGAGAGGAAAGGAGAGGGGGGGGAAAGGGAGAGAGGGGGTAGGGGGGGAGGGAGGGAGAGAGGGAAAGAGTGGGGAGGGGGAGAGGAGGGAGGGAGAGGGGAGAGGGCCTTAAGGGGAAGAGGGCCTTAAGGGGAAGGGTAGGGGAGAGGGAGAGGGAAGAGGAGAAGATGCACTAGGGAGAGGGGGAGACTGGGAGGGGAGACAGAGAAAATCTTCGAAAAACGAAATCTCAGTGGCAGACAGTGCTATAAATAAAATATATAAAATTAACAACACCGGTGTGGTATGGCAGACCAACAGTGGGCAGGACAGGGGCAGTGGCACAGGCAGACACAACAGTACATTATCATCACTTCCTGGATGTGGAAAAACTCATTAAAAAAAAATGGATCACAGCAAGCAATGCTGCTCAGAATTTGGGAATGTGTAGATTTTTCTGTAAGAACACGAGTTGATCCACATGCTCTGGTTTGAGTGTGCTTCTTTTTGCAGTTACCACATCTTCTGCAGTGGAGAAAACCCACTCTGCAGACACGCTTGTGCCTGGGATACACAAGTATTGCTTTGACAGCTGAGAAAGGAGGGGAAATATGACCTCATGCTCATGCCACCAGTTCAAAGGGTCCTCAGTGAGAGTCAGATGTGGGGCTTTACAATATTTTTCCATTTCCTCTTCAGCCTTGGCATAGGGGGTCTTGGGTTCTATTGTACCTTCAGTGTCAGTGAAAGACTGTCCCAGCAAAGTCATGAGCAGCGATCTCTTTCTTTTGGGAGGAGATGGAGAATGGTTGTCCTCGATGGGTGAATTTTCTTCTTCTTCCAGAGTTTCTTTTCTTCTAGGCAGCACTTGACGTTGATCCGCCTCATGTGTCCTCTTAGATTGTTTGAACAAAAAAGAATAGAACAAAATAAATAAAACACATTGTCAATTGCCTATGATTCTGATGGGGTGATGAAAAAGCACAGGAAACTGGTGGTGCAGTCCCGCACCGCATCAGATTCAGAAGCGTGGCTTACACTATTACAGTTCGTTTCAAGAAACATGATGAAATTCAAATTAATTTAATTACCTCCAAGGATGCAGCCTCCTCAGTCAGTCCTTTGTATATCTCCAATATCTCCTCCTCTGTGGGGATAAAAGGCAGTCCCTTAAAGCGAGGATCCAGTGCAGAGGCTGTGTGAAGGATCTTCTCTGTCTCACTGTTGTACCTCTTCTGGAGATCAGTTCTGATGGCATTCTTGATCTCATGGATCATGGGTGTGTCTCCCATGGTGTCTGTCATGCTCTGGAGGAGTTGTGCATGTAGAGGGGCAATGAGAGAAACTGTTGGATTGCGCTCTTCTGACATCAGCATGGTTGCATCCTTCATTGGCTTGACACGAGACAGTAGCTCTGCCAGATGAGCACCCGTGTGAGACTCATAAATGGCTCTCGTTTGCAGCACATGCGACAAGATCTGCCAATCCTTGCTAACGTGATGTGCCGTTATTGTAACATAAGACTCTGTCGTGACTGAAGTCCATGAATCACACGTTATTGCGACTCGACTTGCTTGGCTCATTGAGGCAATTATCTGAGCTTTGGTTTCGTGGTAATGTGCAGGTTTAACGTTTTCTGTAAAGTGACTTTGTGATGGTATTTTGTAACGCAGGTCTATCGTCTTCAACAGGTAGCGAAACCAAGTGTTGTCCACAACTGAGTAAGGGCGCAGGTCCTTAGCTATGAAAGCTGCCACAGCTTTTGTTATTCTCTTCCCCTTTTTAGTTAGTTAGGTGGCAAAGTTGAGAGTATCGCATCAATTCTTGGCTGAGCTGGGTCTACTTCCTTGGCACTGGTGGTGGTGGTGGCAGCAGGTGTTAGGATCTCTGAGTGAAAACGGCTAGCGTGGTTTCTCATATTAGTAGTATTCCCTAGATATTTAATTTTTGTGTGACAGGCTTTACACACAGTGTATGACTTGTCCAATTCATGCTTCCCAGTTTCATGTTCATAAAAGCCAAAATGTGCCCAGATGTTTAGCTTAATCGCAAAGTCGCACGCTCCAAGGTGAGCATTAATTACCTAAGGGGGGCACCTGAGCGATGACACCTTGGCACGGCTTGGATCACATCTTTTGGATTACACGGACCTTTATCAATACTGGATTAGTGACGTAATTGGTCGCTACTTACATGCACATGAGCACTTTGTTAAATGATTTTAATCACCTACAGCATCGTTTTTAGCACGGTCATCATTGACTTATTTGGACACTGTATGAAAGCACAGAAGCACTTTCATATATTATTGCTTTTTTAATATATATTTTTATTTTTTGGTTTGTAATACACAGTTATGCACTAGGCACTTTAACTATATTATCCATAGTATGATATATGTGTGTTAGCACTTCACTGGTTCATTATTTATTTAATTTGAAATCTATTATTTACTGTGCACTTCCTATACATACAGTTTAGCTCAGCGTATATATATTTATAAATAGTAAAAAATAAAAGTAATAATAATAAATAAAATAAGAAAAATAACTAAACCATCAACATTGTCCACTGCCCTACTGACTAAGGATGAGCCCGGTGTTCGATTCGAACCCATGTTCGAATCGAGCACCGGGTGTTCGCTCGCTCGGCGAGCCCAGAACTATTGGGGCCGCTCGCATCAAATTCGTGTGATGCGAGCGGCCCCGCAATGCATTGCGGCCCGCGCAGTGCAATGCTGGCTGATGATTGGCCAAGCATGCACTGTGACCCCGCATGCTTGGCCAATCACAGCGCCGGCAGCGAGGAGAGCCATAATTGGCTACAGGCAGGATGCCTGTAGCCAATTATAGCTCAGGGGCTTTAGTACACGCCCCACGGTATAAGAGGCCGCCGCGCCGGCGGCCTCGCATATTATGTTTCAGACAGTGTCAGCGTGTCAGTGTGCTGCTGACTGCTGACAACAATATGTGCTTTATTTCTGGGGATATGTGTGTGCATGCTGTTAGAACAGCATTGCAGTATCACATCTGGGGGGTGTCTATAGGTGGCCTGTGAAGGAGGGCAGGTTTCCTGTGCTTAGAACTTTCCCTGCAAAAAAGTGTCATTTTTGCAGGAAGAAAGCTATTTAAATCACTCGCGGCTAATGAATTGATGGCTCCTGTAACACAGAGAGCTGTCATTCATTAATAAAAAACAAAAACAAAAAGCGTAGGGGTCCCCCCAAATTCAATAACCAGGCCCTTCAGGTCTGGGATGGATATTAAGGGGAACCCCAGCCAAAAAAAAAAAAAAAATGGCGTAGGGTCCCCCTCAAAATCCATACCAGACCCTTGAGGTCTGGTATGGATTTTAAGGGGAACCCTAGCCAAAAAAAATGGCGTGGGGTCCCCCTCAAAATCCATACCAGACCCTTATCCGAGCACGCAACCTGGCAGGCCGCAGGAAAAGAGGGGGGGACGAGAGCGGCCCCCCCTCTCGCCTGAACCGTACCAGGCCACATGCCCTCAACATTGGGAGGATGCTTTGGGGGTCTAAGACCCCTAAAGCACCTTGTCCCCATGTTGATGAGGACAAGGGCCTCTTCCCCACAACCCTGGCCGGTGGTTGTGGGGGTCTGCGGGCGGGGGGCTTATCGGAATCTGGAAGCCCCCTTTAACAAGGGGACCCCCAGATCCCGGCCCCCCCTGTGTGAAATGGTAAGGGGGTACAAAAGTACCCCTACCATTTCACCAAAAAAGTGGCAAAAATGGTAAAAAATGACAGGAGACAATTCCTTTATTAAAATCTTCTTTCTTCTTTCTTCATCCTTCGGATTCTTCATCTTCTCCTTCCTTCATCTTCTTCCATCTTCTTCTTCCATTTTCTTCTTCCTCCGATCCGCTTCTTCTTGCGCTGGTCTTCTCGTCCTTCTCGTCCGGCATCTTCTTCCGTCGGCGTCGGCGCCGGTGTCGGTGTCTTCTTGGGCCGCTCTGCGCAATGGGAGGCTCCCGCTGTGTGAGGCTCCGCTCCATCTGACAGGTCTTTTAAAACGGAGGGCACCTGGTGACCCGCCCCCCTCTGACGTCATGGGGAAAGCCATCATGGAATTCCCCATGACGTCCCTGTGTGTCAGAGGGGGCGGGGTCACCAGGTGCCCTCCATTATAAAAGACCTGTCAGACGGAGCGGAGCCTCACACAGCGGGAGCCTCCCATTGCGCGGAGCGGCCCAAGAAGAGGGGACAAGGTGCTTTAGGGGTCTTAGACCCCTAAAGCAGGCCTGCCAGGTTGCGTGCTCGGATAAGGGTCTGGTATGGATTTTGAGGGGGACCCCACGCCATTTTTTTGGGCTAGGGTTCCCCTTAATTATCCATCTCAGACCTGAAGGGCCTGGTTATTGAATTTGGGGGGACCCCTACGCTTTTTTTTTTTCATTTTTTTAATTTTTTTAATTTTTTATCAATGACTTTTTTTTATGAATGAGTTTCAATGAATCACTGTTCTCTGTGTTACGGGAGCCGTGAATTAACATTAGCCGCGAGTGATTTTAAATAGCTTTTTTACTTTCAAAAATGACACTTTGCGCAGAGACAGTTCTAAACACGGGAAACATGCGCCCCTTTACAGGCATACTATAGACACCCCCCAGGTACGAAATTTAAAGGAATATTACACTTTTATTGTTTCAATTTAAGCATTATTAACCACTTCACGACCGCTCACTGTATATATACGTCATTTTTTTGAAGAGGGATATCTCGGTAACGGCAGCAGCTGCTGCCACAACCGAGGTATCCCTCTTTACAGTGAGCGGTCCCCTTTCCGATAATGGTGGTCATCGCGGCGGATTCGCCGCGAGATCACCGTTATCGGCGGCGGGAGAGGTGCCCCCCCCCCTCCCGCCGCTCTCCTGTGCCTTCCGCCGCTTACCGGAACCGTCGGCAGCGGCGGAGGCGATCGGGTCCGTTCCCTGCCTGTGTATAGAGATGAGTGAGGCTAAGATGGCCGCCACTCATCTCTATACCATAGGAGGGCGGAAGCGACGTCAAAAACGTCACTTCCGCCCATACGTCTTAAAGGGAAATTTACAAATGTCATTTTTTTAAATGACATTTTTTAAATTTTTTTTTTTTTTTCCCATTGAAGTCCAACTATGAGATCTGAGGACTTTTTGACCCCAGATCTCATATTTAAGAGGACCTGTCATGCTTTTTTCTATTACAAGGGATGTTTACATTCCTTGTAATAGGAATAAAAGTGATCAATTTTTTTTTTTTTTTAAAAACTGTGTAAAATATAATACAATTAAGTAAAATAAATAATAAAAAACAAAAAAAACATTTTTTAAAACACCCCGTCCCGACGAGCTCGCGCGCAGAAGCGAACGCATACGTGAGCAGCGCCCGCATATGAAAACGGTAGTCAAACCACACATGTGATGTATCGCCGCGATCGGTAGAGCGAGAGCAATAATTCTAGCCATAGACCTCCTCTGTAACTCAAAAAATGCAACCTGTAGAATTTTTTAAATGTCGCTTATGGAGATTTTTGAGGGTAAAAGTTTGACGCCATTCCACGAGCGGCCGCAATTTTGAAGCGTGACATGTGGGGTATCAATTTACTCGGCGTAACATTATCTTTCACAATCCAAAAAAAAAATTGGGCTAATTTTACGGTTGTCTTATTTTTTTATTCAAAAAAGTGACTTTTTTCCAAAAAAAGTGCGCTTGTAAGACCGCTGCGCAAATACGGTGTGAAAAAAAGTATTGCAACGACCGCCATTTTATTCTCTAGGATGTTAGAAAAAAAAAAATATATAATGTTTGGGGGTTCTAAGTCATTTTCTAGCAAAAAAAACAGTTTTAAACATGTAAACACCTAAAATCCAAAACGAGGCTGGTCTGGAAGTGGTTAAAATCACTGCTCCTGAAAAAACGGCCGTTTTTGAAAAAAATTTTTGCATTGATACATGTCCCCTGGGGCAGGACCCAGGTCCCCAAACACTTTTTATGACATTAACATGCATATTAGCCTTTAAAATGAGCACTTTTAATTTTGAACGTTCGCATCCATTATAACTAATAGGGTTCTAAAGCTCGCACGGACTTTAGGTCCGTTCGCGGGTTCTGGTGCGAGCCGAACGGGGGGGTGTTCGGCTCATCCCTACTACTGACATCGCCAACTGCTATTCTGACTGACACCAACTTTTGCCCTACTGACACCATCCACTGCTCTACAGAATGACACCAAAGTTTGCATAAATCAATAAAAGCTGATCATAGTAGGCACTGATACATTTGCAGGAGAGCGTGTTCTGTTAATAAACAACACTTACTGGCTGGATCACCAGGTGTAAAAAAAAAAAGAAGAAGACCTAAAAAGGAAAACTAATGCTGCCATCACATCTAAGAATTAGTAAGTTTTATTTTTATTTTCCTAGTCAAGGTTAGGGACAGTGTTAGAATTTAGGATGAAATTATAGGTATGGTACTTTGAAATATCATATCATTTGTTGCTCATGATAAGCTTGGTGCTATTTCCACTGCCTGTGCAATATTGTGACTGTCACCAAATAAAAATAATAGGGCTCCATTTTTCCATAATTGAATAGTGTCTAGACCATGAAATGAAAAGCTATATAATACTCTATAATACTGTATGTTTCTCAATGTATATTGAGAGGGAGATACTCTCAAACTGGACCAAGTAACTACAGTATGTACAGTATAAAAAAAGCCATACCTGAAAATCTTCTCTAACCACTTAACCTCCTGAAGATTTACCCCCCTTCATGACCAGGTCATTTTTTTTGCAATACAGCATTGAGTTCATTTAACTAACAATTCCACAGTTATGCAACGCTGTACCCAAAATAAATTTATGTCCTTTTTTCCCCACAAATAGAGCTTTCTTTTGGTGGTATTTGATCACCAGTGCTTTGTTTCTTTTTTGCGCTATAAGCAAAAAACGCCAATTTTGAACAAATATAAATATATCCAATAAAAAAAAATGTAAAATCACATTTCTTTATACCAAATCTTTTAATTTAAATTTTACCAAAATAAATTTTACTAAATATTTTTAGTAAAAAAAAATCCCAATAAGCATATATTGATTGGTTTGCGCAAAAGTTATAGTGTCTTCAAACTATGGTACAGGGGGTCCCCGAGTTACGAACTCGTTAGGGACTGGCCCCGTGTACGGAAGTCGGAAATGTTCGCAAGTCGGCGCGCATGCGCAGACCGACAAATACGGAGTTTTCCGGACATTTCCGATGTTCCGTCTGTTGCCGTTCTGCGCATGCGCGGCAAATTACGGACATTTCCGGCATTTTCCGGCGTTCTGTATGGCCACGCATGCGCAGAACGGCCGAAAGACGGCGAAAACCACCGAAAAATGCAGCACCCCGTTCGTAAGTAGGGGTTGTTCGTAGGTCGGGTGTTCGTAAGTCGGGGACCCCCTGTATCTATACTGGAATTTTTATTTATTTTATTTTTTTATACTAGTAGTGGCGGCGATCAGTGACTGCGATATTGCAGCAGACAATCAGACACTGACACTTTGCGGGAACCAGTGACACTAATAGAGTGATCAGTGCTAAAAATATGCACTGTCACTGTACTAATGACACTGGTTGGGCAGGGGTTAAACATCTAGGGCGCTCAAAGGGGTGAATGTGTACCTAGCCAGTGTTTGTGTGTACTGTATGTGCTGCTTTTAGTAGGAGTAGGATCCCCCCCCCCCCCCCATCTGAACGGAGATCTGCCTTGTTTACATACTGTAGGCAGATCTCTGCTCTGAGTTTCTGTCTGACGATTGGCTGATGCCAGTCTACATCCAGTGCCTGGCACCCGCAGATCTGCTTCTGCTGTGAATAAACACAGCAGAAGCAGCCCGTCGGCAGGGTTCGTGGAAGTACAGAAATATGTATACATATACGTGATCCTGCACAGGAGAGCCGCCCTGTACCACTAAATCTGCTATGGGGCAGTCACTAAGTAGTTCAATTTGCAGGCATTGGGGCTTTCATACTGATGCTGGTTTTACTACCTAATGAGTCATTGACCCGGAGCAGGAATATATTCATAAGTAAAGTTCAGAAAGTGGTATAGAAGATACCATTCTTCTCAGTACCTACAATTTGGATCCTAACAAGCCCTTTGTCAGGCTCCATCAACCAGTCATAAATTCTACAGAGAAATAGTGGCATCCAAAAATAAGGACGATTATCAGCAGACCAGATGGAAAACTATGTCTACCAGCTGCTGCCACCCCACCCTGTACATCTGTAGATCTGATGGGGAACAATTATACATCAAATTCCATTTTCCAGTATAATTCTTAGAAACTGAGTGTCCAGTTTGTGCTAATATCATAATCATGTGACCTGAACCAACACTCCTACTAAATTCCAATTTACTTCTGTATATAATATTTCTAAGGGCATAGGATATCTCATATATCAGGATATCTTGGTTTAGATTTAGCACAGCAGCTGTATTTAATTATAGTGTTTTGGGTATTTATCTTTGTGATTTTTTAGCACAGAATGTTTATACATTTGCTGCTTATACTGTTTTTTGCTCTTTTATATATTTATTCCGTATATACTGTATGATTTACTAGCTGAGGCTCATGTATTAGACATTGTGGCAGAAAAATGGCACAACTTTTTAAATAAAAGCCATAACACCAAAGTGTCCCCTTATACATATTGCCTACAGATCTCACATCTTAAGCCCCATACACACGGTCGGATTTTCCGATGGATTCTGTCCTATCAGACAATGTTGTCGGAAATTCCGACCGTGTGTAGGCACCATCGGACAGTTTCCATCGGATTGTCCGACGGACAAAGTCCTATCTCCTGCTGGATAGATTTTTTGACAACAAAGTCCGATCACACCAAATCCGATCGTGTGTAGCGAATTCCGACGGACAAAGTGCTACGCATGCTCAGATCACATTACAAGACCAAAGCTACTAGCCTCTACATAGTCCCGTCGTAGGCAACAAACGTCACCACGTTCAGAATGATCGGATTTTCCGACAACTTTGTCCGACCGTGTGTACGCAAAACCAACATCGGACAAAGTACGACGGACATGATCCGACGGACCTGGTCCTCGGATAATCCGAGCGTGTGTATGGGGCTTAAGGCCTTATACTGTACAATCTGAAATCAGTTAAAAGCTACCACTCCTCCCTCATGTTTCCTAGCATACACTTACTTTAAGGGCCAGTTTATACCACAATTTCTGTGTTGCAGAATGCATTTTTGATGCATTCTGGTGCGATCTTGAGGCATTTTTGATGTTTTCTGGTGTGATTTTTTCCCCTTTTATTACCTTCACCTCAATTCAGGACATGTGCTTTCCATTGCGTTTTTGATGTGTTTTGCTGCATTCCAGATGTGGTCCATACAAAAAAAATGCAGCGCATTCTAACACACTGCACTGGTGTGAACTAGGTCTATTGGAATACATGGAAAACACTGTTAATACATTTAGATGCAGGTTAAAAATGCAATGGACTACATCTGGTGTGAATCAGCCCTAAAGTAATATCAAATCTTTAACCTTTTTTGCAGCATTGCATGCAGTTTACCCCTTTTGCGGCCCCCTGCACAATTTTTTTCCATTGCTTTTTTTCCCTTACAGCTTTCAAGTTTATAAAAGACCCCCCAAACCATATATTTTCTAAAAGCATTCTAAAGACCAGTAGAATAAAAAGAAGGTGCTACTGATTTTTAAGGCACCAAAATATTTGCACAAGTGTTAATCAAAACAATATTTTCGCTAAAAATACACTAAAATCAATTAGCAGATACAAAAACAGCAATTTTTAATCTGTATTGAGTTAATAAATAAAAAATATTTGTAAATATGAAATTGTGCCTTTTTGTGAAATGGTGAAAACTGAACGTAGGTAAAACTATAAATAACTAAACTTCTCAAAAATTCGGGAGGTTTTCGTTTTTCACTTACAGCTTTCAGAGTTTGTAAAAGAACCCCCCCCCCCCCCCAAACTATACATTTTCTGAAAGCACATGACTAGTAGAATAAAAAGAAGGTGTTGCTGATTTTTAAGGCTTGATACTTGTGCAAATGTTTATCAAATCATTATTTTCACAAAAAATACACTAAAATCATTATTAGCAGATACAAATACAGCAGAATTTTACAAAATTCCTGCTAAATAGCAAAGCTTAACCTGTCCTCAGTTAATAAATAACAAATATTTGTAAACTTTAAATTGTGGCAAAAGAAAAACTGCGCTATTCAAAATAAGTGCTAAAAAGCTGCAACTCAAAGTGATATACAACACAAACAGTAAAACAAAAGGAGCTGCTCTAGTGGTAAATAGACCAAAAGTGAATAAATACACAAACTTAAAGTGCAATTGTGCATATGTGGGTTATACACTCACCCTGTCACTCCTATTGTACATTTTTAGCTTTATTTTTGTCTTGTTTGGGAACATTTTTACTCCTGAATAAATAGTTTCTTATCCGGCCATCCGGTTTTATACTATGAGGAGCTTCTCCTTTTGTCTTTTTATTACATACCCTGGATATCGCTACCTTCTGTGAGAAGGATTGAAGTGGGGGTCCTAGGTATTTTTCCATTTATTTTTACAATCGTTGGTGAGTACTAATGGCCACATTACCATTATCCACAACTTAAGGAATCGTAACATCAGCAACGTCGACATAACATCTACCATATGTTGGAACAAGCCTAAATGACTCACAACCTTGCGTTGGGGAGTCCACCGCAGTCGGTAAGAGTATCCAATCCTTACATTTATTGTGTTTATTGTGTTTCATTTAATACAACACAACATCTCAATACGTTGTGGGTATCTCATACATGGAAAAATACGTAAAACCTGGCTTTATTCTTCACGAATGACCCTTATAGTGGGATGTTTGGAGATATCGGAGATATTTTAGCCACTTTCAGTGTTTAGAGTGAACATTTGTTTGCATTCAACTACATGAAGTAGTTAGTCTTCAGGATCTGGACTGCATGATCAATTAGAGCTCACGTTTATACTTATAATTTGTCACATATGAAACATGGTTTATTGCTTAGAGTTGGAACGTATTTGAACACTATTAAGCACTCAAGTTTGTGGCACATATTTTGCATGTTGTATTTGGGTTATTTTTAGGATAATACATACACACATGTCTTATTTATAATTTCGGACCAGACGAATGTGAGGTCCTAATTTTCTCCTCCATTGGCCTGATCTTTTAAACAGCATCATCAGTATTTTCTGTTCACCATAGGGAATTGTATAGTTTTTTCACTAATCCTTACACGATTCTCATTTTCATTTGTCCTTCTCTCAATCCATTCATGTGAGTGATTTCCATATCCTACACTAATTGAGAGAGTGGGCGTTTCACTTTCTTGCACAAAGAGGTGTTATTAAATATCTAATAATACACATTGTTTCCAGATTTCCATTCTGGTAAACCTGTGTAAATTAGATACACGTTCTAGCGCTACACTTTATACTTCATATTTTTAGCACAATTGGTCAAATTGTAGTGTTGGCTGCTCATCGTTATATGGTTAGCGCGGTTTGATTTTCCTTATATTAATTGTGCATATGTATCTGTGTGTCACACCAGAATTACCATAATGTTAAGTAACACTATGGACCGGATCAAAAATGCATAATAAAACAATGGTGCTGATAATGAAAGCAAATGAACACAAAGCAGTCAGTGACAGTAGTAATCAACACGATGATGATGCTGCGACACCCTGTGACAAATCTTCATGGGTCAGGGAACAATGTGGAATGCAGGCTTACCAGATTACCAGCTGAGAAGGGCTTGTCACCCAATCCTGGGTAGTAAAGGTCTCCCGCTGCTGCAAACGGCCGTTAAACACAACTCGCAGGCCTGTCGTCTCCTGGAATTCCAGCTTAGACAATCCGACAATCCCAATATGTCAGTATCAGCTGACACACTGAATAATTGGTAGTGAAACACTCAGTCCAGCGGAAGGAGAAAAGGTAAGGGTGGTTGATATAATCGGGTATGTATAACCATGGGGAGGAATACAGAAATGCACCGCCATAGGTAAAATCTGATGGTTTATTCAAATAAAAAAAAAACTAGTCAATATAAGTCTATACAGACAGAAAGAGCGCCAAGTCGTAGTGCACAATAGAAGTCGGCCAGCAAAATTTAAAAAGCAGAACGCACCTGTGCAAAGTGGAGCGTGACAATACGCGGTGACGTTAGTACATCACTCACCCTACGCATTTTGTCACACAAAAGGAACGTCGTTTCGGGGCCTCGAGACTACGTCCTTTTGTGTGACGAAACACGTAGGATGAATGACGTACTGATGTCACTGCATACTGTCACGCAATGTGTCTCTGGTAAGTGTTGATTTCATAGGGAGCGGGATTTGTACACAGATTACATTGCGGGTGTCTGAGAGCCAACTTTACAGCGGAACACCATCCCACTGCTCTCCCATTTGAACTGCATATCATATGGTTGTTCACCTATTACCAGCAATGCATTCATTTTCAGTTTGCATTAATGAGTGGTTGATGTAGGAGCACTGTCTGTATTTTGTTACATGCATTCTTTGTGGGATCTTTCTTGAAGATTTTTCTCAGCAGCTGCCCACAAACTTGTTTTATTTATTATTTAATTTTATATTCGCCAAGTTAAAATTGTACCGATTCCTACTGTGCCCTTAAGCGCTTGGTGGTGTGGGCTTCCTTATACACTTACTCTTAGTAATATATAATACATTGCAGAGTATATAGTGCAGTCAGTGTAGTATATATAATACAGTGCAGGGTATAAAGTGCAGTGCAGAGTATATAATATAGTGTATTGAAGTGGTTAGGGGGAACCCTATGACAGAATCAAGAAAAAAACAGTGTGGAGTCCCCCCAAAATCCATACCAGGCCCTTCCAGTCTGGTATAGATTTTAAGGGGAACTCCATGCCAAAAGTAACAAAAAAAAACAGCGTGGGCCCCCCCCCCAAAAAAAATCCATACTAGGCCCTTTGGGTCTGGCATAGATTTTAAGGGGAACTCCACGCCAATTTTTTTTAAAAAATGTTGTCGACCCCCCCCCCCCCCAAAATCCATACCAGACCCACCCAGGCCAGAAAAGGAAGGGGACAAGCGAGCGCTCCCCCCCAGAACCACACCAGTCCGCTTGCCCTCAACATGGGGAGGGTGCTTTGGGGTGGCCCCAAAGCACCTTGTCCCCATGTTGATGGGGACAAGGGCCTCTTGCCGACAACCCTGACCGGTGGTTGTCGGGGTCTGCGGGTGGGGGGCTTATCAGAATCTAAAATCCCCCTTTAACAAGAGGGCCCCAGATCCTGCCATCTCCTCTATGTGAGTGGGTATCGGGTACATTGTACCCCCTACCCAATCACCCAAAATGTGTCAAAAAGTAAAAACCACAAAAGACAGTTTTTGACAATTTCTTGGCCCTTGTCCCCATCAACATGGGGACAAGATGCTTTGGTGTGGGGGGGGGCGCAGAGCCCCCCTGCCCCAAAGCACCCACCCCCCCCATGTTGAGGGCATGTGGCCTGGTATGGGTCAGGAGAGGGGGCACTCGCTTGTCCCCCCCATCCTGACCTCCAGGCTGCATGCTCAGATAAAGGTCTGGTATGGATTTTAGGGAGGACCCCACCCTAATTTTTTTTTAAATTTTGGCATGGAGTTCCCCTTAATATCCATACCAGACCCGAAGGGCCTGGTATGGACTGGGCGGGGAACCCCATGCCGTCTTTTTCATAGATTTTTCATCTATATTGCCAAGAGCCGGAAATACATTACAGCCACAAGCAAGTTTAAATTACATTTTTTCCTTTAGAAATTTCATTATTGCTGCGGCACGGTTCTACTCATCGCAGAGATGGGTAACTTTACAGGCAGTCTAAGGGGACCCCCTGAGGCACGATAATTAAAGAAATTGTTAATTTTTTTGTTTCACTTTAAGCATTATTGAAATCACTGCTCCTGAAAAAACAATATTTTTAAAAACTTTTTTTTGCATTGATACATGTCCCCTAGGGCAGTACCCAGGTCCCCATACACTTTTTTAATGACAATAACATGCATATACTGTAAGCCTTTAAAATTAGGACTTTTGATTTTGTATGTTCGTGTCCCATAGACTTTAATTAGGTTTGCATGTTCGCTAGAACTTTTTGCCTGTTCGAGGTGTTCTGGTGCGAACCGAATTAGGGGGTGTTCGGTCCATCCCTAATTCACACTATTGTTCACTCGGGCACAAGTGACTTTGGAGTAAGATCATCTATGTGAACTGATGAACTGTGATTTTCCGATTTGCACTTTTGTATTAAATTTTTTGTTGTTTTTTACCTTCCTACGGAGTGATCTCCGGTTTTCTTATATGGACACTTTTTGCACATTAAGCAGGCTGAGCACTTTACTTTGTATAACATATATGTATTTCATGTTTTAATGTAACTTCTACTAGCCATTTATGGTTGCAAAGGTAACACAACTTATACTGTGCACTTTTTTTTTTTTTTAATCTTTTTATTGAGTATAAAAACATACAAACAGACAAACAACAGTAAACCTGCCACAGCTTTTGGACTAGACCCACGCAGGAGTCAGTGCCAGCCGGCAATTGGGCTGCTTCCATTATTAGTGACATACAGCTATAGCACATCTATACTGTGCACTTTAAGTTTATAGGATTTGGCACAAATGATTTTTTATGTTGTGTGCAATTTAAAGAGACAGTACACATAATTTTGCTTTATTTATTTTCAATCTTTAACACAACCACACATTAGATCTAGGCAGCGCCATTTTACCTCCACTAAGAAACTTTAATTAGCACCTTATTTAGCCACAAAACCTGTGCAATTGATATGTGTTTAGTTTTAAAAGGATGAGGTAGCAACCCTATATGGAGGCACAGAGGCCTAGCCTTTTCAGTGATGCAGAGCTCATTGTCACTGAGCATAGTACTGTCAGCCACTGCACTCACTGCCTTTATTCACTGGATCTCAGTTCTTTCAATCATGGAGGTTTAGCATCACATGGGACGTTACCTAGGGCAGTCTGCTCTTTTTGGGAAGCTATGATCTCCATGCATCACATATAGAATCCAGATGACATCACCACATCTAAAATGAGGCATATAATGAAAACAGATATGTTTTATTTAAAAATGTCATTAGCATGTTATTGAGGGTGGAGGGAGGAATCAGGGAGGGCAAAATATAAGCATATTAAGCTTCAACTTTAAATGCTGTAACTCATAATGACTTCTAGAGAGATTTTGTCAGTCTACTATCACATAGTAAAACTGCACCTAAATCACCTCTCCCTTTCACTGCCAATATAAGATTTTATTGAGTGATTCATATTCCTGTTTACTTCCTTGGACTGCATAATGGTTTCATTAGGAGTACTTGAGTGAGAACACCCTCCTCTGTGCCATAAAAAGAAATTTATATGATTAGTCATCAAAATCCTGGCAAGGTTTGCCTGCATGTGATGTACTACAATAAAATAGGATATATTAAAATTATACACACACTCATAAAAAGGAGGACTATACAGTACCTGTGTTGATCAAGTGGTGGCTCAGCCCATCAACATTTGCTGAAGCAGCTTTATTGACCAAGAAAAAAAGCCAGTGCATTACAAATATTTTGTTTGCAAGTACTGGCATATTTGGCATAATGTGATGTTCTCCGGTTCACAGGCAATGTGCTATACTCAAGATCCAGATAGTATTACTCTCATTGTGCTCCAAGACAGGTCTCAAAACAATTTCAGGTTAAGTGTTTGTATAAGGAGGACTCAATAGTTAAACCTCCTGGACTTAGTGGAGTTAATTGGCGCAGGTGTGGGAGGGTTCAGGACCTTGGTTCTTCAGCTGCATTTCATCCCTTCAACAATGTGAGTATGGCTTAACAACCCAAACAGTAAACTTTTACTTAACATGAAGGCTAGCATCAGCCAACAGAGTGCCGAGGGTACCAGTGCTAAGCAGTTCAGGTTGCTTTACTGATAAACTAGGTTCCAGATGCACAAAAGCTAACAAGTGTCATTGTGTTGTCATTGTTTTGTGCAGAGAAACACATTCCTGTTGGTGATTGAACAATCAAGAGACTTCCAGATGTGTAGGACAGATTGCCTGAATTTTTTAGGGTTTTGAAAGGAAATCATGCAAATATCATCAGATCATACAAAGTCAAGGTACAAAGTGCCCTGGTGGAAGATAAGCCCATAATCCTGGGACTGCAATGCAAGAATGGGGGCCAGTAACATTTATGGGAACTTCTGAAACCATATGAGCCTGAGATTCTGTGGAAGAGGGGAAGATTGGCAACATGTGGGCAATGCATTGGCAATCATGGCAATACTTGGGCAATAAACTGCAATGAGCATATCATACACAGTCCATGTTAAGTTCAAACTCTATTATCACATATATGGACTTTTATTTCCTCTTTGTACATTGACTTTGTATGATCTAGGTAAGTTTGCCTGGTTTTGAGAGGAAACTGAACACATAAGCAAAAATGGTAATACTTGGGCAATAAACTGCAAAAAGCATATCATACATAGTATGATAAGTTAAGTCCAAGCTCTATCATTCTCTGCATATATACTTCCTCTTTGTACATTGACTTTGTATGATCTGTATTGACTTGCATGGCTTTTAGAGGAAACTATGCAAATGTAAGCAGATCATACCAAGTCTATGTACTAAGTGTCCTGGTGGAAACTGAACCCAGGATCGTAGGAATGCAATGCAAGAATGGTAAACAATAAACATTCCTGGGAACTTCTGGAACCATCCTGCCTGAAATTGTACAGAGCATGGGAAAAGTGGCAATAATTGTGCAATGCAATTATGGTGGTACTTGGTCAATACATTGCAATCATCCTTCAGACTCTATCCTCCTCTGCAGAAAGAACTCTCTGTACTTCATTGTGTGTCTGGTGTACATATATAGACAGTGATTGAACTAAACAACATATGCTCAGGTTGGCTATTTTTTTAATGGTATATGTAGACTACACAGTGCTCAACCTGTATTCAAATGTCAGCATGTGCTTGAAAACTTGCACAGTTGGTAACATAAAAATAAAATCATTGAGCAGTGCTTCTCTGTAAGCTCTTATGTAAGTTTCACCAAACAACTTGTGGCTTGTAGGCTCATTTACAGGATGATGTTGACTCGATGTTATACTATATAAGTTTATGTGTGCCACAGTGCCTGTAATCAGTGGCGTCGCTAGGGGGGCAGGGAGTCCGCTACAGAGGTGACACCATCCTGAGGGTGACGAAAGCCCGGCTCCCTTTGGCAGTTTTTTATTCTTCAGCCGAAACACACCTCCAGCGCCACGGCCGTGCCTGGCATGTGTTCTCCCCCTCCTCTCTGTCTCTAACTCCTGCGCTTCTGCCAAGCCTGTCACAATCTATTCTCCACCTGGGCGACTGCACACTGTCCTCTCCTCTCCAGCTGCTGTGTGTTCCATGTACCTGAGCCGCCCAAGCTGTTGCGGAAACGGGCAGGGGGTGTCGGCTTGCGATTTGGGGGATGTCCTATACCACCTGAGTTGAGATGTTGTGGAGGGGCTTGCTGATGAGGCTGATTTTTGCTGTTGGACACAGCTATATTGTATGGAGGGGGGTGGTTTGTTCTGAGGGGAGGGTCTGTACTAATGGAGGGGGCTGGTTTGTCCTAGGGGGGGTCTGAACTAATGGAGGAGGGGTGGTTTGTTCTGAGTGGGGTCTGTACTAATGGAGGGGGTGTTTTGTCCTGGGGGGATGTCTGTACTGTTGGAGGAGGGGGGTGGTTTGTCCTGGTGGGGTCTGTACTAATGGAAGGGGGTAGTTTGTCCTGAGGGGGGTCTGTACTAATGGAGGGGGGTGGTTTTCCCTGAGGGGGGTCTGTACTATTGGAGGAGGGGGGTAGTTTGCCCTGAGGGGGGTACTAATGGAGAGGAGTCTGTACTGATGGAGGGGAGTCTGTACTGAGGAGGGGGGTCTGTACTGAGGGGGGTCTATACTGATGGAGGGGGGTCTGGAATGAAGGGGGGCTATACAGAGGGGGAGGTCTATACTGAGGGAGGGGGTGGTTTGTCCTGAGTGGGGTCTGTACTAATGGAGGGGGATAGTTTGTCCAGAGGGGGGTCTGTACTATTGGAGAAGGGGGGGTGGTTTGTCCTGAGGGGGGTCTATACTGATGGAGGGGGTGGTTTGTCCTGAGGGAAGTCTGTACTGAAAAAGGGGAGGTCTATACTGAGGGGGAGGTCTATAATGATGGAGGGGATCTTTATTTAGGGGGGGTCTGTACTTAGGGAGGGGGGTCTGTACTGATGGAGGGGGGTCTATACTGAGGGAGAAGGGTCTATACTGATGGAGGAGGGTCTGTACTGAGGGGGTCTATACTGAGGGAGGGGGTCTGTACTGAGGGGGGTCTAAACTGATGGAGGGGGGCTATACTTAGTGGGGGGTCTGCACTGACAGAGGGGGGTCTATACTTAGTGGAGGGGGTTCTGTACTGAGGGAGGACTATAATTGGTGGAGGGGGTCTATACTTAGTGGAGGGGGGTCTGTACTGAGGGAGGGGGGTCTGTACTGAGGGGTGACTATAGTTGGTGTAGGGGGGTGACATGTTTTACCACACCGGGTGACACCCACCCTAGTGACGCCACTGCCTGTAATATATCCTAGGCTCCTTCTTATCATTACAGGCAGGCTGCAGCTTGGGTGGTGTAGCTTCTTCTCTCCTTTCCCTTATATCGTAGCATCTGCATCTTTCAGCATTGCAGTGAGATGGTTGAGTCCCAATGTAAGCACGTCGCACAGCCCTCATCAGTGGATCTGCTGCTCCTGTCCTGAACTTTTCTTGTGCACATTATCCTTTATTGAAAAAGTTAAAGTAACATAGCAATAAAATTGTGGGAAAATTCACATCCTACACAGTTTGTTCTAATTGACTTCTTCAGTATAAAATCTTTTATATAAATGTTTTTTTCTTTATGTAAGGGCTAATTTACACTATGTGTGGTGACTAGGGATGAGCCGAACACCCCCGGGTTCGGTTCGAACCAGAACCTTCGAACGGACCGAAAGTTCGCGCGAATTTTCGAACCCTATACGTTATAATGGACGCGAACGTTCGAAATCAAAAGTGCTAATTACAACGGCCAATATGCATGTTAATGTCATAAAACAGGTTTGGGGACCCGGGTCCTGCCCCAGGGGACATATATCAATGCAAAAAGAACTTTTAAAAACTAAAGTTTTTTCGGGAGCAGTCATTTTAATGATGCATAAAGTGAAAAAAAAAAAGTGAAATTTTCCTTTAAATATGGTACCTGGGGGGTGTCTAAAGTATGCCTGTGAAGTGGCATGTGTTTCCCGTGTTTAGAACTGTCCTTGCACAAAATGACATTTGTAAAGGAAAAAAAGAAGCCATTTAAAACCACTTGCGGCTTTAGGTTTGATCTTAAGTAGAATCTGAACAGGTACATTATGAAGTGTAGCTCCATCCCAAAAAAATCTATTTTTAAGCTTTTTGGAGATTATAGGGAGGGGTTATCACCCCTGTAACATTTGCTGTCTTTGCACATCTGTTCAGAACATGTCACCTCACTTTCCGTCCCAATGACAAATGTTTTTGGAAAAGTGGGGTTTTAATTGAAACAAGGATTGGTGATAAAGTATCAGTAGAGAGGAGATACCTTTTTCCCAAATTAAATCTAACAGGATAGAATTTCCCTTCCTAGGGGTAGATTTCCTCTCACTTCCTGTTTTCTCTTTCCATTTGCAAGTAGGAGTCGTTTGTAAGTTGGATGTTTGAAAGTAGGGGCCTGGCGTATATACTCTGCAGAAATTTGCCCTATTAGATGTTGGTGTAGCCACAAGACTGGTGGGCACAGGAATGGGCCCTGCTGTGAGTTAATAGATCAAGATTTGTAATTGCATGCACCTGTTGAACAGGGCAGAAAAATTGGGGGTGGTGGTGGTGGTGGTGGACGGTTTTGCCACAAGACTGTAAGCTCTCACAGTTACTCTTGGTGGGCGCAGGAATGGGCCCTGCTGTGAGTTATTAGATCAAGATTTGTAATTGCAAGCACCTGATGAACAGGGCAGAAAAATTGGGCCTTTGGCGGTGGTGGTGGACGGTGTTGCCACAAGACTGTAGGCCCTCATAGTTACTCTTGGTGGGCGCAGGAATGGGCCCTGCTGTGAGTTATTAGATCAAGATTTGTAATTGCAAGCACCTGATGAACAGGGCAGAAAAATTGGGCCTTTGGCGGTGGTGGTGGACGGTGTTGCCACAAGACTGCAGGCCCTCATAGTTACTCTTGGTGGGCGCAGGAATGGGCCCTGCTGTGAACTATTAGATCAAGATTTGTAATTACCCGCCCCTGTTAAACAGGGGCTGAAAAATTGTGCCTTAGGCACTGGTGCTGGTGCCACAACACTGCAACCCGGCCCTCACAGATACTGTACTTGGAGCACAGCAGTCACACGTGTTGCGAAGCATTTTTTTAAAAAATTGTAAGTACACGCCCCTGTTAAACAGGGGCTGAAAAATTGTGCCTTAGGCACTGGTGCTGGTGCCACAACACTGCAACCCGGCCCTCACAGATACTGTACTTGGAGCACAGCAGTCACACGTGTTGCGAAGCATTTTTTTAAAAAATTGTAAGTACCCCGCCCCTGTTAAACAGGGGCTGAAAAATTGTGCCTTAGGCACTGGTGCTGGTGCCACAACACTGCAACACGGCCCTCACAGAGACTGTACTTGGAGCACAGCAGTCACACGTGTTGCGAAGCATTTTTTTAAAAAATTGTAAGTACCCGCCCCTGTTAAACAGGGGCTGAAAAATTGTGCCTTAGGCACTGGTGCTGGTGCCACAACACTGCAACACGGCCCTCACAGAGACTGTACTTGGAGCACAGCAGTCACACGTGTTGCGAAGCATTTTTTTTTAAAATTGTAAGTACACGCCCCTGTTAAACAGGGGCTGAAAAATTGTGCCTTAGGCACTGGTGCTGGTGCCACAACACTGCAACACGGACCTCACAGAGACTGTACTTGGAGCACAGCAGTCACACGTGTTGCGAAGCATTTTTTTTAAAAAATTGTAAGTACACGCCCCTGTTAAACAGGGGCTGAAAAATTGTGCCTTAGGCACTGGTGTGGTGGCATGGATCATTGAGGAGGAGGAAGAGGATAGTCAGTGAACATAAGAGGACAGTCACTCAGCATCAGCATAGGCAGTCTTGAAGGGATGTGACATTAAAAATTATTCGGTTATATCCGCCTCAGGTGCCTGGTAGCTGGTGGTGATCCAAGACTGATTCATTTTGATGAATGTCAGTCGATCAACCGAGGCGGTGGACAGGCACACCCTATGATCAGTCACAAATCCTCCAGCAGCACTGAATGTGCGTTCGGAAAGAACGCTGGAGGCAGGACAGGCCAGTAGCTCAATTGCATACTGTGCAAGCTCTGGCCAGTGATCCATCCTCAGGACCCAGTAAGCCAGAGGATTTTCGGTGGGAAAGGTGTCCAAGTCTGACCTTGCCCCAAGGTATTCCTGCACCATGTATATCAGACGCTGGCGATGGTTGCTGGAACCGATCATACCTTGGGGCTGCGGACTAAAAAATTGTCTGAACGCATCGGTCAGACGTCCACCTTCCCCACCGCTCCTTCTGCCACTGACCGAAGCCTCAGCAACTCGTCGCCCAGGACCAGGAGTTTGTAGCCTCCCAGTTTCTGGGAACGCGTTGCACAGACCTTTCTGCAAGGCCTCCCTGAGATGTCTCATCCTCTGCTCCCTCTGCGACGGCAAGATAAGGTCCGCAACCTTACCCTTGTACCGCGGATCAAGGAGAGTGGCCAGCCAGTAATGGTCCCTCTCCTTGATCCGAAGAACACGAGGATCCTTCCGCAGGCTTTGCAGGATCAGGGAGGCCATGCAGCGTAGGTTAGCTGAGGCATTCGGTCCGGAGTCTTCTGGGTCACTGAGGATGACATGATCGCCAGCCACCTCCTCCCAGCCACGTACAAGTCCACTGGCTTGTTGGGACTGTACATCATCCCTAAAAGACTGCTGCTGCTGATGCTGAGTGCCAGGCTCCACCTCCATGCTCACACAATCCTCCTCCTCCTCCTCCTCATCCTCTTCCTGTGTGATGGGTGGGACAGAAGGAACACTGTCCGGATAAAGGGGGCCTTGAGAGGCAAGGAAGTCCTCCTCTTCCTGCCTCTGTTCTGCCTCAAGTGCCCTGTCCATTATCCCACGCAGCGTATGCTCCAACAGGTGGACAAGAGGGACAGTGTCACTGATGCATGCACTGTCACTGCTCACCATCCTCGTGGCCTCCTCAAATGGTGAGAGGACAGTGCATGCATCCCTGATCATGCTCCACTGACGTGGGGAAAAAAAACCAAGCTCCCCTGACCCTGTCCTGGTGCCGTAGTCGCAAAGGTACTCATTGATGGCCCTCTGCTGCGTGTGCAGTCGCTGCAGCATGGCCAACGTTGAATTCCACCTGGTGGGCATGTCAGATATTAGGCGGTTCTTGGGCAGGTTCAGCTCCTTTTGCAGCTCAGTCAGCCGAGCACTGGCATTATAAGATCGGCGGAAATGCACACAGACTTTCCTGGCCTGCCTCAGGACATCCTGTAAGCCTGGGAACCTGCCCAAGAACCGCTGCACCACCAGGTTGAGGACGTGAGCCATGCAGGGCACATGGGTGAGCTGCCCCTGTCGCAGGGCGGAGAGGAGGTTGGTGCCATTGTCAGAAACGACCATTCCTGGCTTAAGCTGACGTGGCGTCAACCACCTCTCGGCCTGCCCCTGCAGAGCTGCCAGAACCTCTGGCCCAGTGTGGCTCCTGTCCCCCAAACACACCAGCGCAAGCACGGCATGGCATCTTTTTGCCTGCGTACTTGCGTAGCCCCTTGTACGCCTACGGAGCACCGCTGGTTCCAAGGACAGAGCACTGGAGGAAGAAGAAGAGGAGGGGGTGGAGGAGAGAGGTGTGTCACAACCAGTAGCAGTAGTCGCGTTTTGGAGGCGTGGTGGCGGAACAACCTCCAACACTACTGCACCTTGTCCTGCATCCCTCCCAGCTGCCAATAGAGTGACCCAATGGGCCGTGAAAGAAAGGTACCGTCCCTGTCCATGCCTGCTGGACCATGAGTCAGCGGTAATATGCACCTTACCGCTGACCGCCCTGTCCAGCGAGGCATGGACATTGCCCTCCACATGCCGGTAGAGAGACGGAATCGCCTTCCGCGAGAAAAAGTGGCGTTTGGGAACCTGCCACTGAGGAACCGCACATTGAACAAACTCACGGAAGGGGGCCGAGTCTACCAACTGAAAAGGCAGCAGTTGAAGTGCTAGCAATTTAGCAAGGCTAGCATTCAACCGCTGGGCATGTGGATGGCTGGGAGTGTACTTCTTTCTACGGTCCAGCAGCTGGGGCAGGGAAATTTGCCTGCTGCATTCGGACGTCGGTGTACTGCAAGTACTTGGTTGTGACACACCGAATTCTACACCTTCAGTCCTCTCAGAGCAGCTTTCCGAGAGGACTGAAGGTGTAGTGGGGATGGAGATCCCAGCTGAGGAGGAGCAAGGAGAGGTCCGCTTAGTTCTTTGGTGTGGGTCTTTTATGTGTGCCTGCCAACGAGCTGCATGGCAGGTCGCCATATGTCTGGTCATGCTTGTCGTGCCCAAGCGGCTGATGTTTTGGCCACGCGAGATACGCTTGAGACAAATATTGCAAATAGCAGTGGTGCGATCTGCTGCACTCGTCTCAAAAATGGCCCACACCAAAGAACTTTTCTGATAACGTGCAGAGGCAGCGCCCTGCACAGGCGGAGCTCTGCGGTGTTGTACAGTTGCTGTGCTGGCCTCTACCTGGCCTCCAGGGGGCATCCTGCCTCGTTGGACATGTGACGCCGCATCCTCCTCCTCCTCGTCCTCCTCCTCATCCCTCTCCCTTGAGGCACCCACGTGGAGTCAGTGACCTCATCATCCCCTCCCTCTTCACCACTAGAGCAAACCTGGCAGTAAGCTGCAGCTGGTGGAACTGTACTGCCAGATTCCTCAAGCTGGGTATCGTCATCCGAGCCTTCGAATCGTTGGGCATCCTCCTGGAGCATGTACCCAACACTGTGCTCAAAGAGTTCGGGGGACTCCTCAGGAGGACATGGTGGGTCTAGGGAAGGGGTGGCTGATGATGCTCTGTCAGTACCCTGAGCCTGGGTGAGAGAGGATGAGGAGGATGAGGAGGGCTTGGTCATCCATTCTACCAAGCCTTCAGCATGATGCGGCTCCACATGTCCAGCTGCCGAAAACAAAGACGCGCGTGTCCCATGGCCACGTGCTGATGACGATGCACGACCACGTCCACGTCCACGGCCACGTCCACTAGAAACAGAGCCTGCCTGCCCTGTGTTCTTGGCTCTGCACGCTCTGCCTCCCCTTGGCGGTCTTCCAGCCATTGTAGTCGGTAGTCCTGTGGGTGCTGCTGAGAAGAAAATATAGGAGCTCTGTGTGATGCCACTAACACACTAGAAGTCCTATGGGTGCTTCTGCAAAGAAAATAGAGGAGCTCTGTGTGATGCCACTAACACACTAGAAGTCCTGTGGGTGCTTATGCAAAGAAAATAGAGGAGCTCTGTGTGATGCCACTAAACACTAGAAGTCCTGTGGGTGCTTCAGCAAAGAAAATAGAGGAGCTCTGTGTGATGCCACTAACACACTAGAAGTCTGTGGGTGCTGCTGAGAAGAATATATAGGAGCTCTGTGTGATGCCACTAAAACACTAGAAGTCCTATGGGTGCTTCTGCAAAGAAAATAGAGGAGCTCTGTGTGATGCCACTAACACACTAGAAGTCCTGTGGGTGCTTATGCAAAGAAAATAGAGGAGCTCTGTGTGATGCCACTAACACACTAGAAGTCCTGTGGGGTGCTGCTGAGAAGAATATATAGGAGCTCTGTGTGATGCCACTAACACACTAGAAGTCCTGTGGGTGCTTCTGCAAAGAAAATAGAGGAGCTCTGTGTGATGCCACTAACACACTAGAAGTCCTGTGGGTGCTTATGCAAAGAAAATAGAGGAGCTCTGTGTGATGCCACTAACACACTAGAAGTCCTGTGGGTGCTGCTGAAAAGAATATATAGGAGCTCTGTGTGATGCCACTAACACACTAGAGTCCTATGGGTGCTTCTGCAAAGAAAATAGAGGAGCTCTGTGTGATGCCACTAACACACTAGAAGTCCTGTGGGTGCTTCTGCAAAGAAAATAGAGGAGCTCTGTGTGATGCCACTAACACACTAGAAGTCCTGTGGGTGCTTATGCAAAGAAAATAGAGGAGCTCTGTGTGATGCCACTAACACACTAGAAGTCCTGTGGGTGCTTATGCAAAGAAAATAGAGGAGCTCTGTGTGATGCCACTAACACACTAGAAGTCCTGTGGGTGGTGCTGAGAAGAATATAGAGGAGCTCTGTGTGATGCCACTAACACACTAGAAGTCCTGTGGGTGCTTCTGCAAAGAAAATAGAGGAGCTCTGTGTGATGCCACTAACACACTAGAAGTCCTGTGGGTGCTTATGCAAAGAAAATAGAGGAGCTCTGTGTGATGCCACTAAACACACTAGAAGTCCTGTGGGTGCTTATGCAAAGAAAATAGAGGAGCTCTGTGTGATGCCACTAACACACTAGAAGTCCTGTGGGTGCTTCTGCAAAGAAAATAGAGGAGCTCTGTGTGATGCCACTAACACACTAGAAGTCCTGTGGGTGCTTCTGCAAAGAAAATAGAGGAGCTCTGTGTGATGCCACTAACACACTAGAAGTCCTGTGGGTGCTTATGCAAAGAAAATAGAGGAGCTCTGTGTGATGCCATTAACACACTAGAAGTCCTGTGGGTGCTGCTGAGAAGAAAATATGGAGCTCTGTGTGATGCCACTAACACACTAGAAGTCCTATGGGTGCTTCTGCAAAGAAAATAGAGGAGCTCTGTGTGATGGGACTAAACACTTCAAGTCCTATAGGTGCTTCTGGGAAGAAAATATAGCTCTGTGTGTGTGATGGGACTAACACACTTCAAGTCCTATAGGTGCTTCTGGGAAGAAAATATAGCTCTGTGTGTGTGATGGGACTAACACACTTCAAGTCCTATAGGTGCTTCTGGGAAGAAAAATATAGCTCTGTGTGTGTGATGGGACTAACACACTTCAAGTCCTATAGGTGCTTCTGGGAAGAAAATATAGCTCTGTGTGTGTGATGGGACTAACACACTTCAAGTCCTATAGGTGCTTCTGGGAAGAAAATATAGCTCTGTGTGTGTAATGGGACTAACACACTTCAAGTCCTATAGGTGCTTCTGGAAGAAAATATAGCTCTGTGTGTGTGATGGGACTAACACACTTCAAGTCCTATAGGTGCTTCTGGGAACAAAATATAGCTCTGTGTGTGTGATGGGACTAACACACTTCAAGTCCTATAGGTGCTTCTGGGAACAAAATATAGCTCTGTGTGTGTAATGGGACTAACACACTTCAAGTCCTATAGGTGCTTCTGGGAAAAAAAATATAGCTCTGTGTGTGTAATGGGACTAACACACTTCAAGTCCTATAGGTGCTTCTGGGAACAAAATATAGCTCTGTGTGTGTGATGGGACTAACACACTTCAAGTCCTATAGGTGCTTCTGGGAACAAAATATAGCTCTGTGTGTGTGATGGGACTAACACACTTCAAGTCCTATAGGTGCTTCTGGGAACAAAATATAGCTCTGTGTGTGTGATGGGACTAACACACTTCAAGTCCTATAGGTGCTTCTGGGAACAAAATATAGCTCTGTGTGTGTGATGGGACTAACACACTTCAAGTCCTATAGGTGCTTCTGGGAAGAAAATATAGCTCTGTGTGTGTGATGGGACTAACACACTTCAAGTCCTATAGGTGCTTCTGGGAACAAAATATAGCTCTGTGTGTGTGATGGGACTAACACACTTCAAGTCCTATAGGTGCTTCTGGGAACAAAATATAGCTCTGTGTGTGTAATGGGACTAACACACTTCAAGTCCTATAGGTGCTTCTGGGAAGAAAAATATAGCTCTGTGTGTGTAATGGGACTAACACACTTCAAGTCCTATAGGTGCTTCTGGGAACAAAATATAGCTCTGTGTGTGTAATGGGACTAACACACTTCAAGTCCTATAGGTGCTTCTGGGAAGAAAAAATATAGCTCTGTGTGTGTAATGGGACCAACACACTTCAAGTCCTATAGGTGCTTCTGGGAACAAAATATAGCTCTGTGTGTGTAATGGGACTAACACACTTCAAGTCCTATAGGTGCTTCTGGGAACAAAATATAGCTCTGTGTGTGTGATGGGACTAACACACTTCAAGTCCTATAGGTGCTTCTGGGAACAAAATATAGCTCTGTGTGTGTGATGGGACTAACACACTTCAAGTCCTATAGGTGCTTCTGGGAACAAAATATAGCTCTGTGTGTGTGATGGGACTAACACACTTCAAGTCCTATAGGTGCTTCTGGGAACAAAATATAGCTCTGTGTGTGTGATGGGACTAACACACTTCAAGTCCTATAGGTGCTTCTGGGAACAAAATATAGCTCTGTGTGTGTGATGGGACTAACACACTTCAAGTCCTATAGGTGCTTCTGGGAACAAAATATAGCTCTGTGTGTGTAATGGGACTAACACACTTCAAGTCCTATAGGTGCTTCTGGGAAGAAAATATAGCTCTGTGTGTGTAATGGGACTAACACACTTCAAGTCCTATAGGTGCTTCTGGGAAGAAAATATAGCTCTGTGTGTGTAATGGGACTAACACACTTCAAGTCCTATAGGTGCTTCTGGGAAGAAAATATAGCTCTGTGTGTGTAATGGGACTAACACACTTCAAGTCCTATAGGTGCTTCTGGGAAGAAAATATAGCTCTGTGTGTGTAATGGGACTAACACACTTCAAGTCCTATAGGTGCTTCTGGGAACAAAATATAGCTCTGTGTGTGTAATGGGACTAACACACTTCAAGTCCTATAGGTGCTTCTGGGAAGAAAATATAGCTCTGTGTGTGTAATGGGACTAACACACTTCAAGTCCTATAGGTGCTTCTGGGAAGAAAATATAGCTCTGTGTGTGTAATGGGACTAACACACTTCAAGTCCTATAGGTGCTTCTGGGAACAAAATATAGCTCTGTGTGTGTAATGGGACTAACACACTTCAAGTCCTATAGGTGCTTCTGGGAACAAAATATAGCTCTGTGTGTGTGATGGGACTAACACACTTCAAGTCCTATAGGTGCTTCTGGGAACAAAATATAGCTCTGTGTGTGTGATGGGACTAACACACTTCAAGTCCTATAGGTGCTTCTGGGAACAAAATATAGCTCTGTGTGTGTGATGGGACTAACACACTTCAAGTCCTATAGGTGCTTCTGGGAAGAAAATATAGCTCTGTGTGTGTAATGGGACTAACACACTTCAAGTCCTATAGGTGCTTCTGGGAAGAAAATATAGCTCTGTGTGTGTAATGGGACTAACACACTTCAAGTCCTATAGGTGCTTCTGGGAAGAAAATATAGCTCTGTGTGTGTAATGGGACTAACACACTTCAAGTCCTATAGGTGCCTCTGGGAACAAAATATAGCTCTGTGTGTGTGATGGGACTAACACACTTCAAGTCCTATAGGTGCTTCTGGGAAGAAAATATAGCTCTGTGTGTGTGATGGGACTAACACACTTCAAGTCCTATAGGTGCTTCTGGGAAGAAAATATAGCTCTGTGTGTGTAATGGGACTAACACACTTCAAGTCCTATAGGTGCCTCTGGGAACAAAATATAGGAGCTCTGCCTGCCTGCCACGAACACACTACAAGTCCTATAGGTGCTTCTGGTAACAAAATATAGGAGCTCTGCCTGCCTGCCACGAACACACTACAAGTCCTATAGGTGCTTCTGGTAACAAAATATAGGAGCTCTGCCTGCCTGCCACGAACACACTACAAGTCCTATAGGTGCTTCTGGTAACAAAATATAGGAGCTCTGCCTGCCTGCCACGAACACACTACAAGTCCTATAGGTGCTTCTGGTAACAAAATATAGTAGCTCTGCCTGCCTGCCACGAGCACACTACAAGCCCCTCTTTCTCAATCAATCTTTGTAACTGAATCTATCTAACTCAATCTCTGTAAGTGAATCTCTCTAACTATCTAAATGCAGCAGAGTGTCACAGAATCAGCCTGCTCAATCTGCGCCGGAACAGCATGTGACCGGCGCAGACGGCGTGGCGGCGTTTTATAGGGGGGGGGCGTGTACTACAGCCCCTGAGCTGTAATTGGCTACAGGCGTCCTGCCTGTAGCCAATTATGGCTCTTCGAGTTTCCGGGGCTGTGATTGGCCAAGCATGCGGGGTCACAGTGCATGCTTGGCCAATCATCAGCCAGCAATGCACTGCGTCGGCCGCGCCGGCCGCAATGCATTGCGGGGCCGCTCGCATCACACGAACGTGATGCGAGCGGCCAAAATAGTTCTGGGCTCGCCGAGCGAGCGAACGCCCGGTGCTCGATGCGAACGTGGGTTCGCATCGAGCACCGGGCCCATCCCTAGTGGTGACATTTTACTACATTGTAAAACGTCTGTCACCACAAGGACACACAGGAAACAATTGTTTCCTATGTGCCCAATTCACACTGCAACGCAGGCTAGGCAATGCTGCATTTTATTGCAACACATTGTACAGAATTGCATGGCACTGTACAGCAGCGCAACGCCATGAAGTGTATATTTTCTACACTTCAAACAATTTGTACAGGAAAAAAAAAAAAAAGGAAAGGAGCCGCATAATGCTCTGAATCATGCGCGTAACTGCCCCCTACCGCACCCAGAAATGGACAGCTGCCAGAGTGGTAAAGTGCTCCGGCAGCTGTGCATTCAAGTGTAAAGTCAGCCTAAGTATTAAAAATAAAGCGTGGAAGTTCGAGAAGCAGAGGTTAACTTATCTTAGAGGACAGATAATTCAAGAGTGTTCTAGAGAGGGGTTGATTTTCTAAAGTGAAAAGGGCTCACTTTGCCAAAAATACCCAATCATGTGCAAGGAAAATAGAAAAAAAATGCATTTTTGATTGAACATGATTGGATGATGGAAATCAGAAATTTCCCTTTCCCTTTTAATGCACAACAGACTTTTCCTGGCCAATCATAATTAATGAAAAAGGAGACTGGAAATTGCTTGTAGAGTGATAGGCTGTGATGTAAGTGTTGTTACACGACAGTGATGCCCCGTACACCCAGTCGGAAATTTCGACCACAAAATCCGTCTGATTTTTTCCGATGGATTTTGTCCGACACTGGTGTTGCATACACACAGTCGGACAAAGTTGTCGGAAAATCTGATCATTCTGAACGTGGTGATGTTCGTTGCGTACGACGGAACTATGTAGAGGCTATTAGCCAATAGGTTTGGTCTCCTAATTTGATCTGAGCATGTGTGGCACTTTGTCCGTCGGAATTCTCTACACACGATCAGAAAAAGTCCGACCGGATTTTGTTGTCGGAAAATTTGAGAGCAGGATCTCAAATTTTTTCCGTCGGAAATTCCGATAGAAAAAGTCCGATGGAGCCCACACACGGTCGGATTTTCCGACAACATGGTCCGATCGGACATTTTCCATCGGAATTTCCGACCGTGTGTATGGGGCATGACAGTGTTTATTTTCCTATGACACCTATGACCCACCTTGGCATAGGTGAAGTCTGAGAAACCCAATGTGAATGCTAGGTGCTCCCCAGGATGTTTTCACAGGATCTGACATGTCACATGAAAAGAATGAAGGCTACTATGATGAATAGCAAGCATAATCACCTGCTGAATAAATGGGCAGTTGATGATTTCAGCCTTCAGTTATTCATGTCGCCATAAAATAAACTATATGTGAGAATCAAAGCTGATCTAACGAGAAGAAGAGGACATGAGTAAGAGATATAGGCCCAAATGTTAGCATCCTGGAGTCAAGGAAGCAGCTAACTTTTAAAGCACATTAAGTAGGCTAGGCCGGGTAATTCAAAGAGGGGAGTCCTCCTTTAGAGAAGCTTTGGCTTTGCTTATAAGGGAGATGCCCCCTAAAGCCCCCCACACACGGTAGGATTTTCCGATGGATTCTGTCCTATCCTACAATGTTGTTGGAAAATCAGACCGTGTGTAGGCACCATCGGACAGTTTCCATCAGATTGTCTGACGGACAAAGTCCTATCTCCTGCTGGATAGATTTTTGGACAACAAGGTCCGATCACACCAAATCCGATCGTGTGTATGGTAGTCCGACCGGACAAAGTGCTACGCATGCTCAGATCACATTACAAGACCAAAGCTATTGGCTACTAGCCTCTACCTAGTCCTGTCGTAGGCAACAAACGTCACCACGTTCAGAATGATCGGATTTTCCGACAACTTTGTCCGACCGTGTGTACGCAAACCAACATCAGACAAAGTATGACTGACATGGTCTGACGGACCCGGTCCTCGGATAATCCGTGCGTGTGTATGGGGCTTTAGAGTGCAGAGAGTGGTAGTATAGTGATAGAAAAGGTGAAGCCCTCTGCCGGTTGATAGATGTCAAATGAGAATCCTTGAGTTCTGGACAAGGGAAACCAAACAAATAATTTGCTAAGAATAAGTAGAGGTAGAGATATCACATAACATTAAATAACAAAGGTCCATCAGGTAGTAAAAAGAAAGCAAATAGCTAATTTTATACATTGGTGCACCACTAAATCCACTGGGGGATAATTGAGAAGAAAAAGCTAAATAAAAAGTCAATATATTGCGCTCACAACTCCACACCAATGACAAAAGGCAGGCAAATCAATCTTGAAAACAGAGGTGTTTGTTGTTCATAGAGTTGTACAGTATAACCAATGCGTTTCAGTACTATAACAGTTTTCCCTTCTTCAGGGCTATTTGTAAGAAGAAAAAATTCTGTATGCAAGATAACGTGATTGAAAACCCATCATACATATAAAAAAAAAATTGAGGATGGCAGAGACACTGGTGGTTCTCATTCTTGGTGAATTTTGCACCACCAAACATTTACAAATGAAAACCTATGAGTGAGTGTGTGACTGTATTATAAATATAAAATGAAGGTGAATAACAGTGTAGCGCTAGATATGTCTCTGTACAGTAATGGGTACTGAATGGGAAACTCAATAACCACAAATTTACTGTTCAGAATGTTATTCTATAAATAAAAATAACAAATAAGGTCAAATAAGTACCCATAGGTGGTGAGCATCCAGTCTTCTAAATAAATGAAGGCGTGATGTTCTAACAAGCCATGTAGACTAATATTGTGGGTACACAACCAAAAGGTCCCCAATACCCACGTGAGGGTGTCAGTGAGAACGCAAAACGTGATATGTTGTTAAATGGACAAACACAGATTGGCAATGTATAAAACGTGACTCAAAACGATAGTGTTATACATCCGATACTGAAATCTTAGTATATATTAGTGCTGAAAAGCAAGGGGTAGATGAGCTGCAGTGGAAAGCTATATAGAGTGGATACGTTTAAGTAAACCAAGTATCACCAAAGTTCCTATCATAACAGCCACTTAACTGATAAGAAATGGAACACTGAAACATAAGTCACAGTACACTTAACATAGAGTAACGTGTAGTATCTATAAAATGATTCACAATGAAACACCAAACAGTATGAAAGTGAAAAGTCTCAATTATCACAAAATTGTGTTGGCATAAATTGAGTCTATGATCAGGAAATTTGTGATTCAAAGTCCTGATGTTCCTGATTATATGTTTCAGATTATTTCATAAGATCCAGGTAGAAAATGGTAATGTAAAACAGAGTGGAAGTGATAATGTGGTTCAGATGCTGGATCCTCTCATGTAAGGGCAACACTGCGACCAAGAAGAAAGAATATCATAAGCGCTTACCATGTATGGTGGACCAACTCACCAGAAGTGGAAGGTCAGAACGGCTTACTCGGCTACCTCCAGGTGCCAAAAATGTGGAATAATCCGTGGGAGTGTGGGCTAGAATATCCCGAGGTCCTTGAAGGATACTCACCGACCAGATAAATGGCAGCAATGTTGTTGTAGTCAGGTCAGTGATCCTCGGTCCAAATCACCATGGATAGAGAAAAAAGAATAGAAGAGGGACTCCTCATCGTGTAAAAACCCAAAGACAAGGGTTCACATTTATTTAAAAGAACATGCATCCAACAAAAAGTGAAATAAAATGAATGGAGCTGTTCAATAAAATCAAATACAAGAGAACGCAGTAGGCAGTAAAGCTGAGAGACCCGACGCGTTTCGTCTGATAAGACTTCTGCTGGGGTATTCTAGCCCACACTCCCACGGATTATTCCACATTTTTGGCACCTGGAGGTAGCCGAGTAAGCCGTTCTGACCTTCCACTTCTGGTGAGTTGGTCCACCATACATGGTAAGCGCTTATGATATTCTTTCTTCTTGGTCGCAGTGTTGCCCTTACATGAGAGGATCCAGCATCTGAACCACATTATCACTTCCACTCTGTTTTACATTACCATTTTCTACCTGGATCTTATGAAATAATCTGAAACATATAATCAGGAACATCAGGACTTTGAATCACAAATTTCCTGATCATAGACTCAATTTATGCCAACACAATTTTGTGATAATTGAGACTTTTCACTTTCATACTGTTTGGTGTTTCATTGTGAATCATTTTATAGATACTACACGTTACTCTATGTTAAGTGTACTGTGACTTATGTTTCAGTGTTCCATTTCTTATCAGTTAAGTGGCTGTTATGATAGGAACTTTGGTGATACTTGGTTTACTTAAACGTATCCACTCTATATAGCTTTCCACTGCAGCTCATCTACCCCTTGCTTTTCAGCACTAATATATACTAAGATTTCAGTATCGGATGTATAACACTATCGTTTTGAGTCACGTTTTATACATTGCCAATCTGTGTTTGTCCATTTAACAACATATCACGTTTTGCGTTCTCACTGACACCCTCACGTGGGTATTGGGGACCTTTTGGTTGTGTACCCACAATATTAGTCTACATGGCTTGTTAGAACATCACGCCTTCATTTATTTAGAAGACTGGATGCTCACCACCTATGGGTACTTATTTGACCTTATTTGTTATTTTTATTTATAGAATAACATTCTGAACAGTAAATTTGTGGTTATTGAGTTTCCCATTCAGTACCCATTACTGTACAGAGACATATCTAGCGCTACACTGTTATTCACCTTCACTTTTTTGCAATTTGTCATATTGTAGTGTTAGCAGCTTTTTTTCTATTTTCTGTTTGGGCGCTGCTTTTCCCTTTCACCTTTTTACAAATATAAAATGCCTTTCGTATGTGTAACATCTTACTCTTTTCTAACCTCTAAACTGTACTCATTCTTTCAACACCATTGTATTTACATAAGCGCTTAAAAGCCATATTTCCGACTATATAAAATGTTGAATGCTGCCTTTCACAAACTCTCACATTTATTCCCTTATCAGTCAGCAATTTCTTTTTAAGAACCATTGTTCAGTCAAGTTTAGTGGTCCCCTGTGCACTCTTAACAACTCAAACAAGTCAAATATCTGACTTCAGCTGATGATACTGACAATTGTGAATTAGCTAGTGAGCCAAACAGGTGCAAAATGATTGTTGGGACAACAACTAATGATAACCAGTATGTGAGATATGTTTCCTAAATCAGGTTAAATACAAAATTTGTATGTCTGACTGGAGTCAAGTATAAAAGGGCATATAAAATTGCCACACAACCCATTACTTTTCCAATTTAATCTGAAGCTGTTGTAGTTTCTAAAACTCCCAAAAAATGTAATGCAATATGGAAACCTGAAGGCATTCTGTAGACCACTGGTGTATAGAATGCCCTCAGAGATGTCATTTCCTACTTTTGTGATTGGCTCACTGATTTGCCCAGAGGACTGCATTAAGATACAAGTTAAATTATAGGCTTCCCCTGCAACATTAACCTTATTTTGATGACATACTCCCTAACGGTTACTTCTAAAAGGATGCAATCACTGCAACTTTCCTCATTAGAATGCTGATTGTGCACCAGGTGGTAATATAGAAACAGCTCTCTTCCAAACAGAAAACACTGGTCTACAGGGAGAAGACCTCAGAAATGAAAGTAGCTACATTTTCCAGAATTGGGTCACTAATAAAGGAAAATTTAGTCCTGAGTATTAATTGGCTCCAGTTTCCAAGGTACAGCTTCAGGTCAAAATTGCATCAAAATAATAAAAAATGACGAGGGTGATGTGCGATTATGCTCCATAAATTTTCTGCAAAATGTGATATAGCAATTAGTATTTTATTGATCCCAAAAGTTAAAGTTTGGGTCTGCTGACATTGATGGCCCCGGTTCACCTGCATCCTGCTCATCATCTTTATCATCATCTTTGTCTAGATTGTAGGATTCTGGTGGATCTGAAATTGTCAAGTCCTCACCATGGGTTAACCACTTCAGCCCCGGACCAATTGGCAGCCAAAGGACCAGGCCCCTTTTTGCGATTCGGCACTGCGCCGCTTTAACTGACAATTGCGCGGTCGTGCGAAGTGGCTCCAAAACAAAATTGGCGTCCTTTTTTTCCCACAAATAGAGCTTTCTTTTGGTGGTATTTGATCGCCGCTGCGGTTTTTATTTTTTGCGCTATAAACAAAAATAGAGCGACAATTTTGAAAACAATGCAATATTTTTTGCTTTTTGCTATAATAAATATCCCCAAAAAAATATATAAAAAAACATTTTTTTTCCTCAGTTTAGGCCGATACGTATTCTTCTACATATTTTTGGTAAAAAAAACCCGCAATTAGCGATTATTGATTGGTTTGCGCAAAAGGTATAGCGTTTACAAAATAGGGGATAGAGTTTTATAGCATTTTTATTAATATTTTTTTTTTTACTAGAAATGGCGGCGATCAGCGATTTTTATTGTGACTGCGACATTATGGCGGACACATCGGACATTTTTGACACATTTTTGGGACCATTGTCATTTATACAGCAATCAATGCTATTTAAATGCATTGATTCCTGTATAAATGACAGTTGTAGTGAAAGAGTTAACCACTAGGGGGAGGGGAGGGGTTATGGGCTCTGACGTGTGTGTGTTTTTTTACATTAGGGGGCGGGGCTGACGTCTGATGTCATTGATCGGCTTTCCCGATGACAGGGAACAGCCGATCAATGACAGGCAGAGTAGGAAGCGCGGGGAGAGGTTTGTTTACACATACCTCTCCCCGTTCTTCAGCTCCGTGACCCGATCGCGGGACACCAGCGGCGATCGGGTCCGCTGGTCCCGCGGCCGGGGTCACGGAGCTCCCGACCGTGTCACGTGCGCGCCGCTGGCGGCGCGCGTGTGACCCACAGGCAGGCAAATGCAAAATCACGTTTATATACAGGATTTAGCCTGCCCGTGCCATTCTGCCGCAGTACATCTGCGTGAGGCGGTCGGGAAGCGGTTAAAGGCTGCAGTGCGGATGGAATGTTTGGATATTCCACGGTCCACTTCTTCTTTCTTGTGATCCCTTTTGCAATTGGGGGAACCATGAAAAATAGCAGTCACTACTATGATTGGTGGGTTCCCTCCGCACCATTGGGACTGCGAAATGCATGGACTTTTTATTTTTGTAAAGCCAGTGACACAGATAAGTTGCACATGTAATGCAACAATAATGAGGGGTCCAACTCTTGTCCTGATCCGATATTTTGCTCCAAAATATAGATGGTATGCCATTTTTACCACTGCCATCATACTGCACTTTTGAGATTTTGAGATGCAAATGTAACCTCACCACAAATGTGGCAGAAGTTATCTGCGTTGTTTACACAGTTTCGCGGCATCTTGACTTCTGAGGAAAAATATCACGCAACTGTTCCTTGGAAATGTTAGGCAATGACACTTTCACAAGCCACTAGATGTAACTGTAGGAAGCATAGATCTGACCAAGATAAATTTACCTTGCAATAAAAGAACACTAAATTCCAGTTAGGTATTAATCTTTAGTCTAAAAGTGAAGATAAATTTATGCTGCATTTGGTACCATTTTCATTGTTCTACCGTACTGTCGAGAAGTTATGAGGCATCATGATCATGAGACACCTCCCTCCCTTGTAGGTAAATATACTCGCCTGTGCATAAATCTTTATTGTGAAATATCTTGAAAACTAGCCAACCAGCACCTTTATCACCTGTTTTCTAAATCGTCTAATTAAAATATGTAATATGCACATTTTATTTCGGAGGTCGATAATTGATAAGTGAAATAGAAGGAATCTGCCGCAACGTTTGTTAAAACCTTTGTACTATACATTAATCGCCCAGAGGGGATTGTTTGTTTTTTTCTTAACAAAAGTGAATTTACACTTTAAAACAAATCTTCAGGCAAATCCCAAAAGGCACAGAATAATGTACTGTGGTAACTATCATGTGCACTATCGCAATGTGGGGTAACACACATACTGTAATATTCATTTTAAATTGCATACCATCGTACCTGTATTGTAGTGCAACATTGGTTCCTAAAAAAAGGGTTACGTGCAATTTTAGGCCCGTTAGGGTGTGTTGGCACCCCATTCGTTTTGAATGGACTGACTTAAAAAAAAAAATGCACGTTAGCGTGTATGTTAACATAACACAAAATATGTAAATGGATCCTCAAGGTATTTGCAAGGTACCTAAAATTGACTTGGTATCAGCCACTTGCAGTCCCCTATACATCATAACTCAGGACAAGACCTGTAAATACAACTTAAAGCGGTGTTTCAGCTTAAAAATTTTTTTTTTAAAAGTCAGCAGCTAAAAAAAAAGTCGCTGTTGACTTTTAATAAGTACACTTACCCTCCCAGGGCGCCCGCGATGTTGTTCATGGAGGCCAAGATGTCCCTTCGGCGATCCAGATCCAGCGCCGCCATCCTCAGTAAGGGAACCGGCTTCCCGTTTCCTACTGCGCATGCGCGAATCGGCGCGCGGCCTACTGCGCATGCGCAAGTCGGCGCGCGGCCTACTGCGCATGCGCGAGTCTAATTTGTAAATGGGGAACGCGATGTGTTGTGGGACACCGTTCCCATAACACACCGCGCCCCATTCACTAGAAGACGGAAGGAGAGAAGATCACTGCGGCGCTGGAGGAGGCAGATTAGGACGATCTGCCTAGCAACAGCCATTTCTGGTAAGTAAAAAAAAATGTTTTTTTTATTTTTTCATTTGAAATTGTTACTAAAATTTTTTAAAGTTTTTTGTTTTCAGGGTGTCCCACTACTTTAAAGAAGTATGGGGTATGAAAAAAATAAACCTTCATACTTCATGCTGCTGCATTGGTCTCGAGATTCAGCCAGCTCTAAGAACTGAGCAATGACATGACCGCTGATCTCTCAGTCACTGTTCTCCACTCTGCTTCCCCAGCGCTCAATAGAAAACTTGGCTGAGGAAGGGGTGGGTGCAGCTGGGTCTGACCCTCAGCTGCATGCTGAACAGCAGAGCAAGCGGTCAGTAAGGCAGCAAGGTGGACCCCGACAATATTGTTGGGATCCTTCCAGAGCCTGGTGCATGGCTCTGATCCATCAGCTGATAGTAGGCAATAGGGATGGTCCCGATGTTCGAATCGAATGTAAGTTTAACTCGAACATTGGGTGTTCATTTGTCCGCAGACAAACCAAACATATGGGGCGTTCACGGCAAATTTGAGCACCGCAGAGCGCCCCATAATGCACTGTGAGATCGCAGATGCCGGGTTTTTTTTTTTTTTCGGGTCCGTCAGGTGGCATGATTGAAGCTGGATGGACATCGTGGGACACTTTTTTCCTTTTTTAATAAAATAATTGTCAAAAACTGTCAATTGTGGCTTTTACTTTTTGACACTTTTTTTGGTGAATGGGTAGGGGTACAATGTACCCGATACCCATTCACATAGGGGGGCCGGGATCTGGGGGCTCCCTTGTTAAAGGGGGCTTCCAGATTCCGATAAGCCCCCCACCAAAATGCACCACTGCCAAAGAAGAACAGAGAGAGACCAGTTGTCACCCAATGAAGTAGTGAGAGGCCACTGGTCAAACCCTACTGCTACCAAAAAAAGGAACAGTATTGTTTGCAAGGGACACAGTGCAGGCGCTTAATAACTAGATGAATCTGAGCCCCAACGTTCTGGCTAGCTGGGAAAGGAGTTTAAAACAGGCTAATATTTGTTTACCAACCGTATACTCTGTTTTCTACTGTTTTATATATTTGTTTGAAGGTTGCTGCATATAATATATATATATATATATATATATATATATATATATATACACACACACACACACACAGTATCTCACAAAAGTGAGTACACCCCTCTCATTTTTGTAAATATTTTATTATATCTTTTCATGTGACAACTGAAGCTTGTATAACAGTGTAAATTTCCCCTCAAAATAACTCAACACACAGCCATTAATGGCTAAACTGCTGGTAGCAAAAGTAAATACACCCCTAAAATGTCCAAATTGGGCCCAAAGTGTCAATATTTTGTGTGGCCACCATTATTTTCCAGCACTGTCTTAACCCTCTTGGGCATGGAGTTCACCAGAGCTTTGCAGGTCGCCACTGGTGTCTTCTTCCTCAGCTTCCTCAGCTTCATGCCAACATCATTGAGCTGGTGGATGTTAGAGACCTTGCACTCCTTCACCTGATCTGATTTGAGCTCAATAGGGTTTAGGTCTGGAGACATGCTTGGCCAATCCATCACCTTTACCCTCAGCTTCTTTAGCAAGGCAGTGTTCGCCTTGGAGGTGTGTTTTGGGTCGTTAACATGTTGGAATACTGCCCTGCGGCCCAGTCTCCGAAGGGAAGGGATCATGTTCTGCCTCAGTATGTCACAGTACATGTTGGCATTCATGGTTCCCTCAATGAACTGCGGCTCTCCAGTGCTGACAGCACTCATGCAGCTCCAGACCATGACATCCCTACCACCATGCTTGACTGTAGGCAAGACACACTTTATGCTCCTCATCTGGTTGCCGCCACACACACTTGACACCATCTGAACCAAATAAGTATATCTTGGTCTCATCAGACCACAGGGCATGGTTCCAGTAATCCATGTCCTTAGTCTGCTTGTCTTCAGCAAACTGTTTGCGGGCGGCTTTCTTGTGCATCATCTTTAGAAGAGGCTTCCTTCTGGGAAGACAGCCAATGCAGACCAATTTGATGCAGTGTGCGGCGTATGGCCTGAGTACTGACAGGTTGACCCTCCACCCCTTCAGCCTCTGCAGCAATGCTGGCAACACTCATATGTCTATTTCCCAAAGACAACCTCTGGATATGACGCTGAGCACGTGCACTCAACTTCTTTGGTCGACCATGGCGAGGCCTGTTCTGAGTGTAACCTGTCCTGTTAAACTGCTGTATGGTCTTGGCTCTGCAGCTCAGTTTCAGACTCTTGGAAATCTTCTTATAGCCTAGGCCATCTTATGTAGAGCAACGATTCTTTTTTTCTGATCGTCAGAGAGTTCTTTGCCATGAGGTGCCATGTTGAACTTCCAGTGACCAGTATAAGAGAGTGAGAGCGATAACACAAATTTAACACACCTGCTCCCCATTCACACCTAAGACCAACTAACGAGTCACATGACACCGGGGAGGGAAAATGGCTAATTGGGCCCAATTTGGACATTTTCACTTAGGGGTGTACTCACTTTTGTTGCCAGCGGTTTAGACATTAATGGCTGTGTGTTAAGTTATTTTGAGGGGACAGCAAATTTACACTGTTATAAAGGTTCTACACTCACTACATTGTAGCAAAGTGTCATTTCTTTAGTGTTGTCACATGAAAAGATATAATAAAATAATTACAAAAATGTGAGGGGTGTACTCACTTTTGTGAGATACTGTGTGTGTATATATATATATATTTTTTTTTTTAGACAACATTTTTTCCATTAGTAACAAGAGCAGTATTATGATCAAAAGTAAAATCAAGAACTCAATTAATCCTGATCTAGGTCACTTGTAATAATTGTCTGCAGTAGGGCACCCATGTCAATCCAGGTTTTTGTTACAAAATATGCAATTTAAATAAAATGAACCAAGACCTTTGAGTTTCCATTAACAATGACTGTTCACTGGTAGCATGAACTAATAAAGTACAATTATTTCTGCCACGTCTAAGCCTGTTCAACACACTGTGATTTTGCTTCAGATGTGACAGATTTGCTTAAAAGCTCATTTGAAGTTACAAAAAGAAATGTTAAGTCAAATGGACACCATGTTAACAACCTCAATTTTTCATGTCTTACCTGCATTTCCCTTTGAAGCTTTTGCGTAATGTGTCAAAATATGACAGCACAATAGGCTTTAGAATTTGACCACCAAGATCACTGCATTCAGTATTCTAAGGCCGCGTACACACGACTGGACTTTTCAACAGCAAAGGTCCGACGGAACGAATCCGTCGGACAATTCGATCGTGTGTGGGCTCCATCGGACCTTTGCTGTCCAAAAATTTGACAGACTTTAGAAATAGAACATGTTTCAAATTTTTCCGCCGGAACTCCGCCGGACCCAGTTCCTATTAAAAAATCCGTTCATGTGTATGCTAGTCCGACGGACAAAAAACGACGCTAGGGCAGCTATTGGCTACTGGCTATGAACTTCCTTATTCTAGTCCGGTCGTATGTTATCACGTTCGAATCCGTTGGACTTTGGAGTGATTGTGTGTGGCCAAGTCCGTTCATTTGGAAAGTCCGTCGGAACTCTGCTGAAAGTCCATCGGGAAGACCGTCGGACCTAGTCCGTCGGAAACTCCGGTCGTGTGTACGCGGCATAACTGACCTGATCAAGAACACCCTCCACCCTTTACCTAAAATTAAAAAAAAGATGTTTTTTTTTTTTTTTTTTTTATACTTACCTGCTCTGTGCACTGATATGGCACAGAGAGGCCCCAAACCTTCTCTTATACAGTCCCCTGCCAGTGATTTTGGCTCCTCTTCTTTGGTGTCTGCCACTATAGCAAGCCTCTTGCTATGGAGGCAGATGTGCAGACTCACTCCAAAGCTGGGCTCTGTGTGTCCATAGACACACACAGTGTGGTTCGGCCCTGCCCTCGCTAACTTCTCACTGGATTTGATTGATGGCAACAGGAGCCAATGGCTCCTGCTGCTAACAGTCTGTCCTGTAAGACCAAGGAGAAAGTAGTGCAGCTACAATAGGAAACAGCGCTTGATCGATACTGGACACAATTAAAGAAGAGGAGGGAAACAACATTTAGTGAAAGTTTTTTTTACCTTATTGCAGGTATTGCATTAAGGTAAAAAACCTTCTGACTTTAGAACCACTTGAGGGTTGTGGTCACATCCTTTATGAAACCTACTATGGTAGCAATGTTGATGTAGTTAAAGTAGAACTTCATTAAAGCCTTTCCATATGCCTTCTTTTATATGTGGCTTGGGAAAGACAGAAGATGAGGGGTGGGGGTGATGTTATTGTGTGTATGGGGGGAAGAGGGAACAGGGTTGTGTAACAAAATGTGAATTTTGCATTAAAATTGTGTGATATCAATAATGGACATCCTTAAAGCTGCATTGTTGATCTTGTTTTAATAGCTATTTTTTACTAACATCACAGACAAAAAAAAAGATGGCTATTTCACCTGAATCAGCTAGATCCAGCCGTATGCCATGCAGGTTTCGTCATTTCTGGATAACAATGAACCACTCTAATTTATTCTCTAACAATTGAATCTGCAGCCCCCAACTAAATCTTCAGCCCCATGATTGAATTTACAGCCCCACAACTGAATCTACATCCCCAACTAAATATACTGCCCCACAGTTGAATCTACAGTCCCCTAGCTGATTCTACAGCACCACAATTGAATCTACAGCCCCCAACCAAATCTAAAGCCCCACAATGGAATCTCCATTTCTCCTGCATCTCTTGCATCTGCATCTCTTGTGGAAGCTGCAGCCCCACAACTGAATTTACAGCGCCAAAACCGAATCTACAGCCCCACAACTGAATTTACAGCCCCATAACTGCATTTACAGCCCCACAACTGAATCCACTGCCCTACAACTAAATCTTCTGCCCCAACTGAATCTACAGCCCCATAACTATATCTAGAGCCCCCCAACTGAATCTACAGCCCCATAACTATATCTAGAGCCCCCCAACTGAATCAACAGCCCTGCAACTGAATCCCAGGAGTCAGAGAGTGACTAACCAGAGGCTTCTCACACATCTGATGACAATTTTTTTATTGTGATTCTTTACACACTGCTTATGATATTTCCATATTCATGCCATTTAGGTCACACATTTTTTATTTTTTTTTGCATAACACAAATCTGGCATGAGAAGAAGGAAAAAAAAAACAAAGTGAATGAAAGGTCATCTTTATTTCAGGCAAATATTAAAACCACTTTGGAACAACAAACAGCAGACATACCTTCAGCAAACATTATACCAACCATTCTGTGTCCATTAACTGCCAATGGCACATTTACCCTCTATATGAATAAAGTACTGATGTGTTTATATAATTTCATACTTGCTCGTCAAGAGGCATTATAGTGGCAAGAATTACAAATCAATAGGCAAATAATTCCACTGAAAGGGCCTCTTGCATGGGAACGTTGCTGGCAGCCTTTTCCCAGCTGTGTGAACATGTCCAGACTGCCTGGTCTGGTTTATGGACGATCAGTATCAAGGGAAAGAAAAACAGACTTCTTCAACAATACTGTTAAAATCATAAATTAAATATGACAATGCAAAAACAGTTTACCTAAAGAATTTCCCAAACTGAGATGAGTGAATGACTATGCTACACCTATAAACTGGGAAAGAAAAAAAAAACCTGATCAAAATGTATAAGTTTAAAGTGTAACTATGGGCAAAATCAATAATATATGATGCAGTCTGCCAGTAGCATTATCGCAGCAGTTTCTGATTGCAACAAACTTTTATCACTTATTGATTTTTCTAGTAGATCTGGTATAGTTTCATATCCTTTACACAGTGACAACCTTGCTTGTTCTACACCAAAATCACATTGCAGCATTGTCACCCTGTGGACAGGGTAGTCAACAGCCTCATTGACATGTCTTTAATTAACCATGGTACGGCAAGTGTTATGCAGATGCCTGTGAGATCTCAGTGAGATGCCTGTAAAATCCCAGGTGTTCTAAAAAGTGTTGGTGACTCAGCCAATACTCAATGACTGGCTGAAAGGACCTATCCATGGCTGTAAGCGTGCAAGCAGCTGGAACTCCACCTTTACATACAGGGTTGCAGGGCATCATGCTGGTGTTCAGCCCACATACTGTTCATGTGCACGGATGTTGGTCCTAGATCTCTCTTCCACACCTTTCTGGTCATGGCACACATTAAACCTTTCACAGGTGGAGTACTCACACATATAGGTTTTACACATGGTATAGATAGAAGCTGAGTCCGTGAGAAAAGATAAAAGGTGCAGCGCTCTAAACAGAAGCAATCCAATCTTAATGTGCAGTCTGCAGCACAGGTGCCAAGCCTCAGTGTGTTTTCTCACACTAAATACGATATATAAGAGAAGTCCCGGCAACTCCAAAGTCCTTGATGCAAAAATGTATTGGCAACATAAAAGCATTAAAAAGCAAACATCTGACGCATTTTGGCGCAAGCCTTAAAGTGGTTGTAAACCCTTACAAACCACTTTGACCTACAAGTAAGCCTAGATTAAGGCTTAACTGTAGGTCCAAGAAATATCTCATAAACATACACGGTTTAGGAGATATTTTCCAAAATACAGGCATCGCGTGCGCATGCACGGGAGTGACGTCATTGCGGCTCCGTCGAATGACAGCTAAACCCACCAAGAAGATGGAGGCTCTGTACACAAGGGGACAGCGGTGACTTCGTTGACTCCTGTGTCAGGTAAGTGACACATAATGGACTACTAAGTGATGCATAGTAGTCCATTATGCTTTATCTTTGCAGGGAAACAAAGAGGAAGTAAACCCTTCAGGGTTTACTTCCTCTTTAAGCCTCGTACACACGATCGGATTGTTGGCCAACAAAGCATCAGACTTTTGTCCGAAGGGCGTGTGCCAGAAACTTGTCTTGCATACAAACGGTACACAATTGTCAGCCTAACAAACACAAACGTAGTAACGTACTACGTGGAATTTCAGCTCTTGAGAGACACACTTTGGGCAATTTCTGCTAATGTCGTGTTTGGTGAGCATTGATTCCGAGCATGCATGTTTGCACTTTGGACTTTTGTGTGACGGACTTGTGTACATACGATAGGAAAATCTGACAACAGACAAATGACCGCGGAAAACTTACTAGCCTGCCATCCAACATTTGCTGGTGGAAAGTTGCACAACAATTGTCTGATGGAGCGTACTAATGGTCGGATTTTAGGCAAACAGTCTGTCATCACACAATTCCCTGCCGAAGATCCGATCGTGTGTACAAGTCATAGCCAAAAGATGCAGCGCTCTCAACAGAAGCAATCCAGTCCTAGTGTGCGGTCTGCAGCACAGGTGCCAAGGCTCAGTGTGTCTTCTCACACTAAATACAATATATAAGAGAAAAGGGGCGGAAGCTCTAAAGTTCTTGATGCAAAAATGTATTGGCTGGATGTCCTTGGAAGTATGATAAGGTATTGCTGCCCAGGACATCAATCTGAGTTAGGTTGAAGGAAACCGTAGGCCTTTGCCCTCTCTGCCTTCTTTGTCTCCGTTGGTTCTCCCCGTTTGTCCATATGAGGTACCCGTATCCGGGTACTGTGCTCAACCCTCCCTTCCACCTCCTCCCTCCCCCCCCTCCTTTCCCCCCTCCCACCCTCCTGGCCCCCCCCCCCTTTCCTTCCCTCTCTGTCTGCACACCCTTTACCACCTCCTCCCTCTCTCTCTTTATTTATTTTTTCCATTCTCCTCTCTAATAAGATACCTGGACATATAACGTATATTGGTATTATAGCTTGGATTGATGTTTTTTACATTGTAACCAGCTGTATCTTGTATGAATATCTTGTTCCTGTCAATTACCCTAGTTTGAACCGATATTAAGATCTGTTTGTGCTGAATGTAAACAATATACTAACGCGGATTGTGTATAATTATACTGTACAAGTTTTTCTCAAATAAAGCACTCCTGTTTGTTAAAAAAAAAAAATGTATTGGCTACATAAGAGCATTAAAAAGCAAACAGCTGATACGTTTTCTACATAGCCTATGACTAAGGCTGACGCCGAAATCCATCAATTGTTTGCTTTTTAATGCTCTTATGTAGCCAATACATTTTTGCTTCAAGGACTTTGGAGTTGCTGGCTCTTCTCTCTTATATAGTGTCTAGATAGAAGCTCCAGACATCCAACTGACCACCCAGGACCCATGAGACACGGGAGCCCGGGTCATGTGGTGCATGACACACAAGGGGGTTTTATCTCACCGCCAGGCGGGGGACTCCTTTTCCTCTATTACCACCCACTCCAGAGCCGACAACTCTTCACTCCAGGCATTGGCTGTTTTTAACACTTTACTCTATAGACCATCACACGGTTTTGTTTTGTTGCAGGAAAACCTCTTTTACTTGTTAGCATAGCAAACAGTCCATGAAGGTAGTAGAAACTTACTCAAATGATGGTGAGGTAGAACACATGAGTCTCTTACATTACTGCTTCTTGTAAACAGTAGCTGAACAAGGTGATACAACCAGATAACGGTCTATAACCCAAGTTCCCATTAGTTAAGGGCAAAGTCCTCTACAGCCCCTCCATTGAAGGGGAGAGCGCACTAGGAATCCTTCAGCTCTCCTCTCCTTTCTGTACAGTCTCTCCCTCTCTTGGATGCAGTGAATGAGGCCCAAGACTGATATGTAGTTTGAACACAACACAATTGAAGTTGGTGAGGGGACACACTGGCTACTTTTGCTGCCATTGTTCTATTGCTAGGTGTTCAGTGCTTCCCTATACCTTTGAGGGATAGGCTCCCTCTAGGCATACCTGCCCTTAATCTATCCACTATTATATACAGTATGTGCCCCAGCTTTGGAGACTCTCAAAATTTATAGAATTAGGATTGCGGTACACTGGGGTGCCGTGACGTGGCCTCTGCAGCTTGCGCATTTATTTGCAAATGTGTGCAAACTAAACCCCTTATTTTAACATGAACTGTTAGACAGGACAATTTGGTTTGTTGCAGACTGGCTGGTAAGTGAGCTGGGAATTTTTGTTTGCTGTTTTTTTACATGAGTTGTGCTTCTTGCTGCAAAGGCTAGTTAGGTTGGGGTGGTTGCCATTTGTTTGAAATACAATTTAAAGTGGAGTTCCATCCAAAAAAAAATCTCCTGCTGTGCGAATCTCCCCACATCTAATTCGCACTAATGTGAACCCAGTCTCACACCTCAGTCAACCCATTTGTAAATGATTTATTAGGCTCTGCTGCATTTTCACAGCATTAACAAATTAATTGATTATTCAATTAACTTTCCTTAAAATCTTGTCCATTTTGTAATGATCCAAAAATTATTTTAATTTTAACCCAAATAAAAATGGGTCTGAACGTCATTGAATTCATTGTTTTCCTTACGGATACACACAAGTTTTTGAGTTTTTCTTCTCTTTTCATTTTTGGAAGTTTATTTATTGTTTTTTTTGAATATATATATATATATATATATATATATATATATATATTGATTAAGGCACCCCTCCCCCAAAAAATTGCCAAATACAAAGATTTTGCAAATTGTTGACATTGTGGATTTTTTTGGTGTAGGTGTCATGTGTGATTTAAAGTGTATGTCAGGGTAAAAATCTAAAGGAAAAAAGCAGTACATTTCTGTAGTACCTGCACATTTCCCAAACTAACTAAACTGGATATGAGCATGACAAATGGAAAATGCTATTTAATTAATCTTTATTATCCAAAGCAAGCTCACCCATCCATCCATGTCCCCATGCTGTTTCTTGTTGAGGAATGACTTTGAAAAACTCCTCCCTAGCATTTTTAGCCAAGGTCATCTTGAGCAAGGCCAGTTGATTCATGTAGCATTTACCTCCAGAAATCATCAGCCCTTAGCTCAGGCATGCAGGTAGGAGGGTTTGCTTAGTTGAGAAAGCTGCTCCTCCAGATAAAACAAAACAAAATGCCCATGCAGACTCCTGGGATATATGACATTATTTTGGCCTAGGCCAGAAACCCGGAAGCAACTTATGAAATGTAAAAAAAATGTTTAAGGCTGAATTTACACTATGGGCGGTCGCGAGACACAGCAGGAAGTCCGGTGCGTCATCGCTCACCATTTCAGGTCCGAATTAGGTCCAAATTTTTGCCTGAATTCGGACCTGAAATGGAGCAAAAAGGCGCACAGGACCCTTCTTCTGTGTGCTCCACAATCACCCCGGAGATGTGTGAACTGGCTTCATTGAGTCACACTCTCCTGTCATGCGAATTGGATGCAGGGAAACCTGCATCCAATTCGCAATAGTGTGAACCCAGCCTAAAAAAAGTACCTCTTTATCTATTTATCTATGCTTGTTGGCACCCGGTGCTATCTTCAGGACACTATACAGTCACAGGGATCCCTTTTAGGGTCTCTACTCACAAGTCACCAGGACAGCTACCTCCTTCCAGCTTCCTCTGGACACCACTGAATTTATTCTCTCTTGAGAAGGGTAGATTGAGGGGGGATATGATCAACATGTACAAATACATAAGTGGTCCGTATAGTGAACTTGGTGTTGAGTTATTAACTTTAAGGTCATCACTAGGGATGAGCCGAACATCCCCCGGTTTGGTTCACAGCAGAACATGTGAACAGGCAAAAAATTTGTTCGAACACGCAAACACTGTTAAAGTCTATGGGACACGAATGTGAAATTTCAAAGGCTTATATGCAAGTTATTGCCATAAAAAGTGTTTGGGGACTGGGGTCCTACCCCAGGAGACATGTATCAATGCAACTTATGAAATGTAAAAAAAATGTTTAAGGCTGAATTTACACTATGGGCGGTCGCGAGACACAGCAGGAAGTCCGGTGCGTCATCGTTCACCATTTCAGGTCCGAATTAGGTCCAAATTTTTGCCTGAATTCGGACCTGAAATGGAGCAAAAAGGCGCACAGGACCCTTCTTCTGTGTGCTCCACAATCACCCCGGAGATGTGTGAACTGGCTTCATTGAGTCACACTCTCCTGTCATGCGAATTGGATGCAGGGAAACCTGCATCCAATTCGCAATAGTGTGAACCCAGCCTAAAAAAAGTACCTCTTTATCTATTTACTATCTATTTAGTTATTGTTGATTGAGAGCAGGGCAGCTGATAGAGGGGGACCACCAGTCCTCCTGTAGGGGGCCCAGCACACAGAGGGGACTGGAGAGGAAGGGGGATCGGTGCGGCTGCAGCACCATGCCCTGTGCAGCTCTCTGCAGCAGCTGAAAGCCTGTTTCTCCCCCTCCTGCCAGATTTCAGTTGCTAGAGGGAGAGAAACACAAGGCATTGTTCTGTAATTAAGAACAAAATATTACAGCGCACACATGCAAAAAATTTCATTTAACTCCTGCAAGGCTATTCAGAAAACACCTGAACATTTTCAAAAAATATGGGGATTTGGTCACACCATATTGCTATATGGTGTTTAAGCCCACTTACTGCGACAAAGTACCCCATTATCAGTGGGTCCTACGCTATCCATAGATTGGAAGATCCTGCTTCTCTAAACCATGGGAGAAATACACTCCTTTATATGGGAGAACTAAAGGACTCCACCTATAACACAGGTGGACACTAATGAGAGGCACTGATGAGGGAGTGGGGTTCTCCTGCCCAAAGGGATTTGGTCAGAATCCATACAATAGACAAACAAAGATTCGGGGGCACACCCTAAAAGATGCATTAAAGATAGTGCAGCCATAAGACCATAAAACAGAAGAAAATATTACAGCGCACACATGCAAAAAATTACATTTAACTCCTGCAAGGCTGTTTAACCGCTTAAGGACCGCCTCCTGCAAATTTAGGTCAGCAGAATGGCACGGCTGGGCAGATCAACGTACAGGTACGTTGCCCTTTAAGAGCCCAGCTGTGGGACGCGCGCCGCTGGTGTCCCGCGATCGGGTCACAGAGCTGAAGAACGGGGAGAGGTCTGTGTAAACAAACCTCTCCCCGTGCTTCCTAGACTGCCAATCAGTGACGTCAGACGTAAAGACACGCCCCCCTAGTGTAAAAAAAAAACACACTGACGTAACCCCTCACTGCCCCCTAGTGGTTAACTCCTTCACTGCTATTGTCATTTACATAGGAATCAGTGCATTTAAATAGCACTGATTTCTGTATAAATGACAATGGTCCCAAAAATGTGTCAAAAATGTCCGATGTGTCTGCCATAATGTCGCAGTCACAATAAAAATATCTGATCACCGCCATTACTAGTAAAAAAAAAATATTAATAAAAATGCTATAAAACTATCCCCTATTTTGTAAACACTATAACTTTTGCGCAAACCAATCAATCGCTAATTGTGATTTTTTTTACCAAAAATATGTAGAAGAATACGTATCGGCCTAAACTGAGGAAAAAAAATGTTTTTTTTCTATATATTTTTTATATTTATTATAGCAAAAAGTAAAAAAATATTGAATTTTTTTCTAAATTGTCGCTCTATTTTTGTTTATAGCGCAACATAAAAAAGAGGGAAATCACGCAACTCCACCATCCACACAAAACAGATGAAGGAATCTCCCCTGGTGGCTATTGTATTTGGACAGTGGCAGCAGTGGCTGTCTGAATACCCAGACAGTGACTGCATCTGATTAGATACAGTCACTGTTTGGCTGATAATTTTCCACTCAGCTCCTTTGATTTTGAAGCTGGATTTGTTGAGCTGTTTGTCTGATTTGGCAGGAAAAGTAATGTCATGTTTGTGTCCGCTAATAGTGATTTTACTGCGTTTTTAGTGAAAATATTGTTTTGATATTCATGCTGCGTACACACGGTCAGATTTTCTGACGGGAAATGTTCGATGGGAGCTTGTTGTCGGAAAATCCGACCGTGTATAGGCTCCATCGGACATTTTCCAACGGAATTTCCGACAAACAAAATTTGAGATCTGGATCTCATATTTTCTGCCAACAAGTTTCTGTTGTTGTAAATTCCGATTGTGTGTACACAATTCCGACGCACAAAGTTCCACGCAAGCAGAAGAGCCGCACTGACTATTGAACTTAATTTTTCTCGGCTCGTCGTACGTGTTGTACGCCATCGCGTTCTTGTCGATCGTAATTTCTGACAAGATTTGTGTGACCATGTGTATGCAAGACAAGTTTGAGCCAACATCCGTCGGAAAAAAAACATGGATTTTGTTGTCGGAATGTGCGATCGTGTGTACGTGCATTGGAAGGGGGGGGGCCTATCAGATAGGCGGTACGGGGCCCCATGATTTATAACAGCAACCCTGATTGAGAGAGTTAGATCCACTTTAAAGACTCTGCAGCCACATTAAAAAAAACATTTTGATCTCCAACAAAACAAAGTCGCTCCTATGTTCACAGCATTGTGGGCTGAAAGGTGTCGATCATGTTTGGTTTTCTTTTTTGCTGAATTACTCCAACTCTCCCAAGCTCTTTATCTCCACAACAAAGACAATAATCATTCCATATTCCCAAGAATAGTCTGCTGTGATGGATCACCATGTCGGTCATCTGTTTCTTCTCTGCTCTGGTGGTAACCCAGTGGTGTATTTCACATCACCACTTCCATAGACTGCTCAGGCACCCACCTGTAATGCCTGGTACCGAACAGGGAACTCCATCGCTGCAGTCACTGTTCTCTACCCTTGTGCACATCTTAATTAACCAGCCAGACTGTTGATCCGGTCTCTCTCTCTCCTCAACCACATCTTGCGCTCTGTCCATCACCCACTATTGGGCCCCAAGCTGCCACGTGTCGCCCTTGGGTCATTTCTGCAGACACTACGGGGGATCCTTAGACGCCCTCTGTTGGTGATCACCTGTGGACGGGCCCTGCCTCTAATTCCAGGGCCGCCGCAGGGGTCACAAGCAGTACAAACACCTCCGTGTTCATCACACCAGGGGTTTGCCTTATTTTTCCTTTCTTTTAACCATTTTTGGATGCATCATGAGATATCAAGACACAGTATAGGATTTATTTATATATATGTGCTGATCCTTATGTCCCTGAAGAAGAGTCAAAGCTCGAAACGCTTCAGTTAAATCGGATATATTTGTGTCTGTGTTTCATGCTTATGCTTATGTTTTGTGCATCCCATTTATTTATTTCTTTTATGTACACTTGTTATTGCATACCCACGTGGGTTTGTCTCCCACGCAACTCACCTCTCATTCTTTTGAATAAAACTTTGAATAATACAGCTTAGCACTAAGCAGTTGTCTCTTTCCCTTAAAAGTCCCCCAAGAGGAATACATGTTGTATATACATATTCCTAAGATGAGATCTAGGAGGGCTAACTTCTCTCCTTGCGAAAACACAGGAATTGTGCTCAATACAGAAGACAGCTCGGAATTTATGGCATGTTCAATAGGTATTTCCTCCCCATATCAAACACACACAACAAACAGAATTCAATTATTTAACAGACCACAACAGTACAGTTTAGTTAGACTCTGACAAATAGCCTCAAGTTTTAACATTTCTTTGCCCCTGGTTGGCTGAAATGTAAGCTGTACATTAGTCCTGTGGTCTTTTAAGACTAATACTGTTCTAAGACAATTGGTTGATAATGTTAATATAGTCAGAACGTGCTAAATGTGCTACTTTTAATGAAAGTTATGTTTTTTTCCCCCTGTTAAGTAACTTTTAAGGAACAACCTTGCAGATGCAGTGTAACTTCCATTAGCAAAATTAATCTCGCTCTGTGACTTTTATGAGGTGAATTACATTTTTTTAATTTTTGTGAGAGTGTATTTGGCTATGACCTTAAGAGGGAACAATCTTATAAAATAGTCACGATGCAATACATTTATCTAATGATCTGCTGTGTGGGAGGCAAAGATGAACTTTAAAGGGAACTCTAGTCTGGAGAAGTTTCAACATCAACATTGAATGTGAGAAAGTGAATGCGGGTGTGTGTGTGTTTTAAAAATCATTTCTTCTCATTAAGAAAATAGAAATACTTTGTTATCCATAGTCTAGGCACAGGTGCCCTTTAAAACGACCCTGTCAGCTTACAAGGGCCGCTGAATTTAACTGGTTTTAACTTTCCCAAACATTACAGAGGCTGCCAGTCACCCAAGCAACAGTCCAATCACTCTGGCTCCAGTAAACAGTCTGGGTTATCTTTTTAAGATTTATTGCTTGAAGAACTTTAAACAGGAGAGGGATTGGGGCATGGGATACTTCAAAGCGATTAGCAAATAAAGGTTAGTGGACACTCTTCTCCCAAAGTAAATGGTGAGTACTGAGTAAAAGTGTGAATACCGAGCAATCTATTTCCTCACAGCTGAAGACCAATGGGGGCAAAAAAGCATGGCATCTACTTAACTTGTTCCAATATATGCTTGTTGGCACCCGGTGCTATCTTCAGGACACTATACAGTCACAGGGATCCCTTTTAGGGTCTCTACTCACAAGTCACCAGGACAGCTACCTCCTTCCAGCTTCCTCTGGACACCACTGAATTTATTCTCTCTTGAGAAGGGTAGATTGAGGGGGGATATGATCAACATGTACAAATACATAAGTGGTCCGTATAGTGAACTTGGTGTTGAGTTATTAACTTTAAGGTCATCACTAGGGATGAGCCAAACATCCCCCGGTTTGGTTCACAGCAGAACATGTGAACAGGCAAAAAATTTGTTCGAACACGCAAACACCGTTAAAGTCTATGGGACATGAATGTGAAAAATCAAAAGTGCTAATTTCAAAGGCTTATATGCAAGTTATTGCCATAAAAAGTGTTTGGGGACTGGGGTCCTACCCCAGGAGACATGTATCAATGCAAAAAAAAAGTTTTAAAAACGTCTGTTTTTTCGGGAGCAGTGATTTTAACAATGCTTAAAGTGAAGCAATAAAAATGCTTAGTCCTTAGTATGCCTGTAAAGTAGCGCATCTTTCCCATGTTTATAACAGTCCCACAGCAAAATGACATTTCTAAAGAAAAAAATGTCATTTAAAACTACTTGTGGCTGTAATGTATTGTCGGATCCCAGCAATATAGATAAAAAACATTAAAAAATACCAAAAAAAATGGCGTGGATGTCACCCCCCAAAATCCATACCAGGCCCTTCAGGTCTGGTATAGATATTAAGGGGAACCCCACACCCAAATTAAAAAAAAAATTACCTGGGGGTCCCCCAGGTCCCCAGGCACTATATACTCTGAACAGCAGTATATATACTATACGTCCTGCCCTATATACTCTGCAGAAAATTGGCCCTTAGGTGTTGGTGGTACCAGAACACTGTAAGCCTTCACAGTTACTCTTGTTGGGCGTAGGAAAGGGCCCTGCATTGAAATATTATATCAAAAATTGTAATTACATGCCCCAGTTAAACAGGGGCAGAAAAATTGGGCCTTGGGTGGTGATGGTGCCACAACACTGTAAGCCCTCACAGATACTCTTGTTGGGCGCAGAAACGGGCCCTACTGTGAAATATTAGATCAAAAATTGTAATTACATGCCCCTGTTAAACAACAACAGAAAAATTGGGCCTTAGGTGGTGGTGGTGCCCTAAACCAAAAAAAAATATTGGTGGAAGCTAGCATCATCAAGATTGAGGAGGAATAGGATAGTCAGCATAGGCATTAGTCAAAGGATCCCACATCTATAGCAAATTCAATCAGTTACATCAGTATCTGGTGCTTGATAGCTGCTAATCCAAGACTGATTCATTTTTATGAATATGAGCCTATCAACAGAGTCTGTGGACAGACACGTTCTTTGATCCGTTACAAAACTTCCAGCAGCACTGAATGTGCATTCAGAAAGCACGCTGGATGCAGGACAGGCCAGTAGCTCAATTGCATATTGAGCAAGTTCTGGCCAGTGGTCCACCCTCAAGACCCAGTAACCCAGTGGATGCTCTGTTGGAAAGGTCTCCCAGTCTGCTCTTGCCCCTAGATATTCATGCACCGTGTAATGCAGAAGCTGGTGATGGTTGCTTGAACTGATCAGACCTTGGCGCTGAGGACTGAAAAATAGTTTAAAGTCATCGGTCAGCCAGCCACCTTCTCCACCACTCTTCCTTTGACTGAACGAAGCCTCAGCAACACATTGTCCAGCACCAGGAAATTGTAACCTCCCAGAGTCTGGAAATGTGTTGCACAAACCTTTCTTAAAGGCCTCCTGAAGATGTTTCATCCTCTGCTCCCTCTGCAAAGGCAGGATGAGTTCTGCAACCTTACCCTTGTAACGTGGATTAAGAAGGGTTGCCAGCCCGTAATAAACCCTCTTCTTGATACCACAAATCCTAGGGTCCTTTCGCAGGCTTTGCAGAATCAGGGAGACCATGCAGTGTAAGTTTGCAGAGGCATTTGATTCTGAGTCCTCTGGGTCGCTAAGGATCACATAACTACCTCCTCCCAGCCACGTACAATTCCTTGGGTTTCTGGGGACTGAACACCATCCCTTGAAGACTGCTGCTGAGTGTTATTCTCTACATCCATGCTGACACAATCTTCCTCCTCCTCTTCTTCCTGTGTGTTTGGCAAGCCAGCAGGAATTCTATCTGGATAAAGGGGGCCTTGAGAGGTAAGGAAGTCCTCCTCTTCCTCCTGATGTTCTGCCTCAAGTGCCCTGTCCATGATTCCACAAAGCGCGTGCTCCAACAGGAAGACTAGAGGGACAGTGTCAATGATGCATGCATTGTCACTGCTCACCATCCTTGTGGCCTCCTCAAATGGTGACAGGATAGTGCATGCATCCTTGATCAGTAGTCTCCGGCGTGGTGAAAAGAAGCCAAGCTCCCCTGACCCTGTCCTGGTGCTATACTCGCACAGGTACTCATTGATGGCCCTCTGCTGTGTGTGCAGCTGCTTCAGCATTGCCAACGTTGAGTTCCACCTGGTGGGCATGTCACAAATGAGGCGGTTGGTGGGCAGGTTGCATTCCCTTTGACTGTCAGCCAGCTGGGCAGTGGCATTGTATGACCGGCAGAAATGACAACCGATTTTTCTGGCCGGCCTCAGGTGATCCTGTAAGCCTGGGTACCTGCTCAAGAACCGCTGCACCACCAAATTCAGGACAAACGTGGAACATGTGTCAAGTGTCCCTGTCGGAGGCCAGAGAGAAGGTTGGTGTCATTGTCACATACAACCATTCCTGGCTGAAGCTGGCATGGCGTCAACCAACTCTGAGCCTGCCCCTGCAGAGCTGACAGAATCTCTGCTCCAGTGTGGCTTCTGTCCCCTAGGCAGACCAACTAAAGCACCGCATGGCATCTTTTAGCCTGACTACAAATCTGCAGAAGAGGCCATAGAGGAAGAAGAAGAGGAGGGGGTGGAGGAGAGAGCTTTTTTAGAATCACCACTAGCATTTTGGAGGCGTGGTGGTGGAACAAGTTCCAACAACACTAAACCCTGTCCTGCATCCTTCCCAACTGCCAGCAGAGTTACTCAATGCCCCGTGAAGAAAAGGTAACCTCCCTGCCCATGCCTGCTGGACTATGAGTCAGCGGTAATAGGAACCTTACTGCTGACCGCCCTGTCCAACAAGGCCAAAACATTGCCTTCCACGTGCCGGTAGAGAGCCGGAATGGCCTTCTGTGAAAAGAAATGGCATTTTGGAACCTGCCACTGAGGTACAGCACATTCCACAAATTCACGAAAGGGGCAGAGTCTACCAGTTGAAAATGCAGAAGTTGCAGTGCTAGCAATTTGGCCAAGCTAGCATTTAGACACTGAGCATGTGGGTGGCTGGGACCAAATTTCTTTTTACGGTTCAGCAACTAGGGTAGGGAAATTTCCCTGCTAAAATCAGATGGTGGTGTACTGCTAGCAGATTTGCTGCAAGTACAGCTATTGCTATACCTTCATCCTCCAGCAGCATGTACCTGACACTGTGGTTGAATAATTCTGGGGACTCCTTCATGCGTGATGGTGGGGCTGCTGAGGGAGTGACTGTGGACAAGGAGCCAGTGGAATAGGCCGCTTTGGCAGCTGCGTTGGAAGGCAAACTACTCTTAGCCTGAGTGACAGAGGATGAGGACGGCTTTGTTATCCACTCCACCAACTCTTCTGCATGTTCTGGCTCAATAACAGGGCCAACAGCAGAAAAAAGGACAAGCATGCCCCACGACCACCTGCAGAGGATGCACCATGTCCATGACCACCACTGTTGACTGTAGACACAGAGACTGCTTGCCCTCTTTTAGTGGCCTGTGAGCGTCTGCCTCTCATAGGTGGCCTTCTGGACATGATGTAGTTTTTGTTTTGCAACACCACACTTCACTGTATTAGATACTGTGTACACCCCTGAAGTGTATTAGAAACTGTACACACTGTATTAGATACTATGTACACCGCTTGCACTGTATTAGCAAATTTATAGCGGCAGCACTGTATTGTGCACTGTGTACACCACCAGAAGTGTAGTAGAAACTGTACATACTTTATTAGATACGGTGTACACCACCAAAAAAGTAGTAGAAACTGTACTACAGCTGCACTGTATTGTGTACTGTGTACACCACCAGAAGTGTAGTAGAAACTGTACACACTATATTAGATACTGTGTACACCGCCTGCACTTTATTAGAAACTGTACTATAGCTACAATGTATTGTGTACTGTGTAACAACACCAGAAGTGTAGTAGAAACTGCACACACTGTATTAGATACTGTGTACACCACCAGAAAAGTACTAGAAACTGTGCTACGGCTGCACTGTATTGTGTACTGTGTAGTAGAAACTGTACACACTGTATTAGATAATGTGTACACCGCCTGCACTGTATTAGAAACTGTACTACGGCTGCACTGTATTGTGTACATCACCAGAAGTGTAGTAGAAACTGTACACACTGTATTAGATACTGTGTACACCACCAGAAAAGTAGTATAAACTGTGCACACTGTATTAGATACTGTGTACACCACCAGAAAAGTAGTAGAGACTGTACTACGGCTGAAGAAGTATAAGTAAGTGTAGAAACTGTAAACACTGTGTCAGGAAAGGTTCCCTTCGCTGGTAATATCGATCATTTGGTGTGTAGTACTGAGGTCCACCAGCAGGTGTCTCCTGGCAGTTCGGGGATGTCAGAAGAGCTTTTCCCTGCTGGTATTTTGTCATCTTTGGGCCGCAGTACTGGTGTCCACCAGCGGAGGGATCCTGGCAGTGTGGAGCAGGTATTACCTTCTGCAAACAAGCATCACATGACTTTGATAGCACCTATAGTATAAATACCCGGCAAGTGCACACACACCTTGCCTTGGTATTGTCCTTGTGCCCTGACCTGCAGCCTGGTTTCCTGTGAACCTGAACCTGAACCCTGATTCCTGTATCCTGTATCCTGTTCCTGTCTTATCTGTTCCCTGTATCCCTGGATCCCTGCCCTGCAGTCTGATCCCTCCATCTTGTTCCCTGTCTGTTTACTCCTTGCCCCCCACCTACTGATCTCCTGTTTATGACCGTGGCCTGGCTTGACTAAGATTCTGGTACTCCCTTTTGCTACATATGCTGGATAGTTATTGTCACTGTTTGGTTGTTTGGTTTGTTCACTCAGTTTGTATTGGTGGTGTGTTCACATTTATATGCATTTACTTTAATAAACTTACTTTCACCTATTTATGTCTGGTTCACTCTGTCGCAGTCACACAGTTCTGGTCACATCTGATTTATGACACACTGTATTAGATACTCTGTACACCACCTGCACTGTATTAGAAACTGTAGAATGGCTATACTGTGTACACCACCAGAAGTGTAGTAGAAACTGCACACACTGTATTAGATACTGTGTACACCGACTGAAGTGTATTAGAAACAGTACACCACAGAATGCACTGTAGATATAGGCTTCACTGGATGCAGAGCATATATATATATATATATACAAGACTGTGGGGCTGATTTCCAAACGGTTTGCGCCATGAGTTGCGAGCGGTTTGCGCACACGGGGATGCGCAACGGACGTTTTTGTATTTACAAAACATTTCTGCCTGTAACACAGCGCAATTTCCCATTTACTATTATCTTGCTGGCGCACGGTAGGCGGCGATCGGTGCGCCGCTATAGACATGGCGCACGGCATCTTCAACTCAGAATTAAAAGAAGCTGGAATTGCAAATATTATGGGGGTGATGTGGGGTGATGTGAGGAAGTATAGGTATAGCTGTCCAAGTAACAAATATGCCCAAAATAGAATGAGAAAGTAACTTTCTCTGAACAAGCATGCTGCATCGGCAAGTACATTTAGAACTGCGTGAGGTCAATTATTGCACTGCGCATGCGTAAGCGGCATTTGCGTGTGTTCAAGTGTTTTGGTTCACTGCGCCGGCAAAATCTTAGTAAATGTCAAGCCACATAAATGCATTTGCATAAGTTGAACGGGCGCACCTCTCAACTTGACTTTTTTTTATGCTGGTTCACTTCTATGTTTTTTTTAAGGCTATGTGCACACAGGTCATGTTACCTTTAAGAAAAAAAATTAAGAAAAAAAAATGCGTGGGGGTCCCCCAAAATTCCAGTATGGATATTAAGGGGAACCCAACGTCAAAAAAAAAATGGCATGAGGGTCCCCCTCAAAATCCATACCAGGCCCTTCAGGTCTGGTATGGATTTTAAGGGAACCCCCCGCCCAAAAAAAAATGGCGTGGGGGTCCCCCTCAAAATCCATACCAGACCCTTATCCAAGCACGCAACCTGGCAGGCCGCAGGAAAAGAGGGGGGGATGAGAGCCCCCCCTCCTGAACCGTACCAGGCCACATGCCCTCAACATTGGGAGGGTGCTTTGGTGTCCTCCCAAAACACCTTGTCCCCATGTTGATGAGGACAAGGGCCTCATCCCCACAACCCTGGCCGGTGGTTGTGGGGGTCTGCGGACGGGGGGCTTATCGGAATCTGGAAGCCCCCTTTAACAAGGGGACCCCCAGATCCCGCCCCCCATGTGAAATGGTAATGGGGTACAAAGGTACAGTTTTTGGCAATTCCTTTATTAAAGTCTTCTTCTTTCCATCTTCTTCCTTCTTCTTTCCTTCATCCTTTGGTTTTCTTCCTGTTAAAGGGGGCTTCCAGATTCCGATAAGCCCCCTGCCCGCAGACCCCCACAACCACCGGCCAGGGTTGTGGGGATGAGGCCCTTGTGCTCATCAACATGGGTACAAAGTGCTTTGGGGGGGACCCCAAGCACCCTCCCAATGTTGAGGGCATGTGGCCTGGTACGGTTCAGGAGGGGGGGCGCTCTCTCATCCCCCCCTCTTTTCCTGCGGCCTGCCAGGTTGCGTGCTCGGATAAGGGTCTTGTATGGATTTTGAGGGGGACCCCCCACGCCATTTTTTTTCCCCTTAATATCCAGACCTGAAAGGCCTGGTATGCTCTTGGAGGGGAACCCATGACGTTTTTTTTTTTTTAAATTAAAGTCGCCTGGCCTGGGGGGCGACTTAAAGTTGTGTTGTAAGTCACCCCAAGTCGTGTTGTAAGTCGACCCAAGTCGCGCTGGAAGTCGTGTTGCCCCTGTGTGAATGGACTGTTAATGATAACGGCGTGCGCTATTATCAATGGCATATTATTATCGCGGTGCGCCGGCATATTATGTGGTTGTGCTTATGTGTGCGCCGATTCATACGCTCAATTAATAATTTATCTGGCGCACCAATTAAGGTCTGAATCGGCGCAGCGCATTCATCTTATTAAATCAGCCCCTGTGTGTATATATATATATATATATATACATACATACATACATACACCGCCTGAAGTGTATTAGAAACAGTACACAACAGAATGCACTGTAGATATAGGCTACACTGGATGCAGAGTATGTATATATATATATATATATATATATATATATATATATATATATACACTGCCTGCACTGACTGAATATCGAGTAAACACTGAATATATAGTCTATGCTAAATGCAGAGTATATATATATATATATATATATATATATATATACTAGACTGACATATATATATATATATATATATATATATACGCACAATCTCAAATACACCGCCCCTAACTGAATAACCTGCCTTCTTATTTGAAATCAAGCTATCTCTCTGTCCATGCCAAGAACACTACACTCGGCCACTGTGTAAGCAGCCTTATATAGTGTGGGGTGTGGACTTAGTCACCCTGAGCCATGATTGGCCAAAGGCACCCTGCATTATGGGGTGTTCCACGGCACTCAAATTTTCCACGAACTCCCCATAATGTTCGCTCTTCGACGAGCTCATACATCATCACAGAGGACAAGGGGGCACTCTTTATGTCTAGAGGAAAAAAGATTTCATCTGCAAATACCTAAAGGTTTCTTCACAGTAAGAGCTGTGAAAATGTGGAATAGACTCCCTCCAGAGGTGGTTCTGGCCAGCTCAGTAGATTGCTTTAAAAAAGGCCTGGATTCTTTCCTAAATGTGCATAATATAACTGGGTACTAACATTTATAGGTAAAGTTGATCCAGGGAAAATCCAATTTCCTCTTGGGGGATGATGAAGGAATTTTTTCCCCTACTATAGCAAATTGGATCATGCTTTGCTGTTTTTTTTTGCCTTCCTCTGGATCAACTGTGGGTATAGGATTGTGTATATGGGATTGTATTATTTTTTTTCTTGGTTGAACTAGATGGACTTGTGTCTTTTTTCAACCAAACTATGTAACTACAGTATATAACATATAACTATGGTGTGAGAGAAACAACCCTATTCCAGACCAAATCCCTTAAAGAAAGCTTGAAGTCAGATCCAGGCTTCTTCTATGTCCTAGCATTGTAGCTCCTGAAACCTTGTAGAACAGCAACCCAGTCCTTTAGCTGCCTAAGGGGCAACAAACCCCCCCTCCCCCCAAGGCTGAGAACTCTCCTTCTTGGGGAAAGACCATCTCTCCAGGGCTTCAGACTATTTTTTCAACTGCCACCTGGGTGCACCTCCCCAGGGATCGGCTAGGCCCTGATCAATATTCAGGCTGGTTACTTGAATTTTCCTTCCTAAGCTCTATAAGCTTCTTTTAGAGGCAGAGGAAGCAAACAAACTCACAGCCTGTGAAACTCTGAATAGATCAAACCAAACTATTTCTGTGCAACTTCTCCCAACCATCCAAGAATGGTTTGGTGACGAACAATGCATTTTCTAGAGCACCTTTCTATAAGACAAAAGTGATAACTAAGTGGCTTGGGGAACAAAACATCGAACATTTTGGGTCCATGGCCAGAAAACTCCCTAGACCTTAATTCTCAAGAGCCGGGTGAACTAAAAATAAATAAACAGAAATTCTGACAAACTCCATTGATTATGCAAGAATGGGCTGGCATCATTCTGGATGTGGCCCAGACTTTAATTAACAGCATGCCAGGGTGAATTTCAGAGGTCTTAAAAAAGAAGGGCCAACACTGCAAGTATTGACTCTTTTCATAAACTTAATGTAATTGTCAATAAAAACCTTTAACACTTATGAAATGCTTGGAATTATACTTCAGTATACCATAGTAACATCTGACAAAAAGATCTAAAAACACGGAAGCAGCAGACTTTGTGAAAATTAATATTTGAGTCATTCTCAAAACGTATTTTTGTTCCAGTCTACAACCTCTGCTAATGTCTTCAACATTTGAAATTTCTGTGAGTGTTGGAAGCTTGGGTCCCCCAAAATGTGCCATAGTTACGAAGAAATATACAACAGTAAATATTTCTAAGTGGTAAAGAACGTAGAGGAACTGTAGTTAAATTGCCATTTGCCAATAGAATAATGTGCTGAAACATCTTTGGCACATTTAAGAAAAACTAAACAGTGAATATGGCACATATGCAAATGTTGGTGGTTCTAGAGAGCGAATATTTTTCTATTCATTTTCAAAGAGTCATCATCATGTATTATTCTGAGATCATTTTGCCATTCTCTCTACCTAAAAGTATGGGGTTACATTTCAGCATCTCAAGAAAATCAATAAAATATTTTTGAGTAGCTAAAAAAAAAATCGATATAATACTTTGAAAAATAGATAAAAATCAAAACAAGAATTTTGATTGGTATGTTTAGGGCTTTTAAGGCAAAATTATATTCTGTTGCACTTGTGCACGCGTGCATGCGCACACACACACACAGTTAATTCTTCTCATTAGCTGAAGTAGAAACAGTCAGCATGTTTAATGGGAGACAATGGTTCATTTGTAGAAATGTGATCTCTTGTCAATAACTCCTAACATAACCGTCATAACAGATGAACTGAGAGTTCAGTAAGAGGAGGAGACAGCAGGTGAAATGAGAAACTCCTAAAGGACTTCACTGTGCAGCCTCATGCAATTTTAAGGTTTTTTCTACCTTCCATTGTCAAGCTGGATTTCTTCTATCCTTACTGAGTACCGCAGTGTCTCTGTTATCTTTTTTCTCATTACATGACAGATACAAAATGAAAAGTAAAGCAACACAAATGATGCTTTGTCTGGGAGCACTGCAAACTTTAAAAAGAATAAAAACACAATCAGTCATGCTGCTGAAAGAAGCCAGCAAAGTGCCTTATTTCACAATGAACATCCCGATGGATTCCAAGTTTAAAAAAAAAAAAAAAAAAAAGAATCCTTTATAAAGAGTACAGAGAGAAAAATAATTGTTAGGATAAAAATGAACATTTTTGTTTAGTCTAGGCTTTACATTTCTGGACTGACAATGCTATTTAATGCTGCATTGAGCACAGATACTAGGGGCTGTGTGTTTTATAAAAGGCAGGTAATTGTTATAAAGCATGATGAAGTACTTCTCCATTTTCGGGTCTGTAACAGGAACTCTTAATAAACAGGACTTTTCAGTATGATCGATAAATAATATTTTATTTCAACTGAACTTCAGGCAGATATAAAAGACACACAATTTAATGCAACTCTTATGCCCTGTACACACGAGCGGAATTTCCGTCGGAAAAATCTTGGATGGTTTTTCCGACGGAATTCCGCTCAAGCTTGGCTTGCATACACATGGTCACACAAGTTCTCTGAACTTTCGACTGTCAAGAACGCGGTGACGTACAACACTACGACGAGCCGAGAAAATTAAGTTCAATGCTTCCGAGCATGCGCCGGATTGTTTCCGAGCATGCGTAGGAATTTTGCGCGTCGGAATTGGTACACAAGTAGTAATTTATTTTCCCATCGCACACGTTCCTGGGTGCGCTCTCGGATTTGGGTGCTGCAGCAACAACCAGCTGGATACTGGTTCAAGTCACGGTGAAGATATTTGCCAGCTCACCATGGAAGGACACAAATAGCATCCAAACGGGTGAGTTATTGCATGATCACAACACAAGGATAGTGCAACGTTTCGGAGCAACGCAGGGCCCCATCACATGCCTGACGAAGGGGCCCTGCATGGCTCCGAAACATTGCACTATCCTTGTTTTGTGATCATGCAATAAATCACCTGTTTGGACGCTATTTTTGTCGTTCCATGGTGTGCTGGCAAATATCTTCACCGGAATTGGTACACAGGATCGGAATTTCCAATCAGAACTTTTTCCAACCAAAAAATAGAGAATCTGCTCTCAATCTTTTGCTGGCAGTAAATCCGCCAGCAAAAGTCCGATGGAGCATACACACGGTCGGAATTTTCTGACCAAAAGCTTTCATCCGAGTATTATTAAAAAAATTATTCAGTCCCTTTTGTCATTATCAGTCCTTGAGCTCCATTCTATGGACTGTGCCTTGCCTGAGAAGAGGAATGTGGGAAAATGACATCAGCCTGCTGCAAGCAAAAGAGAATGTTTCTTCAATCTCCCTTCCCTCGATGATCTCTCAGGCTATACCTTAGTAGCAATCCACAATGTGAAAGGCAGAAGCACAGAAATGATCTGTGTAAGACAACATGGGGTTGATTTACTAGAAGAAAATAGGCTGTTCACTTTGCAAGGGAAGCTGCACTTTGCAAGTGAACTTGCTCCAGAGCTTAGTGAATGTGGTGAAGCTCTGTTGACTTCCAGCATCCAATCATGTGCAAGCTAAATATGCTGTTTTTTTTATTTCCTGGCACACGATTGGATTTTCTTTGCAAAGTGAACCTTCAGCACATTCACTAAGCTCTAGAGATAATTCTCCTGCAAAATGTTTTCTTTGCACAGTGAGAAGTCTATTTACCTTTAACAAATCAACTCTCATGTGTCAAACAGACCAGAACTATACAGATTTACAGTATAAGAATGTATCACTGAGGATGGATTTTTATTTTCAGGAAGTAGATGCCGACTATGGTGGATATATAGTACACGGTGCCAGCTTTTTGGAGAAAATTGCAAATGTAAGCATTATTTGGGGGATTATTATTATACAGGATTTATATAGCACCAACAGTTTGCGAAGCGCTTTACAACAATAAATTAATTACCTTATAGGTCGACCGGAATATAAGCCGAGGCACCTAATTTTACCACAAAAATCTGGAAAAACTTATTGACTTGAGTATAAGCCTAGGGTGAGAAATGTGCAGTTACTGTAAGTGAAAAAGAGGGTCAACAATGCCCATTTGCAGCTTCACTGTGCCCATTTGCAAGTCTCACTGTGCCCATTTGCAGCCATAGGTCCCCTAAACTTCAAACTTGGTAGTTAAGGGTTCCTAGCTGCAGCCAAAATTTGGGGTCTCTGGACCCAAAGGGTCCTGAAATGACATTGCTGCAGATGGACAAATTGACCAAATTTGGGGCCCTGTATCTCGGGGCCACTTGGTGCTAGGAACCCCACATTTGGATATGTTGTAGGGTTGGTTCCATTGGGTTTGCACACCAAATATGGGGTTTTCCCATAGATACGGGGCCCCAAAGTCGGGTCAGAAAATGTCATTCTCTGCTGCAGAAAAGTGCTTGACTCCAGTATAAGCCGAGGGGGGCACTTTCATGACAAAAAAATGTGCTAAAAAACTCGGCTTATACTCGAGTATATACAGTATTTATCCCTTTGAGAGGTAATTACATCGTTTCATAGTTGGGCCTCAGTATCTGCCCTTACCTTACCTTTTACTTACCTGAGCCTGTCTTTTGATCCAGTGTTGTGCATGTTTGCAGCTCTTCTCTCCCCTCACTTCTGGGTCTCACTGGCTTTTCTGGGGCACTGGGAACCATTGGCTCCTGCTGCTGTCAATCAAAGCCAGTAAATAGTCCCACTGTAAATGGACGCAGTAGTGGGGTTTAGGAGCGAGCATTCCCCCCATGGGCAGGGCCTCTGATAAGGGGGGGGGGGGCACCAGCCCTCCTTAACCGGGCCTGGATCTGCCATCTCAGCAGGGGGAGCCCAGAGGTAGAGCGGATGGGAACTCCCAATTCCTGTCCACCAATAAGCTCATACCCTGCTGTGCAGCTATTTAGAACACAAACGTCTCCAAGCCCCGTGTTCAGTGGGGGCCGGGGGAGAGTAAGCAGACTATTTCTTCACTTTCGGGTTAAGGCGTAGTAATCCGTCACTGCATGCTACACAGTTGAAGCCTGCCTCTTCAATATGAATACACCGCAGCCGGCCCGGAGTGCTGTGGCAGTGGATTAATCCACCTAAACCCAAAAATTAGGGGATTAGCTTATTGGTGGACAGGATTTGGGAGTCGCCAACCCCCCCCCCCCCCCCAGTTCCTTCCAGCCCTAGTTGCCCAGCTCGGTAGTGCCCAAGAGGAAGTGAGGACCAGATGTACCAGCAATGCTCCACTGGTCCCGGGCCCCCAGCTCCAGGAGGAACCCCCTGCAGAAGAAGCACTGTACCTGGGCCCCAGGTAGAAGCAGCTGCACAGACCAGGTACTGCGGGGGGGACTAACAGTGCTGCATTTGAACTCTTGGGTAATACCAAGCACGTTTGGAGTGACACATCAGAGGGGCATTGCGGTAGATTAGGGTACACTAGTGTTGCTTTCTGAAGTGTGAACAGAGGGTATTTGACAGGAAGCATTATATTGCCCTCACCATCTGATTTAATCCCTAAAAACCTGCACCACCTCGCTGCAACTGTGTTCGTTTTACATGGTTGTGAGGCGTCCCCATTCAGTAGAGTGGGATGCATTTGGCCACTGAATGTGATGGAGGGATATTTGTGTATACCCCCATTTGCTGCCTTTACCATTACCCCCTCCTAACCACTGCATTCTGTACATTACATATCCCAGACCTCTGCATTCCATGCATTTCCCACTCCTGCACTCTGTATATTAAACACTACAGACCCCTACACTATGTACATACCCCTAATGCCTGCAAACTATACAGTACATACTCCTGAAACTACACTGTGTACGTTACATAGTCCTGACCCCTGCACTCTGTACATTACATATTCTTGATACCTGCCCTCCCACTGTTAGTGCAGTTTTGCCACATCCTTATTTCTCCAAGGCACACAGTCCACGATGCCTCCTTTTTCTCTGCTTGCTGCCTGCGAGCTAGGGGAGCGGTGGTCGGGCTCATGCCCCAGAGCCTGTCAGGTGGGGGGCCCTGTCAGGTAGGCTGTATGGGGCCCTGTGATTTCTAACATCAGCCCTGCCCATGGGCACTGGACAAGCCAGGAGCGCCGGCGGGGGACTTGAGAAGAGGAGATTTGGGGCCATTCTGTGCAATTCAATTGCACAGAGCATGTAAGTAGAGATGCTTGTTATTTAAAAAAATAAATTTATGTAAAAAAGTGCAGCGCTCAAAAATAAGGTGAGTGGATACCTAACCTATGATGGTGGATGTAATTGAAGTAAATCCTAGTCAATCAAATATGCATAAGTGAATACTGGTGCAAGCGACAATATAAATGCATATAGAATTGTATGCAGTAAACTACAGAAAGTTAATTGCAGTGTGCACATCAAACAAAATCCGTGTCAACAAGTATTAAATACATAAAGTGACAACCTAGAAAAGTGTATTTATACCCAAATCTATAAGTTAAACACGTGCAAAATAATGATGCATCTAAAGTTGCAAAAAGTGAGACCCCAGATGCAAAAAATGCAAAAGAGATTAACAAACAGAGTCCAAAGTGCCTAATGACGTTCGATGATCTCCTACAAAGAACACTTCTGAACGTGGTGGGGTTATCCTAAATGATGTAGTGGATTGACCACGCAGTTCCCATCAGGAGATATTAAAGTAAGAAAAGGAGGCTTACCAGATGTCTGGTCTTTAATGCACGTATCCCATCCACCGAGGTCCCAAGTGCAGGTGTCCTACCTCGTAGCGGAGCGGCTAGGCGATTCCTTGCCTATTAGAGCGTGTGTCAGGATCCCCCAGGTGCCTGTATACCCCCTCTCAGCGGTCCGGCCAAGGTCCCACAAGGATACCAAAAAGATACAAAAAAACTCCGGATCGTGTAATACGATAGAGCAGGTGGTGCCTTTATTGTGGCTCAATAGGTTCAGTACATAACATGGATAAATGGCAATAAGAGATAAAAAGAATTTTGCTACGTAGAAAGAGATAAAAACTCCTGGCCTGGGAGTGTGTTAAGCGATTGCGCAATCGCAGAGCGTGTGGGCGTGGCTACCCGACGATCGTTTCGTCACAATGTGACGTCATCAGGGGTACGCCCACACCTCTGCGCCGTTCATTTAAATAATGGCCTGAGGCCTAATACAGCGGTGCCATAGGTTAAAACGGCAACCAATCCGGAGTGGCAGGAAACCAGCAAAGATTGGGACAACATCCAATCATAAACGTCCCAAGACGTATAATGACTATGTTCTAGACCGAGATGCTGAGTGCAGGGAGCATGTTTAAGTGGGCAGAAATTACTCAAGCCCCGCCAAACAGTGTACTGAAACCCTGGATCCAATAATGGTTAATTCAGCTGCCACAAATAAAATTAAGATTAAGATTTAAAAATAAAAAATAAAAAATTAAACGTGTTAGAAAGCACGTTTTAAATGAATGGCACCATCTAGTGGGTAAATTAGTTAATGCACTCCAAGTTAATTATAGTAAGAATGCATAGCATAATATAGATAAAAATTAAAATTCAAGTGTAATCAACACCTATGCCACCCATCTGTATCACCTCCGACCAATATTTGACCCATGGATCGCATAAATATGCTGCATAACCAATCAACTAATAATGCAAAGAAAGTGTCGTTTGGTGGATCACAATGCAGAACATAAAATTCAAAAAGAATAACATATATGATACAGTGCGGGTATTTTCATTAACATCATAAAAGACCGTGTCCGAATTTACATATATGATGTTCATAAATAAATGTAATTGAAAAAAGATGTATAATTGTATAAGTACCAAAGCGAATACCATGGCTCAACAACTAGGAACTAGGAAGGGGGCATCAACTGTTATTGATAAAGCAGTTGATGTCCCATTCCACATTGAGGCCACCAGGAACATGGGACCCCAATTTATGTATCCAGTTAGTTTCGGCACGAGAGATGGAACGCTTGCCATTGCTACCCCTCCAATGGGGAACATAGCTTTCAATGGCCAGAAAAGTGGTACCAGTGGGATCCCGTTTGTGTACCAAGTCATAATGTCTAATATAATGTTTATTTTAAAAAAATAAATTACCTTTACAACCACTTTTAGCAGGGTATACATGAATGGAAAATCGGCTGCTTCAGCAGGAACCAGACAACTTTTGATCTGTTCAACAGAAGCCAGTCTATTCTGCTGGTTGATCGAAAATACTAAACATGTACTGTATACCCAGCTTTAGGCCTCATGCACACTGGACATTTTTACAGCTGCTTCTAGGGGCATCTGGCATTTTTTTTCCCTGCCTCTAAATGTCCCTCCATGTAAGCCTATCTGTCCATGCACACATTGGCTTTTAGCAGCTTTTAGTGGCAGAAGCATTTATAGGCTTTTAGAGCAGCAGAGTTTGGGCAAAAAAAAAAACACTTGACGCTACTAAAACCTGCTTGAAGCTACTCAATTTCAAACCTGCTAGAAGTTGCTAAATAACATTAATTTAAATTGCCAATTAATATTGGCTTGGTCAGGAAGGGGGTAAATCCTTCCGAGGCTGAAGTGGTTAATATGTAGCAACTAAAGGCCAGACATAGTGTTACCATATTAATTTACAACTCTGTTCTCCCATTGTAAATAGAATTATATTATCTGACTGCTGAGATTGAAAAGAAATCACATATTTACAAGTTTTTTGTGTTCCCTGACTCTATGAAAATCAGACATGGGAGTAAGTCACACATGTGCAAGTCATAAGCAAGTCTCAAGTCGTAACCTTCAAGTCATAAGCAAGTCCCAAGTTACTGTGGCGAAAAGCAAGCAAGTCAAGTCGAGTCCCTGCTAGAAGTCAAGCAAGTCAAGTCAAGTCATTTGTTTTGGTCAAGTCACAAATCAAGTCAAAATACTGATTTACCACCTTTAAATGAGTTAAAAGTCAGTGTTGTTCAGGAAAGGTTTTATTTTAAAAATAATATTTTCAACATTAAACTTCAAAATAATAAAGTATATCTAGACACTTGAATGGTGATGAGCCACTTACAAATAGTTTTTTTTTGCTGTTTGTGAAATTTTTTGCAAATGCAATGCATTGTAAAGCTGGCCATACACCTATAGATTATCTGCAGATTTTCTATGGTTAGATGGAAAAAGGGCAACAGATTTCTCTATGTTCGCTAAACTGTGTGGATGGAGGAATCTCCCACTTTTTCCATCTAACCATAGAACATCTGCAGATAATCTATAGGTGTATGGCCATTGGCCAGCTTAAGTTACAATGCATGAAACATTAAACTTCAAACTAATAAAATATATGTAGACACTTGAATGGTGATGAGCCACTTACTTACAAATTGTTTTTTTTTTGCTGTTTGTTTAATTTTTTTCAAATGCAAAGCATTGTAAAGCTTGCCATACACCTATAGATTATCTGCAGATTTTCTATGGTTAGATGGAAAAAGGGCAACAGATGAGATTTCTCTATGTTCGCTAAACTGTGTGGATGGAGGAATCTCCCACTTTTTCCATCTAACCATAGAACATCTGCAGATAATCTATAGGTGCATGGGCAGCTAAAGTTACAATGCATTGCATTTGCAAAAAATTAAATTTGATAGTACTTTCTCGCTCAGTTGTGAGCGATGGGGTCGCATTATCACCCCACCATGGCTGAACACACGTTCAACAGGTGCGCTTGATGCAGGGACTGACATAACTCTTACCGCTACCCTGAACAAAGAGGGGAACATGTGCCTGTTCATGGCCCAAAACTGAAGGCAACTCTGTCCATCACAAATGTCTAAATACTGGTTCAGCTGAATTTGGGGAGTAGAACATGAATCTTTCTTTTGTTTTTTGTGGTATGCTGAGAACAGCCCAGACTGACTCTCTGGCTCTGCCACTGGCATTTGCTCGTCTTCATCGGTGGTTGGTGGGGTGGGCTTGCAGTCCTCTTCTTTGAGAATCAAGTCTGAAGAACACAAGCATAAATGGTCACAACACAACTGAAATATCAAAAGCAACCAGATCATGACAATCTAGTGCATAGGTCTTCAACCCTCTCCTTGGGGTCCCCCAAACAGGCCATATTTTAGTTTTTCCTCATGAAATAACACACCTGATTTGATTAATCAAAGGCTTAATGTGTAGTAGTTGACTAATTGAAACAGGTGTGTTATTTTAGGGTGAAAACAAAAACACGGCCTGTCTGGGGATCCCTGAGGAGAGGGTTGAAGACCTCTGAGTAGAGTATATCAACATACTGACATTCTTTTATAGCCTACAATCTGGCATTACATTGGATTATTACAAAAACATAACATACTTTTTATCATCGCAGACACAGCCTCCTTGATATTTTCGGGAGCCAAAACATCATGGGTCAACCACATGGTGCCAAATGAAGGATCCAGCAGAGCAGCTTTTAGGTATAGAGGGTCAGAGAAGGGTAAGGTTGCTACATCATTGTGTTCATCTGCCATCCTCACATTGACAAAGATCCCTCCGAATCGTCTTTTGAGTGATTCTTGCAGGCTACGGATCAAGCCACCAAGGTAGCGCACGCTCTCTTTATGATTTTCCAAGTGGTGATTCAGAGAAAGGATACAGGGTACAACAGCACTTATTGTCACAATTTTTTCTCCCTGTGAGAGGTCTGTGGCTTCTCCAAAAGGTTGAAGGACATCCACGAGTTCCTTAATCTGATTCCACTCTCTAGCTGTGAATACAGTCTCTCTGTGTCCCCCATCTTCAAGAATTCTAGTCAGTTTCACCTGGTCACAGCTGACCACTGATTTCAATTGCCTCAGTGTGGAATTCCAGCGTGTGGTAACAGCGGCAGGGATTCCACGCTGTCCAAACTCCTCTTCAAATTTTTCCTTGAAAGAGGTGCTTGTATGTAACAAGGAGCTCAACCTGGAAGCTTTGGCGAGAGCTGCATTGACTAATTTAGTCTCCTTAAGTCCATCACCTATTACCAATTGAAGCGTGTGTGCAAAACATTGAAGTCTAGTCTGGGTTTTTGCACTCAAATAATTGTCAAGCATCTCCTGTTCTTCCATTGACAAGTCATTCCAAATGTCCGAATCATCAAGGTCATCGTCTTCTTCTCCCTGTCCTGGAAAACATGTAGTGAATGCTTTTTTCATGCTTGCACCGTTGTCACAGATGATGTGGTCTACCTTTTTTTTAATCTTGTACTCTTCACATACACGCTCAAATTCCTCACAAATTCTTTCCCCTGTATGGGGACCGTTGAAGCGGTTGCACGCAAGCAACTGTGATTTCAACTGAACACGGTCTTCCTCAATGTTGATCCAGTGCACTGTGACTCCAAGAAAGCCTCTCATCCTGCGGTCTGACCATATATCTACAGTCACTGACAGATGATCTACTGCTGCGAGTTCATTTTTCAGCTTCATTTGCCTATCTGCCACCAGATTGTCAAGCTTGCCAGTAATTGTTCTTCTACTTACTGGAGAGTACTTGTTGTCTACTATTGACAAAAAGCGACGAAAGCTTTGATGTTCAATGATGGATAGTGGCATGTTGCAGTTTATAATGAGGTCTGACAGGATTGAGTTTGTAATTGCCTTCTGCTGCTGGTGGTTGCAGTGGTATAGCTGCACAGTCCCCTGTGCGATGAATTGTGAGATTTGAGGCTGGCTAGCATCAAAAGTCCCTTTGGTATGGATGTACTCTTCATATCTATAGAGTAAACAGAAGAGAGATGGAAAATAAAGTTAGCTATGTGATTTATTGATTTTAACAACAATACACTCTGCTCCCACCCATACACGTTACTGTACCTACCTTTCTTTGTGGGTTTTGTAGTGACGGATGAAGTTGGATGTTGTGGTTGACGTGTCTCTTATTTTTGAGCTGCAGACCTTGCACATCGCCGTTCTCTTCTTTTCGCCAACATCTAAAACATAATCCTTAAATCCAAATTTAATTATTTTTGGAATCGCTCCCTCCATTATAGCTGTCTTGTGCGTTGGTCTCTCAGGGGCGGATCCAGAGTATACTGTGTCGGGAGGGGCACTGCCAGAAAATAAGGTGTTGCTTACTTACAAAACTATTTATTGGCACCAGTGACACCAATCCAATACAGTGACTAGTGCTAAAGAAAATGCACTGTTACTGTATAAATGACACTGGCAGGGGAGGGGTTAACACTAGGGGTGATCAAGGGGTTAGGTATGCTCCTAGGGAGTGCTTTCTAACTGTGGCAGGGATGGATGTGTTAGAAGAAAAGAGAGATCTGCGTTTCAGCTTAGACACAAGATCTCTCTCTTCCTCTGTGGCAGAACAGCCACACGTGACACCCAAAATGTACTGGGCTGGCACAGGCAAGTTTTTACTGGCATTTCCAAAAATTAAAAAAAAAAATACAGTTGTAAGTGTAAATTTTAGTATTTAGGCAACAAACAAGTAACATGTTCAATTATTAATGAACTCACCATTCAGTTGCTAGGGGTTGCTATACATTACTGCCCACCATTTGGTTGTCTAGGGTTTGCTATACATTACCGTTCTTATAGTACACTCTCAGCACCAGCCTCTGCCAGCTACTCTCTCACCGAGCCCTGCCTGGCATGCAGATCACGCCTGCAGTCAGACGGGCAAATACTTCAGTCTCCTGTGCCAGTTTTGCCCCGGCTGTCTGTGACTCTCTGGAGGGGGGCACACCGGACCCTGCCACTGTCATTGTTCCCCCAGCTGCTGCTGATCAGTAATGGCAAAGCAGCTGGGCAGACAAAGGGGTGGCACAGGCCGGCAAAAAAAAGACTGGTGGGAATGGAAGCACAATGGGCCGTTCTGAGAAGCTGCCATTTAAATAGGGCAAGGGTGGCCAGTTTACCACTGCTGTTTTAAGAATGGGCCAGGGGTCCTCGTGATCAGTTTAAAACCAGCTATGGGGTGTGTGCAATTAATCAGTTGGGAGGTGTGCAATGGATCCGTGTATAACCAAGTATGGGGGTGTGCAATGGACCAATTTTTTATAATCCGCTATGGGGTGTGCAATTGATCAATTTATAATCCGCTATGGGGTGTGCAATTGATCAGTTTGACCTGGGAGGTGTGCAATTGAATAGTTTATAACAAGCTATGGGGCTGTGCAATGCCAGTTAATAATAACCAGTGGATCCATTGCACACCTCCCAAGTCAAACTGTCTGATTAATTGCACACACCCCATAGCTGGTTTTAAACTGATCAATTGCATACCTCCCAAGTCAAAATTAATATTTGCACAACCCTATATCTGGTTATAAATGAATTGCACACCCCCATAGCTTATTATTATTATAAGCAAATTAATTGCATGCCCCCACAGCTTGTTATAAACTGGTTAATAATTGCGCACCTCCATATAAACTTAAACTGATCTATCGGACAGCTTCCAACTCATTAATTGCACAACCCCATAGCTGGTTATAAGCAAATTGCACACCTACAGCAACTGGTCATAAATATAGTACTACTAAACATTAGGACCTCACATAGGATCAATGTAAATCAATGAATGAACTGACAATCATAGGAAATAGTCATATTGGAGACAATAGGGGCAATTATTCACAATGGCCCCTATTGTCTCCAATATGTGTATTTCTTTCCTACGATTGTCAGTTCATTAGTGCCAATTTTTTTTTTTATATGAGTCAGACCCCTTGGACTTAATGCTGTAAAAAAATAAAATGAATAATTTGCACAACACCGACCGTATACTGTCAGCGCCGGTGTACCTGGTCGGCGGCGTCCCATCAGCGTCCCGGCGGCCATTCCACGTGTCCACTTTCGCTTTCCAGACCCCAGTATTGCAAAATCGCGCCTCTTCATCGTCTGTGATAGGCGGAACACTCAATTTATTTCCCAGCATTCAGTCTCCGCCTATCACGGCTATCCGCTCATCCTCATAACACAGACGAGGATGAGAGGATGTCCGTGATAGGCGGAACACTGCCTGCTGTGAAATTGAGTGTTCCGCCTATCACAGACAAGGAGGCGCGGTTCCGCCTATCACAGACAAGGAGGCGCGGCTTTTACACTGCAATGGTTAGTGGTAGTAATGACTTGCCAAGTCATAGGGCCCAAGTCAAAGTCAAGTCACAAGTCATTAGTGTCAAGTCAAAGTCAAGTCGAGTCATTTGTTTAATTTTGTCAAGCAAGTCGCAAGTCCTCAAATAGCCGACTCGAGTCTGACTCGAGTCAAGTCATGCGACTCGAGTCCCCCACCTCTGATGAAAATAGTTGAGCTCCTTCTCTCTGGAAGAAGATAGAAGTTACCAGCATTACACTTCACATGACCAACAACCAGGGTAGCTGCTGGAAGTGAGCCATCCTATCATTTCAGCAATTACTGAATAGCCATACGAATCAACAATGGTGTGGGTAGAGCCAAGCTTTTCATTCCAAAAAAGATAACATAAATAATGTTTAGCAAATTTTTTTATTGCATTACAATGCTAAGTGAACACCTTTAATTATAATGTCGGAGGGAATTTTTTTTTATGTAACATCCAATAAATTGCTAATATATTCTAATTATCTCCATTTGCAGTAACGTAGGAACAAAGCAGAATCTATAACTGCGAAAATACTAATTGATTGCTAAAAAATTATAATTTAAAGTCTTTTTGTTTTGGGGGTCTAGTAGCAACAACTGATTATACACAGTAAATATATATATATATATATATATATATATATATATATATATATATATAGTACTGAATTGAGAGCAACCAATCCGATCTCTTTGTTTCTTTTTGCCAAATCCAATTCCAAGTTTGTTTTTGTTAGATCGGTGTGATAAATATCTGATTTGTTGCTGTGGGTTTCATGTTCTCCAAGATGCCTCCATTGAAGTATAATTGAAAGTAGGTACTTCTATCTAGAAAAAAAAAACAAAAAACAGGAGAGTTAATAGATGTTAAGAGCAAATCAGAATCAATAGTCATGCTCATACCTGAGCAAATTGGTCTGTAATTATTAATTTACATAAATATGATGTCTGCCCATGTATGGCTATCTTATGCCACGTACACACGACCGGACTTTCGGGCAGACTAGGTCCGATGTTTTTTCCGACAGACTTTCGGCGGACTTCCGACGGACTTTCCGAATGAATGGACTTGGACACACACAATCACACCAAAGTCCAACGGATTCGAACGTGATGACGTACGACCGGACTAGAATAAGGAAGTTCATAGTCAGTAGCCAATAGCTGCCCTAGCGTCGGTTTTCGTCCGTCCCACTAGCATACACACAAATGTATTTCTCGATAGGAACTGGTTCCGGCGGAAAAATTTGAAACATGTTCTATTTCTAAAGTCCATCTGATTTTTCGACAGCAAAGGTCCGATGGAGCCCACACACGATGAAATTGTCCAGCGGATTCGTTCCGTCTGACCTTTGCTGTCAAAAAGTCTGGTCGTTTCTACACGGCATTAAAGGAAAAAATACTTAAAGCATAACTCAAATTTTTGTTGAGAAAAAAACATCCCCCCTGGGGAATCTATGTACATTACAAGGATTTTAACAAACATTGTTGCAGATTCCTACCTTTTGTTATTCCCATGTGGGAAAGTGATTCTAATGGGAGTGGTTTCATAATTATCAATCGGCTGTGACCTGTAGGGCTCTAATGAGGAAAGCTGCTGGGCCTGCATCCCTTTAGATGTGATTTCCTATTGGGAGTATCTTACCAAAAATGACATTTTGTTGCAGGGGATGCCTGAAATATGACTTGTATCAGTGCAGACTTCTGGGAAAATTGAGGAGCCAATCACACAAGCAGGAAATTGTATTTCTGGGGGGTGGTCAGTACACATTCTGTGTACAGAACACCTCCAGGTAGCCAATTTTCAATGCATTTTCAGAAAATGACAGAGCTGCAGATTGAAAAGGAAAGCTAATTTTTAATAACATTCAATTACAATATGACTTGTGTCGCAATTGTATACTCTATATTATTTTTTCTTTGTTTGCTATTTTCTTCCCAAGAAAGTGGAGTTACCCTTTAAAGGTATTTTATGCACGCACTTGGGATCTTGAACATGGCTCTTAATTCGTCCCTTTCCCCACCTTTACTTCCGTACTTTATCTCATGTGATTTCCCCATCTCCTCTACTGACTGTCCCCTCCCTCCTACATCGGTCTTATGCCCCATACACACGGTCGGATTTTCCGATGAATTCTGTCCTATCGGACAATGTTGTCGGAAATTCCGAACGTGTGTAGGCACCATCGGACAGTTTCCATCGGATTGTCCGACGGACAAAGTTCTATCTCCTGCTGGATACATTTTCCGACAACAAAGTCCGATCACACCAATTCCGATCATGTGTATCGAATTCCGACGGACAAAGTGCCACGCATGCTCCGATCACATTACAAGGCCAAAGCTATTGGCTACTAGCCTCTACGTAGTCCCGTCGTAGGCAACAAACGTCACCACGTTCAGAATGATCGGATTTTCCGACAACTTTGTCCGACCGTGTGTATGCAACACCAGTGTCGGACTAAATCCGACCGTGTGTATGGGGCTTTAGAGTTAAATTTAACTGGGATGATAGGTCCAGTACCTATGTGGAAATAATTTACCTGTTTGATTTTTTGCTCACAACCATATTTTGGACATCTGTTTTATCTACCTTCATTTTGTGGACGTTAAATCTTCCTTTGTCCTTTTTGACAACAGAGATTTTTTCCATTTTTAATTGTTATACCACATGGCATGGAAGCATTCCTATGTGTTATTTTTATGCATCTCAATAAAGATTTATTTAAAAAAATAAATAAAAAAAATAACAATACAATCAGTATAAAAACAAGTGTCTATGATCTCAGGTGATGAGCGCCTCTAGTGTTACATTTTTAATCATGAGCTAGAGTAAGAACAAAGGATCAAACTGCATTATGTGAAATGGCTATGTGGGGTCAGGTGTGGACTGGAATAGCTTTGCTCTCCACCTACTTTTCCAATTTGTCTAGGAAATTAAATCTATTTCTTTTTTTTATGAGATGCATCCAAAAATAAACACATACTGTATGAGCCACTTTTTACCTTTTTATTCCTAATGTTAGTCTGGTGGATAAAAAATAGGGCCCGGGGAATCACAGGATGCTGCTTTGCTGTTAGCTCTACTCCTTATGGTGTATTGTTACTGGTTACTAAAACAGAAGTGATGTGCTCTGTCTAATGACCTTTGACTAATCAGCCTGCTAATTAGAAGCAGGCCTACAAGTAACAACCTTCTAGTGGTAAGATTTCCCAAACAGGTTGGCAAGAGCACCGAAGGTCACAGAGCAACCGCAGACTCCAGGTCTCCAGGAAAAAAAAGTCTATTCTATCTTTAAACATTAAATTAAAAGATACTATATGAATGCAGTTTTTTTTTTTTAAAGCAGAACTCAACAAATTTTTGTAAGTTCCTCTCCCGTTCCCAACCCCCTATACATAGTTTTTAAAAAATATTTAAAAAATTACTTTTTTTTTACTTTTTGTTTTTTTTATTTATATCTCATTTTTATTTTATGTTAGCCTAGGCAGAATGATGTCATACACAGACATTTGTGAGATGTTGTGCATGCGCAGATATGCCACGGGTGGGGGGTGGTTTGCCAGAGTAGACATGGTAGAGACCCACAGAGTGTCTGTACATACGCATGATCTACAGTAAAGAGCCACACTGGGGAAGAGGAGAAAAGGAAGAACCTGTGCTTCTAAAAAGACAACACTGGATTTCATTTTCTACTAAGTTTGAACCCCAAACTCAAATAAATTGTTTGTCTTTTTTCCCCCCACAAATAGAGCTTTCTTTTGGTGGTATTACAAAACCCCTGCGGTTTTTATTTTTTATGCTATAAACAAAAAAGACCGACACTTTTGAAAAAAAACTATATTTTTTACTTTCTGCTATAAAACATACCTAATAAATAAAAACGTAAAAAAAAAAAAATATCACATTTCTTTTTTGGCCAATATGGGTAAAAAAATAAATAAAAAAATAAGCGTATATTGATTGGTTTGCGCAAAAGTTATAGCGTCTACAAACTATGGGATATTTTTCTTTTTTTTTGTTTATTTTATTTTTTTACTAGTAATGGCCGCAATCAGCGACTTATAGCGGGACTGCGATATTGCGGCGGACATATCAGACACCTGACACTTTTGACACTTTTTATGTGACACCAATACAGTGATCAGTGCTAAAAAATATATAATGACTAATCACTATACTAATGATACTGGCTGGGAAGGGCTTAACATCAGGGGCGATCGAAGGGTTAAACGTGTTCCTAGGGAGTGCTTGATAACTGGGGGAGGTAAAGATCCATGTTCCTGCTTAACAGAAACACAGGATCAGTACATTATCCTCTCACAGAACGGTGGTCTGCCTGGTTTACATAGGCAGACCGGCTCTTCTGTCTGTGTCCCGCCGGACCCGCTAATTGGCTCCCGCTGTGTTCACTCCCAGTGGGAGCGGGTTGCCGGCAGCGGGCGTGCCCCTGACCCGGGAGTGTCACATACATGCGTGGTGCGATCCGCAAGCAGTTAATGTCTTATCTGCATAAAATTTTAAAAAAGCCTTTTCCCCTCTTCCCTGTCTCACAGGCTTATCTGAGAGTAGCGGGAGCCATTGACTTCGGGTGCTGTCATTTAAAACCTGTGCGCAGAGAGCGGGGTCAAGATGGGTTGTATGTCTGAATAGAGGCAAACACCCCCGACTTGGGTTCAAACGCGTAGAAAGTTCCCCCATAAGAAAAGGCTTCCTATGGGGACACTCAGGGAAGAGGAGCCAGGAGACCCCACAACAGGAGGAATGGAACTACCTTTTACTCTATGTAAGTGGATATATGCACCATTTCTCTGTGAATTAAATGCTAACAATTTTAACCTGGTGACGCCTCTTTTGTGTTCTGTTTTTCATGTATTTTGGAGTTTGCTCTCGACTCCCCATTTTGAAGGCTGCCCTGGACTGTTAACTTGCCTGCATACAACAGAAAAAAGGTTTTGTTTCCATTTATTTTATATTATATAGACTATGGACTCTATTTCCCATATCATGTTAGCAATATAAACTATCACTGGATATATGGGAAGATTGAAATATAGATTATTGAGCAACAGCGCCATCTATATATATGTTCTTCCAACAGGAGGAATGGGGCTGCTCTGTGCGAAACCATTGCACAGAGTATGACATGTTTGTTATTTTAATGAAAATGTTTTAAAGCTTTACAGTCACTTTAAAGCGGTTATCTTGGTCGCTTATTGATTTTTACCTACAGGTAAGCCTATAATAAGCATATAAAATTAAGCCTGCATGCAGCCGCTGACGTCAGTGGCGCATGCGCTCTGCAGACCCGGCATATCCTGCCCGAACTTGCCAGAGCAAAGGGCTCCCATACGCATGCGCGGAGTGACATCATCGTGGCTCCGGACACTCATAAAACCAGAGCCAGAAATCCTGGAACATGACAGATCCCTCAGCACTGACCGGGCACGCTGCAGGAGCTTTGTTCTAAGGTAAGTATTTTATAATGTGCTAGTATGCAATGCATACTAGCACATTATGCTATTGTCTTGCAGTTTTTTTTTCAGCGGTTTACTACCACTTTAAGGTTAGCAGATGATTCCTATTTTAGTGCAAAACAAGAAAGCTTCATATAGTCTAAAAAATTCTAAGATAGGAAGAGATAGATAGATAGATAGATAGATAGATAGATAGATAGATAGATAGATAGATAGATAGATAGATAGATAGATAGATAGATAGACTTTTTTAAACTGTGACCTTTTAATGCTCACCTTCCTTTTGTTATCTCAGTCTATGTGCCAAGCTACATTCCTTGTACATCTTGGCAATCGCCCAACAGAAAATGCAACCACTTAAGTGATAATGTCTTTGATGTTTCAAAGCTGGCCTAGAACCAAGTCTTCACTCTATTAACTCTACAACTTGTCTTGAAAAAAATAGAAGGTGTACAGAGGTCCAAGTATTTAGAACACAGGTATTAATTATATGGTATTGGTCTGAATTTACATTATACAGTTACAGTTCCATTGACTGCACTCCAATGCGGCAAATGTTAAACCTGATTTTAGATGTGGGTTTCTACAGTGTGCATCCTCTTGTGCACATTGTACATATATTTAATTCAAAGGGAAACCATGCCTCACAATAAGATTGTCTTATAAGTTCCGAAATGGGTAGCATTTGTCAAATAGGTCATGGTCTGCCCAGATATGATGCAATTGGGACAGAGTTTTGATGGTATGGAGGAATAAAAGCTGCAGCCAAGCTTTTTTTTCATGGTTATAATAAGAGAAAAATTGCAAATGTAGCTAGGGGTGCCAGACTGGAATCCAGACTTGTCTTTGAACCCCTAAACAATACCACCTTTAACCAATCCAATATGACCTTTCCACAAATCTTGATTTATATGCTAAAAACAAGTTTTTATTTATCTAGCTTGTACTTGTCCTTTACATGTTTGTCATACCTTTTACTTATATTCATGACTCACTAAAATCAAAACTCTATTAGATGTCTCTCTGCAAACAAAACATTGGTTGCTCAACCCTCCTGTTGCTCTTATTGCTGAGTTCATCAATGCGTGCATAAGGAAAGGTTATTTTTCAATGTTTTCTTTACATGGAAATGGTTATCATAATTTTATTGACAGGGTTGCTCTAACAACTTGTTGTAAAGTGAGAAAGCAAATTGTCATCTCACACAAAATTTTTCACAAAGTACATTTAGGAGTTTTGAAATCAAAGGTAAATTGGTGGTGGGAATGTTTTATTGATATTGGGAACCACAACATAAACTACGTGTCGATATGAAGATATACAAACACATGTAATAGCAGGCTGTTTCAAACTTTCTAGATGTCACTTTACTACAAAAAATATTCCATCACCTCCACTATTATAGTAATCAGCAGCAATCATTTATATCTTTATGGACCTTGCTTTGTGCACTGGTGTGCAGTCATGTTGGAACAGGAAGGGGCCATCCCCAAACTCTTCCTACAAAGCTGGGAACATGAAATTGTCCAAAATGTCTTGGTATGCTGGCGCCTTAAGAGTTCCATTTACTGGAACTAAGTGGCCAGGCCCAACCCCTGAAAAACAACCCCACACCATAATCCCCCCTCCACCAAATGATTTGGACTAGTGCACAAAGCAACATCAGTGCCTGACCTCACAAATTCACTTCTGGAAGAATGGTCAAACGTTTTCATAGACACATTCCTAAACCTTGTGGTCAGCCTTCCCAGAAAAAAAGCAAAGGGTGGGCCAACTAAATATTGAACCCTAGGGACGAAGACTGGATGCCAATAAAGTTCATGTGTGTAAAGGCAGTCCCAATACTTTTGATAATATAGTGTATGTTGTTTCTATTGTCTCGGATCTCGCAGTATGCAGGATTACTTTGTTTGCTGAGGACCACAATAGCAGAGCACAAAACATGCTCAGAAGTCCTCCTGTCACATGCAAGGTTTTAGGTTAGAATGAAAAACCAAGTGGATCATGAGCAATCAGTGTACTGAAAAGTAAAATATTAAATAGCTTGTTTATTACTGAATTTTGTATTTTGCCTGAAGATTTCCTTTAGTACTTAATTTTCATTGTTCATTATTGGCATTGGACATACAGTGAGGCCCTATGCTGGGTACTAGCTCTTGTAAGTTCCTGTCTTTTTTAGAGGTGTCAAACTTAGATGTAAGCAGGAAGGGCGTACAATTTGGAGATTCAATAACAAGCACATAGAATTGCAATTATTAGGGTTAAATATACATTTGAGTTCCTAAAAGGATATGGGTGACATATGTTAGCTAAGTTAAACAACAATACAGTAATTACTTGGAGGAAAGAGTTATCAATGAACGTCCTTGATTTCAGGTTGTGTTTCTTCCAAGTTAATTCTACTGGCACATAACACAATACAACAGATCTGAAAAGTTGTCTGCTAAAATGGAATCTTAAACAAATGTGAGAGGGCCCCCCAAAACGTTTTACCTGATTATTACTTTTTAAACTGTAAAACAGATTTGTGGTCCCAGAGAATTTATGTGCAAACTTGCCAAGGATAAAATTTTTTTGAACCATAATGAATTGCTTGGACAGAAAAAGCATAAGGAAATCTCAGGAACTGCATAGGGGAGGTTAGGGTCAGTTAGAAAAGAACTGCATAGAGGAGGTTAGGGTCAGTTAGAAAAGAACTGCATAGGGGAGGTTAGGGTCAGTTAGAAAAGAACTGCATAGGGGAGGTTAGGGTCAGTTAGAAAATTGCCTGCTAATTCTTATTGCTGGCTCTTCGTGTAATCACCCTATTTGCTGCATTCATTATTATGATTATTATTATTGGGGTCTTTTTTGTCTTTCGCTTTATTTTGTGGTTGATCAGTAGTCACTTTCAGCTGATCTGATATTCAGTAACCCTAGGTAGAGGAAGAGGTAACAGTCCATCAATGAGAAAGCACAGTAGAAGAACCAAGTACCACCAGGGCTGGTGCAAGTATTTTTGACACCCTAGACGAAACCTAATTTTGCCGCCCCCCCGGCTCCACCCCTGACTCCACCCCCTTTATTCAGCCCATGTACACCCCACCTTTTTAATGAATCTCTCATCAAATTTAGCCCACCAGCGCCTATCAAATGCAGCCTACCAGTGCCCATCAATGCAGCCTACCAGCGCCCATCAATGCCACTTCACCAGCGTCCATAAAATACAGACTCTCCAGCGCCCATCAATGCTGCCTCACCAGTGCCCATCAAATACAGACTCACCAGTGCCCATAAAATACCATCTCACCAGTGCCCATCAAATACAGACTCACCAGTGCCCATAAAATACCATCTCACCAGTGCCCATCAAATACAGACTCACCAGCGCCCATCAATGCCACTTCACCAGCGCCAATGAAATACAGACTCACCTGTGCCCATCAAATACAGACTCACCTTTGCCCATCAAATACAGACTCACCTTTGCCCATCAAATACAGACTCACCTTTGCCCATCAAATACAGACTCACCTTTGCCCATCAAATACAGACTCAGGGGGGGGAGTTTGGCAGATCAGTCAATATAATACATACACACATTTTAAAATTATATTTAATTGTCATCACATATACAATCTCATCAATCTCTGCTGTACTGCCTGTGTACCTGCTAGGCTGCCTGCTGCTTCTGTTCTGACTGTGTCATGATGCGGTGCCTCTTCCTGTTCAGAATCCAGGCAGCACCTGTCCCAAAGCCCGGCGAGCCGCCGCCAGGCGCCATGCCGCCATGTTGTTACTGTCTGTATTCCCATGATGCTCCATGATCCATCCAATCCATCCATAATCCGTTGCAAGAGCGCGGGGGGCGGGGCCGAGCGCGGGGGGCGGGGCCGGGGGGGCTGTGCTGCTGGACTGACAACAATCATGCACTGTCACACTGAACTGAAGAGCGGCCTCGGCGCCGAGCAGAGAGGGGAGAGGGGGGCGGGGTGCTGTGCTGTCTGAGCCTGACACAGTGTCAGTGAGAGACATGACATATCACACAGACACAGTCATCATGAGCGCAGCTGCGGAGAGCAGAGAGGGGAGGGGGGCGGGCGGGTGCTGTCTGAGCCACACAGTGAGAGAGTGAGACAGTGTGAGACACAGAGAGCACCCTGGAGTCTGGACAGAGAGGGGGGGGATTACTTACTGTCTTTGTCATTACACAAGCGGGGGGGGTGGGGCGGCGCGCCGCCGCTGCCTCTGCTTGACAGTCTGTGCAGGACTCAGAGTCACTCACTCAGAGTAAAATAACCAGCGGCCGGGCGCCCTAGGCGGCAGTGCGCCCTAGGCAGTCGCCTAGTCCGCCTAGTGGTAGCACCGGCCCTGAGTACCACCTATATGTAAGTAGAAATCATCTCACAACCTGCAATTAGCTTATATGAAGAATCTGTAGTTACAAATAATGATACAGAGCAGTAGCCTGTGATGCTTTTCTTTTAATATAATCCAAAGGCTGTATTTCTATCACATGACCAACATGAGAAGAAATTTAAGAAAGTTAAAAAAGAAAGAGAAGGGGGAAAGAAGAGAAAAAAATGTGGGTAGAGTACAGAGGGGAAGTTAAGGGGTAGGCAGCAAGGGAGCACTGAGATTGGTGGGGAAGGGGCCACAAGATGTCTCAGGTAGAACCCACAAACCAGGTCCATTCATAAATAGGGAGCAAATTATTCATTTTTTTGTCCTTAAGAGATCCCATGATTTTAATCCCACTAATACAGAAGTGGAACATCTTGTTTCCGTTAATACATGTAGGGTCAGTCTTTTAGTGTTCTTATGCATATTGTGTGGTAGAAGACCAAACAAGAATATGGGCAGATCAAACTTTATGCCCCGTACACACGGTCAGATATTCCGATGGAAAAAGTCTGATCGGATTATGTTGTCGGAAAATCCGAATGTGTGTGGGCTCTAGCGGGAAATTCTTACGGAAAAAATTTGAGCGCAGGATCTAAAATTTTCCAACACCAAAATCCGATCAGAATTTTTCGATCATGTGTAGAGAATTCTGATGCACAAAGTGCCACGCATGCTCAGAAGAAATTTGGAGACGAAAGCTATTGGCTACTGGCCTCTACGTAGTCCCATCGTACGTTTTATATGTCACCTTGTTCAGAACGATCGGATTTTCTGGCAACTTTGTCCGATCATGTGTGTGCAACACAAGTTTCGGACAAAATCCGTCAGAAAAAAATCTGACGGATTTTGTGGTCGGAATGTCCGACCGTGTGTACAAGGAATAACAGTTATTTGTAGGAGAGTGAGTGAAAGGGCCTTTACTTTTAACCAAAAGGGGTGTATCCCTAGACAGGTCCGAAATATATGGAATAACGTTCCTGGGTGTTGTCAGCAAAAGAAGAAAAAGTTAAGTTGGGTGAAATCAATTGCACAAAGTGTTTAATTTGAAGGTAAGTTGTATCTGTCTTTGAAAGTAGCAAAAGGTAGGGCCATTTTGGTGTGGACATCCAGGATATTGCCAAGATGGACCAAAGATTTTAATTTCCATGGTAGAACCATATAGTGTGTGAGGTCGTCAGGTAAAGCTAGATTGTACAGAAAGGAGATTAGTGGAGATGTGGAAGAAACTAGATTGAATTTAGACTTGCAAGTGCTCCAAATCCCTCTAGTAATGCTCATAGTGTGTAGAAGGTCCAAGTCTTCTAATGTAGCAGAAGACTCTCATCTCTAGGAACTTCAGTGTTTTGGGGCTAGCCATAGTTTTTCAATCTCTATCCAATTGTTATATGAATAGAGGGTAGCCCAAAACATCACTGGTCTGAGTAGGGTTGCATAATAATATTTAACAATGTTGGGGTTGGGAAAAACTAGCCCCCCCATCTCGAGATTTAAGGGCAAATAGGACAGCTTTCACTACTGTGGAGTTTCCTATCTCCCCATGTAAACCATTGTAGATCTTGCTGCAATCTCCTGAAATGTGACATTGAAATCTTTAATAAGCAGTGTTTGAAAGTAGTAAAGCAATTAAGGTATGATTGGCATTTTAACTGAGGCTATCTTTCCTATCCATGGAATGTGGTGCAGTGACTATTGATACAAAAGCTGTTCACAAGAAAACAAGTTCACAAAAAAAGGGGTAGTTAGCTTCATATAGGGCAGTGATGGCCAACAACCTTGACACCCCAGATGTTTTGGAACCACATTTCCTGTGATACTCAACTACACTGCAGAGTGCATGAGCATTATGGGAAATATTGTTCCTAAATATTTAGTGTGCCAAGGTTCGGCTGTTAGATTGATGCCAAGATAAGGAATTATGTAAGGGCAAATAGGACAGCTTTCACTACTGTGGAGTTTCCTATCTCCCCATGTAAACCATTGTAGATCTTGCTGCAATCTCCTGAAATGTGACATTGAAATCTTTAATAAGCAGTGTTTGAAAGTAGTAAAGCAATTAAGGTATGATTGGCATTTTAACTGAGGCTATCTTTCCTATCCATGGAATGTGGTGCAGTGACTATTGATACAAAAGCTGTTCACAAGAAAACAAGTTCACAAAAAAGGGGTAGTTAGCTTCATATAGGGCAGTGATGGCCAACGACCTTGACACCCCAGATGTTTTGGAACCACATTTCCTGTGATACTCAACTACACTGCAGAGTGCATGAGCATTATGGGAAATATTGTTCCTAAATATTTAGTGTGCCAAGGTTCGGCTGTTAGATTGATGCCAAGATAAGGAATTATGTAAGGGCAAATAGGACAGCTTTCACTACTGTGGAGTTTCCTATCTCCCCATGTAAACCATTGTAGATCTTGCTGCAATCTCCTGAAATGTGACATTGAAATCTTTAATAAGCAGTGTTTGAAAGTAGTAAAGCAATTAAGGTATGATTGGCATTTTAACTGAGGCTATCTTTCCTATGCATGGAATGTGGTGCAGTGACTATTGATACAAAAGCTGTTCACAAGAAAACAAGTTCACAAAAAAAGGGGTAGTTAGCTTCATATAGGGCAGTGATGGCCAACAACCTTGACACCCCAGATGTTTTGGAACCACATTTCCTGTGATACTCAACTACACTGCAGAGTGCATGAGCATTATGGGAAATATTGTTCCTAAATATTTAGTGTGCCAAGGTTCGGCTGTTAGATTGATGCCAAGATAAGGAATTATGTAAGAGTTCCAAGAGAAACTAAATGCAGAATGGAGAGTTTCTAGAGTTTGGTGGTTGAGGTTCATGGGTAGCCAGAGAGGGCTCCAAATTCTTTGATATAGACCTATAGGGTTGGGAGGGGGGACATGGGGCATCCCCATCTTGTTCTGTTGTGAATCATAAGCCGAACTGATGTGGTAGGGTGAAGTTTCATGGATGTAGAGTGTGTGGTGTAAAGAGCTTAAGTGGCTTATAAGAGAGGACCAGAAATACATATGTACTTAGGCGTCACAAAGATGAAAAGCCAGCCTAAGCGATCAAACGTCTTTTCAGCCTCAAGGCTAAGGTGTCGATTCTCTAAAGGTTACTGCATGCAATATGAAGGTCACCCATTATTCAAAAATATCAAATGAGATAATAAAATAGTCAATTCATCAGCGTAAAATATTTGTTAAAAATATGAGGTTACATAGGAAGTCTGGTTGAAAAAAAGACACAAGTACATCTAGTTCAACCAATAGTGGTAAATACCGCAAAAATAAAAAAAAGGTTAAAGCATTAAAGTCAATTCACTAAAGAACACATATTCGTTATTTATCACCTGCCGTTAGGCAGTCAACATGTTAGCAATGTACACAATAACAATGAGGGGAACTCTGCAATGGCCATTAAATTAAAAGAATACAATGTATCAGTGTAGCAAACAGAGAATTTAAATGATTTAAACTCAGTATGTTAATATTATACAAAAGTGGTGGAGTCAGGAGATGTGAAAACCATGACACTCATAAAAAGATACTAATGTGTTACACCCCCCATTCAATGTATCTCTAAACCAGTGTGATTGTCTAGTGGTGTGACTCAACAGCTTGCTGGTGAGAACTAGGTGAGGGTGTATGATCAAATCCTTATTGCCAAAAAAATTGGTGTGTTATACCTTCTGTAATTATACACTGTGATGAGTGGTAGATAATAAAAAATACCTCCTGGGTGGAATGCTTGCTACTACCAAATTAATAATAAATGTGTGTTACACCCTCTGGGAGGTGTATGGTGCTAAAATAAATAGAATGTGTCTTTTGCGCGGATTATACTCCAATTATTTTCTCAAACGGAGAATTGAATGTCAAATACTTACCGCAATTTTCCTTTCCTGACGAGCTCCATGTCAGCCTACTACTGGGTATGCTCTGCCCATACCCCCACCTGCAGGACCTAACTCATAAATTTGACTCCCGCCCTCATTCCCGCCCTCATCCGTTTTTGATATTAAATTTTGCGTTTTCCTGACAGCTCCAATGCGGAAACAAAATGGGGTTAATTATGGCCTCGGGCTAACAAGATAACCGTTTTGCCCAAATTAACAGTTGTCAATAATGACGGATCTATGCGATAATGAGAGATACAGGCTTGTACGAATGACCACATTGCCACCTTGCATATTGACTTCATCGAGTCTCTACAGGCAGCTGCATAGGAGGTTGGGACGCTTCTTGTGGAGCGTACCGTTGTTTCTTCCGAAAGGTCCAACCCCCTATCCTTATATGAGAGGGAGATCACTTTCATAATCCAAGAAGAAATCGCTCTGCTCAAAGCTCTGGCCCCCTTGCGTGAACCTCTAGGAACCACAAACAGGCAATCTGATGCCCAAAAAGTTGGGGTAACATGGATATACATTTTCAGTGTCTCTCCGACATCCAAAAGACTTTTTTTCCATCTTCCAGATGAAAAGTAGACAAACAGTTTCTTGACTTTGATGGAATGTTGAGGCCACTTTTGGAATAGAATCCAGCATCGGGAGCAGAATAAATCTGTCCACCAGGAAGGACTTAGTGAATAGGGTTCTTTATACCGTAGAGCCACCAACTCAGAAACCCTCCTAGCTGAGGCTTTGGCTACCAGGAAAGCGGTCTTTAATGACAATTCCAATAGTGACAACTCCATCATGGATTTTGGAGCAGACAGGTAGTTGAGCACCAATGTGAGGTCCCATGTAGAAACGTTGGGGCCCTGGGAGGCCTTAGTTTTACTATGGCCCTAAGAATTGAAGTGGTCTACTGAGTCTCACTAAGGGCCGACGTGGAAGATATGTGCCCTTTGAGTGTGCTTGCACTCAGGCCCATGTCGAGATCTCTTTGAAGAAAACCGAGGACCTGACAAACTCTAGCTTCCCTAGAGAAAAAACTTCTGACGTAGCATATTTTTGGAATTTTGCCAGACTTCGTTGAATACATTGTTCATGCTGCTCTTCCATGCTATCATGAGGGCATCTACCATTCTCGATGAGCAACCTAAATCCACAAACCTTTGCATCTCAAAATCCAGGTTGCTAACTTGAGCTTCTCAGGAGCTTAATGGAGAATTTGACCTTGTGCCACTGTCTGGCAACTAAATAGTTTGGTGCATATCCACTGTTGAAGGAAAAGCCTAGAAAGGGTATCTTCTCTACTGAGCCACTCAACACAAGGACAGGAGAGACCATGGTCCCGATAGTCACCAGGCATGAAGACACTGACAGGTGAAGAGAGGAACACCAGGACAATTCAGTACCTTACCACTGGTATGTTCTCTAGCAGCAGAGAAAGGCATACTTTGAACCATGATTAATTGGGCTTCTAATTACAGAAGGACTGTGTAGGGGTCAGATGATCCTGTTCTTCATTCGCCAACCGCCAACTCAGACGTGAATCTTGAGGCAGGAAGCCAGACTGTCCACAATCACAGAACCTTAAACAAATGCAGTGAAAGAAATCTTCCTTGAAGGCCACATCATCTTCTAATGGTAAAGTAATATATCTGGCCAATCCCATAAGGGAAACACCGACCAAAAGGGGTGACTCCAAATGCTGGACAACTCTCTCTTCACAAAGGCATAATTTTGACATCTGCTGTGAAAACATGTTTTGCTACATTCTTCTAGAATGATCCTTAAAGCGGTTGTATACCTGCACAAAAAAGTTGTAAGGCAAAGGCATAATGAGCTAGTATGCACCACATACTAGCTCATTATGAAATACTTACCTTCGATCGAGGCGTCGGCATCGGATCCCGGTCACCGCCGAGGGAGCTGACATTTTCACCTCAACGTGCCTTCCAGGTTCGCAGCTCCAGCACGAGTGGCTGGAGCCGCAATGACATAACTCCCATGCATGCGCTCAGGATTCTTCTTTTCGGCAAGGACCATTAGCATCCGCCAGACCTTCAGCCGGACCTTCAGCCGGACCTTCAGAGTGCATGTGCCGCTGTCAGCGGCTGCATGCAAGGTGAATATCTCCTAAACCGCACAGGTTTAGGAGATATTCATTTTACCTACAGGTAAGCCTTATTGTAGGCTTACCTGTAGGTAAAAATAGGGTATACAACCACTTTAATTCAGGCACCATAGGGAAATTGCAAAGCGGTCTTAAGCCCCATACACACGGTCAGATTTTCGCATGGATTCTGTCCGATCGGACAATGTTGTCGAAAAATCCGACCGTGTGTAGGCACCATCGGACAGTGTACGTCGGATTGTCCGACGGACAAAGTCCTATCTCCTGCTGGATAGATTTTTTGACAACAAGGTCCGATCACACCAAATCCGATCGTGTGTAGCGTAGTCCGACGGACAAAGTGCTACGCATGCTCAGAAGAAATTCTGTGACGGAAGCGCTCGGTCAGGTAAAACTACCTTTCCTAATCGACACAGCACATTCGTCACGCTGCAATGTTAAAATGTCTTTAATGCAGCGCATTCTCTTTTTCTTTACAATGCAAGAAGAATGACATGTTTTAGCTGCTCCTATTCACCCGCACTTCTCACAAACTTAGTTCTTTATTAGTTTTCAGGATTTCTACACTCCATGTTTATTTTTACTCAGATCATAAAAGAATCTTTGTTATATTTTTTGGATGATTTGTCATTTTCTTTTTTTTTTTGGAATACATATTTTAAGGAGAATTTTTTTTTTTTTTTTGAGGGGGGTTGTGTGTCTCAACTTAGCAAAACAACTTTATTAACATTTGTATTTGTTGCTTAAATTTACTAGGAGTTTGTTGGTTGTTGGTGCCCCTTGTTAATTATACTTTATGATTAGTGAAATGTACCTGCCTACTCACAAATAAACTGTCATTGTAGAAAAGTAAAACACAGGCAATGATTTTTTCAAATCAAAAATACCTTTATTTAGGTCTCAGCAACAAACCAAAGAGGAACGCAGCGATGAAGAAACTTGGGGAATTTGCAAAGCCTTGGACCCCCACGGCAACCATCATTTTTGAAGCTTCTAAAATTGGGGGCCTGAGGAGTACCTATCTAAATAATAAGGGAGTGCAATCTGGTCCTGAAGTCCAAAACATCCGGAACTGCAGCAGATGCCATCTAGGTCCCATGGCTCTGGTCCTACGAGAGGCTCCATCTTCTCTCAGACCAGACTGAATCCAGGTCGTCACTCTCAGGTCTTCCTTGCATGCTTCCTTCCACGCTGTGGTGCTGGTGGGGTGGCAGAAGGAGGAGGAGGAGGCGGAGCAAGGTCACTATCTCAAACATGTGTGAGGGGAGTCATCCCCCCAGCCATCCCCTCATTTAGGACTTTGAGGATGACATCCTCACACATGCTGCGTTGCCCCGCCTCCATACCCGTCATTTTATTGGCAACCAAGGAGCCAAAGGCCTCCTCGTAGGTGGGTGTGGCATATAGGGAGGCTGAAGCCTCTCGGATCAGCTGGAGTGCTGACTCTCCAACCTCCCCCATCCTTCTCGCCCTTCTGTAGGGAAGGCGGAGGGGAGGGACTTGGGAGACAGTCAGGCTCCTACGCCTACCCCCCTGTTGGCTGCCACTACCCACCTCTTGGCTGCCACTAACCCCTGCCTCCTCCTGACTGCCACATTCCACAGCCACCTCCTGGCTGAGGTCTTCCTGTGTATGAAAAAGGGACATAGTTTCAGTTATTTGTTCATCAAAAACACACAATTTTCATCTAGTGACTGTTGCAAAATGTTTACAAATAGAAAACCATACAATTCTCAGCCCTGCAGTTTAGATTCTTCCCCAAAATGTCTCCAACACTACTGTCAGTTGATTTGTCAATCACGTTAGGAACTAAGCAATTGGGGATCCTGAATTAACTGAACATCATTTATTATTCCCAAAAATGGTAACAAAACTACTATACCTGGCTCAAGCTGGGCTCCTCCACATCTTCCAGACGTGAAGGCCCAGGTTGGTCCTCGGAAGCCTCATCAGGGGTGGCGTGCGCGGAAGGACGCGTGCAAGGAAGAGTCGAGAGTGACTTCCTGACATTAGCCTGGTCTTTGAGAAAGTGGAGACTCTCATAGTACTAGAGCGTGGGGGCATAGACCTCATCTGCTGCAGCTCCAGATGTTTGGGACTTCAGGACCTTATTGCGCTCCCGGAAATAGGTACTCCTCAGGTTAGCAATTTTTATTCTTAAGGTCTCCACGGTTGCCGTGGGGAAGTTTGGCTTTACAAATGCCACAAGTTTCTTCATGGCTGCGTACCTCTTTGGTCTGTTGCTATAGTCGCGGTGTTTGGCCTGCCATAATAGGGGCATTTCCCTATATTTATCAATGAAGAGGGGGAGAAAACTCACATGGTTGAAGCCCTCCATAATCTCTGCAAGACACAACACCACACAAAACAATATAAATAATGTCAGTCCAAAGTCTCCTAATCTTCTCCATAAAGAAGCCTCAAGGTCTAATCAGTCTAGGCTAGTTATGTCCCAACGTCAAATTGTACCTTCGTTATAGCGATCGTCTCGTGCGTGAGCTTTCTCTCCCCTCGTCTCACAGATCGTGGCTACGACACAGGCGTGTGATGTTTTATATACAGTGCGCATGCGTCAAACTCCGCCCGCCCCTGACGATCTTTCTCGTCTATTCCCCACCCCTTCTCTTTACGGCGCAGTGGGGAGAGCACATGGCGGGGACACAGCAGGTGCGCCCGAAATATTGCAGCAACGAGGAGGAGGACGAGGAAAGGCCGGAGGCAGAAACCTCCCGATCCCGGAGCCTGAAATTCAAGGCCTCCAATATGTCATTTGGAGAAATGTTGGAGATGGTGGACATATTAAAGAGGAGCGACTATGATGGGAAGTATGGGCCTTACCTCAACCCCAATGTCCGCAAGGCCAAGATCATGTCTAAAGTTGTGAGGAGGCTGTACAATCATTTTGGGGTACAACGATCCAAGGAGCAACTGAGGAAACGCTGGTCAGACCTGAAACTGAGGGAGGCCGATCAGTACAGAAAGATCAAGCGAGTTCTTCAAAAAAGTAAGTAGTTGTGTTGTGTGCTTGATTTCTTGCTTGCATACTGCTCCATGTGTTTGTATTTTTACAAAGTTGTACATTCCAAAATGGCCACTTTCAGGTTCGTCTGTGCATTCGATCGTACTCAACCTCGATCTTTCTGCCACTGTCATGTTCGTGTGTGTGTGTGTGTCCATTCGATCGTACTCAACCTCGATCGTTCGGCCACTTATAATACGAGGTTTGGTGTTTTTTTGGGGAAAGGAAGTTTGTTCTCTCTAGAAATGTCATCAAGAATGTCAAGCCAATTTATTCAATGTAAAGGAGAGGTCACCCAGTAGCTGTTTACCCATCTGGACTCTAGAGCACTAGTGCTGGGACACCCAAACCCACTTTTTATTAGGCTTTTCCACACATGTGCTCCAGTGGATACTAGAGGGGGGTCTCCATCACCCAAACGTCGACCAAAAAGCTCTAAGTTTATGACCTTTACAAAGTGACTACATTCATTTTGGTGTCATTTGTAACTGGACAACCAAAAATATTGTCCCTCACTTTCAAGCAATGTTTGTCATTTCCTATTCTGCCCTCAATAGATTGTGTTGCTAAATCTTCCTTTTGTACATTCTCATAGGGGAGCGAAAACTCGGGACGTCTGAGGAAGCCCCAAAACCAACACCTCCCAAAGAAGGGGAAAGACCAGAAGCAGAGGAGGAGGAGGAGGAGGAAGGAGAGATCATAGAAATTGGAGAACTTGTCACCACAACAGGTAAGTGTGGGAGAACACAGCTACTGGTAAGCTAATTAATGTATGGCTGCCTCATTTCCAAGACCCTTTTTTTTGTTTTTTTGTGTTTTTAGGTGATGTGGATGTTGTGGAAGAAAAAACGCACTTTACCACAGAGAGTGCCCACGTACTCATCGGGGAGATAATGGTCTGCAATCGAGATCTAGATGACATAAAGCAAAACATCAATGATGTTCTACAAAAATTGAAGAACATCATTGATGTTTTAGGAAAAATCTGAAAACGCACCAAGTAATTAACACACATTTGTGGCTGCTTCTGAACACATTTGCAAGTTAAGAACTGTGTGAAATTTGGAACATGCACACATTGTGTCCACATGTGCTAGCTCCCATCATGGTGGATGAATAACAACGTTTTTTTGGGGGGTGCAACCACTTTACGAACTACTAAAGTGGTTGTGGTGAAGGGGTTGCACCCCCAAAAAACGTCCATTCACCCCCATGATGGAAAATGGCACTTTTGAAGATTCTAGGCATGTGTTTTACCATCTAATGACCATTTTCAGACCCAAATTGTGTGCATGTTCTAAATTTCCAGTTTCCAGGGGTGACCCCCCATGTGATGAAGGCAAGATCAAACACACTTTGAACATATAGTCATGTCTGATCTTGTCTTCACTTTAGAAAGTTGAACTTTCAGAGTTCCTAGGTTCTGTTTTGCTCCATGCCTGGTTTTAGAAAATGCGGAATGTTTGTAAACAATGTTGTAAATAGCCAAGATGTTGTCATTTTTGGCAAGAAGTTTGTAAACGCACTTGTGAATGTGTTGCAAGTAAACTTTTGTAATTTGCTAAATGTGTGGCTTCCTTATTTAAAAACAAAAAAGCATTATGTATGTCAATTGTAAAGGATTTGGGGGGCAATGGGTGTTATTTACTAAAGGCAAGTCCAGTTTGCACTGCAAGTTTCTTTTCCAGGGCACTTTTGCACTGCACTTGGAGAGCATAGTGGATTTGACTTATGTAAATGACACCCACAGTGATTTGTACGAAAACACGTAGCACACCATTTTTGTGAATACACACATTTCTGTCATGGTGATGAAAAGGAGTATTTTGGGTGTGAGTTATGCACTACAAACCTTCTCTAGACCAAAGATTAGGTATCAAACACACAACATGAGAAGAATCTTTTTGGGAAGAAGAGACTGTTACCTCATTTTGCCCAGAAAGTGCATTCCCACTGTCGAAGCCAAAGGGAAAAAATTTCAAGGTCAAATAAGCAATAATACGGAAATGACAAGAAATCCTAGGTTGGTTGAAAAAAGATATTTATTTAAAAATGCCTCTCACACATCGTCAGGCAGAGCAATGGCCCCCCTACCCACAAAGTAGTCCATATATTGCTCGCGGACCGCGCAGGCATTTAGAGGGGCAAGCCTGGACGTGCTGCTTGAAGGGCTGTGAGGTCAGCATTTGGAGGGCCCTCCACATCTGGTCCATTTGGCACCACATAGTTGCTGTTATGTCTTTTGAGGAAGTTGTGCAATATGCAACAGGCAAGAACTATTCCGACAATGTTGTCCGACCGTGTGTACGCAACAACAACATCGGACAAAGTACGACGGACAGGATCCGACCGACCTGGTCCTCGGATAATCCGCGCGTGTGTATGGGG